>JALMGJ010000017.1:8015000-9437500 GCA_023362775.1 Charina bottae | reverse complement strand
AAAAGAACTGTCTTCAGAGATTCAGGTATTTAAATCAGTGGCACATTACCTTTCATGCCCTAAATATAAAAATGTATAATTATGAAATCATTTTAAAATGTGGTTAAATATTTGCTACCTAATCGAAGAGAATTTTTTATATTTGCTACCTTTTAAAATGTGCCAGGAATTGTATTCATCTACCAAATTTGAAAGGTATACCTCTCTCATTTGACCCCACTGGTTACTTGTCACAAGCTTCTCTTGTTAAAAACAGAAAGCCATTCTCTATTCATGTGTTTAACTGGACAGAACAAAAATGTTTGGCAATTCACTATACTGTAAGTACAAGTCTTCTTAATTTACTACTTAATTGACAAATACTACTTTACTGAATGGATTGAAAAGTGTTCTATTCTTCTCCAGCTTTGGGGATAGAGAATAGAAGGTGGATACCACGAAGAAATAGGCGAAGGCCAATACACTGCTGAAAGTTTTACCCCCGGTAGTGAACTGCTAGCTAGAATTTCAACAGTTCTATTTCTAAACTACAGCAGACAGCACAGAGGCAATAAGAAAGCCAAGTTGGGGGTGGGGAAAATCACAGCTGGAAAAACCATTGCAAACATACTACAAGCCTTACATGAGAACTAGTGTAATGTATAAAAAATAAAGATATCTGCAACAGTCCAGGAGGAAAAACACAAAATTCACAGACAGTACCGTTATTAGGATCAGCCAAAATGCCACAAGACTAGAATGTAAACAATAATAGCCAAAAGGCTGAACTGTGAATCTGAAAATCCTAGTTGACAGCTTAAAAGTTGCCTCTGGCAATACTTTCCTGGGTTTCTTCTAATCACTTACATCATAGTGCACTTTTCTCCTACTTTCATTCCAGCAATTAACATGAGATATATGAAGCATAACACACCAGATTAAACAGAATTTGTGAATGGCTTTGTGATATCAGCACCACTCTCTCAATAACTATTATTATGGCAGCCCCACTAACATTTTTATACCATTTGTCTTTCTCTAAAGACAAAAAGTCACTGTGTGCCAAATCTTTATGAGCACTTATATACAGTATTTAGAATAGATTTTTCACAGATCAGAAGCCTATCGGGGCAACGCTTGGAAATTAAGGGAATGAAGGAGCTCTACAAATTATTTTCAGAAAAAGTGTTCCTTATATAGGTAACAAATACATTTTTCCTGCCCAATCATAAGACTTCCTCTGTATATTTTCATGTGTTATACTTACTATCAATATTCATGGCTTTTGCATTGTTAAGTTTCATTCATTAAAAAAGCTATCACAGACAGCTTAAACTCATTAATCCTCTTACTAGTTCTATGTGTCATTGGTCCACAGAAGAAGAGCCTTGAAGGCAAGGCTGAAAAACCTATCCCTACCATTCGGAATGAGAATGAGCAAATAATCTTAATGGAGGCTAGGGAATTCTGGGAATTGAAGTCCATACATCTTAAAGTTGCTGCGGTTGAGAAACACTGCTATAGTCATTCACTTAAAATGGCTCATTTGCCTCTTGTCACAAACAAGTCAGGAAAAAATAAGCAACTATAAGATTTGCAGCATTTTTTAAGAAGAAGAATTAAGCTTAATTTTCCAGTTTTAACAAGAATCCATGAACTACAACTAAAAGGCTGCTGATAGTGTTCTTATTTTATTTCTGCAGATTTGAGTAGGTTGATTAAGTAGATTCTTTCATCACATATTAAAAAAACCTGTTTGATTAATGAGGATTAGTTAACTGTTTTTAATGCTTTGAGTTGCCAAACACTGAGGATGGATAAATATATTAGTCAATGTAATTCACTGGCACTATGAAGACTAAAACTCTTTTGAGCCAAAATAGGTCTTGGTGAAAGAAAAGTTCCATAGTTTATTTTATTTAGCTGGTATATGTTCTGTATTGACAACAAGGGCTAAACTAAAACAAAAGCAAAACAGAAAACATTGAAGCATGTCCAAATGGGATTTTTAAAAAAATAAATTACAGCTGCACACAATAGGTACTATTTTAACTCCTTTTCCAAATGCAATTCCCCATTCTATATTGCTTCTATGAAAAAAGGTTCCATTTAATTATAAAAAAGCAAACACAGCATTTAATAAAACAGACAAATTAAATCAACAAACTGAATACAAAAGCAACTGAAGACTCAGATTCAAAATGTTCATATTTTAACTTAGATAATAAACCAGTCAATTCTGATCAGCTTTAAAAAAACCCTTTTCAGTTAGGTTCTTTTTAGAATGATAACAACTTAAGTGCTGGTACAGCTAATGCTCACCTTTTCTAGAATGTAAATAAGGACATTTCTTTATTCTAAAAATACACCTTGATACAAATCAAGAAGATTATTATTAAGAAATCAATATTTTTCCTATAATTTGCCACCTTATTAACTTGATTCCATGAAAGGAAAAGAAATAGGGAAAAGCTGGATTCAGAGATTGTAAAAAGTCACTGTTTAACTACAGTTTATTGAACAAGTCACAATGGCAGCTTCCACATAACATAAATACAAGCCATGGTTGTAAAAACACAGTGCTGGATTCACACATGCTAAGCTAAAATTAAGCAAACTTATTATGGCTTAGCTTGATAAGTGAATCCAACAAGACAGTCATGTCAGGAAGTAAAAAACAAGGATAAACTTGAGCACCCAAAGGTGGCAGTACTATATACTCCCATGATTTGGTAGGTATTTTGCATGCTGAAAGCTATTCTTTCATTCTTTTAAGAGTGCCCAGGAAAGGTGACAGAAGATAGACTAATTTACTGTATACTTGCCAAGAGACAAAAGAATAGGTAATGTACACAAAGCTATTAAAGCTGGCTGCTTGTCACCTGAAAAAGATAATTGGTTCCATAAACCATAGATACTCACTGAAAGTTTTGCAGATGTCAGATACTGCTTTAAAGACTCTGTCAGAAAAGTTCACTTTCACTTTTACATACTTCATGTTGGGAAGCTGGAGTCGGAGCAATTTGTGTTGAGGAGTGAATTGCAACTTTGCATCAGCCTGTATTCCATACTTATCTAAAGTCCAGTGTGTTTTAAGGAGCCAGGTTTTCTTCTTTTCCCACCATAAGGCATGGTCAGACCAATCTTTCTTGACATCTAGGAGCACAAGGATACACAGGAATTAAAGAGAAATGGTTAGCAACTTAATTCACAGTGCTTAGAAGAATTTGGGTACAGATAGGCATTAACAATTTTACTTTTGCAGGGCCATAATATAGCATACCAATGATTTTTCTTTCATGTATTTATTCCATACAGCAAATCAGTTCTTCTGGCAAAAGACAAGAATGAAATAAGGATCGTTCAATGTCTCTGTCTCTGTCTCTGTCTCTCTCTCTCTCTCTCTCACACACACACACACACACACACACGTGTCACAGCTACTGGCAGTAATCAGCCAATCTTGACTAGACTCAGAAACTAAGCAGGATCAGATCTGATTAGAACCCAGGAGACCACCAGGGTGGTAATTAGACCAGAAAATTTAAATAATGCCCAAGAGGTAAAGATAACATTCCCCTCAAGTCAAGCTAAATTTCTCTTTCCATGTTGTATAATCGTATTTTCAGCCAATCCCCATAGTGAAAAAATTAACTTTGGTTATTTTGATAATTCCATGTACTAGGGATATAGCCAAGAAGGACATATGCATATTAATTAATATGCATATTAATAAGAACTTAAGTCATATTTACAATCTAGTTAACTTCAGCACAAAATGAAGATATAATAAGCCAAGTCCAAATTGCGTAAGTTAATGTTCCAACATCTGAATTGCATTTCCAACTGCTATTAATAATTCCCTGATGTGTCCCAATAGCAATTGTTCCTCCAACTGGAGGATATTTCAAAAATGAAGCATTGCTACAGAAATGGTGCTCTTCTTTCCCACTGAAGGGCACCATGAGTGTTCCAGTAAATAAAGCTAAAAGCTCAACTACATAAAATGCTTTCTGGAAAAGAAAGGTCCACTAGAAATCCTGAATAGCATTAGTGTAAGTATAATTCAAAGAGAACAGGATTTCATAAACACAAGACCAGAGAATCCAACGTCTTTCCTACCTACTAGATAACTGACCTTATGTGATGGTACAAGTAGGATATTAGAAGTTAATCCTTCAGTATGGTACAAATGAAGCCAGCATTTAAGATAAGCTTTATATGACTTCTGATTTGTGATCAAGTTGAGTTTAGCTGCACAAAGCACAATGGCAGTCAGTGCAAATGGTAGAAAATGCTTGCAAAGGGTACCATTATTAATTGTGAGCCACACTCTCAGGGCCTTATAAATCTCAGGTAAACTATACAAAGAATATCAGAAAATCTCAGGTAAACTACAAAGAATACCAGAAAATTAACTAAATTCTGCAAAGAATTAAATGATTTTTTATTCTTTTCCCCTCCCCCCAATACAGGAAATTTCTTTAGATATCAAGTAGACGTAGGCAACCCAGAAAACATACTGTTACTGTATACTGAGAACTGCTGTTAACTCATAATCTCTAAATTTTTGTAAAGCTCAACTAGACAGAGAGAAAAAAGGTGCAGTTGAATTCAGAGTCATCCTACCATTAGGATCATAAATAGCCATGTCATTCTTTAAAAAGAAAAAAGGAATAACCTTGGCGTGTTAACATGGCTAGAAGAAAGGAGCAGCAGCCACAATTCTCAACAGCGTGGCATTCTATCGTCAAATTAAACAAAGCCAAATATAGAAAAGCATGCAGCATGCAATGAGCCTTGGCCGCTCTCAGAGAAATCTGTCAAGTGATTATGGTGAACTCTGTTCCAAACTTTTGCTTCTCTAAAATATGTCAAGGGTGAGGGAATGGTTTTGGCACTGAAAAAAATTGTTTATAACACTAGGTCCCCTACTACTTGAGGTTTGGATGTACATGGTGGATTATAAATTAAAAAGCCACTGGCTTTCTTATCAGCATATTGGGCTACAATTAATATTAAAAGATTTGCCATTTTTTTACAAAGACGTTTGACAATTTGGGCATACAATAACCTACTACAGACAAAGGACAGATCTTCTTTCATCCAGGATTAAGAAACTGAGAGCATCCTGCATGATACCCCTCCTACCTATTCTATGTACTGTCTGAATTCTTCACTTGGAAGAGGGGGTCTTAACATGGTTTATTCAGTTTATATCTGTTCAATGCTATGAAGACACGAAACCCAGGAAGAAACTGAAAACTGAAGCTGGGGGCTTTCTCACTGTCCTTCAAGAACTTTTTTTTTAAAACTGGAAAATTTATTTATTTATTTATTTATATTTATTTATTTATTAGATTTATCACTGCCCATCTCCCCCAAGGGAAATGCTGAAATACCAAGAAACAGTAAAAAACACTCTTATTAAAATAACTGATTTTTGAAAGAGGGAAATGCTTTATGAGCAAGACTTTGCTCATGCAAAACTTAAATGCGTGTAAATGACACACAAAAAGAACTTACAGTACTGGACTATTTCGTGCTTTTTGTAGGTGGCAGAATTCAATATTATAAAGTTAATCTCGTTAACCAGAAATGCTGCTGATGACAGCAATACCATTTTTGTCTAAATCAGCTTTAAGTGGACTAGGGAAATTTCATGGAAGACAAGACTACTTGTGCACTTCTCAACACATCTGGGGAACACGAGCATTCTACTGCATTCATACAGTACCCTGCTTTGGGGGCTTCCCAGAGATATTGGGGCGGCCACTTTAGAAACCAACTACTGTACCAAGCTAGATTGGCCTTTAGTCTGACCAAGCACTGCTCTTTTGGTGTCCTGATTATAGGTTTAGTTTAATATGGTAAATCCGTCAAGCCGGAAGTCTGCTCTAAAAATAAACTTGCTCTTCACTATAAAATTTATGGTTTATCTTTTAAACTTTTATGTTTCCGGCTAAATAAGGTAACGTTTGCTTTCTCTACAGTATTTTATTTTGCTTGAACAAAGTTTATATCCTGAAGCTGCAGGTTATAGGCACATCATCTGGAAACTAGTATATATGGAATAGCATTGTCTCACTTGTGAGTAAAAGCTAAATTGAAAGACTGTTTACCTTGACAGATGATCTGGAAATACTTAAATAAAAATTGCTCTGTGAATTGGAAACTTCATGTCCCTCCCCCCTCCAGTTTATGCCATTGAAACTCTTGGCCGAGAAAGCACAACTAGGGAATGGAGGGAGTTTTAAGGAAATGTAATTTCCTCCTGCCCGCTTTCCCAGGCAGATAGGACTTTTGCCAATAGAAGCAGCAGTTGAATTTCAGTTTTCTTTCTTTTTCGCACAGCTTCCACAGTGAATATCTATAGCACTATGACTAACTTTAGTGCATCTACTAAAATCCTGGTATCAAATGCTGATTGTACATACCATGCTAACCCAACACCAAATTTAACAACAGAAGTAAAGAGGAACAGATCAACAACCCTCCATTGTGGCTTCTGGTAATTTATCCATGGCTAGGAAATCAACAATATCAGGTCTCCACAGGGCTAATGTATTTATGTTTCAAACCTTTATCAGTAATTGCAAGAAGTTATAGAAAGTTAAAACCGGACAAAAGCTGGCAAAAGTTCAGAAAGTCCTAATAGCTGATGCAAAAAAGAAATGTTGAGATGGCCTAGAAATAGTTCTATTGTCACCAGGGGCCAAAGAGGGTGTTCAGGGAAAGAGGAGTAATTCTTTTGAGCAACGTTGTGGGGCAAATGAAGACTTGAAGCTAGTTTCCTCTGTCACAGACAGTCAAAAAGTAACATCAACATTTCAACTTACTGAACAAAGATTTCAAACCTGATGTTCCTTGACGGATGCATTAATTTATAATTTCAGCAAACTGAGATAATTTATGTATGTTTTCCACCACATAAACATGTTGAAATGAAGCAGATTTCCCACAGGAGAATCAAGGTTGACGTTGCAGCTGCATTATAATTAAAAGAAGAGAACCCACTAAGCACTACTCCCTGCAGGTCCCTCAAAATGACAGGGCTTAAACTGGAGAAGTAATGTCAGCCTTCCCTCCTTATACTCTAAGTATGTCCTTCAGCTTCTAATAATAATAGGAAGAGTTTCCCCTCAAACATAAAAGGCTTTAGTAGTACCAATATCCAGGATCAATTGTAGTATAGGGGTCTTCCAGATTATCAGTTTACTGCACGTCATCAGATTGCCCACCTTACACAAAATTTATTGCTCATCCTGCTGACACTGATATCAAGTGTGGATACATACTGTAAGTGTTTTTCCATTATATCTCCTCCCTCCTACGCAGCCAAATTTTGAAGGTTTCTGATCACAATCCATACATATAGGACCACCTTGCTAGCTTATAACAGACTTATACTGTGTTTACAGCAAAGAGGTAGATCATGGGAGAAAGATAAGGAAAGCAAACCTCTAGCCCAGTGTTTCTCAGCCTTGGCAACTTTAAGATGCTTGGACTTCAACTCTCAGAATTCCCCAGCCAGCATGCTATCTCTTGCTGGATATCTGGGCCAAGCATGCTGGCTGGGGAATTCTGGGAGTTAAAGTCCACGCATCTTAAAGTTGCCAAGGTTGAGAAACACTGCTGTAGCCAGTTCTTCCTGTGAAAGGGGGTGGGGGCTGGCATTCTCAGGACTCACACATATTCAGATGCAGGGTGGGAGACCTGTGGACCACTGGCAAGGAAAATCACCGATGGCTCTGTTAGCTTACATCCCAGCATTCTCTACCAAAGCGCTATAAATGCAAAAACAGCACAAAAGTATTGACATCCCAGTGTTTTGTTTTGTTTATGTATTTGTGCAATTTATTCACCACTTCAATCCTAGTGGGCTCTAGGCAGTTTGCAAATATTGAAGTAACAATAATAAGGTAAAGGTAAAGGTTCCCCCGCACAGTTGTGCAGTCGTGTCCGACTCTAGGGGCCGGTGCTCATCTCCGTTTCTTAGCTGAAGAGCCAGCGCTGTCCGAAGACACTTCCGCGGTCATGTGGCCGGCATGACGCACGCCGAATGCTGATACCTGCCCACCGAAGTGGTACCTATTCATCTACTTGCATTTGCATGCTTTCGAATTGCTAGGTTGGCAAGAGCTGGAGCTAGTGCGGGAGCTCACTCCGTCACATGGGGCTAGAGATTCGAACCTCCGAACTTGCGACCTTCCAATCGACAAGCCTGGCGTCTTACCCGCTGAGCCACCACGCCCCCTAACAATAACAATAGTAACAATAATACATTACATGAAATCATTAAAATGGAAATAATAAAAATATAGGCATCTATGGCTGCACAGTCAATCTTCAAAGGACTTCAGAAAAAGGCAGGTTTTACAGCTTCAGGAAGGCCGTGAGAGTGGGGGCCATCGCTGCCTCAGGAGACAGACTGTTCCATGGGAGGGGAGCTGCTAACAGAGATTGCCACTGTCAGGCTCTCTCCTGCCACCTAACCTTAGTTGGCACTCTCTGACAAAATCTGTGCATAAAAGGCAATCTCTTAGATAACCAGCCCCTGAACCCTATAGCAGGGGCACCCAACCTTTTTGGCACCAAGGACCGGTCATGGAAGACAATTTTTCCACGGACCGGGGTGGGGTGGGGTTTGCAGGCAGGAGCCAATCACGTGGACTGGGGGGTGGGGTTTGCAGGCAGGAGCCAATCGCGCAGACCACCACCACTCACCTGCTGTGCGGCCCATTTCCTAACAGGCCACGGACCACAGGTTGGGGACCCCTGCCCTATAGGACCTTAAAGGCAGCAACCAGCACCTTGAATTGCACTCAGAAACATACTGGCAGTCAGCATAGCTCCTGCAACAGTGGTTTACCAAGGCAGTACAATAGCAATTGCATTCTAGGCCAGCTGAAGTTTCTGAGAGGTCCAAGTTTCGTACATTACAGCAATCAAAATGGAAGATGACAAGAGCCTGAATGACTGTCCTCAGGGCATCCCATTCCAGGTAACCTCCCAAAGGACATCCTGGCCATGGTATCCACATGCTTGTTGAGCAGGAGCAGTGAGAGCTTGACCTCTGAGAGCACATCCCTATCAAGAGTGAAGAATGGTACAATTCTGGAATCAGATTTCTGAATTAACAGCCACTCCATTTTGCTTGGATAGAATCTGAACCTGTCTTTCCCCACCCAGATCCTGATAGCCACTGGGCACGGAGATCGGATTTCTACCACATCTCTTATTGGGCCCATGGTGGCAATGTAAAAATGGGTTTATTTTGATGATACTGTATGTTATGGGAACTAACATATCCTCTCATAACCTCTCACAGCAGTTTTATGTAGATGTAGTTTTATGTAGATAAAATCATGTAAACATGATAAGGGAGAGGACCAAACCCTGAGGAATCCTGTAACAGAGCATCCTAGAGTCTGATTTCTCATCTACACTATCACAGACTGAAATGGTCTGCTCGGAGAGGGGTGGAACAACTGTAGCATGGTCAACTCCTAATGCCCACAGGCAGCTCAGAAGGATACAGTGGTCAACACTACTGAAGGCTGATGTGTGTAGTTATGCACATATTTCAGCAAGGTTTACAGAAGAAGAGAACACTTGCCTGCAATGAGTCAAAGTCAGTAGACAGATAACACGGTCAGGTCACAATTCAAGGCATGCATGGGGAGGTTGTGACAGAGTTTCTGGATTCACAAGTTGCTCTCAAGTGCAGAGAGTCCTGTTTGGATTGGTTGTTCCATATGGAGAAGTGCCAGCCAGTGGGTATTTAGATATAAGGCCACCACCAGGTGAGAATCAATTAAGGCTGGTACCATTCTTCCCTGGTAAGGAGGCATGCCAAGCACTTCTGTTCTGCTATCAAGAGTGTGTGGTATGTCTGGGGAAGTTGCCTGGGAACAGGACCCTTGTCATCTGACTGCTGGCAGAGTCAGCCTCAGGTGCTCAATTGCTTGCCTATTCCTGGGGCTGACATTAGTCCAGCACATCCAAAGTGGGCTCTTTGTATCAGAATCCTCCCAGTCTGTGTTTGGTGTAACAATAATTGCAGCCCCATCGCTTTCTTAATAATTTCCCCTAAGAAGGGGAGGTTGGAGATAAGATAGTATTGTTCATACTTGCAGGGACCAGGACTGGCTTTCTGAGGAGTGGATGGGCCAGGGCCTCTTTCAGAGCTGTCGGGATCTCACCTTCCCTTGAAGAAGCATTGGCTTCATTCAGGATCCAGCTCCCAGTCCCCTTTCTAGCAGTTTTCACTAGCCAGGTTGGGCAGGGGACCATCCCACAGATACCAGAGCTAAGATCACAGGGAACCTTGCCTACTTCCTCAAGATTCACAGGGTGAAGCCTCCCACATCACTTCACAACATGTCACCACTGTCATCTCAACAGATTCCATCTTCCAATCTGAAGCAACTGCGAGGGATTCTATCTACAAAATACTCAGCCAGATACTCACAATTTATGCTAATGGGTTCTTGCAGTCTGTCCTTTTCTAACAGGCTCTGAGACATATTATGATTATTATAGTATAAATTTATTGGCCGCCCAACTCAATACTAAATAGTATGGACAGATAACAACAAATCTAAAATATCATTGATATTTTATTCCCTTGATTATGTGCCATCAAGTCATTGTCAACTCTTAATGACCACATACAGTAGATCAGGGCTTTCCAAAGTTTTCCCGCAGCGACACACCAACCGCCGTTGGTGTGTTGCCGTGGGAAAACCCGGAAGTGCCGCCATTGCGGCAGCGCGCAAAAATCCGGAAGCACTGCTGCCGCTTTCGATTTTTGCGCACCGCCGTTGGTGTGTCGCTGCGGGAAAACCCGGAAGCGCTGATGATGATCAGCGCTTCCGGGTTGTGTGGCGACACACCAGACTGTGTGTGGCGACACACCTTTGTGTCGCAACACACAGTTTGGAAAGCTCTGCAGTAGATGTTCTCCATGAAAAATATCATATGACTAATATATTCTAATATACCATTAAATGCTTGTAACACAAAACATTTCATATCCATTTCCTAATCAAAACATGTCTCTATTAAACTTCAAAGGTACTTGGTTGATGTAATTCAAAACATGAAAAAAGGAGAAACTATAGGTGATATAGAATACAGTAAGACAATAGTGTAATATATGTAGATTATACGTCAAATTAAAATATAAATTCTAAAACTTGAATTTTGGATGTGGCACAATTCTGTGTATAGAATTGGAGTCTAAACCAAGGAATTGCATGGGATCAGAGAGAAGAGGCCACCCAGGGCCAACCTACCCCTGTATTCCAGCAGTTAACAAAGTACTCAACAGAACTGCTTCCTGAATTATTGGGAAAATCCCTCTATCTATCTATCATCTATCTATCTATCTATCTATCTATCTATCTATCTATCTATCTATCTATCTATCTATCTATCCATCCATCCATCCATCCATCCATCCATCCATCCATCCATCCATCCATCCATCCATCCAATTTCGTCACCACCCATCTCCCCCAAAAGAGGGACTCTGGGCGGTGTTGATGGAAACCCTCCAAATCCATCAAGTGCCTGCAGCAAGCCACCTTAATCTGTCCTTCCTCTTTAAGGAGGCTGGCAGCTCTGCTTAACCCTACTGTTACAAGAAAGTAATCATGATAAAATGTTAATCTGAATTAAATTAAAGTCTCCAACCTTTTGGGTCAGTGGGCAGATTCTGAATTCTGGGAGCACACTGTGGTTGGTGGGTACTGTGGTTGTCTTGGGGGAAGGGACCGCCTATTCACAGAACAGCTGCTATGGTTACGTGGTCAGTCACACAAACAAAAATCAGGGAGTATGGAGCCTAGAAGACACCAAGAAAGATGTCTCCCACACTGAAGACCCCAGATCTGTCATACTTGGAACACAAAGCTTCTTTTTCCTTGATTTTTTTTTAAAAAGGCCATTATTAGGCATATTTAACATAAAATGTTGTATGAGTGTCTTTTATGCCAGTGTAAATAGATATTTACAGTGTCTATTTGGGGAGGGTGTTATGCAGACCAGACACAGTATTTCAGACTGTCCTGCCAGCCTCTGCTCTCCAGTTATTGCTTTTTCTTATGTTTCTGGAGTTAACACCCTTCTACCCCCAAAGCCCTCAGAAGGGAGTGACAACCATTTCTGTACTGCTGCCAAGAAAGCTACATAGATGTGTCTGTATAATAATCACGTTTCATTCAAGGGAGGTTTTTAAATCCAAACATCAAATCATGGTCCACAGCATAGCTATGATACATACTATTCTTAAGCCTTAGAACCTGGATAGTTAATTGTTAAAACCAAACTTAAGGCTTTGCCAGTATTTATTCTTCTTTGTTTTGTAATCTAACAGACTTTAGGAGTCTTCTAATCTAATCTTGACCATGCCTTCAATCCAGATGTGACCTTAATGACAGATCAGCTGCTTCTGTATAATTTAGACCCATGTTGTTCTAGTACTAGTATTTAGTTGCACTGGGCCTCAACATCCATGGTAGCTAGATTGACAGTTTCTCAGAGAATATCAATGGATTTTAGTTTTCTCAGGAAGTCTGTGGTATGCCATATGTAATTTAATAGTGTTAGTAGCATATGATTTAAGGATGCAGTCCATATAATTAACATATGGCCATTGCGACTGCCAGTTGGAACAATGGAGCTTCCAGAATTCCATAGTTTACACACTTTAGCTAGCCCATATAAGGTGCCTGACCAGCACTCCTGATATGTGTTTAAATACTTTATAGTTTTGTAAGTTCTTGATATGAACCGTCTATTGCATATTATTTCCAATTAGGCAGAGGGAAGCAACTGTAACAAGATTACCTAACACATCTAGAGTGGAGCCAAGATAGTATTTGAACCTAACACCATTACTTTAACACTATCAATTCAGCTTTCATTTTTCAAAATGTAGGGCTTGCTTACTAGTTATGTATAAAACTGCACTGCCCATTCCAGGAGAAAAAAATTCCATGAATGCGCTATTTCATCCATTCTGGAAGTGGTTTCTCCGTTTCCTGAAGTGAATATTCTAGAACAGGAAGTTACTTGTGCTGTTCTGGATACAATCTACCTCCAAATAGTCCCTTCTTTGCTTCTCTTGTTTGGTAAATGGCCTGGTTAAAAAAATTCACACACATTTCAGATAGACAACTCCATTCTATTTGATTATTTATTTATTTAAATTTATTGGCGGCCCAAATCTAGCGGACTCTGGGCAGCGGATAAAACTAAAAAAAAAACCCTGCAGTGGTTTCAGATCTAATTTGTAATTAATATGATTAGATTGGAGCATGCCAGTTATGCTTCTGCCATCTGCATTGCTTCCCACAGCCATTCATGGTACCAATTTTGATTTCCAACAGTGTGTGCATACATACCACAGCTACCACTTTTGCCTTTACAGTATATCCTGTAGGTTTCCTCAACCTCAGCCATTTTAAGATGTGTGGACTTCAACTCCCAGAATACTCCAGCCAGAAATGCTGGCTGGAGTATTCTGGGAGTTGAAGTCCACACATCTTAAAATGGCTGAGGTTGAGGAACCCTGCTGTAGCAACTTCCAAGGACAAGAGAAAACCATTTTAGCAGCGCACACATTGCATAACAAAAAGTACACTGAATGGGGTACTTGATGCTTATGGCCAGGCTTTTCCTCCCTTAGTATTTGCCAAATCTGATCATTTTCTTGAAGATGATTTACAACCATGTTCGTAATATTTGTGGTAATTTTATCTTTATACCGTTGTTACCCTTAAGACAATATGGGTAAAGTGGACAACAAGTCTAATGACCATATTTATTTATTTATTTTATTAATCAAATTTATCACTGCCCATCTCTACAACAGTAGACTCTGGGCGGTTTACAATAAAATATTAAAATTAAAAACCTATAAATCATTAAAATACAATATGATAATAAATAATAAATAGAAAAAATCCAGAGGATGGTGAGATCTTAAAGGGAGGTTATTACTAAGCTAACCACCCCCAGGAGGAACTATTACTTCCTTTGTCCCAAGCAAGGCGGCAGAACCAGGTCTTTAAAGACCTCCGGAAGGCCAGGAGCGAGGGCGCCTGCCTCACCTCTGGGGGCAAGATATTCCACAGGGCGGGTGCTATTGCAGAGAAGGCACACCTCCTGGACCCCGCTAGATGAAATTCTTTTATTGACGGGGTCTGTAGCATGCCCTCCCTGCATGACCAGGTGGGGCGGGCAAATGTGATCGGGATGAGACGGTCCCTCAGATACCCTGGTCCCATGCCATGTAGAGCTTTAAAGGTGATGACCAACACTTTGAATTGGACCCGGAAGCAAATAGGTACTTGAGAATGTGGCTCGGCAATGCAATGCTAGTTGGAGCCATTGTCTGCCTCCATATAGGACTGTTCCTTACATTTCTTTCTGCTTAACTTAAGTATTTGTTGTAACCCGCCCAGAGTCCCTTGTATGGGAGATGGGCGGGGAATAAATCTGAAAAATAAAAATAAAATAAATAAATAATAATTAACTGAGAAGGACCTAAGTATGTTTCGGTGCAAGAAACTCCGTTTTCATTTGGCACAATTGTGTGGCTAAAGTTCTTCAGGGACCTTTAGTTCAGAGAAAAGTCTCTTCTAGCTTGAGGAAAGACCACGATGTACTTTTAGAATACAAAGGGGAAAAAAGTACTGCTAACTTTCCTGGTTCCTTTAAGTCCCTGGTATAACAATTCAGAGTCTAGGATTTATTAAAAAGACTGCAATCTTTCAGACTAAATAAGCTCAAATGCTATTTCTCAGTATTCTTGTTACAGTAAGACAAGAATATTTTATACTTTTCAAGCAGTTAATTTTTAAGCCACAAGATAATAACGGCTGTCTACCTAGGAATTAAATAAGTGCAAATGAACTGATAGCAAGACTAAGAGATAACTGGTATCTGTGGGAATCTTTTCTGATAACATTTATCATACTCATTAGTTCAATTTCAGGCCATTCTTGAATACAGTACTTTGAAATTAGATTACAACTGTGGGCAGATCTCTATAAACATAAGAAAAAATAAAGCTAAAACGTACATATAAAATGTAAAACGTGCATGCTTGTATGGTTCATATTACTGCCTGATAAGTTATGACTAGGAGAGAGAGGAAGAAAGCATATATTTGTCATACAATTTCAACAGCATAAGCTATTTCATTAAATTCCATTTCTGTGACTAATCCAAAGCAGTTGTTTAATTCTTCAAGTTGTGGTAAAGGAATCTATAATTCAAAAGGCATGAAGATTATTTAAAGCAAGATGGAAAAATATTTTGAATCAGTTTATATCATTCTAAAGCAGTAATATTTAATAGTAATCTTAGAGAGGAAAATTCAGCTCACTACAAATGTGTATTGAGCAAAGAAACATTTTTGTTCAAGGGCAAATCAGTTACTAGATCTGCTTTGCAGTAAATTCTGTCAATTGAATGAGAATACCAAACTTTCTGTGTCACTTCCTGTTCAGAAAGGACATCCATAGATGCTTAGCACATAAAGTCATTCACCTTATTTAAAGCTTGTTTGTGAACATGTTCCATTTGCTTCTACTCTTGCACTTGTAACAAACCATAACCACAGTTTCCCAAGGGAAAATTTATTGCAAGAGAATACTTGTAGAAAATATAGGAGAATATAGGTGCATTCAATCACAGGTTTTGAGAACCATGCAATAAAGCGCTAATACAGAGCTTTCCAAACTTTTCATGTTGGTGACACACTTTTTAGACATGCATCATTTTGCGACACACTCTTACAGCAGGGCATCATTTCACGACACACTCTTACAGAAGGGCACAAGGCAGGCACTAGGACCTGCGCGGAATCCTGGCAGGGCACATTTGGAGGCAGCAAGGCACAAGGCAGGCACTAGGACCTGCCTGGAATCCTGGCAGGGCTCGGAGGCAGCAGCAGCCGCGACACACCCAGACACTGCAGCCGACACACTAACGTGTCCCAACACACAGTTTGGAAAACTGTGTGCTAATATAATCAAGCATCTGATTTCAATTTTACTCAGGCCTTCTAGAGTGCATTTTCTCTGACTGTAATTATAGACATTTTAATAGCAATGGAATAAATTACAAAAGAGCAATTCTGCAAGTTTAGAAAAAACAAGACTTTTCTTTAAAACTATTGCTATATAGTTTTAAATTATACATATATATATATATATATATATATATATATATATATATATAAAATTTATATAAGGGGGCGTGGTGGCTCAGCGAGTAATACTGCAGGCTTGTCAATCAGAAGATCGCAAGTTCGGAGGTTTGAATCCCTAGCCCTGCGTGCGGAGTGAGCTCCCGCACTCGCCCCAGCTCTTGCCAACCTAGCAATTCAAAAGCATGCAAATGCAAGTAGATTAATAGGTAACACTTCAGTGGGTAGGTAACAGTGTTCTGCGCGCGTCATGCCGGCCACATGACCGCGGAAGCGTCTTCGGACAGCGCTGGCTCTTCGGCTAACAAACGGAGATGAGCACCGGCCCCTAGAGTCGGACACGACTGCACAAATGTGCGGGGGGAACCTTTACCTTTACCTTTATATAGCAAAAGAAGCTGGTTTCACACTTAGTTGCTGTACATGGCTCATATAAATATTGATGACATGTAATTCACCTTAACTGTCAAAACCTCTGAGTTAAGACAGTTGCATTGAATCCTGGTACATTCCTGTGCTAGCACTTGGAATCTATGGACTGAAAGCTCAACAGTCCATCTGTTACAGACCTTTCCTATCTTTCATGACTGTCACAAAGAAAAGAAATTGTTCTTCAAAGCAACAATTATCTGGTTTGTATGACCCCAAATTCTGTTTGGCCAGGAAGCCTTCAGCCTTGGATGGAGCAATACAAGCAAGAAGATTACACCAAAGGAGCTCACTTATTGTGGTATGGTAGTGGGGACTGAGGGTATTACACCTCTCAACACTGGCTCTGGTGGAGATACAAAACTGACTTCCATGTGGCATGTGAGACGGTGATGGGAGGTACTTCTATCCCAGGGTTCCTCAACCAAGGTTCCGTGGCACCCTAGGGTTCCGCGAGAGGTCACTAGGGCTTCCCTGGGAAATCACGATTTATTTTAAAAAATATTTCAAATTCGGGCAACTTCACATGAAAGAGGTAAGTTTCATTCTTTATTTTTAGTTTAAGAACACCGTGAATGCATATATACAGGCCTATGCATAAAACGAATATAGTAATTTTGTAACTTCTGGCCTATATTTGAGCCTGAATGTGCAGGGGTTCCCCGAGGCCTGGAAAATATTTCAAGAGTCCCTCCAGGGTCAAAAAGTTGAGAAAGGCTGTTCTATCCTAATATCAGAGGGGGAAAAATGATTTTGGTAGAAAGGAAACACTTGCAATCGCCTATAAATTAGAGTACATAATGCCTGACTTATGTGGAAGTTGGAGATAGTATCTGTTCAGAGTAATATGCAGTTGGGCATTCTTTGGGGCAAGGGTCGGAAATGGCGGCTCGCGAGCCAAATGCGGCTCTTTGGCCCCTTGAGTGTGGCTCTTCCGCAGGCAGGCGTGGCGCGGCGGGCGTGGCGCGGCAGCGAGTGTGGCGGGGCAGGCGCGGCAGCGGGCATGGTGTGCGTTGCTGTGGGCATACCCCTGGCAACCTGGCAGCCGTCTCCGGCAGCCATCTTGACGACGGGCAGGGCTTTCCAAACTGTGTGTCGCGTGACAAGCCGGAAGCGCTGAAGGAAGTGGAAATTCTCCGCTGTGCGTCGGGAAGCCCGGCAGCCTGCACGCACGATTTTTGCCTCCCTGCCGCAACCGAGGGCATTTTCGGGGTCCCCGGAGCCTGCCCTTTCGAAGGGGCAGCGGCAGCAGCAGCTGCAGTGCTGCCCCTTCGAAAGGGCAGGCTCCGGGGACCCCGAAAATGCCCTCAGTTTAGGCAGGGAGGCTGCGCGCAAGCTGCCTCAGCTGTTCTGCTGGGAGAATTGCCACCCCAGGGCAGCGCGTGCATGTGGAGAGGGGAGGTTTCTGCCTCCCTGCCGGAACCGAGGGCATTTTCGGGGTCCCCGGAGCCTGCCCTTTCGAAGGGGCAGCGGCAGCAGCAGCTGCAGTGCTGCCCCTTCGAAAGGGCAGGCTCCGGGGACCCCGACAATGCCCTCAGTTTAGGCAGGGAGGCAGAAACCTCCCCTCTCCACATGCACACGCTGCCCTGGGGTGGAAATTCTCCCCGCAGAACAGCTGAGGCAGCTTGCGCGCAGCCTCCCTGCCTAAACTGAGGGCATTTTCGGGGTCCCCGGAGCCTGCCCTTTCGAAGGGGCAGCACTGCAGCTGCTGCTGCCGCTGCCCCTTCGAAAGGGCAGGCTCCGGGGACCCCGAAAATGCCCTCGGTTCCGGCAGGGAGGCAGAAACCTCCCCTCTCCACATGCACACGCTGCCCTGGGGTGGAAATTCTCCCCGCAGAACAGCTGAGGCAGCTTGCGCGCAGCCTCCCTGCCTAAACTGAGGGCATTTTCGGGGTCCCCGGAGCCTGCCCTTTCGAAGGGGCAGCACTGCAGCTGCTGCTGCCCCTTCGAAAGGGCAGGCTCCGGGGACCCCGAAAATGCCCTCGGTTCCGGCAGGGAGGCAGAAACCTCCCCTCTCCACATGCACACGCTGCCCTGGGGTGGAAATTCTCCCCGCAGAACAGCTGAGGCAGCTTGCGCGCAGCCTCCCTGCCTAAACTGAGGGCATTTTCGGGGTCCCCGGAGCCTGCCCTTTCGAAGGGGCAGCCGTTGCCGCCGCAGCGACAACCTGGAAGCGCCGCCGCCGAAGCAGTCGAGCCTCTCTTTCCCTTCTTCTTCCAAACCTCCCCCGCCCCCTTCCACGCGATTGGCTCCTGCCCGCAAAACCCGCCCTCTTCCACGCAATTGGCTCCCGCCCGCAAACCCCGCCCCCTGGCTCTCGAGCACTTCAAAATGTGCACGAGCATGTCAAAATGGCTCCCGGCAAAAAAAGTTTGCCGACCCCAGCTTTGGGGTATCCAATTTGGAATTTATTTAATTTTTATCCCGCCTTTATTATTTTTATAAATAACTCAAGGTGGCGAACATACCTAATACTCCTTCCTTCTCCGCTTTTCCCCACAACAGCAACCCTGTGAGGTGAGTTGGGCTGAGAGAGAGAGACTGGCCCAAGGTCACCCAGCCGGCTTTCATGCCTCAGGCGGGACTAGAACTCATAGACACCTGGTTTCTAGCCCAGCACCTTAACCACTAGACCAAACTGGCTCTGAATGCTGTTCCTTCAGCCTCTCCCCTACCCCATTTTTACTTTGCTCCTAGCTGACCCTCTGCTGGTATATTTAATAAAGGCTGCAGAAGCACTTCATCCAATAGCCTTGTCTGCCTCTTTAATGCTCCCAGCAAGCAATTAATTGAAGGCACTCAGTTCTGTGCAATCCCCAAAAGCACTACTATGATTTTTTTCACTTTCTCAAATTGCAGTCCCCTATTGAACAACACAAACTATTTATTTAAGCTCATGATCATTTTAAAAGTCTCTTGAAATTAAGTAGGAAATGGAGGAAAAAGGGAGACAAAAGGGGGAAAAGGGAAAGAAATCTCCAATCTGCCTGCAGATTTTCCTATATAAAACTTTGAATATGAGCCAGAAACTCAAAAAAGAAGAGTGAAGGGAAAAGTTATTTGAAGAAAGAAATGATTTATTTAAAGTTAATATTTAAAGAAAAACAGCAACAGTGATAATTTGAACAGCACTGTTTTTATTTATCTTAATGGCTTAAGGGGAGACGTTGCAAATTCAGCTCAATGAATTTGCAAGTCCTACCTCCATTACTGTAAAACCTCAAGTGCAATACAACTGGTAAATCAATAAGGTTACATTTCCCTGGTGTTTTATTCATAATACTTCATAAGTCTTCTTTAAAACTGAGGGATGCAGAGATATCAGCCATTTAAAAATGTTCATTTCCTGAAGTTTCTTCTCAAAAGAAAAAATAGAACTTATTATCTTCATTTTCTAGAATTTGAAAGGCATTCAAGGAAAAGATTCTATTATATTTCTAGGGATTAAAGTCAGTGAACAATATCTAGGAAATTAAAGATCACAAATCACTTTTGAAGCTGCATAGGAACTGAAGCGCACCTAATGGACAGAAACCTCCATAGCATACCTGTTTTACATGAACACAAATATTCCTTATCAATATTTTCAGAACCAGAAAGCTGAACAGGCATGGAAACAGATAGAATACACAAGGAAGAAGATTTGTGCTCCTAAATCCATTCAGCTTCTCATATCTGAGAAGCAAAAAAAAAGTAATTAACAAAACTTTTAAGCAGAAGACAAATATCCAGCTGTTTAGCAACCTCTTTTCTATGACTGATATCAAGGATTAGGCATGCAAGGAAGAAAGTGGAAGGTAATGTCTCTCATGCATTCCATGCAGAACTCTAGGCCAAATGATGAACTTTAACTTATTAATGAGTAGTAGATGAATTCTTGCTTTCTGAACTATGCATGCCATAGCCAACTTTTTTTAAATAGACTATTCAAAGAAAGATATGCAGAGGATACCACCCTAATGGCAGAAAGTGAAGAGGAACTAAAGAGCCTCTTGATGAGGGTGAAAGAGGAGAGTGCAAAAGCTGGCTTGAAACTCAACATTAAAAAACCTCAGATCATGGCATCTGGTCCCATCACTTCCTGGCAAATAGAAGGGGAAGAAATGGAAGCAGTGACAGATTTTATTTTCCTGGGCTCCAAGATCACCGCAGACGGTGACTGCAGCCATGAAATTAAAAGACGCTTGCTCCTTGGGAGGAAAGCTATGGCAAACCTAGACAGCATATTAAAAAGCAGAGACATCACCTTGCTGACAAAGGTTGGTATAATTAAAGCTATGGTTTTCCCAGTAGTAATGTGGCTGCGAGAGTTGGACCATAACGAAGGCTGAGCGCCGAAGAATTGATGCTTTCGAACTGTGGTGCTGGAGAAGACTCTTGAGAGTCCCTTGGACTGCAAGGAGGTCAAATCAGTCAATCCTAAAGGAAATCAACCCTGACTGCTCATTGGAAGGACAGATACTGAAGCTGAAGCTCAAATACTTTGGCCACCTAATGCGAAGAGAGGACTCACTGGAAAAGACCCTGATGCTGGGAAAGACTGAAGGCAAAAGGAGAAGGGGACGGCAGAGGATGAGATGGTTAGATAGCATCACCAATGTAATGAACATGAATTTGAGTAAACTCGGGGAGACAGTGGAGGACAGGAAGGCCTGGTGTGCTATGGTCCATGAGGTCACGAAGAGTCGGACACGACTAAATGACTGAACAACAACAACAATTCAAAGAAAGTGAAGGAAAGGCTTGCAGTACTGTTTATCCCACTGTTCATTACTAAGTGCTGATTTAATTCAGCTATTTCAAAATCAGGCAGTACCAATGTGATCAGGAACAACAGAAAAGCTAAGATGTAAGTAGAATGCCTGTTCTTAAAGTCCATGCTACATATATCCAAAAAACAAACAAAAACAAAACAAAACAAAACAAAACAAAACAAAGAAAAGAAAAGAAAAGAAAAGAAAAGAAAAGAAAAGAAAAGAAAAGAAAAGAAAAGTTCAACAAAATTATCTATCAAAAACCCGAATCTCTGATCTCATTAGGTAAAGAATACAAATGTATTCTTTGTATATATATGTATATAAAATGTATATTTTATAGTAATTATGGATTTTTATTAGTATTTTAATGTTTGACTGAAATTGTGAGTTAAAGAATGTATATTTTATAAGAATGTATATTTTATAAGAATGGGTATTTTATAGTAATTATGGTTTTTTTTATTATTATCATTAGTATTTTATTGCTTGAGTGAATTTGTGAGCCAACTGCAATGAAATTTCATTCTATTGTGCACTTGTATAGTGGGATGACAATAAAGTTATTATTCTATTATTCTAAATGAGTGAGATTCTGGCAAACCTTATTAGGAAGTGCTCCACAACTACAGCATCAGCTGTTAAAGCAAACTTAGTTTTGTATCCATCAGTAGTAAAATAATCAACATTTCTTTGAAACCAGGGCAGCCATCTAGAACAGCCAAACCTTTTACCTCAGTCCCTATAACAAAATATAAGATGCAAGCATGAGTCAACAGGAGATGTTTTCACGTGTTATTTTAGCAGTATGGGGCCGTTCATATCAGCAACATCCTATGCCTATATTTAGAACTATATGAATTTGGATGAGTCCTTGCTATTTATCACCTGTGATACATCTCTATTCTCTTAAAACAGCATAGCTCATAGTAAGAGAACATGGGAAATTTACTCCCCAAATATTTAGGAGAGTATTATCATGCCTTTTCCTATTGTAATGACAAGGTCCATTATATATGCACCTGCTCCATGTAAATAATTCAGCATCTTGCTAATAACATGCTTAGAATCAGTCTTTAGTTAGATATGAAATATGCTACAGATCACAAATGAGCAATGTTATACACTAGAGATGGACAATTGGAGAAGTGACCACTATGCTTACAGTACTTTCTTTTTTATTAGAGTTTGTAAAGATGTTAGCAAAACCAGTTTATGCCATTAACAAGATGTATACAGAGTACTTCTATTCCAAACACATACTACTATCTCAAGACTTTTAAGAATAATTTGATAAACAGGATATACTAAAAATACAAAATAAAACCTTTCAGAGAGTTTGCAGTTTTGTTTTAAAGGTCAGTACAATGAAAAATAGTTTAATCTATTAAAAAGACAGGTGTTCTAGCTAACATTATCCATTACTAGCATAAATCTCATGACATATTTACTTGCATGGTATTCTGAGCTTTTTAATAGACTTGCTATAATTTAGAATGTGAGATATATTCATATTATCACTGTACAGGCCTGTCTTGATCACCCCAACATGTTCTGTTCTAGGATATATTGTCAAAGCAAATGCATAATCAGTCAAAAGCAAAGAATAAACAAAAAGAGAATACAGAAGCTACAAATTAGATTAGACCAGAGCTTTCCAAACTTTTCATGTTGGTGACACACTTTTTAGACATGCATCATTTTGCGACACACTCTTACAGCAGGGCACAAGGCATGCACAAGGACCTGCGCGGAATCACAGCAGGTTTGGAGGCAGCAAGGCACAAGGCAGGCACTAGGACCTGCGCAGAATCCTGGCAGGGCAGGTTTGGAGGCAGCAAGGCACAAGGCAGGCACTGGGACCTGTGTGGAATCCTGGCAGGGCTTGGAGGCAGCAGCAGTCAGGACACACCCAGACACTGCAGCTGACACACTAACGTGTCCCGGCACACAGTTTGGAAAGCTCTGGATTAGACTTTTCACAGTAATGTCTACTGCAGAGTAGTATATACATCTTAAGCCTCAGATCCAAATGAAACAGCAAAGACCATTGATTTTACAGTATTTCTATGCTATTCACAAGATGTAATAATGTAAATTCTGAAATCTCTGCATTATATAATGATTCTAATTCCTTTCTGCCTCTTGACATATCAAAATAGGAGGTACAGACTGAGCCATTAGCATCCACAAATTAAAGGATATTTGCAAATTAAAGGTTGCATTTTAAAGAAGCCAGCCCTTTTAGCATTTTGCAATCCACAGATTAAATCAAAGCAGCAACAAAGTTTTGAAGAACTGCTTTGCCTTTTCCCTTCTGTGTTTTACACACTCCTATCCCTAATTTCTCAGTTTCAGCAATTGAAGAACCAACTCAAGCAACAAAGGAGCAACCTTCACTATTGAACTTCTGCAATACATATATACTGTATTTTATAATGTAGCAAGCAGTGAAATAAATTGAAGATTTTTTTACTATCTGAAGTCAGAGATTAGACTATTTTGGGGGGAAAACTAAAAGAGCTATTAAATAGCTAGCAAGCATCAATGTCTTGAAATACAGTATCACATAAAATGGGCCAGGTTATTTTGTTTCTGAATTGTTCTCAACTCAGCTGCAAAACAGTTTCAAGAATAATCTTTATGAGCTGCTTATTTATTATTTCTTTTGTTGTTGTTTATTCGTTCAGTCGCTTCCGACTCTTCGTGACTTCATGGACCAGCCCACGCCAGAGCTTCCCGTCGGCCGTCACCATCCCCAGCTCCCCCATGGTCGAGTCTGTCACCTCCAGAATATCATCCATCCATCTTGCCCTTGGTCGGCCCCTCTTCCTTTTGCCTTCCACTTTCCCTAGCATCAGCTTCTTCTCCAGGGTATCCTGTCTTCTCATTACGTGGCCAAAGTACTTCAGTTTTGCTTTTAATATCATTCCCTCAAGTGAGCAGTCTGGCTTTATTTCCTGGAGTATGGACTGGTTTGATCTTCTTGCAGTCCAAGGCACTCTCAGGATTTTCCTCCAACACCACAGTTCAAAAGCATCTATCTTCCTTCGCTCAGCCTTCCTTATGGTCCAGCTCTCACAGCCATAGGTTACTAAAGGGAATACCATTGCTTTAACTATGCGGACCTTTGTTGTCAGTGTGATGTCTCTGCTCTTAACTATTTTATCAAGATTTGCCATTGCTCTCCTCCCAAGAAGTAGACGTCTTTTGATTTCCTGGCTGCAGTCAGCGTCTGTAGTAATCTTTGCACCTAGAAATACTGTACAAAGTCTGTCACTGCCTCCACATTTTCTCCATTTGCCAGTTATCAGTCAAGCTGGTTGCCATAATCTTGGTTTTTTTGAGGTTTAACTGCAACCCAGCTTTTGCGCTTTCTTCTTTCACCTTTGTCATAAGGCTCCTCAACTCCTCCTCACTTTCAGCCATCAAAGTGGTATCATCTGCATATCTAAGATTGTTAATGTTTCTTCCAGCGATTTTAACTCCAGCCTTGGATTCATCAAGCCCAGCACGTCGCATGAAGTGTTCTGCGTACAGGTTGAATAGGTAGGGTGAGAGTATACAGCCCTGCCGTACTCCTTTCCCAATCTTAAACCAGTCCGTTGTTCCGTGCTCTGTTCTTAGCGTTGCTACTTGGTCGTTATACAGATTCCTCAGGAGGCAGACAAGATGACTTGGTATCCCCATACCACCAAGAATGTGCCACAATTTGTTATGATCCACACAGTCAAAGGCTTTAGAATAGTCAATAAAACAAAAATAGATGTTTTTCTGAAACTCCCTGGCTTTCTCCATTATCCAGCGGATATTGGCAATTTGGTCTCTAGTTCCCCTGCCTTTTCTAAACCCAGCTTGTACATCTGGCAATTCTCGCTCCATGAATTGCTGGAGTCTACCTTGCAAGATCTTGAGCATTACCGTACTGGCATGTGAAATAAGTGCCTCTGTTCGATAGTTTGAACATTCTTTAGTGCTTCCCTTTTTTGGTATGGGGATATAAGTTGATTTTTTCCAATCTGAAAAACATTCTTGTGTTTTCCAAATTTGCTGGCATATGGCATGCATCACCTTGACAGCATCATCTTGCAAGATTTTAAACAGTTCAGCTGGGATACCGTTGTCTCCTGCTGCCTTGTTATTAGCAATGCTTCTTAAGGCCCATTCAACCTCACTCTTCAGGATGTCTGGCTCTAACTCACTGACCACACCGTCAAAGCTATCTCCAATATTATTATCCTTCCTATACAGATCTTCCGTATATTCTTGCCACCTTTTCTTGATCTCTTCTGCTTCTGTTAGGTCCTTACCATCTTTGTTTTTGATCATACCCATTTTTGCCTGGAATTTACCTCCGATGTTTCTAATTTTCTGGAAGAGGTCTCTTGTCCTTCCTATTCTATTGTCTTCTTCCACTTCTGCACATTGCTTGTTTAAAAATAATTCCTTGTCTCTTCTGGCTAACCTCTGGAATTTTGCATTTAATTGGGCATATCTCCCCCTATCACTGTTGCCTTTTGCTTTCCTTCTTTCTTGGGCTACTCCCAGTGTCTCAGCAGACAGCCATCTTGCCTTCTTGGTTTTCTTTTTCTTTGGGACGTTTTTTGTTGCCGCCTCCTGAACAATGTTGCGAACTTCTGTCCATAGTTCTTCTGGGACCCTATCTACTAAATCTAGTCCCTTAAATCTATTCTTCACCTCCACTGCATATTCCTTAGGAATATTAGTGAGCTCATATCTAACTGATCTGTTGGTCTTCCCTATTCTCTTTAGTCTGATTCTAAATTTTACAATAAGAAGTTCGTGATCTGAACTACAGTCAGCTCCAGGTCTTGTTTTTACCGACTGTATAGATGTCCGCCACCTTTGGCTGCAAAGGGTGTAGTCAATCTGATTTCGGTGTCGACCATCTGGTGAAGTCCATGTATAAAGTCGTATTTTAGGTTGTTGGAAGAGAGTGTTTGTTATGCACAGTGAGTTGTCTTGGCAAAATTCTATCAGCCTATGTCCTGCTTCATTTTGTTCTCCCAGACCATGCTTGCCTGTAATTCCAGGTGTCGTCTGACTACCCACCTTAGCATTCCAGTCTCCTGTAATGAAAATAACATCTCTTTTTGGTGTATTATCCAGTAGGTGCTGCAGATCCTCATAGGACTGATCTACTTCTGCTTCTTCAGCATCTGTGGTTGGGGCGTATATTTGGATCACTGTGATGTTAAATGGCTTACCCTGAATTCGAATTGAGATCATTCTATCGTTTTTTGGATTGTATCCAAGCACTGCTTTAGCCACTTTATTATTAATTATGAAGGCTACTCCATTTCTTCTGTGGTCCTCTTGTCCACAGTAGTAGATCTGGTGGTCATCTGATGTGAAGTGGCCCGTTCCAGTCCATTTCAGTTCACTGACACCTAAAATGTCTATATTTAATCTTGACATCTCACCAATAACCACATCCAATTTGCCCTGGCTCATAGATCTTACATTCCAGGTTCCTATGGTGTGTTGATCTTTAGAACATCGGATTCGTCGTTCACCACCAGCACCGTCGGCCACTAGCCGTCCTTTCGGCTTTGAGCTAGCTGCGTCATCACATCTGGGGCTAGTTGAACGTATCCTCTGTTCCTCCCCAGTAGCATTTTGACCATCTTCCGACCTGGGAGTCCCATCTTCCGATGGTATACCGACATATCTCTGGTTGTACTGATCCATTTAGTTTTCACGGCAAGAATACTGGGGTGGGTTGCCATTACCTTCCCCAGGGATCGTATTTAGTCTGACCTCTCTGCCACGACCTTCCCGTCTTGGGTGTCCCTTCACGGTTTAGCTCATGGTTTCATTGAGGTGCTCAAGCTCCAGCACCACGACAAGGTAACGATCTCCTTTACTGGAGATTATTTCTTTACTACAGTTTATATGCCACTCAATTCAACAAGACTCAAAGTGGCTCACCCTAAAAACAAAACTCCAATAAAATCGAAACCATTACAAACAATAACAAAATGAAGCAGTGCTATAAGGAACAGTCTCAACATTCAAATCCACAGCAGTCTGAATGAAACTGAGATAAAAATACATTTCGTTTTAAACCAAACTTAACAGCTACTTTTCTCTCTTCCAGATTCCACCCTACACTTTCGAAAATTATATACTGAAATCATCAACAACACTCAGATTTAATACTATATACTGGCATATATGAAAAAGACAATAATATATTAAAATGTGTAGCAACTGAATAAAATTGAATGCTGACCCCACCATTAGTTCAAGCGATTTTTGACTTTCCAGTTCTAAAATCAAATCAAACCTAAGTAAGACTCTTTCATACAAACACAAGCTTCCCTTTGAAGCAAGTATTTATATCTGCTTTTCCTTCCTTATTACATCAGTGTAAAATGTTAATACAGTACAGGATGGGAGGAGGGGTTAACTGCACCAAAAATTATTTAAGTGGGTAAGTAATCAACAAATCAGTTCTTTATATAGAACCAAAGATGTGCTAGAGACCAGATAGGGATTGTTTGTTTTTAGCACACCAACCAATTTCAGATGTATTTTGGCAGAAGGAACATTTCAGATTACCAACTGTATAGATCTCAGCATCTGGTATCAAGACAAGAATTTTAGTACTTAATACAGTATGCTGCCCAAGATCGAAAACATGGTGCAGAGTAACTGAGTAATGTACATGTACGTCAGTGAGATCCTAGCCTTGAAGACATAGCCTACGTCACGTCAAACAAATATGATATACAGTATGCTGTATGATTAATGCTGGACTAAAACCTCAGCAGCCTACATAAGAGGCAGCAGCCTTAGTAGTAAGAGCAAAAAGTTAAGGCCATGCCCATCAAAGAATGCCAATGATTCACAGTGATTTAATCAGAAGGTTTGATATATTCATTGGAAGAAACTGTTAGTTGCTGTAGGTATAATTAATTATCTAACAGACTGCAATACAAGCCATAACACCATCAGACTCAAGGTCACTTGACTAAGGAAAGCGGTCACCTCCATACACTTCAGAAAACCAGAATTAAAACTTTGCTACAGCAGCAAAACATTCTTGCAAAGGAGTAAATATTTTTGCAACAATAGACAAAGATTCTTCTTGCCCAGCAGTTAGTCTAAAAAGTTAACTGAATATTTTATGTGCCAAAAGATAAAAGAATAACTACTACAATAATAAACTGTGTTAGAACTTTTCCATTACACAATCTTTGGAGAAAAAGGAAAGGAAAGGTTCCCCTGTGCAAGCACCGAGTCATGTGACCCCTGGGGAGACGCCGCTTTCGCGACATTTTCCTGGCAGACTATAGAGCGGGGTGGTTTGCCATTGCCTTCCCCAGTCGTAATTACCTTTCCCCCAGCAAGCTGGGTACTCATTTTACCGACCTCGGGAGGATGGAAGGCTGAGTCAACCTACGCCGGCTACTTGAGAACCAGCTTCCGCTGGGATCAAACTCAGGTCATGGGGAGAGTTTTGGTTGCAGTACTGCCACCTACCACTCTGTGCCACACAAGGCTCAATCTTTGGAGAACTTTTACTAATTTTCTTTGCAATTAGAAAAGTGTAAGTAAAATTGCTTTTAACTTATGCCACATTGTGATACTGGATTAGTTCAGAACCCGTCTCGCAGAAGAACAGAACGTTTGAGGGTAAAGAGGCAAACTGAACCAGCCAGGGCTCTTTGCCATGGCATCCCAAGGGTAGAGTAATATTTAAATCACAGGTTAATATGTGCTAATTACCCTTTCTCAGTTTGCCTAGCAGAGGACCCCACGTAAATGACAACACAAGGAGCAACAGAGGATCAAGCAAGATAACTTCTATATGAAGCTTCTGTATACAGCACATTGTTCAGTATTTCAGAAGGCATATAAAGGCTAGCATATCTAATCAGCGGAGCAATAAAAACTTCCATTTAATTATTCTCCTTTTGGCTGCACATTCAAATAATACCTCACAATAAACAAACCGCATATTAAAATATGTCAGGGAGAACTTTAGGTTTCTCTGCAATATACATTTTCAGCTTAAACACTTCAATATAGCACTTTTGCTATATAGCACATTCAACTGTAGCCTCTAATTAAAAGTTCATCAAAGCATTCATAATATAGGGCGTGGTGCCTGACCTATGGAACCTGAGATCTGGAGATCTGGAACCTACCCTGAGATCTGGAGGATCTGACCCTTTCAGCCTTCCAGAAGTCTGTTATGACCCAATTCTACCCTAGGCGTTAGGGCCAGGATGTTAGAGGAGCCCAATATACACATTTGTTTTTGTGAAATTGTTATATGGTGCCTCAAGTTTTTTTCCCCTTGTATTGGATTATTTTTAACTTTGGTGATGGGATCTTTTTTTGTAAATTGGTTGTTTGCCACCCAGTTATGTATTTAAGTTGGTCAGCCATCTTCGTATTTAGAACATTCTTCTAAATTCTTATTTAGCCATTAAGCCATTCTTCTTACTTAGCTATTCTTCTTATTTAGAACAGCCTGTTCTAAATAATTAAATATATTTTTTGGATGGGTTTAAATCTGTCTTCAGATTTACGCACATATATAACAGCATATATCACATATATCAATTTAGCTGTTCTAGTGTTAAAGAAGAGCCAGCTTGGTCTAGTGGTTAAGGCAACGGGCTAGGAACCAGGAGCCTGTGAGTTCTAGTCCCGCCTGAGGCATGAAATCCGGCTGGGTGACCTTGAGCCAATCCCTGTCTCTCAGCCCTAGGAAGGAGCCAATGGCAAGCCAGGAGACTGAGATTTCTAGTCCCACCTCAGGCATGAAAGCCAGCTGGGTGACCTTGGGCCAGTCACAATCTTTCAGCCCAACTCACCTCACAGGGTTGCTGTTGTGGGGAAAATTGGAGGAGGAAGGAGTATTAGGTAAGTTTGCCGCCTTGAGTTATTTATAAAATAATAAATGCGGGATAGAAAATAAATAAATAAACAAATAAGAAATATATTCCTAATTATTACTGAAATTAAAAAAAAAATCTCAAAAGATGTGGGATCATCTAAGGACCAGTTTACTATGCTATTAGCTAGGATAATACTCTATCACTGGACACTGTATTTCCCTATGAAATCTGAACTTGCTACTACTCAAGTAGAATGTTGTAAAGAAACTCAGGGCCATCCTATAAACCAAGGAAATACACAGCAGCAATTATAATATGCCAGTATAGACAGATTCAGCTGTCCTGTTTCATCCTGTAGGCTGCCTGATGATCTCTTTCAACAAGTTCCTCTAGCAAAAAAAATAAGCAAATATTCATTTCCCTATCCAACAGTCAGAGAAGCACCAACATTGTAATTCCTACTGTCTCTTGCAACTTACCAAGTTTTTCCACCAATTTCAGCATGACGCCACCAATATGTATTTCTCCAGTGACTCTCAGTGTTACATCTCTGTTCAAGTCTGTGACATGCACATTTAACTCCCACGTTCCATCAGCATAGCAGCCATCTGGCATCCGTATACCGTCCAGAGCCATCGTTCCTCCTTCCTGCTGAAAGAGAGGAAATGGCATTCATTTCATTAGTTAAGCTGAAGCTTCATGCTCACAGCTCATGAGCCGCTCCCCTGCTTCCCCACTCAAGTGAAGAAAATCACAGCAATGAGGAAAGTAAAGGAAGAGAACAGGAAAAAGAAATATCCAAGGAAGGGAAACAAACTCCCTAAAATCAACTCTGAAGAAGTAACAAAACTGAGAAAGTTCCCAACTCAGCTCAATTTACTTAGGAAGGCAGTTGGGGGAGGGCGGACCCAGATTGCAGATTTCCAGCTGCCCAGCAAGGGCTATGTAAGCTTAAAGGGAACATAAACTGAAGCCTTATTTAGCTTCAACTTGTAGGTATGTTTAAACAAAGATTCCCTTCTTCAGGATCTTATCTGTCCTTACAATATGTTAAGGAGACAAGTCCCTTTGACCCTGAAGTTCAGGATTCATATTCCCTCTAAGATCTAACCACTCAAGAAAATTTGACTAATTCACCAGAGCAAACACATCCTTTCAGCCATAATAACCTCCATGATCTCCTACTGTTCAATAGTCAACCTACAGAACATAAATACATTCACTGTTGTAGACAGATTGCATAAACATCTTAACAAAATAACATTTTAAAGGAGCACAGATAAGTGTTACACAGGGAAGAACGTTTTGCAAGCTCCTTTTCCAAGGGACAAGAGAAAGCTAATTACTCAGATTATGTAGGGGTGAAGTCGGCAAGGAAGAGAAAGGAGCGATGGATGTCCCCATCCAAAAATAATGCTCACGGAGGAGGGTATGCCTGTTGGAGCTAGGATCACAAAGGCTAACCTCTCAGGTAAGCAAAAGAAAAGAAGTCTTGAAAAAAAGAATGGAAAGGACGGGGAGTGAGAAGAGACCGAAAACAGCAATGCTGAAAGCGCGAGCGAGCGTTATTTGCATGGGAGAGAGCAGAGAAGGCAAGCTAGTCACCTCAAAAGGGACTAGGACCCTGAAGAGGGCACGAACCCTCCAAACAACCCCCCCAGATCCCTTACCCTCGCCACCCGCACACGTTTCCCCTGAAAATCCCGCTGGGGCGCTGATGCCCCTGCGCCCACCGGCCGAGCAAGGATGACGCGGAAGCAGAAGAGAAACTAAGGAGCCCCGTCCTCTTTTTCCGCGCGAGGAGAAAAGCCCCCGCCCGCACCTCGCCTCCCTTCAAGCGGCTCCCCGGCTCCGCTCTGCCTGCGCGCGTGCGGTGCGGTCCCCCCGGCGGGGCTGCGAGCGCGACCGAAAAGCCGCTGCCGCTGCCCTCTGCCTGCCTCGCCCGATGCGCCGCTCCGCTCCGCTCCGCTTCCCCGCCCTGCGGACGTAGCCAGGACGGGAGCCGCCGCCCCCGCCGCCCCCCGAAGCCTTCCCCGCCCCCCGGGGGCGCCGCCTGAGGGGATGGCGACGGAGGGGAGGGGGAAAGAGGGAGGACGGACTGGGCGGCGAAGGAGAGGGAGGCGCTGGCCTTTTATGGAAGCCAGGACGGAGGAGCAGCGGGGCAAGGGGCCAACATCCGGGACTCCCCCCGCCAGCGGACGCGCGGGAAAGCGGGGAGGGGGAGGAGGGGTGGCTGGGGGGAGGGAGGAGCGCGGAAAGCGCGGGAAGGGGGCGCGGAGGCATCTCCCCTTCGGCAGGGGCGGGGAGCGGCTGCCCAAAGGAGAGGGGAGCCTGGCCTGTCGCCCTCCTTGGGAATCGGAGAAGAGTTAGCATCGCGCGCCCGGTCCCTTAGCCGTCGAAGATCGCGGCCTCCCCCAACGTGGTGCCCTCTCGGCTGTGGGTTTCCTCTCCCAACCAGCTTTCGTCTTGCGTTGGACTACAACTCCGCACATGCCCAGCCAACAGCCACGCGCGCTATGGGCAGTGGGATCCGGCACAGCCGGCGGATGCTTGCCAAGCTGAATTAGGCACTGGGCGGCTGAGCACCCCAGTCGGAGTCGGGAGATGGGCAGGGGTGCAGGGACCGTCACCTCCGATCGCCGCGTCTGGAAAGTCAAGAGCGGAGGTGGGACTGGCAGCCCGGGGGGCATCCTAAGCCACAGGACCGGTTTTACCGTGGGTGATGCATTGACTGCACCTCGTATCCAGAGGCAACAGATGTTTAATTATTTTAATTTATTGTGATTTGCTGCCTCGGGTGTAGAAATAAAAGCCACCCCTTTAGCTACTGTGCATCTTGATCAGCACTTCTTGGTTCTTGGGTTCACAGATGCTTAACCTGATCATTGCCTTAACCTGTTTTATCACTTTGCATAGTATATGGCCTTCCAGAAAGCTCTCAAAACATGGTTTTTTCATCAGACCTGGGGATCCTCTGACAGCAGAGAGCGGGTGCAGTGGCTACATCACGCATAACATTCTGATTTTGTCCCTCCCGTGGTCTTGGTTTCAATAATTCATTGGTTTTATAATATGTGTAAATCGTTGGTGATGTTGTACACCTCCTGTGAGATGGGCGGCCATATAAATTTGAGTAAATAAATAAATATTGAATCATAACCAAATGCTCAGAGATCTCACAGCTTGCCAAGTGAGGGGTTCTCATGCTTTGCTCTGCTGTGACCTCCTAAAATGATGCAGGAATTTGTCTGACCTCTCGTGCATAACGTTAGTAATTTTTCTGGGATTAGGGCTAGGCAGAAATAAACATACTGCTTATTTTTAACCACTGAATGTTAATGTATGCATATTACAAGGGTTCTCAAACTTTGTAGGCGTGTGCAGGAAAAACCAGGATCAAAGCCCAGAGTGAGTTTTAACAGCAAGCCTGGGTAGATTTTTTAAAAATTGTGACCGTCCCCCAATTGCTCTCAACCCCTGGGTAGCCATGACCCACAATTTGAGTACCCTGCACTGCACTGAGCCATAAAGAAAAAAAAGGTTAACATTAACCAAGCTTAGCATTGCTGCTGCTATGTTGGCAACAGATCCTGGGATAGATCTTTAACTGGCCTGCTCAAGCCTGCTTTGCAAACGCCGTCAGGCCTGGCCCAGTGTGGAGAACGGTCTGTGGAAAGCCAGTGGGGACACAGAGAGGGAAAAAGCCCAAATCCAACTAGACTTTGGACCTGGCTGCATGGAGGCATTTCTGAGGGGGTCTGAGTAGGAGGGGAGTTGTCCCTGCCAGTGGGAGAAGTGGGCAGAGAGCGCAGTGGCTGTGAGGGTACAGCTCAGAGTTTGCCGTGACGTGTGTGTCCAGGGAGGAACAGCTTGTTCTGCTGAACTGTGATCCTGCAAGTCTGAAGGGGTTAGAGCAGAGCTTTCCAAAGTGTGTGTCGCGACACACTACTGTGTCGCCTGCGGTGTCCTGGTGTGTCGTGCGCGAACCCGGAAGCGCTGATGGGGGGGAACGGTGGTGGCGGCACTGATTGGTGGGGGTGCCGCTTCTTCCGGTTCCCCCCATCAGCGCTTCCGGGTTTGCGTGCGACACACCAGGACACCGCAGGCCGCACCGCCACCGCCGTTGGTGTGTGTTGCCAACATGAAAAGTGTGGAAAGCTCTGGGTTAGAGTCTTGGATCAGCAGGGGCAGTGGCTGGAATGAGAGCAGATCTCCATGGCAAGATGCAATACCGGTTTTAGTCAAGGCACAGTTATCAGATGCAGTAAGGCGTAGAGAGGCACAGTGTGAGAGGCAGTTGCAGCAGTTGGATTTTATAGGGTGCTGACTCTTTGCTTATCTGAGTGGGTTGCCTGGCCCTGTGTGCCTCCGTTGTGCAAGCAAAGAGTACTGTTGATTTTCTAGGAAGAGGGTTAGCAATATGTATACTTGAGATAGGTGGTTTTGTGCAAAACTGTACTTTCCCTTCATCAGATTTCTCCCTAGTATGCTTTGAAGGGAGTTTATACGTTACTGCCCTAATGTAGTTTAGTTTGGTTTGGCATGTTTTATGAGCCCAGCCATTGAGATGTGCAGACCATGGCTTGGCACGGTGTGCATCACTTTTATTGGATTGTGGGTTGCATCAGCTTTTCAACAGTGTGTTGGACATTGCACTGCAAGTTAAGGGAAGGCACGTACAAGGGTTTTATTTTAAAGATTTAACTCTTACATTTCAACATGCACAGAGAGACAGTGATCCTCTTCCTTTTGCAACTCATTTGACTCCCATGTTTAAAATAAACTAAAAAGTAGACATTTATTTGTAGAAGCAAAACATTAAAATCACACCCGGTATAAACAGTATTATCTAATTCCAGCATGGCCGTAACTTAAAGGGGTATCAAGTATTGCAACTGATATAATAGTTCTCCCAGCTTTATAAAGATCCTGAAGAAAGAAGCATTTTAAGGACCTTTATAAATTTACCAAACATAATCCAAGGGAGACTTGAGCCAAAACAGTATTGGAGGGGAAAGCAACCCTCATAGACCTGTATATGCTCTCCCATCCACTTGCGAGGGGAAACTGCAATTTTAGGTAGAGGTGTGTGATCTGTTGCTTATTGGCAAGATGATAAGATAAGATAAGATAAGAGGTTAAGGCTCCAGGCTAGAAACGAGGAGTCTCTGAGTTCTAGTCCCGCCTTAGGCATGAAAGCCGGCTGGGTGACCTTGGGCCAATCCCTGTCTCTCAGCCCTAGGAAGGAACCAATGGCAAACCAGGAGACTGAGAGTTCTAGTCCCGCCTTAGGCGTGAAAGCCGGCTGGGTGACCTTGGGCCAATCCCTGTCTCTCAGCCCTAGGAAGGAACCAATGGCAAACCAGGAGACTGAGAGTTCTAGTCCTGCCTTAGGCAAGAAAGCCGGCTGGGTGACCTTGGGCCAGTCTCTCTCAGCTCTAGGAAGGAGCCAATGGCAAAGCAGGAGACTGAGAGTTCTAGTCCCGCCTTAGGCAAGAAAGCCGGCTGGGTGACCTTGGGCCAGTCTCTCTCATCTCTAGGAAGGAGCCAATGGCAAAGCAGGAGACTGAGAGTTCTAGTCCCGCCTCAGGCATGAAAGCCGGCTGGGTGACATTGGGCCAGTCGCTCTCTCTCAGCCCAACTCAACTCACCTCACAGGGTTGCTGTTGTGGGGAAAACAGGAGGAGGGAGGAGTATTAGATATGTTCGCCGCCTTGAGTTATTTATAAAAATAATAAAGGCGGGATAAAAAATATAAATAAATAATTTGAAGAGATGTAGGCAGCTGCCCTGGCCTTCTGGTCTCAGGATATAAGCTGTGAACACAGCTAACTATGAGTCAGTAAATCATAATTAAACAAACATAGCCTAATGTGCATCCTAGTGGAAATATGCTGAGGGTGGAGAAGGATATTCTCTGTTGTGGATGTTTAGTTCTTGTGTGGAAAGTAAAGGTATTCAAGTAGTGTGATTCAACTCATATCCTAGATTTCCCCCGTACCACTTCATCCTTCCCACAACTTCATCCCACTTTAATTTTACCAGTGCATCTTTACCGATGTCGCAACAGCTCCTGCAGAAAATTATATGGATTTATCTAAGCCAATGTTTCTCAACCTTGGGAACTTTAAGATGTATGGACTGCAACTCCCAGAATTCTCCAGCCAGCATGGCTGGCTGGAGAATTCTAGAAGTTGAAGTCCACACATGTCAACGTTCCCAAGGTTGAGAAACACTGATCTAACCAGTAATGTTGGCAGATCGTTTACGGCTGTCCAATGGAGGCTTCTAACATGTATATGTATATCTCATCAGACATATTCTATCAACAGGTTTTTTTTCAACTATAAGATGCCTCCCAAAGGAAATCTTGTATTTACCGATTTAACACCACATCTAATTCACCAAAATATGTCAGATTCTTCCCTGCTGAGCAGCCTGAAACTGTCCCCAACCAGGAACACACACAGCCTAGTGGAAGATTAAGCAGCTCCTTAAACTCACAATGGATCTCAGCGCACTTAGCTTTTCCTTGGACAGTAGCCTAGTTGGCAGCTTTCTAACAAATAAATTAGCAAAAAGAAATGATAAAGTGAACTTCTAAAACTGCTGAAGAAGAAGAAATAGCCTGTGGGCCAAAGGGGAGGGAGACTTTTAGGTGAAAGAAATGCAAAACTTTATATCAGAGCTTTCCAAACTGTGTGTCGTGACACAAAAGTGTGTCGCCACACACAGTCTGGTGTGTCGCCACACAACCTGGAAGCACTGATCATCATCAGCGCTTCCGGGTTTTCCCCCGGCGATGCGCAAAAACCCGAAAGCGGCAGCAGCGCTTCCGGGTTTTTGCGCGCTGCCGCAAGAGCGGCACTTCCGGGTTTTCCCGTGGTGACACACCAACAGCAGTTGGTGTGTCGCCGTGGGAAAACTTTGGAAAGCCCTGCTTTATACGAACATTGCTCTGATGGAGGAAAACATTCTGCATCTGGAACAGCTGAGCATGGTCTAAGATGAGCATTTTGCATACTTATTTAAGTCTTAGTTTAGCTTTTCCCCAAATTTGCAGGCAGCCCATAGTCTTGCATAACATTTGCATACTCCTATGCCAGTCATTCGTAGACTGAGGAACTATGTAGGGAACTGAAGGCTTCTCTGCAATTAGGTCATTTGGCCATTTTACACTGATTTTCAACATTTGTTCCGTTATTTTGCAGTCGCAGGCATGGTTGCCCAGAAATAAACTCTATTTAAGTTCTGAATGGACATACATAGGATTGTGATTTGAGTTGCCAAATTTTGTAGCTCTTTTAGATAGGATTTTACTACCTACTGACATTCCTCTCTTGCTACATATCACCGCAGGTACATGAGAAATTACCTTACATCCATCAGACCTTTATCCAGCTGAGTCTAGTCTAATTAACAGAGATTCTAGCAGGAAAAAGCCTGATCTTTTTAGCCAGTTACATTACATATAAAAATATGTGCTCTCTGCCCTGTGCTATGGTCCTTTCCTACTTCCTTCCTTTCAAATAAAAGCTGGTGGTTGGATATTAATCTTGTACTGGTGTGCTTAACTAAGGTTTATTGAATAAACTTCAATTGGCCAAGCTCACACAACTCTCAAGCCTGGAGTGTACTTGTTCTTGGCAGAGGCCTTTTTTGACCCCTCTCCCAACACCTCTGTTTTAAAGCCATCTAAATCAGTGACTATCATCTGATGCCTGCGAATAGTTTTAATTATGTGTTATTTTATTTATTTATTTATTTAATTTATTCCCCGCCCATCTCCCATACAAGGGACTCTGGGCGGGTTACAATAATTAAGACTTAAAAATTTAAAATATTTAAAACCATACAAAGTAGAAGATATATAAAAATAAATCCAGATATAAAATAAAATAAAATAGAATCCAAGATGGATTGGAGACCGTAGCATAGGTCTTATTGCTACGGGGCCAGCCAACCCCAGGAGGCACTACCACCTCCGTTGTCCCAGGCCAGGCGGCAGAGCCAGGTCTTAAGGGCCTTCCGAAAGGCCAGGAGTGAAGGGGCCAGTCTCACCTCCGGGGGCAAGATGTTCCATAAGGCGGGGGCTGTCGCAGAGAAAGCACGCCTCCTGGACCCCGCTAGATGGAATTCTCTTGTTGAGGGGGTCCGAAGCATGCCCTCCCTGCATGCATGGGTGGGGCGGGCTGACGTTATCGGGACGAGACGGTCCCTCAGGTACCCTGGTCCTATGCCATATAGGGCTTTAAAGGTAATCACCAACACCTTGAATTGGACCCGGAAGCAAACTGGCAACTAATGCAGCTCGCGTAGCAGAGGTGTTACATGTGCCGATCTTATGGTACCCGTAACTGCTCGTGCCGCCGCATTCTGTACCAGCTGAAGCTTCCGGATATTCTTCAGGGGTAGCCCCATGTAGAGCGCATTACAGTAGTCTATGCGGGAGATGACAAGGGCATGAGTGACTGTTCGGAGGGCCTCCTGATCCAGGAAAGGGCGTAACTGGCGCACAACTCGAAGTTGTACAAAGGCCCTCCTGGCCATGACTGCCACCTGCTCTTCGAGCAGGAGTCGCGAGTCCAGGAGGACCCCCAGATTCCGCACTGGATCTGAGTGAGGTAGTGCAACCCCACCCAGAACCAAAGATGACAACTTCCCGGATCTAGGGGGGCCATCAATCCACAGCCACTCCGTCTTACCAGGGTTATAATAAAGTGCAGGGGACATCCCAAGTTCCAACAGTGTGAGAGAAAAAGACAAACTCTATCCATATTTTTACATTATACTGGTATGTATCTTTACCTCAAAAGGGGCGTGGTGGCTCAGCGGGTAAGACACCAGGCTTGTCGATCGGAAGATCGCAAGTTCGGAGGTTCGAATCCCTAGCCCTGCGTGCGGAGTGAGCTCCCGCACTAGCTCCAGCACTTGCCAACCTAGCAATTCGAAAGCATGCAAATGCAGGTAGATGAATAGGTACCACTTCGGTGGGTAGGTAACAGCGTTCCGCGCATGTCATGCTGGCCACATGACTGGAAGCGTCTTCGGACAATGCTGGCTCTTCGGCTAACGGAGATGAGCACCGGCCCCTAGAGTCGGACACGACTGCACAAATGTGCGGGGGGAACCTTTACCTTTTTATCTTTACCTCATATTATCCCTTAGTATACTCGGAAACATCTTCGGACAGCGCTGGCTCTTCGGCTGACAAACGGAGATGAGCACCGGCCCCTAGAGTCGGACACGACTGCACAAATGTGCAGGGGGAGCCTTTACCTTTTATACTCACTTTCAGTCTAAAGAGTCCCCCATTTGGGGGAGTTGGGCGGTCATATAAATTTAAATAATAAATAAATAAATAAATTTTAAAAGCCCCTAATACTGAGGCATCCAGTTCAAGCATGCCTCATTATAGTCCGTTCCAAATGTAAATTCTAATTTCTCCTGCAAGTTCTCAAAATGTGAATTGCTTCTTTTCTGTAGGTTAAACTCACTGAAGTAATGCTGACTCCAGGCCCAGCCTGGACATAAATGTCGTTTCAGAGAAATACCTCCGATCTTTAGTTCCTCTTGAAGGAACATCATCCAATCACTCCTGACTATTATCAAGCAATCGGCTTAGTAAAGAGGGGTCACCCAGCAGCTGTAACAATATAGAGGCTGGAAGGCAACCAAAAATAGAGCTATGTTGAGAATAGAGAGCTCATTATTTCAGCAAGGGGTGGGGTGGAGATCAAGAAACCTATGGAAAATTTTTCCCTGGGAGTCAGACTATCCCAAAATAACCTCTCAAGATTCACATAGCATTTATGTCCTGGGGATTTAACTCTACACACATTTTTTTTCTGTTTCTTATCCTAGCCTTTCATGTTTTTGTTGTACTCAAGGAGAACCACATGACTATTTGCAACATCTATCAGAATGGTATATTCAGTCCACCTTCCCTGAAACTGTTGGGGAAATACAGTATACAGATGTTACGTCATGTCACGCCCCCGTGTACAAGGTTTTACATGACTTTCAGGAGTGGGGAAATTCTCTATTTTTACACAATGTCTATCCTGTGTGGTCCTTTCAGTAATATTAATATTAGCCACCAGGAGGGAGTATGTGACTGGTTTCATTCTTACCAGGAATCATCAGGTGTTCATAGCCTGAGTTGATTCTATGCGGTTCAAATCCTCTGGAAATCGAACTCACAGACCCTTGCTCTTTCGATGGCTCTATACAGCACATTAGCTTTAGGGGCCATCCAGATCCTGTTGCTCTTCTTGCAACATTTCCCTTCCTGAAACACGGCTGAGCACCATAGTAACGGTCAAAGCATGTTTATTTCTATATTCCTTTTAAGCAGCCCTTAAAAGCTAAATCGGGGTTGGATTTGCTTAGCACTTGGATGAAAGACCCCAGGAAATACCAGGACTGTAGACTAGAATAGGAAGTTTTTTAAAAGCCACCCTGGAAGAAGACAATGGCAGAACACTTCTGTAGCATTGACAAGACAACTATGTGGACGTATCCATAAAGTCACCAAATCAAACTCAATTTGAAGGGGATTTTATTATCTTTAAGTAATTACTTTAGTGGGTTCACAACAGAGGTGCAGTGGCATCTGCAGGGGGAGGGTCAGAAAAGTCAAGATGGTGGCTGCTATTGTTCCATTGAAGCCCCGCCTCTTTGTATAAGCCTTGCATTTGCAGCGCCTATACAAATGGACAATTGCGTGGTCATCTTGACTTCTTTTGATACACCCCTCCCTTTGCAGAAGTCCACAGAGGTCCCCAACCTTTTTGGCGCCAGGGACTGGTTTCAAAAGACGATTTTCCTGCGGACCAGGGGGGCAGGGTTTCCAGGATTTCTGCAGATTTCTGCAGACGGGGGGGTGGGGTTTCTGGGATTTCCACAGACTGGGGGGCAGGGTTTGCGGGCAGGAGCCAATCGTGTGCACCAGAGGCGGGGTTTGCAAGCGGGAGCCAATCACAAGCACCAGGGGGCGGGGTTTGTGGGCGGGAGCCAATCTCACGGAAAGGGGGGTTTGTGGGCGAGAGCCCCATGGCCCAGTTCCTAACAGGCCGCGGCCCACTAGTGGGCCGTGGCCCACAGGTTGGGGACCCCTGTTGTATAGGTCCAGCAGTACAACCATTATTATAGAAATGAATACCTCAGTAGGGATCATCTAGCATGTAGGGCAGGAGTGGAACAAAATAGCAGGGAGGGGAGGCAAATTAGAGAGGCGGAGGGAAATTAATTCTCACAATCACACCATCAGAAGCTACTCCAGAAGCAAGTTTTCCTGAGCTGATAATGATGGGTTTGAAAAAGAAAGGTAATGATTATTTCTCTACTCATGTAAATCTGTTGTGCTGCATGGATTCATTCAACCAGTCTGATGTCATGTTGCTGTTGCTCGCCTAGCAGGTCCTGTGAAGATCCTAACATGTATCACAATAACAGGTGAGTTTATCCTGGAACAGCCCATGTTTTCCTAGATGTGATGATCTTCAAACACATCATATACAGTATACTGTACATCAAGTCAAGAATGGTCACCAAGCTCCTTACGTTAAAATTTGGGAGGGGGGCAGCAGCACAGTGGGATCAGTAAGTGCATGAGTTGTATGAATCCAAAAATTTTGTCGGCTCCTGACATTCATGCTTTCAGGTGAATGTCAAAGTAGATCTCCAGCCTTGTGGGCACATTTGGCAGATCTGGAACTTTTGATGAGTGCTGTCACAGAGAGGAGTTCATTCACAAAATGGTAGCCCTACCTTCAAGGTTTTGCAGCTCAGGTCTAATAGCCCCAAAAACAGTTACTCTTGGAAGTGTAACCAAGCACAGCATAGCTGCGTTACAGAAAGGTAAACTGGGAATATTAAAAGATAAGCAACTTTTTTTTTAATCCATTCAATCATGTCCAATTCTCAGAGACTGCCTGGACAAGTCCCTGCCGTTTTCTTGGCAAGGTTTTTCAGAAGTGGATTGCCATTGCCTCCTTCCTAGGGCTGAGAGAAAGTGACTGGCCCAAGATCACCCAGCTGGCTTTGTGCCCAAGGCAGGACTAGAACTCACGGTCTCCCGGTTTCTAGCCTGGTGCCTTCACCACTACACCAAACTGGCTCTCAGCAACTATAAAAAGTAAAGGTTCCCCCCCCCCCGCACATTTGTGCAGTCGTGTCCGACTCTAATGGCCGGTGCTCATCTCCGTTTGTTAGCCGAAGAGCCAGCGTTGTCCGAAGACACTTCCACAGTCATGCGGTCAGCATGACATGCGTGGAATGCTGTTACCATCCCACTGAAGTGGTACCTATTCATCTACTTGCATTTGCATGCTTTCGAATTGCTAGGTTGGCAAGAGCTGGAGCTAGTGCGGGAGCTCACTCCGTCACGCGGGGCTAGGGATTCGAACCTCTGAACTTGCAATCTTCCGATCGACAAGCCTGGCGTCTTACTCGCTGAGCCACCACGCCCCCAACTCAGCATCTCTTAAAAGCCAGTATATGTCAGCATTAGGATCCGTGCCCCTAAACAAAGCCCCCTCATTTGAAGAAACTCTCTCTTGTTCAGGTTCATTGGTTTCTGTTTCTCCAAAGTTCATTTTGCTCTTCCCTGACTCCCAGTACAAGATGTATTCAGCGCAATGGCCACTGTATCTGGGCTGCAAAAACCGAGATGATGGGAGACAGAAACTCAGATACAGAGGAAATGCACTTTGCCACTATCTAGCTGTTGTCAGGATATCTGTGATCTGGTAGCCCTATTTAACCTGATATCTGAATTCTCTTTAAACAATCTCACTTCTCTCCAGGTGATCCATATGTGCTCAACAATAATGCAAAAAGGGCTTCTGCATAATGCACACCATTTTATTAAAAGTTTTAACAGCTTTGCAATATTGCCATGTGCTTTGTTTGGTGTGTTTTACGGGCAGGAAATTAAATTGTAACAATTCAAGCTTGTGACTGGGTAACTTTCCTCAGCTTGGCATATGAAAAAAAGGAAAGACAGCTTAGTTTTTTAAAAAAAAAACACGTATCTTTTGCTTTGCATACCATTTCTAGGATGGGTGAAGGTTTTCCAGAAATGTCAGAAGGAATAATATAACCAGAAGACTGAGTAGAATCCTTTTGTTTGGTAAGTTATGCTAGCAAAAACAAGGCTGAAACTGTACTTTTTTTAGCTTGCAGACTGAATCACATATATAATTCAGAGCTGTTCAAACAGTTCTCCCTGCGCAGTCGTTTTATAAAGCACAATTTCTGCAGGCCAAATCACTTTAATGTAAAATTAGTATCAAAAGCCCTGTTCCCGCAACACACTTGACTGAGCCAGTGGGGGTGTTTGCCTGTTGTGAGAACATCAAAAAGGGTTCAGTTGACCCAGTCAAGTAACCAGGACCTAAATTTAGATCTAAGCAGACTTAATCATGCTGAAAGTTCAGTTAACTCCACCCAGTAAGCTAGGTTTTAGGAATATCTAAACACTGTCAAGTTTGCACCACTTCTCTAAGAAAAATAAGCTTTTCCACGGCCAACACCAATTTGGGCTAGTGGCCAAATTTACCTCTATTGTTGCCTGCCTATTTGGACGGGGCTAGTGATGTAATGAAGACTGGCCAGTAGTCTCCAATGTAAGGACTTGTGAAGTATCAAGCACATCCTGAGGAAGCTGAGAGGGGACACTGTATTTTCAATATGATGACTTCTGATTCAGTGAGTGCTGACAGAACTGCTGAGATTTGATTCCGGCCCTTTCCTCACTACTGAATTAAAATGCCACCCACCCATCTTTGAATCAGCAAGCAACCTTGCTATGTTGTAAACTGCCCAGAGTCCCCTATTCGGGGAGATGGGCGGGGATAAATTTAAATAATAAATAAATAGTTGTTGTGGGTTTTCCGGGCTGTGTGGCCGTGTTCTGGCAGTTTTTGTCCCTAACGTTTCGCCAGTAGCTGTGGCTGGCATCTTCAGAGGACAGGAGCACAGCTAGAAGATTCTCTCTGTGCCCAAGTGGAGGGTGTGTGTTCCTGCTGGTGTTTATAGCTGCTGAGAGGTCATTTGCAAGAGATTGGGAGGGGTTTTTTTGTGGTGATTAGGGGGTGTGGTGCTGTTGTGTGTGGGATTAGCACATCTATTGTGTGAGTTGTTTGTATATTTCTGTGGTTGAGTAGAGTTTGTTGACCTTTTGCAAGCTGTGTTTTTCAGGACTGGCAGCCAGGTTTTGCTGATCTTTCTTTTTCTTTCTTTCTTTCTTTCTTTCTTTCTTTCTTTCTTTCTTTCTTTCTTTCTTTCTTTCTTTCTTTCTTTCTTCTTCTCTCTCTCTCTCTCTCTCTCTTTCTTTCTTTCTTTCTTTCTTTCTTTCTTTCTTTCTTTCTTTCTTTCTTTCTTTCTTTCTTTCATCCCCACCCATATCCCCGAATAGGGGACTCTGGGCAGTTTACAAAATAGCAAAGGTTAAAATCTATACATGAAATTACAATAACACAATAAATAGATAGAATAAGTAAGCTAAATTAGGCTTTCTTCTTCGACTATACAATAAATAAATAAACCACCCATGCCTAGCACCCCCTCCTCTTCCCCAGACATTATTGGTTGCCAGGACATGGTTCAGCTGTGGTTAGCTGCAAGTGGTGAATGGCCCTCAGTGACTGATTGGGATAGGTGCACTGTTTTTTTCTTCACACATTGTGAAGGCGGCTTATTTTGGCTTATTGTGATAAGTGAACCAAGCCTAAATGTAATTTGGCCCTCTGTTATCTAATATAATTTTGTGCTTCTAGCTGGGAGCAAAAGTTGGGGTTTGTGGTAGAATAAAAAAGATACCCGTACATTCTCTGGGGGAAACTATTTTGGAAAGGAATCCAGCTCCACTGATCCCAGCACAGTCCCATCCAAAAATGCTACAGGGATCTTTTTAACGAGGTGGAAGGGAGGAAGGCACCTTCTGTAAATCAGAGACTTCCCAGTTTATTAGCATTGGGTTAACCCAGTGTTTCTCAACCTTGGCCACTTGAAGATGTGTGGGGAACTTCCAGAATTCCCCAGCCAGCATTCTAGGAGTTGAAGTCCACACATCTTCAAGTGGCCAAGGTTGAGAAACACTGGGTTAAACTGTGGATTTGCGGGGAAGCTAAAGATTAGGTGGTTGTATGGATCCTATTGTATGGATCCTATTCCACTTCCATGCATTTTGCACATTCAAGTTTGCAGTAGATGTTAAACTCTAAATTTCCTGTTTTTTTTTTCCTGAACATCTCTGCACTAATGGCTTTGAAATCCTATTCCATTCTTCTTCATCTCTTGTTTCCATCTGTAAATAAATTCTTAGGATGAATTTCTGGCTGTTTTGCTACTGCTTTCACTTGCTAGATTTTAGAAAGACTGCAAGCAGGAAGAGGCTACCCCACACAGATGTGGAATTTGGCAGAGGCCAGACATGTAATTTCTGTCCCAATACATTTGCACACCTTTTCACTCGTTTTCCTTGCTCTTTCTGGCTGCTTCCAGGACAGGTGGACCCCCCCCCCCCAATGGGATTTTGTGGAGGATATAATACACAAATTATCACTGCTGGATATCTTCTGCTCCAATTTCTGCAATCCAAGGAGCAACTCCACCAGATTTATAGGAAATTCCATCTCGAAATTTGAAGGCAAGGTTGGAAATCCAAGCAACTTGCGTCATAAGCTGCAAAGTAGCTGTCAACTCTTCCCATTTGTTTGTAAGAACTGCTTGGGTTTTATAGGCATTCATGTCCAAATAAGGTACCAAAATGAAGGGGCTCAGAAGCTGACATAAATTACATCAGCCAGACCTGGCTTTGCTTTTAGCTACTGGTTCTGACAGTCTTATGGCTTTCTGCCTTTTCTGTCAACCAACAGAGCAAGAAAGTTTCCCTCTATGCTTCTCAGCACCTTGATGCCACACACTTTTATGTGATTGTTTTTTTTCAGTAGCAGCCAGTTGTGATCCATATTGATATTCTTTTTACTTCTGTCAATCTTGTTGTACAGTATACACAGCATTAGCTCCCTTAGTAATTGCTTGGCTGCCTTTGCAAATTATTAATTTTTGAGGATAAGACACAATTTGTATGGGCTTCCTGGCATAGCAGCTCATCTCTTCTTTCCAGCATGGCTAGAAAAAAATGCCTAAGGCTGAAGTGGAGAATCGGCAGCCCTCTGGTGCTGTGAAACTTCACTTACACATTTCAGTTGGCCCAATCATTGTGGTCCAAGGTGATGGGGGCTAGAAATTATAGCTCAGCAATGGCCCCCCGATTCCCAAAATCCAGCCTAGTAATATCATAAATTCAGGCTACCTAGTCTCAGATTTGAACCTATGACTATCTCACTCACCTCCTTAAACCCTGGGCCAGAGCTTTCCAAACTGTGTGTTGGGACACGTTAGTGTGTCGGCTGCAGTGTCTGGGTGTGTCCTGGCTGCTGCTGCCTCCGAGCCCTGCCAGGATTCCGCACAGGTCCTAGTGCCTGCCTTGTGCCTGGCTGCCTCCAAACCTGCCCTGCCAGGATTCCACACAGGTCCTAGTGCCTGCCTTGTGCCCTGCTGTAAGAGTGTGTCACGAAATGATGCATGTCTAAAAAGTGTGTCACCAACATGAAAAGTTTGGAAAGCTCTGCCCTGGGCAATATTCATTTTCCAAAATATTCTGGATTCTATGCTTGGAAACCATGGCATTGAAACCAAATATCATCCTGTTTTACCTTTGCTGTGTACAGGGATGTCCACAAAGTAGGGTAAAAAAACTCAAGATGGTACCTGCAATGGTATGATAGAAGCTCTATCTGTCTTTTATGTGCATCACATGCCATCTTGACTTTTTTTTACCATACCCTGCAGACACCTTCGCCTGAAGACATGTTCTAATCTACTAGTCCATCTACAGATCCTGAGACGATTGCAAGATCTGTAGTTAGCATTTCATTGTTAGCTCCCCCAGAGGGATATTGCTGATATAACTTTTGACAATATTTCTCAAGGGACAAATGTGCTACAGAGCCATACCATTTAGTGTAAAAAGCCAATGTGTGGACACGCCACTAAGCATATTAAGGTCAGCAGTTTTCAGGTAATAATGTGAACTCTGATATTATTTATTTACTGATCAAAATTGTACTGTTTCTTATTTTAAAAGCTCAGCAGTTTTGTGCGATGCTTGAGTTAGGCCCATAATGTGGGGAATTTATTCTGGCTAGGACTTCAGCTTCTGTTGATTGACTTCCTCCGTTCTACTGAAATGCATCCACAGGACCTGATATTTTAATCAGTACCATGGACTTTTAATTACATTTATTCTGTGAACCACCAGAAGTCCCTGGTAGATTGTGAAACTTCAGAAATTTAATAAAGGACCGGGTTATTTGTGGGACCTCCTATTTCTTCTGCTCATCTCATGAAGTCTGGCAAGATGGGCATGCTCAGAATTCCTTTTATTAAACAGTGGCATCTAATGGGACCCAGGAAATGTGCCTTCTCTGTTGGAGCACCTGCCCTTTGAAACAACATCCCTCCTGAAATTTGGATGGCCCCAACCTTGCTGGCCTTTCATAAAGTGCTAAGGACCTGGCTGTTCCCTTGACCATTGGGTGAACCCATTTTGGAATGGTGACTGTTTGCTCTTTCCTATATATTTGTCAGAGATCACCCGATCTCTGCCAAAAGGGCAGGCAGACAAAGAGCTCCGCAGAAGCCTGGAAGTGGCGCGAAGCTGACATCCACCCGACGCACGGGAATACACATCTGGGAGGCGGTTGCTGGAGCAACCAGGTAGACCTGACCACATGTGTCAGCAGCAAAGGACCCTGGGGGAGGGAAAGGTTTAAATATGCTGCTTGTTCCCAGAATCGCCATTCCAGTCTTTGTTCGTGCTAGCTTCTGTATCCTGTAATAAACTATCCTACTTCTAAGAACTCATGCGTCTGTGAGTTACTCTAGAGTAGGGAGATTACAGATATCGGATGGAGTGCCTTACATAAAGACTGGAATCAAAAAAAAAAAAACCAACCGGTTTTCCCGGGAGCGAAACCAACAGCTCACGGTCGAGACCGGCTTCTACACCCACTGGGCAGAGACCTGGGGAAAATTTTTTCGGAAGGAGACCAGGCGAGACGAGCGAGGAACCGGCTTCCCCGGCAGCGCAAACAGCTGAGAGGCGGGGATCCCTGGCAGCAGCGAAGAAGCAGGAAACGGCTTTCCCCAGCAGCTGGGACCAGGCGAGCGAGGAACCGGCTTTTCCAGCAGCAGCGGAAACCGGCGCGCTAATCAGCTGAGAGGCGGTGATCCGGAACAGCTGAGCGGCGGCAGGAGCGCAGCGGCAGACACCGGCGGCCCAAGCAGCTCGCACTAATCAGCTGAGAGGCGGTGATCCGGACCAGCTGAGCGGCGGCAGGAGCGCAGCGGCGGACACCGGCAGCCCAAGCAGCGAATGGAGGCGGCAGAGCAGCAGCCAAATCGGCGCCCAAACAGCTGAGTGGCGGCAGCAGCGAAGCGGCGGTCCCCAGCGGTCCCAGCAGCGAGTAATCGGCGCCCAAGCAGCTGAGAGGAGGCGGCAGCGCAGCGGCGGAAATCGGCGGCCCCAGCAGCTGTTAGGAAGCCAAGCAGCTGAGAGGCAGCGGCAGAGACCACGTGGAGGCCAAGCGACGGCAGCGACCAGCGCTCCCAAGCAGCCAGCGACCAGCAGAGACCACAAAATGGAGTCGGTGGAGGCGGCAGAAGTGAGCAAAGAAGCCGGACCCAGATCAACTAGCGCCCAGACGATGGAGGGAGTTGCCAGTGAGCGAGAGGGCAAGAAAGCACAGAAGAAGCAAAACCACATAGAGGTAACCAAAACCCCCATTCCTCTAAGCAGCACCGAACCAAGGCTAGCGGGATGGTCCATAGCTGTAGGTGAAGGGCTAGCGCAGGAAGGGGCAAAAGGAAACCAGAAGAAGGTCACCCCAACCCAGCGCATCGTAAGGTTGGAGGAACAGATGTCCAATGTACAGTTAAATATAGGAATATTGATGAATAAAATGGACTCATTGGGCGCTGCCTTTGAGAAATTAATGGACAATGTAGATAAACCCAAAGGGCGGGAACTGAACCTGGGGCCACCCGAAGGAGAGGGAGACATCGAAAGTGAAGAGGAGGAATTTTACCCCTACAACAGAGCACCCAGGACCCCGTCATACAACCAATTCATGACCCCAGGGGGGGCACATACACCATTTGGAATGGGTGAACTAAAAACGAAATTCAACGGCAACCCCAAGAATTTAGCATGCTTCTTGACTCACGTACAAGGGTTCATGAGCGAATTCGAATACACCTTCCGAACGGAAGAGAGCAAAATTAGATACGTTTCCAGTTTTCTGGAAGGTGAGGCAGGGGACTGGCTGGTAACACTTCATGACAGGAGGGCTAGGGAATTAAGGGACTTCCAAGAGTTCATGTATGCCCTCCGAAAACGGTTTGAAGATACGCTGACCAAAGTCTCAGCCAGGGCCCGACTCCGGAACTTAAGGCAGGGACCTAGGACAGTAGCTGAATATGCTATGGACTTTAAAAGATTATTATCCTATCTGCCGGACTGGCCGGAATCGATAAAGATAGAACACTTTCAATATGGCCTAAAACAGGACTTACTGGAAAAGGCTTTAGACAGAGATGACCCTGAAACTTTAGAGGGGTGGATCCAATTAGCTGGGAAAATTGAGAGTAACAGACTACAGTTACAAAGTATCAGAAACGTACAATCCAGGCAGAGGAACGAGGGGACTTTCATTAACCAGCCCCGCTCGAACATGAAACAGCGGATTTGGGAAGAGGAGAAGGATCGCCGGACAAGAGAGGGACTGTGCTTCCGCTGCGGGAAGGAGGGACACCGAAGAAGCGCTTGCCCTCAGGGGAAAACAAGCGTTAAGGAAAAACCTCCGGCGAAAAAGGCAGCTGACAGAAGTACCCTCAAAACAACACTCACCAAGGGAAAAGGAGCGGCTGCGGCAACCGTGAACCCATGGCAGAATCCGGACCTAGAAGAAGACAGCGATGACTCTGACTTTGAAATCCAGACGGCGGGAAACGAGCCAGGTCTGTTCTGATGAGCGCCACAGGACAGACCTCCACAAAGGGGCGCAAAGGAAGTAGCCGCAACACCCCAACAATGCACCTAAAGGTACAGTTGAGGACTTTGGGTGGGAGGAAAAAGTATGCGGGGGTTGCAATGCTAGACTCAGGTTGCTCTAGAAACTTAATGCACCCGAACGTAGCTGAAAAGATGGGACTGGACCTGTTTAAGCTTAAAACGCCCATCACATTTTGCCAATTGGACGGGTCGGAACTGAAGGGGGGGCCAGTGGAGTTCTACACCGAAGGACTGCAAATGACTTTGGGGACGCATGTAGAGACTTTGCGGTTCCTAGTGGCTCCCATTGCAACACGACCCATTGTGTTAGGACTGAAATGGTTGAGGGCAAGAAACCCCAAGGTGGATTGGGTCTCAGGAGATTTGGACTTTACGGATGGGACTTATCACGAGATGGACAATGAGAGCACACCTAGCGACATGGAGCTGGGGGCAACGGGGATGGAAATTGAGGAAGGGGAGCAGGACCAAGGGGGTGGCACACTCACAAGCACAATTCCGGAGAAATACCTCCCGGTAGCAGAGATATTTGACAAGAAGGAATGTGAGCAAGAACCCCCCCATAGGCAGTCAGACGCAACCATTGACCTCATCCCAGGGGCACCGTTTCCCAAGCCCAAGATGCAGACAGCTGCAAGCGTTCCTCGGTTTTGCGGGGTTCTATAGGCAATTTATTCAGAATTTCGCGCAAATCGCACTGCCCCTAACTGACCTATTAAAGACAAAAGGCAAGGGAGCAAACGCGAAAGCCCCATCACCGAGCACGAAACTCGTATGGACGCAGGAATGCCAGGCAGCGTTTGATAGCCTAAAAGAAATGTTCACAAGAGAACCCATACTCAAGCACCCAGAAGCTGACAAACCATTTGTGGTACACACAGATGCATCTATTAGCGCAGTGGGGGCCATACTCTTGCAGGAGGATGACACGGGGAAATTAAGGCCATGCGCGTACATTTCCCGAAAGTTTAACCTGACGGAGAAAAGATGGCATATTTGGGAAAAAGAAGCTTTCGCTGTCAAACATGCCCTAAGCACGTGGCGACATCTCTTAGAAGGCACAGCAGAGCCGTTCCAAGTGTGGACGGACCATAAAAATTTGGAAGCTCTCAAATCACCCAGGAAGTTGAACCCTAAGCACCTCAGGTGGGCAGAATTCTTTAGTAGATTCAACTTCACGTTGAAGTATTTTCCTGGGGGAAAAAACTATTTGGCAGACGCGTTATCACGCTTGCCGCAACATGAGAGCAAAATGGAAGAGGTCATTGAATCCCTCATCCCCTCCCAGCCTGGGGAGGCACAGAGCTCAGCAATAACAGAAGGGAGGGGGGAAGGCAACATGGCAATCACCCGCAGCACCGCGAAGCGCGCGGCTGAAAGCGACCCGTGGACAGCCGAGCTGCGGGCGGCAACAGTAATAGACACCTGCTGGGGGGAGAACAAACAGAACCTAGTGGAGAAGGATGGAGTGGGGTGGAAGGACAACAAAGCCTATGTCCCTGAGCCCTTAAGGCAAAAGGTCTTAACCATGCATCATGATCACAAAACGGCAGGGCATTTTGGCTTCGTAAAAACACTACACTCAATCCGACGCAAATTTTGGTGGCCATCCTTGCGCACTGATGTTAAAGACTATGTGCGCTCATGCCCAGTGTGCGCAATGGCCAAAAGGAAAATTGGGAAACCCACAGGGAAGCTGCAGGAAGTAGCAAACCCCTCACAGCCATGGAAGCAAATTGCCATGGACTTCATAGTAGATTTGCCGGCGAGCAAAAAGAACACGGCAATTTGGGTAGTCACTGATCTATTCTCCAAGCAGGCACACTTCATCGCATGCAAAGGAATACCGAATGCTCAAAAACTAGCTAGACTGTTCATACAACACATCTATAGAGCCCACGGAACGCCGGAACGCATAATCAGCGATCGCGGCAGCACTTTTACTTCCAAATTTTGGCGGGCTTTTTTGACTTTAATTGGAGCGGCACAGGGGCTCAGCAGTGCGTTCCATCCTTGCACAGATGGTGCGAGTGAACGCCTGAACGCTACATTGGAGCAATACCTTAGATGTTACACTAACTACCAACAGAATGATTGGGCGGAACTGTTGCCGTTCGCAGAGGTTGCTTACAATAACGCGGTACATCAAAGCACGGGGTTTTCACCATTCAAAGTCGCCACAGGGCAGGACTTTGTAACTATCCCCGAACTGGCCATGTCACACAACACGGAATTGCCACAACCCCTAAAAGCGGATGAATGGATAGAGAAACTAAGCAGCAATTGGCCAGTCATGGTGCAAACATTGCAGGAAGCCAAAGCTAGTTACAAAAAATATGCAGACCGCAAGAGGGGGGAAGAATGGGAATTAAGAGTAGGAGACAAGGTGTATTTGTCAACTAAAAATCTGCGGACAACACAACCATCACGGAAATTGGCACCAAAATTCATAGGTCCATTCCCAATCATTGAGGTCATCAACCCAGTAGCGGCAAAATTACAATTGCCAAAAGCGCTAAGAAAGGTGCATCCTGTGTTCCACATCAGTTTGTTGAAACAACACCACAGTTCACAACACTGGCACCCTGAACCAGAGGAACCCCCCCCCCATTGTTGGTGGAAGGCGAACCACATTTCGAGATTGATAGAATCCTGGACTCCAGAAGACACAAGGGGCAGCTACAGTACCTAGTGAAGTGGCAACACCTACCAATTGGAGACAAGGAATGGGTCAGCGCCAAATACACACGCGCCCCTAAATTAGTCAAGAAGTTCCATAAAGAATTCCCAGACAAACCCCACTGAACCGGGGGGGTGAGTTTTGGGGCGGGAGCATGTCAGAGATCACCCGATCTCTGCCAAAAGGGCAGGCAGACAAAGAGCTCCGCAGAAGCCTGGAAGTGGCGCGAAGCTGACATCCACCCGACGCACGGGAATACACATCTGGGAGGCGGTTGCTGGAGCAACCAGGTAGACCTGACCACACGTGTCAGCAGCAAAGGACCCTGGGGGAGGGAAAGGTTTAAATATGCTGCTTGTTCCCAGAATCGCCATTCCAGTCTTTGTTCGTGCTAGCTTCTGTATCCTGTAATAAACTATCCTACTTCTAAGAACTCATGCGTCTGTGAGTTACTCTAGAGTAGGGAGATTACAGATATCGGATGGAGTGCCTTACAATATTGTTCTGTGCATGAAATGTTTTTAATTCTTTTAATTATAATTCTTTTTTATTGACTGTTAGCTGCCCTGAGTTAATTGGGCAGCCACATAAATCTATATAAACAAACAAAGAAATAAAAGATGATACAACATGTTTCACTGGATCACATCCTGTATCAGGATTTTCAGATTTAATAGTTCAGTTATTGTTAAGACCAACTTTCCTTGAAATGAAACAAACCTGCAAACTTAACCATGATACAGCCCATGAAACTGGCATGGATAGGAAAGTAATGCAAACAATGATTTGTTCAAGGAGCAGCACAACTGAGCTTCAAAGGGAACAAAAGCCTTGTGGTTAGACCACAGACCTCAGAAACTGTAAATTTGGCTTCATTTGTCAGTACCTAGCTTTGCCACAGATTTCTCGATACAGTGTGGAGTCAAGAAAACCCACTTGGGGCCTCAATTAAAGCATGAGGGGAGATGTTACACTTTGAGATGTATACCCCACCCCCAATGGGATGGACTCTAATCGGCCAATCTTAGGTCTGCCATCTCTTCAGAAGAAATGATAGATTTCATGGGCTTCATCTTTAGGCAAAATGACTTTAGCACACCATTGCTTGCACTAATGCTTATGACCTTGCCCTCTTCCTCTGAGTCCATCTCATAATATCATTACCCTAAGAAAAGAGTGAGAGAAGAGCTGTTTATTTGTGAAAATAAGTGACAGGAAGAAGTGGGGAGCACAAGCCCAGGTGCTTTGAGTGTTGTCCCTGGTCCCACTGTTCCTCAGAATTAGCCTTGATGGCAGTGGGACTGCCTCTGAAGGCCATCTTCTGGGAGACTAGTGGGCTTCCTTGTGCAGTTGGTTGGCCACTGTGAGAACGGACAGCTGGACTAGATGGACCGTGCATCTGATCCAGCTGGGCACTGCCTATGTTCTTCTTAGGATCTTGTGTTCTAAAATGTTTGAGAACTTGTTAGAAGATCAGAATCTGTTTGGTCTGAGAAAAGTCCTATATTCAATATCCAATACAGTATCTGAAGGATTGGATTAGTTCACCAGGACTGTGAAAAGAAAAACCTCACCTCGAGAAAATGCAGAGCCATCCTCAGTCAGAGTAGATAATACTAGGTTAGTTGGACAAACTATATGATTAGATACAAGTAGCCATCTATGTTCTAAATCATTCTGTAATTTGATGCAATCTAAAGAAGCATACAGTATGTCCAAGTCAGGGCACCTGGAGCAGGAAAAAACAGTATATCTGGCCTCCCCTCATTGATGATAGCCTTCTGAACCTGGTGTCCCCCAGGTATGTTGGACTTCAGGGCTCCCCACCCCCAACCAACATGTTTACTAGCTGGAGCAAATGGCTGTTTGACTCCTAGAGAAATAGGCACCGAGGCAACCATGATTTCCAGAGTGCTAGAACTCCTGTGGCTTTTGAAGTCATTCACGGGAGGTAGGAAAGCTTTCATATAGCCAACATTTTAATGACTTGGACACCAGCAGCTGGATCTGTTTGCAGATCAAATATGCCCTGGGAGCTGCCTGCTTTGCTGTTTGTTGGGCTTAAGCCATCAAAGCTGCTTGCTTGTTTGGTTACATGGACTGCAGCAGGGTGACCTGACATGCTTTCAAGCTGCTGTTGCAGCTTGTGAAAATAAGACATTCAGTGGCTCTCTGTTCCTTAGAAGATCAGCGTCTTCCAGCTACAAAGTTCCATAGGGGTGGCCTTACGAGTCAGCTACAGCAACATATTGTGGAGTGCCTTGGGGCTTTCATAAAGCAAATTCACTGTGTCATTTTTTGTGGACTTTGTCAGATAAATGAAGTTGGCAGAATAGATATAACTGGTGAAAGGGGCAGGATTGGGGGAGTACAGGAAACCATGGAACCCAGAGGCTGCATAATGAAAGAAAGACAAATGGAAGGTTGTTCCGTTTTCTAAATCTAGCCCATGCAAAGAGGCTTCCAGACAAGGCTTTCAGTATGCAACCCCATATAATAACATCTCCATCACTTCTATCTTTTTTAAAAATTCTACAATATCTACTTTCAAGAAGAAACTTTGAAAAAAATTGAATTCACACAAGACATTTAACTTTTAGCCTAGGCTAGCAGTATACAATTTCTCTGTTCACTTAACACACTATGGAGTCCTTGGTGCACTCTGAGCTTGGTTGTTTGCTTGCAGACGTTTCATTACCCATAAACAGGGAAGGAAACCCACACTCACTTGCACTGATGATGTTACCTAGTTGAGTAATGAAACATCTGTTAGCAAACAACCAAGCTCAGAGAGCACCAGGGACTCCATAGGTTAACCCTGAGCTATATATATTATCTTCTATTGTTAACACTCTATGTTAAACAATATAATGCCTTAACATTACAGCTTGGTTCATAAAATGATGACAATGGCTGTTTCCCACAGCATGTTAAGTAATGTTAGTCACCCCCAATTTAGCATAATCTAACATGCTAGAGCCAGTTTGATGTAGTGGTTAAGTGGCTAGAAACCACTAGGCTAGAAACCAGGAGACCGTGAGTTTTAGTCCCGCCTTAGGCACGAAGCCGACTGGGTGACCTTGGGCCAGTCACTTTCTCTCAGCCCTAGGGAAGAGGCAATGGCAGACCACCTCTGAAAAACCTTGCCAAGAAAACTGCGGGTACTTGTCCAGGCAGTCTCCGAGAATCAGACATGATCGAACAGATTAAAAAAAAAACATGCTGTGCAAATTCTGCTTTGGAATTATAAGAGATAGTGTCATCATGCCAGACTATGTCCACAAGAATGACACTGGCTTTCCAGACTGGGAATCCTGTACCCATTCCTTCACCTCAGGCAGAATCAACAAGACATCTGTTACACAGAGCAAAGGCAGATGCTGCAGACCCTCCCTCTCTGGGATAGGACAAAGCTTTATTCTTTTAAAACCAGAGGAAAAACTCTGGCAAAATGGGAAAAGGAGTTGCTGTACCTGAGCTGGGAAAAGAAGTGGGATCTACCATCTCCCCAGCAACTCTGATAAACGGCCAGCGTTACTGAGGCTGAGGGAAGTCCAGATGAAATAAGCAGAGGACTTTGCTTTGGGATTTAGTTATCTCTAAGAAATAGATAAACATTTAGATAGAAGCAGCATTACCTTTTAATTTCTTTTGTCTGTATAGGCTTAAGTCCAATATTCTTTATATCTCTGTACAAGCTCAGTGATTGTATACATTTCAGACTTATATGCACATATCAGATTATGCAAATAATAATAATAATAATAATAATAATAATAATAATAATAATACATTACGCTATTGATGTCAGCTCCGCTAGGTAGACCAGACCAGGAAATCAACTCCACAGGAAGGCTGAAACTCCTTTACTGAGATTGGCTATAACAACAAAATCTGGTGAGTCTGATTGTGCTGCACCTCCCACCCCTTCTTAAATCTAGTGAGTCAGGGAGGTGTTTACCTGAGCCGTTTCCAAGTATTATTTTGTTTCTCAGGACTCAAAAAATGTTTCAGCCCTTTTTGGCTAGATAACAGTTCTTGCATCAAGGGTATCTTCCTTACTCTCTATAATTTCAAATCTCTTGAAATGATTTTTTCCTGAGAAATTCTCTGAGTTCTGTAAAATTCAGAGCCTGGGGGAATTTCAACAAATCATGCCATTTTGTGGTCCTTGGGAATTTTTAGTCTAAACAATTTGCCAGCTGCTGTATATTGTAAGTTGAGCTGCTCTATATTCTAGCTCCTGCCACATTGTATATTCATGATTTTTAGATATTAAAGCTAAAATGTTATTCTTTCTCTCTTTAATAAAATCCAACTTTTGAACAGAAGAGAATATCTGTAACTCAGGGTTGAACTGTGGAGCTATTGGTGATCTCTGAGCTTGGTCGTTTGCTTGCAGATGTTTCATTACCCAACTAGGGTAACATCATCAGTGTGAGTGAGTGTGGGGTTACCCCATTACCTAGTTGGGTAATGAAATGTCTGCAAGCAAACAACAAAGCTCAGAGAGCACCAAGAACTCCAAAAATCAACTTTTCCTCATCTCTTGTGAGGTTGTTCTGTCTCTCAAGGGGGAGAGAAGAAAGGTTGATACCTCTAGTTACCTGTGCCAGGTGGCATGATTGATTGATTGATTGATTGATTATGTGCCATTAAGTTGGTGTTGACTCTTAGTGACCATATAGATAGATTTTCTCCAGGAGAAAACATAGTGGCACTATAACAATTATTTCATTATTTCATTTTTACCTTTTTTTTAAAAAAACACTGGAAAGGCAGCAGTCTGCTTTCTCATGTACTGTACACCAGGAGTTTATTTATCATACTTATATCACCGCCCATCTCCCCCCACAGAGGGGGAGAGTTAGTGGGGAAGATCCCAGTTGAGATGCCCCCTTGGAAGATAGATGGTGGTAGTGGAAACTGTCAAGCTTCTACTCCAAGGCAAGAGGCAGAGGTGAAGACCCAGATAACCTGTGAGAGACAAGCCTTGAGACCTCCAGCCTACCACCTCATGGGTTCAGCCCTGCTTGCTACAGCCCGGAAGTTTCCAGGGGGTGCATTCCAGGCTATGAACAGCGATCCATTCATCGTCACTCACTAAAGCTCATCTTTATATTTAGTCTTGTATTTCTAACTATTTTATACTAATAACAACAGCAGGAATGTAAACCTATAGTTCCAATTACACCCAGATTAGCTAGAAAAAAACACTGTAGGTCATAGAGAGAGGCTATACTCTTACTTCAGTCTCTTAGCTACAAAACAGTTAAAGGTGGCAACCTAAGATGGAGTTAGATGCTTCTCTGTGTTTAAGGTGTGTGTTTTATAAAATGCAAATAACGTGCATCGGTTAGGTAGGGGAAATTGATCATTATTAGGAACACACAGGCAGGGAGGGGGGAGTTCAACCCCCTCATTCCATAGTCTTGATGGAAGTCACATTTCTGAAGCATTTTTGTATCTACATCTGGAAAGAGAATGGCAGTGATACCTATTCCAGTTTTCCTTCAGAAATAAGGAGCCATTTATTGTTGTAGCTGCTGTATAGGAGGAAAGAGTTGCCTCCCAACTTCCCACCACAATCTTAATAATTGCCCTTCAGCTTCTATTTACATTTTTAATGTTAATATTAAAGATAAAGTTATTTACCTTTGAATGTAAAGCTATGCCAACTTTACCTGCCCCTTCAAGTCCTTAAGCATAAAGAAAACAGGTGGGAGAGGACTATTTATTTATTTATTTATTTATTATTTCAATTTATTCCCCGCCCATCTCCCTTGCAAGGAGGGAGGGCAGTCACTTATTGGCTTATTACAGTATATAAATCTTGCAGATGCCGGACCATGTCCAACGGTGGCAGACGATTAATACAGACTGGGGTCAGGAAAACCGATAATAACACTCTGACACTATTTCCAGGACCACCCATCGCCAGAAAAAGGAGAGAAGGAACGTCTATTCTCAATATGGGATTTCTGTTTTAAGCAGCATCCCCACATTCGGTGTCACATTTCATTCTGCTCCAAAAGCTGAAACCCCCGAGTCTCCCATCCCGCAAAATGATCCAAAGCTGGAGAGCAACAGAATGCCAAGATACAGTTTAAAAATAGGGCTACAGCACTATTTTCCAGGCTGTTTTGATGCCTGATCCATGATTCTGGAAGGCGTTTTTTATTACTTCACCCCAAAAGGGTAATGTTATTTTTTCCTTTTTCTGTCATTTATTAACATACCCAAGGGTGAAAAAGAAATCACTCCCACTTTTGGAGGCATTCATTTCATTCATTTGAGGCACAGCGTAATACAGTAATGGTATATAGATTTATCCATTCTTCCTGGTCCTCATGATTGCGAATTATTCTAAAATCAGGAGGCAGCACAACTTGGAAGAGCAGCGAGTGAGAACAAGAGAGGAAAGTCTATTGCCATGGCCTGCTTTTGGGTTTTCCAATTGGCCTCAGGTTGGCCTTTATGGGGAACTGGAATGCTGAGCAGTTTGCACTCTTATTCAGTTACCGTGTTCAATCTCTATCCTGCATCTTTCTGTTGGCTTGGGATGGCAGAAAGACAACAAAGCAAAATCATCAACTTGAATAATAAAAAACATACAAGTAAAGAAAGTAGATAAATTAAATCAATTTGTATACAAGTTTGTTTGCTTGCTTGTTTATTTGTTTATTTGAGCCAGTCTGGTGTTGTAGTTACAAGGCACCAGGCTAGAAAACAGGAGACCGTGAATTCTGGGACCACGAAGTGCGGCGGCCGGAGACATGGCTTTTCCCTCCCGAGAAGTGCCATTGGCCTGAAAGCCGAGAAAGGGACGGGGAGGCGGCTCCGCTGCCCGCCTTGCATGGCCCCCACGGCGTCTGCGTCTCCTGCTCCCCCTTCCCGTTGGTGGCAGCCCCAGCCAGGCAGAGGCGGGACTGGGCAGGCGGACAGGTGGCGCTCTCCGCCTCCATGGCCTGGCCTGGCTCACCGCTTCCTCCCATCACCTACAAGTGGAAGATGGCGGTGGTCTGACGCGCGGCTCGCAAGAGCCGAGCGGGGGCCGAGCCGAGGGAGCCTGCCGGCGGCTCTGGCCTGACGAGAGGGCTCCCGGCGCTTCGGGGAGACCCAGTGCGGGCGGCGGGGACGGGGCAGAAGCAGAGGAGCCGCCGGCGGGAACGCAGCACGAGGAGCGCCTCGCCGGCACCTGCCCGGCTTCCACCGCACTTCGTCAGAGAAGGTAAGACGCCGCGCTGGCGGGCAGGCGGCTGAGAGGCAGGCGAGTGGGTAGGCAGGGGGTCGCCTGAAGCGGGCTCATCTGACCATCCTTCCCGGAGCTGCTGGGGCCGGATGAAGCAGTGGGGGACTCGGCATCGTCGCTCCTTCCAGCGGGCGCTCCAAGCCCAGCTGTTCAGCCATCGATCAAGGATCGATCAGGCCCGGGGGCAGGGCTGGCCGAGGGGCTCAGGGGGGAAGAGGGAAGACGGGTCCCTGTTGCCTGAGACATCTTCACACATCCTCTCCCCCGCCCCCCACAATATGGCAGCAATAACAACCACAGCGACCACCACCTGCCGCAAAGGCTCTGGCAGAAATGGATCCAAGTGCGGAACGCTCTTCTGGAGAGTGGAAAGTGCAGGATCCCCGCTCTTTCTTGGGGCTTTCCTTCTCTTTCGGGCCCTGCCTGTTATTGCTGCCATATTGTGGGGGGAGGGGGGGAGGATGCGTGAGGATGTCTCAGGCAACAGGGACCCGTCTTCCCCCTGAGCCCCTCGGCCAGCCCTGTCCCCAGGCCTGATCGATCCTTGATCGATGGCTGAACAGCTGGGCTTGGAGCGCCCGCTGGAAGGAGTGATTCCGAGTCCCCCACCACTCCATCTGGCCCCAGCAGCTCCGGGAAGGATGGCCAGATGAGCCCGCTGCAAGTGACCCCCTGCCTGCCCGCCCGCCTCCTCTCAGCCGCCCATCCGCCCGCCGGCGCGGCGTCTTACCTTCTCCGACGAAGCGCAGTGGAAGCTGGGCAGGCGCTGGCGAGGCGCTCCTTGTGCCGGGCTCCCGCCAGCGGCTCCTCTCCTTCTGCCCCATCCCCGCCGCCCGCACTGGGTCTCCCCGGAGTGCCGGGAGCGCTCTCGTCAGGCCAGAGCCGCCGGCAGGCTCCCTCGACTCGGCCCTAGCTCAGCTCTCGTGGGCCGCGCATCAGACCGCCGCCATCTTCTGCTCGTAGGCGACGGAAGGAAGCGGTGAGCCAGGCCAAGCCACGGAGGCGGAGAACGCTGCCTGTCCGCTCGCCCAGTCCTGCCTCTGCCTGGCTGGGGCCACCGCCAAGGGGAAGAGGGAGCTGGAGACGTGGACGGCGCGGTGGCCATGCGAGGCGGGCAGCGGAGCCGCCTCCCCGTCCCTTTCTTGGCTGCCAGGCCGCTGGCACTTAAAGCTATGTCTCCGGCCGCCGCGCTTCGCGGTCCCTGCACCCCCCCCCACACCCCTGTGCGGCAGCCTAGTCGCGTCCCTGCACCCTCCCCCCCAGTTGCAGCCCTACCGGGCTGCTAACTTACCTGGCTTCTGCGGCGAGAGCTGAAGAGCTGGCTTCAGAGCAGGGACCTGTCGGCGCGGCAAGGGATGGGCACGGCTCAACGTGGTGTATGGCCTCCTCTTCCGGGTTCCCCTGCGACACACCTGGGCCCTTGCCACGACACAGAAATGTGTCGTGACACACAGTTTGGAAAGCTCTGCCATAATCGCTTGTTCACGCATACACATTCAGTTTGAAACTGACCAACCACAATTTTGTTGAGAGCACTGTGCATAGCCTGTATGGTTAGTTTTTGGTTCAGCTTCTTGTATGAACCCAGATAATTGATCAACTGAGGAGTCCATTATGTGTGGGTAGATGTGTGAATCCAATCTTCAACCCTCAACTATTATGGAAAGTGGAAGCATAAAAACTCCCTTAAGATTCTTCTGCACAGCACTGGAGATTCACACCCAGGAACAGTATGAAGAATGAATAGCTGAATGTGCTTTTCTGTTATTGTCTCGTCTTTGCATGCTTACTTTACCACTCTCTCAACATATGTGCTTACCTAAACCAACTAGACTTCAGGGTTAAAAACAGGTATGTAAATTATACATAATGTTCCACTGTAAAAGTGACACCCAACTAATTTTGTTAAAATTAATATGATGGGAACAATAATTTAGTTCAGGGAGAGGAGGACAATGAAGAACACAGCATGGGCCACATCATGCATGTAGACAGGGATGGGTTTTGGTGAGTGTCAAGTTTTTTAACTCTACATGTCTATTTGAGGATTATCACTACATATAGGGCTTCCCTCAAAATGTCAGAAATCTGTGCTCAGTTTTCAGTGATCACCCAAAAGGAGATTCATGGAATCAAAGAGTTGGAAGGGACCACAAGGATCACATAGTGTAGTGTAGGAGGCAAGGGCAAAGTGCAGGAAAACCAGTTAAAACCATCAGCAGGCTGCAAACTTGAGAAAAAGTTACTTTTTAGCATAGCCTGGCCACTTGACACCCCCTCCCCTTCACAACAGGCTACTCTGCTAAGAGCTACCTAGGCTCAAGAGAGGTCTTCCTCTTTCCTTTCTCTTGGGCATGTCTAGGTGTGTCTGCCGGGTACAGACAAAAAAGTCAAGATGGCAGCCACAATGGTGTGATCAAAGCCCATCGGGTTTTTAGGTGTGCCACACACTAATAACAGACAGTGCATTTCTTTTGGCATTGAGACACGCAGCCTGGCAACCCATAGGTGGAGCTTCAATTGCACCCTCATGGCCACCATCTTGACTTTTCTGACCTGAGGACCTCCCAGACAGGATTGATAGCTGGAGGAGAAGAGTCCTGTTGCTGGTGTCCCCTCCAATTCCAATCTCCAGCCAGTTTGTGCCTATAAAATGGGGAGCAGAGTCCATCTCGACATCTGGCTCAGGCAGCCCCCATCATCCCGGCTAGGCCCGCGGACAAGCAGAAATCCAACAGATCCAGCACCTGGGCCTAGCAGGAAGGGAAAGCGCGCCTCGACCGTCCACCCAGCCCTTCCTCAGACGGGCCTCCAAGTTTCCATGGGGAGTAAACCAACATGCCCCGCTTGAGTGCCCGTCTTTGGGCATTTGTTTGCGGTTCTCGGCGAGGAGAGTAAGAAGAAGGCAACTCCCTCGTCCTCCACTTTTTCGATCCAGGCATGAAGCCACCCGCCTGGGGCGGCTCCGAGCAACGCCGCAGGGCTGGGGCCATGGACGCCTCGGGGTCCGCCGCCGGGCCGCTCCTTCTACCGCCGCCCGCCTTCCCGGGCTCCCCCAGCGCCCCTTTCCTCTCGCAAGACAAGCCGGAAACGGGGTCGCCAGGCCGGCAGCGGTTCCGCCAAGCGGCCACCGCCGTCGCACATCTCTGCGGCCTGATTTTGCGCGGGAAAAAGTAAAGCGAGCGCGGCTCAGTTCCCGGGACGGCCCCTGGAAAACTTGAGGGAAACCCCGTGAGCTCAAGAGAGGCTGGGGGCTCCTTTAAAGCAGGGCTTTCCAAAGTGCCGTCGCTGGTGTGTCGCCAGTGGGGGGGCGTGCGGGGGCGCGCGTGTGCATGGCGGCGGCCGCTTCCGGGTGGTGTGGCGACACACCACGCTGTGTGTGGTGACACACTTTTGTGTCGCGACACACAGTTTGGAAAGCTCTGGTATAGAAGGAACTTTTAGGAAAAAAATATGTCTATGCTTTTAGGAGCCAAAAAGAGACATGGTTCCTCTAGTACAGTGCTTTCCATACTGCTGCTGTTGGCGACACACCAACGGCGGTAGCGGCGGCAGTGCATGGGCGTGCGTGGCGGCGTGGGCGTGCGTGGCGGCGGCGTGGGGGGGTGCACGGCGGCAGTGCGGGGGGCATGCACAGTGGTGGCGCGGGGGGGCGTGCACGGCAGTGGCACGGGGGGCGTGCACGGCAGTGGCGCAGAGGGGCATGTGGCGGCAGTGTGCACGGCGGCAGCCTCGCTAAAGCGCGAAAGCGCTGATGGCGTGCCGCTGCCATCGCTGCCACCGCCGCCATGCACACCGCCACCCACGCGCTGCTGCTGTGCACGCCCGTGCCGCCACTTCTGGGTTGTTTTGCGACACACTAAACTGTGTGTCGCGACGCACTAAAGTGTCGCGACACACAGTTTGGAAAGCTATGCTCTAGTATCTGAGAAACATTGGTTGTGTTCACTTTAACATGCTCACCCATAATTAACTGCACCATTGTTTACTAAATTAAGCCATAAAATAAAGTAAATTTAAGGAACTGTAATAATAATAGTACTTTTAAAAAAATTGATATAGTGCAACTGGATTAAGGAGATCATGGCTAGATGTACATTTCTTCTGTCCCAAGAACCCTGTTTTCTGAAATCCATCTGGCAGCTTTCAATTAATAGTATTAAGACACCGTAGGAGCCTTAGAAGTCTTGCTATGGGGGATCTCAAGATATCAAGAGAAGATATTCTCAAAGCTGTTTAATACAGTATTTACAGTATATTAGCAATTTGTCCCACCTGAACTTGAACAATTGAATTGAAAGCACTGCAATCTTGGAAGACTTTGTTTATTTCAGTGTGGGTGCACGTGAATGTATACAGACATCTTGCATTTAAATATGTTACAGACTGGGGTATTATACTGTACACCTGGGATAGAAGATCAGCATTGCCTACTAGTGAGCCCAATTCAGGATGTAAATTTGTTGTTTATTCGTTCAGTCGCTTCTGACTTTTTGTGACTTCATGGACCAGCCCACGCCAGAGCTTCCTGTCGGCTGTCACCATCCCCAGCTCCCCCATGGTTGAGTCCGTCACCATATCCATCCATCCATCTTGCCCTTGGTCGGCCCCTCTTCCTTTTGCCTTCCACTCTCCCTAGCATCAGCTTCTTCTCCAGGGTATCCTGTCTTCTCATTATGTGGCCAAAGTACTTCAGTTTTGCCTTTAGTATCATTCCCTCAAGTGAGCAGTCTGGCTTTATTTCCTGGAGTATGGACGTGATTGATCTTCTTGCAGTCCAAGGCACTCTCAGGATTTTCCTCCAACACCACAGTTCAAAAGCATCTATCTTCCTTCGCTCAGCCTTCCTTATGGTCCAGCTCTCGCAGCCACAGGTTACTACGGGGCAGGATGTAAGTATTTATATATAAAGCCTTAAACAATTTGAGATTGGGTTACCGCAAGGAGAATCTTTAAAATAACAGCCTCCTCTACCCTCTTCAGCGGAGTCTTGCTCTCTGTCACTGCTTACAGATAGTTGTTGGGTGGCAATACAGAAGAAGTTGTCCTCCATGGTGGCAGCTGCCCTATGAGATGATCTCCTGCCCGCAGTATGCCAGGCCCCAACACTGACATGTTTTAGGTACATTTTAAAAAGTGAGGTGTATTTTTAAATTTGTCTCCTCCAACACTTACTGCCCCTAAGATTCAGTTTTTAAAAAACCCTTTGTTGGATTTTTTAATTGAATATATAAGCTGCTTCTGGATTCTTTGTATTAGATGTGGTATAAACATTGTTTTTAATAATAATTGCCCCTCTCCTTTTGCCTCCTTTGAGGGTGTGGGGAGATTGCATTGTTAGAGCTGTTGTTTGCTAGGATTCACCTCAGTGTGCTGGCATATCTGGAAATGAAATGTACATCCACCTAGAGCAGAGCTTTCCAAACTTTTCATGTTGGTGACACACTTTTTAGACATGCATCATTTCGCGACACACTCTTACAGCAGGGCACAAGGCAGGCACTAGGACCTGTGTGGAATCCTGGCAGGGTAGGTTTGGAGGCAGCCAGGCACAAGGCAGGCACTAGGACCTGTGCGGAATCACAGCAGGTTTGGAGGCAGCAGAGCACAAGGCAGGCACTAGGACCTGTGTGGAATCCTGGCAGGGCAGGTTTGGAGGCAGCCAGGCACAAGGCACAAGGCAGGCACTAGGACCTGCGCGGAATCCTGGCAGGGCTCGGAGGCAGCAGCAGCCGCGACACACCCAGACACTGCAGCCGACACACTAACGTGTCCCGACACACAGTTTGGAAAGCTCTGACCTAGAGTGTATATTTCTTGTCTTTAATATGCATGCATGTAAACAAGTACAGGTAGTCCTTGCTTAACAACCTTACGGGGGACTGGCAACTCTGTTGCTAAGCAAAGTGGTCGTTAAGTGAAACACCACATGGCCGTGCCACTCAGCAACGGCAGTTCTGGCAATCCCGGTTGTGGCTGTTACGCAAATCACATGTGGTTGTTAAGTGAGGACCTTCCGGTGATGACTTCCTACCGGCTTCCCCATTGACTTTGCACACCCTACTGTTATAAATATGGTGGACTCGTTCTGAACTGTCAACAGTCATGCTGGTTGAATGTAATGGGAAGTGTGCAATCCAACATAACTGTGGACAGCTTCTATTCTAGGAATTCTTTAGCCCATGATGGAAAGAACTTCGAGATATTGCTGAACTCTTATCTCCTCCTCGCCCCAGCCCAGCCCAGCCAATTGGGAGGAGAGCTTGGAGCAGCAGCTCAGCAACATCTGGAAGGTTACAAGATGTTTAGCTGAAAGAAAAAACCCTGCATTTTTGGCTCGTAAAAAGTACAGGAAATGCAAACGCAGGTAGGTTAATACAGCTGAAAAAGAGCCTTAATCCTTCTGCAATGTGGTAAGGCCTTAGACAGAAATCCCTAGCACGAGGATGGCAGTGGGGGTAGACTAATACATTTTGGGAAACATTGAAGAATATAACTGGTTAACTACTGGCTAACCAATCCCTCTTAGACAACTCTGATCATAGGAAGGGAGGCTTAAATGGCATCCAAGTCATGCATAAGGCTCTGAACCCCCCCCCCCCCCCCCGTGAGCTCCACACGCTAACCACACCACGCACAGCATGGGGTCACACCCAACCCTGCATTTTTCCACTCACATTTACAGCCTTCTCTAACTCCCCCCTTCAAACCACTGCTATTTATTTTACTGCTTTTCAATGAATGCTCCGTTTCTCTCTTACCCAGAGGAAGGAGTAGCTGGCTGCTTGCACCGTCCATCATGAGGCTGTACAAAATTCCAGGCTCTCTGCATTTTTTTTAAAGCTGGATCTTGCAGCTCTGCCCAGTGGAAGAATGGATTCCATATGGCTGACATAGACACTTGGTGGGAAATTGTTACCAGCGTGGAAAGGCCACTACTTCTGTGAGCCACACGGTCCCAGATTGCTCGACACCCATGGCAGAAAGCTAGGCTTTAACTTCACTTATCTCAGCCCACATCTAAGGGCATGCTGGGTGGCAATAAGGCAGAAAATGCTGCAAAGGGTATTGATGTTGTATTATGCAGGTCTCTGTGCTTTAAAAAGAAAGAAATTCTGTTGGCAGGCAATACACATTCCATGCATACATTTTTTTTAAAAAAGTAGCAGAATTCAGCTTTAACTGATGCTGTAGCTGAGCAAAAATTTCATAGCTTATAACAGTTTTGACTAATTTACGGGACTTAATGCTGTCTTCCAGCCACAGCGGCTAGGAGCTGGTCCAATACCTCGGCAGAGTGGCAAGAAGTAACCACCTGCATTTGGAAGACTGTCAATGCCTCCTTGCAGGAGGGGGAGTTACCAGCAATCTTGAAGGAGGCTGTGGTGTGCCCACTTCGGAAGAGGCTGTACTTGGATCCTGGGGTTTTGGATAACTATTGTCAGGTCTCCAACCTCCTGTTTTTAGGGAAGGCTGTCAAGACAGTGGTGGAAGACCAACTTCAGTGCTCTAGATCAGAGCTTTCCAAACTGTGTGTCACAACACATTAGTGCATAGCTTTCCAAACTGTGTGTTGCGACACATTAGTGTGTTGCGACAAAACCCGGAAGTGCTGATGGCATGTTGCCGCTGCCCCTGCGGTGGCATGTGCGGCGGCGGCGCACCATCAGTGCTTCCGGGTTTTAGCGTGACACACGAGGCTGCCACCGCCGTGCGCGCCGCCGCCGTTGGTGTGTCGCCAACGGCGGGACTTAGGAAAGCACTGCGTTAGTGTGTCGGCTGCAGTGTGTAGGTGTGTCGCGAGAACGTAACGAGAAATCTCTGAGTCGGATGCTCAGAGCCTCAAGTGCCTCGCTGCTGCTGCCTCCGAGCCCTGCCAGGATTCCGCACAGGTCCTAGTGCCTGCCTTGTGCCCTGCTGTAAGAGGGGAGCTCTGTCCATGCCTTGTCCTGCTGTAAAGGGGAACTCTGTTTTCATGAGCTATGTTGTGTCCCCATACATTTCGCTATTACAATTTATGTATGTGTCCATATCTCTTATAAGTTAGTTAGTTTAACCTCCGGTTTGCTAGTAAAATTGAATTACTGTGTCACGAAATGATGCATGTCTAAAAAGTGTGTCACCAACATGAAAAGTTTGGAAAACCCTGTGTCAGGGAGATAACTGGCGGAGAAGGAGGGGGCTCCCTCCAGGGGGAGAAACGCATGCGTAGTACTGAAACCCTATGCTTCCCTCCCAAGAGGCTAAAGAAGGCCCCGCCCTGATTTCTTGGACTCTTTCTCTGAGCATTACCAGTTCATTTTAGTTTAGCTGGATTCTGTTAAGGAGAGTAGGACAATAAACATTAGAGCTTCAACTCCAAGCCTCAGCGAGTTATTCCTTCACTCGAAGTCAGGACATCAATTGAGAAACTGCAACCCTACAGAAAGTACAGTAGTAAGCATTTAGGCTTCAGGTAGGACAGTAACCCTATGCTTTTGGTTGCCCAATAAACAGTCACATGCACAAGAGGGAGGAATGGCTATGTGCAAGTATTCATTAACCAGGTCTTTTGACTTCGCATGAGCCCTGCCAGAATTGGCCTATCTAGTTGACAGAGTAAGCAGCTTTCCAGACGGTGAAGCTCAGGATCCTCCTGCCTTGGCTCAAACGGCTGAAAATCCACCCACTTTTGAGACTTCAACAGATACTCATGTTCTATAGGCACTAGGGAAAAAAACCCCAAAATAATTACCACCAGATTTTTGGTAAGCTACGTTCTGCACAAAACAGTCACAACCCAGTGGCTGTGCTATTTTTGAGAAGCATCTCTTTTGCCAAACAGAAAAGTGTGTGCTTCAAGAGCATAATGACCTGGATTCCAGGCAACAAAATGCCAGACTACTTTATGAGAATGATTTGCTTCAGCAACTTTGCAGGTCACATTCTCTTGCATTATTTTATCCTTTGCCTAACAATAACCAGGAAGGCAACAGAAGAACCACCATTTCCTAGAACAGCCCTCCCCAACTTGGCACTCTGTTGATGCCATGTAGAGTTGCAGAGCCACACATCACAAGGCTGAAGAATGGAAAAAATCATCCAAGTTCTTTGATATAGAGGAAGCTTTGAGAAATGGCAGATACCTAAAGAAAGCAGCCCTAAAGTCTCTACTGTGTCAAGAATTATAGAGATGAGCCAAAACACACATATTGGGAAGCTCTGTTATGCAGGGAGACCTTTTCCCCTCTTTATCATGAAAGAGAGACTATGGAAGCAAGGTGCTTCAACAGCTCCACTGAGAGACAACTTCCTAGTTCGTCCTCTTTGTGAACTATCGCCATCCCAACTTACTTTGATAAAAAAATTCTTGTTATGAGTTTACTTTTCCCTTCACCATCCTTCCCCCCCCCTTTTTTTTTAGTGTGGCCTTTTAGCAAGTATGTCTGGTCTTGAGTCTGCAAGCCAATCTAGGACCCCTAGCAGAATAAAAAGGTAAAGGTTCCCCCCGCACATTTGTGCAGTCGTGTCTGACTCTAGGGGCCAGTGCTCATCTCTGTTTGTTAGCCGAAGAGCCAGCTTTCGAATTGCTAGGTTGGCAAGAGCTGGGGCGAGTGCGGGAGCTCACTCCGTCACGCGGGGCTAGGGATTCGAACCTCCGAACTTGCGACCTTCCGATCGAGAAGCCCGGCATCTTACCCACTGAGCCACCATGCCCCTAGCAGAATAGCAGAGTACAAATAGGTTAAAGAAAGAAAATCATAGGGGGCTGAAATCGGTAGTGTGAAAATGGGGACAACCTGCTAGATTCTTTTATCTGCTCCAATGGCATTAACCATGGCACATAATAAGATCATCGAAAAAATCTGGATGAGGGAGAAGATTCCAGCAGACTTTAGGGATGCTATAATTATCACTCTCTTTAAAAAGGGTGATAGAACAGACTGTGGAAACTATCGAGGCATCTCCCTTCTAGCTACAGCAGGCAAAATCCTTGCAAGGATCCTTGCAAACCGTCTCCTATCTATATCAGAAGACATCCTCCCTGAAACGCAAAATGGCTTCCGCCCTTCCAGGGGAACAGTGGATATGATCTTCACTGCACGACAGCTTGAAGAAAAATGCAAGGAGCAAAACCGCCCTCTGTACATGGCGTTTATTGATCTGACTAAAGCTTTTGATACTGTAAATCGTACTGCTCTCTGGACCATCCTTCTGAAAATCGGATGCCCTGATAAATTTGTCAACATCTTGCGGCTACTCCATGACGACATGATGGCAACAATCCTGAATAACAATGGCTCTCAAATGCTTGTTTACAAAGCCATTGTACTACCAACCCTTTTGAACGCCTGTGAAACATGGACCCTCTACAAACGCCACCTCCAACTTCTTGAAAGATTCCATCAACGCTGCCTCCGAAAAATTCTGCAAATTACTTGGGAAGATAGGCGGACTAATGTTAGCGTATTAGAAGAAGCGAAAACCACCAGCATTGAAACAATGATCATCCAACATCAACTTCGCTGGACCGGCCATGTTGTTCGAATGCCTGACCATCGTCTTCCAAAGCAGCTACTTTACTCCCAACTTAAGAATGGAAAACGGAATATTGGTGGACAGCAAAAGAGATTCAAAGATACTCTCAAAGCTAATTTAAAAAAATGTAATATCAGCATTGAGAACTGGGAAGCCCTAACTCATGAGCGTTTCAATTGGAGGTCAGCCTTTATTAAAGGCGCTACGGACTTTGAAGAAGCACGAGTACAGGGCGAAAGGGAGAAACGAGCTAAGAGAAAGGCACGTCAAGCAAACCCCCATCATGACCGTCTTCCACCCGGAAACCTATGCCCTCACTGTGGGAGGTTGTGCGAATCCAGAATTGGCCTTTACAGTCACTTACGGATCCACTGTTAAGATTTTACCCTTGGAAGACAATCTTACTCGGCTACGAGTGATCGCCAAGAAGAAGAACCATGGCACAACCCTACTTTGACCACAGCCATTTCCCTTGTTGTTCCAGGATGATGAAGTTACCTTGTCCCCAGCACAGCAGGGAGACAGGCTTAACTTTTGTATTAGTACAAAATTAGCATTTTGTACTAATACAAAAGTAGCAGTGGTGGGCGTAACATTTCACATTCAAAACAGGCTATTTTGATAATTTTGGAAGTGTTTCCAAATATTTCCAAAATGATTGATATAGGCCAATTCAAATGCAAAACATCATTTTGAATTAGGAACTTAGCATTTAAAAATGTACATCCTTGAAAATGATTACTTCCCTCTTATTCCAGTATCATCCACGGGCAGCCTCAAGGTAAGTAAACTCTGTTATGCTTTGCTGCCCATTAACTTAGAGCAGTGTTTCTCAACCTTGGCAACTTGAAGATGTGTGGACTTCAACTCCCAGAATTCCCCAGCCAGCCAAGCTGGCTGGGGAATTCTGGGAGTTGAAGTCCACATATCTTCAAGTTGCCAAGGTTGAGAAGCACTGCCTTAGAGGGAAAATCTGATGACCAGCGGTGATCAGAGCTGTATTTTGAGAATATAGATAAGCCCTCTCTCCTCTGGCCGCTTGCCAGGCTCTGTCATGGCCCTTTCTCTCCCAGCCTTTGTTCCCTCCATTAGTACTTCATTTTCAGAGTCCCTTTCAGGCCTGTCACCTCTTCACTTTCTGTTTTTGACACCAGCTTCTCCCCAGGCTCCCAACAAGTTATAGGAGATAACCGACCTCCACTATTTCTTTTGAGGAGGAAGAGGGGACATGTCTCTGCTTCTTTGCCACTTTCCTTTATTTGGCAGGTTCAACCACACTGCTCCCCCCCCCCAGTAAAATTATTGCCTGGCATTTAGTCAATTTCAATTCTCCTGTTCTGCAGACTTACCTGTACCACGGTGGGGAGTGTCTGTTGCTCTCCTCCCTGGGACTATTTCTATCCTGGTGTTTTAAACTTGGAAAATGCTCTTTTGGGATGTAAGAGGCAGAGCAGGCAAATGCAGCTGGAGAAGAGAGGCAGAACCCTAACTTATTCAGGCCCTCCCCACTCCTGTCATGGCCTGATTTGGTGGCGTTTTCCTTGCAGGCTATGATATGCTGGAGAGAGATGGCAGCAGAGCCAGAGGAGAAACCAATTCCCTTGTCTATAATGAGTGCCACGCTTGCCAGTAAGGACCCTACCACCTGGCAGCATCTCAGAATAGACAACAGGATCAGGATAGGGATTGGCAACAAGAAGAGCAACGCTTGTTTCAACATTTATTTTGTGTTGACTCAAGGATGGATGGATGGATAGCCCTTCAACTCAGTAGAGGGGAAAAGTTCAAAAGCCTCCCTCAACAAACCTTATTTCCCAATCATGGGGAGAATAAAGGTATTCATTGCCTACACAGAATAGGCTAGTCTTTATTGCCAATGCATTTGGCCTAGGGAAAACAATTAGATTTATTTCTGATACAAGAGTTAATTCCTTCATAATTACAACAAGCTGCAGAATCAGGAATAATTATATTATTATAATTATTTAAAAAATCATCTCTGCAGCTGGTCTGTCTTGGAGTTGGCTGTACCTTACTGTCTTCTTGCATCCTTTGTTCTGTGAAAAAATCTGTCCCTTCTTCCTGATGGGGGGAAAAAGAAGCAATTGGTAGGGGAAGAGGTACTTTAAAGGACAAATGATAGCATGGAACATGTCCTTGCTCCTGATTTTAGCCTCTGGGAGGGAAGATATTGCTGTGGTGGGGAGGGTGCAGCAAAATCAGATGGAGTCTGACATTAAAGGTAAAGGTTTTCCCCTGCACAGTCGTGTCCGACTCTAGGGGGCGGTGCTCATCTCCCTTTCTTAGCCGAAGAGCCAGTGCTGTCCAAAGACGCTTCCGCGGTCATGTGGTCGGCATGACGAGCGCGGAACACTGTTACCATCCCACTGAAGTGGTACCTATTTATCTACTTGCATTTGCATGCTTTCAAATTGCTAGGTTGGCAAGAGCTGGGGCGAGTGTGGGAGCTCACTTTGTCACGCGGCGCTCGGGTCTCGCATGCTTTTTGCCAACACCCAAATGAAAAAATTCATAGATAGCAGCAGCACTGGGATCCACAGTGGCCTATCATTCTGATTACATGCAGTCACTACTTTCAAGTTTCTTTCTTTTCATGGTATGATCAATGCTTATTATTTTTACTGCATGCAACATTTTCTTTCATGCAGCCAGGGGCAAACTCTATTGGGCACCTGCTGAGTTCCACACCTGGAATCTCTTGTTTCTGATGTTCCTCTTTCTTGCCATTACTGTTCCTGCCCTCTCCAAGAATGTTGACAACTGACAACCTCCATTTTATGTCCCTTTTTTTCACCTGGGGTTGGACACAGAGAAAGGCAGTACGTGACTGGGCATTAGCACCTTTGGAGAGAAGATGGGCCCAGTTGAAAATGTTTTGTCCAAGGGGCCCTCAAACCCTAGTACTGCCGAGTATTCCTTTCAGCATTTCTTTCTTACATGAAACCAGGTTCAGGAGAAAGATATAATTGCTTAAAACGAATAGGGCAAGTGAGCCCACTTTGCAGTCCCAGCATCCAGTTGACCAGGTCTGCCTTTCTTGCTTATCTGTTATTCTTTCCTGAACAGAAGAGAGATTTCACAAGATATAAGAGAAGTTGTCAAAGGCTCATAGATGACATCAAGCTCTTCCGTAGGAGCAATTCTGATTCTGCTCTTTCAAACAAAATTAAAAAGCTGCCTTCTAAATATTAACTATGAGATTGCATGGTATAGGTTTAATTTTATTTTGAAAAAACTGAAATGGACTCATTCCCTTAAAATAATATTTGAAACTTACTGGGGAGCAAATGCCCATGTCCTTTGGGATTTTTCTTTTCCTCATGTCTCACCATCTCTACTTTTGTTCTTGTTTCATTTTATTCTTTTACTATCAATACCTGAAAACTAACTGATATAGTAAATTCTTCTTCATTGGTATCTGGTGAGAATCCATGTATATTTACCATCTCATAAACTGGAAACTCTTGAGCGAAATGGAATCACTATAGAATTATAATTGGAAAATAACTGCCCATGAGCTGCCAGCTTGCAACCATTCCAAAAGAGGGATGGTGATCTGCACGTTTAACTAATGAAGTCTGACCAATGACAGGGTAAGACAACATTTCTCATGAGCCCATTTTACCCGAGAGTCTCAGCCCAATTCCTGAACCTTCACTAACATACTATCCCTCTGATCACTTTTAAAAGGCTGAGAAGCAACCATGAGAGAGAGAGAACACACTATTCCAAGATTTTTCAAACTGCACAACAGAGATGCCATGTTTTGTATTCATTGCAAATTAGAATCAGTTTGCATCAATTCAGTCTTCTCACCATGGATATTATGCAATATGTACACATTTGTACATATGGGATCTGTTACATCAACACCTTCATTTCCTTGTCTAACAGGTCATAATCTAATTTATTCCAAAGAAACGGATACTTATTGAGACCCACTCCAATCTTGATTTCCTCCCAATTTCAATTACTTTACCATCCTAGTCTAAATCACTTGGCATGCTCTATACACACCTATCCATTTAAACAATGCTGTTTACTGTACTGGTTATGGTATTAAACTTGGACTGGAGACCAAGGGTCAAGTCTCAATAAAGTGTGAAGTTGTTGTGAGGATAAAATTAGGAGATACTGTCATGTAAACTGCCTGAAAAACCAGTATATAAATAGAAAGAATAAAAAAGGCAATGCTAGAACTTGTCTCAAGTTTTTTTCTGGCCCGGTTCAAGCCCCTCATACCTGACAGTTGCCTTGCTAGTGGCTCTTCCTCCTGTCCTTCAAGGCCATTCCCTCTGCCCTCTACACACATCCTGGTATCCCTGACATGGACTGTTCCATGTGGGATGGTCCTGAGAACAGCTCAGAAAGCAATCAGCAGAACCCTGTGGGATCTAGCTCAGTGAGTTACTTCTCCTTTTTAGTGGCTGACTTTTAAGAAATGTTTTAATAATGCAATCAACTTTTTTCATGTAATTTAAACAAATTTCAGGAAGCTATGATTTCAAATATCAAATACTTTCAAGTGTCTCCATGGTAGAAAAACTAGGACTGAAATCTAAATGTAATCAAATAATACTTTTTTTGAAATCTTTGAACATACTGCAAGGGAGTGCTTTTACAACTTTGGCTGCAATGGCCAGGCACCACTTCTTGCAGTTCTTCAGGGAAGGGGGGAAATGCCCATGATATGGCAGTTACAAGGAACCTCTTTATATTTCAAGTTGCAACCCTGTGAGGTGAGTCAGGACTAGCACTCAGTGTCTCTGTTTCTAGTCCAGGGCTTTCCAAAGTTTTCCCACGGCGACACACCAATCGCCGTTGGTGTGTCGCCATGGGAAAACCCGGAAGCGCTGATGATGATCAGCGCTTCCGGGTTGTGTGGCGACACACCAGACTGTGTGTGGCGACACACTTTTGTGTTGTGACACAGAGTTTGGAAAGCTCTGTTCTAGTCCAACGCCTTAACCCAGTGCTTTCCAAACTGCTGCCGTTGGCAACACACCAATGGTGGCGTGGGGGCGTGCACGGCAGCAGCCTCGCTAAAACGCGGAAGAGCTGATGGCGCGCCACTGCCGTCGCGCCCCCCCCCACACCACCACTTCACAACACACTAAACTGTGTGTTGCGACTCCCTAAAGTGTCGCTTAACCATTACACTAAATTGGCTCTCTATTTAAGATACTGATGTTCCTCTGCTTACTTCTGCTCGAAGGAGAAACTGCTAATCCACCATGTTTTATATTAATAAAAAAACCTGCACCTTGAATGTATCCTAGCCAATTAAGTTGCTGCCAATTTAACAATGATTTACCCAAAATATATATTCACTCTTTTGACATGGGAAGTTGTATTCAGATAAAATAAATAATTGTAATATATCCTTCTAATTTGCCAAACCTCAAAACTCAATAATTAGTACTTGCATCACACCAGTTGCAGCTGAGTTAATAGGAGAGCTGATTTTTTTGTCAGAGATTTGGCAAATCTGTTGATGGACCACAATTGTGTCCCCGATAACAAACAGCGATCTGCCACTGGGAGGTCTGCAAGCAGTTCCTAAAACCCAACTGTTTGTGTTTGGTTCTAATACTAAAGAAATGTTTAATTGCTGGCATACTTTTAGCAAGCACTACTTGTAAGAACAGTGTAACTCAGACAGCAATTTTTCTGCAGCTGTATTGCATTGATTTATTGATTTATTTACTTACTGACTGCCTGAGAATGTGACCAGTGACATCACCAATCCTTTGAGCCTGCATTTTTTCCCCCAGAGGCTCCTGGGGGCAAACATTTCTTTTCGTTGTTATTGTAACAAACCACAGTAAAGAAAGGAAAATAATAAATTGATGTTTTATCACTGAATTTTTGAGAACTGACCTTTGGGGTTCAGGCCACCATGCAGCCTATGGGCCACATGTTACCCCTGATGCAATGCTGCATCTCTTATATTGAGGTGGAACCCACAACAATAGAATTTGTAAGATCCCTTGCAATTTGCCCATGGATTAAGGCTATTATATTTACAGTACTATTTATTTTTATGCTGCTTCTGTCCTCCAAATGGATTACAGCATGAGAACAAGGATTATAGTTCACCCAGACTAGAATTGCAGAAGACATAAACCTTTGAAACAATAATTTTCAGTGAAAAGGGGAAAATTCACTATTAACTACAGAATCCTGGAGAACATAAAAATACATCCTGGACAGAAAACATTTCTGAAGATAAATCAGCAAGAAAAGGGCAAAGGGGATGCAGGAGAAACAGAAAGTTGCACCCTTTTGTATTTTTATAAAATTTGTGATCAGAGTTATGGAAAAACCAAGAGATAAGTTTGTAGCAAAACATTGTTTTATTTAAAACAAAAACATAGGAACAAACCTTGAATCTTCCTCTTTAGCCAAAGCATGGCATGGTTGATTAACATAGCCATTTAGATAGCAGAGAGCAGAATGCAGAGAGAGAAAAGGACAAAAGGCATTTACATTTTTAAACCTTTACCTGACCAGCCTCTGAGTGGACAGGATCCACCATGTGACTAAAACACCTAGGCAACAGATTCCCAATATGGGCAAAGCTCTAACAGCTAATTCTGATTGGTCAGAAACTCTCAGACTGGCCGGCACCTGGGGGCAATAACATTCCTGAGTGGGGGGTGAACATGTGCTCTCTGAGCCCAAACAGGAAAAAAGTTTTTGAGGCCTGGCTTTTTAAAAACTCAGCCACATATTCTACAGACATAAAAAATATATACAACACTCCCCTTTTTTTATGACTAGAAAGAATATGGAAACAAACCCAGCTTGGTAATTAACTCACTGTGCCTACTGGCAACTAGAGGCTTGGTTAAGATATCAGCCAACATTAATTTAGTATCACAGTATTTCAAAACAACCTTTTTCTTGGCTAGAAAGTCTTTAACAAGATGAAAACGCACATCAATGTGCTTTGTGCGGTTTCTGGAACTCTCAGATAAAACCAAATGGATACAGGCTTGATTGTCTTCATGAATTGTGACAGGCTGGCTTAAAATGACTCCAATGTCTTGCAACAATTGAGTAAACCAAATTACCTCATTGCACAGTTGTGCTAAAGCATAAAATTCAGCTTCAGCTGTGCTGATGGCTACTACAGTCTGCTTTCTGGAAAACCAAGCAATAGTGGACTTTGCAAATTGAATTACACTTCCAGAAGTAGACTTCCTATCACTGAGATCTCCAGCCCAATCTGAATCACACCAGCATTCTAACTTTTCTTCTGTGTCTGTAGCAGACAACCTTAAGCAAAAATCTTTGGTGCCTTGCAAATAACAGCCTTTTTAACCCGGACTTTGCAGCAGATGTGGGATTTTCCACAAACCTGCTCAAAATGGACACACTGTTAGCAATGTCCGGACGGCTATTGTTTGCAATGTAAAGAAGACTGCCAATGGCTGATCTGAAACTATCTCCTTCAGATGACTCACCATTCCCCTTCACCCCCTCCTCTTTTAGAAACTCGGGAAGCATGGGGGAGGAGACAGACTTGCAGTCCTGCATTTTAAAATCCTCCAGCAGCTTCTTAATTTTACTGCTCTGGCTTATGAGAAAACTGCCATCTTTTTCCCTCTGAATTTCTAATCCTAAGTAATTGTTGACTGCTCCAAGACATTTCAATGTGAAATTGTTTTTCATACAAACCTCAAAGGAATGCTTCTGTTCATCAGATGAAGTGAGCAGCAACAAATCATCCACATACAAGCACAAGTACATTACACCTTGCTCATCATTTTTTACATACACACAAGGATCAGCAATTCCCTTCTGAAACCCAAATTTTTGCAAAATATTATCCATTTTAATATTCCAACAACGCGCGGCTTGTTTCAAACCATAGATGGATTTCTGCAACTCACACACAAGATGTTTTTCTTTTTCATAACCAGGAGGTTGTTGCATAAACAATTTTTCCTCCAAGTCACCATACAGAAAAGCAGTTTGAATATCATAGTGATAAACAGACAGTTTCTTCATGGCAGCAACCTTTAAAAGCAACCTGATAGATTCAGCTTTTGTCACTGGAGCAAAAGTTTTGTCATAATCCACATTTTTTCTTTGAGCAAAACCTTTTGCTACCAACCTTGCTTTGTACTTCTGAATTTTGCCATCAGAATCTTTTTTCAGTTTGAACACCCACCTACAACCTAAAACCTTCTGATTAGGAGGCAAACTTACTAGTTTCCAAGTTTTATTTTCCTTTAAGGAATCCAACTCTTGCTGCATGGCTTCATGCCAACACTTAGCTATTTCAGCTGGCATTTCTTTAATTTCTTCCAGAGACTCAGGCTCTGTGTGAATGTGAAAAGCCTTCACAACATCTACTTGATAACGATCAGGAGGAACTCCCTTATTAATCCTTTCAGACCTGCGAGGTAGGACAGGACTTACACTCTGTTTCCCACCATTGTCCTCAGAAACCTCTGACTTTCCAGACAAGTCAGCTTCTTGATCATTGACTTCACTGGGTGATTCCTGCAAATCACCATCAGCAAGACTTTGCTGCTCCCCCATGGATAAATCAACTGAAGAACTAGAGTTTATTTTATCCCAATTCTGCTCAGCAAAAGAAGCACTCTTACTAATTATCAGTTGATTATCCAGTATGAACCTGTAGCTTCTCTGACTCTGTTCATACCCTACAAAGATTGCTTTCTTTGTTCTGGAAGCCCCCTTGCGCCTCAGCTGTTTGGGAATGTGGACCCAAGCTGTGCTTCCAAACACCCTGAGGTGGCTTACTTTAGGCTTCACACCATAGAACAAATGAAAAGGGACATCCTGAATTGCACTGCTAAACAGCCTGTTCTGCACATAACACGCTGTAGTAACAGCTTCTCCCCAATACCTAAAAGGCAAACCAGCATCCTTCAGCAAACACATCATTGCTTCCTGCAGCGTTCTGCCTTTTCTCTCTGCAACAGAATTCTGTTCAGGAGTGTAAGGGTTAGCTAAAATGTGTTCTATCCCTTTTTCTAACAAAAAGCTTTTAAACTTTGAGGATAGATACTCTCCACCTCGATCTGATTGCAAAGCAGACACTGGCCTTGGGAATTTTCCATTCGCCCAAGCCACAAAAGCCTTAAATTTATCAAAGACCTCATCTTTGTGTTTCAGCAAATAAATGAATGTGTACCTGGAAAAATCATCTATGAAGGTCAAAATGTACCTTGCTCCCCCAAGACTAGGAGAAAATGGACCTATTACATCAGAATGAATGATCTCTAGAGGCCTAGAGGTGGACCTATCAGAAAACTTCTTCACAGGAGCCCTAGTGGTTTTATTCTCCTTGCAAACTGCACAGTCTAGATATTTATCACAAGACTTCAATTTTAAATCAGCAGAATAACTAGGCATTTGAGAAATGTACTTAAAATTAGCATGAGCAAATCTCCTATGTAATAAATGGATGCACTGATCGTGCAAGGGCTTATTTTCAAAAACAGCCTTAGCTTTAGCAATTTGCTGCTTTTCAGCATTTTGTACAATGTACAGAGAATCTTTCTGCAAACACTTTGCAACCATTTTGCCATTCTTTCTAATATCACAACCCTCTTTCTTAAAAGTTATAACATAACCTGAGGCTACTAACTGCCCCACAGACAAGAGATTGCTTTGAAAATTAGGCACAAACAAAACATTTTTAACAGTTTCCCCCAAACATGGAAGATTGATCTCACCTTCACCCACGATCTTGGATACAGATCCATCTGCTAAGGAAACTTTTTGTTTGTTAGTTTTAGACAAAGACAGAAAGGAATCTTTATTGTGACATATATGAGAATTGGCCCCACTGTCAAGAACCCACAAATCTTTATTATCAGAGTTCTCAACAACTGTTGCATGAAGAATCTTCTTTCTAGAAGTCTTCTTCTTTTGAACACAGTCCTTTTGCAGATGAGCAGGGGATCCACAGGTAAAGCATCGCCTGCTGGATAATGCAGAAGCTTGAAATTCAGAGCTCTTCCGCTCCCTCTGCTGGCCACGAGAAGACTTTATTGTAGAAATGGAGGCAGCTTTTTCTTGTCGCTTCTCCCACTCAGCAAGCAAACGGGTAGACACAAACGATGGATTTAAATCAGCTTCTGGGATTCCCTCCATGGAGCAAATTAAAGTGTCCCAGGACTCATTCAACGAAGAAAGCATAATGTAGGCTTTCATCAGGGGGGTAAATTCCATCCCACGTTCTTGAAGTTCCACAAAATAATTCTGAAGCTTGTGGAGATGATCAGGCAAATTTCCATTCTCAGGCAAGTGAGCCTTGTACAGTTTTTTCGTTAAAATAACCTTGCTGCCTGGACTAGTTTTCACATATAAATCACGCAAATAGTCCCATAAGTCTTTGGAAGTTTCTTTGCCTCTCACGTGAATAAGCTGATCATCCTGAACAGCCAAAATAATGGAGGCTTTGCATTTTTCATCTTTCCTCAACCAGGCTTGATCTGGATTCTGAGGAATTTGTTCAGAAATTGCAGACCATAAATTTTCTCTCCTCAAGAAACTTTCCATTTTCAAAGACCAGTTCAAATAATTAGAATTAGAGAGCCTTTCCAGGAGCATACCTTGAAAATTTGAAGCTGTAGCAGCAGCAGCCATGGCTCCTTCTCTCCCCTGTTGTAGTAATCCAAAAAACACCACGAGGCTTGCTAACACGAGGCAAAACTCCGCCTCCAATGGAAACTTCCTGTAACTGCCGGCAAGTTTCAAAAAACAAAAGAAGCCTCTCCAAATGCAGACTAAAACAGGTCAGCTTTCTTCTCTCTCATTTTTCCATAAGTTTTGTCTCTGATCCAGAAGCAATTGCTGGGCACAGAACCTTTTGTATTTTTATAAAATTTGTGATCAGAGTTATGGAAAAACCAAGAGATAAGTTTGTAGCAAAACATTGTTTTATTTAAAACAAAAACATAGGAACAAACCTTGAATCTTCCTCTTTAGCCAAAGCATGGCATGGTTGATTAACATAGCCATTTAGATAGCAGAGAGCAGAATGCAGAGAGAGAAAAGGACAAAAGGCATTTACATTTTTAAACCTTTACCTGACCAGCCTCTGAGTGGACAGGATCCACCATGTGACTAAAACACCTAGGCAACAGATTCCCAATATGGGCAAAGCTCTAACAGCTAATTCTGATTGGTCAGAAACTCTCAGACTGGCCGGCACCTGGGGGCAATAACATTCCTGAGTGGGGGGTGAACATGTGCTCTCTGAGCCCAAACAGGAAAAAAGTTTTTGAGGCCTGGCTTTTTAAAAACTCAGCCACATATTCTACAGACATAAAAAATATATACAACACACCCTTTAGTTAATGAAAGAGCCAAAAGGTAATAATAAGCTGAATGTCCCCCCAGACGAAACCAAAATTGGAGGAAAGTCTCCTATGACTCATGGGTGTTCTATTAAGGGGCAGAGATAAAGGAGGCAGCTTTCCTAGCCATATAAATACAAAAGTGGATCAGAGAAAAACAGCTGACCAGGCCTGGTCATCTAGCAGAGAATGACATTCTGCTTAGTAGAGGGATTTGGAGACAAGTCAAAATATAGCTAGACTTTGACCTGCAGTCACTGCAAAACATTCTGTATATTGTACTCTGGTTTTCAAAGCAAGCCAAAATGGGCAGATGTGCCCCCCCTCTCTCTCTCACACACACACACACACCAGGATAAAGTAACCACGGTCTGACTTTTGTTGACTAAAATATTCTTGGGCAGGCTATCAGAAGCTTGAAAGCACAGAAAACTATAATCAGATGTGCCCCCCTCTCTCTCTCTCTCTCACACACACACACACCAGGATAAAGTAACCACGGTCTGACTTTTGTTGACTAAAATATTCTTGGGCAGGCTATCAGAAGCTTGAAAGCACAGAAAGCTATAATCAGGCTGTGAAGAACCTAACTACATATGATATCTAACAGACATAAATAATTTCACAGGCATAGCTGACTGCTTGGGATGGCCAACGGAGAGTCAAGACGTATGACAGAAGTGAACCGCTTGATATGTAACCATGATACAGGTCTGATCTTTATGAAGAGTACCGCACCCAAGGAAAATAAGTCCATATACACATTTCATTCCTTTGTTTAATTACACCAAAATATTTAAGATAGACTCAGTTCTAACCAGATTCACATAGCAAATACTAGAATTTTAGCAGATTGAACCCCTGGGTCATGTACTGCCTCCTGAGGGTCTACGTAAGTAAAAACCATCAACCATTACTCTTTCACCCAGGCCAAAATTATGATTTTCCTGGGTGGAGGCACTTTCTTTAAACTCTTGCTTTTGTCCAAGTCATATTCTTCCTTCCCTAGCACTTACAGATAAGGACACCAAGTTATTATAAGGCATCTTACAACAGTTCCATGCAGAACGTTTTCATCTGCAAGAACTACAGATGGATACATTGCTACCAATGGATGCTACCATCTTTGTTAGTTTATAGCCACACTGAAGTCCTAGTTGTCAGCCTGAGTGCTTCATCCCTACATACAGAAAGTACATGCTAACACTGACGTCTAGTGGGAATTATCACATCCCAAAAGCTGGATACTTATTATTGAATTCTGGGATGTACAACCTTTTCTAAGTTGAAAGTCATATTCAAACTTGTTGGATGTGTCTGGGACTTCATGTAGAGCTTGCTCTTATGGATGTTAAGTAGTATTGCATCCTCCAGCTTTTTTGGAAAATCAATCATTATTTTATTTTGGGTGGGGCACCATTAGACCAAGTAAACTACACAAAGAAATAAAACAACTTCCTCTTAATTCATCTTTTCCTCTTTCATATAAATACAATCCATTCTTTTGCCACTTTCCTGCCTTTACATTTTATTTTAAAGTTGCCAATTTATCTTCAACTGTTGCAATTTTTTTTAACTTTGTAATACTGTCTGCACCCCCTAAAAACAGAAACAAACAAAAAAACCCAGAAGCCCTGCAGCTTGTCTGTCTGGCTAAATGATCATAGACTACTTGGTGCTGGTGAACACCATGATAGTCAGAGATCAAGAAGAAGAAGAAGGTGCAACAGAGAAAAGTTGGCAATAGCAGAAATTGTGAAAACAGGAATGGGGAGGAAGACAAGAGGTGGGTAGCGAGCTTAACGTGCCTGGCAGCTCATCACAGAAAAGTCAGCTTCCCTGCTACCATTTTTGTGTGTCACCAAAATTTGGCTGCAGATTTTTGGAGGTCCTTTGAGAGACACTACGTAACACACTCAAGTTATACATTCCTGGCTCTAGCTCCAGAGGACTGTGCATTCTATTTAGTTAGTGGTAAAATTAAATGGACTCCAAACCTACTCAATAGTGCTTTCATTTACTGTTTTCCCCCTCCCTTATATATTATTATGGGTGATACTGGCACAGAAAACTTATGGGGCATCTCAGTCCCATAAGACATTCCCCTATCATTCTCTAGCATCTTCATCTTGCAAAATGACCCCAGGAAAAACTGATTAAAAAAATTATCTTAGGAACTGACATAAACAGAGATTCCGGAAGGATTCGGTGGAAATCTAAGCCCTTTCATGACTATAAGATTACTAGAGTGATGGACTCCAGTAATGTCATGACTACAACATTCCAGAGTGATGGAAAATGAAGCCAATTTAACATTCCAGCACACATGAAGCATTTAACCCTTGAAGGAAGAGGTTGTGCTACTTAAACGTCTGCCCTTTACTATGCAGAAAAGGAGGAGTGCTGGTGTCCTCACATAAACTACAACAAGTGCCATTAATTGCCAATTTGCACAATGTAACCACATGATTCCTATCCCTGTGGAGAGTCAAGCATGACTCTTTGGAGGCCGTTCCTTAGGGAAGTTCTGTGGTTTTGAGTAATGGCTTTTAGGTCTATGATTTAGAATCTACTGTCCAAATAGTGGTGGTAATTGTATCATTGATCCTGTTTTTATGTTTTTCTGAATTTTAATCAATGTATTTCCCAAGCTCCCCTGAATATAGAAGAAGAATGGAGACTAAATTCATATATAAATCAAGTAAATACAGTATCACATTTATGGATTTAGGAATAACGGTGCATATGAAACGAAGGACCATGCATGTGAGGAAATGAACTGAGTGTCTTGTTGGAGGAGGAATGAAGAAACACTTTTACTGTTTTGGACTGCAGCAGTGGCCCCTGTGAAGAAGCAAACACCCTGCAGTTTGAAAAGCAGATGGCTTCATTTACAGCCTGAATAGCTGAGAGAAAAATACGTTGAGTATGAATGCCTCTTCTTTGGATCCTGGCCAGCATCATTTTATCAAAGGATCTTAACAATGGTCTAATTGTTCAAAGTCACACACTCATCTTAAGAATCTGCTTGATATCGAGGAACCGCAAATTAAGACTTATTTTCCACCACTTAGTCTCCAAGATGTCACGTCCAGGTATTTTGCAATTTGAGAAGACAGCAAAAATGAACATATGCCAAAATCAAAGAAAGACCCTGACTTATCTTGGAGAAACAGGATTTAACAAATAATGCGTGTATGGTATCACAAAAGTTTATTTTTAATGAAAAAAATACTGAAAAGTGTGCCACAGTGTCCATAGCTCCATTGAAATAGTATAAAGGTATGTCATATGTCATCTGAGGAATAGTCTTAACACTGTAGAAAATAAATGTTTTTTTTTAAATTATGTTCCTCTGCTTCAAAGAAAACAAAAAGGGAAAAAAAAACAGTAGAAAAGTAACATTTTTAATACACTGGAGAAAACGAAATAGTAAGAGGTAATAATAAATTATTGTTACAATATTTCCAAACATTCATGTCTGCTTGCCAGTTTTAGTATATGGAATGAGTTGTTTTCTACCCTTTGTACCTGTTGCTTACTTGATGGAATTTCAATGCAATCAAGGGCAACAGACTTCAGATTAGGACAAGGGTACCCATTTGCTTCTTAATTACCAATACAAAGGACACAGAACATGGCTCTTTTAGGTCTGCAGGCATTTTTCTTAAATGAAAACAAATTCCATTATAGCAGATTAATCTCTGTATTTAAAAAAAGCAGCTACTCTTGAACAGATAAGTTAATCTGCAGAGATGTTATTCTACATGGATGCTAAAACAACTACTGCTGGCTTGTTTGATAGCTGGAAGGGTGGGAGCTGAGAATGATCTTTCAAGAAGGCCTCAATTAGCACAGAAATGGATATGTGCACTGAAGGACAAATAATCTTGGAAGGAAGAAAACCAGACATGCATTTAAACTGAAACCGCCATGCCTTAAAAACAGATGTTGTCCGACTGTTTTTGTGCCAATTGTCACGTTTCATCCTTTCTCCCCTTCCCACTCCTCCCTAATTCCCGCCCCATCCCAAATCAAACAGGGTCTAAGTGGGACTTGATGCCATCCTCCCCTTGGTCCTGCTTGTACATGAAGGTAAGAAGGAAGAGAGCGATGTCCATTGATGACCAGTAAGCTGTATGCGATGTAACGGCAGACCAGTACCTGCTTTCCACCAGGCCTTCCCTGAGCTCAAAGTCGATCCGGTGGTCCAGCTCCACTAGGCAGGAAACAAAACTATTACTGCAGAAGAAACTGCCCTCTAGTCCTTTGCTCCACTTTTTATTCTCCACACCTACCTAACTTTTTTTTTGGAGGGGGTACATGGGAACTAGCACTATTAGGTGGCATCCTCCATCTTCTACAGCTGCTGATTAGATTCAGATCTCACAGCTGCTGATTAGATTCAGAATGCTCCCCCCCACAATAACAGAATGAACATTGTAAAGCTTGGCAGCAGTGCCACCAGAATATAACCTGAAAGAAGGCTCCAGCCAAAATATTAGAGCAGTGTTTCTCAACCTTAGCCACTTTTAAGATGTATGGACTTCAACTCCCAGAATTCCCCAGCCAGCATGGCTAGCTGGGGAATTCTGGGAGTTGAAGTCCACACATCTTAAAGTGGCTAAGGTTGAGAAATACTGTATTAGAGGCTACATAAGTGCCAAAGAAGCTATGCCGGTTCTGTCTGGATTTAAAAAATGATGGCCTTCAGAACAAGAGCACTTGGAAAACATGGAAATATCAGTAGGACTAAAAACCGAAGCAGATAGGATTCTCTGAAGATCAGAGCAATAGCTAAAACTGCAGGGTGAGATCCTGCAGTCTTTAGATATTGCTGAACTACAACCCCCTTCTTTCTAACTGGTAGGGCTGATAGTGATGAATGTTGGGAACTTTAGGGAGGGCCAGAACTTCTAGAGCCAAACGAAATGGAATTGAAATCTACATTAAAGCTTGTCATGATTCATTCTCCTGTTAGCTCCTAAGGCCTCCTCACTGCTAATCTAAATCCTACTTCCAGGTCAGGGGGAAGCAGTTCCCTAGACAGAAAGGTGAAAACATGACTAGCAAAATAAGGAACTGAGAACTGCTTACTTGTCGGATCTAGGAAGCCGGAACTGCTGTGTGGAAAAGTCTGAGTCCCGATTGATGCCTGACTCCCGGCTGACTTCTTGTCCTCCACTTCTGTTCCTGGCTCAGGCACTTGTGAGGTGGGCGCAATGGAACGTCCAAATCTTGAGAACAGCATCCCTCCAAGGCCTTTCCCAATGCTAGCTGCCCCTGCATTCAATTAGCACGGTATGACAGGAGTTGTTATTCTGCAGTCACACAGCACTCCAGGATTAGTGACAGGTTATGATAAGCCCACAACTGCTGCCATAACAGAAGCCACAGGTTTCCCCCAAATGCCACTCTAACTTCAAGTATAACTTACCAGCGGCCTTACTTCATGACCGCATTTTCACAGTCTGATATTCAGTGGCTGTGTAACTGCTTTTTTCCCCCATTGCCATCCCAGAGTGCTCCATCATGCCTATGGAAGTATTAAAAGGTAAAGGTTCCCCCCACACATTTGTGCAGTCGTGTCCGACTCTGGGGGCTGGTGCTCATCTCCGTTTGTTAGCCGAAGAGCCAGCGTTGTCTGAAGATGCTTCCATGGTCATGTGGCCGGCATGACGCACGCAGAACGCTGTTACCTTCCCACCGAAGTGGAACCTATTCATCTACTTGCATTTGCATGCTTTCGAATTGCTAGGTTGGCAAGAGCTGGAGCTAGTGCGGGAGCTCACTCCATCATGCAGGGCTAGGGATTCGAACCTCCGAACTTGCGATCTTCCGATTGACAAGCCTGGCGTCTTACCCGCTGAGCCACCACGCCCCTCTTATGGAAGTATTAGTCTGACTAAAATAGTGTAACTGAAACCTGCAGTCAGTTATTCACACTTAAGAACTATAATACTGAGTTTTTCTTTTGTCTCTGCTGCCTCCATGTGGATAGTTTTAGCTTGAAACTACTAGTGCCACTCTCGGATTCTATATTCACGGGGTCATTCATTTCATTTTTAGATCAACTTAAAAATGCATCAGTTGGAACTCTCTGCTGCACCTGCTGAATGCCCACATATTAGCAAACCGTAGGCTCTGTGAAGTGCAAGGCCAACAAGAGAAGTTGTTACTTGTTTATTTTGGGTGGGATCCAGAGATGCGCTAATACTGAGGGGAATGATGAGAGCCAGTTCGGTCTAGTGGTTAAGGCTCCAGGCTAGAAACCGGGAGGCTGTGAGTTCTAGTCCCACCTGAGGCATGAAAGCCAGCTGGGTGACTCTCTCTCTCAGCCACCTCACCTCAAAGGGTTGTTGTTGTTGGGAAAATAGGAGGAGGAAGGAGTATTGGGTATGTTCCCTGCCTTGAGTTATTTATTAAAAAAATAATAAAGGTGGGATAAAAAAAATCCCAATTATTTCAGTCTGCTGAAGCCAAAGATAACAGCCTCCCCTCCACTTAGTGGAACCATGAATACAATGTAGAATTGAGTAGCACAAGAGTAATTTATGGGACGGTGCCTGTAGCCCAAATGATAAAAACTAGTACCATCCACTAGCTTGCAGTAAAATGTTGCAAACTTCAATATTCTATGTAGGATTATAAGATGTAAACTTGAGTCCCTACTTACTCAAGGTAAAAATTATCCACCACAAGAGTTGCTGTCTTGCAACTCTTAAGAAAGAGTGAGAATGAAACATGATACAGGTAGTCCTTGTTTAGCAACAACTGGGCCCAGCAACTTGGTCGTTAAGCGAAGTGGTTGCTAAGTGAAACCGCAACTCTGCTTATGATCTTACTTCAGCTTTCCTTTGCTTTACAGACCTGCGAAGGTCGTAAATGCGAGGACTGGTCACAAGGTTACTTTTTCATCACTGTTATAACTGCGAATGGTTGCTGTACAAGGCAGTCACTAAACGAGGACTACCTGTACATTATGATTAGGCATTTATGCTTCCTTACAGCACCAATTGTGGGAGCATATTTATTCTCTCACATTTTCATTTTTTAATTTATATATATATATATCTTTTTTAAAAAGAGAACATATGAAAGACCATACTAGAAAATCTAGATTACCTTTATCCTATGCTTACCGCCCGCCCCTATTATTTCTGTGAAGTAGATTAATCTGAGGCACAGTGATTGGCCCAATGTGACCTATAAGCCTCATGGCTCCAGGATTTCTGTTCTTTAGAGCAGTGGGTCTTAAACTGTCTGACCCAATTACCCCTTTTCCAGGTCTCAAACAATGTCATTACTCCCACACAAAACAAAAACAAAAGGACTCTGTTCTTTTATACAAGTGTCTTGATAGCAGCAGTCACAAACTGGATTCCTGACTCACAAACAAGCAATTACAAATTGCTCCATTATCCCCAAGATATGCCTAAATTACCCCTTTGGTAATTACACCCCCCCCCTTTAAGAACCCCTGCTTCAGAGGAAGACAAGCACACCAGCAAAGAAAGGTTTTCAAAACGTCTAGAATAGTTACCCAATATACTTGCTTTGCCTATGTTTGTTATGGACTCCCCATAATGCCGCTGAGACATGACAGGGGATGCAGTTGGACTGGGTAATGTTGGGAGAGACTCATTCTCAGAGACAGAGGTAGATTCTTTTGTTGGATTGAGAAAACTTGGCTTCATGTGTTCGTAAGGTAGTGGATTTGCAGTGTTATACCAATGTATCTGCACAGGAGAAATGTTATTGTAGTGCTTCAGAATTAAAGGCTCTAGTCTATAGGCCTGCAAATAAGGAGACAAGGGAAGAAACTGTGAGTGACAGGGAACATTTTACTTTTTATGAGGTCCATTCTTCATCTAGCCAAATATCTACCTTAAACATTTAAGTAATATTCCTTCTCTCTTCACCTCCATTTAGAAGTTTTAAACGACATGACTGATCTAAAGATCTAATATTTCATAACATACTTTTGGCCCTGCTGCCTAGAAAAAAAGAACCATTACTGTCCTGCAGCTTCATATGAGATTTATATAAACAATCATTTTTGTTTATATTAGAATTGAGAATATTTTAAATTAATTTGTTCTACACATTGTTTAAAAATAAGCAACATGTGTTGATTTGGCACATTTGCACAAGGCCAAGAAACATCAGCGATACATGGGAGATCACGAGCTCTTTGCTTTCCAAAGACTTACTAAGGTCACCAGTGCATGAAAGATAAAGTAAGTTTCTGAACAGACTTTTTTCTTTTAACTTTAAAATGTTAAAGCTATCCCACATCTGTGAAAACCAAAGAACTGCTGCTTCAATTTTCTAATGGTATACTACATCTGGTTCATGCAGTTGATGTTTCTGATCCTTGAACATTTCTTCATATTTTCCAACCAATTTGAGTTGTTGGGAGTTGGGCAGCATACAACTTTGATAAATAATGCCCACATGCCCAAGGAAAAAGAAAAAAAATGAAAATGAGACCCTGAAGAAAGGTTGAAGGTCAAGACACACATAACATGTTAGAACAATTGTCTTACTATGGAAGTGCCTTTGCATAATTTAATGTAAAAATGCTATTCTTTTGTATGACTGCATTAAGGAAAACGTTTCTGTCAAGTTCCAACTAGAAGCTAGCTATGACAATTACTTGGTAGCCTGTGATACTCAATTTCAAAAAAAGTTTATATATGTGTGATTTGTCCTTGCACATTATCTTCAAGTCCTTCAGTAGCTATTCAATCAACTCTGAATCTATCTAGTAGTGGGGCCATCCATCCCAGATTGTTCCATTTCATCAAAAATGGCTATGGCCCAGTTTATCAAATGCTTTACTACAGTCTAGGTACACTACATCCACAACATTCTCTTGGTCTACAAATCTAGTCACTTTGTTAAAAAATAATAAAATTTGTTTGGCACAAGCTATTTTTAAGAAACTATACTGGCTTCTAGTAATCACTCTGTTCCTTTCTAAGTGTTCTTTTCTAAGTCTTTTCTAAGATTTTCCCAGATATTAAGGTCACGCTTATTGGATTGTATTCTGGGCCACTTTTTAAACTTTTTGTAAGACTGGAACATCATCATCTCTTCTCTGATCTTCTGGAACTTTTCCTGTACTCCAAGAGTTCTGAAACATTACAGTCAGTGGTTCTGGAATCACATCTGCCAGTTGTTTTTAGCACCCTGGGATGTAATCCATCCAGTCCCAGAGACTTGAATTTCTTCAAAGAAGCTAGGTGTTCTCTCACAAATTCCTTGCCTATTTTGACCTGCGTTTCTCTTCTGCCCCTATGGTGCAGCTTCTGGCAAGCTGAACCATTTTTCTTTTTGTGAAAAGACAGGTGCAAAATAGGAATTAAGCAGTTCAGCCTTCTCCATTGTCCATCACCATCTTCTCCAAGCAGCAGACTGACTATTTCCTTCACTTTCCTCCTGTTCTGCACATGCCCAAAGGACTATTTCTTTTTTTAAAAATGTGTACATTGCAAGACTCAGCTCATTCTGAACTTCAGCCTTTCTAAAAGTTGTAAAATAGGCTTTAAGGATTTGTGCTATTTCTTCATCTTCTGCTTTTCTTATAAGCCCCTATTTCCATGTTTTAAATATCTTCTTTTTGTTTCTCTGTTTCTCAAATCAGACTCATACTGGTCTCATTAGCTGTTTCCCTTTTTTTTCTCTTTGGTATTGTTTGTGTTTGGGCCTTAATTGTCTCATTTTTCAGACTTCCCAACCTTCTTGAATTGTTTTTCCCTTCAGGACTTCCATTCATGGAATCCTTCCAACTTTTTCCCCTTTGAAAAACTTCCTGATGTACTATGGCCTAATGAACTTTGCTGCCTTTTTTAATGGCATCAAAATTTTGCTGTCTGAGGGCCACCTCATCTTGCTTCATGATAGAGTTGCCTCTGTTCTGTGAAAGCTTGCTACTATACTAACACTCACCACTGGATCTGTTGGATGAAAAATGTTTAGCAACCGGTTACAAATTGTTCTGGGTAGAATGTGATCTTGACTTCCACTGTTTCCTGGACGGATGCCACGCAAGGCCAAAAACACTGCTAATGGAGATCCCATACAGAAGAAATTTTCCACCTATGGAGACATTTCATTTGATATTAACAGGCAGAGTAATAGGCAGCTTGTCTAGCATATAGTGGGAAACTGTGGGGTAAGGAAGAAGAGCTGTGATCTCACTGCCTTGAGGCACATTACAAATTGAGGAAAACCACAGTTTAATAATGAATCAATCATCTTTTTGCATCATATGACAACCAAAGGAAGCTAAGTTACAAAAATACCATAGCATGGTTGCCTGAGGATATTTCAACTAAAAGAGGTGTTGAATGAAAGGTTGGGGGAACTTGGGTGCTTAAAAGCAACTCTTCACTGTATTTCCAAAGCAGAACAGAAATCTGCTTAGCTATGACCATATGGGAAATTAAGAAGCTTGTGACCACTGCTTAACTGCAACTTAAGAAAGTGCACCATGTAGCTGTTTTCTTCCCCCTAACAAAAAACATCAAGGAAGATGTAATGGTTATGTGGGAATGACCATGGGAGACGGGGGGAAGAGCCACAGCCAGGGGAATGATCAGAAAAGAGGCAGCTTAGCCCGCAGCAGGAATGTCCGAGAAGGGACCCTCCCTCGTTTCTTGGGCTGTAAAGGTGACGGGGGAGAAATGTACTTTCAGACTTGCAAGATTCTGTTGATGTAACCTTACAATTCATCTGGGCATGCTTCCTGTCTGGACTACCTTGCAAGGCTGACAAAAGATGAACAACAAATGTGTCTTAAAATTTTTATTATCCAAGAGCCTAGGGATAATGAATGAACCAAACAAGTATTATATGCCAGGATACAGTGATTAAAGATCTTTTAAAAAGGGATTTTATTTCCTACAACTTAAAGCCCCAGAGTTTAAATTTTATATCAAATGTCCTGCCTCCCCAGGGAATTTCTTCTCTTTTCTGAGAAGGAATCCTCCAGAAGTGTGATACCAAATATAATGGTTGCACATTAACTTCTGATAAAATCAAGCTACAGCTATTGAACTCTGTTCAATATCAGAGATGTGACTTGTTCAAAACAATCTGATCACAACTTGCAGATACACTGATTAATTGATGGTAATAGATGCCAGCTTCCTATTAAGCTCATATTCCTTTTTATAAACTGGATTTAAAAAAAAAATGATTTTAAAAAAACATATGAACTGCCAGGTGGACTGAGGTGCAAGGGAGAACAAAATAAAAAAAAAAGGTAAATTCACACAATTCTCGGTGGTATATCTTCTAATGTTGCAGAGGGAAAAGGCTGGAGGCAAAAGCTCTACCCAAATTTGTACAGCTTCTCTCCTACTGGGTGAACACACATTGAAAACAATACATGAAGTGCAGCCAAGACCAGCTAAATGAAGCTTGATAGCCTGACTCAGGTCAATGGGTGCCACGCCCTTCACTTCTTGATTGCTTCCTTCTATCCTCTGTTATATAATAAGGACAATGGTACTTTTTCTGTTTGAAAATAATCTATTTCCTAGTAAGATTTGAATTAAAATGTTTTATTTATGGAAAAAAGATTTGTAGATTTATCTAATTAAGTTGAAAGTGGAATTTGCCAAAAAAGAAGAAGAAGAAGAAGAAGAAGGAGGAGGAGGAGGAGGAGGAGGAGGAGGAGGAGGAGGAGGAGAACAGCTTGCTAAAAGTGACCTATCAGAAAGAAAAGACATTTCTTATCCATTCATACCTTGAATTTTAAGGCAGGTGTTTTGGCTATAGTTGATGTCTTTAGTCCATGCAATCTATCTTCTATCTCCCTCAACCTAGGAAAAAATTAACACTTGCATGAATGCTTTTAATTAGAACACCCAATCTGTTCTATTTAAAAGCTCTGTTATGTTCCATATGTATATGGGGTATATGGTGCTCATTATCAAAACAAGTATTCTCAAGACATATACAATATGAGTATCTGTTGGAGTTTTTTCTTCCAGAGCTCAGAAATTTGTATGTTTCATCCTGGAGGGCAAAAGCGGAAGAGGAGATATTTTATTTGGGAAAACAGTGGACAGAAAAATCATCCTTCTCCCCATGGTCCATCCCCTAGTGAAGGACTGAATGATCATTAAAAAATGTCCCTAACCTTCATAAAAGGCCTTTATGTAGACTGAACCCCACTAACTGCTGCATGTATTGCTATATTACTCCTGCCAATGCAGCCTAAAAATAAGCAATTATGGATAGAAATGGCCTTCAATATTTATTTTACCAAGGCAGAGCTGAACTAAGAGCTGCATATGTACCAAAACTACCTTGTTTTCTCAAAATGGCTCTGGATCTACTCATACATTTTCTTCACACCAGTTATCTTTTCAGTAATTCAAGGAAATTTTCTTACTGTTTCTTGGTTAAGTAAAACTCTTCTAGCAAATGCTGCTCTTCATAGGTCATCCAGGTGTTTTCAAGGTCATCATATTCCTTCTCAAGTAACTGTTCATAGAGCCTGACTGGATTCCATCCTGTCATGATATCAAATGTAATCACACATCCTAAGGAATGTGATACAATAGACACCTTTCCACCTTTTTCTGTGAACTCTGGATTCCGGGAACAGAAAAGTGTGTACAAACGATTCATCTCCTGCTGAAGCCCTTTTACCAGCTGTTTTAAAAGTGTCAGGGAAGGGAACAGAGAGAGAGAACACACATTTTAAAAGATATTCTGCATTTTGTTAGCTTCTGCATTCCTGCTTATAAAAGGTAAAGGTTCCCCCCGCACATGTGTGCAGTCGTGTCCGACGCTAGGGGCCGGTGCTCATCTCCGTTTGTTAGCCGAAGAGCCAGCGTTGTCCGAAGACGCTTCCACGGTCATGTGGCCGCATGACGCACGCGGAACGCTGTTACCTACCCACCGAAGTGGTACCTATTCATCTACTTGCATTTGCATGCTTTTGAATTGCTAGGTTGGCAAGAGCTGGGTCTAGTGCGGGAGCTCACTCCATCACGTGGGACTAGAGATTTGAACCTCCGAACTTGCGATCTTCCGATCGACAAGCCTGGTGTCTTACCCGCTGAGCCACCACGCCCCTATTCCTGCTTATACTTAAGTGCAAATTTTATGGCCAAATCAGGATGGACAGAAAAACTTATGAAGAGCAACCAGTTCTGGCCTCCACATTCAGTGGAGTAACTCAGCTTTCAAATTTTGCCATTTAGTAAACAAAGAGCAAAGTCTTTTAAATAAGTTAAAACAGAAAGATTCCTACTTAAATTATCATGCTTGCAGCTTAACCCCTTAAAATGCCAAATATTTAACAATATATATTAATCACAAGCAACCTGTCTCCAAGTGGAAGATCCAGAGGCTATTTAGATGATCAACAAATTAGAGCAGATTGAAAGTAATTTGCAGCAAGAGGATTCAACTAAACTGTGTTGAACATCTGCTTGGAGGCAGCAAGTATCATTAAGCTCTTCTACTTTGATGCAACCAGATCCAGCAGCACAAATATGGAAAGGGGTATCTCAGGCAGCAAACCCCTTTGGTATAGCAGCTAAAGTGTTTGGCTAGAAATTGGGATACCATTTTAGTCCTCTCTTAGGAATGAAAGCTGGCTAGGTGAATCTGGGCCAGTCACTCCCCTCTCAGCCCAACACCTCACAGGATTGTTCTGGGGAAGATAGGAGGTAGGAACACTGAATTGACCAAAAATAAAGACGGGGTAAAAATTTAATAAATAAGTAAATAAGCCCCATCTCAGAAGGTCAGAACCATCAGCTACTTGTCAGGCACATTTATGATCTGTTTCTAGTGTGAGTGGCACAGTCCATTTCAAAAGACAGTAATTAATTAATGCATGAGTTCCAATTTTGGGAGGGGGGAACCTGAAATATGATTTATGATATGAGAGAAAACAAATGGCCTGGCTATGAAAAAAGAAAAAAAAATGCAAAATGAGAAAAAGAAAATAGTGACTTTTTGTGATATACTTAATTTGATAGAAGTAGATATTGAAATATTATAACTTATTATACTTGGTAGATTTTTTTCTGATGAAGTTACACAAACATTTCTGTCTAGATAATTAGTAAAATACACTAACACATCCAAACCACCTTCAAGATTTATTTAACACTTCTATATTAAAGAATATTAGATTTCAACTTCTGTTGTAAAATCTGTTACTATATTTTGATGCAAATGAACTCATACTGGACATTTACATACTGTGGAATGTGAGCCATTCTGTCCCTTTATGATGCTTGGCTTGCATTTAAGTCTTTGTATTTTATGACTTTATATTAAGAGTAAAGTTTGAGTGTTTCCATTCTTCCTCTCTGTAGATTTGGTTCTTATCCAGTGACTTTTGGACATGGTGTATTAGAAGAATCTGATGGTTTAGAGATCTGCTTTACAGCCTGTCCTTGCTGTGAAAATCTCTTATTAAAAATGTTAGACTGACCCTTTCTAACTAAGTGAAATTAATTTTTTGGGCAGACCCTGCTTACTTTTTGTATTCAGACTCTATCATGCCATTTAAAGAACAGATCTTTGGTCCCCAAAAGTTGTGCACCTCTTGACTATATAAATATTTAGTCTGTTTCTCACGTTGTACATGTCAGTGGAAGAATACCCTGAGTGCTAGAGTTCTTCTTTTGTGTGTTCATGAAAAATAGTTTCCTCTATTTTTTTTAATTTTAAAATGTCTGCTGACACTGTAATATCTGACTGAATTTCCTTTATGTAGCTTACAAAGCACATTTCTTTCTGACTCCTACAATCAAATTCCTCATCCTAGTTGCTGGATGCTCTTCTTAAACCACTGAACATTCTTTAATTCTTTAAGGAATCTCTCCAGCTGGGGTAATCACTACCCTCTCATCCAACGCATACTTAATTTCATGGAGGGAGTAGAGTCTCCTGATGCAAAAATATTGAGGGGGAATGTATCTCCTCACCAGAATGTTTGTAGCAACTGGAAGGGGAAAATGATGTAGCAAATGCCTCAAAGAAACATCTCCTACTTCTACATTGCAGCTCTTTGCTGCAGGTAAAAACTGATTCTTTGTAGGGTAAACCACGTGATCTCATAATTTGCAAACTGCTCCTTGGTCCACTTCTGTAAGTCCATGCCTACTAGATCAAGTAGCAATTCAACATACTCAAGTAGCAGAAGAACTGCTGTGCTTATACTGAAAGTGTTAGAATAAGAATTCCATTAGAAAAAATACGGAATTATTTTTCAATGCCTAGTAAGCTGTGCAATGTAGAAGATAGTTAAAGTTGGGTTTAATTCCATATTCAATCATAGAGCATACAAATAGTCCTGCTGAATCTGGCTACAAAACACATCATATTCAGCTTTTTGTTCACTCAGTAGCCAGGCAAGTGCCTCTGGGTAACCCTAAAGTACAGTGTGAAGGCAAGAAGCCTTTCCTGCTATTGTTTCTTGGTGAAACAATATTTCATGCAACCCCTAATATTGGAATAATGTATATTAATCATGACTAGTAGCTACTGATTGAGCTACTTTCTATGAATGTAACTAAATCCCTTCCAAGTCAAACTTGTTGTCATTACCGCATCTGTAATAGTTAATTCCATAATTTAATGGCATGCTGGGTGTCCAGAACTACATCTAACTGCAACAACACAACAGCCTAAGGCAAACAGTTTTTGGCCTCATCTAATTCACAGGGTTGATATAAATGAAATATGTTGATTTAGAGGAGGACAGGTTATATATTTGATAATTGTGCAGCCATCACATTATAAGAATGGACTTTAAAATTTTACCTTTAATAAGCAGTTGATGTATTACAATGATTAATGGCACATTCCCCCAATGTTGATAGAAGAAAATGATATTGGGGAGGTTTATTTAATGGATCCACCCCATAAAGTACATGAGCTCTGAATCAAGCCTGTATTGGCTACTCAATTACTGCCATTGCACACAGCCTTAGATTGTAACTATGGAAGGGACACTCAAAGAGGATGACATAGTTAACTATTATTAATTCCCACTTTCCCAGCATAATTTACTATACTTCTCTCTTGCCTCTTGGTTGGTAAATGAGGGACTATGAGCTGATATTTGTTAGGTCGGGGTTAGCAAGTCATGAGCACCAAAATATCTCCAACATCCCAATTGATGCTGTAATTTTATTTCTTGGCACGCAGTGCCTGAAAAAGTTACTGACCCTATAAATAAGTGATGAGTGCGGAGGAGCCCTGTGCAATAGCTTATTTTCTAGACAGCCTCTCTTCTGTTTCTTGTTTGGCACTAAGGTACTGAATGTCCAGAACAAGAATAATCCCCTTTTAGGGTCCTTATGTTAACCTGAAGCCTGGTTATCATGAGGTTAAAAAGCAAACCAGAGAAACTATGAGGTCAGTTCTAAGCCCTCACCTTTCCTTCCTGATTAGAGAATTCCCTGAAAATTGTTCAACCCAAGACATCATTTGCATATTTATTCCCTGCAGGATTGCAATATCATGTATATAGTTGTCTTTAATATCACATTGCAAATGATATAATCATGCCAATCTGATCAAAATATAATCTGTCCTACCTGACATTTTATTTGAATTTCTCTCAATATTGCTCTTACCACCTAATACTCAGTTGCCATTTAGTTCATCCATGCTCAAAACAAAAATTGAAAAATATGAGATATAGAACATGTGCCCTTTTACTGAGGAGTGTGATAAGCAGGTTGCACCTGGCTATTAAATACAAACAGAAGATAAGCAGATCTTTATTTTGTTCCTGTACAATAGAACTTCACAGTGGCCAGACCTCTCTTCAAGATGATGAAGAAACGAAGCAGGTTTAACTGACAAAATCCAGTTTTTGCTGACCATTGCTAACCATTTGTCCACACATTAAATAAAACACTTAACAACACACATACCTCATCTCTATAGAGGGGACTTGTGTAATACATTATGTCCATTGCACTGCTGTTAAGCATATCCCTTAGTCCACGAACTTTATCTGGAGTAATAGAGTCAACAGTGTCTAAAATGAAAAAAAAAGTGAGCCACCTATTTGATCGGTGTGATAAAACCTTAAATGTTTCAAAATCAACATTTCAGAACATCTAAAGCCATAACTAAGGAAATTGCTTGAGTGCTGTGATAATTTGCTTGTCCATCACTACCAATGATAAATTTGACAAATAAACAAACAAACAAATAAATAAATAAAATGTTTTCCTTCAATATCAGCTTAGGGAGCTGAAGGATGTTTGGAATTAAGTTTAGAGCCAACAGACCTAAGAACCACCCTAAATAAAACTGAGCAGATAGTATCACAGAAACGTTTACAATACAGGTAGCTTATGACCATTCATTTAATGATGGTCCAAAGTCGCAACAGCCTCGGAATGGGTGCTTTATTTATTTATTTATTTATTTATGTTTCAATTTATATACCGCTCCATCTCCCCGCAAGGGAACTCTGGGCGGTTTACAAAACACAAAAATTAAAATCCAACAATTAAAACAACCCAATAAAACACTCTAATATATTAAAATTAAATATAAAAATCCAAGATGCGGTGGTATGATGTTTGGATGTTTAAAAGGGCCCTATGGCACCAGCCATCCCCAAGAGGAACTATTCCCCCCCTCCCCCCACGCAAGGCGGCAGAACCAGGTCTTTAAGTTCTTTCTGAAGGCTGGGAGCGATGAGGCCTGCCTCACCTCCGGGGGTAGCATATTCCAAAGGGTGGGCGCCGTTATCGAGAAGGCACGCCTCCTAGACCCCGTCAGGTGACATTCCTTTACGGACGGGATCCGTAGCATGCCCTCTCTGAATGACCGAGTGGGACGGTTCGACGTTATGGGGATGAGACGGTCCCTCAGGTAACCTGGCCCCATGCCATGTAGGGCTTTAAAGGTGATAACCAACACCTTGAATTGGACCCGGAAGCACACAGGCACCCAGTGCAGCTGTCGCAACAGAGGTGTCACATGCGCTGATCTAGGCGCACCAATAACTGCGCGAGCAGCCGCATTCTGGACCAATTGAAGCTTCCGGATACTCCTCAAGGGTAGCCCCATGTAGAGCGCGTTGCAATAGTCTATATGGGAGATGACCAGGGCATGAGTGACTGTACGGAGGGCTTCCTGATCCAGGAAAGGGCGTAACTGACGCACAACACGAAGTTGTGCAAAAGCCCTCCTGGCCACGGCTACCACCTGCTCTTCAAGCAGGAGCCGTGAGTCCAGAAGAACCCCCAAATTACGCACTTGGTCTGAATGGGGTAGTGCAACCCCATCCAGAACTAGAGATGACAACTTCCTGGATCCACGGGAGCCATCAATCCACAGCCACTCCGTCTTACCAGGGTTCAGTCGAAGCCTGTTGTTCCCCATCCAGACCCCCACAGCCTCCAGGCACTGAGAAAGGGTAGCCACTGCATCACTTATCTCACCAGGGATGGAAATATATAATTGAGTATCGTCTGCATATTGATGGTATCTCATCCCATGGTGACGGATGATCTCACCCAGCGGTTTCATGTAGATGTTAAATAGGAGAGGGGAAAGAACCGAACCCTGCGGTACCCCACAGACGAGGGGACGAGGGTCGGACCTTTCCTCTCCTATTACCACCGATTGGGAACGGCCCTGGAGGAAGGAGGTGAACCAACGCAGAACTACGCCTCCCACCCCCAACTCCCTGAGCCGTCCCAAAAGGATACCATGGTCGATGGTATCGAATGCCGCTGAGAGGTCAAGAAGAGCTAGGATGGATGCACTCCCTCCATCCCGCTCCCGCCAGAGATCATCTGTAAGCGCGACCAATGCAGTTTCCACCCCATATCCCGGCCTGAAACCCGACTGGAAGGGGTCCAGATAATCCGTATCATCCAGGATCCTCTGGAGTTGCAACGCCACCGCTTTCTCAACCACCTTCCCTAAAAAGGGGAGGTGGGAGACAGGACGAAAATTGTCCAATATAGTAGGGTCCAGTGATGGTTTCTTGAGGAGGGGGTGCACCAAAGCCCCTTTAAAAGCAGCTGGGAACACCCCCTCCCCCAGAGATGCATTAACCATCACCTGGGCCCAACCACATGTCACCTCCCGGGCTGCCTGTACCAGCCAGGAAGGGCATGGGTCCAGATGACATGTGGTGGCCCTTACAACCCGAAGGATCCTGTCCACTTCCTTAGGTCCAACAGGATCGAACTGTTCCCAGATAACCGGGCAAAGACGTTCCCTCGGCATCTCCCCAGACTGTGCTACACGCTTAGAGTCCAACTTAGACCGAATCTGAGCGACTTTATCCTGCAGATGCTCAGAAAATTCTTCCGCACGGCCCTGTAGGTGGGTCACAGACTCCACCTTACCCAACAGAGATCTTGTTATCTTAAACAGGGTCGTCGGGCGGCATTCTGCGGACGCAATAAGAGCGGAGAAATATTGACGTTTCGCCGCTCTTACCGCCACAAGGTAGGTCTTAACAGCGACTCTAGCTTGTGTTCGGTCAGATTCAGACCTTGTCTTTCTCCAGCGGCGCTCTAGGCGTCTCTTAACCCTCTTCAAGACCCTCAACTCCTCCGTATACCAAGGGGAGTATCGGGTCAAGTGTGGCAAGAGAGGCCGCATAGGCGCGATCCTGTCCAAGGCCCCGGCCGCCTCCCTATTCCAGGTTGCGGCCAGGACCTCCGCTGGAGCGTGCAGTAGATCCTGAGGTACAGCCCCCAGCTCCCTCTGAAACCCTATTGGGTCCATTAGTCGCCGGGGGCGGACCAATCGATTGGGTCCTGCCTCCCTGCGGAGTGGGGCGGCATAAGAGAATCTCAAGGTCACCAGGGCATGATCTGACCATGACAAAGGGGAAAGATGTAACTCTCCCCTCAGAGCATACTGCCACTGCTCCGACAAGAAAACTAAGTCCGGGGTGAGTCCACTGTCTCGAGTTGGGTCTCGAATAATCTGGAACAGGCCCATGGCTGCCATGGTAGTCATGAACTCCCGAGCTGCCTCTGAGGCACGTCCCAGGGACGGCAGATTGAAATCCCCCAGAACCATAAGCCTAGGGAATTCCACCGCCAGCCCCGAGACGGCCTCCAGCAGCTCAGGCAGGGATGTTGCTACGCAGCAGGGAGGCTGGTACAGCAGCAACACTCCCAACTGTTCTCGAGAACCCAACTTGAAAAACAGGGTCTCACAACCGGCTACTTGCGGAGCAGTGCCCCTGAAGGCCACTAGAGACTCTCGAATTACAACCGCCACCCCTCCTCCCCTGCCCCTGAGTCTCGGCTGGTGCCACACTTGAAACCCGGCTGGGCATATTTCAGAGAGGGCTACCCCCCCCTCCGAGCTCAGCCAGGTCTCGGTGATACATGCCAGGTCTGCCCCCTCTTCCGTGATCAAATCACATATGAGGGGGCCCTTGTTGTTAACAGACCTGGCATTAAGCAGCAGCAGCCGGAAACCGGGGCCCTGAAGGATCTGCTGACCAGGACCTGGGTATGAACGTGGAGGGCCGGAACACGCCACCGGTAATAAACACCGGGGGCGTCTTCCCCAACGATGGCCCGCCCTCCAGTTCCCGTCATAACATCCCCGGCCCGTCACCACTTCGATAGGGCAGCCCACTCCATAACCCCCAGAGCTTCCAGGTCCAGATGCCTCCACTCCCAGACCTTCAAAGACCCTAGGTTGAAACACGAGTCCCCTCCCACACGCACACATCTCTCAAACTCAGTCAACTTCTAGTGATGGTAGGCCCCCCCCAGCGCACCAGCCTAAGCTCTCGGCACTGAAAGGGCCTAACCACCACAACCACACCTACAATGTCCCCCCACAACCACTCTCACTGGTCGCAGAGAGATATCATCCACTCCTGCCCACCACCTGCCTCTCACTCAGGTGTGGGCACTCATACATACTATCACACAATCTTGGACTCCCCCCTGACTCTCTCACATCCAGGGGGGGCCACATTCACACTACAGGGACCCTAAAAAATCTCTGCCGCCTATAGATAAATGTGGGTACAGATGGGGGCTTCCTCTTAGTTGTTAAAATAAAGTTAAAAGTCCAATAAAAACCTTCCACCGTTGTTGATTTCCGGGGGATATTATGGCTGGTCCCCCATTCCTGAACCCGTCGTCCCCCCTTAGACCCCCGCCCCCACAGTTAAAGACCACCAGGCCCACCAAAAGATCGTCCAAATCGGTGTGCCCCAAGACCTAGCACGCTCCGCTGCTCTGCTCTCCCGTCTTGTTGTAGTGCCAAGGTCTCGCAAGCCTCCAGTGTATATTAAATCTCTGGGGCTTGCCAGGTCCATTAATAGTTGCGGGGGTTTGTCAAAGTCCGTTTTGGCCCCAAGTTCCCAAAAATATAGTGGAGTACTTGTCCACAAGGCCCACAGGCTTCTGATTACACTCCGCCACTCCGCCGTTTCCTCCGCTACACCAGAGGGCCGCCAAGGGGCCGCGCGTCCTTGACCGAATAGTAAGAAGTCACCAGGGATCACTGGGAGTCCGCCCAGTCCGCAGTGGGCTCGCCCGAGCCCCCAAAGCCCGCAGGGAAAAGCACCGCGTTTCGCCGTTTTCGCCGTTTTCCAACTCTCCTCCTCCAAACGGCCATCGCGTTTTGCTGCCCCGCTTCGCCGCCTCGTCGCCTGCTGTTCCACCCGGGGGGGTCCAGCCATCTCCCCACCTCGGTCTAGAAATGAAAGCCGAGGGAACCTCACAAAATCCCCTATCCACACCTCCAGGTAACAAAAAGGCAGGTAGGGTGGGATTCAGGAGACCAGGAACCCCTCTCCCGGAGCAACGCTCAGCGGCGACCGCTCCCGATCGCCATCTTGGATTTTTCCAGCTATCCATTTTTCCAGCTATTTATGGCCTGTAAAGCACTTCTAAGCATTGCAAAACATTGCACCCCCGCGGTCACATGATTGCATTTCGGGCGCTTGGCAACTGGCTCACATTTACAACCGGCTGCAGTGTCCCGCGGTAATGTGATTGCGTTTTGTGACGTTTTACAGCAAAAAATGCCCATTGGGGAAGCTGGATTAACTTAACGACCCGTGATTTGCTTAATGACCACCATAAAATGGTCGTAAAATTGGGTCCAGTCCCGTGGTGACTCGACTTACAACTGCAGCATCTTACAATGGAAATTCCAATCCCGATTGTGGTCATAAGTCGACGACTATCTGTATGCATGGATTTCTTGCTAGATAACTGAACAATTGAAATTCAGTGCTAGAGAAAATATAAAGAACGCTACTTTCCAAGTATCACCAACATCATCAGGTAAAAAAAGGAAGAAATACCTCCATCAAGTGTAAGTTTAGATCTCCATTCTACTGGCAAGAACTCAACATGTGTTGCAAGGTTGCTAAAATATTTGTCTTCAATTTTTCTTGCAGTGTCCCGCATCCTAGAAAATTTAATAAAGAGCAAAAGTTAGACTGAAAAATAAGCAACCCTGTTCAAGAGTACTTCTCATGAATAACAATAATCTGGTATGGGGATACCAAGTCATCTTGTCTGCCTCCTGAGGAATCTGTATAACGAACAAGTAGCAATGGTAAGAACAGACCACGGAACAACGGACTGGTTTAAGATTGGGAAAGAAGTACGGCAGGGTTGTATACTCTTACCCTACCTATTCAAATTGTACGCAGAACACATCATGCGACGTGCTGGGCTTGATGAATCCAAGGCTGGAGTTAAAATCGCTGGAAGAAACATTAACAACCTCAGATATGCAGATGATACCACTTTGATGGCTGAAAGTGAGGAAGAGCTGAAGAGCCTTATGACGAAGGTGAAAGAAGAAAGTGCAAAAGCTGGGTTGCAGTTAAACCTCAAAAAACCAAGATTATGGCAACCAGCTTGATTGATAACTGGCAAATAGAGGGAGAAAACGTGGAGGCAGTGACAGACTTTGTATTTCTAGGCGCAAAGATTACTGCAGACGCTGACTGCAGCCAGGAAATCAGAAGACATTTACTTCTTGGGAGGAGAGCAATGACAAATCTCGATAAAATAGTTAAGAGCAGAGACATCACACTGACAACAAAGGTCCGCATAGTTAAAGCAATGGTATTCCCCGTAGTAACCTATGGCTGCGAGAGCTGGACCATAAGGAAGGCTGAGTGAAGGAAGATAGACGCTTTTGAACTGTGGTGTTGGAGGAAAATTCTGAGAGTGCCTTGGACTGCAAGAAGATCAAACCAGTCCATACTCCAGGAAATAAAGCCAGACTGCTCACTTGAGGGAATGATATTAAAGGCAAAACTGAAGTACTTTGGCCACATAATGAGAAGACAGGATACCCTGGAGAAGATCCTGATGCTGGGGAAAGTGGAAGGCAAAAGGAAGAGGGGTCAACCAAGGGCAAGATGGATGGATGATATTCTGGAGGTGACGGACTCGACCTTGGGGGAGCTGAGGGTGGCGACGGCCGACAGGAAGCTCTGGCGTGGGCTGGTCCATGAAGTCATGAAGAGTCGGAAGCGACTGAACGAATAAACAACAAAATCCTGTGGAATAGCATTCTTCCTGAGATCTGTATGGCCCCAACCCTGCTGTGCTTTCGCAAAGCTGTAAAAATTTGGCTTTTTCAGCAGGCCCTGGGATAAGGTGAGGTAATTTGTTCTGTGATAGTGATTTTGGTCTTCAATTATGATTTAGTTTCATTCCCTGGTGCCTTGTATTTATTATTATTTGGTTTTTCTTATTATTTTTATTCTGCTATTTTTAACCCTAATATATAGGGCACTTTGCTTTGGTGATTAAAGTGGCATATAGATTGATAAATAAGTACTGTAATAAATAACTACATAAATATCCAGAAAGTTTTATGGGTTTCTAATTTGGGTCCCTTTCACATCATCCACTACTCACAGAGTCATACTTTTTTTCTTGATAATTAAAAATTATTTTCCAAGGCTTGTATTTCAGCTAAAATAATGTTGCCTGCAGTTTTATGATTCACTGTTATGACAATTATTTAGCACTGTTATAATAATGCAAATGAAAATCATAACTCCTAAAAATAGCATTTTCTCTCTTTGTCATTACATTAAATTCTAAAAATCTGTACCTCATATTGGATGACATCTCTAAAGACTGGGCCATCCTTGCATACCATCCTTGCAGAGGATGAAAGTAAGAAGCAGAACCAGTAACACTGAGAAGTTAGATGTTAGTATATCAATTAATTCTTCTCTCCCACAAACACCTGGGGTATTGAAATTGCTTAATTTGGACATGACAAGTTTCCAGAAGTTAACAAAGTATCTTCTGGCAGTAGCACCCAGCAGTGCTTTTTATGTCCATAAGAGAAAACCTGGGGAGGGGGCAGAGTGCTGGATTGAAGACAATCCAGAGTCTTTGGAAAAGTACTGTTCTTGCATCTTCTTTTACCCAGTTTTTTTCCCAACTGGAAAAACTGTATGGAAGAAATGAAGGATACTTCAGGAAAGAAAGGCCTTCTAAGATTATTTCTCTGTCTTAGTACATGTTAGGTTATTGGAGTTCCAATTCCTGGCAGACACAAAGAGAAAGCTTGCCCATCTTCCCTTGGCAGCTCTGTTTCCGTGTCTGGCAGGTAGATGGAGCCTCAGACATTTAGTATAGCGCACAACCTGTAGCCCCAGGTCCACATGTGAGCGCCAATCTGGGTAAGCCCAAAAACTATTGGCTGTATTGCTGCCCTATTTGCTTTAACTCATTTTTGGTTCTAGTTCTGCTATCTCATATGGCCCCCAATAGATTATTCCTGAGGGAATGAGGCCTTCAGAAAAAAAATGGTTACTTTTTCCAGACTTAGGAAATGAAGAGTTAGAGAAATTTAACATGCCTCCATATCAAAGTCTGACTAATCAGCGTCTGACTTAATCTCACTTTTAAGAAGCAAAGATTTCTGTAGTATTCAAAGGTCTAGATCAGAGCCAGACACTAGTCAACTTTTCTGAATACCATTTATAACCTGCATCATGTTCACCTGATAGCTGACAAATAATGAAAAATTCAGTAAAAGAATTTAACATAAACCGTAAAACATTGCAATTTAAAATCAGTACAAAAACAGAGATTTTGTAGCCTAATTAAATAGCACATAGAATTCCTTACCCAGATCTTAAGTACACATGAGCAAAATTAACATTTATATTTTTTGTAGCATTCTTTCTATCTATCCCAAGTAAATTAAAATTACAAGTTGCAAAAAAGAAACAAAGCACTTACATGGCAGTATTCTTTATAATCCTTCCTTGATCCATTTTCTGTCCAATGCCATGCACAACAAATACAATATGAGTTGTTGGAGAAGGCTTGTCTTCTACTGTAGCTTCTTCAACATAGCCTCTATGAAGTCTGGTCCCACTACTTGAAGCTGCAGAATGCAATTGGGATCACTAAATTCTGTCTGGAAAAGCCAGTTACTTTGCACAAAACCATCTTCCAAGTGACCAAGCAGAGATGTTTCTTTAAACTTTTTTTCCTCACTCACTTTAAATGTGAAATACATTGCAATGCATATTGACACACATACATATACAAGATGCATATGTATATTACAGGAAGAAGGGCTGATAATTTGAGTGGAGTAGATTTAATAGCAAGGTTGATTTTAACCCTGCAATGTCACTACATCAATAGCAGACATTTGTATATAGTGAAATACTAATGAGGTTTAGTGTTTAGTGTTCTATTAAGACTGGGAAATCCAGGTTCAAGTCAAACCGTAAAGCTCACTAGGTGACTTTATGCCTGTTGTTTTATCTCAGCTTACCCTACTTAAGAGTTATTGTGAAGATAGAATTTGAAGATAAAATGAAAGGGAAACCCATGTAAGCCTTTAGATCACAAAAAAGGATGAAATATAGCTGCTATGAACAAATAATATTATAAATCAAAATATCGGTTTCTTTGTCTTAGATTTCAGGTGGCCAAAATATCTTGGGGAGGCCAGCTATGTTACAGTTGAAAAACATCCCTTTATCACAAACATTTAGTAGGTTTAGCAGAAACAAAAAGACTACTGTACCATTTTAGGTTAGAGAGCTAATTTTATAGTTGCCTTTCTGAGTAGTATGCATTCACTATTAAGTACAATTCAGAAAAATAACCAGTTCAGTTTTCACATTCTTCACAGAAACATACAAACTACTTGAGGTATTTATATATTTAGCAAGGATGTTTTGACAATACACACAAAACTCTAGTTTTACCTTTAGAAAAACCTAGCTTCTGAGAGACTGTTCTTGCAATTTTTGAAGTTGTTGCATCACTATACAGATATACCTCATCGACACTGTGCCAGTCCACATGGTTGCGACTCAGCTTCAAACTATGAACAGCTGTAGCAAAAAAGGATGGCCTTTAATTAAAAAAGCAGGAGCTGTACGTCTTCCAGAACTAGGCAGAACAAAAACAGGGAGAAGGAAACACAAAAACAACGATAGGCCTGTATATATTCTACATATTGGCATGCTACCCAAATATCAAATTGTGAATAATGAAAACAGTTTGAAAATATTTTAAGGGACACACATCTGTAGCCAGTAAAGTTCTAAAAAGACAACTAGGTCCAATAAGGTTGATCCATCTTTGCTAAAAGCTCAGAAACCTGTGTGCAAAACCTCTGGTGATCATGGATTTTAGTCTCTCTCCCTACAGGCTCTATACTCTATTTTCATCACTTAATACCATGTTTAAGTATTGCACTTTAACTATGCTTACTTTGATTTTAATAATTTGTTATGAGTCAACACTGTGCATTTCCAGCTATGCAATTTTCATCTGAACAGGTAAATGGAGAGTGTGTAGTGTATACACTTCCTGGATATAACTGGAGATGAAATTATTCAGTTTACATAAAAATATTTACCACTTACTTCTGTGTAGCGCACATTCACTATTTAGAATAGGGGAATGTTTGGTCAGATACTTCTCCCTCTGCTGCTCCCTAAATAAATGTTAGCTGCCTGCAGTTCTAAAAGTCTAGTACCATCATCCAGGAGTTTGAAATATTTATGTACTACTAAAAGATTCCCTTGACAGAACAGACACAAACAAAATGACACATCTGTTGAAGAGACAAGAGATTCACGTGAATGGTTTTTGGAGCAAAAGAAGACGTTGCTTTAAAAGGTACACATTTTTTAGCCAATCTCACATACAGTACATGCTACTAGATGGTAAACAGCAAGATAATACTTTATGATGTGGTAAACTAGATGTTACATAAAAAAGCAGGCTAAACCCGACCTGTTTCGTTTTTATTCTTTCTAAGGAGGAGAAGATTTGGGAGGAGAATATATGAAGTGGCCTAGCAGTATGCAACTTTCCCTGTTAATAGTTTTATACCTCCATATCCAATCTCTATTGGAGCCTTTTTTTAAAAATGCACTTCCTCCAAAAGTACATTTAGCCTACATAGTAAAAATCTTTGACATTTACTTCTTAAAGATTAAATGTCATCAGTTAAACATTCTAATCTCATTATGATCAACCAAGGGTTTCCTCAGAGATGTAGAATTACCCTACAGATCATTAACTTGTCAACTCTTACCTTGAGTTGTACAAAATAAAGGCAGGCTATACATAAATACACACACACATACATACTAATGTGGCTGATCAACAGTGAGATGATTAAGTCCACACTTTGAAGATGATTTTCAGAAATTATTTCTGAGGCTAAATATGTGCCTTTAGCACAGCTCTGATTTTTTTATCATTAAAATAGGTGCAAACAATCAGAAAGCTGACAAGCAATTGATGCCATTTGCAAGAATGTCCATCTAGAACAAGCCCAAACAGTGATGACTATTCCAAATGTTATTTTATTGGATCTGTGATAGGCATGAAGACAGAAATAACTTATGGTTGTTTAAACAGTAATTATTTTCTTATCAGTCCATGGAGAAAATAGGATAAATCATTTTTCCTACTTATTCTATTATTTTCTTCATGCTTTGAGAATTTTCTTCATTTCTGAGAATGAGAGCACTGTTTTTATTCATGACAACTCTGACAAAAATGCAAGTGAGCAAAGAGGAGCAATGAACTTATTTCTATGATATCTAGGGGCAAAACATCTGACCCAATATCCTTTTCTCTTCCTCCTCACTTTTTAAATCTCTCACATTAATCCACTTCAATATTTCATAAATTGTTAGGTTTGTTAGGTTTAATCAAAGCAATTTGATTACAGCTATCCAATGAGCTTTACAGCTGAATAGGCATTTAAATACGATCCATATCAATCTTTGATTAAACAACTATTAAGCAAACCATTATCTGGATAGGATGTATAAAAAGTCTTGCCCTACTGTAAAAGTGGAGGGCATTCTATGGACACAGACCAATTTTTATGTTAAGTAAATAATGTTCAAAATGTTTTAGAATTTTAATGAATTGTTAGTATACTTTGTTAGAGCACGGCCAGCCTCTAATTTTCTCTGTCAGAAACAAAATACTGATGGCCTCACTAAGATCCACAACACCTCTTCCTTTTTTTTTGCTTTGGAATCAGGAAATATCAAAATTGGGCAGAGGGGAAAGCATCTGGTTATCTAAACACACTACAGTGCTAGCTACAGTGTAAAGCTTCCTATACAAGGAGAAGAAAAGAATACAAATCTGTGATTACTGTACCTTCAGACCACTTGCGCTTAACCCCTGCCGCCTCTGCATTCTCCTTATATCCTCTCCATTTGAACAGAGAAGGGAGGGAGAAGGGAGGGAGGTAGTTGATAACTAAAAGCAAAAACACCGAGCTTCAAAGTGAACTTTTGAAAAGGTTCGTCATTGAATTTTATAGGGCACTATCCTAAAAACTATTGAACGCAGAAAACAGAATAAAAATACTACAGATAAATGCTAGCAAAACAGAGAAACACTGACTTTATGGGAAACCGCATAAATAAATAAATATCCTTGGAATGCTTATAGATACAAGTAAGATTCAGTTTAAAGAGCAGAAAAACAACAGGTATGCAATATAAAAATAAATGGACTCATCCAGCACCTGTGAAATCACAGATATCTCGGTCAGCAATTTTACTGGGACACCTATAAAGCACAACTCTTTAGCATAGGCTTAGGATATTAGGTAGCCTAAAGAGACGGCTAAGAAGAAGGGAACAAAGCAAAAGGCCACTGGTGGCTTTCCAACTCTTGAAAGAAAGACAGGAAATTCCCAACATGCATTATCTATAACAAGACTTCCATTCCTGAACAGCACTGGAGTTTCCCTGTGGTGGTAAATGCACATCCAATGTGAAGCTTTCAATACTCATTTTATAGCTTCCAAGCTATTCAACGAGAATATTGAAAAAAGTAAAACCCCTGAAGATTAGTGTGCTGCAGTTTGATGGACTTACCTTACCCTCACAGGAAGATGCCAGTGCTGTTCAGTGTAGGAAGGGACATCACAAGGTGAATGAATGCTGAGGTATCTCACAAGTGGCAAGTTAGGAATCAAGAGGAAGCTGCTGTGCCCCACCTAAGAAACAGGAGAACAATAAGCACCACCAAGGTCAGCTGGCATTCAAACAGGGAGTCAAGCTCACTTGAAAGACAAAATGTGACAATTTCAAAAACTGAGCATCAGTTTGGATGTCTCTGTTTGAACCCAAAACAAAAACAAAATCTTAAAATAAATAAGTTACTGAGAACTAGATGTGGTGGTACATTTACTGGACTCAACTGATCTAATCAAGAACACATAAATCAAGACTTGGGATGATTTTGATGTATTCTAATTTTGTCCAAACCTCCTATCAGAGTGCTCAGTAGTCACTACTCTGATTTTCATAATTTCCAAATGGAAATCATACATTATAATGAAAATTGTAACCACTAATGCAGATCCAATGCACTCCCTCAGAGAGAAATGCTTGTTATATAGCTGAGTCATTTACTGTTCTATCTCATCTCCTTCCAGTCAACAATGACTGCCGGTGATAAGTTATTGTGTGCATTTTTCCAGTTGTTGTGGTTGGCATGACAGAATTCTGTGCAGAAGATTATCCTTCAAACAGAGGAGGCTGCATATAAGAGTCCTTGTACAAGTTTCTGCTCTAGGCCCAGAAGAATAATTAATGCAGAATAAAGGGGCAGAATTCTCTGAAGGCAGGTTACTCTTATGTCCTCTAAATGTAACTGATTGGGTGGGTAAGTAATAGTATTTTCAATTTTAAATGTGAAAATATTCTTCACTGTGGAACAATGTGTTTATGAGATAACAGCTTTCTGTTCAGTTGTAGGCAGAAGAGGTTCAGCAACTGAGAGTGAGGAAAACACCTTAAAAATAATTTATGTCTGGCTTTAGAGAACATCACAGAAAATACTTCACGAGTCAAGAGCCCAGACCTCATATATCCAGATTGAAAAAAGCTACTTTAGGGCTAACCTGGCATCCTTAAGGCATACTCCCCAAATGGCCGACAAAGCCACATTGGGGAAGTTTGCCCAAGACCAGGGTTGAATAAACTTTTCAGGCTATGGATTCTTCTGGCCACATAGTCTCATAAGATAGCTGAATCTTGTGAGATTAGAGTGATCTCACATGAAAATATATGAATCTCAGAAGTTCTAAGATAAGATGTTAACTTTGAATTTTGGTTTCCTAGCTATTTAACTGTTAGGATCACAGAAAATGACTAAGAAGTAAATTCTCCCCATCTTTAGCAATCATGCTGCAAAATCTCTGGTAGTTTACCAACTTTCCATTGTCCAAGGTCTGAAATGATAGCCAAGAAATTAGTGAGACAATTGGAAACAGGAGGGTGAATTGTGCCAAAGTGAACAATATAACAGGTTGTATGGAAGACTAATTTTCCATCTCATTATGGAATCTGGGAGCTAACACAGAGGAAACATGTCTTTCTTTGAAACATGTTTTCTCTGTGTTTGCTCCCAGATTCTAGCCAGCAAAGTTCCTGCATTTTTCATCTAATATGCTTATCTTCCTAATGGTACAAGAACTTTGTGCACCAGGGTTTGCCAAGGGTGGAGTGGGGTGTTTACATGTGTTTTGCTTTTTTTCAACAGATTTAGAAATTTGCTGCTGCTTCTTACACTTTTCCCCCTCTTGTTCTCGTTTCTTTTGTTTTCTGGATTTTCCTGGAGTATATTTCAATATGATATTTATTTAAATGATTTATATAGTTAAATGAAATATTGTATGCTACTATGAAAAATATACTAATAGACAGGAGTTTGTATTTTTAAAAAGGATCATAAAGCAAGCATATAAAAGGCTGACAGTTATCATACAGGGAACAGATTCAATCTACTCCTTCTTCACAAAACAGGCAGGCTTCCAATCGTTTACACAGAAGGAGAACAATGGTTTTGCCACCCTAAAATTGGTTTCTCATTTGAAAGTAGAGCCCTTGCTAGAATTCTTATGTAATAACTTGTTAACTGGATTAACTGTTTCCAGCCCAGACAATAAGGAGGGGAATCAGAACAGTAAAGCACTGAAAGTGAAGCAAACTGGAACATTTCTTGCTAGCCAAGAAAGATCTGGACAGAGAACTGGCTTAATTATTTTCCTTGCCCTAAACAACACTAGAAGACCCCTCCTCTAAAAACAAGGTGCTTGTTATAGGAGATGAAGAAGTCTGACTCTGAACAAAGAGTATGACTTTTAAAGGTTTCACTCTGCCTAATAGTCTAGGGTGGGGCATTCACTGGTGAAGTAATCATCCTTCCAAGAATGGAGGGCATGAGCTAAGGAAAACTGATGCCCTTGAAGACCACCCAGAAGCTGCAACTGGTCCAGAATGCAGCGGGACAGGCAGTGGCAGGCATGTCTCAGTATGCCCATGTAATACCTCTGCTTCATGAACTGCACTGGTTGCCAGTTTGCTCCTAGGTGCGATTCAAGATGCTGGTTGTTAGCTATAAAGCTGTACATGGGCCTGGTTACTTGAGGGACTGCCTGTCTCCCATAGCATCAGGCCAGCCAATTCAATCTGGCAGGATTGGCATGTTCCAGGTTCCTCTGATTAAACATGGCATCTACTGGAAGTGTGCTTTCTCTGTATCTACTCTCTGGAATGAGGTTCCCCCTTAGATCTGGATGCCCCTACCCTGCTAGGGTTTCAAAGGGCCTTGAAGACCTGGCTCTTCACCCAGGCCTTTGGGGAGGGTAAGTGAAACTCCCTTTGGATTGTGTCAGTTCGTTTTTTGTTCCTGTCCATTTTTTTTGTCATCCTTGCCATATTCCCCCACAAGGGTCCCTCCTTGTGGGGGAGATGGGCGGTGATATAAATGTGATAAACAAACAAACAAATAAACAAACAAACAAACAAACAAACAAACAGGTTTTATTCTTCATTTTTGTCTATTATTGTATTTTTTCTTGTTATTTGTGAACTGCTCAGAGTCATTTGGAGTCGAGCAGCATATAAGTTTAAATAACATAAAATAAAATAATAAGTAAGTAGTATGGGCTAGATTCACCCTGACCCTTCAAAATGAACAACACTGCAAATAACATTACATTGCACTATTTCTTTCATACAAAACTGAAAATAAAAACTTAAGAGATTCTACCTTGGGTACAAAGTGAACAAATTATTGCCAATATTTTTTGGAGAATTTCCTTTAAAAATGGTGACAAAAGCCTATATTTGTTAAGCTTTCAATCACTTCTGATACTTCCTTCAAAAGTGCTGATTTAGATCTTTATTTACAGATCATGTATTAATTTATAAGATTTATCTCCACATCAATCCTTAAATGGATATTAGACAAATAGCTAGCACAGATAAGAAAACTTTGACAACTGGGACAAAATCAATAAACTACAATAAACTTATGAATACTTCTATCAGATGTCATCACAAGAACAAAAGTTCTGGTTAGTCTCTTGGACTAAGAAATTAAATATGTTGCAAGTTACTCTTAATAGTTGGATAGTTAAGTATCAAGCTATTAAGAACAACTTGCAATATTCTTTTCTTGTCTTAGATTTTACAAATTCATCACTGAATTATTAGGCCGTAATTAAGCCCCACAGCTCACACATAAGTTTTAAGCTCGGCATTAATGTATGGCCCCCATCCTACTTCAGGAGGACCATTTATTATCAGTGTACATCTTTGGAGTTAGCAAACACTAAAAACAAACAGGATAAGTCCATCTTCTATAAACATATTTCTTCTTTTCAAAGTCATATAATATAATGACCTTTACTACTGTATATCTTTGGTACTGTATACTGATTTAAGCAGTTCATTTTTGATAACTTTATATTTACTACCAAGGGGCGTGGTGGCTCAGCAGGTAAGACGCCAGGCTTGTCGATCGGAAGATTGCAAGTTCGGAGGTTCGAATCCCTAGCCCTGCATGCATAGTGAGCTCCCACACTCGCCCCAGCTCTTGCCAACCTAGCAATTTGAAAGCATGCAAATGCAAGTAGATTAATAGGTACCACATCGGTGGGAAGGTAACAGCGTTCTGCGTGCGTCATGCCGGCCACATGACCGCGGAAGCGTCTTCGGACAATGCTGGCTCTTCGGCTAACAAACGGAGATGAGCACCGGCCCCTAGCGTCGGACACGACTGCACAAACGTGCGGGGGGAACCTTTACCTTTTACTGTAATAGCAGATAAGAGTTCTGGCCATTGCAGCGCACCTGCAGTCATATGAACAAAATTTGGGCCAAGTTGGGCCCACCGGCATTTATGACCACCTTTTGGCCGTCCACCTACCTGCTGCCGACAGCTGCCCCCGTCGCCCGGCCTGGCCCTGCCCGCTGCTGCGCCACGCACCACAACTGTACTGGCCAGAGCCTTCTTTCACACCGGTGCAGCTGGGGCTTTTTTTGTGTGCTGCCCAGGGCCTCCTTTTGCACCCCACCCAGAGCCTTCTTTCCCCAAAGAATCCCAGCATGTGAAATAAGGCTCCAGCTGTGCCGGCGTGAAAGAAGCACCCTTCTATCCAGGTCTTCTTTCCTGAAAGGAGGCCCTGGCTGGTGCGCAAATGGAGAACCTGGGTGGGGTGCAAGAGAAGCCCTGGCTGCACTGTTGCGAAAGAAGGCCCTGGCCAGTACAGTAGTGGCGTGTTGTGTGGCAGGTGCGGCGGCGGGGTCAGCTGGCGGCAGTGGGTAGGCGGGCAGCCAAAAGGGCAGAGATGAGGGGGGGAGATAGGCAGGTGGGGGGAGCTCAAGAGGAGGCAGTCCCTTACCTTACTGAGGCTCAAGGCTGGGAGGGACCAAGCCGAGAATGGCTTGGATCGGGATGGGTCCTTGCCTAATGACCACTGGGATTCGGTTAACAGCAGCAACGAGGACTGCCAGGATTGCCATTGCTAAGTGGTACAGTCAAGTGACATTGCGCTTTACGACTGCATCGCTTAGCGATGGAAATTCCAGTCCCAATTACCATCGTTAACTGAGGACTACCTGTATTACCAATATGCATAATAATGATTTTTTAAGCCCTAACCCTAGCTGCTATTTAACAGAGAAGATAAGCCTGGGATAGCTCCAGTTCCATGAAAACAGCTTATGAAAGAAGGCTGATCTCTCGACTGGTTATCTTCTTTCATATGTCTGCAGCTCCCACACCTCAATACAATTATTCTAAAAGTGAAAAAAGTAGTAAGATAGAAATGCTATCATACAATTATACCAAACTGCACTATTAATATACTATAATATGTAGCTTTGCCCTAGATTACACAATAAGCCAAACTAATGCCAGATAATATGAAGGACCTAGGGCTACACATGCAGTAGCAAAGAGCAGGAACTTGAGTTGGCAGCATTTCCAGCCCTGATTCAATTAACTCTGAGCAAAGAGCATTAAAGCTTACCAGCATCCTTTATGTTGACTGGATTCAAACAGAAAAGGAGGGATAAGATCATGTGCTTTTCCTATGTTACAATGTAAAATGTCCCCTGCCATTTTAAGTAACAAGCAAAAGATGATTTTTAGGCTGTGCAGAAAGAAACATGTGATATCTTCTATTTCTAGTAGTTTAAGATTCACTTTGTGCAGATAGATGGAATAATAGCTCTACAATAGCTAGCAAAACTGAGAGCACTCACAGATTTCGCCACAACTTAGATTCACAAGAACCACTTAAACTTTTGCAGAAAAAACAGTACCTCTCTCTCGTTTTTCTACTTCTATGTAATGAATTAAATCACTCTAAAAACTTCTCACCAGTGACTCGAGAAATTGCTTCCAAGTGAGGCTGAAAGCTGGGACACAGTAAACTGATTGCAGTCAGACTGCAACATGTTTCATGAAGTCTCAAATGGCCTCGGCTGATGGATAACAAGATCATCCAATATAAAAAGGAATTACAGGAGGAGTGGACAGTTTGGAGATGTTTAAACAGATTGCGTACTGGTTTGGCCAGAACTAAAGATAATATGGAAAAATGGGGGTTTCTCCCTGAGGGCAAGGATACTTGCTGCGAATGCGGCAATATTCAAACAACTACCCATCTTTTACAGTGCCCTTTGGGACCGACATGCACACAGAGTGACTTACTGGCCGGAAGCACCTCTGCCATCAATGTGGCCCGGCATTGGGCTAGAATTATATAAATTTTATATTTTTATTAAATGTTTTAACTTTTTAACTTTTAATTAATATTTTCCCTTTATTTCTTGCGTTTCTGACACAAAACGAGACGAGATTACATTTTATTCTTCCCAACATCAAGAAATCAAAGAAAACATAATGATAAATCCTCTGGCTGACTCAGGATTTATCCAGCAAGCTTTATGGCTGCAAAATCCAACTCTGTGTTGCACTGCCACATATATCTTAATAAATGGCCTTTACTGTTTGAAGTGTTATGTGCATTTGTCTATTTGTGTGCTTAGATTCATTTAGATATATATTCAACTGTGTGAGCTATCCTCAGGCTCTGTCAGCTGTATAAGTTAGACCTGATCAGGAAACTGACTCTACAGGAAGACTAGAACTATTCTTTATTGGGATAGGCTATATTAACAAACACTGGATCATAGAACAAATGAATTCAGAGTTCTCATTCAAGGCACAAATGACCAGGCTCAAATTATCATACTTTGGACACATTATGTGAAGACCTAGCTCTCTGGAGAATTCTATAATGCTGGGAAAGATGGAAAGAAAGAGAAAAGGATGACCAGCAGCAAGGTGGATGTATCCAATTACAGTGGGGATGGGTGCACCATTGGAAGAACTAAAGGACCAGGATGGGAACAGAGCCTCCTGGAGAAAATCTATCTATGTGGTCATTAAGGGTCAACATCAACTTGATGGCACATAATCAGTCAATAAGGTAAAAGTAAATGATTACAATATTATCATAAAGAAGGCAATGGCAAACCACTTCTGAAAATCTTGCCAAGAAAACTGCAGGGACTAGTCCAGGCAGTCACTGGAGTCAAGACTGACTCAAAGGCTAGTAAGAAAATAATGAAATAATGTGATAGTTTTTAAAACTATTTTATTTATTTATTAGATTTGTCACCACTCATCACCTCCCACCAAAACTAATATAAAAGTCCTCTATTCCTGTCCATTAAAGTGATGCCTTTCAGCTGGAGACATTATAGCACAGAACATTTTTTATTCATACCTCCAGCTGGACAGAGACAAGGTTTACTAATAGGTTCTCCTATATGCAATCCTTGTCACAGGTCAATCACTCGGGTTATGCAAGGTTGCACTTTCAGAATTGCTAAAATTCCAATTAACATTTCAGGAGTGGGAGTAGGAGTTGGTCTCTTCCTTCCTTGATTTCTCCCAGTGTCTGATTAACAATATTTATTTTGTTAATTATTTTATTTTCCTTTAAGGCAGGAGTTCTTAAACTATGATTTATACACGATCAAACTCCATCAATTTAGATGGAAATCACAACATTTTTGAAAGCTGTTCAGGTTAGTGCAAGCAAAGTAGTAATTTCAAAATTTATTTTGTTCTGCAGGGCAAGCCCTTGGTATGCTTATGCAAGAAAAGTGAAAAGCAAAGCCTTGAGGAAGCTTTTAGAGCAGGGTTTCTCAACCGGGGTTTTAGAGATATCTAAACCTGTGGGTCTAGCCTAGGCTGACCATACATACCGGTTTAAACAGGACAGTACTGTTTTTTCACATTTCCCAACCGTCCCGTTGTTTTAATATGAATGTCGATTTTGTCCCGTTTTTCTTTTTAAATTAGCAAAATGTCAGGCATGGTAAGATTGATTCAGCCAAGATGCAATTATCATTTAAAAAGTGCTTGATTGAGGTGCCTGATGTTGGGTGAGACTAGAGAGGGGCAAGGAAGGCAGAAAGAGAGAGGGAGAGGGAGACAGAGACGGGGAGAGAGATCTTTGCCACCGCCTCTGCTCTGCTCTTAGCTGGTCGCTCTCTGCTCTCTGTTTGTTTTATTAAAATGCGTTCAGGATGTGATCCCGCCCCCTTTTTTCAAGAGTGAAACTGATCATTTCTCCAGCTCGGCAAGAGAGAGTCTTTCGTTTGGGATTGTGGGAGAGAGAGAAAGAGGGAGAAAAAAAAGCAGGAGGAGGAGGAGGAGGGAAGGCAGAAGGAAGAGAAGCCTCGCCGGGCATGGAGTTTTTGAATCCTCCCTTCCCTGCCTCTCTTCTCTCCCCCCTCCCCTCCTTCCTGCGATCCGTGATGTTACAAAGCCCGTGAGCTATGCTTTCCCCATTCGCCTGTCAAATACAGTCCCCTCTACGTCTACCTAAATTTTTGTATGACTTCTGTCACTGAAGAATAATTGTTAGCTCAATATGTTCATGTAATAAAACTTTTTCATTTTAATGAAAACAAAAATATTTTTATATATACAGTAATTTGTTTAAGGACCAGTAAATGGATCTTAAAAACTCTTTAAAACTTTTTCATGAATACAGAATATTACATAAGTTTAACCCCGTCCCGTTTTTGCCATCCCAATGTCCCGTTTTTGTCTCAAGGAAATATGGTCAGCCTAGTCTAGCCATCAGTCAAAAACAACCCACCAATCACAGCAGCCCACCAATTTCTGACTTCTAGTGTGGTGTTGTAGGGAGCCATGGAGATGACTTGGAGAAACCATCCAGAAGCACTTAAGATATTCAACAAGTGGAGCAGCACATTAAGCCCAGGGAGGCAGGAAAGTATTGGAAAGAGACTCAGACTTGTTCTCTGGGGTATAAGAAGAAGGGAAGGGAAAACACAGGCAGACTTGCATGTTTCTGTTATTATAGCCTATCCCAATAAAGTATAGTCCTGGTCTTTCTGTGGAGTCAATTTTCTGATCTGGTCTACCTTGTAGAGCTGCCATCAACCTTGTAAATCTGCCTGTTTTTTCCTTTCCCTCCCTCATATACCCCAAGGAGTTAAGGAGGAGCCAGTCTGAGTCTCTTTCCAATCCTTTCCTGCCTCCCTGGACTTCTTACCATGTGTTACCAATTTTATTTTGAGCACTAGGATAAAAACTAAGATGACCAATCTGCCTGTACTGCTGCTAAAAGGAAACCTAAATCAAGAAAAAAAAAATCAAATATATATAATTTCTAGTAAGTGGCACATTTATTTCTTGCCCTAAACCCAACGAATTCATTAGTTTTATTCACTGAGAACAGGGGGCATGTCCCACAAATTCATTTATCATTTTTACAGGCATTTTATCTGTCTGTCTGTCTGTCTGTCTGTCTGTCTGTCTGTCTGTCTGTCTACCTATTTTCTATCCCACCTTTATTATTTTTATAAATAACTCAAGGCGGTGAACATACCTAATACTCCTTCCTCCTCCTATTTTCCCCACAACAACAACCCTGTGAGGTGGGTTGGGCTGAGAGAGAGTGACTGGCCCAAGGTCACCCAGCTGGCTTTCATGCCTAAGGCGGGACTAGAACCCTCAGTCTCCTGCTTTGCCATTGGCTCCTTCCTAGGGCTGAGAGACAGGGACTGGCCCAAGGTCACCCAGCTGGCTTTCATGCCTAAGGCAGGACTAGAACTCTCTGTCTCCTGGTTTGCCATTGGCTCCTTCCTAGGGCTGAGACACAGGGACTGGCCCAAGGTCACCCAGCCGGCTTTCATGCCTAAGGCAGGACTAGAACTCTCTGTCTCCTGGTTTGCAATTGGCTCCTTCCTAGGGCTGAGACACAGGGACTGGCCCAAGGTCACCCAGCTGGCTTTCATGCCTAAGGCGGGACTAGAACTCTCAGTCTCCTGGTTTGCCATTGGCTCCTTCCTAGGGCTGAGAGACAGGGACTGGTCCAAGGTCACCCAGACGGCTTTCACGCCTAAGGCGGGACTAGAACTCTCAGTCTCCTGGTTTCTAGCCCGTTGCCTTAACCACTAGACCAAACTGGCATTGCTAAGTTTGAAACACTGCTTTAACTATAGCCTTTTGGATCCAGATGATAAACCATTGATTGTCCAGTCAAATGGCCAACTCCAATAAATTTACATTTCCACACAAATATGTAGAAACTATGTTTCTATTCAGGTATCTTGGGTTCATTGTTACTTTATGCTGTGGGTTCTAAAAATTAATTGCATGATGTCTGTGGGTGAAATTTGACTAAGGTGATTCTGCCAACCCAGCAGTTCGAAAGCTAATTGTAAGTAGATAAATGGGTACCACCTCACGTGGGACAATTTGCTGGCGTCCTGTCGGGGGTCGCCTCTGGAGAGAAGAAGACCTCGCGAATGGCGGCGGAAATGGAGAATGGAGACGACGGATCCCGAACAGAAACATCCAGGACGTCAGCAGCCTACTCTGAAGCAAGGTATTCTGGGACATGTAGTCCAATACTTCAAGAGTCGGTTCCCTTACCCCTTTCCTAAGTGCACGGTTGTAACATTGTTAAATATATATGAATTGTTAATAATTGAATTTGTAATATTGTAAGCCGCCTAGAGTCCTCCGATAGGGAGGGGATAGGCGGGGTATAAATATGAAAAATAAATAAATAAATAAATAAACTCCAAGAATAAAAACTACTCTGCAGTTATCTTGACATTGACAGCAACATATACATAATTTAAAAACAAAAAAATTATGCTAGTAATCTATCATATTTCCCTAAGTTATTTATATAACTTTATATAACTTCTTGGAGAACCAATTTGATGTTTGGTGTCGTGGTTACAAGGCACCAGACTAGAAACTGGGAGACGGTGAGTTCTAGTTCTGCCTTAGGCACGAAGCCAGCTGGGTGACCTTGGGCTAGTCACTCTCTCTCAGCCCTAGGAAGAAGGCAATGGCAAACCATTTCTGAAAAACCTTGCCAAGAAATCTGCAGGGATTTGTCCAGGCAGTCTCCAAGAATCAGACACGATTGAACAGATTAAAATCTTCTTACATTTTTAATCTTCCCAACAATAAATGTTCCATTTTTTTAAACAGTATTAAGCAGAATTCAAAGGGGAAAATAAAGAGAATGTTGATTTTTGTTAAGTCCTAAAATGTTATTGTAGTATTGATTATGCGACCCAAAACAAATTCATAAAAATATTCTTTCTGAATCACCTCAAAGTTTACACAAGGCATGTACACATTTTTTTTTACTATTTCAAGCTAATTTGCTTTGGATCTAAACTTAGTAATGCTTAAGCAGATGTCCTGTGACAAATTAATGAGGTCTAACTCAAGTGATCCAACCTACTGCACTGAATTAAATACACAGGCCCCACAGAAATATCACATCCAATGTATATAAATCCAGAAGTCCTGGAGGCATGATTTCATTTTCAGGTTAGACAAAAGTTATGCTCATCTAAACTAGGCTTTAGCAGCAAAGCATACTTTATTTATTACTTAATAAAGCCTTGTACTTTACCAATTCATCTGAAAGACAGGAAAAAAGAATTCCATGTGTTCAGCAGGTAGGTTGGAGGAAAATGAAAATACAGGTAGTCCTCACTTACCAACTGCAATTGGGACTGGCAACTCTATTGCTAAGCAATGTGGTCGTTAAGTGAAGCATCACATGACTGTGCTGGACTTATGTCAGTTCTGCTGTGGTTGTTAAGTGAATCACTGTGGGTCATTAAGCGTGATATCACATGACTGTGACTTGCGACTTCCTGCCAGCTTCCCCATTAACTTTGCTTGTCGGAAGCCAGCTGTGAAGGTTGCAAATGGCAATCACGTGACTGCGGGATGCTGCAACTTATGTAAATGCATTCCAGTTGCAAAGTGCCCGAAATGTGATCACATGACTGTGGGGACGCTGTGATGGCCACAAATTCGAGGACCTGGTCAAATTGTTCTTTTATTTTTCAAACTCTGCCTTAATAAGAACAAGAAAATAATTTAATCATGAACCAGATTTAACACTTGTGTAAACTGCAAAAACAGATAACCTAAACAGTGATCTCTTCATAAAATTGCAATTAATTATAATGTAATGATTAAGCAAAGTTTCTATTAACATACACTGAGCTTTTATCTGCAGAGTAATGAATAGAATCAACTTGGCTTGGCTCACTCCAAATACACTGGAACTAAAGGCAGAGTTCTGCCCTTGTTAATTAATGATATTATCATGAAATTTAAAAACAAACTGCCACCCACACAATTTTGGCTTTGCTGAATAGTTGACCAGTCAAATAAGTATTTAATTAACCTTACTCTCTCTACCACCAAACTAGTGCAAACTACTATTATTCAGAACATAGCAACTGGTCTGTCAAGATTCAGTCTGATCATTTAAAATTTTGTTCTACCAAAAAGCAAAATAAAACAAATAAATGCAAACAAGACTGCAGAACCTAGACTGATCCAGATTTAATAAATCTGATTTTCATTTTTTTCCTAGATGTACTGTAACTAGAGTCACTGAATGGATTTTTTTTATGACTACTCAAGTTGCTACATTTTTCAGATACCAAAAACAAGCAACTAAGTGGATTTATAGAAATACTACATCTGAATATATAATTGTTACATCACATTATTTAAAAATGTTCAGATATATTTTGAGAAAAGCCTATCATTCATGGAGGAGCAGCTCCTAGCAATTCTATGTAGGCTGAGAAAGACTTCTCTCTGATATTCTGGGAGAAGTTCTGTCAATCAATGTGGACAATATAAGTTATAGTCACCTAATTAAGTGTCAGATGTTCCCCAAAAGTTATGACCATCATAACAAGGAGAGTATCAGGAAATTTTATGTAGCAAATCTTACCCTCTTTTCTATCTATGGGTTTTGATACATCTGTGTCAAAGTTCTGCATTTGTTGCCCCTTGAAACAGCTGAGATGTTCCTGTTCTATCAGATTACTTTCTTGTTCTTCTAGTGGTTGCCATGTGCCATCAATAAACCATTGTCCACGCATCACAGGAATCTTTTCAGATTCTAAAATGGAAAGAAACAGAATGATATTAAGATCCAACATAGGCTAGAGCAATGTGGTTGAATCTAAATAATAATGGACAGCTCAGCAAATTCAATGTATGTGTTGCATGAGGTTACATACTGTAATATAACCCTGTTACCTTGCAAAAATCAGTAAACTGCAAAATAAGAAAGATAATTTTATTGTTAAGCTACCTGTGTCTAATGATTCCCAATAAGGATGAAAACAGTAACAGTAATCAATGTAACTGAAAAATACCACACAGAATATTTACTGCATCCTCCTCCCTGCTGCAGGGGGATTTCCCTGCCTGGGCTGCTGGAATTTACTATACGGTTGGAGTTCTTGAGACTGATTGGTTTTGGGAACTTCAACTCGCCTTCCCTGGGGGAAGAGTCAGAGGCAGCTCTGGAGTTTATGACATCACGATAGCCATGAACCTGTTCCGGGTCATACAGGACCTGGCACGTGCTGGAGGCTACACATTAGATCTTTTTTCATCCCAGGGCAGCTGCAACATAGGCTTGGGGATACTAACACCTGTCCCTTGTCAAGATCAGATCACTCCCTGATTGCTGTGGGGTTTACTGGTACCATGAACCTCCACAGGAAGGATGGGAATATTCAGGTCTGCCTCAGGTATCTTATGGAACCACTTGATTTTCAGAGGGCACTTGGGGAGGTTCCCAAATTGATGAGGGGCAGTTTTGTTGATATCTTAACCACCTGCTGAAATAGGGAGCAACATCAGCCTTAGACAAAATACACCTGAATGGCCTCATCTGGCTAGCTGACTCAGGGGCCTGTTCATTTACTGAGCTCTGGGGAATGAAGCAAACCATGAGACACCTAGAGTGCTACTAGTGTAAAATGAGGAGTGAATCAATCAAGAATTGGTGAGAGCCATATTCAGGCCTAATCTGTAGCAGTAAGAACAGCAAAATGTTGATATTTCTCTACTCTCTGCATCCAGAGATTGACACCCAGTGGCTCTTTTTAAACTGACCCAGACCCTACTAGACAGGGATGGGCAGAAGGACCATCTAAGGGGCCCTGTGAGGATTGGGCATCTGAGGATACAACTGTTCAGATTCCTTCAGAGCTTGATACTAACTGGGCAAGTCCAGAGGAAATGGCTCAGGCTTCATCCTGTGAGGATATCTGAAGAGAGTTTAGTTCTATGAGTCCTGAGGAAGTACACAGGGTCCTTAACTTATCACCTGTAGTCTGAGACACTGCCCTTCCTGGAAGAATTGCCTCAAGGGAGGTGATGGGAAGCTGGGTTGGGGTGGTAAAGAGCGCCAGCTTGAATGAGGGTGTACTATGGCTTTCTTTGAAAGAGGCAGTGGTGGACTTCCAGTGGGAAATGGCGGACTGACCAGCTGCGCCCACGAGCTCCGCAGGCAGTACTGGCATCGTGGCAGTTTTTTAGGGCTCAGGCTGGTTTCTCCTGAAGCCCAGGATCACTTTTCCGGAGTAAGGAAAATGATCGGAATCATCCCATTTGTCCTCCGGACAGCGAATTGCAACCAGGAGATCGTAAACAGTGTCTGCGATTGACCGGTAAGAGTTCGCCGGGAGGCTGGGACATCATAATTTCTAAGCCGCGCTGCAGCCTTAAAGGGACATTAATTCTAGCCACCCCATTTCTAAAGCACCCAATTTGTATTTTTTAAAGTATTTCTACCCTAAGAAACAGCCTCGTGTGGTGCAGAGTGGTAGGCTGCAGTACTGCAACCGAAACTCTCCCCACGATCTGAGTTTGATCCCAGTGGAAGTTGGTTTCTCAGGTAGCCGGCTCGGGTCGGCTCAGCCTTCCATCCTTCTGAGGTTGATAAAATGAGTACCCAGCTAAGCTGGGGTAAAGGTACTCACGACTGGGGAAGAGAATGGCAAACCACCCCGATATAAGTCTGCCTAGAAAACGTCAGCGAAAGCGACATCCCTCCAAAGGGTCAGTAATGACTCAGTGCTTGCACAGAGGACCTTTCACCTTTTTTCATCACCCTAAGAGAGGCTTTCTACATTAAGGAGAAAAGATCTCTCTTGGTGCTCATCGTTATTTTTGTGATAAATTCTTTTAAAATTCTTTTTAAGCTTTGGATTTTGCTTACCATCCAATTCTGAGGAAGGTTGAGAGTATATTATCATCTCTGTTACTATTTTTGTGCTAATTTTGAAGATTTTAGCATTTTTCCTACACGTTGAATCTTCCGTTCTGAATCTTTCACTTTCCTGCCACTACTCTCTCTGGGAACTGTCTGTGATCTTATCTTAACTCAGTTCGGAAACTTTCCATTACCTTTTCCTTCTGCCGGTTAAGTATCTAGGGGGCGCAATAACTTACTGTTTCAGAAAGGGAGGATCTTAACCAGGCTTTTTCTGAATTTCATCGAGACATGAAAGCAGGTATCAAGCAGATTCTTTCTGATTCCTGCCAAGTTATTGTACAAGACATTCGGAGCATTGTGGAAAATATGTGGTTTGAAATGTACCATCTGGTTGAGGATACTGTGGATGAACCTGAGGAATCTAATAGCGATGGAAATGCTTCTCCCAGGAGGGAGATTCGGGCTTTTGTTGGAATCCTGAATGAAATTAACAATGCTGAATTGAAGATCTTAAACGGAGAAATTGAGCTGCAAGATATGAGTGAATTTGATTTTTTGATGGAATCTTATGGAAAAGAAGGGGTTATTATGTATGGGAGGTTTTCTGAAGAGAAGTCTGTGTGTGTGAGGGGAGCAGCTGGGCTGTTTAATTTCTTTAAGAAAATAGCTCTGTGCCTATTATGGGGATATGTAAATGTTTTGGTCTATTTTGAAGTGGGTTAAGGGACTAAAATATTTATCTGGATGGTCTTTTGGCTTTGGATGACTTTACTTATCGTTAATGATTGAGATTATGATTAAGGTTTTTTCTTACTCATATTTTTTGTATTTATGTTTTTTTGTATTATTAACTATAATGATAGACAATTTACATGCTTTTTTATTTTTATTATAGTAGACAGGAATGTATAGAATAGTAGTAGGAAGGGAATAATTAAGTAATTGTTATTTTAGGGGGAGATGTTGATTAGGTGATACACACACACACACACACACACAATCTTTTAATATAAGGGAGGGAGCAATGGTACTTAGTGCGTTTTATAATCTGTTAAGGCAGGGCTTTCCAAAGTGCCGCCGCTGGCGACACACCTGGCGGCGGCGGCGACACGCGCGCGTACGGCGGCGTGGCGGGGGGGCGTGCAGCGGCATGCGCGCGCACGGCGGCGGCGCGGGAGGGGCGTGCGGCGGCGCGGGGGGCGTGCGGCAGCGCACGCGCGCATGGCGGCTGCCGTGCACGCGCGCGCCGCCGCTTCCGGGTGGTGTGGCGACACACCACACTGTGTGTGGCGACACACTTTTGTGTCGCGACACACAGTTTGGAAACCTCTGTTAAGGGGTTGATCTGCAGAAATAATGTGATTTTGGTTTAATATAGAGTAAGGGATTGATTATGGGAAATTGCTGTATATCCTTGATGTTTAAAGTCGGAAGTCACTTCTTTTTGTAATCTATCTAAAAAAATTTCTCTTGTTTTCACATTTTTTAGTTTTTTAGTTTTTTTCTTTTTTTTGTTTTTCTGTATCTTTTATCTTTTTCTGAAATTTAATAAAATTCTTTTAAAAAAAAGAAAAAGAAAGAGGCAGTGGTGCACCCCTTTTCAAGGACACCATCACTCAACCTAGACATGCTGGACAATTATCGACCTGTTTCTAATCTCTCCTTTTTGCAAAAAGTTGTGGGGAAAGTGGTTGGGCTGCAGCCGCAGAAGAAAAAATTATCTGGACCCATTTCAGTCAGGTTTCAGGACAGAGTTTAGCACTAATTGTGCTTATGGATTATCTCTGGTGGGACTGAGCCATCTCTGGAGTAAGGAGCGGGGGATGCTGTTTTGCAATGATTCTCCTTCCTGAAGGGAAGTTCCAAATGAGAAATAAAGCCCCAGACCCCTCAACTGCAAAGAGACTCAGGGCTCAATGCTCTCCCTGCTCCTATTCAACATCTATGTGAAACTGCTGGGCGAAATCATCTGGTAGCATGGGGCCATGTTTCATCAGATTCACATCTCGACCTCTGGCCAAAAAAGTGATGCTGTCAAAGTGCTATCCAGGTACTTGGTGTCTAACCAGGTTTGGATGGGGAGGAACAGGCTGAGATTAAATTCCTGTAAGATAGAGTGGTGGGTTCAAAGGCCTATCGATTCCAGAGAGATCCCACTGCTAAGTTTGAGCAGGGTTGTACTCCCCCAGGAGGAGGAGGAGGAGGAGTCACAATCTGAGGGTCCTCTTGGGCTTTATATATAAAAATATCTAAAAATATCGGGACTAGAATTCACGGTCTCCCAGTTTCTAGCCTGATGCCTTAACCACTACACCAAAGTTTATATATGGGTCTTAAGAAACAGTAAAAATATGAGTGTGTGACATCTAGCAGCACAAAGCATTGATTCCCAATTCTACTATAAATTTCAGGAATTTTCTTGCATGAGAAGTTGATTCTTATGGCAAGTAGTGTCAGACTTCAGAGAGGGATGTATTAAATCTCTGTTCTCCAGAAACTCAAGTGTGTATTCAATAACTAATACCAGAAGCTTCACAACCTTGTCACAGCTAGATAAACGGCTCTATTGGAGACAAAAGTAAAGTTATGCATATAAAGATTTGCATACTACAGAGCACTTACATCAAGCCCTATAAACCCTGTTAACTATAGGGTTTAAATCCTAAGCATTTTACTCTGCCCGTCCAAGTTAATGGACTTTGGGCCTTTCTTTTCCCAGCCTTGAGATTAGGTGGCACCTACTCAATGTTTATTCAGTAGTTGGGTCCAGCTTGAGCACTGCTGGTTCCCACCTTCCATGCTTCAGCCCTTACATACAGCCCTTACATGCAGTATTTGGACAGAAGCAATGGATTACTCAGTGACTATTTGGACAATAGAATTAACAGGGTCAAAATTTAATGATCTAGACCAGTGTCTCTTAAACATTTTTCTCTCAGGACCCCTTCCTACTTTTAAAAATTAGGGAGGATCCCAAAAGAGCTTTTGTTTGTATGGGTTATATTTATCAATATTTACTGTATTAAAAATTAAAATTGATGCATTTGCTGCCACTACCACTTCTCTTGATTGTTTGATGAGATTTCAATACTGTATTATTTTTCAACATAGGCTGGCAAATCATTTTGATTCCAAGGACTCCTGAGATCTTGGGGGATCCCCAGGGGTACTAGAATCACACTGATCTAGATAAAATCTTAAGCATTATGTTTTGGCCTTGTATATGCAATGAGTACAGGTAGTTCTCGTTTAGTGACTGCCTCAGACAGTGACCATTCTCAGTTATGATGGTGATGAAAAAGTAACTTTGCAACCAATGCCCACATTTACAACCCGCGCAGTATCTGTCTCTCAATCATGTGTTCACTGTTACAGTCAGTTAGTACATGTTGTCCTGTGCCTGACCCATTTTTTCCTTTCCCCCCCTGGCAGAATGAAGATTGCCTAAACAAGCTATCTCTTCCTGACTTGCTTTTCTCCACAGCCCAGCCCGACCCTAAAAATGTGCTAGCTACAAGTTAACAAGGTTAGCTCTGTGATCTTAATTAGTTGATTAGAACCTGCCAGCTGGCAGCTGCTGCCTGATTTTTTATTTTATTATTTGGGGGGGGAATGCCTTTGAGTCAGTCTTGACTCCTGGCAACTGCCTGGACAAGTCCTTGCAGTTTTCTTGGCAAAATTTCAGAAGCGGTTTGCCATTGCCTCCTTCCTAGGGCTGAGAGTGAGTGACTGGCCCAAGATCACCCAGCTGGCTTTGTGCCTAAGGCAGGACTAGAACTCACAGTCTCCTGGTTTCTAGCCTGATGCCTTAACCACTACACCAAACAGGCCTGAAATTGACAAGACCCTAATCAGTTTCACACTCAAGGCTTTCTTTTGCCTCCTAACCTGTTTGCAGAGGTGCTAGCGCATTCCTTTCAATGTGTATTCCCCATTGTGTGCCTGCTTACTCTCCTGTAATCCCTTCCTCTCCAAAGAATGTAAATACAAACATTAATTCTCTTCTTGCTAAAGGTAGGGGGAGGGTGAAAAGGGCTATAAGATTTGCCCTTTAATTCGGCTTCCTTGTGAGTCAAGTTCCAGAAGCCTTCCCCACCGTTTCGGCTCACCTGGCTGTTTAGGGTCATATCCTTGTGAAAGAAAGGAAAGTTGAAGTAAAATCATAAGCACAATTGCGGTCACATGATTTTTCACATAGCAACTGTTTCGCTTAACCACTGAGTTGTCAGTACTAACGCAGTCGCTAAACCAGGACTACCTGTACTGCATATTCCCATGGCCCACAAGCTACCTATAGTCTCCCAGCACTTCAAGACTATAACACTAAAATTCCCTCCCACTCCCTTATTTTCATCTACAGAACCCAGGATAATATAGGGCAAAAACTGTCAATGCTGCCTTTCTTGTGATATAACTAAATATATCTATAACTATATAATTAAAAAATATGCTCACTGCCACAACTTCACTACCACAAGACTTCCAAATGGAAGAGACATCTCGAGGTGCAAATAACTGAAAGAATAGAAAGTAAAACTAACCAACCGAAAAAACCTAAATAAGTTAAATAGACAACAATAGACTATTGAGCAATTATCTACTTTTGGAGGGAGAGTATTTGTTTTGTTTTTGTTTTATGGCTTTTTAAAAAAAGGTAAAGGTTCCCCCCGCACTTTTGTGTAGTCGTGTCCGACTCTAGGGGCCGGTGCTCATCTCCGTTTGTTAGCCGAAGAGCCAGCGTTGTCCGAAGATGCTTCCACGGTCATGTGGCCGCATGACGCACGTGGAACGCTGTTACCTACCCACCGAAGTGGTACCTATTCATCTACTTGCATTTGCATGCTTTCGAATTGCTAGGTTGGCAAGAGCTGGGGCGAGTGCGGGAGCTCACTCCGTCACGCAGGACTAGGGATTCGAACCTCTGAACTTGCGATCGACAAGCCTGGCGTCTTACCTGCTGAGCCATCACGCCCCATTATGGCTTTTTTTACTTTGTTTTTAAATTACTTAAAAGATTTAGTATTCATGTTGCCTATTGTTAACTTGTGATACTAGCTTCCTGTTTTTAAATACATAGCAAATTCTTCTTCTTTTCTTATCAACAGTCCAAACAAAACTTATTCCACTACAAAACCCTTTGCTAGCATCTTTCTTAGTCTTGGAACAATATAAATTAACAAAAAGCTTTCATGTACTGTACTTCTGTAAAAGCAACCACTATAATGGTAAAATTTCATCAGACTCATTGGAAAGCTATTTTGTTATGCTAGTTTCCACTTAAAGGGATCTACATTGTCAACCAAAGGGTGCTTATATCAAACTAGAGAAAGTAACAGCTTTCATGTCTCCTCTGAAAGAAAATAAGAGACATAATAAAACACACAAACACACCCCTCAGTATCAGTGGAAATGAAACTATTTATGCTATACATTCCTTCATATCAAAGGAAAAGGCTGCATTTCTCTGGATAGCAGAAGGATAATACAGCAGTAAGAGAACCCAGACTGAAATAGACATTGATTTGAAGGAAGCAAATACAAGAAAGCTTATAAGCAATAACCAATAATTTACTGTGGCAAGTATTCTATTGCACCTTTCATCATGCTGTGACTTGTTTCAAAGTTGACACATTCCAATACACAATTCAATATGTGGGGAATCAGCCCTTCTCTTCTCCAAGTCACAAAGGAAAGACTGCTGAAGAGCCAGTCTCCATGGATATATCATGACTCTATGGAAGCAGGGAGCTTTTCATATACATGCAAACCCTCCTATGTAGTTGGAATCTTACTCTTTCAGGATTTTGTGGAAACTTTCATGAATATGCAAAGACTCCCAATTGCAGTCTAGCATGACATACAGAGGTAAAGAGCTGTACATAATCTTTTCATGTTGAATTATATATGTCAACCTAACATTGGAACAAGGACTCATTTAGGCCATCAAGTCCTTATGTCTTAAGTACATGTCAACATCTTCTCTTTATATCATACTATTTTCTATTTTCTTCTGCTATGGAGCACCCTCCCAAATTTGATACAATTTTTTTCTTTTTAGTTTTGCTTCTATCCTCTCCCCCCTTCCATATATACAGTGGGGCAAAAAAGTATTTAGTCAGCCACCAATTGTGCAAGTTCTCCCACTTAAAAAGATGAGAGAGGCCTGTAATTGACATCATAGGTAGACCTCAACTATGAGAGACAAAATGAGAAAACAAATCCAGACAATCACATTGTCTGATTTGGGAAGAATTTATTTGTAAATTATGGTGGAAAATAAGTATTTGGTCAATATCAAAAGTTCATCTCAATACTTTGTTATATATCCTTTGTTGGCAATGACAGAGGTCAAACGTTTTCTGTAAGTCTTCACAAGGTTGGCACACACTGTTGCTGGTATGTTGGCCCATTCCTCCATGCAGATCTCCTCTAGAGCAGTGATGTTTTGGGGCTGTCGCTGGGCAACACGGACTTTCAACTCCCTCCAAAGGTTTTCTATGGGGTTGAGATCTGGAGACTGGCTAGGCCAGGGGTCGGCAAACTTTTTATGCCGGGAGCCATTTTGACATGCTCGTGCACATTTTGAAATGCTTGAGAGCCAGGGGGCGGGGTTTGCGGGCGGGGGCCAATCGTGTGGAAGGGGGCGGGGTTTGCGGGCGGGGGCCAATCACGTGGAAGGGGGCAGGGTTTGCGGGCGGGAGCCAATCACGTGGCTTATTGGGGCGGGTGAGCCGCACAGGCGCCGAGGGGTGCGGGCCCGGCGGCGGAGGCCCGGGCCGCCCGCCCGCCCCGCCCGCCTGCTTGCCTGCCTCCCTCCACAAGGCTGCCTTCCCGGGATCCGAGCCGGAGAGAAAGGGCGGCGGTGGGCCCGTGCTACCGCCACTCGGCGCGGGCGGGGCTGCCACTTCCGCCTCCATGTTGTCTCCCCCCCAGAACGCTTCCGCCCACCCGCGTTGGGCCAAGGAAATGATGGGGGGTGGGAAACGAGGCGGGCGGCGGCGACAAGCGGCGCACTTCAGGGGAGTCGCCACCGGGTGGGTCCCCTCAGGGCGGGCGGAGGGAGGCGGGCAGCCCCTCCTCCTTCTCTCCCGCCGGCGGCGGAGGAGGCGGCAGCGGCGTCCTCTTCGTCGCCACCCGGCTACGGATCGAGCGCCTCTTCTTCCCCCAGCAGCAGACCAGGGAAAGAGATGGGGAAAGTTGTCCACCTCCACCTCTGGGCTCCGCTGGCTCCAGCAAGAGCGAAGGCACCCCGGAGGGGGTGGGGTCGTCCTCCTCGGCCCCCCACCCCGCCGCCCGCCCGCCCAGCAGGACCCGGCGTCCCCCCCACTCCCGCTCCTCCCCCCGCAAGAGGCGCCCGGGGGCGACCACTGCCCAGCCCGCTTCCTTCCTCCCGCAGCAGAGGCTCCAACACCCGGAGGGCTTCCCGCGGCCGCTTCTCCAGGAGCACCTCCAAGGCGCGCGGCCAAACTCCCACCCCCAAACTCTGATGGCCGGCGCCATCAGGGGAGGGAGGAGAAGGGTGGGCGGAGGTGGGGCAGGGGTGGTGGGTGCCGGCGAGGGAGAGGAGGAGGAAGGCAGTAAGGAGCGGCATCCAGGCGCTGGGCGAGGGTGCGGGCCCGGGACGCGAGCGGCAGGGCGGCGCAGGGGGCCTGGCCGGGGCGGCGGGGGCGGCAGGACCAGGCAGACCCGGCCGAAGCGGCTGCTGGCCCTGTGCGAGGCCTTGCATGAGGAAGGCTGGGCCGAGCGCCCAGACGGGATGCCCCTGGAAGAGCTGCGCCTGCTGCTGGAGAAGGCGCTGAGCCTGGTGCGGAAGGTGCCGAGCAGTCATGCTGTCGGCCTGGAGAGCGCTCTGTGGGCTGGCCCGCTGGAGGAGGAGGAAGTGGCTGCGAATGGGACCTTGCCAAAAGCTCCCCTGGATGAGGTGGGACAGAGACACAGGGCACCCCAAGAGGCCCCTGCAGAGAGCTCCCCAAGTGGCCCCCACCAGGAGCACCCTCCCGCCCCATCAATCAAAACCCCATCCCGCCGTTCGGCGTCCTCTCCCCCCACTAACCCGAGCCCTGCGGCGGCCGGGGGAGCCGAGCCAGGCTCAGACCGGAGGCGGCCAAGGGGAGAGCAGGTGGCTCTTCGCCCTGTGCCGCACTGCCGCTCGCGTCCCGTGCCCGTGCCGCCTGGATGCCGCGGAGCAGCGCCATCTCCAGCCGCAGCAGCCCCTGCAGCCGCTCCTGCGCCGCCTCCGACAGCGGCGCGTCCTGGGCCAGCAGCGCCTCCCTGCCGCGCCGGGCCTCGCTCAGTGCGCTCGGAGAGACGGGCCTGAAGGGGTGCAGAGGCCGGAGAGGGAGCCCCTCCGTCTCCCCTTTTCTCCCTGCCTCGCCCGCCCGCCGGGCGCGGAAGCGCAGCCGCCTTGACGTCAGGCGCTGGCGGCGTGCGGCCAAACTCGCCCAGCGCCTGGATGCCGCTCCTTACTGCCTTCCTTCTTCTCTCCCTCGCCGGCACCCACCACCCCTGCCCCACCTCCGCCCACCCTTCTCCTCCCTCCCCCGATGGCGCCGGCCATCAGAGTTTGGGGCCGGGATCCAATCACGTGGAAGGGGCAGGGGTGAGTTCAGCTGCGGTTGAGCCACGCTCAAGGGGCCAAAGAGCCAGATCTGGCTCGAGAGCCGCCATTTCCGACCCATGGGCTAGGCCACTCCAGGACCTTGAAATGCTTTTTACGAAGCCACTCCTTCATTGCCCGGGCGGTGTGTTTGGGATCATTGTCATGCTGAAAGACCCAGCCACGTTTCATCTTCAATGCCCTTGCTGATGGAAGGAGGTTTGCACTCAAAATCTCACGATACATGGCCCCATTCATTCTTTCCTGTACACGGAACAGTCGTCCTGGTCCCTTTGCAGAGAAACAGCCCCAAAGCATGATGTTGCCACCCCCATGCTTCACAGTAGGTATGGTGTTCTTTGGATGCAACTCAGCATTCTCTCTCCTCCAAACACGACGAGTTGTGTTTCTACCAAACAGTTCTACTTTGGTTTCATCTGACCATATGACATTCTCCCAATCCTCTTCTGGATCATCCAAATGCTCTCTAGCAAACTTCAGATGGGCCCGGACATGTACTGGCTTAAGCAGGGGGACACGTCTGGCACTGCAGGATCTGAGTCCCTGGCGGCGTAGTGTGTTACTGATGGTAGCCTTTGTTACATTGGTCCCAGCTCTCTGCAGGTCATTCACTAGGTCCCCCCGTGTGGTTCTGGGATTTTTGCTCACCGTTCTTGTGATCATTTTGACCCCACGGGGTGAGATCTTGCGTGGAGCCCCAGATCGAGGGAGATTATCAGTGGTCTTGTACGTCTTCCATTTTCTAATTATTGCTCCCACAGTTGATTTCTTCACACCAAGCTGCTTGCCTATTGCAGATTCAGTCTTCCCAGCCTGGTGCAGGTCTACAATTTTGTTTCTGGTGTCCTTCGACAGCTCTTTGGTCTTCACCATAGTGGAGTTTGGAGTGTGACTGTTTGAGGTTGTGGACAGGTGTCTTTTATACTGATAACAAGTTCAAACAGGTGCCATTACTACAGGTAATGAGTGGAGGACAGAGGAGCCTCTTAAAGAAGAAGTTACAGGTCTGTGAGAGCCAGAAATCTTGCTCGTTTGTAGGTGACCAAATACTTATTTTCCACCATAATTTGCAAATAAATTCTTTCCGAATCAGACAATGTGATTGTCTGGATTTGTTTTCTCATTTTGTCTCTCATAGTTGAGGTCTACCTATGATGTCAATTACAGGCCTCTCTCATCTTTTTAAGTGGGAGAACTTGCACAATTGGTGGCTGACTAAATACTTTTTTGCCCCACTGTATATTCCATATATATATATATATGAAGCCTCATAATATATGTCTCATAATATATGTCTGGGTTGAAGTTAGAACTGGGCTCTAATGTCAGATTAGCAGAGGGCTGTAGTTTGCTCCTTTTTGTTCAAGTAGAGGCTGGGCAGGGGACATTTTAATACGGATTCTTGCACTGAGCAAGATGCCAGTTAGGAAAAAAATAACAATATTCTTGCTCAGTGCAAGAATCCGTATTAAAATGTCCCCTGCCCAGCCTCTACTTGAACAAAAAGGAGCAAACTACAGCCCTCTGCTAATCTGACATTAGAGCCCAGTTCTAACTTCAACCCAGACATATATTATGAGACTACTGATGGTAGATACAGCAATGGTAGATAGCACCATAGAGATGAGGCCTTGCTATTTGGTCAAATACTTTAATCTTCTCAGGATCACATGATTATTTCTCTTCTAATAGAAACAGTTTTAGGAGGCACTCAGGCCATGGTATCAGGCCAATCCACAGCCACCTGCAGAGGCCAATCCACAGCCACCTGAGCAAACCATGCCACAGAACACTGTGGAAGTCTCTTGGGCTTCATGAATCAAATAAGTGCCTCTGTGCCAAGCCATGCAGAACTTTAAAGATTAAAACCAGCACTTTGAATTACACTCGGAAGCATATAGGAAGCCAACGCAGGGCCCAGAGCAGAGGTGTCATGTGCTTATGTCATCCTGCACCAGCCAAAACCCAGGATAGTGCATTGGATCAACTGAATGGGTGATCTTTCAAGGCAAACCATGTAGAGTGCATTGCAGTAGTCCAGACAAGAGGGAATGGGGATGCAAATTATTCTTGAGAGATCCTAGTGTTCCAGGTAGAGCTGCAACTGGTACAACACCTGGAGGTGGGCAAAGCCCAACCTAGATGCAGAATTCACCTGCCCATTGAGTCCTGAAGGACCTAGAAGTTATGGACCAGCTCTTTCAGCAGCAATGCTATCACTGCAAGAGACAACACTGGCAACATTAAAGAACCTGCTGGGCAGCAGGATACCCAACTTGTGCCCATGGCCTAATTTAACATATAGGTATTCACATTCTGCTATCTCAGGGGCAAAGTCCTGAAATAAGATCGGCCCCCTCTCTCCTGGACTTTAGAAAAAACCTAAAGACCTGGTTATGCCACCATGCTTGGGGAGGGGAGGGGAACAGCCAGTCTTGGGGTTGGCTGGTCTCTTAGATCTGCCTTGACCAGCCTTACCAGCCCATGGGATAAGTAAGACCTACCATTGCTTGGATCGGACTGTATTAGATATTTTTATTATTGTTGTTATTTATCGTTTTTATTGATTTTAAAGTTCTTATTGTGAACCGCCCAGGGTCCCTCCTTGTGGGGGGGATGGGCAGGATATAAATGTGAAAAACAAACAAACAAACAAACAAACAAAAGTCCCTGATCACAGGTAAAAAGCCTTTTAAGATCCATGCCATGTTTCCTCCCCAGTGCTGGCTGTTAAAGGACCCAAAACCCAGGAGGGCAATCTTAGAGACAACAACATCCCCATTTTTTTTCCAACCAAGTCTCAATAATACATGAAAAGAACAAGCATAGAAAAGGAGTAAGAAATAGCAAGCCAAAGAAATTAAAGATCCAAGATAAGGGGAAAAAATAGCTAAAACTTGCAGCAACAATGTTCACTATACCTCTCCATACCTTTCTGTCTTGCCAACCATCCTTGCTTCCACCCAGTCCACAAACTACTTCTACAATGCCTTTTGTTCTTTAAACAACTGGCCTCTCTCTTTTCAAGGTATTATCAACTACACCCAAACACAACCCAGCATTCCTAATTGCTAGATGCTAATTTTAACAAAGAGTCAACAGATACTAATTAATGATGCTTGAGAAGAAGAAAAGAGCCGATAACAAAATGAGATAAGCCAACTTTAATCCTTTATTTAGTTAGTTAGTTTCTTAGACTTTGAGGACACTCAAAAAGGCCACAGTATATCCTAGTTTGAATAATCCTAATATCACAGTATATCCTAATTTGAGTAAACTCCGGGAGACAGTGGAGGACAGGAAGGCCTGGTGTGCTATGGTCCATGATGTCACGACTTTAGTCTTTAGACTTTAGTCGGACACGACTAAAGGACTGAACAACAACATCATCATCCTGGTAGGATATGCATACACCTGTATGTGGAAGAAAATTGCATGGGATGAGGAAGGTAATAGTTCCTCCTGGGGATGGCTGGCCCCATAGTGACCTCCCTTTTCAATGAGATTTTACAATCATTGGATTTTTTATCTATTTATCTTATTAGACAGGTTGATTGTATTTATTTTTATATGTTTTAATTGTCGAGTATTTTTGTAAACTGCGCAGAGTCCCCCGTTGGGGGGAGATGGGCGATGATAAATTTGAATAATAAATAAATAAAAATGTGTGTGTGTGTGCATATGTGATCAATGCCAGTTAGGAAAAAAATTGTATCAAATTTGGGAGGGTGCTCCATAGCAGAAGAAAATAGGAAATAGTATGATATAAAGAGAAGATGTTGATGTACTTAAGACATAAGCTTTCTTCTTGTTGGACAGATGAAGAGTGAGTCTGAAAGGTGAAGCAAGTGCTCAGTGATTGTGCATATCTGAGGAATGGCCAGTGCAGGGAGAGAAAACAAGGGACACCGAATTAAGAGAAAAGATGCTGGATATATATTTCTCTTCATCTTTCACCTCCTCCTGTGCGTATGTTTATATTATATGCTTACAAGCAGGACCCTAGCATTTTATTTTTTAAGGCACACACACATTTATACAGAACCCTAAGGCCACAAACGCTGTGCATGTTTGCTTGATAAGTAGTTCCTACTGAATGCAGGGGACCTGATTCTTTTTGTCCAAGGTTTAGAGGAGGATCATTTGGTTAGCGTGTCTTCCAGTCCCAGCCAAGCGAACTGGGGAATGCGCCGACCACCACCCTGTTCTATTGGACTCACTCCCAGCCAGGCACGCAAAGAATTTCAGCACCTCAGTAAGTGATGGCGAGGAATTCCCCCTCCGGAGAGAATAACAGAGCCCTCAAAGGATGCCACCACTTGTACCGAGAAACAGCATCCAGCCCGAGCAACGGTAAAATGGAGGCGGCGGCAGAAGCGACTTACGGTTCCAATAGACCGGGTAGCACTCGGCGTGGACTACATCCACCTCGTAGAGGCCGCCACGGACACAAACCGGCTCAGGGGTCAGGTTGCTCGAAGAAGGCTCGAGGTTCTCAGGCCTGCCGGTGGGGCTAGGCGAACCCTGCCCGCCCAGGAGCTGCAGGGCGCGATAGGCCAGTTCGATGCGCAGCGAGTCGTAGCCGATGAACGGCTTCCAGCTCTTGCGGTCCTCGCGGTAGAACCAGCGAACTTCCTCGGCTCCCAGCTCGCGAACTACCTCGTAACCGCGGCTCGTGCCGGAGGAAGCAGAGGCGCCCCCGCCGCTCACCCCGCTGGCTGTTCCCCGAGCTCGCTTGCGGCGCTCGGCCCCGCCGCAGTCGGGGCCAGAAAAGCAGCTGCCGGCGCTCTCGCTGCTGGCCAGCTCGCCATCGCCTTCCTCGTCGTCGTCTTCGTCGAGCTCGTCGTCGTCTTCGTCGTCCTCCTCCCCGTCTTCCTCGCGGCCCAACGGCGGGTAGAGCAGCCCGGCAGCGCCGCCCCCGTCCATCAGCGTGGCGCCGCCGGGGTCGAGGAGCAGGAGGCGGTTGATGCGGCGCCGGCGCCGCCTCTGTGGGGGAGAAGCGTGAAGCGGGGAATGGTGTCGGCGGTGGTGGTGGTGGTGATGCGGCCGCCGGTGGGGAGGCGGCGGGGGCAGGTGCTGCGGGCCTTCCGGGCGGTCCGGCGCCGCTTCCTCGGAGCCCGAAGACGACAACAGCACGGGTGGCTGAGGAGAGCGCGGACGCGACGGCTGCTGCTCTGCTGCCGCCTTAGGATCGATCAGCGGTTTCTCCTCAGAATCACAGACTCTCCTCGCTCCTTTGCGGAAGCCGCCCAGGCAGGCAGCGGCCGGGTTCGAAATGGAGCCCCCGTTGGCGGCCGCCTCAGGATTCTCCATGCCGCCGCGGAGAGGCAGGGAAGGGAGGGGGAGGCAGAGGCCGGGCGAGGTGGAAAAGCCGGCCGGCCGGGGCTCCGGGTCCGGGCCCGCCCTTGCTCCGCCTTGCGCGCCGCCCAGGTTCGCCGCCGTCGGCAGGGAGAAAACGCATGCGCATCTGAGGGAGGGGGACGCGCCCCACGGCACAAGAATGAGACCGTGGAGACGCCACGTCTACGGTGGGTAGGGGGGACGCGCCTCCCATTTCAGTGGGCACTCGACATTACTTCCGGAGCATCGCCGGCGAGCCCTCTTTTGCAGCTCCCGGGTGTGATATAACGTGTTTAAGCCGTGGATTGTAAGAACCATGGGTTGTTGAATAAGCCAAACATTTTCAATCTAAGGTGAACTCAAACGAGCCACATTATAGCCTAACATGAAATATTTCGTTTGTTTGATTTGGGCTTAGCATGGCATGTACACGTAGCCATGTGGTTTGTGGTTAGATTCAGCTTTTGTGTGCTGGCTTACTAGTGGCCCAGTGGCCCAGGCAAAACCCAGCCAAAACATAGGGGTCTGTGTGGGTATAACGGCAGTTACACTGGACAGAGAAAAATGTGGCCTTGCAGATTGTATTGAACTGATGTCTAGCTAACGGCATTTGGTACTGAGGATGTGGGAGCTAAAGTTTGCCCGGTTTAGAGGAATACAGTTTACAGATCTGTATTAGATTTGTGCTCATAGGACCTGTTACTGTACAGTATATCCATGGAAACTCTGGGATAGAAACAGCATTTTCACAAGGTTGCAAGGAAAACGTACAACGTTGAATAACACCAAAGAAAAGGGTAGGGCCAGCCCTTGTTTTCTGATGACCAATCCATTTTTAAAAAAAATAAAATAAGGGGCGTGGTGGCTCAGCGGGTAAGACGCCAGGCTTGTCGATCGGAAGATCCGCAAGTTTGGAGGTTCGAATCCCTAGCCCTGCATGCGGAGTGAGCTCCCGCACTAGCTCCAGCTCTTGCCAACCTAGCAATTCGAAAGCATGCAAATGCAAGTAGATAAATAGGTACCACTTCGGTGGGAAGGTAACAGTGTTCCACGCGCATCATGCTGGCCACATGACCACGGAAGTGTCTTCGGACAGCGCTGGCTCTTCGGCTAACAAACGGAGATGAGCACCAGCCCCTAGAGTCGGACACGACTGCACAACTGTGGGGGGGAACCTTTACCTTTAATAGAAAGTTGGGTGTGGACTAGGGAGACTGAGGTCTCAGTTACTTTGCATCACTCATAATCTCTGATTCAAATGAATTTCACAGGGTTGTGGTGAAAATAAAAATTAGGGTAACTCTATGAACACCACCTTGAGGAACTAAGTGGAAATCTAGAAGATAAATATATTAAAGTAAATAATAAATAAATTGTAGGAAGAAAGGGAGCTAGGATTTATGGCTTAGTGCAGGAATGAGGACAGCCTGTGGGCTACCCACAGCCCCCAAGACCCATTTTTGTGGTTCCCAAAGCAGCTCCAAATTGTGCTGCTGAAATTTGACAACAGTATGCCTTTAATAGCACTGTTTGTGGGGTTTAGGGGGGGAAAAAAGTGTGTTAAGATTCCACAGCGTTTAATATATCCCTTGTGCTCTTAATTCCACAAATTATCCCAAATTCCACAAAACTGAAAAGATGAGCCCAAAATGTCAACCCACTTTCAGTAGTCACAGTTATCTCTGGTGTTGCCCTCTAGGTAAAGGTAAAGGTTCCCCCTGCACGTTTGTGCAGTCGTGTCCGACTCTAGGGGCTGGTGCTCATCTCCGTTTGTTAGCCGAAGAGCCAGCGCTGTCCGAAGACGCTTCCACGGTCATGTGGCCACATGACGCACACGGAACGCTGTTACCTACCCACCGAAGTGGTACCTATTAATCTACTTGCATTTGCATGCTTTCGAATTGCTAGGTTGGCAAGAGCTGGAGCTAGTGCGGGAGCTCACTCTGCACACAGGGCTAGGGATTCAAACCTCCGAACTTGCGATCTTCCGATCGACAAGCCTGGCATCTTACCCACTGAGCCACCATGCCCTCTACAGTCAACAAAAAATGAAATAGAATGTCTACTTTTGGATTAATATATGAATTCAGCCAATTCACATGCAGGCATGGAATTAAACCAGAATTGGGCCTGGTGGATGACCTGCATTGAGACCTAGATGGAAGGAGTGTTCCCCTCCCGGAGCAGAGCTGTGACTCATGGGTTTTGCTAGGCTCATGGTTTGTTGTTGTTCAGTCGTTTAGTTGTGTCCGACTCTTCATGACCTCATGGACCATAGCACACCAGGCCTTCCTGTCCTCCACTGTCACCCGGAGTTTACTCAAATTCATGTTCGTTACATCGGTGATGCTATCTAACCATCTCGTCCTTTGCCATCCCCTTCTCCTTTTGCCTTCAGTCTTTCCCAGCATCAGGGTCTTTTCCAGTGAGTCCTCTTTTCACATTAGGTGGCCAAAGTATTTGAGCTTCAGCTTCAGTATCTGTCCTTCCAATGAGCAGTCAGGGTTGATTTCCTTTAGGATTGACTGATTTGACCTCCTTGCAGTCCAAGGGACTCTTAAGTGTCTTCTCCAGCACCACAGCTCGAAAGCATCAATTCTTCGGTGCTCAGCCTTCCTTATGGTCCAACTCTCACAGCCATACATTACTACTGGGAAAACCATAGCTTTAATTATACGGACCTTTGTTACATATTGCATGTATATTACTGCAATATGCTTACATGGGCCGACTACTTGTTGTTGTTTATTCGTTCAGTCGCTTCCGACTTCTTGACTTCATGGACCAGCCCACGCCAGAGCTTCCTGTCGGCCGTCACCATCCCCAGCTCCCCCACGGTTGAGTCCGTCACTTCCAGAATATCATCCATCCATCTTGCCCTTGGTCAGCCCCTCTTCCTTTTGCCTTCCACTACTTCCACTTTTGCCGACTACTAGCAAACTACAATTGGTTCCAAATACAGTAGCCTACCTCTGCATGTGGGAGCCACTATGCACGTGTAATCCCAGTGCTGTGGGCTCTGCAGTGGTTGCCAATAAGCATCTAGATACGATTGAAAGTGCTATTTTTTAATCTATAATGCTCCATATAGCTTGGTAACTGAGCATCTGCAGGATCATCTACTTCATGTGGCTCCTATCTGTGCAGTATGCACATCCTGAGTAGGAATGTTGAGGGTATCCAGAATCTTCCTGGGAGAGATTCTAGGAAAAGCAAGAAATCTGCTGTTCAGGAGTGGTGCCAGCTCTCTGGAACACTCTTCTACCTGGAATCTGGATAGCCCCTTGAAGGCTGTGAAATTAGAGTTGTTTAGAATGGCTTTTGGAGTTTAGGTCAGGTTATCAGGACACATAAAAACAACAATAATAATGTTGGAATATGAGCTGATTGTTAATATGAACTGATGGTTTAAAAAGGAATGCGTTATGTTTTTGAACTATGCCATGATGAAGTATTGTTTGTGATTATTATTTGCTTTTAACTAAACTGCCATGAGCCCTTAATGTGGTGATATAAAAATATAATAAATAATAAATACATTGTAGTTTATTCATTTTTTTTGTTGTTCAGTTGTAGTCGTGTCCGACTCTTCGTGACCTCATGGACCATAGCACACCAGGCCTTCCTGTATTCAATAAAGAATAGTTAATCTATGATTTAGTACAAAGTACAAATTTGTATGGAAAATAACAATTTATGAATATGAAGGATTACAATAGCCTTCCCCAAACCTAGTATTTTCCACTTTTTTTTTTGCTGTTCAATCCTGTCCAATCCTCGGTGACTGCCTGAACTAGTCCCTGCAGTTTTCTTGGCAAGATTTCAGAAGTGGTTTGCCATTGCCTCCTTCCTAGGGCTGAGAGACTTGCCCAAAGTCACCCAGCCAGCTTTCATGCCTAAGGCGGGACTAGAACTCACAGACTCCTGGTTTCTAGCCCTGTTGCCTTAACCACTAGACGAAACTGGCTCTCATTTTCCCCCCCACTAATTCCTATTATGCCCAACTATGCTGCCTCATTATTCTAGTATTTATATACAGTACCTATATCTGGTAGCATCATATTGGAGAAGGCAACACTGGACAATTATCTGGGGCAGTAGAACCATTAAAATTGTGACATATAACTTGTTTTTCTCCTAGGAAATTGACATTCCATTAAATAATTACCTTTTATCCAGCAAATTAATCTCCTTTTCATAGCTTGTTAAATCCACTAACCGATTCAGGGAATTTTCCTATGTGTTGGTCTGTTGATTTTCTTAAACCAGAACAAACCCAGAGCATGAACAAGAAGATTATCAGACTAATAATATGACAATAATATTTAGCAGACTAATAATATGGCAATAATATTTAACAAGACCAATCTTCCTAGATACCATAAAATAAATTTCTACGTTGCTACTATGACCTCTCAATTGAGGAAAATCCAGAGTAGATTGGGTCACCCAAGCCCAGGAGGCCTCAAGTAAAGCTTCTCTTTATATCCTAAAGCCACCCCACCTCTCCCATTGCTTGGTGCCCCTGTGCTTTAACCATACTATATCCTTTCCTTTTGAAAAGGAGGGAGGACATGCAGGTTTAGACTTGATGGCCAACAGAATCCCACGTGGCCTGCATTTTTGCAGAATTATAGCAGAACACATTCAAGGCTGTCCTCCCCCTTGGAGGAGAAATGTGAGGCATTGTCAAAGCACCATGTTGTCTGAAACTTTCTACACATTCTCCAGTTCAGGATGGTGCTTGGAAGTTCTTCCCTAGTGTAGGAAGACACAGACTTCTTTTTTCTGTTGTGTTCTCATGGCATTGCCTTCATCTGATCCCCAGCCCATATCTGAGGCCACTTTAAACTGTCCTTTGCTGTACTAGTGTTACAATAGTGTTTCCCCCCTTACCATAATGCAAATCTTGCTGTGGATACAGTTGGATGTGCTTTGCCAACCATTTGATCATGGTGCTGTCTGTGATGCTGTTAGATGATCCCTAGGAAGTAGAACCAGCCCAGCATCTATTGGCCTCTAGTCATGTGTATAGGCACTCCACTTCCCTGATCCCCTGGCGCTGTCTTCCAGGGCCATTTTGCTTCGAACAGTAAAACAATCCAGTTTTTTTAAAAATTGGGTCTTCCCTCCCATACCTGCCAGGTAGGTTTGGAGACCTGGATCAGCCGCAGCAGCAGCTGAACAGCACTGGTGGCAGGGGCACTGTATGATGAAGCTGGGGGGAGAGATGGCTGTTCCTCTGTGCTTCATAGTGCACTTCCTATCAGTTGTCCAGGCTACTTTTGAACATGGTCTTAGCGCTCCCCTGGGATAATGCTGGGAGGGGAACCTAAAGAAGGTCTTGCTGACTTAAGGAAATAAATTGTTCGATTTAATGTGGCTCTTAAAGCAACAGCACTTTTTTAAAAAGCTATTACAAAACCTGAAAGAAGTTGGGCTTGTTTAATGTACAATAAGGAGGTCATGCATTTATGCAAAGTCCAAAGCATTTCTGAATTATTTTCAAAGTGTGCACGGCTCAGCTAGATCTGAGAACCTAAAGCTGTAGATATAGGATTTGACTGTAGGCCAGTGAGTGTTAAAGGGCAAGCTGTCCCCACACTCCAAAATGGAGAAACACTGAGTGTGTTTCACTTTTACTATGGATCTCAAAATTCTATGGCAAAATTCTATGTTTGAAGATCTATGATTGCCACATACTGTATAACATCAGAAGGTAATCAATTTCTCTTGCCAAGAGATTATTTTAAACAAAGTGTTTTAACTGCCCCTAATGAGACCTGCTGCCTTCGTGCGTCAATAAGATTTGTTTAAATCATAATATATTTTATACCACTTTCCATGTAAACATCTTCAAGCAGTGCAGAATAAAAATGACAAAGAATTAAAATTAGTCAATATAAAAATACATACATGAAAACAGAGAGGGAGGGGCAAGAAAAATCAATAATATTCACTCAGGGAAGGCCTTCAGTGACTGCTTAAAACAGAGCTTTCCAAACTTTTCATGTTGGTGACACACTTTTTAGACATGCATCATTTCGCGACACACTCTTACAGCAGGGCACAAGGCAGGCACTAGGAGCTGCGCAGAATCACAGCTGGTTTGGAGGCAGCAAGGCACAAGGCAGGCACTAGGACCTGTGTGGAAGCCAGGAGGCAGCAGCAGCCGCGACACACCCAGACACTGCAGCCGACAGACACACTAACGTGTCCCGACACACAGTTTGGAAAGCTCTGGCTTAAAAGATACAGCACTTTTGTTGAGTGGTGTGTTGTGGCCAAAGCCTGGCTCACCTAAAGCAACCAAATCACTTTGAAGATACAATATAATTTTATTTAGTATGCAACCCATAATACAGTATAAATAGAGCTTATATAAAAAGGTAAAGGTACCCCCCGCACATTTGTGCAGTCGTGTCCGACTCTAGGGGCCGGTGCTCATCTCCGTTTGTTAGCCAAAGAGCCAGCGTTGTCCGAAGACGCTTCCACGGTCATGTGGCCGCATGACACGCGCGGAACGCTGTTACCTACCCACCGAAGTGGTACCTATTAATCTACTTGCATTTGCATGCTTTCGAATTGCTAGGTTGGCAAGAGCTGGAGCTAGTGCAGGAGCTCACTCTGCACGCAGGGCTAGGGATTCGAACCTCCGAACTTGCAATCTTCCGATCAACAAGCCTGGCGTCTTACCCGCTGAGCCACCACGCCCCTAAGAGCTTATATACCTTTGGCCTACTGCAGTACATTGCAAAGATAAGGCAAAGGAAAAAGGCAGACCCAGTGGAAATTACAGCATGATGTTGGAATGTTTTAGATAAACCCATCCGTGTTACCGTATTATTATTTATCCCTTCCTGCTAGGTCAGCATGCCAGCTATGCTATCTCTGAGATGTAGCTGGTGAATAGAAACAAGTTGGTTTACTGGGCCACAGGTTCCTGGCTGATTCTTCTCCCTGTCACCACTCAGGGTCAATTCAGCTTGCTGTGAATATTTTCTTACAAGGGCACTTTAAGCAGTCCGTATCTATGGGGGGGGGGGCATCTCAGAGGTTTGGTAGTGAATGCAGCTTAAATGTGTATGGGGGGGTACCTTTTACCACCACAGGTGGCCCTTTGTTTTTTCAGACAATAAAACCAGGAGGTAGCCAGCTAGGCACCACAAAGGGAGTTGATATATCATCTAAAATGGAAGATGACTAGTAAATTGTAGCTAATGAGAATTTGATATATTATGACACAGCACAGCTGTATAAGTGCTACAGCTCTTATCCAGCTCTACACCAAATGTAACTTGGGCTGGAACCTAAGATCAAGAGGGAGGTCTGAGTGCCACATCACAAAAACACTCTTTAAAACAGTTTTCTACCCTGAATTATTTATGCAACAATAGTTGATGCAGCTCAGAGATAAGTAACGCGTCCAAAAAAGTGAATAATTGGAAAGAGTTTGACAAAGATTAAAACACACTTGCCCCATTAAAGCACACACAAAAAAATGGTGTACTATATTTTTCTTCATCTGGACAAATGTCATTCTGGATAGAAAAATTGCATATTAATTTTTTAAAATGTTTTTATTTCTCTGTTAAATCACTTACGTATTCATATTTAGGTAGTTTTTTTTTTGTTATTGTTTCGGGTTTTGTCCCTGCTTTATTTTAATTTCTGTGTTTTTGCTTTTGCTTTTAAGATTTTGGCTTGATGTTTCATTTTTTTTCTTTTTCTTTTTTAACAATTTATTTATTTATTTATTTATTCATTTATTCATTCATTCATTCATTCATTCATTCAACTTATATGACTGCCCATCTCCCCCCATGGGGAACTCTGGGCAGTTCACAACAATTAAGTTAAAATAAAATACGTTAAAATAAATTCTAAAAATATATAAAACTACAATATATACAGTACAAAAATAATTATAAAATCCAGATGGACAAGGTATTCATTAAAAGAAGGACATTAAAATTAGGGGATTAGCCATCTCCATGAGGAACTATCCCTTCCTCCTTCCCATGCCAGGCAGCAGAACCAGGTCTTCAGCTCTTTCCTAAAGGTCGGGAGGGAGGAAATCTATCTCAACTCTGGGGGCAAGATGTTCCATAGAGTGGGCGCTGTCACAGAGAAGGCCCGCCTCCTAGACACCATCAGATGGCATTCTCTAATTGATGGGGTTCGTAGCAGGCCCTCTCTGGATGACCGGGTGGGGCGGGTCGATAACATGGGGATAAGACGGTCCCTCAGGTATTCTGGTCCCATGCCATGTAGGGCTTTAAAGGTGATAACCAACACCTTGAATTGTACCCGGAAGCAAACTGGCACCCAATGTAGCTCGCGGAGCAACGGTGTTACATGTGCAGATCTTGGAGCACCCAAAACTGCCCACGCGGCCGCATTCTGCACCAGCTGAAGCTTCCGGATAGTCTTCAAGGGTAGCCCCATGTAGAGCGCATTGCAATAATCTTCATGGGAGATGACGAGAGCATGAGTGACTGTACGGAGGGCGTCGCGCTCCAGGAATGGGTGTAACTGGCGCACTAACCAAAGTTGTGCAAAAGGACGTACTTCCGAGGTACGTCCCAAGGACGGCAAGTTAAAATCCCCCAGGACCATAAGCCTGGGGAACTCCACCGCCAACCCCGAGACGGCCTCCAGCAGCTCAGGCAGGGAGGATGCTACGCAGCAGGGAGGCTGGTACAATAGCAACACTCCCAACTGTTCACGGGCACCCAACTTGAAGAACAGGGTCTCACATCCGGATACTTGTGGAGCAAGGCCCCTGAAAGCCACCAAAGATTCTCTGATGATAACTGCCACCCCTCCTCCCCTACCTCTGTCTCTCGGCTGGTGCCACACCCGAAATCCGGCTGGGCACATCTCCGAGAGGGCTACTCCTCCCTCTGGGCCCAGCCAGGTTTCGGTAATACACGCCAGGTCCGCCCCCCTCTCCGTGATTAATTCACTTATGAGAGGGGCTTTGTTGTTTACTGACCTGGCGTTGAGTAGCAGCAGTCGAAAGCCGGGGCCCTCAAGGATCCACTGACCAGAACCTGGGGTTGAACTCGGACGACCGGAACGCGCCACCGGTACTAAACACCGGGGGCGCCTTCCCCGAAGATGGCCTGTCCTCCGGTTCCCGTCACAATATCAAATACAAAACACCCATCCAGAAATAAAGAAAAAAGAAAAATATATACATATATGCATCTCAGACATACAAGCTAATATACCAATGCAAGCACGCTTCACAGAGCAATCACACATACGGGGGAAAAAATAAAACCTCTCTATTCATAACATGGGAAAGAGAATGTGCAAAAAGTGTCTTCACACACCCTTTCCCAATACAATAATGCTCTTTGGCAGGCTGACAAACTGCTATTGTCCTCCAGAAGAGGCTTCATCTGGAAAGTTTTACACATCCTCACAAGCCCAAGCTTCTGGCAAACTATCAGCTACTTCTTCGGTGAGGTAACTGGGGAAGACAGGTGCATGGCACAGATCTGGTCACTCGTGGTCCAGAACTTAAAATATAGCATTTTAATTACCCGGATTATGGCAGTAGTTACTATACATTCCGTTGTTTAGTGTGTTTTTTTCTGACTTCCACAATAAATTGAAAACCCTCTGTTTTTCCCAGAAGATGTCAGCACTGAGCTAGATCAAGTACAAGTGTCTGCTCCATGGAACATTTTTTTGATTTTGGTGTAAGCCTTCAAATCTGCCTTCTTGCTACTTACCTGTTTCTTCAAAATCACAAAGCTGTGTCTCCTTCCCTCTGCAATAAGGAGATCTAGTTTCTTTGGAGGAAACCTTCATAGGTCCTCTATCACCAAGTAACCATTTCCTTTCCCTTCAAAAGTCAATATTTGTAAGGACTGCTCCCAACGATGTCTATCAAATTCCCCTTTCTCAAGAAAGCTCCGAAACGCAGGCTTCTTTAAAAGCAAAGAGGTTTATTGAAGTACATAGGTGCAGGAACAAAGACGTGAATGAATTGGCATGGCATGGTATGTTACATTTAAACATTTCTCCCCCCATTGTCCTTTTGAAGTTGATGTGTGAAGTACTTGGCTCCAGCTTCACTAGACAGTCCTTCCTGGGCTGATACGTTCCGTTTCACAGCTCGTTACGTTGGCTTCGGCTGCTTGTCAGTTGCGAGTCTATTTCCGCGTGTCGGTTAGCACGTACTTGTATGAATGGCAGAGGTCTGCCGAACTCTGACATGCCGCCCGTCCAAGAAAATCCCCCCTCCCCTTGGAATGTATATACATTTTTACACTTGGTACCTTCTGGGTCAGATCAATAATTGTACAGTAAATCGTTTAATTGGTTAACGTGGTTTGTCCGGGAATTCTTTGTGAAAGTTTCTGATCATCTCTGGGGCTTGCATGTGTTTTTGAGCAACCCACTCTCTGTCCCCGATTGGGAGGTGTTGCCATTTCACTAAGTACTGCAGCTGTCCTTTAAGTCGTCTACTGTCTAGAATTTTGTCAATTTCAAAATGTGGTTCCCCATTGACTAGTGTCGGTGTTGGCTCGGCCACTTCGGGGTGCCAGTCAGATGGTTTATAACGTTTTAGTAAGCTGATGTGGAAAACTGGGTGGACACGTTTCAATGCTTTGGGGAGTTGCAGTTTAACCGTCACTGGGTTGATTACAGTTACAATAGTGAACGGTCCAATGAATTTGGGTGCGAGTTTTTTAGATGGCTGTGTGGAGCGCAAGTTCTTTGTGGAGAGATACACTTTATCTCCCACTCTGAGTTCCCATTCCGCCGCTCTTTTCCTGTCAGCGTATTTTTTGTAATTTGCTTTTGCGTCCTCGAGGGTTTTCATCATCACCGACCAATTACTCTTTATTTTAGCGATCCACTCGTCTGCCTGTAAAGGGGTGGACCCTTCCATTACTTGGGTCAGCGCGAGTTCGGGGATAGTGACAAAGTCCTGCCCCGTTGCGATTTGGTACGGTGAGAAACCCGTGCTTTGATGGATGGAGTTATTGTATGCTACTTCAGCGAAAGGTAATAACTCCGCCCAATCATTCTGTTGATAGCTAATGTAGCATCTTAGGTACTGTTCTAGTATGGAGTTAATGCGTTCAGACGATCCGTCAGTACACGCGTGGAATGCAGAGCTTAACCCCTGGCTAGAACCAATCAATTTTAAAAATGCCCGCCAGAATTTGCACGTAAAGGTACTTCCGCGGTCGCTTATTATGCGTTCGGGCGTACCGTGGGCTCTGTAGATGTGTTGAATGAACAATTTAGCCAATTTGTGTGCGTTCGGAATCCCATTGCATGCAATGAAATGTGCTTGCTTGGAAAATAGGTCAGTGACCACCCAAATTGCCGTTTTCTTGCTGCTCATGGGTAAGTCCACGATAAAATCCATGGCGATTTGTTTCCATGGTTGTGTAGGGTTGGCCACCGGTTGCAGTAGCCCTGTGGGTTTCCCCATCACCCGCTTTGCTGTAGCGCATACTGGGCAAGAGGCTACATATTCCTTTACGTCCTTGCGCAGGGTTGGCCACCAAAACTTATTCCTGATCAAATGTAGTGTTTTAACAAACCCGAAGTGGCCAGCCGTTTTGTGGTCGTGTGTTTTCTCTAATGCCCCCTTCCTAAGTCCTTTGGGGACGTACACCTTTCCTTCCTTCCACCATAGCCCGTTGCTTTCAGTGAGCGTATGTCTGTTCTCCCTCCACCAGTCGTCAGACAGTGTTTCTGTTCGTAGCTTAGCTTCAAAAGGGTTTTCCTCTGCTGCCTTGGCTTTGCTGCGAGTGAGAGCTAGATTCCCTTCTAACCTCTTCGTTCCCCCCCCCCCCCCGTTCTGCTGGCTCACCTGCCTGTGGCGATGTGTGTGCGAGCGTGGGGGTGAGTGTGTTTGCTGTACCGTCTAGCCTGGTCGCCTGGCAGCCCTGTTCCGAGGGTTCGCCTGGTTGTTGAGGTGTGTGTGCTTGCTTAGGGAATAGTGTTTCTACCAGCCCCTCGACTTTACCATCGTGTTGGGGTAGTCGTGACAACGCATCTGCTAGGAGGTTCTTTCCCCCCGGAAAGTATTGCAGGGTGAAGTTAAATTTGCTGAAAAATTCAGCCCACCGCAATTGCTTGTGATTCAGTTTCCTGGAGGATTTGAGTGCCTCTAGGTTTTTGTGGTCCGTCCAGACCTGGAAAGGGATGGTCGCCCCCTCCAAGAGATGGCGCCATGTGTCTAGTGCGTGTTTGACAGCGAACGCTTCCTTCTCCCAAACATGCCATCTTTTTTGCGTTTCGCTGAATTTTTTGGAAATGTAAGCACACGGTCTCAATTTCTTTGCCTCATCGAATTGAAGCAGTATTGACCCAATGGCATTGTGGGAAGCATCCGTGTGAATTATGAATTGCTTCTCCACTTCCGGGTGTTTGAGGATGGGTTCCTCTGTGAATAGAGCCTTGAGTTTGTCGAATGCCTCCTGGCATTCCGTGGTCCAAATTAGTCTAGTACTGGGTGATTTCCCCTTGGCCCCCTTTCCTTTTGTTTTCAATAGGTCCGTCAAGGGTAGTGCAATCTGGGCGAACCCGTGAATAAATTGGCGATAGAACCCCGCAAAACCCAGAAAGGCTTGGAGTTGTCTGCGGGTTCGGGGGGGTTCCCACTCTAACACTGCTTTTACTTTCCCCGGGTCCATTTCAATGCCTCTGTGAGATATCCTATAGCCTAGGAAGTCTAAGCTGTCCTTGTGGAATTCACACTTTTCCAATTTGACATATAGTTTAGCCTCAAGCAATTTCTCTAACACTCTCTTAACTAGGTGTGTGTGTTCCTCCAGGTTATCAGAAAAAATCAAGATGTCGTCTAAATACACAATTACCCCTTGGTAGAGAAACTCATATAAAACCTCATTAATTAGTCGGATGAATATGCCCGGTCCTCCCGCAATCCCAAACGGGAGAACCCGATACTGATATTGACCCAATGGGCAGTTAAATGCCGTTTTCCATTCGTCCCCTTCCCGTATGCGTACTCGATAGTATGCCTCTCGCACATCTAGCTTGGTAAAAATTTTGCCTTTTGCCAATTGCGCTAGCATGTCTTTGAGGAGTGGGAGAGGGTACTGGTTGGTCACTGAAATAGCATTTAACCCCCTGTAGTCTGTGCAAAGCCGTAAGGACCCATCCTTCTTTTTCCGGAAAAGTACAGGGGCAGCTAAAGGTGAGTTTGAGGGTTCAATAAAACCCCTTGCCAAATTTTTATCGATGAATTTACGTAGCTCACCTAATTCTTTCTGGGTCATCGCATACATTTTGGGTTTTGGGAAGGGAGCCCCAGGGATCAAATCAACCGTTGCGTCTGAAGCCCTGTGGGGGGGTTCCTGTTCGCATACTTTTTGCCCAAACACCTCACCCACGGAGGTGTAGACCTCCGGGATTGTGTCTGGGAGCGTCTCCCCCTCCTCGTCTTGATTCTCCTCCCATTGTTCCATCCCCTCGTGTACCGTGCCAGCCGCCCCCCATTCCAATTCACTTACTCCATTTGTTTCTTCAACCGCTTTGTAAAGCCCATCAAAGAACTCAATTTCCCCAGACGCCCAGTCCACTCTAGGGTTTCTTTTCCTGAGCCATTTGAGTCCTAACACGATATGTCGCGCAGCAATGGGTGCGACTATGAAGCGTAATGTCTCTACATGAGTCCCCACAGACATTTGTATGTCTTCAGTGGTGAATTCGATTGGGCCCCCCTTCATTTCGGACCCATCCAATTGGCAGAACGTGATGGGTGTCTGCATTTTAACCAACCTGAGTTTCAGTTTGGTTGCTATTTTTGGGTGTATCAAACATCTGGAACACCCAGAGTCCAGCATGGCCACCCCCCACAATTGTCCCGTCCCATCCAAAGTTTGCAACTGTACCTTAACGTTCATCGTGGGGCATTTTGGGACACCTGCCCCCCCGTTGCGGCCAATGGTGAAGGCCTGTCCTGCGGCGCACTTTAGCACAGGCCGTCGTAGTTTTCCGCTGGCTCGAAGTCATCATTTGAGGTGTCGGACTCACTGCTCCCCTGTTGCCAGTCCCGTCTCCCCACGGTTGCTTCCGCCGCTCCTTTGTACTTCGCCGTTGCAGTCTTGCTTTCTTTGGTGTCAGGTGCCTTTTTCAATGGGATTTTCTCTTTGGCGTTCGTCTTGGTTTGTGGGCAATTGCTTATCCGGTGACCCTCTTTGCCGCAACGAAAGCATAGCCCATCTTTCGTACAGCGTTCTTTCTCCTCCTCCCAATTCCGTTGCTTGGTGAATTTGCGGGGTTGAGTGAAAGAGGTCCCAGGTTTCTTGCGCATGGAGTTGAAACTTTTTATGTTCTGGAGCTGCATTGTGCTGTTTTCCACTTTCCCAGCCAGTTGAATCCATCCTTCTAATGTCCCCGGGTCATCTCTCGTTATGGCTAGTTCTATAATTTCCTGTCGTAATCCGTATTGAAAGTGCTGGACTTTGAAGGATTCAGGCCAGTCAGGTAATTTCGATAGGAGTTTCTTGAAGTCCATAGCGTACTCCGCTACTGTTCTGTTGCCTTGTCTTAAATTTTGAATTCGAGTCTTCGCTGAGATTTTAGATAGCGTATCTTCAAATCTCAGTCTGAGTGCGTACATAAACTTCTGAAAGTTCCTCAGCTCGCTGGCTCCGCAGTCGTGGAGACTCACTAGCCAGTCACCCGCCTCTCCCCTTAGAAAACTGGAGACATAACGCACCTTGCTCACCTCCGTTTGGAAGGTATGCTCGAATTCCTCCATAAACCCCTGAACGTGTGTTAGGAAACATGCTAATTTCCTTGGGTCCCCATCGAATTTCATTTTTAGTTCGTTTACCCCGCTTGGGGCATGGGCTCTCAAAAAGGTTCTGCGATGATCGTAGTCTGGGGTTACAGGAGTTCGGCTGTATGGAAGCTGCCCATAGAATAGTGTTTCTTCCTCCCTCTCCTCGTTTTCCCCACTTGACTCTACGATTTCTTCCTCTTCGTCGGAGCCTGTTGGGCTCCTTTCTGCCTCCCTAGGTCCCTCTAGGGCTCTTAACAACTGTTCAATGCCCCCCCCCCCCCATGGAGTCCAATTTTTTGTTCATCGTCCCTACCTCTAGGCTCAGGTGTGCCATCTGATTCTCCAGGGCTTCGATTCGATGGGTCTGGGTGACCCTTTTCTTGGCTTTCCCTCCTTTTCCTTTCAGCCCTTCCCCGACTGCGATAGACCATCCCGCCGGGGTAGGCTTGGGATTGCTGAGGGCCATGAGGTTTACCTCCTTCTTCTGTGATTTCTTATTTTCTCGCTGTTCAGTAGTCTCTGTAGGGGACGACTCCGCTCGCTGGGTTGCCTCCAACGCCCGGACAGCTGCTGCACTGGTTCCGGCTACCTCGAGAGTCTCCGCTGCTGCTACTGACTCCATTCTGCTCCGTGGGTGGAAAAAGGTTTTTTTTTTTTTTTTTTCCGGTGGTGTGACTGCTTTCAACTGGGGAGCTCACCGAATTTTGCCGGGATATTCCTCAGGATACGTGGTCAGGATTGATTCACGTCTTTATGTAAGGACTGCTCCCAACGATGTCTATCAAATTCCCCTTTCTCAAGAAAGCTCCGAAACGCAGGCTTCTTTAAAAGCAAAGAGGTTTATTGAAGTACATAGGTGCAGGAACAAAGACGTGAATGAATTGGCATGGCATGGTATGTTACATTTAAACATTTCTCCCCCCATTGTCCTTTTGAAGTTGATGTGTGAAGTACTTGGCTCCAGCTTCGCTAGACAGTCCTTCCTGGGCTGATACGTTCCGTTTCACAGCTCGTTACGTTGGCTTCGGCTGCTTGTCAGTTGCGAGTCTATTTCCGCGTGTCGGTTAGCACGTACTTGTATGAATGGCAGAGGTCTGCCGAACTCTGACAATATTACTATGTTGTACTCTGCACAGTATCTATTAACAAATATTTCTGGCAAGTAGTGAACCTGTTCTGTGGGAGAAGCTACAGTAGAACAGCTGCAGTATCCATATCAGAATTTGATATGGCCTTAAAAACGTGGGGTGGGCACTACTGTGCAAGCAAAAACAGAGGTGGTGGATTCTGTGTTTTTTAATTTGCACTGCCCATGACAATGGGAGAATCAGTAGGTTGCAGCATCTGACTGACCTTGTCTTGGTTCTAAAACTAAGCAGGCTTGGGCCTGGTTAGTAGCTGGAGAGGAGACCACCGTGTAATTCTGCTGCTGGCTAATTTGAGAATTTTAAAAAAATCACAGAAGGCAAGAGCAAACCATGCCATATTACTGCCAAGAATTGCACCTGTGCATATCCATGAAGTCACCAAGTGTTGACCTCAACTCAAAAATTTCATCTTAGCTGATACAGGACTTCATCCAAACATATTGGGCTACCAATAAACATTTTCCAGGCACTTTGGAGACGGCCTCCATTTTTTTTTTACTTACTTAATTTAGTATAGTGATCAGGCCTATGCACCACCCTATTGATGTAACCTTAGTAATGCTACCCAAAAGACAGTTCTGTATAGCAGTACAGTTTTCCCCAGATTACACCTTCCAAAAGAATTCCTAGCCGGTATGATCTTTGTTGACTTGAAATTCTGCACATTGTAGTCCTCGCACATTTGGTGAAGGATACCTCAATTATCAGCACTCAGATGCTCCTCTGCCTTGGTTTCCCAAGAAAATGGGATTACCAGCAGAAAGTGCCACTATGCTCAGATGTTTGTTTACTGCCCAATTATCTGCAGTTAATCTCAGTTTTTCCATTGGCCAGAAGAGGGCAGAATGTTAGAACACTTCTGATTGCTTCCTCTCTTCTGATTGCTTCCTCTATTCAGAAACATGTATGAAAAGGTGGCTGTTTTCTGAATTTGAAGGGGATGAGGGCTCCAAGCAGCCTAGAAGCCTAGCCCTTAACATATTATGTGAACTAGGTATGATGCTTAGGAGAAAATCCTTCACGTATTTTAGGGCAGACTGCAGAGAGGTCTGGCCTGCATCCATAGCAATTACATCTTTTGTTACGCCTGGACAATCAGCACATTATATGACGTATTCCAAAGAGAGAACTAGGCTGGACTGTTACAATAAAAACAACAGAAATGCCACACGCTTAGGCAAAGGGCCTTTCCCCGCTGCGGATTAAAGTGCTCCTTCTCCTGCATCCTATTCTATCATAATTAAAATTGAGCAAAGTTAAAAACAATAAGGGTGCTCCCTCCCCTTCTCCTTCCTTTATATAGGTGTTAGCTCTTGAGGTAGTCCAGACAAGAAGCACAACCATGAGTACTAACTATCTTTATTGTAAGGTTACATTAACATAATCTTGCAAGAATGGAAGTATTTCTCCCCTCTTTTCCTTTTAGGAAACTAGGGAGGGTCCTTTCTGAAATGTTTCCTATGCCCTCCCTCCTTCTGTGGGCTAAGATTTTTTACATGCGGGCTATCCAGTCTGCAGCTCTTCCTCCTGTCTCCCAAGGTCATTCCCACATACTATTACAATAGGGTAACAAATGCCAATTATCAGATTACTCCATGCTCTGTGTAGAAGACAGTGGTGCTTGGTCCTGACTGTTTTGCTATGACAGCCTTGTACTAAACCAGTAAGGGTCATAAAATTATAGCTATTGCTGTTTGACCACTCTTGTGTTATTATGCAACTCTGACAGACCCTTATAACGTATAGCATTACTACAAATAAAAACCCTATAAAGTATAGCATTACTACCTCCAGCTCTTTAGGAAGGCAAGGGCAGAATGGCAATAGACAAGGTTGACCAAGAACTGGATTGGGAGGGGGGGTGTCTGCATCAAGCTGAATTGAAAAACTTTGGTCCTGCCTACTTCACTTCACTTCCAAAATAATGGATGTTAAATAAATTTTTACACAACTTGTGGCTGCTGTTGGATGGTGTGAACTTAAGAAGGAAAATGCTACTATTGCTAGCACAGCTCAGATTACTGTTTCACTCCTAGGGTGAAGATGAGATGAAGGCAATGTCACAGTAACACAGCAGAAAAAAGAGGTTCACCAGCTGATGGTTATGTTGTGGTTATGTACAAGTAGAGAAAAGCCCTTAAAAAGACGTTCAGTTGTCATTCCCCCGACCTTCCTAATTCAGTTACCATTCTGTGGTCCCTGAGTAGGCCACTGAGCATGTCGAAGAGTATTGTGAGCCTCACCTTCCTACACCCCACGGAGGGATTTTATAAAGAAGACTTCATTCCCTTCAGTTTGCTGCCATCTCCTTTTGGTGTTTGCATCATGCCGTTTGGGGGTCACAAGGAGCAACAGTTACCTTTACACTTACAAGTAGAGAGAGTGTAGATGCCAAGCTACCTAGACCAGGGTTCCTCAACCAGGGTTCCGTGGCACCCTAGGGTTCCGCGAGAGGTCACTAGGGGTTCCCTGGGAGATCACGATTTATTTAAAAATTATTTCAGACTCGGGCAACTTCACATTAAAGGGGTAAGTGTCAGGGAGACACAGGAGGGAGGGGGGGGGAAGCTTGCCCTTGTCAGTCAAACGGGTACGTAGCTCAGAAAGCCTCGCCTTCTCTCCCAAACGCATCAGGAAGGCTCCACCCTAGACTGGACTCATATCCTTGGTTTTCTTCGGGTACTCTCAGTTTAGCAGGATTTCTGGTTGTAGGATATGCAATAAACACTAGAGACTAGATTCCTTGCCTCGGCGTGTTATTCTGCACCTACACATGACAGTAAGTTTCATTCTTTATTTTTAGTTTAAGAACACTGTTAATGCATATATACAGGCCTACACATGAAACGAATATAATAAATTTTGTAACTTCTGGTCTACATTTGAGCCTGAATGTGCAGGGGTTCCCCGAGGCCTGGAAAAATATTTCAAGGGTTCCTCCAGGGTCAAAAGGTTGAGAAAGGCTGATCTAGACCATCACTTTGCTTTAGGGAAGGGGAGGTTTTCAATAGACTTCTTCAGTGGAGCTTTCTGACATATGATGATACATCTCTGCCCCCCCCCCCCCCCCCGTGATCCATAAAAGGAAATGTGGGTGAAGGAACATTTTGCATTGGCCCACGCATGAATGCCTGTGCTCCTGGGTAAATAGTGTGTGGGTGACTCTCACAAAGCCTTTCACAGCATCATGTCAAAGTAGTGTGCCAGAGAACACTCCTTCCCTACTTCCCAAATTAATATAGGACACAGTTCTGATTGCAGAAACTCTCCCCAACTGAATTATTCTTTGCAGTCCTTTTGTTCCTCCTCTGCTAGCTGCTTCCTTCACTAGCTTCAAAGCAATCATGATAAAGTCCTCATATAGATTAGATAGGATCCCAGGTTTGAACCTGCCTGCTTCAGAGAACAGCACAAAAAAAATCCTATGCATTGTGTCTCCTAACAGCAGTTATCTGAGGGTCTCAGGGGTGACCCTTCCCCTACTTTACTATCTATGTAGAAATAAAAAGGATCAAAAAGCTGTACATGGGTGGCAGTTTTGCAGGCACTGGAAATTGGGTATCTTACCCCTTGACTGAGTTCACCCAATTAGTTGACTGACTAGACACAGGACTGGGTACTTTGTAGAATGTTGTGTAAACCTTTATATCAGGTTACTGTGAGCCATAATGTGGTTTGTTTAATTCAGGGTTTCTCAACCAGGGTTCTGAGGAACCCTAGGGTTCCGCGAGAGGTCACTAGGGGTTCCCTGGGGAATCACGATTTATTTAAAAAATTATTTCAAATTCGGGCAACTTCACATGAAAGAGGTATGTTTCATTCTTTATTTTTAGTTTAAGAACACTGTTAATGCATATATACAGGCCTACCCATGAAACAAATATAATAATTTTGTAACTTCTGGCCTATATTTGAGCCTGACTGTGCAGGGGTTCCCCAAGGCCTGAAAAAATATTTCAAGGGTTCCTCCAGGGTCAAAAGGTTGAGAAAGGCTGGTTTAATTGAACTCAATCCAGTGACTATTATTTTAACCTGGATTGAAGGTTTAGCATATTGAGTGAACTTTCTTTGTTCTTGATTAGCTGAATCTATTAAGAAAGTTTCCTTTCTGTAAAATAACTTTCATGGGGGGGGGGGAGCTCTCTTCTGCCATGACAGAGGTTGTCCCCTTTAAAAAATGGCAAAACATTATGCTTGTAGGGGGACCCAATAGGACTGAAACAGGTCAACTTCCCTGAAGGTTGGTGCTCTGACTTCCTTCTGTTGATTGATTTATTATTACATTTATACATCCTATAATTTGATTATACATTCTATGATTTATTATTACATTTATTATTCATTTATACATTCTAGTGAGCTCAAGGCAATATATATGATTGTGTATTTACCCCATTTTCATTTTCCAACAAACCAGTAGAATAGGATAGGCATTGAGGTGAGTGAGATTCGGAGGGAAGGGAAGGAAGGATAGAAATATAATGTATACTAAATAAAATGGCTTGCCTCTGAGCTTCCAGAAATTATTTAGTTAGCAACCACTCTGGGAAACAAGATAATGTATCCTGGATTTCATATACAACCTCCCAGAACTGTGTATTTGAATATTTATTTATTTAAGTTTGTGTGTGTGTGTGTGTGTGTGTGTGTGTGTGTGTGTGTGTGTCTGCCCAACTCAGATCATGTGATTTGGGTAGCATTCAAAAAGAAAAGAAAAAAAACCAGACAACCAATACAACATCTCTCGTTAAAAATTTCTCTCTCTCTCTCTCTCTCTCTCTCTATATATATATATATATATATATTCATTTTTCTTAAATAATTTTAAACAAGATAAAAACAATACAAATATTAGAGAAGAAACAAACAAAACAAAATAAAGAAAAATTGTGAATAGAAAAGAAATAAAATAGAAAAGAAATAGAGAAGAAAAAGGAAGAAAAGAAAAGAAAAAGATTATAAAGAAGTGACTTCCGATCTTCTTGACAGCGGTTATAAAGGCATTTACAGATCGCTTCCGGGTGCTGAAGACGCCGGTGCACTGAACCGAGCGCTCCTTGCTCGGCTCAGCTGTTTTCCTGCTTGCAGCGGTTTTTAAAGAAATAAAACTGCTGAAATCTCCCCTTTGAAGAAAAGGGGATCAGAAGATAAACCACAAGGGTCGCTGGAATCGTCGCTCTTTCCCAATTCCCGTTTTTCCACCACGGGAAAAAGGAAATTGAAGCGACGAAAGCGACTGGAAGGAACATCGTTATTGCTCTACAGGAAACAGCGAAATCTTTTTAGATAAGTAGCACCTAAATTCAGCACTTTTAGTCACTGTTTTATATTTGTGTTTATTTTAATTTTACATATTATCTGCTAAGATCCTTCTATGGACATGATCGATGCTGCTGGTGCGTGTGTAACTTTCTTGCTAAAGAAGACTTGAGAAATGGTGGGAGCTTAAAGAATAATGACTTTACTTGGAAGTGAAATGGAGTGACATTGACTATTGACGAATGGCTTATTTACTGAAGTGGGACTAATCTATTTTCCTCTCTGGATTTTGAATTTAAATGGGTTAACGGTCTGCCTTTTATCTTATTTTTTTGTTTTTCTGCTTTTCATCTTGAGATGGTATTTTTCTTTCCTTTTTTTTTCTGTAATGCGTTTGGAAATTATTTGGATTATAATGGGTATTTTTGGAACATTTTTGTTTTGAACAGTTTTGGGAATTTTCTTATTATATGGGATTTTAGTGGACTTTCTTGTTGCTTTTTGTCTTGGAGAGTGAAGATATTTGGAGTTGGGGCTTTCTTCCCCCCCCCCCCCTTCTCCTTTTTTTTTTCTTCTCTCTCTCTTCTTTGGGACTTGTGATTATAAGCTTGTCTGAGAACTGGATTGCTATTACATTTTCAAGGATATTTTGACTACGGCTAAAGGACTTACCCGTTGTACTCTTATCTTTTATTTTATTTTTATGTGAGAATTGTTGACTTTACCAAAGTACATTTTGCCCTTTTTTTTATGCAACATCTATTAAGAAAAAGCAGTATTATTTTTACTTTTTAAATTTTTTATTGTATCTGGATTTTTTTCCCCCTCTCTTCCCCCTTTTTTTCTTTTGAATCTTTAATAATTTTTTATCCCCCTTTTTCCTTTTTTCTTATTGTCTATTGTGGTTCTCCTTTGTCTTTTGTTATTTTTCTTTTCTCTTTACAGGAATATTATATACAACCTGGTTACTGCGGTTGCAAGAGTGAAGAGGGATAGAGATAAGGAAATGGAGTCCATGGCTGCACCTTCAGAAGTACCAACATCAGATATGGAAAAAATATTGGATGCGATTACAGCACTGAATCAAAAAATAGATGATTCAACTACTGCCTTGGAGGAAAGGATGGATATTTTAACTGTTACCTTGGAGAAAAAGATGGAGGACCTAATTACTTCTTTAGATATAAAAATAGACAAAAAAATGGACAATCTTCTAGATCAACAAGTAGAAGAGAAAATGGAAGTGATGAAGGAAGACTCAAAAAAAGAATTTAGAAATGAAATACAGATTGTCAAAGAAATTGCAAATATTTTTCCAGGGGATTTTAAAGAGACACAAGGCCAGGTTAAGAAATTGGAGATTAAATCAGATTCTATTACTATGGAATATAATTTAGATGCTATTGTATTAGCAGAAATGAGAGAAGAAGAATTTATTTTGAGTCTGAGAGGAGCCCTGGAAAAATTAGATGAGAATATGAGAAAATATATAGTTGATACTTTAGTTCAATATTTAGAGATAGAAGAAGAAGACATGGACTCTGAGATAGATAAAATTCTCAGAGTTGACTCACGTTATGTTAGAGATAAGAAATTGTCAAGATATTTTGTGAGAAAAGTTACAAAAGAGCAAAATCTGAAGAAATATTATAGTGAGAGATCAAAAACAGTAGGGTTGGGTATAACTTAAAAGAATTAAATCAGAATTTTTTCTTTTTTGTTTGGAATCTGGGTTGTATAAATAGAAAAATTCTTTTCTTTTTATTTCTATATGCATAGTATAATAGTATGGTTGGGTATAAATTAAAAGACTTAAACTAGAATTTTTTCTTTTTATCTGGAATTTGGGATGCATAAATAGAAAGAATTTTTTTCTTTACTTATATATGTATAGTTTTGGGAAAATTAAAGTGTACCAACAATACAGGAATGGATGTTGAAACTACTAGAAATGGCAGAAAATGACAAATTGATTTGCCTACTAAAAGAAAATTTTAATTAATATTCTTTAATGATTGGAAATTTTTGATGGACTATTTGCAAAAAGCAGGAGTAAAGCCAAATATGGGGTTTTGATGATTAGATCATAGATGAATAGTATATAATAGACAAGGAAAAATATATGAATGTTATATGAATAGCCAGCATGTTAAAACAAACTATATACTTTATTTTTATGACCATAGACGGATTGGAGGTTATCTAATTTCTATGTATGTCTTTTTCTTTATTTTTTTTTCTTTTTCTTTACTGCACTTTTCTTTTCTTTTCTTTTCTTTTCTTTTCTTTTCTTTTCTTTTCTTTTCTTTTCTCTTAATTTGTATTTCTTTTTCCGTTTCATCTTTAACTTTTAGCTTTGTATATTTAAAAACCTAATAAAACTTAATAAAAAAAAAGGCATTTATATTTTACCCTCTTTCTTTAAGGTTACACCATTATTTACTTCTTTCCATAAGCTACCCTTTCTAATTGTCAAACCCATAGATCACAAATTCATTTTTCTCTTTTTTCAGCAAAAAGTCCATAAGGGGTTTCCAGTCACTAATAAATGTAGTTGTTGACCTTTCTCTAATGATAATCAAACAAGTTCATTAAAGATTATTAAAACAATAACGTGGTGATCAGAATTGAAATCTTTTAGACCTCATCAGGTGGAAACTCTGCTCATCTGAACTGCAAGCACCTTGAATTGTACCTGGAAATCTGCTGGGTGCCACTGTAGCTTGCAGGGCAGAGTTATTACGTGTCATGAGGGATGCCCATAACTACCTGTGCTGCTGTATTCTGGACCAATCGAAGCTTCCAGATGGTCTTATATGGAAAGATTTGATGCTACCCACCATGGAGGAATGGTTGGTGAAATTGACAGATCTTGCTGAGATGGACAAACTAACTTCTTTGATTAGAGCAGGGCTTTCCAAAGTTTTTCCCGCGGCGACACACCAACCGGCGTTGGTGCGTTGCTGCAGAAAAACCCAGAAGTGCGGCAGCGCGCAAAAACCCAGAAGCGCTGCTGCGCTTTCGGGTTTTGCGCGCTGCAGTTGGTGTGTCGCCGCGGGAAAACCCGGAAGCGCTGATGATGATCGGCGCTTCCGGGTTTTGTGGCGACACACCAGACTGTGTGTGGCAACATACTTTTGTGTTGGGACACACAGTTTGGAAAGCTCTGGATTAGAGAAAAGACACTATCTACATTTATTGGTGACTGGAAACCTCTTATGGACTTTTTGCATAAAAACGAAACAAATGAACTTGTGATTTACGGTTTTGATGATTTGACAGGATAGATTACAGAAAGAAGTATTATGATGTAACTTTAGAGAGAGAGGTCAAAATATTATTGTACTTATAACTGCTGTGAAGAATATCAGAAGCCACTGCTATGTATCTTTTTTCTTTCCTTTCTATTTTTCTTTCACTTATTTCTTTTCTTGCACTTTTTGCTTTCTCTTTCATTTCTCTTTCTCTTTTCTTCTTTATATTAGTTTGTATTAGTTTTTATCTTCTTTTTAAAAGTTTTAATAAAAATTATATGGGGGGGGAAAGCTTCCACATGGTCTTCAAGGACAGCCCACGTAGAGTGCATTGCAATAATCCAATCAGGAGGTATTTAAGGTGTGAGTGACCATGAACAGGGCCTCCAATCCAGGAACAATTGGCACACAAGTCTAAGTTGTGCAAAGGCCCCCTGGTCACAGCTGCCACCTGCTTTTCAAGCAGGAGCTGTGAGTCCAGGAGGATTCCCAAATTGCACACTGAATCCGAGCAAGGCAGGGCAGCCCCATCTAGATTCAAAGATTAAATCTCTCCAGTTTGAGGATATATGGGACCCAAAACCCACAGCCACTTGGTCTTGGAAGGGTTTTGCTAAAGCCTGTTCTTCCCCATCCAGACGCAGTCTCTAGAGCAGTGTTTCTCAACCATGGCAACTTTAAGACGTGTGGACTTCAACTCCCAGAATTCCCCAGCCAGCTTAAAATTGCCACACGTCTTAAAATTGCCACGGCTGAGAAACACGGCTCTAGACACTGGGACAGAACCTTGATAGCTTCACTTGGATGGCCAGGAGCAAGACTATACAAGTGAGTATCACCAGCATATTGATGATACTGCACCCCAGGCCAACAGATGACCACCTCCCCCCACCCCAGCAGCTCATGTAGGTATTAAAGAAGAGTGGGGACTTTTTCAGTCTAACCTGTCAGTTAAAAAAAAAATTCCTAGAACTTCTGCTACTTGCCTCTCTCAGACTCACACAAAGTAATGATTTGTCATGAGCACAGCCTGCCCCCCCAGGGATGAGGGGCTTTAAATGTCAGCTGAAAAGCCCTGCCCTTTCCACTACACCTTATAAAAAATGTTCTGAATGCCTGTACCTGTGTTCAAATGAACTTTGGGAAGGGGTGGGTGCTTGGTTTCTCATGGAACCCAATCAGGTTCTCACACAACTCTAGAGCTTTGCAGGACAGTTTGAAAAACTCTGTCCTAAGGGGTGAGATACCTCCTCACCACTGCAAGAGTCATAATCTTGTGCCATTCCCCCTTCTCCCCTCAGCACCCCATTTGTTTTCAAATTCTGGTTTACAAGACAGGTTAATGCATCTGCCTGTTAGGCCTTTCCCTGCAAGCCCTCTCCTTCTGAAAGCAAGGCAGGCAGGCTGGCTGCCCACCTCTCTGCTAGAAGCTGTGCAAGCCAAACAACACAGTAGTTTCTTCCCACAAGGTATGAGTCACTGCGTGAAGGGTGGTTAATATGTGGCTTGGGAGAAGAGCAAAGCTGTTCCAGCCAGGAAAATGACTTGCAATTTCTTTGCTTGTGGCACTTCTAATTGTTCTTAGGATGCACAGGCAACTCCTGTGTTACAGTTATACCTGCTGCTCCAGGGCTAACACCACATACTGTACAGTAGATGATGTTGTCCTACATTCTCCAAAGCAGCAGAACAGAACTAAGCTAATGGCGATGCCAGCCAGTCCAGCAGAGTCCAACATTGCTCCTAATGGCACTCGTGGCCAACATCTTCACAATAGCCATATATGAAAACTCTCTTCAACCCATTTGTGGCATGAATGGCAAGTAAACATTACTCTGTTTATTCTACGTGTCATCTCCCAGACAAGTTGGCTGCCAGGAAGAGTCCATAGCAATATTTCCATCTGTGACCCAAGGGCTTCAGTGTAGTTCCTACACAGGGGAGGAGATAATATTGCAGCCTAAAGTCCACATAACCTTAGTGAAAGCCTGTTAAGGGCTGCAGAACAGCAGTGGAGACAGTAAATCTGAAATGGGTGAGTTTGAGGTTGGTAATTGCCAAGGCCGTCTCTTTGGCCCATCTCCTACATACCATCTCATGCATACACCCCACTGAAGAAAATAGTGAGGATGGCCTGGCAGGCAGTAAGAGTGTTGGCTGGGGAGGGGCTGCAGTGTTTGGTGATTGTTGGAATGTCTCCTGGCACTAAATTCTTCTTGGTTTGGTTTGGGGGATGTTTTTTTGGGGGGTGGGATTATGATTTGTATTTTTGTTGTTGTTTGGTTTTGTTGTGATTTAGGTGAGGGAGGTTGAATGGTTGTCCCACTTGCTTGATGGGGTTGGCGTGCGTGGCCGGTAGTCAGACTGCCATCCCTGTCTGGCTGGATAGAGCAGTAAGGTATGGGTAAAGAGAGAGGTGGGATATTATCTCCCATGGTAGGTAGGGTTGGGTGCACAAGTGAGCTGGAGTGGGGGGACAATGACTGCAATATCCTGGTTTTGTTGGGCTGGGGAGGTACAATGGGAGGTGCTGATGAGCCATTTCAGGAGAAGAGAGGCCTCCAATTTCTTGGCAGTCCCTTCTTCCATCTAGCTATCTCTACTTGTAGACCTGGTGGCCACGTTGTTGGGGGAAGTAGAGGGCTCAAGCTGGTACTGATCCTTTGTTGTGGACAGATCACTTCCCGGTCCAGATGTGAATGGCCACCATCTGTTTCCTCTGTAGGGCCAGGCCCATTCAGATGGTCTGCCCAAAATGTCTTATGGATCCATCTTGTTTTCAGCAGACACTTGGGGATTTCCCTGACAATCTTGAAGGTGAGTCCATTGAGGCAGTGGCTCAGGCCATTGATGAAGTTGCTCCTGAGTGGCCTCTCTCTGTCAGCTGTTTCCATTGGTTCCTTGGTTCACTGAGGAGTTCTGAGAGATGAAGTGGCAGAAGTAATGGCTAGTGTGCAGGTGGAGGACAATGAAGACTGAATTTGACTGAGCACAGGTATGGGCCCAGTTTCAGGCCTACTCCATGGTGATAAGAGAGGAAAAATGTAATTAATTCTCCTCTCTTATTGCATTGGCTGGTTCTCATCCACCAGCCCTTTTCCAGGTAGCCAGCCCCCTTTTGGGCAAGGGCCATCCTGTCGATTTACCACCTGGCTGCGACCAGTTTGCTTAACACTTTGCCAGCAAAGTCACTCAAATTTGCTCTAGTCTGAACTCCCCTTGGGCAGGGTCTTGCGTGATGACTGGGACATTGTCTTGCCAGGTTATCTGGGTTTCTACCTCTGAGGAAATGCACAGGGTGCTGTCTAGAACAGTGTTTCTCAACCTTGGCAACTTTAAGATGTCTGGACTTCAAATCCCAAAATTCCCCAGCCAGCCCGCTGGCTAGGGAATTTTGGGAGTTGAAGTCCACACATCTTAAAGTTGCTAAGGTTGAGAAACACTGGAATAGAGTTTGCAGCAAAATCCGAAGCAGATTGCTTAGACAGAATGTCCTTAACCACAGATGGGCTAGATTCTTGACCCTCCTGGCTACTTCAGGCAGCTGGTGGGGGCAAAAGTGGAATGACTCCCATTGGAGATTCATTTGTCTCCAGCACTGTCTGCCTTCTGAAAAAAGCCAAAGACAGAGCTTTTCTGGAAGGCTTTTGGGGCCTGATGCCTTGCCCTGTGTTTAGGCTTTCTTTGTCTTATGTTAAAACTACTTTTATTGTGACTGACTATAATAACAGAACCTTGAAAATCTGATTGTTCTGGCTTCTGGTGGGAATGGCGGACTGAACGGCTGTGCCCACTGGTTCAGCGGGTGGAGCTGACAATGTGGTAAGTTTTTTCAGGCTCAGGCAGGTTTCCCTGGAGCCCAGAAATGTTCTCCGGATAAAGGAGAATGCCTGGAATCATCCCATCTGTCCTCCGGATGGCTGCTTGCAGCCAGCTGGGAGGCGGGGATTTCATCACTTTCCAAGCCGCGCTATAGCCTTAAAGGGACACTAAGACCGGCCACCCCATTTCTAAATCACCAATTTGTATTTTTTGTTTCAGTATATGTACCCCAAGAGAGGCTTTCTACAGCAAGGAGAAGCTGGTTCTCTTGGTGCTTAACGTTATTTTGGGGATTACTTTTTTTTTTAATTTTTTTTAAGTTTTGGATTTCGTTTTCCTTCCAAAGGAAATTCAGAGATTGAGAGTAAACAATTGTCTTCCTGTTACTATTTTTGTATTAAATTTGAAGATATTAGCATTTTCCTACGCGTTGAATCAGCTGATTTGAACCTTCAGCGTTCTGTTTTTACTTTCCCTTGAGAACTGTCTGCTATCTCACTCTCACTTTATGTAAACACACTTTGGAACTCTTCCATATCTTTGACTTTCATTGGTTAAGCTCCTAGGGGCGCCATAATCTACTGCGTGAGACATGGAGGATTTCAAACAGATTCTTTCTGACTTTCACCAGGATTTTAAACAGATTTCTTCTGAGTTCTATCAAGCTTTTATGCAAGATATCCAGGACATTGTGCAAAATATGAGATCTAAAATGTGCCATCAGGTTGGGGATGTGGTGGATGAAACTGAGGAATTTAAGAGCGATAGAAAGGTTTTTTTAAGACTGAGATTGGGATTTTTATCGAGATGCTGGATAAAGATTGGATAATGGAGTTGGAGAAATCTAAGGGAGAGAGTGATCTGCAAGCCATAAGTAAAATCGATTTCCTTGTGGAATGCCATGAAAAGAACCTGGAATCTTTGAGCGGGGGCAGTTGGGCTGTTTGATTCTTTCAAGAGGAAACCTCTGTGCACATTGTGGGGATATGTAACTGCTTTGATTTATTTTGAAGTGGGATAAGGGTTGAAGAATGTTCATCTGGTTTGCTTTAAGGATTTGATTGATGCTATTCCCTTTTAAAGATATGGAATTACTGTTTTGAATTGTCTTTGTTTTTTGGGTTTATTAAGATTGGGATTATTAAAATTGTTGTACTATTAAGTATAATAGCAGACAACTTATGTACTTTTAAATTTGATTCTTATTATAGTAGACAAAAATGTATAGAATAGTGGTAGGAAGGGAATAATTAAATATGTTTTATCTTTTGGAGGGGAGAAAGATGTTTAGGTTTATATGAACTTTTCCCCTCTTTATTTTAATATAAGCGGGAGGAATAACTGTACTTAGTGATTTTTATTATGTGTTAAAGTGGAATGACTTATAGAAATAATGTGGTGTTTTGGTTAAATATAAAGTAAGAGATTGATTATGGAAATCTTTGTATATCCTTGCTGTTAAAAGTCGGAAGCCACATCTTTTTGTAAATTTGAAAAAAAATTCTCTTGTGTTTCCGCACTTTTTTAGTTTTTTTTCTTTTCTTTCTTTGTAGTTTTTTGTTTTTTGTAGTTTTTATTCTTCTTGAAACCTAATAAAATTTACTATATGTTTCAAAGTCACTTCTAATAATAATAAGTCGGAGGTTCATTTATACTAAATGTCTTTATTAGCTAACAACTCCCACATACAGCCTCCTGCTCTAACTACTTGTTGCACGAATGAACTACTTCCGGGGTCAATAGCCGTACTTCCCAGCAGAGGGTGTGCTTCCCCAATCTCAGTCCTCCCTCTGTGTTACCAACTTTGTTCTCCTGACTCTACCACTTAGTTCCACCTATTGATACACTGTATTAAAAAAAGGAAGTTGAAAATCTGATTGTTCTGTACTTCCTTCTCCTACTTATACTTCAGTGAATCAGGGAGATATCTGCCTGAGCCGTTTTCGAATGTTATCTTGTTGTGCCCTCAAAAAATGTTTCAGCCTTTTTTGCTTAGGCAACAGATCCCAACTATCTCCGTCAAGGTCATCTTCCTTACTGCTACACCACTCAGCACAAGGATGAGGCAAGGGAAACTGGAGTATTTAAGCTTAAACGTTTTCTTCTTAGGGGCATCCTCCCTCTCATGCTATTGGGCTCACTGAAAGAATGGTTCCTTCTTTGAGAGCAATAGTTTCAAGGCATTCCAAGCCCAAGTCTAACATCCCCCTGAAATTTCCGCTGAACACTGCCATCTATCTGCCCCGAGCCCCCAATACTGTAAGCATCTTGAAGTGCTGACTCCAAACAATAAGACGGGACCTTGGCAGCTTAATGAGTCCCCTTGTGGGGGGAGATGGGCGGTGATATAAGTTAGAAATAATAAATAATAAATAAATAAATTAATGGAAATATCTGGTGGGCCATAAATCCCCCACCACTGGCCTACTGGGTTTATAAGACATGGGTTTAAATCAAAGGCAGGCAACCCAAAGCCCATGGGCCACACATAGGATCCACCCACCTTGGGCAGGTGGGAGAGACCCCCCAAGACTCTGCAATTGCAGTTCAGCCAATGGCAATTTTTGGTGGCACAATTTTATTTGTTTTCATGAAAAGACCCAAAATAGGTACTTTAAGGTTCCTGGAGCTATGTTTAGTCACATTAAGTCTCTGTTAGGCTTGTTGTTTATTCGTTCAGTCGCTGCTGACTCTTCGTGACTTCATGGACCAGCCCACGCCAGAGCTTCCTGTCGGCCGTCACCATCCCCAGCTCCCCCACGGTTGAGTCCGTCACCTCCAGAATATCATCCATCCATCTTGCCCTTGGTCAGCCCCTCTTCCTTTTGCCTTCCACTTTCCCCGGCATCAGGATCTTCTCCAGGGTATCCTGTCTTCTCATTATGTGGCCAAAGTACTTCAGTTTTGCCTTTAATATCATTCCCTCAAGTGAGCAGTCTGGCTTGATTTCCTGGAGTATGGACTGGTTTGATCTTCTTGCAGTCCAAGGCACTCTCAGAATTTTCCTCCAACACCACAGTTCAAAAGCATCTATCTTCCTTCGCTCAGCCTTCCTTATGGCCCAGCTCTCGCAGCCATAGGTTACTACGGGGAATACCATTGCTTTAACTATGCGGACCTTTGTTGTCAGTGTGATGTCTCTGCTCTTAACTATTTTATCAAGATTTGCCATTGCTCTCCTCCCAAGAAGTAGACGTCTTCTGATTTCCTGGCTGCAGTCAGCATCTGCAGTAATCTTTGCGCCTAGAAATACAAAGTCTGTCACTGCCTCCACTTTTTCTCCCTCTATTTGCCAGTTATCAATCAAGCTGGTTGCCATAATCTTGGTTTTTTTGAGGTTTAACTGCAACCCAGCTTTTGCACTTTCTTCTTTCACCTTCGTCATAAGGCTCTTCCTCCTTGCTTTGAGCCATCAAAGTGGTATCATCTGCATATCTGAGATTGTTAATGTTTCTTCCAGTGATATTAACTCCAGCCTTGGATTCTGATAGGCTTAATACATCTATTTTGAGTTAGTTTTTTAAAAAATACCCACCCCAAATCCCTCATAACAGTGTTGTCCCATACTACCTGTAGCTTGTGGACAACAAAAAATAAATGAAATAATATATATTTAAATTATGATTCCAGTTCAGGAAAGTTGTCTACACCTGCCTTACATCCACTGGTGTCACTCATACTTCTATATGAGGCAATATTCATAAAGCAGCACAAAAAAGCCCTAGTGTTTGTAGGATAGGAACAAGAATATTGCGATAGGGGAGACCACATGGATACTGCAGTAGCATGATGCCACAGGCAGCAGTACTGTGAACTGAGGGGGAGATTAGCTGGAAAGATCTTCAGTGCTTCCCCCCAAAAAAGTGCAAATAGGAGCCAACTAGCTTCCTTAATCCCCAGGAAGTTCTGTTTAGTTGACTCAGTGGTGTCATTTTGAAGGCAAACAGTACCAGGTATTTAACAGTTCATTATTGCTGCCAACGGATGCTATGGGTTAGTTATTATTTGCATTTTATAATTAAATCAGTTGCTTGGTAACACTGAGAAAGTTATTCTAATGTATTCTGTGTGCTGATTATTATGTTATCATTAAGTCAGGCATTTGGAGATGGGAGGGAGCATCCTTGCTAGAATTATATATGAAAAAGTAGGGGTCTTAATGAAATTCATAACCCCTTCTATATCTACTCAATCTGAGCCAAATCGTGACTTCATTCATAGCCTTCTAAACCAATAGTTAAGGGGGATTCTAGATGCAGCAATTAAGCCAGGCCCCTATAATTTGAGCATCAAGTATCTTTCCATCAAACAGAACAATAAAAAACAAATCATCATTTGTAAAACGTACATAATTCTTATTTAATTATTCTCATAACAACTCTGCAAAGTATATGAAACTGAGAACTCTTGGTCAGAGAAAGCTTCCTTTTAACCTCCTTTGGTCCTGTAATTGCTTCCTGTTCAGTCTACCAGCAACAGTGCAATTGAACAGTCTCTTAATTGCACCTTAATTTTCTTGTTCATTTCTTTTTCCCAAGTGATAGGGATTTCCATTATTATTATTATTATTATTATTATTAGTAGTAGTAGTAGTAGTAGTAGTAGTAGTATTTTTACAATTGTGATACAGTAATTCATACAGGAAGCCAGTAATTAAAGTCCTGCTTCCCAGGTAAATGGGAACTGAGTAGTTACAGGCAATGAAAGTACAATACTTTGGCATCACTGAACAGGAAGCAACTTCCAAGACAGAAATATAAAATTACATGTTTAATGCAAATTGCAGGAAATCTTTGTTAAGGGTGATTTTTTTTACCATGTAGTGTTATATTAAATGTTGTGTGTAACCACCATTTTAAATCCACTTCAAAAGACTAATGCCTTAGCAACAGTTATTGAGGAAGTGACCATATTCAGCCCTTAGGCTAAGCAAAGATTTATTTATTTACTTACTTACTTACTGGGCATACAAGCCACTCAATCATAATTGACTTTGAGCAGCATAAATACCAGAAACAGTAATTACATTAAAAACAGATATATAAATATATACTGTACATATATATCTGAAAAATCCCCAGGCGCTCTAACAACAGATCACAGACATGTTTGTTTGTTTATTTGATTTCTAAGCAACTACAATAATATAATTCCACCCTCCAAAACCGTCAGTGCTGCTCCCTGTCTCTTAACCGTCAGCTACCTAATGACAGGGCTCGCCCCGAATCTGCTCTGAGCAGCTGAAAGGATCACCTCCTCTGACTTCTGGGATTCCAGCCAGCATTACCCACACTCCAGAAATGTCACCTTCTTTTTCAAAAAAGTCGAGCTTTTCCTCCCCAAGGATCTGACTGCTGCATCATTCTCTCTCACTCATTGCCCTTAACGGAGTTATTCACAAGTACTTATTTAAGTGTTCTGTTTTGTTGCCAGATTGAGGGAGGAGGGTCCCAGTGAAATGATTAAAAAGGGCTATGGGTTTGGTGTTTTTATCCCTGAGCCCACATTTGGTCTGTTCCAACAAGATGTTTCAAGGCCCACGGCCATCTGTCTACCAATTTGCTTAGGAGTGATGATGTTACTGCTGTTAATTTTCCCCTCCTTTCCCCTCCTTTCCCCTCCTCTCCTCCCCTCCCCTCCCCTCCCCTCCCCTCTCACTCACTCACACACGCGCGCACACACACACACACACAAACTAATTGAGCAGATAGGAAGTAGGCTGGATCCTGTCCTCATCCCATATTTGTGCTATGCTGGCAAAACATAGTATAAGGGAAGTGTCCATTAAAATGCTATGAATGATCTCAAATAACATGATAAATTTAATAACTCTTTATGTAGGGCTGCAGCTGAATGTGAAAAGAATGGTCCACCTCCCATTGGGCAGGGGTCATAAACTTTGCAGGAAGGATGGGTAATGCTATTAGGAGAAGGGGGGGGGGAGAAGGAGAAGGAGAGCCTTCTTGTCAAGAATCAGGCTCCAGAATTAAGTTGGCAACAGGAATCCTTACAAATTTCCCTTTTCCAGAATTTCTCCCTGGATTTGGGTCCTGAATGGACTAGATTTCTATCCAGTAAAACAGTGCTGCATTAGCAAACAGTCATTCTTCTGTTTCTAATGAATGGATTTTGTTCAGATTGTGTCTCTGAATGCTTTTCCTCTCAGGGCATATGTGCCCCACCAAATGGAAATCGGGAGAGTTGAATCTGATTTGTCCATGAACTAAAGCTGTCATTCGACTGCCTAGGAAGAGGCATTCCTGCTATATCTATGTAAGAGATTGGTTTTATAACTCTGCCTTCTTGCCAGGGATTGGGAATATTTGAAGCTGTGCTGCAAGTACTGTAGCTACGGATCTTTAACCAAGGATTCACAGTATTCTCCACAAAGGATCTCAGTGCCTCCCTTCCAGAAACCTGGCCATTCCAATAGGTAGAGAGGATATATATTTAATAGCCAAAATTGTCTGTTTCCAAACAGACAATTCTTCTCCTTCTGTTAATAAGCTAGTAATTAAAGCTGTAAGATAGAAGGCTCTGGGAGACAAGGAGCAAGGAATTCATTGGCACACAGCACACTTAATCTGGTTAATGAATTTATCCATATTCTGGGGTTGCACAATGCCTTGAATCATAAGCAAACAAGGTGGGTTTTCACAACATGCCCAGCCACAAATAACTAATCAATTTTAGCACATTGTGTGAATGCAGACATGAAATCTTTAAGTGACCTGGTTAAGCGTATTGCGTGAACAGAGCTATTGCAACTGGTGATGAAGAACATTTGCTGAAGAAGGAATATATGTTTCAAATGTATATATTTCAAATATACATTCCTGAAAATTAAGGAACAACAGAGGTAAAACTACTGAGGTTAGATCAGTACGTTTGTAAACAAAAACATCCAAAATATCCACATTTCCATTGGCTAAGATCGATGTTTGCTTCACTTTGTTGAGCATGTTGCATGAATTCATCCAAGCTATGCTTAAAAAAGCCTTGGCTTAGTGTGATATTTGAACCCACTTATTATCTATTGCTCAACCAAGGTTTTATGAAGAGATTCAACAACAAGGGCTACACTAGCTGGAAAGTGGGGAGCTGCTCTCCATTGCAGAATGATTTATTTTAAAAGGTGGCAATTAAACTCAATTTCTTCTAAAATTATTTTGTTTTAGAGCCTCTTATCTTTTATTGTTTGGTGGTCAGGTAAAAAATTAAGCTTATTTGATGAAGAAACTGTACCTCCCTACTCCCATTCTGGTGGAAATGACTTCAAAAGTTCTCTCCCACCTACATTCAATATAAATTCTAACAAGTCATTTTCCACCCACATGTAGCACATAACTGAATCTGGAAGACTCCGTATATGTGTGTGTGTGTGTGTGTGTGTGTGTGTGTGTGTGTGTGTGTGTCTGAATTGTGTTGTGTATGTAGGAGGGGAAAAGACATTCTTGATTAATGAAAATAACAGTAGAATATTGGATAGGATATAATCAAGGGCCCTCTCTACTGGTGTTGAATCAACTTCTGGCACTGAGTTGCCATGTTTTTAGAGAGAGCATGGTCATGCGAAAAATTAGATTTCTCAGGTAGGAACCAACTGTGTGAACAATTAGCCCAAGCCTTCCTTCTGCCCAACTCTATCCAGGTTATTTTTGGTTTTATTGATTGATTATGTGCTATCAAGTGACTGTCAACTCTTAGCAATGTATAGATATATCTTCTCCAGGATGATCTGTTCCCAACCTGGCCCAGCCCATCCACCTTGCTACTGGTCATCCACTTCTTCTCTTTCCTTTCACCTCTCTCAGCATTATAGTTTTCCCAAGAAAGCTTGGGAAACACATTATCTTCACATAATGTGTCCAAATTGTGATAATTTGAGCCTAATCATTTATGTCTCTAGTGATAAGAATATTTGCATGACAAAAATAATCTGAATAAATCAATGGTTTTCCAAGTGGTAAACTATACACTGAGAAAGAATGAGAGAAAAAAGACAGATGCCTTCAAATGACAGATTTGGAGACAGTTACTAAGAGTACCTGGATATCAAAAAGGACTGATCAATTGGCCCCAGAAGAAATAAAAACTGACTGCTCCCTTGAGATTATTAGCAAGCAGAAACTCATATACTTTGGCATGTAATGCAAGCAGATGATAGACTAGAAATAATGAGGTATGTGTTTGGTAAGGTTGAGGAAAGTAGAAGAACTGAAGACAATGGACAAAGTGGACAGGTTGGATCAAGGAGATCACTGGAATATTCTTGCAATAGCTATGGCTTATTACCAAGGAAAGATCAAGATCTGCGGAACTGCTGTCTCCCAGTAACATCTGCCTGCCCAGTAAGTTTGAGTTGCATGGACTCTCTCCAGGTTCTTTTTCTCAGGGACTACTACCTGCAAGGATCTCAGAAGTGTGCATTTTCAGTTGCAGCTCCTTCCTCTGGAATGGCTTGCCCCAAGACATCTGAATGGGGCCCTCCCTCCTGGCTTTTAGACAATCCATAAAAACATGGCTCTTTCATCAGGCCATGGGCCTGAAATCCTGAGGCTGCTTCTTCTAGTGAGGAATAGTGTTTTAATTTTGGACTGTTTGTTGTTATATTCTGGGTTTTAACGTATTGTTTTTTTCAGTGGATTGTTGGATTATTATTGTTTATATTGTTTATGGGGTTTTGTGTTTTGTTTTGTTTTGTTTTAACCTGAAGTATGAATAGGAGAATTCTGTATTGCTCCAAGTCAGTTTCAGTTGGAGCAGCTTGCAAGTCTTGTAAAATAATAAATAGAAAGATAAGATGATAAGATGGCAGGCATTTTCTTCATATAGCTGCTATGATTTGGACCAGATTTGATGGCACCTAATTAATTAACCGATTATATCCTCCACCATTTGTAATCCTACCCTGAGTCCCCTCTACTTTCCCCATCATTTTCCTCACCACAGAAGGTATGTTTTGGAGGGCAAGATTGGAATATTAACACAATGTTTCTCACTTCACCTGCAGTGACAAATTGAATAACAAAAGTTGCTTGTTTCAAGCAAGCCAACTATAAACCATTGTCTGGTCGCTGCTTCTGTAACCTCTGGCAGAAATCATTCTCCAGCCTTGATATTGGAGATTCCTTATAAGCAAATGAACCAGAGCCTACTACTTACAAACCAGGTACTCTATTATTGATCAATGGCCAGAGATTCTGCAGCTTTTAAAAAGCAGAGACATTTGCACTGAAAAAGATCCAAGCATGTAGATCATTTCTGCATCTTGTTTTGTTCTTTTGACAAGTACACAGAAGATTGTGTGATTAACCAATCTTTCTGTTTTCCTGCAAGTGCCATTTTAGCAACAAATCCACTTACTAACCCCCCTTTCCTACCTTATTTATTCTGCTCACAATCATGAGGAGATTCCTTGTTCTTCCTAGAAACCTAATGGGCAACTCCATCAAAGGATGATGCCAGTGGGCTGCTAATTGCAACATAAAAGAACCATCTCTGGCTTCCTGCTTCATTTTGGAGCAGCCTGCAATTCAACTGAGTCTTGTCTGGATTGCGCACGGATGAGTGTGAGTGCATTTGTTTTATAAACAGTTCCAGCCAAATGAATGGAATACTTTCTTTAGAAATGCAGAGTCATTTGATATGACCAAACCAGCTGATTTCTGTTGGATTAATTCTGTTTAGATGCCAGGGTTCCAAAACCTCTGACAAGCAAGATACTTTTTTCCCCTTAATTCTAACTGGAAGCCCATTTCATTCTTACAGCTGCCGTTTCCTTTAGGAACATGAAAGAAACATGAACATGCTATTACATCCCTGAGATCAAAACCAAGTCCTTGCACAGATATAACGTGGGCAGAATGATTGGGCAGAATGATGGAGCAGAGTGACCCACCTCCTCAGCCAGCTGACTGGCACTTTTAGTTCTACCTTTTCTAATCATTTAGTGACTCAGTGGGCAGTTCTTTGGGCATAATAAGGTAGGTTTTGTACCATATACTAAAACAAGGCTTATTTTAATTGTGGTCTCTTGAATAAGCCATAGAGGTCTGGTCAGGGCGGTCAACAGGGAGGATCAAACATATGATTTTTTAAACTAGGTCTCTGTCTGTCTGTCTGTCTGTCTGTCTGTCTGTCTATCATCTATCTATCTATCTATCTATCTATCTATCTATCTATCTATCATCTATCTATCTATCTATCTATCTATCTATCTATCTATCTATCTATCATCTACCTCTATCCTGTGTTGAGTGCCCTGAGGGTAGAACAGACAAGTATAAATAGAAACAATAAATTAACCAGCATAAATATGATGCTTGGTTTCACACATACTGCATTTCTGAAACACAAACAAATGGTGTAAAAGGTTTAATGCAACATGTGAACCCAGCCTTGTTGTTTGGCTTATTGGCCATGCTGAGGGGTCTGTGTGGGATTCATTGATTTAATCAAATTAAATGCCCACACATCTCACAAAAGTGACTCTGGGTGGCGTAACTGAACCCACCTGGAGAACTCCAGGTTGGAAAAACCAGCTCAAAAGATATCCATGCTCAGTTCAATGAGTCTGATTTGTTATTCCTCAACATTTCCCAGGAAGGAGGACAGCCCTGTCCCCATAAATAAATGCAGAGGCTCAACAAGGCTCCCTTTTCCCCAAGGGAAAAGAGGGCCTCAGCCCCATAAATAAATGCCATGATACAGGGAGGCTCCCCATCCCCCTCCGCTTCCTGCTTGTGTTCCTGCCGCACATCCATCCTGAGCTAGACAGGCCTCACTAAGGAGCAAACGCAGAGGCGCAGCCTTCCTCCTGCAGGCTTCGCCTTGGTAACTCGCATGTTTTATCAGCAGCCCCAAGCTGGTCTCTGAAGCCTTTTGTGGTGCCTCTGCTGCCATGGCAACCTCAATAGATTCTGGTCACGGTGTCAGCCTCTCTAGGCCACCAAAACATAATCTAAATCAACGTGTGCTCCACAAAGCAGGCGGCAGACATGAGCTGAGATGGGAAAGGGATTCGTGTGGTTTCCCCCCTCTGTAAGGCACAGAAGCAGAAGGATGCATTGTTTTGTCTTCCCAAGGAGTAGAAGTTCCAGATCAGCTTCCTTGAGAGGCTGCTATTCCTTCTGCGATCCAGGCATTCTTACAATTCTGGTTTATTTACAAAGAATTTCATAGAACGAGCCACAGGAAGAAGGACTTGTTTGCCTTTAAAGGTTGCATCAGCATATTCAGCAAAGCTGAAGACATTCCTTTAGAGCCCCCTGTTACAATTCTACTCACTGCCAGCTCCCAGAAAAATACATCTTTTGCTAACTACCTTGACAATGGCTACAGTATATTGTTCTTCTCTTCCTTCATTCTTAGCAAGGTGGATATTGCATCATTCTAACTGCCTTTGGATATAAAAACCATCCTTGCTGATTATGAATGCTAGAAAGTAGCTACTAGCTCTATCGTTGGGGCTGGCCAACAAAAGTGTAATGCCTAAAACAACAGACAAGCTGTCACCCTCTCTTATACTGTGCACAAAACCTATCCAGATCGGTTCAACATGTAATGGGGCAGCATCCTTTACCACATCTATGGGGCAGCAAGTTAGATGAGAGGCCAATGGGCAATTTGCATAAAAGCGCAGTGGGGTCCTCCAATTGCTTGTGGCCAGTTCCCTTCTCGCGGGGGCTATATGGCATTCTGCCTAACCGGTGGGCTAGCCTTGCCTATCATAGGACCCATTAAGGAAATAATCTTAGCTTTTAGTTATACAGCACATAGAAGAGAGGCTGTCTGCTTTCTTTTCCAATATGTAACATTTATTGATTGGCAGATTTCCATTATTTCTTGTATGCCTTTCCCAACTGTCAAATCAGTCTATGATATAATTTAAAAGAAATGATATAAATATTCACCTAAGAACAAAAAAAAGCAATAGCAGAAATAAGAATCAGCTACATTTCTTTGAGATTGCCTGATCGTATTGTCCCAGGCCTTCGTAAACAGAGGGATCTTAAACAATTGTGTAAAGCTCAGCAGACTGGAGCATATAAATACTTTCTGAGATGATGATGATGATGATGATGATGATGATGATGATTTAAATTATAAAAGCCACTTGCTCTAAAAGACTCTGGGCGGCTTATAACATATCAAAATATACAGTTAAAACAGTTAAAAATATAGCAGCACAACATAATAGCCTGGACTAAAAACAGCTGTAGCAATCAAAAACATGACAGGGGCTCCGCAAACAGATGAACCCCAGGCCTGGGAACAGAGCCAGGTCTTAAAGGCCTTCCAGAACCCTAAGAGAGTGGGCACCAAATGTATCTCTGGGAGTATGCTATTCCAGAGGACAGGGCTCTGACAGAGAAGGCACGCTTCCTCGGTCCCACAAGATGATAACTTTTGATTGAGGGGACCTGGAGCGCAGGTAGTGTGTCAGCCATCAAGAAAGCATTGCTGTAGATATTTTAATGTTCCCTAGATAAGATCACAAGAAGATAAAGCTTTCATTTGCTACAAATGATAAGACATTTCATATACAACTGTGTTGTTTCATCAATACAAACAGCTTGATATTCAATTGTTCAGTTGTTTCCAACTCTTTATTACCAATGTCCATTACCCTGATGGACATGATTTCACCAGGATTATCTGCCAGTAACTGTTCCTTTGAATCTGTGTAAGCTTAAGCTTGTGTGTTCAGTGATAGTATATAGCTTTCTGTCTCCTGTAAACCTCTTTTTTGATCGCCTTAATATGTTTCCAAGTATCAGGGTCTTTTCCAGTGACTCTTGCCTTCACATTATGTGTTCAAAATATTTAAGCTTTAGCTTCATTATTAATGCTTCCAATGAGCTGTCTGGTTTTACTTCAACTAGTGACAATGTTTTCTTCTCCTTGTGATCCAAAGTATTTTCAACAACTTTCTCCAGTACCACACTTCAAAGGCATTAATTTTATTTCATTCAGTCTTTCTGAGAGTCCAGCTTTTATACCATATATTACAGCTGAGAAAACTATGACTTTGGCAGCATGTACCTTGGTTATCAATGTATTATCTCTGCACTTTAATATTTGTCTAGGTTCCCACCCCCACCCCGACTCCTCCTGAAGCAGATATTTCTTTATTTTATGGCTATAGTCACCATGCCTGTGAATTTCTGAGGCTGGGAGCCTCTGTTACTACTTCCACTTCTCTATTTATTTGGGTTGGCATTGACTGTTGACATAACCTTAGTTTTTTCTTTTAATGCTGAACTGTAGGCCAGCTTCTATACTTCTTCCTGCACCTTGACTAAGAGAATATTTAAATGCTTTTTTAAAACATATTTTTTCTTGATAAGCAGCTCAAGAAATATCCACCCTTCTCTCCCCAGATAATTAGATATGATTAATTCCTAGGTCCAGTGCCATTCCATCACACAGTTATCAATACCACCAATCACATGGAAGCAACTAACACAGAGGTAAGATAGAATCAGCACCTTATTGATCAAATAAATAATCTATCAACAACAAGGCACTGATTACTCGCAAAACAACTCCCCCTGCCTCCCCCCGCCCAGGCTATCCCATCCAAGCACCAGCAAAACTGGCAGGACAGAAAGTTATATTAGCTCTGCCAACCAGTTAATCTCACTTTTCCAAAACTCCTACACAGATGATATTACCTAATAGGATAAGGAAACATCTCTGGTCCAAAAAGCAAGCTCAGAGAACTCCAATGCAAAACTTCCAGTGTATTCTGAAGTGGTATTTTTAAAAAGAGGGTGTAAGATTTGCAAACGTCTCATCCTGAGAGTTCATTACACTTAAACAACATATATTTTCTGGGGAATTCTCTACCATGTACGGTAGGGTCCCTCTAGGGCAGAGCTTTCCAAACTGTGTGTCACGACACAAAAGTGTGTCGCCACACACAGTCTGGTGTGTCACCACACAACCCGGAAGCGCTGATCATCATCAGCGCTTCCGGGTTTTCCCGCGGCGACACACCAACGGCGGAGTGCAAAAACCGAAATCGGCAGCAGCACTTCCGGGTTTTTGCGCGCTGCCGCAAGGATGGCACTTCCGGGTTTTCCTGCGGCGACACACCAACGCCAGTTGGTGTGTCGCCACGGGAAAAACTTTGGAAAGCCCTGCTATAGGGAATAGAATGGATTCTACCACAGGCAGAAGTTGGTCCATAGATACAATTAGGGCACATTTCTACAAAAGACCCAGAATCCATAATATTTACCAGGTTCTGAATATATTGGAAGGTTATATAGTATATGCAAGGTTGAGAAGTAATTAAGCCTGCATCAGGCTAGTTTACTCTATATATCTTTCAGGAAACATGAGAGTAATGGCAACACTGATATTGCTTTGCATTTCTAGAGGCCCCCAATATAACAGAAAGATGGAATCAATGATACCATGGTGCAAGTCTATTTTTTTTAAGTTTATATAAACGAACAATAGAAATCCCAAACAAGTCACACACACACATGTCATATTATACAATTAATTCATTGTTTATTTAAAACAGGAAAAATGGAACTAGTTATGTACCCCAAATTTCCAAACAGCCCTCCAAATAGAAGCCCTGGCAATAAAGCATTTGTTCAAATAAAAAAGGTACCCTCTTCAGACCACTGTATAGATGATAGAAAATAGGTTTTTCTGTTATATCTGGATTAGAACCTGGGTCTCCACACCCTTGTCCAATACCTTAACCGTTACACAATACTTCCAAAACAAAATTAATGCATGAAATAATTTCTCTCTGAAATCCCAAAATACCTCATTGTCCTCATGAGAAACATCTACACAGGACAAGAAGCCACAGTCCAGATGGAACATGGTGAAACAGACTGGCTCCAGATTGGCAAAGGAGTGAGAGAAGACTGTATACTCTCTCCTTATTGATTTAATCTATACGCTGAATATATATTGAGGGGGCCCGAATGGAAGAAGATACATGTAGTTTTAAAATTGGAAGAACAATAATCTTTGCTATGCTGATGACAATATTCTGATAGTTGAAAATGAAAAAGTTCTGCAAACTCTAGTAATGAAAGTCAAGGAGCCCAATGGAAAAAAAAAATGGGAATAAGCTTAAATATAAAGAAGAAACTAATGATAACAGGCACAGTAACCAGCCCTAGAATTGACAATTAAGATATTGAAATGTTAGATAGCTTCAGACTATCACAATAAAGGAACCAGCAATTAAGAAATAGACTCCAGACTTCCACTTGGTAGGGTAGCAATGAAGACCTTGAAAAAGATACTCAGATACTGTGATGTGTTTGTACCTGCAAAGATCACAATCATCAGACAACTGTTTTCTCTGTGACACTCTATGGAAATGAAAGTTGGATTTTGAAAAAGCAGATTAGAGACAGTATTGTTACTTCTGAACTTCATGGTTGGAGAAGACTCTTGAGAATACTATAGATAGCCAAGAAAACAAACATTGGATCATAAAACAAATAAATTCAGAGTTCTCATTCAAGGTACAAATGACCAAGCTCAAATTATCATATTTTGGACACATTATGCAAGGACCTAGCTTTCTCAAGAACTCTATAATACTGGGAAATGTGGAAGGAAAGAGAAGAGAATGGCTAGCAGTGAGGTGGATGGACTTGGTTGCAGCAGCAATGAATGTTGGGAGACTTAAAAGGCTACTGTATATGTAGAGAGGAAGCTCGATGACTTTGATGAAAATATGCAGGAACTATTCCCTAAGCAAAAGGGGCTGAAACATTAAGTTCAAAAGAGTGAGATAACATTCAGAAGCAGCTCAGGAAGATTCCTCCCTTTAATAAGGAGGAGGAGAAGGTACAGCATAATCAGATTTGCAAGGTTCTTTTATCATAGCCAATCTCAGTGAAAGTAGTTTTAACCTTCCTATGGAGTTGATTTCCTGGTCTGGTCTACCTAGTAGGACTGACACCATGTTGGGGACAGATCATCCTGGAGAAGGTCTATCTATGTGGTCACTAAAAATCATCATCAACTTGATGGCCCATAAACAGTTTCTCTCTGAAACTATAACTCTGAAATTATAGCACATGGCCATATAATATGAATCAGTGTTACTTTCTGAACACTACATACAGTATCTTAACAAGTAACTGAATCCACCAAGTTTTGCACTGGAGATCTTGAGGTATGATATTACAGAGTCTTTTTTGTTTGGAGAACTCAGACTGGATGTAAAGGAAACTGATTTGTTTCCGAGGTCATGACAGGTCTTTCTGGTCCACAATTTGTCATCCATTTGGAAATGGATGAAGGCATATAGGTAGAATTATTCACTAATTTGCTTCATACTGTGCAATAATCCAATATGTGGTTTGTTTGGTTTTAGCTTAGTAGATTGGACAATCCCAAGTTTGAAATTTATGGCTTATTATGTTGTGCAAGCTGAGCCCATTGTGATCTACAGTATTCCATAAACTAAGCATAATATGACACAGAGTAGAGTGAAGACAAGAGAGCCAGTTTGGTGTAGTGGTTAAGGTATCAGGCTACAAACCAGGAGACCGTGAGTTCTGGTTCTGCCTTAGGCATGAAGCTAGCTGGGTAACCTTGGGCCAGTCACTCTCTCTCTGCCCTAAGAAGAAGCCAATGGCAAACTACTTCTGAAATCTTGCTGAGAAAATGTCAAGGACTTTTCCAGGCAGTTGCCAGGGGTCAACACTGAGTTGAAAACACACACACACAGACACAAAAAGTGTGAAGATCAGCTCAGTGAATCTCTAGAAAGTCTGATGAGATCCTGGTGTGTCATGGAATCTTTAATAATAGTGCCTTGCTAGTTTACAAATGTATTTGCAAAACATGAGAGTCTACAATCTCCTGAACAATTATTTTTATTAAAAATAAGCTGTATAGAAAGAGCTATTCCAAATGCCTAATTATAAAGAATCTGGTTTTGTAACATGCAGACAGTTTGAAGGCCTGCAAACCTCTTCCTTTTAGCTCCTCTGCTAATTAAATGTGGCATCTTAGAATGCTGTTAGAGAACCATGATTACAGATTTGAAGATGGGTATATTCGATGACAGGAGGAAGTGTGCCAGAATTCACCATTTAAGGTAGTGCTTTTTTATTTTTAGCTAATTTGGTTGCTATGACAGCAATAAAATTTCAGCAGCAGGATAGAAGAGAAAATTAACTTTTTTTTTCTGTTGCCTCCTACTCAATGTATCCTAAAAACTCTACAGTGAAACAGATTGAACAAAATTAGACTGCAGACATTCTGCATATTCCCCACCAACAAACTAACATGCTGACCCACTTTTTCTTTATATAGTTAATTTAGTCCACTGTCCTCAGAGTTTTTGGCCCAGTCATAAGCTTTGATGGAATTTTTTTTTTAATTATTCAGTATTGCCCAAAGTTTTCTGTGATGAAGGCTGGATGATAAGTAAAAGAAATAATGACTCATGCTAGTTGCAAATCATAGGACTTGAAAGTTTATGACATCAGGTGGGGGCATCAAATCAGGAAAATTGCGCTAAATAACATGACAGTCATTCTGCATGCATCCATAGTTACCGTACTTGGATATGTTATTTCTCTAAATTATACAAACACTTTAAAAATTCTCCTTGACAACAATTAGTCAGCATTCCATATCCAATTAACATGCTAATTTGGAGCAAATTGGGAGAGGATGAAGAGAAGATCTTCCCTGAAAGGATTTTTCCCCATAACCCCCTTTGGGGAGTTAATTAAATGACTATAAAAATTAGTCATGTCCTGAAAATCATGGGTTATCTTGCTACCTGCAAGCAGCTGTTGGAAGCAGGATCAAAATGCTAAATTTTGGATCAGGGTAAGTAAAATGGTATTAGAAGGAATACTGATAATCTCAATCATGGGTTTCCTTCATTGGTATATCACCAGTGAAGCAGCTGAAAGCCAGTGGATCAAGACTCATGTACTGCAGGCCTCTATAATGATCCTTTCAGGACTAGAAAGAATTACTTGAAACATTTAGACTATCCTCCCAATTTTCAACAGAATTCTATCCATCCACATAGCTCATTAGGTCATGGCATTGCGTAGCTCAGGGCTTTCCAAAGTTTTTCCCGCGGCGACACACCAACCGGCGTTGGTGTGTCGCCGTGGGAAAACCCGGAAGTGCGGCAGCGCGCAAAGTGCGAAAGCGCTGCTGCGCTTTCGGGTTTTGTGCTCTGCAGTTGGTGTGTCGCCGCGTGAAAACCCGGAAGCGCTGATAATGATCAGCGCTTCCGGGTTGTGTGGCGACACACCAGACTGTGTATGGCGACACACTTTTGTGTCGCGACACACAGTTTGGAAAGCTCTGGCGTAGCTATATAAATGCTTCAAAGTCAGTTTTAAGTAAGAACTAAAAAGAATGGTTGGAACAGACTAAAAACTTTTCTATCCTGCTTTTGTTTCCAAAAGTGGCCAATAGATGTCTCCAAGAAGCTCCAAAACAAACCATGAGACAATAGCTGTCTTTCCCTGTTTTTCCCCAGCAATTGATATGCCAGAGGCATGCTGTTTTTATTCCTAGATAGGACTACCCTGGAATTCATTTCATATAGTGAGACACCATGGCAGAAGTCCTTTTTCAAAACCTAACTGTTGCTCTAAACACAAAGCACATATCTTAAAGCTATAAAAGGTAGAAAGTACAATACTAGAAAGTCTGTATGTCTTTGATGACCTATGGCACTACAATTGCAAGCTCCAATGCAAGCCACAGAATCTGCCATCCACAACAACCACCTACCATTTGAGGAAGCAGAACAACTCCGGCTTAAAATATCTGCAGCTCTGTCCAGTGCTCAACCTCCTCCCCCCAACCTTACCGTCCAAGAGAGGAGAGCCCTGACAGCCCTCAGCAAAGATGAAACCATCACCATTTTACCTGTTGACAAAGGAAGATGTACAGTGGTTCTAAACACTGCAGACTACCACAATAAAATTACCTCACTTTTGGAGGATCACCATACATATGAAAAACTGAAAAGAGACCCCACCAACAATTACAAGAAAAATGTAATAGACAGTTTGAAACAATTGGAACATGATGGCTCCATCGATAGGATTACCTACCACCGTCTGTATCCTGGAGAAGCCATCCCCTGCATCTACGGACTTCCTAAGATCCACAAGGAAGGAACACCCCTCCGACCCATAGTCAGCAGCATTAATTCGGTAACATACAACATTGCCAAACACCTCTCTACCATACTAGCACCTCTAGTTGGACACTCTGAACACCACATCCATAATTCGGAAGAATTTGTTTCCAAAGCAAAGATCCTGAAACTGGATACAGATGAAACTATGGTCTCCTTCGATGTGTCCTCCCTTTTCACCAGCATCCCCACCACTCATGCTCTATCCGCTGTCAGGAAGAGACTAGAAGAGGACAGCACCCTTGAAAGGAGAAACCATCTCAACCCAAACCAGATCTGCCATCTTCTGGACCTGTGTCTTAACACCACTTATTTCTCATACAGAGGTGACTTTTACAGACAAAAACACGGCTGTGCCATGGGTTCTCCTGTGTCACCCATTGTGGCCAATTTATACATGGAAGAAGTGGAGAAGAAAGCACTCAACACATTCCAGGGAACGGTGCCCACCCACTGGTTTAGGTATGTGGATGACACCTGGGTCAAAATCAAGGCCCAGGAAGTACAGGCCTTCACGGACCATATAAACACTATAGATGCCAACATTAGGTTCACCAGAGAAGACACCAAGGACAACAGACTGGCATTCCTAGACTGTGAAGTCCTCATTGGGACCGGTGGCAAGCTAGAAATAGGGATCTACAGGAAACCCACACACACAGATCAATATCTGATGTTTGACTCCCACCATCCACTACAGCACAAACTAGGGGTCATCAGGACATTGTCACACAGAGCAGAAACCATCCCCACCTCCATGGATTCCAAAAAGAATGAAAATCAGCACCTGAGAACAGCTCTGAAGGCCTGTGGATATCCAAATTGGGCCTTCACTAAATCTAAATCTACCAGACCTAAAACAGCAACAGATAGGGCTGAGACTCAGAGTAAACGGAAGAACCTGGTCATTCCTTACATGGCTGGCGTGTCTGAAAAGATAAAAAGGATATTTGGCAAACACCACATACCTGTATATTTCAAACCCACCAACACACTGAGACAGAGGCTTGTACACCCCAAAGATCAAACTCCAAAACACAAGAAAAGCAATGTAGTTTATGCAATCCAGTGCAGTGAGGAGTGCTCTGAACTCTACATTGGAGAAACCAAGCAACCTTTGTACAGGAGGATGGCCCAACACAGGAGAAGTAACACCACAGGACCAGAGTCAGCAGTTTATCTTCATCTAAAGGAAAAAGGACACTCATTTGAGGACATTAATGTTCACATTTTAGACAGAGAAGATAGGTGGTTTGAGAGAGGGGTCAAGGAATCAATTTATGCCAACTTGGAAAATCCTTCCTTGAATAGAGGTGGGGGCCTCAGGCACAACCTTTCCCCTATTTTCCTTCCTGCTTTGTCTTCTGTGCCTAGGAAGATTAAGACCATTTCGCAAGCTCAACAGCAGCATGGTAATCTTAACGATCCTCCTTTGGATGATAAAGGGACTTAGAAATAACATCTCAAAAATAACCATGACCTAGCCCCAGGTGCAAGGTCACACAGCCACCTAGAAACGTATTTAAGGATTCCCTTACTAACTTTGCTCAGACTGAAGAAGCTCCTTGGATAAGGAGCGAAACGTTTCCACTGAGAAAATAGAAATCCAGTTGACATGATTCAAGCTACAGACAAGCTCCAATTGCTGCATGTATTGTTGGTTTGAGGGGGCATGGTGGCTCAGCGGGTAAGACGCCAGGCTTGTCGATCGGAAGATTGCAAGTTCGGAGGTTCGAATCCCTAGCCCTGCGTGCAGAGTGAGCTCCTGCACTAGCCCCAGCTCTTGCCAACCTAGCAATTTGAAATCATGCAAATGCAAGTAGATGAATAGGTACCACTTCGGTGGGTAGTGTTAGAAGGTAATCTTACCAAGGTTCGTCCCAAGCCGGGAATGAATAGACACGCAGGCAGTTGCTGGAACAGAGGTTTGCAGAGTTTTCTCACTTTGACTGGAGGAGTAAATCTCGTCTTAGACTTGAGGTAGCTGTGAGGCTGGTCTTGGGTTAAGTAGCCAGTTCATGGAGTGCTTCTGGGAAGCCATAGGCGAGAATGCAAGAACTTGGTTTGTCCATCAGGATTTTGTTGTAGAATCTTGGGTCTGTTTATCCTGGAATAAAATATAAACTTCCACCCCCCCCACCCCCCCCACCCGTTTGTCCCTTATAGCCACGTTTGTGGGGAAAGGGGCAAACTGTAGATCAGAGGGATGGCAAAAGAGGGAAAGGAGTAAAGCTTCTGTCTAGGAGGCTTCTGCTAGAGGCTGTCTTAGCAGATGACCCTGAAGAGATGCAAGAAGTCAGAGCCCATAAACGTGCAAGAGAAAGTCAAGGGAAAGCATGGGGGTCCTAAAAAAAGCAATAAGTGACTCAGAAATAAAGAAACCTTTGAATAGTTTAACTATGGTCCAGCAGCTGCAGCAGAGGATAGTTGTTTTAGGAAACATTGGTTAAAGTTTATTAAGATTTATTGCTTGTTGCTATACTTGGTGGTGCCCTTTCCTTTTCTCTAGCTTAGTTCAATTTATTGTTCAAGTATGCATTCCTACTGCTTGGCTGGCATGTTTTATAGGTTTCCAGGATAAACATACCCAAGATTCTACAACAAAATCCTGATGGACAAACCAAGTTCTTGCATTCTCGCCTACGGCTTCCCAGAAGCACTCCATGAACTGGCTACTTAACCCAGGACCAGCCTCACAGCTACCTCAAGTCTAAGACAAGATTTACTCCTCCAGTCAAAGTGAGAAAACTCTGCAAACCTCTGTTCCAGCAACTGCCTGCGTGTCTATTCATTCCCGGCTTGGGACGAACCTTGGTAAGATTACCTTCAAACAATTGGCGAGCCAGGCAGGAGCCCGGAGCTAACCGGGTCGATGGACAGAACCTGGACAACTCCCCCCAGCCGGCACCAGACCATTTGTCTGAAGGGGGAAGCCCCAGACTCTGCCCACATCGACATTGGTAGTAAAGGGAGTTTTTTTGTTTTTGAGCCAGAACTTTGTCTATTCATTCCCAGCTTGGGACGAACCTTGGTAAGATTACCTTCTAACAGTAGGTAACAGCATTCCGCGCGCGTCATGCGGCCACGTGATCGTGGAAGCGTCTTCGGACAACGCTGGCTCTTTGGCTAACAAATGGAGATGAGCACCGGCCCCTAGAGTCGGACACGACAGCACAAATGTGCGGGGGGTACCTTTACCTTTACCTTTACCTTTGTTGGTTTGAGTCCATTTTTCTGGCTAAGAATGTGAGCAGATTCAAAGCATTATTCTTTAATTTCTGGAATCAGTTCCTTAGACAGAAGCAAATCTATGAGAAGTCCTTCTTTTCATTAACCTCATGGTATTTTCTTGGGTGTGGGTGTTTGAGTGTGTGTAAATATCACCCTCTATGGGCACTAAACTGATGGCTGAATTAATCATTGCCATTCTTGGAAGGTTTCTTGGAATTTAGCTACACAATCTGACCATTCTATCTGGATTAACTGGAACTATGGAATCTTATTACAAGACCATTGCATGTCTTCCCACTGATGCACAGATTCTTCTCAAACTTACTTTGAAGTTGAATAAGTTATTAAGAGCAAAAATGTCACCAAAATATAAAAAGGGCTTCCTGGTTGAACATGGAGGGTTTCCTGAATTTTGTATCCTTGATTGTTATTTGATGCCAACTTGCTCTCAGTTCTGCCACTGGTTTGCCCTTTGATTCTGCCTCATTTTTGCCTCCGGTTTCTGGCTGGTCTTGCAGCTCCTTGTTTTTGGCTCCTGATCCCACCCCAGACTGCTCCTAACAGCTTTGTACTACCCCAGATGGATAAAATAAAACAGTTCAGACTGACCAATGTTTTCTCTTATCCAGTGATGATTTCCTAACACACACACACACACACACACACACACACAGAGAGAGAGAGAGAGAGAGAGAGAGAGAGAGAGAGAGAGAGAGAGAGATTTGGAAAGACAGTTGCTGTAGTGAGATAAGCTACTTACTTAATATCATTAGCAAAACCAGCAGGCCAGTTTTTAATTACTACTTGATTCAAATTAGGAATAATTAAAAAGGTGTCTGAATATTTCCAAGAAAGTGATAGTGCTTCCAAGATTAATGGGCTGTAGTGTCACGATTGACCTTTTACCTGCATCTCATTTTGAGATGGGAAAGTCCTATCTCAGACCTCTCCTTTTCCATTTAGGAAAGAAGAAAGAGACAATACAATAGAGATTTCTTACATAGTTAATGAATTAATGACAATGATTAAAGGGATTTTTTCTCTGACAGGTTACTAAAGGATGATCCAATGAATGGAACATGAGTAAATTCCAAACCTAACTATATAAAATGTGTGTTCAGAATTAATAGAGTTAATTGTCTTAAAACGTAATAGATAATTAACAACTAGTTCTAATAGCAAATTTGACAGATTTATAGCATATAACAGGAATCCAGTGGTTATTAATTTGCTGCATTCTTGCCTTTCTTCCAGGCACTTAAGACTACACACACACACACACACAATAACTCTTTCCATTCCAATGAACTCCATGGATGCTTTGGAGCTGTGATAGCAAAGGAATTTCCATTGCCTGGGGCAGTTCACTTCTAATGATCAGATGCTGGGGGAAAATAAGTCACTTCTGTCATACTCTGCTTATCTTTTTGGCAGGATGAAGAACCTAAATCTGGACCTTTGGAACTAAAAAAGAAAATCTGTGATTTTACAGTGAACTGATCCAACTTTATGGAGAATACATGGATGAGAAATACTTTGGGCACAATGCTCTTACTGCTGAATTGGAAAGGAGGCATGATTCATGCAAAATGGCTGAGTCACACATCTTGGCAAGGAAAGCAGCTACCCCAGAGAGTAGAGAGGGCACTTATGAACAAGCTCACAATGTTTCAACAGATGCCCTGTTCTTCTTAAAAGTCAACATTAATCAAAACACTAGCCTACACTAAGGAAGCGGATCTTTGGTCCTGTGTGTATAAGGAAATGCTAAACATAGGCATACTATATCTGGACTGCAAAAATCTGGACGACCACCAGAGGTAAGCAAAGAGAGAGTTTTATGTATCCCTTTGTTGCTATTTAGTGGTGATCCACTAAATAGTTTTGCAACCTTCGTATGGTATGCTAGAATGGATACACTGCTTTTTTTGTGGGGGGGAGTGCCTTCGAGTCAGTGTTGACTCCTGGTGACTGCCTGGGTATGTCCCTGCAGTTTTCTTGGCAAGATTTCAGAAGTGATTTGTCCTTGCCTTCTCCCTAGGGTTGAGAGAGAGTGACTGGCCCAAGGTCACCCAGCTGGCTTTGTGCCTAAGGCGGGACTAGAACTCACGTTCTCCCGGTTTCTAGCCTGATGCCTTAACCACGACACCAAACTGGCTTTTGTATTGCTGCATCCCATATCCTCTTATTTCACTAGAGGAATAGGATGGCTATTTTACTGTTGATATGTAGTTGCAGTGTACACTGGCTCCCCCCCCCCCCCTTATCCCCATTGCTGGGATAATCACACAGTTCATGTCCTACTTCTTTCCACAGCCAGTATTATGACCAGTCTACTATTTTATTATCAAAAATTAGAATAGGAGGAAGAAAGAGTTGGTGGTTGTCATGGCCTCATATGAAGAAGATAGGTCAGAGGATCCAATTTAACCCTCAGCACTGTAAGAGTCAAGCCCTAGCATAGGATCCAGATCAGAATCCTCTGCTAAAGGCTTTAACCTAGACTCACCAGCACCCAACTCACATAAGTGGCACCATTTCCAGATTGAATACCAAAGATGAATACCAGAGGAGCACCTTGGAAACAGATTTACTTGAGAGGAGCACATTATATTTTTATGGCTTTGCTACCAAGGTTTCAAGAGCACTAGTTAAGTAAGAGTAGGATGGCTATTTCTTTTATTTATTTATTTATTTAATTGATTTTTATCCCGCCTTTATTATTTGGCATGGGACCAGGTTACCTAAGGGACCGCCTCATCCCCAGAGTATCGACCCGCCCCACCCGGTTATGCAGAGAGGGCTTGCTTCGGACCCCGTCTATAAGAGAATTCCACCTGACGGGGTCCAGGAGGCGGGCTTTCTCAGCAGTGGCACCCGCCCTCTGGAATATTCTGCCCCTAGAGGTGAGGCAAGCCCCCACACTTATGACCTTCCGAAAACAACTGAAGACCTGGCTCTGCCACCTCACTTGGGATGGGAAGAGTGATAGCTCCTCATGGGGATGGCTTGCGCCATAGAGTTCTTTTAAATATGACATCTGAGCCTCTTGGGTTCTATATATTTTTAATTAACTTAACTTATGGTTGGTTATATGTATTGTTTATTGTATTTTATATGTTTTTATATCTTTTAATTGCTAACTTGTTGTAAACCACCTAGAGTCCCCTCTGTGGGGGGAGATGGGCAGTGATATAAGTTGGAAAAATAAGTTGGAGAAATAAAAATTTTTATAAATAACTCAAGGAGGCGAACATGCCAAATGCTCCTTCCTCCTACAACAACAACAACCACCCTGTGAGGTGAGTTGGTCTGAGAGAGAGTGACTGGCCCAAGGTCACCCAGCCGGCTTTCATGCCTAAGGCAGGACTAGAACTCACAGACTCCTGGTTTCTAGCCCAGCACCTTAACCACTAGACCAGACTGGTTCTATAGGATATAGACTATAAACTATAGGATAACTATAGCTTCCTGTATAAAGCCTCTACTTGAAGCAGCGTCTGAAACTTGTGATTCTGTGCAACTCTTGTGTCTTGATTCATGCCTATCTGATAGACCTCTCTAGTACCTTGGCTGTTTATTTTCTGGACTCTGACCTTTGTTCACTTGTTTTTGTCTTTTGTAATCCCAATTAGGACAAAGACTGATTTGGCATTTGACTTCTGCACCAGCTTACTGACTACTCTACATCTCATTGTCTTTAAGTAAATTTTTGTGGATTTTCATTTCAGTATATATAACCATACTGGTTATATAGTGGTCCAATCTCAAAATCCAAGACAGGACAGTGGTACAAAAGCAGTACATAAAAAATGGACTGAAAATCCCATTCTGAACAGAAGGAAGGACTAACTCAAGAGATATCAAGCAAGAGAGCCTAGTGATATATCATTATATAAATAGTTGCCATGCATTTAACATTGTAGAGAACTTTTTTTGGAAGAAACCTTGATTGGAACCCTCTATAAATTCACCAAGGATTGTATTTGGCAGAGTGTACATATGTGAGAAATTCAAGTCCTTTAAGGGTATCAAGAGAAAAGTGTTTAAAGTCCCAAAGAATAAGTAAAATTAATTAAGAAAACTATGTTTCTAATAGAAACTTGAGCCACTTTGGTGTAGTGGTTAAGGCGCCAGGCTAGAAACCAGGAGACTGTGAGTTCTAGTCCCACCTTGGGCACAAAGCCAGAAAACTGCAGGGACTTGAAGGCACCAAAAATGAATGAATGAATGAATGAATGAATGAATGAATGAATGAATGAATGTTGCATCTCTGAGATGTTGCCTTTGTGGCAGGGGATAGAAGAAGAAAGAAGGACAAACATCTTGAAGGGAAGAACCTAAGAATATCAGTCTTCCAAGCAGAGGAAAAGAGCAAAACCAAAGGAGTCTCTTCCTTGCTATCTCTTCTCTTTCCTTCTAGAGACCAACAGGATAAAAAGTGCAAAGAGTCAATGTTGTCCTTGCCAACAAAAGTGTTCTCAACCCACTTCCTCCTCAAACTGCTGTCAGGATGCTTATATGATCCATCATTTTCTTAGAAAACACTGTATGCCAACTGGTTGTTCTCTTGAGTTGGCACTTTTTAATCCTCTTTACTGCCACATCTAATTAACGAGCAGAGTACTGTTGTACTTTGTGCAGCAAACCTACATGAGTGTTCCCAAATTTTCTCCCAAGTGCTTTAATCCAATGTTTTCCAACCTGGTGCTGCCCAGATGGGTTGGGCCAGTGTACTTCAGGAATTGTCCAGTCTTCTGAGCAAAGGCAAGGAGGTACATAAATTCTGACTTCTATAAATTATTCTCCCTGTCTACTTAGGATTGAGATGTCCACAGACAGCACTCACCCATTTTCACTTCTCTTTTTTGTGATCATAAAGCTTAGATACTTGCTTTTAAAAATGGAAAGAGTCTCAGGATGTTAAATTGTGCCTTGTGTGTCCACTTCAGAAAAATGAAGGAGACATATAGCCCTGTCACAGCAGCAAGATCTTGCTTCTAGACCAAGACACTTAAGAAAAAAACAAAACAGAAACTGCATGCACAAGGAATCAAGAAATATTTCCAGTTTCCATTCATTCCTGAGTCTCTTCAAAGAGTTAGCAACCAGAGGAACAAATGATTACAGTTGTTTTGGCTATGAAAGCAACAACACTTCTAAATGTGACAAGAGGGATCAGCAGCATCTTATATGAGCCAAAGACTTGCCTTGCTAAAGTTAAAAAGATTATGCTACTTCCTCTAGCATAGTTATTTAGTTGCATGGTTGAATAATTTAGTTTCCAAATTAATTACTAACAGATAATAAATCAGTATGTTTGAGAAGTATTTCCCAATCCTAAGACTCTTGGAAGTAAATGCTGGGGACCAACTGAGGTTTGTGGTGGTAATGGAACATATTATCCTGAATATTCGTACTGATTTCAAGTTTCTTCTATGTTTCTCTGCATTTTGAGTTTATGAAGATTATTGCAGGTTGGCTTCACATTCCTTTCAAGGGAATGGGGAATGGAAGCATGGTACCATGGAAGTGCATGGTTTTGTATAATGTTGCACCCTTATATTTCCATTTTGAAAAAATGGGAACAATGGGCAAACAGACATATGAACTTGAAACAAGGAATGTTGTATTGAGTGTATGCTGTATTTAAATTCAGTATCTCAGCATCCAACACAGTTCCCTTTTATTACAATTAATAGAAAGAAAAATGAATGGGCAAACAGTCCATGTGCCTGCAGAATGTGCACTCTATCAATGAACTATGAGTTCCCTCTAAGACAAGTGTATGGGGAGAACCTGATAGAAGTTCATAACATGGTAAATGGCAGAGTGAATAAGGCCCAAGAATTGTCTTTGTTTCCCTCTTGTAATGCCGGTTGGACTTCCAGCAAATAGGCCAGATCCTCTTTTACCCAGTGGCATAATTTGTTAGAATTTTATGATGTGTGATGGATACTCTGAGACTCAAAATTAGACAGAGTCAAGGAAAAGGACAGTAGAATGAGCATCTAATACAGCCTTTCTCAACCTTTTGACTCTGGAGGAACCCTTGAAATATTTTTCAGTCCTTCGGGTACCTCTGCACATTCAGGCTCAAATATAGGCCAGAAGTTACAAAATGATATTTGTTTCATGGGTAGGCCTGTTTATATGCATTAACAGTGTTCTTAAACTAAAAATGAAGAATGAAACTTACCTCTTTAATGGGAAGTTGCCCGAATTTGAAATATTTTTTTAAATAAATTGTCATCTCCCAGGGAACCCCTAGTGACCTCTCGTGGAACCCCAGGGTGCCACGGAACCCTGGTTGGGAAACCCTGAACTGATATCACTCTAAATGAAATACAATCCCCCAGCCTGGTGCTTTTCAGATATGTTAGATTAAATATCTCAAAATTGCTGCTAGCAATCTCTGGCTGGGAATCAATCGCACGTTTCTGATCAATCCGTCCTGAGGATACCAATTCGAGAAACCTGATAAAGTTTGAGGGGCGGAGTACTTCTGAACACCACCTTGTGCGAAGAAAGAAAACAGCAAGGAAGGGCTGTTGCCATGAAGTCTTCTACTCCCGGCAGTAGAAAAAGGAAGCGGTTCTTAACCAGATTAATAACTAACTCTTCATTTTCATCTGTAGCTTGAATCATGTCAACTGGATTTCTATTTTCTTAGTGGAAACGTTTCGCTCCTTATCCAAGGAGCTTCTTCAGTCTGAGCAAAGTTGGTAAGGGAATCCTAAATATGTTCCTAGGTAGCTGTGTGACCTTACACCTGGGGCTAGGTCATGGTTATATTGAGATGTAGTTTTTAAGTCCTTTTATCATCTAAAGGAGGGTCGTTAAAATCACCATGCTGCTGTTGAGCTTCTGAAATGGTCTTAATCTTCCTAGGCACAGAAGACAAAACGGGGAGGAAGATGGGGGAGAGTTTGTGCCTGAGGCCCCCACCTCTATTCAAGGAAGGATTTTCCAAGTTGGCATAAATGTATTCCTTGACCCCTCTCTCAAACCACAGACAGAGAAGATAGGTGGTTTGAGAGAGGGGTCAAGGAATCCATTTATGCCAACTTGGAAAATCCTTCCTTGAATAGAGGTGGGGGCCTCAGGCACAAACTCTCCCCCATCTTCCTCCCCGTTTTGTCTTCTGTGCCTAGGAAGATTAAGACCATTTCAGAAGCTCAACAGCAGCATGGTGATTTTAACGATCCTCCTTTAGATGATAAAAGGACTTAAAATAACATCTCAATATAACCATGACCTAGCCCCAGGTGTAAGGTCACACAGCTACCTAGGAACATATTTAAGATTCCCTTACCAACTTTGCTCAGACTGAAGAAGCTCCTTGGATAAGGAGCGAAACGTTTCCACTAAGAAAATAGAAATCCAGTTGACATGATTCAAGCTACAGACAATTCCACCTGGATGACTGAGAACCTTCATAGACATCTTCATTTTCATGGAACGGGGCATTTGCAAGGAGCGCAAGCGTGTGGTGTCCCTCAACCCCACACACCTCACACACACCCCTCCCCGCTCCCCATGATCACCAATTGCATGTCCGAGGATGTCTATCAGGCTTTTCCTCCACCATCGCTCCGCCTTTCACAGCAGTACCTCCGCCTCTCTCTTGTTCATGCAGAGGAGCAGGCGGGGGTGAGAAGCAGGCCGGCGGAGCGAAGTATCCCAAGGCAGGCGGGGTCTAGGCGGCCGCCTTGGTCCAATGGCGCCTCAGCACTCTGCGCAAACGACCAATGGCGAGCCAAGAGGGCGGGGCTCACGGAGCGGTGGGAAGGCTGCAGGAGTTCGGCGCTGGCATTGCTGATCTGGCTGGCTCCGGGCGAGCGCGGCTCTCGGGCTGGTTCGCTGTCCGTGGTGCTGAAAGCGCGCTCACTGTTCAGCCCGCTGTCCTACCAGCGGCCGCTGGACCGCGGCCCCAACGCGTTGAGAGAGCCCCATGGAAGAGATGGAAGAGGAGCTCAAATGCCCGGTGTGCGGCTCCTTCTATCGGGAACCGCTAATCCTACCCTGTTCACACAGCCTGTGCCAGGCGTGTGCCCGAAACATCCTGGTGCAGACGCCAGAGACGGAGTCGCCTCAGAGCCGGCGTGCCTCGGGGTCGGCGGGCTCCTCATCCGACTATGACTACCTGGACCTGGACAAGATGAGCCTGTACAGTGAGGCAGACAGCGGCTATGGCTCATATGGCGGCTTTGCCAGTGCGCCCACTACACCATGTCAGAAGTCACCCAATGGCGTGCGTGTCTTCCCTCCGACTGTCCCGCCAGCCGCACATCTCCCACCGGCTTCAGCCACTGCCTTGTTGGCACCGGTGCCACGCAATTCCTGCCTCACTTGCCCGCAGTGCCATCGCAGCCTGATTCTGGACGAGCGGGGTCTGCGCGGCTTCCCCAAGAATCGCGTCTTGGAAGGTGTCATCGACCGCTACCAGCAAAGCAAGGCAGCTGCTCTGCGCTGCCAGCTGTGTGAGAAGGCACCCAAGGAGGCCACGGTCATGTGTGAACAGTGCGACGTCTTCTACTGTGACCCATGCCGGCTGCGCTGCCACCCGCCACGGGGCCCCCTGGCGAAGCACCGCCTGGTGCCTCCAGCTCAGGGCCGGGTCAGCCGGAGGCTTAGCCCGCGCAAGATCTCCACTTGCACTGACCATGAGCTAGAGAATCACAGCATGTACTGTGTGCAGTGCAAGATTCCTGTCTGTTACCAGTGTCTGGAGGAAGGCAAGCATTCCAGTCATGAGGTGAAGGCGCTGGGCGCCATGTGGAAACTCCATAAGGTCAGTCCTGGGGTGGGGGCACTGGGCAATGAACAGAGCAGGTGTGATAGAATATCCTGGCAGAAGATTAAAATCCTTTCATCTAAATTAATCTAATTTACGATTGGGGGAGATGGGTGGTAATACAAATTTAAATAATAAATATATAAATAAAAAGCCTTTGCGCTGGGTTCCTGTCATCCATTGCTGTCTCTTTTCTCTTTCTTACGTGCCTTCAGTCTTTCTTTCTCCTACCTTTTCCTCTAAAACAATTTTACTCCAATCCCTTCTCTTTTACTGTACCTATTTTACTTGTTGTCCATAAATGTTTACTGGAGTACAGCTCCCATCATACTCAGCCAGTGATGGAGTTGTAGCCCAACAATGACTGAAGGCACACTGTGAAACATAGCAGCATAGCAACAGTTCTGGTTTCATCTCTTGATTTCTTCACTGATACTACAACCATAATCCTTCATGGCTAGATGGCTCATTCATCAATCCATTAGCCTATCTTTCTATTCCCCCTCTTTCCCTCCTCCTGAATATTTTAAGCATTTATCCAATTTGTGGTTTTTATTCTCATCAAAGAACTGCTTCCTTGCCTTTTCATCAATTTTCCTCCCTTGATTTCCTCCATCTTATTCTTCCTCCCACCTCTAATGAGTCAGTCTCCCTCTCTGTAAACAGACTTCACTTCCCAGTCCTTGCTTCTCTTGGCTGGGGTGCTAGCTGTCTATCCTGCCAACTAATCTACGTGTTCTGAGAATGCATCTTGATTTTGTATCCCAGAAATACCTGAGCTGGTGTGTCACATATTTTGCCTGGACTGCCCATCTTCTTTATTGGCTGCCATTCAAGTGTTTGCACCAAGCTGCCTGCAGTAGCAAGCAACAAGATGCTGGGGGGGGGGGGGGGGGCTTGGTGGTGTGAGTTTTACACTGACAGATGAATGCAGGTGGGGGGGAGGAAGAGGCAAAAAAACAGAGGTGAGATTGCTGCATCTTTCCAGTATCCTATACTCATATGACTCCTAAAATCAACTGGCCTTCCATTTGCTTTTGAATACCCCTTTGTCCTCATTTAGGCAATGTTATTATCATGGTCTTCACTACAGAATCTTTGTATAGCCAGAGGCTGTCGGGCAGATACTAATTCCTGAAATGAGAAGAGCAGGGCTTCTATAATCATCCAACTGTGCTAATGTAATGATAATGAGGACAGGCTTTATATTGCTTCAGTGATGGCTGGATGATGCTAGAAAACATTATAACTGTTTTCTACTGGAGAAATGGCCTGAATGTGGAAGATGTCTCTTCCTACTCCCAAATACGCAGTGATGTGTACTGTTCATTCTATAAATGGAGAAGGTATTTTGGACACAGTCAAAGGAAGGTTGTTTTCAATACAGTTCCTTCACCAGTATTAACACTGAGCACTGATATTGAAAAATAGATCCCAGGGTTCAGTCTGTCTCAAATTAATCTCTCAGTTGGCTAGCCAATGAGGAAAGGCCCTTGGAGAAAGGGGCATTGATCCAAAAAGAGATTGGAAACCTGTTGGGGAGACTTTAAAGGTAGCAGAGTGTGTGAATGCAGTAGTGCAAAGAAGCTGTATAAGAGTAGATTTCTTTTCTGAATATGAATTCCTTCCTCTGCCATGAGGAAGGGATATCTGCCCATTTCAGTTTCTCCATTTTTAATTTTTGCACGTACTGTATGTCAAGTCCAATGTATTGAATTTAAGGATTCCCCATCCTCCAAAAGAAAAGTTCACACAGAAAAAAAAATACTTCTTTAGGTGCATCGTTCTACTGACATGTGCCTTTTGTCCTAATGTACCTACCTTTTACAAATAATTTCACTAATATAATAGAAATGTGCACATAATTCTCACAAATATATGGATTTTTGTGCAGCTTTTCCCTAATTGACATTTATTGTGCTGAACTGATCACATAATTGGGAGAATTAAGAATTCTGAATGAGAACTAAGTTTCAGTTTGTGCATTGCTTTGAAAATGTGGAATTAGATATGTTTGCATCTGATTTCTCCCCATCCCTACTCTGCTACTTTGTAATGCACTTTTCTTCACAAAGTGGGTCATATATTCATGACACAAGACCAATATGTACAAAGCTGAGCAAAGCTGAAGTAGGGATTTTCAGTTCATGGGGCAGCAACACATTAGCTTTTATAGATGACATTACATATAAAGTCTTAAGCTTTAAAAACTTAAAGCTGCACCGAGACTTTTGGGACACTCTGTATAATTCTTATGTCTATACCAGGTAGAATTCTAGCCTAAGGATTCTACACCACATAATCCACACTTTATTTTTTCTCAATTCCTCCACCTTGAGCTTCTGTAAAGTGTTTTTGTTTGTTTGAACTGAATTATTCCTCAAAACATAAGTGAAGAGAGTGATAAGGATGTGATTTATCTCCCCATTAAATGTCAATTTCTCCATCCCACGTGCTTGGCACCCATGCCTCTCTTTCACATAGGATCTGCTTATGGTAGCAACCCAATCTTTGAGGTAACTAGGGCAGAGAAATGTGACTAGAAAGAGAATGGATATCCCCCCATCCCACATATACTTATGGAACACGCAGGCATTCTTACCTACCCCTTGCTGTGCTGTCTAGGTACAGAGATAGGACTGGCCCTTGGCAATATGACATAGCTAGGGTCTGGTGCAGGAGGTGCCTGCCCAGTGACTTCTGCCCAGAATGGGCTAAAACAAACAACACAAACAAACAGAAAACACTTCACAGAAGCTGACACACACGAAAACCAAGTGGAGCTTCAATTGCACCACTGCAGCCACCATCTTGACCTTTTCGACCACACCTTGCGGACACCCCTGAAGACACCATAACTTGTTGAAGTACCCCTTGGGAATGTATAGCCAAGGTTGGCTGGATTGAAACCATGGATTAACTTGTCAGACACCTGCCGAAGTCTCCCCTGCTGACTTCTGGTCTCCTAGTCCAGCTGCTGGTTCTCCTTTTTACTCTGTATGCAAGCATTGTGCAGTCAAGCATCCTCCTCCAATGGCCTTGCACTCAGTTTCTGACTAATTATTTTAGACTCAGGCTGAAAGGAGAGGGTAAATAAGTGGGTAGAGATGAAGAGGAGAAGAAAGAAGAACCGTTGTCCGCAACGCAGCGGTTTGTTCATTTCGCCCGACACAATAAACCAATAATCTCGCAGAGCGGGAGGATCACTACGTTTTATTGCAGAGCTCTACAAGAAAAAGTGCCTCATGTGGTGCAGAGTGGTAGGCAGCAGTACTGCAACTGAAACTCTCCCCACGACCTGAGTTCGATCCCAGCGGAAGCTGGTTCTCAGGTAGCCGGCTCAGGTCGACTCAGCCTTCCATCCTCCCGAGGTCGGTAAAATGAGTACCCAGCTTGCTGGGGGAAAGGTAATTACGACTGGGGAAGGCAATGACAAACCACCCCGCTCTATAGTCTGCCAGGAAAACGTTGCGAAAGCGGCGTCTCCCCAGGGGTCACGTGACTCGGTGCTTGCACAGGGGAACCTTTCCTTTCCTACAAGAAAAGCGGACTTCTCCTCCGCAACTGGAGAGAAGTCCTAAACATGAGACAAACAGCTCCTTTTATTCAGTTTACAAAGATCATTAAAGCAAGTTCCCAAGTCCCTCATTGGCTGTCTCTTCTGACACTTGTGCAGTGTCCCTTCATACTACATGATGCTATCCCATAATTTCTTTAGCATGACTAGTGTTTCCCATAAAAACAACTTTAGGGGTGTGCTTTTTAGGATGCAAATGAACTAAGGTTACTCTTTGGTCAGCATTCCTGGTTAGGAATGTTACTTTATTGCCTAGGGTCACCAGGGGTCATGGCACTTAAATGGGAAGTTGTATACTTTCCTCTAATCCAGGTCTACATCCTGGTACCATAAACATTTAGGGGTTGATAATTCACTCTCCTGTCTTCTCCTCCCTTCACCTTCCCACGGGCATCTGGAGTCTGATTCATCCCCTTGTTTTATTTCATTTTTTCCGGACCCCCGTCCATCAGAACCATGTGGAGAAGCAGGGATTGACAGCATCTCACCAGGGCCCCACAAAATCTGAAGTTGCTAATGGAGAGGGAAAATGAACTTCTCAACCACTTTTTCTTGCTTCCAATTGGTTCTGCCCATTAGGGTACAATCTCCAGCAAAGGAGATCGTTACCTTGTCGTGGTGCTGGAGCTTGAGCACTTCAATGAAACCATGAGCTAAACCGTGAAGGGACACCCAAGACGGGAAGGTCGTGGCAGAGAGGTCAGACTAAATACGATCCCTGGGGAAGGTAATGGCAACCCACCCCAGTATTCTTGCCATGAAAACTAAATGGATCAGTACAACCAGAGATATGTCGGTATACCATCGGAAGATGGGACTCCCAGGTGGGAAGATGGTCAAAATGCTACTGGGGAGGAACAGAGGATACGTTCAACTAGCCCCAGATGTGATGACGCAGCTAGCTCAAAGCCGAAAGGACGGCTAGCGGCCGACGGTGCTGGTGGTGAACGACGAATCCGATGTTCTAAAGATCAACACACCATAGGAACCTGGAATGTAAGATCTATGAGCCAGGGCAAATTGGATGTGGTTATTGGTGAGATGTCAAGATTAAATATAGACATTTTAGGTGTCAGTGAACTGAAATGGACTGGGATGGGCCACTTCACATCAGATGACCACCAGATCTACTACTGTGGACAAGAGGACCACAGAAGAAATGGAGTAGCCTTCATAATTAATAATAAAGTGGCTAAAGCAGTGCTTGGATACAATCCAAAAAACGATAGAATGATCTCAATTCGAATTCAGGGTAAGCCATTTAACATCACAGTGATCCAAATATACGCCCCAACCACAGATGCTGAAGAAGCAGAAGTAGATCAGTTCTATGAGGATCTGCAGCACCTACTAGATAATACACCAAAAAGAGATGTTATTTTCATTACAGGAGACTGGAATGCTAAGGTGGGTAGTCAGACGACACCTGGAATTACAGGCAAGCATGGTCTGGGAGAACAAAATGAAGCAGGACATAGGCTGATAGAATTTTGCCAAGACAACTCACTGTGCATAACAAACACTCTCTTCCAACAACCTAAAAGACGACTTTATACATGGACTTCACCAGATGGTCGACACCGAAATCAGATTGACTTCATCCTTTGCAGCCAAAGGTGGCGGACCTCTATACAGTCGGTAAAAACAAGACCTGGAGCTGACTGTAGTTCAGATCACGAACTTCTTATTGCAAAATTTAGAATCAGACTCAAGAGAATAAGGAAGACCCACAGATCAGTTAGATATGAGCTCACTAATATTCCTAAGGAATATGCAGTGGAGGTGAAGAATAGATTTAAGGGACTAGATTTAGTAGATAGGGTCCCAGAAGAACTATGGACAGAAGTTCGCAACATTGTTCAGGAGGCGGCAACAAAAAACGTTCCAAAGAAAAAGAAAACCAAGAAGGCAAGATGGCTGTCTGCTGAAACACTGGAAGTAGCCCAAGAAAGAAGGAAAGCAAAAGGCAACAGTGATAGGGGGAGATATGCCCAATTCAATGCAAAATTCCAGAGGTTAGCCAGAAGAGATAAGGAATTATTTTTAAACAAGCAATGTGCAGAAGTGGAAGAAGACAATAGAATAGGAAGGACAAGAGACCTCTTCCAGAAAATTAGAAACATCGGAGGTAAATTCCAGGCAAAAATGGGTATGATCAAAAACAAAGATGGTAAGGACCTAACAGAAGCAGAAGAGATCAAGAAAAGGTGGCAAGAATATACGGAAGATCTGTACAGGAAGGATAATAATATTGGAGATAGCTTTGACGGTGTGGTCAGTGAGTTAGAGCCAGACATCCTGAAGAGTGAGGTTGAATGGGCCTTAAGAAGCATTGCTAATAACAAGGCAGCAGGAGACGATGGTATCCCAGCTGAACTGTTTAAAATCTTGCAAGATGATGCTGTCAAGGTGATGCATGCCATATGCCAGCAAATTTGGAAAACACAAGAATGGCCATCAGATTGGAAAAAATCAACTTATATCCCCATACCAAAAAAGGGAAGCACTAAAGAATGTTCAAACTATCGAACAGTGGCACTTATTTCACATGCCAGTAAGGTAATGCTCAAGATCTTGCAAGGTAGACTCCAGCAATTCATGGAGCGAGAATTGCCAGATGTACAAGCTGGGTTTAGAAAAGGCAGGGGAACTAGAGACCAAATTGCCAATATCCGCTGGATAATGGAGAAAGCCAGGGAATTTCAGAAAAACATCTATTTCTGTTTTATTGACTATTCTAAAGCCTTTGACTGTGTGGATCATAACAAATTGTGGCAAGTTCTTGGTGGTATGGGGATACCAAGTCATCTTGTCTGCCTCCTGAGGAATCTGTATAACGACCAAGTAGCAACGGTAAGAACAGAGCACGGAACAACGGACTGGTTTAAGATTGGGAAAGGAGTACGGCAGGGTTGTATACTCTCACCCTACCTATTCAACCTGTACGCAGAACACATCATGCGACATGCTGGGCTTGAGGAATCCAAGGCTGGAGTTAAAATCACTGGAAGAAACATTAACAATCTCAGATATGCAGATGATACCACTTTGATGGCTGAAAGCGAGGAGGAGTTGAGGAGCCTTATGACGAAGGTGAAAGAAGAAAGTGCAAAAGCTGGGTTGCAGTTAAACCTCAAAAAAACCAAGATTATGGCAACCAGCTTGATTGATGACTGGCAAATAGAGGGAGAAAAAGTGGAGGCAGTGACAGACTTTGTATTTCTAGGCGCAAAGATTACTGCAGATGCTGACTGCAGCCAGGAAATCAGAAGACGTCTACTTCTTGGGAGGAGAGCAATGGCAAATCTTGATAAAATAGTTAAGAGCAGAGACATCACACTGACAACAAAGGTCCGCATAGTTAAAGCAATGGTATTTCCTGTAGTAACCTATGGCTGCGAGAGCTGGACCATAAGGAAGGCTGAGCGAAGGAAGCTAGATGCTTTTGAACTGTGGTGTTGGAGGAAAATTCTGAGAGTGCCTTGGACTGCAAGAAGATCAAACCAGTCCATACTCCAGGAAATCAAGCCAGACTGCTCACTTGAGGGAATGATATTAAAGGCAAAACTGAAGTACTTTGGCCACATAATGAGAAGACAGGATACCTTGGAGAAGAAGCTGATGCTAGGAAAAGTGGAAGGCAAAAGGAAGAGGGGCCGACCAAGGGCAAGATGGATGGATGGTATTCTGGAGGCGACGGACTCAACCATTGGCGAGCTGGGGATGGTGACGGCCGACAGAAAGCTCTGGCGTGGGCTGGTCCATGAAGTCACGAAGAGTCGGAAACGACTGAACGAATAAACAACAAAATTAGGGTACAATGTACTGTAAAAGGTCCTTGTGTGGCCTCTGGCCAGTGATCTTCTCCTGTCGAAACAGCAGCCTAGGACTGACTTTTGTAGGACATACTGACATCGTTTCAGAGCTGGCTATAGTGTCAGGGGCCTGTTAACCTGCTTCAACCATGGGAAATTCCTACACAACCAACACAGGAACAAAGCTGTTTGTCTTGGCAAAGGACAATGTTTACTGCTCAGGCAAGCAGAAGGAAGGAATTCCTCACAATTTGTATCGGTCAACTGCTTTCCCAAGTGACAATATTTTATACTATATCTAGAGCAGGTGTGGGCAACGTCAGGCCCGCGGGCCATATAAGGCCCGCGGGGCTCCCGCCTGCAAACCCTGCCCCTTCCACGCAATTGGCTCCCGCCCGCAAATCCCGCCCCCCAGTGCTTGTGATCGGCTCCTGCCCGCAAACTCCGGCCCTCGGTCCGCAGAAATCCCAGAACCCTGCCCCCCACCCCCCCCGGTCCCTGGTTATAAATATCTAAATGGCCCTTGGCAGAAAAAAGGTTCCCCACCCCTAATCTAGAGCATCAGTGCAGTTTCAATAGCCTTTTATTTTATTCATGTATGTATTTTATTTCATAATATTTCTAAGCCACCTCAATCCCAAAGGCTTCTGGGCAGCAAACAATAGTATAAAAACAAACACAATTTTAAAAGATATCAACTAATACCACAGACTTCCTATTCCTATTAAAAACCATTGTGGTGCCCCAATCAATTGGACTTACGGCACAATGGAATAAGATAGTTTTAGCCTGCTTATGAAAAAAGCCCATTATGTGTGGGCTGCTATGAGATCTGCCATTTAGTTATCCCCCATATAACTTGGAAGTGGAACAGACTCACAACAGGCCCTCTTGTGATGACCAAACTGGGTGTACAGATTCTATTCTGGCAAGGTGTTGCTTGATATAACCTGATGCTCTGCTATGTAAGGCTTTAAAGATAATGACCAGAACTGCAAATTGGGTTCAAAGTCTACTGGTAACCAGTATAGTGACTCTAAAATAGGTGTTATTCTGCACTGATGGGATTGCCCACCAGGACTCTAGTTGCTGTGCTTTGTTCCAGCTGTAGATTCTGGGTTGTCTCCAAAGGCAGCCCCACATAGAGTGCATTGCAGTCCAGCCAAGTGATGATAAAGGCATAAATTATGGATACCAGGGCATCCTGGCCCAGGTAGGGCTATAATTGGTACACCAGCCACATCTGGGTGAAACACTCCCCCCTCCAAAAAATGTATGTTTTTGTGGCCTTATCTATGAGGCCAAGATTAATTATTCCTTCCCATTGTTTTACTCCCAGTAGCTTAGTTTGAAGTGCTTCTAAAGTCAGCTAAGAAATGGTTGTTGTGGGTCTTCCGGGCTGTGTGGCTGTGTTCTGGAAGTTGTGGTTCCTAACGTTTCGCCAGCATCTGTGGCCAGCATCTTCAGAGGGCAGGAGCACAGACAGAAGCGAAATCTCTATGCCCAGGTAGAGTGGCAATGTTTTCTTTGTTTTCTATTTATAGAGCTAAGTTATAGGAGATTAGGTGGGGTTTTTTGTTGTGTTGAAATGTTAACGAGTGGCTGCTGAGTGTGATTAGCATGTTCATTGTTAGAAGTATTCCCATGTCCTGGTAGTTGAGCTGAGTTCTTTGACCTTTTGCAGGCTGTGTTTTTCAGGACTGGTAGCCAGGTTTTGCTAATTTTTAGACTTTCTTCTTTTTTTATTGTAATTGTGCTGGTGTTTGTGAATTTCGATGGCTTCTCTGTATAATCTGGTGTAGTGGCTTTTGGTGTTCTCCAGTATTTCTGTGTTTTCAAATAGGATTTTGTGTCCCGTTTGCTTGAGAGCATGTTCAGCTACTGAAGATTTTTCTGGTTGCTATAATCTGCAGTGTCTTTCGTGTTCTTTTATCCTGGTGTGAATGCTTCGTTTTGTGGTTCCAATGTATACTTGTCCGCAGCTGCATGGTATACGGTATACTCCTGCAGCGGTGCGGGGGTCCCTTTTGTCTTTTGCTGATCTTAGAATTTGTTGTATTTTTCTGGTGGGTCTGAAGACTGTTTGAAAGTTGTGTTTTTCCATCAGTTTTCCCATGAGGTCAGTGACTCCTTTGATGTAGGGCAGGAATAAAACAGCCCCCCACAAACAAAGTATTCCTGCCCTACATCAGAGGAGTCACTGACCGCATGGGAAAACTGATGGAAAAACACAACTTTCAAACAGTCTTCAGACCCACCAGAAAAATACAACAAATGCTAAAATCAGCAAAAGACAAAAGGGACCCCCACACCGCTGCAGGAGTATACCGTATACCATGCAGCTGCGGACAAGTATACATCGGAACCACAAAATGAAGCATTCACACCAGGATAAAAGAACACGAAAGACACTGCAGATTACAGCAACCAGAAAAATCTTCAGTAGCTGAACATGCTCTCAAGCAAACGGGACACAAAATCCTATTTGAAAACACAGAAATACTGGAGAACACCAAAAGCCACTACACCAGATTATACAGAGAAGCCATTGAAATTCACAAACACCAGCACAGTTACAATAAAAAAAGAAGAAAGTCTAAAAATTAGCAAAACCTGGCTACCAGTCCTGAAAAACACAGCCTGCAAAAGGTCAAAGAACTCAGCTCAACTACCAGGACATGGGAATACTTCTAACAATGAACATGCTAATCACACTCAGCAGCCACTCGTTAACATTTCAACACAACAAAAAACCCCACCTAATCTCCTATAACTTAGCTCTATAAATAGAAAACAAACATTGCCAAACATTGCCATTCTACCTGAGCACAGAAAGAGCGCTTCTGTCTGTGCTCCTGCCCTCTGAAGATGCTGGCCACAGATGCTGGCGAAACGTTAGGAACCACAACTTCCAGAACACGGCCACACAGCCCGGAAGACCCACAACAACCATCGAACTCCAGCCGTGAAAGCCTTCGACAATACATCAGCTAAGAAATATTAGTCACAAAAGAAGTGAAGCTGCACTTTAACACACACACACCCCAAAAATATTAGTCCATAATCCAAACTGGTTTTAATGGTAATGGGTAGCAACATCTAATCCTTGGCTGATCCCAGAAAACAATTAGCAGGTTTGAACCTGGAAATCCCAGAGCTGTAGGAGAGGAGGTCTCAAAAAAAAAAACATCCCCAAAGGAAGGCAGTAGCAAACTACTTGTATTGTTAAACAACAATCCTACATGGGTGTGTCTGTGTAGTTATGTCAACCCTTCGGGTTAGACCAGACTTGAACACGAAAGCCATGAATACTAAAACTACTTTTATTATAGGATTACAGTAACAGAATCTTGCAACTCTGAATGTGCCTCCCCCCCCCTGCCTTTATCTACAAGAGAACTAGGGAGGGTCAAGCCTGAGATGCTTTCTCCACCCCCATTCCTGCTTTGGGCTCAGATTTCTCTTATCTGACCGTTGCCTTGGGCTGGGGCTCTTCCTCTTCTTCCTCAAGGTTGTTCTCACAGCCCATTATGATACTTCATTGATAACTCTTCATTGATGATGTTGGTGAAAACATGGTCAGGAGTTGCTGTAGGCCCCTATGCACATTCTCCTTTCCTCCACTCATTGGGCATTGCCATTTTGGCTTGGACTGCTAGAAAAACTGAGCACCTGGCTCCTCCAGCTGCCTCCAGCTGCTAATGCCTGGCTGAGCATTATATACACACACTTTGAAAGAGCATTAGACCTATCTTTTTTTAAAAAAAAAGACCCACTGGCACTCTGGTCAATTTAAGCCAGGAACAAGAGCCAGGCTCTGCCCACTGTTTGTTGTTGATTCTGTCCCAAATGACTGCTTCTGCCAACAAAGGGTTTTGGGTGGCCATACTTTCCATTGGGAGTATTACTTTGCTATTCTGAGTACTCCAAGGGCTATTGGCAAGCGCTGCCAGTTGCAGCCAGCAGTGCCATCCTTTTGCAGTATTGATATGTTCTTTTAAAATGATGACTGAGGTCTTGGCATTCTGTGCTTAGTGGGACATGAAGACTAGCCTGCCACACTGGCACCTGATATTTGGGCAAATATAAAGGTGGTTAAACCCTCAGTCATGGATATGCAATAAAGTAAGAGATGGTGATATGGTCACTTGCTATGAAAACTGTAGTATTGTCAACCCTCCCAGGTAAACCAGACAGGAAAGATGACCAGATGAGCTACTTCTACTTTATTGTTAGGCTACCTTAACATAATCTTGCAAATCTGAAAGTACAAATCTCCCGCTGTCTTTTTTTACCACCTGATCGGTTAGGGCGTATCCTTTCTAAGTTTTTTCCTCTGCCCGTTACTCAGTTGCGGGCTCCTCCCTCTTTTATCAGATAGTTCCCTAGGCAACATCTCTTCCCCCCCCCCACCAAGGTCATTCTCCCATTCCATTACAGATATACACGCTACTATAGGTCTTACTTGCTGTTCCTTAAGAACCTTCTCCTCAAAACCCACAAAAAGCATCTCAACTTTGGTGAAATTATTGACATGGTTCTAACCATTTGGCATGATTGTTCTGCTCTTTGCAGCCCTCAACACCCCTTCCCCACATATGCTAAGTGCAGCCAACAAACGGTTGCCCACCCTTAAACCACATAAGCAGAGTTTAATAATAATTTTTTAAAGTAAATTAAAGTGATACTATTTCTAATTTTTTGAAGATTTTTTTTTTATTCTGCCTTTATTATTTTTATAAACTCAAGGTGGGGAACATATCTAATACTCCTTCCTCCTATTTTCCCCACAACAACCACCCTGTGAGATGAATTTGGCTGAGAGAGAGTGACTGGCCCAAAGTCACCCAGCTGGCTTTCATGCCTAAGGCGGGACTAGAACTCACAGTCTCCTGGTTTCTAGTCTGATGTCTTCACCACTAGACCAAACTGGCTCTCTTTTTCCCTGAATGATCAACTGTAGGTCCATCAGCAGCCTGAGAGATAGCAAGGATTGGTGAAAATATGTAGCAGCTAAGATTCTAATAGGCTTCCAATCTTGCTTGGATTTTCTTCTCAGTGCGGAGAGACAGCATATTTCCTAATTATTGTTGCACACACTCCCTTTCTCTCTCACGTACGCAAACACACGGCTGCATTTCCTTCCAACTTACTTTTCTAAAAGCCCACAATCAGCCAGTCACATATCCAGTGGGACTAGAGAGAGTACAATTTGCTCATCAAGCAAAGTATAATTAAAGCTAAATGTGGAATCAATTTGGTTGGGGGAGCGGGGATGCATGGACGCCAAACACATTAGTATTAGGCACAACACTGTGCAAATGTTGTGGAGGTTAGTGCGCATGAGAATAATCACTCCCCCACAGACACTTCACCCATGCCATGGCTTAGCATATTGTGTGACCCATATCTGAACAGACCATGCGAGTTGCACATGTTTATATGTGTGAGAGGTAGAATTGGGCATACATCTCTTCTCCATCCCCCAAATACATCCAGATGTGCCTGTAAAGAGATATGCATGTTTTAATCTCCTCTATCAAATGCCAAAAGAGCATTGCACACCGAAGAAAAAGCAATACGTTCCTTTCTGGAACACACTTAACTACCTCATTCTTCATTCCATTTTCCTTTTACATCTGAAGCTAGGAGCCCTTGGCTGGACTGCTGGTGTTTTTAACTAATCCTCCTTCTGCTTTCTCGCCCTTTCCCTTCCTCTGTCCAGCTCCCCCTGCCTTCCTCTTAGCTTTCCCCCCTCCCTAGAGGCCTTTTCACTCTGCTCCAGTAATCTCATTTCTTCCTGAAGCAACAGTGGGCATCCAGGCACAAAAGATAGCTTGCTAATTGCAATCTGGGGGTGGCAGAACCTTCTTCAAGGTCATCTGAGCTCAGGAGTCCCTTCGGTTGGGAAATGCCAAATGGAGGAGGAGGAGGAGGAGGAGCTCCATGGAGGGCTCAGTAAGATTCCGGTGCAATATTTTTCAAGAAGAAACAATAAAGCAAACGATTTCCTCTCCCTCAAAAGCTGCAAAAAATCACCCATCTTTCTGAAAATAGTCTCACAGAGCGGCTGAATGAAAGCTGCCTGGAATGAATGAGAAGGGGTGTAAGAACCTTACTAAAGTTGTCTTCATGCCTAACATGCGGTCTTGAGGAAATAATGAACTTCTTTGTTTCTGCCTGGATTTTAGGGTCAAAATAGCAAGGATGGTTTGCAAGGATAGAAATGTATGGAGAGATGTACTGAATGGTAAGAGTGTGAACTAATTTTTAACGATGTTTCTGTTCTTTTTCTTATATCAGGCCTTTATTTTCTTTGATTTACTATTCTTACTCCCTCTGTATACTTCACATAATGTTGTTTACCCTGAAAGGGAAGAGCATGGTGGGTATGTATATATGGTTTCAAAGCTGTATTCAGACATTCATTCAGTGAATGGCTCTTTCTGGAATTTAGACCATTCCACTATCCAGAACATGGGCATAATAAGAACCATCTTTACTAGCAATGGCCAGAAACAACCGGGTACACTTGCTTCTACATTTTATAAAGGTACCACCTTCTGTCTCAAGTACTGTGGCTTTGTATATGCCACTTAGAAAGGTTGGCATCCGTAGCCATACCCTGGATATATTTTGGCCTACTAAAATCCCAGATGCCTGCTAAGAGGTCAAATTTTATAGCCATCTTAAATTATATCTATAAAACAAATATGCATATAGTATACTCATTGGCATCATTAGTTCTTTTGCTCATTGAAATTATGCTTCAGTTTTAGGTAGGGTTTAATTTTCATTTACCATGGATGTTTTGATTGAATTTTAATTAAATTAAATTTAAATTTGGGGTTTACTACAGACATTTTATTGTATTTGTATTGCTGTTAACCCACAAGAGTGATAAATTAATTAAATAAATTAAAAGTTGTTCTTGGAAAACATGAAGATGGCCAAACTGATTCAGTTTAATGGTTCCTGGTACTTGTTTGCCTTTGAGTCCTGCTGATTAATCTTACTCATCATTAAAAAGCTTCCCTGCTTTTTTGATGCACCTTTGGACTCTATCAGTCATCCAGATAGATTGCACTATATGTCCTTGGGCCATGCTAGCTGAGGATTCTGGGAGCTAACTCCAACATATCAAGAGGGCACCAGGTTGGGAAAGGTTACATTGAATCATCTTCTTAATGCCCAATTTACATAATGTGGAAGTAATTGATTGCAAGGAGCAGATAGCTGAAGTGTAGGTAATTTGCCAGCCTCAGCTCCATTTACTGCCTTCTTGTCATTCTCCCTCTAGCAATCAAGGCACCGTCTTTACTGAAAGAGCTTGACTGCTAAAAGGGTATAGATTATAAAGAAAGAAATTCCAGTTCTGAAGCCACTGCTCTCTTCTCAGAAGGATCACCCAGTGAACCACCCAAGAGAGGCCTGGGCACAAAAGTGTCCCTCCTCCACACCATTTTGTATGGGGTTAAAAAAATATTATGCGTTTAATAAAGAAACACGTGGTAAGGGTTCCTTCAACCACAGAATGACCACGAATAGAACTCGGTCAATGAGCAGGTATGCAACACTCCATTGCCACCTGCAAAGAATGAAGCTGACAAGGAGAGACACGAACCAAGTGCCTCCCAATTTCAAGGCTATGAAAAGAACAGCCAAATTTACTTTTCCCAAGTTCCAACCAGCTGGGCGAGATCAACGAAACAAGAACTACACAGACTTCAGTAAGGTGTCTTTAAAGCTAATATTAGGGCTGAATACAACATTTTGGAAACCGCAAGAGGAATTTCTAGCCATCCATTTGTAAATTTGTTAAGGCAGAGTCTCTTGGAATATTTTTAATAATTTCTTCCCAAGCTTTTTCACCAGCTGGATTAGGTTGGCATTTATGAGATAAGCTACCAACAGACTCCTCTTCTGTCTCTTGGTTGTATATGTCTACAGTTCCTTCCATTACTGTCTCAGCCTTCCCACCCCACAACCTCTCATACTATTGACTTGAAAGGTGGGAGGAAAAGGCCTAGAATTTAAACCCTGGGGGAGAGACATAAATGTAGGGTTTGATTTCTGTGTGTCGCAGAAGGCAGTTCCTGTGTGTCTTCATTGTTGTCTGCAGTAAAGCGGCTAATCTGTGTTGTGTCTGCCTGCCACAAGCAAGTTCCTGAACATGGGTTAAATGTCAAGTAAGATGTGCCATGTTAGCTGTGAAACATGACACTTCCACTGGATGTGGCTTTTTAACGGGGGTTGACACCCAGATTCGAAATGGATGCTATTTTGGAGGCTCTAGAAAGTAGACTGTAAAACAAACCAAGAAGAACATGGCATCCATGCCACAGTCCATGGAAAAGCTGAGTAGACTGGCATGGGATTTTGTAACAGTGAAGGAGGGGAGGTAAGAGAATATCCTCCAAATCTTCAATCTGATGCCCCCAACTTTTTGGAGCCAATTGGTGCAGCAGAATTTTGAGAGCATGCTGGGCGCACCCTACCCAAAAACAATTACCAGTGTGGAGATAGTCCACATAAAACAATCACCAGCAGGCAAACTGGTAAAATTACACTGCACTAACCTTCCTAGCCTTCCAGTAATGTATTTATGTATTTTTTTCTAGGTAGGAGGACACTCTTCCAAAGAAAACACTGTGCTGAAGCCACCCATCATTTTATTTTTCTAAACACACCTCTAGGTTCCATGTGAAGCTTAGAGGCATTATTCGAAATACATATTACATTTGAGGTTAAGCCTTTGCTTTGCAGCGTGATCATTATGAAAAATTTATGAGAAACTTTTGAGGAACAGTTGGATGAGTTGGGTACGTTTAACCTGGAGAAGACAAGACTGTAGGGAGACATGGTAGCTGTGCTGACGTATCAGAAAGCTGAAATGCAGAAGATGGGGCAGAAATATTTATCTGTTGTTCCAGAAAACAGAACAAGAGATTTGTTCTGTTCAATTTCTGTCCAGAAAACAGAACAAGAGACAATGGGTTTAAATTACAAGGAAGTACTTTTTGGTTGGGCATCAGGAAAAAGTTCCAATGGTAAGAGCTGTTCAACAGTGAAACAGCTGTCTCAGGAGGAGGTGGACTCTCCTTCACTAGAGGTACTCAACAGAGGCTGGATGGCCATTTGTTGGGGATGCTATAGGAGTGGATTCTTGCCCTGGCAGAGAGGTTGGACTGGAGGCTCTCCAGGGTCCTTTCCAAACCTTACAGTCAATGAATGTTCTATACAATTTCAGTTTATTTTGTAATTAAAAGAACCTTAAGATTATATAATAGAGAGCTAGTTTGGTGTAGTGGTGAAGGCACCAGGCTAGAAACCTGGTTCCAGTCCTGCCTTGGGCACAAAGCCAGCTAGGTGACCTTGGGCCAGTCACTCTCTCTGAACCCTAGGGAGGAGACAATGGCACACCACTTCCAAAACACCTTGCCAAGAAAACTGCAGGGACTGGTCCAGGCAGTCGCCAGGAGTCAAGACTGACTGGAAGGCACCAAGGAGGGCAAGAAGCCTATCATGCGCTAAGGGAGATGACATCCGGCATTTGGGGCCCCTGGGCATCACACTGAAAAATCCAAGCCTTCGACAGCAAGTTAGTTTAGAGGCCAAGACATGCAGTAGGGCAAATGCAACCAAAGCATTTATGAGGAACAGCAGGAGGCTACCACCACTGCTTTCCATCTTCGGTCACCCATTTAATTTTATAGCCAGCCCTGCAAGGAAGCACTGACGACCTGCTTCAGTTCAGTTTGTGGGTTGTACTGACTGCACGCTTGAAAATGCAGAGTGTGAGCAACATAGGTCAGGAGGAGACAATGCTTGCAGACATACTTATAACATAGCTGTTAAGAAAGCAAGATTGTTCAGAGCATGTTTTTTTTTAAAGGCCATAATTAGAAAATCCACAGAATTATTCAAAAAGATACACTGTGAGCATATTATGAGTACTAGTCGTAGCAATCAAAGAGAACAATCTCTGTTTTTCTCTCCCACCTGGAGATCTATGACTTCTGTGGCTAGAGCTGGGGTGGGATAATTGTGTTCATCTGTTGATATAAAAGAACCAGGAATCTTGAACAAGTTTAAAAATTAATGTATGTATTATTTTGTAGATCAGCATTTACACCTTTCCCAGTCTGGTACCTCCAAATGGAGCAGGCTACAAATCCCAACATCATCAATCGGTATCGCCTATGAGCTGATTTATTCAGCCATAATATCGTATTTAGGGAAGACATCCCCAAATTCTGCTCTGTTTTGTTTTCTCTTTATAATAGACTGGATTACATTGAGAGCTCAGCTGACTACTTCTGTACTCCCTCCAGTGCTAGTACTTTGGACTGAGTGCATGCAGAATTATTTCATCCTTCCAGCGCTTTCTTTTCCTCTTTGTCTTCATGGGATCACTCAATTTATTTCTGGCTTTCCATCTTGCTATTCTGTAAAAAGTGGCTAACAGAATGAGAATAACATTCCAGCTGGATAGCAAGAATTCTTTAGGGAAGGAGTGCAATGGGATATAATAAGCTAAACCATTTAACATTTTAGGTGGAAATCAGTTCTGACTAATTTCCTGGTCTGAACTTCAACTGATGGCTTGGTTCCCTAATTTGTTTGGGACAGGTGTGAGAAAGAAGGAACTCTGATCGTCTGCTAGGGTACATATCAGTACATCTAGGAAACTTATATGGGAATAAATGCTCTTCTGATTCCCATTTCCTCTTCCTTCCTTGTTTTCTGCAGAGCCAGCTGTCCCAGGCCCTGAATGGACTTTCAGACAGAGCCAAAGAAGCCAAAGAATTCTTGGTACAGCTACGCAACATGGTACAGCAAATCCAGGTATTGGGTTGACTCTGATAATCATGTACAGAGCTAGAAGTGTGAGCAGAGCCACTATGTGGTATTCAAATCCCTGAGACTTAGAACACATGCAACCATTTTGTTGTTGTTGTTTATTCATTCAGTCACTTCTGACTCTTCGTGACTTCATGGACCAGCCCACGCAAGAGCTTCCTGTCGGCTGTCGCCACCCCCAGCTCCCCCATGGTTGAGTCCGTCACCTCCAGAATATCCATCCATCCATCTTGCCCTTGGTCGGCCCTTCTTCCTTTTGCCTTCCACTTTCCCTAGCATCAGCATCTTCTCCAGGGTATCCTGTCTTCTCATTATGTGGCCAAATTACTTCAGTTTTGCCTTTAATATCATTCCCTCAAGTGAGCAGTCTGGATTTATTTCCTGGAGTATGGACTGGTTTGATCTTCTTGCAGTCCAAGGCACTCTCAGGATTTTCCTCCAACACCACAGTTCAAAAGCATCTATCTTCCTTCGCTCAGCCTTCCTTATGGTCCAGCTCTCGCAGCCATAGGTTACTACGGGGAATACCATTGCTTTAACTATGTGGACCTTTCTTGTCAGTGTGATGTCTCTGCTCTTAACTATTTTATCGAGATTTGCCATTGCTCTCCTCCCAAGAAGTAAATGTCTTCTGATTTCCTGGCTGCAGTCAGCATCTGCAGTAATCTTTGCACCTAGAAATACAAAGTCTGTCACTGCCTCCACGTTTTCTCCCTCTACTTGCCAGTTATCAATCAAGCTGGTTGCCATAATCTTGGTTTTTTTGAGGTTTAACTGCAACCCAGCTTTTGCACTTTCTTCTTTCACCTTCGTCATAAGGCTCTTCAGCTCTTCCTCACTTTCAGCCATCAAAGTGGTATCATCTGCATATCTGAGATTGTTAATGTTTCTTCCAGCGATTTTAACACCAGCCTTGGATTCACCAAGCCCAGCACGTCGCATGATGTGTTCTGTGTACAGGTTGAATAGGTAGGGTGAGAGTATACAACCCTGCCGTACTCCTTTCCCAATCTTAAACCAGTCCGTTGTTCCGTGATCTGTTCTTACCGTTGCTACTTGGTTGTTATACAGATTCCTCAGGAGGCAGACAAGATGACTTGGTATCCCCATACCACCAAGAACTTTTGTTGTAAATTGCCCAGAGTCCCCCTTGGGGGAGTTGGGCTGTGATAAATTTGATAAATAAATAAATAAACAAACAAACAAACAAACGTGCCACAATTTGCTATGATCCACACAGTCAACGGCTTTAGAATAGTCAATAAAACAAAAATAGATGTTTTTCTGAAACTCCCTGGCTTTCTCCATTATCCAGCGGATATTGGCAATTTGGTCTCTAGTTCCCCTGCCTTTTCTAAACCCAGCTTGTACATCTGGCAATTCTCGCTCCATGAGTTGCTGGAGTCTACCTTGCAGGATTTTGAGCATTACCTTACTGGCATGTGAAATAAGTGCCACTGTCCGATAGTTTGAACATTCTTTAGTGTTTCCCTTTTTTGGTATGGGGATATAAGTTGATTTTTTCCAATCTGATGGCCATTCTTGTGTTTTCCAAATTTGCTGGCATATGGCATGCATCACCTTGACAGCATCATCTTGCAAGATTTTAAACAGTTCAGCTGGGATACCGTGGTCTCCTGCTGCCTTGTTATTGGCAATGCTTCTTAAGGCCCATTCAACCTCACTCTTCAGGATGTCTGGCTCTAACTCACTGACCATACCGTCAAAGCTATCCCCGATATTATTATCCTTCCTATACAGATCTTCCGTATATTCTTGCCACCTTTTCTTGATCTCTTCTGCTTCTGTTAGGTCCTTGCCATCTTTGTTTTTGATCATACCCATTTTTGCCTGGAATTTACCTCCGATGTTTCTAATTTTCTGGAAGAGGTCTCTTGTCCTTCCTATTCTATTGTCTTCTTCCACTTCCGCACATTGCTTGTTTAAAAATAATTCCTTATTTCTTATGGCTAACCTCTGTAATTTTGCATTTAATTGGGCATGTCTCCCCTTATCACTGTTGCCTTTTGCTTTCCTTCTTTCTTGGGCTACTTCCAGTGTCTCAGCAGACAGCCATCTTGCCTTCTTGGTTTTCTCTTGCAATCATACAGCATAGCAAACCACAACTGACAACAGATTGTCAGTTCTCCTCCTTTTCAGCAATAACCCAGCCACCTTTATGATGGCCAGTTTTTTAACAAAACACCAAAGAATTGGAGGTGGGTGGGTGGGTTGAGAGATGATTCATTGCATGTAGAGTAGGAGAGGGCTGATCTCACCCACCTCTCTGTCTCCTTGATGGGTAAATTGCATAAATAAAAATAGATTTACTTCCCAAGCAACCATGGTGGAGAGTCAAAACAAAGCTGGAGAAGTGGAAAGTAGTGACTTTGTTCTATATCCAGAATATGGAGAGTTGGCTCTTTTCTCCTAGAGCAGAGCTTTCCAAACTGTGTGTCGTGACACAAAAGTGTGTCGCCACACACAGCGTGGTGTGTCGCCACACCACCCGGAAGCGGCGGTGCGTGTGTGTATGGCAGCGGCGTGGGATCAGTGCTTCCACGTTTTAGTGGAGGCTGCCGCCGCTGCCGTGCACATGCGCACCGCCGCACGCCCCCCGCGCGGCCGCCGTGCACGCGCATGCCACCGCACGCCCCCCGCGCCGCCGTGCACGCGCATGCCGCCGCACACACCCCCGCGCCGCCATGCACGCGCACGCCGCTGCACACACCCCCGCGCCGCCGCCGCGCTGCCGCCACCGCCACTGCTTATGTGTCGCCAGCAGCAGCACTTTGGAAAGCCATATCCTAGAGACTAGGAACTTTAGTGAACATATTTGTCAGGCTCCTTAAGTCCATCTTCACTCCTTGGAATGATACTCTATTGCAGTGTTTCTCAACCTCGGCAGCTTTAAGATGTGTGGACTTCAATTCCCAGAATTCCCCAGCCAGCATGCTCAGGTTGAGAAACACTGCTCTATTGGAATAACTACCATTTATAAAATGGATTCATATTTAACACACTGAAATCACCTATATAAACCTAGTGTACTTCATTTTTACCCTCTAAAAGTAGTTCCATGTCTCTACAATCTCATAATAGTATCTGTATTTGGCAGTGTCATGCGAAAGTCCCTTAAACTCTGTCTGGTGTATATGTTTTCCCAGGTGTATCCAGCGGCCAATGATGTCCAAATGGTGAGCGAGCACAACTGGATGATTGAAGCCCCACCCCTTTTTACATGTGTGAGATGTGTCCAACACATATTAAGAGGGGTGGGGCTTCGGTTTCCTGGTGGTGCCCATCATTCTGAGATTGTTGACACACACACCCAAGACACCCTGTGTACTCTCCCACTTCCTCCCATTCCCTACTCCCACTTCCCTGTGATATCTTCAACTTCTTCAGGGAATTCTAGTTGTGGACCTGAAGGCAGGAGAGTACTTGCAATCTTCTCCAACTTGACATCTTCCAGAGTGTTGGACTACCACTGCCATTATCCCATGCTAGTTGGGAATGATGGGATTGGCAATCAAGAACGTATGGGGAGTGCCAGAGTGGGAAAAACTGCTCTGCTAGAACATAGCATTCAGGGGGAGAGAAATGCTGGGGGGAGGGGATATAGGGATGTTCTTTGAAAGATCCAGCACATGCCTGAGTGTAATTTCCTCATTGCCTCTCTCTGCCACCCAGCCTGATAACCCCAGATAAATAAGCTTTGCAATGCATTAATGCTTTGCATTCTCTCAGGTGGAATCAGGCCTTCAGTCAGAATCGATAGAAATTTCGGTGCCACAGATCATTTGTCTTGGCTCTTTAGGGACGCTGGTTGTCCCCCCTGCTGCCTCCTCCCTCCATCATTCTGAGTGAGCAGGAGTCTAATCCATCAAGCCACGTCAGCTCTGTGGCCAGATTGAACGCCCTCTTTTCTTGCTGCTGCCTCCCCCATCAGCACACTGCTTCTTTATTCAGTTCAGTGGAGACACATTTCTCCAAGGTCTGCTTCCCCTGTCCTCCCCTTCCTCCATGTACCATGGAAGTCATCCCTCCTGAGACTTGTGATTTTCCCCTAAGAGAGTAATCACTGGTAGATAGAGACCGAGAAGCTTCAGTCAAGGTTTTTGATTTCCAGGAAAGCCTCAGGTTTAGGAGGATCTCTACTGGAGCCAAATTAGAACACTAGGACTACTGCTGGATTGGAAGAACCAAATTCTGCCCAAATCAGAATTTTGTCCAGTGGATATTCAGTCTGAGAATATGACTTGCATTTGGACTCTCCCACCAATATTCAAAACCTTCCTTGTCCAGAAGTTCTGAGAGATTCTTTGGGATCTGATTTCACATCTGATTCTGCAAGGTTCTTTGGAGAAGGGTATTTTTATAAGTAAATATTATAAAGTGGAAAAAAAACCCTTTTGTTCTGAACAGCAGCTTTTAAAAATGCTGTAAGACAGAAATGACAAACCTGGGTATATGCGATTCAACTATCAGTTTATCAGTTTTTCCCTCTCTTGCTCCATGCTTCAGACAAGCTTTAAAAATCTTTACAGTGTTATATGTATGTTTATTTATATTAATATTTTATTCAAAATGATGTTTTATCTGGAAAAGTTACCTTCTAAAGTGAAGAACTGGAGATGTCCTGATGACTGTACACACACTGACCAATTAGTGCCTACAAAGATAAATGAAACTGTGCCTGCTTCATGATTAGGATGGGTCTCTGGCAGCCACTGGCTGGTCCCATTTGCATGACATATTTAAATATATCATTTAAAGCCTGGTGCATTGTGTGAATTGGAAAACACAGTCATTTCTGAGTCAGGGACTGGGTTCCATCTCCTCTCCCAAAGTCACCGGGGTCAGTTGTAGGGTTGTCCACCTTAACTCACCCAGTGCGTGTGGTTTGGCTCCATAACTGAGGGTTAACTCTTCCATCTGTTTTTGAAGATAGGGAGGCAGAGAGATAAGAACATAGCTTGCTGTAGGCACTATTTCTTTTTCCTTCCACCAACTCCCCCTACCACCAGCCCCCAAACCTCTATAGGCATGAAGCAGAGTCAGAAAAGAGGTGAGAGTGGCTCCAAATCTGATCAGGCCATGCTGATTGTGTGTATATATTTTTATATATAAAAATTTCCTTATCACCCCTATGGGTGGTATGTGTCTTCCTCAACCTCGGGTCCTCCACCAGAGGCCTGGGAGATTGAGGGTTCTGCGCAGTATCTTAGCTGTTCCTAGCATTGCACTCTTCTGGACAGAGAGCTCCGATGTTGCTCCTGGGATCTGCTGGAGCCACTCTCCCAGCTTAGGAGTCACAGCCCCGAGTGCTCCTACCACCACTGGGACCACTTTGGCCTTCACTTTCCACATCCCCTCCAGTTCTTCCTTCAGGCCCTGGTACTTCCCCAGCTTCTCATACTCCTTCTTCCTGATGTTGCTGTCCCTTGGCACTGCTACATCTATCACCACCGCTGTCTTCTGGTCCTTGTCTACTACCACGATGTCTGGTTGATTGGCCAGTACCTGCCTGTCCATCTGGATCTGGAAGTCCCACAGGATCTTAGCCCTGCTATTCTCCACAACCTTCTGTGGAATCTCCCATCTGGACTTGGGAGGGTCTAGCCCCCCCCACCACCATACACTGTGCATATGTTCCTGTACACACTGCCAGCTACTTGGTTGTGCCGTTCAGTGTATGCTGTTCCTGCCTGCATCTTACACCCTACCACTATGTGTTGGACTGTCTCTGAGGCCTCTCTGCACAGTCTGCACCTTGAGTCCTATCTAGTGTGGTGGACCCCTGCTTCTATGGATCTAGTGCTTAGTGCCTGTTCTTGTTCTGCTATGATCAGTGCCCCAGTGCTGTCTTTTAGTCCAGCCCTACCCACTGGTAGGATTTCCCAATGTCAGCCACTTCAGCTATCTGTTGATGGTACATCCCATACAGGGTCTTGTCTTGCCATGGCACTTCCTCTGCTTGCCCTTGTCTGCTGCTGCCTCAGGCATTCTCTCAGCAGCATATCTTTGGGTGCCATCTTGCTGATGTACTCCTGGATGCTCTGGGTCTCATCCAGGACAGTGGCTTTGACACTCACTAGACCGTGCCTGCTGTCTTTCTGGCTGGTGTACAGTCTCTGGGTGTTGGACTTGGGATGAAACCTCCATACATTGTGTCTTCACATCAGCAGCCTCCATGTCCCCCTTTGGCCAGCTCACTATACTGGCAGGGTATTTGATGACTGGCAGGGCATACATATTGATGGCATGGATCTTGTTCTTCCCTTTGAGCTGACTCTTCAGGACCTGTCTTATCCTTTGGTGGTACTTGGATGTTGCTGTCTTCCTTGCCTCCTCATTGTGATTCCCATGTGACTGTGGGATACCAAGGTACTTGTAGCTGGTCTGTATGTCTGCTATGTGGTCTGCTGGTAGTTCCACCCCATCAGTCTTGACTACCTTCCCTCCCTTTACTACCATCCGGCCACATTTCTCCAGTCCGAATGACATCCCAATGTCCTCACTGTAGATCCATGTCAGGTGGATCAGCGAGTCGATGTCTCATTCACTCTTAGCATACAGCTTGATGTCATCCATGTAGAGGAGGTGGCTGATGGTAGTTCCACTCTTGAACTTGTATCCGTATCCAGTCCTTGAGATTATCTGGCTGAGGGGGTTCAAGCCTATGCAGAACAGCAGCGGGGACAGTGCATCACCTTGGTATATGCTGCACTTGATGGCCACTTGTGTGAGCTGTCTTAAGCTGACTTCCAGCGTTGTCTCCCACAGTCCCATTGAGTTCTTGAGGAAGGTTCTTAGTGCCTTGTTTACTTTGCATAGCACCAGGCATTCACAGATCCATGTGTGTGGCATTGAGTTGTAGACTTTCCTGTAGTCAATGCAGGCTGTGCTCAGATTGGTCTGTATAGCAGACCAAGACCTTGAACCTTGGGCAACTGCTCTATCTATGAGCAATCGGTGTTTTCAGCCTCTGGTATTGTTCCCAATGCCCTTCTGAGCTGTGCTCATGTACTGACCCATATAGCCCTGTAGCTTGGCAGCTATGATGCCTGATAGGACTTTCCATGTTGTGGGGAGGCAGGTTATTAGCCAGTAGTTAGATGGTGCTGTTCCCTTGTGGGGGTCTTTCATGATCAGCACTGTCCTTCCTTGTGTTAGCCAGTCTGGGTGGGAGTCTGCTGCTAGCAGCTGGTTCATCTGTGCTGCTAGGCGTTCATGCACTGCTGTTAGTTTCTTTAGCCAGTAGGTGTGGATCATGTCTGGGCCAGGTGCTGTCCAGCTCTTCATGTTCTTGACCCACTGTTGGATGTGACCTACTGTGATGGTGACTGGTTCCTGTTCTAGGAGATTGTGAGAGCAGCTTCCTCTTCATTATGTTGAAGCATTGGGTAACTAGCTATTTCTAAGTTAGTGTGGATGTAGGTCTTCTGTCCATCCATAATTCCCTCATATGTTTTATATATCCCCTTTCATTAGGTCTACTGTTGTACTAGCATTCCATCAACTCCAGGTTCTCTTGTCTTGTCTGTGTATGGTTTGTTCCAGTAGTCCACGTATCGCCAGATTGTCCTGGTTCCCCAACAACTTGCGCAGACCTTGTTAATCCGGGTGACGTCCACACCGGCATGACTCTCTTAGTTCATGCATGCAGGAAATGACAGTGGTTCAGCCACAACAAAGATGGCTGCTTGTAATATGATCAGAGCAGCCATGCCACCCCTAGACTGTCTAGCACCAATTAATTACCTGTGGATAGAGCTAGACTGGGCTTGCTGTGTAGTGCAAGAATAGCCCCTGTATTTGCACAGCACAGTGAATCATTAATTAAACCTACTGTCTGGTTTCATGCAACACACTGAGCCAGAAACTATCTAAGCCTGACATAGTGTGCGAACCCAGCAGGAATGGTTCCCAAGAAGCAGTCTGAAGGGAACAAATGAACCCAGAGTTCAAAAAGCCAGATGATGCTGAAGATCTCAAGAAGAGGTGGCATGAAAGAGTGAGATCAGTACTTATCAAGTCTCTGTGATAGCAAATCCAACAAGTCAGCTTCAGAGCTGCTTTAGTCCTTCCTGTTGCTTTGACTGATGAGTGTTTTATTTTGACTACAGGAGAACAGTGTGGAGTTTGAAGCTTGCCTGGTGGCCCAGTGTGATGCGCTTATTGATGCTCTCAACAGACGGAAAGCCCAGCTGTTGTCACGGGTCAACAAAGAACATGAGCACAAACTGAAGGTTAGTCTGGGGTAATGAAAGATAAGCAAATGCTAGATAGCGCATGGCCATGAACTGTTCTTGGGGTGGAAGAGGTTGATGGACACGGCTGGGAAAGTGCCTCTGTGTCCATGTAAGGTGCCAGGAATGTCAAACCAGGGTTGCTGATACTGGGGCCCAGGCACCTTGAGATACTGTTGCAGTTTATGGATGAATGAATCAGTTAGTCCTATTGCAAATGACCAAAATATGCTGTTAGGTCTATTGGCCCAGTAGGAATCTTGACCAAAAAAAGCCTGTGTTTTAACCTGCTTTTCCAATAGGATTGCTTGCTTCTCTTTCCTGTCCCTTGCATAAATATTTCCTTTCCTGCAAACAACATTTTTTCCTCATGGAGAAAATCTATCTACGTGATTGCTAAGAGTCGACACTTGCTTGATGGCACATAATCAATCAATCAATCAATCAATCAATCAATCAGACAGCATTTTGGGGCTCATACATTATGCTAAGCCATGCCATATTTATTGGTAACAAAACTTAACTGGATGGTTTGCACAACACACTAAATCAAAGCCAAATAAAATATATGATGGCTTAGTGCAGCCACAGCCACAGACTGAGTTCAGACAAGACACTAAAGTACAAACTAGTCAATCATAGCTCATGTGATGAATTTATGGTTCACTGTATCTTCCATAGCCAGAAAATGGGGTTATTGAACAAATGGTGGTTCAGTTACTTAATTATGAGAAAACACGTTGTATGAACAGCACTAGGGTGAGTCTTAGATGTTCAAATAGGAATCTTTGGTATTAGGCTAGGAATATTGCAAGTAGAGATACATGGGAGGAGATATGTGTGTGTGAACTGCAAACACAAATTTGCTTTTAGGGAAACTCATGCCAACCTCCATACTAATCTCTAGGGTTGCATATGCTTCAAAAAGTGATTTGGAACAACTCCAAATTCATTAAAGAAGCCTGTCATTTCTCACACGTCTGCATCAGGAATCTATCTGATGTTACTACGTTTCTTAAAGGAATGCACCTTTTTTTCAAGGCTTGTTTAATGAATAGCAGAAAGGTGCTACACTCATCTTGTGAGGTCCAAAGCCTTCTTCCAAAGCCTTTCTGAAGCATGCAAAGCTGTATTGATTTCCTCTTACTCCTTGGTTTAATGCTTTAGCTGGACTACCTCCGTCCAGCTTCTCCCTGCCTCCCAACCACCTCTGAATCCACGGGGGGGGGGGGGGGAGGATGATCCTTATAGCTCATGCAGCACTCAGGCTGATGTGGGAGCTGAAATTAATTAGAAGTGGGTACATGAGCCCATGTGAGGGAGGGCCTGAATATTTGCCATGGCAGCTGTTGCCATAGAGACCTCCTAGCATGGAGGGAGGGATGACACAGTGGCTGCTAAGGACCAGCAACAGATAATCCCAGAGGAGTAACCTTGAAAGGGGAGGACAACTGGTTGACTGCAGTGTACATTTGCCATGAAAAGGTTATGACTGTTTTTGAGGGAAGGGCTTGTGGCTGCCTGAGAGAACCGATGGAAAGAGAATTGCTTTGTGGAGAAGGGAGGACTGGCGGGATGTTTAATGGCACATTGGAAGACAAGTAGGGCAACCCTAGAAAGTTTCTCTGCATTGAGTCAGTGGTACCAGAGGTTTTTCCCTGGGATTTTGAAAATCACCGAGGTCTGTTCCAGCCAGTTAACCCAGATGTCTTTTGTTCAGCAGGAAAAAAACTTAACCAAGAGATTTCTGGGCCTCCTTTTTCTGCACGCAGGGAGATTTCAGCCACAGCACTTAGGATTCCCTGAATGTATGCCCCTCATTCCATTAGCCCAGAGTTTCTCAACCTTAGCAACTTTAAGAAGTGTGGACTTCAAAGCACAGCTGGCTGGGGAATTCTGGGAGTTAAAGTCCGCACTTCTTGAAGTTGCCAAGGTTGAGAAACACTGCATTAGGCCTTTATCTATTTGAACACAACTGGCTTTTATAGAGTGGAGTAACCCATATTCTTCCTTTTAAGTGGCATATAGGGTTAGAGTTAAGGGTTAGGGTTGGCTGGGTTCATGGAAAGCATTAAATCATGGTATACAGACTACAGAATCTGAGTGCCCACAACATGCTAAGCCAACATGTGGATTGTTAGTTTGTGGTTTAGTGTGGGAACCCAGCCAGTGTTGTTCTAATCCTAATTTATGTTTAACATGTTGTACAAACCCAGCCAATTGTGTTTTATTCAGCAATCAATGATTAAGCTTAGCATGTTCTGTGAGACAGCCTCTGCCTTATCACGACGTGTGAAGCTAGACCAATGTTTTTGCTGCCTTTAGTGGCTCTTTTGGTATGACATTTGAACCACAAATTAGCCAACCACCATTTTAATAGAGTGTGTTTGGCAAACCCATTCTATCTGGTCAATTTGTGGTTCAGTCTTTTTTGTGAACTCAGAAAATTAGGTCAATTAAATAAACATAGGGTTAGTTACTTATTGGTAAGTGCCTTGTGTGAACATTGCCAATGCATTAATTATGAAATTCTGTGGTTTAGCATGTCTTAATCAGGTCAGGAAAATAGATGGGGGGGAGTGATTCCTGAGTAACAGGAGTGTAGGAGGAAGAAACAGTTAATTCTGCAAAGCTGATAATAAGCTTTGTGGTCTCTTAAATGCCTTGGAGATAAATGGTTTTTCCTCCAGCATTTATTTACACAACCACCACCCTTTGTTAATAAGCATCACATCCCTTCCTTTTGCTTTTTATCTCCTCTGTTTGTTGTTTATTAGCTGTAAAATTATTGAGGATCCAGATATTTCACTGCTGGAGAGAACTCAGTTGTGCAATAAAATGTTCAACCCCGTGGATCACTCTTCCCTCATATAACATCTTGCAGAAACATTCATCGGCATGGATGAAGGTGCTGCAGGCCAACCCATCTGAAGGGTTCCCAGTTACAGAAGACAAGACTGACATATGCATTTTAGCCCTTTGAGAACCCACCTTGATCATTTCCAACCTGCAGAACAAAGCCTTGCCTGTGCATTTTAAGTCTTTTCAAACTCTTGCCAAAACTTAGGAGGTCAGTTTTGTTCCCATTAACGTTGTTAAGGGCATGAGAGGGCCTCTGTACCACCTCAATATGATCACAGATTTTTTTCCAAATTTTTTGGGGAACCCTCATGGGTTCTGAGCCTGTAAACAGCATTCTATACATTTCCATCTCTTTTGCCTGCAGGTAGGTCTTACCATTTATATAAAGCTAATTTAAAAAAATGTAATATCAGCATTGAGAACTGGGAAGCCCTAACTCATGAGCGTTTCAATTGGAGGTCAGCCTTTATTAATGGCGCTATGGACTTTGAAGAAGCACGAGTACAGGGAGAAAGGGAGAAAAGAGCTAAAAGGAAGGCACGTCAGGCAAACCCTCATCATGACCGTCTCCCACCCGGAAACCTATGCCCTCATTGTGGGAGGTTGTGCGGATCCAGAATTGGCCTTTATAGCCACTTACGGATCCACCGTTAAAATTTTACCTTTGGAAGACAATCTTACTCGGCTACGAATGATCGCCAATGACCTTAATTTTCTTGGTCTGATGCCAAGGGCTGACTTGATTACCAGGTGTAGCACCCTTTCAGATGGAAAGAAAATGCTAATAGCTCTGGAGAGAGATTACAGAGGAGAACAAGGCAATCCCCAATCATTTATCAACCCATTTTCCTTGCTCACATAGAGAGCTGTTTTTGGTCCTTTTGTGGGGAACTGGGCTCCTGGCCACAGCTTCCTTCAACTTCTCAGGCAGATTCCTGTTCAGTGAAATGAGCTAGGTGGGAATTCAGTCATTAATCATCTCCCTTGCAGTTCCATGCCCAAGAGAGACGTGTTGAAGATCACCTTAGGTCCACTTGCTTGTTAAGTGCTGAGATGAATTGCAAAGGAATGGAGAGAAATGAAGTGAGGGGGAGAGAGGCATTTAAAACCCTTCAGCAGTCTGAGTTTGGCAGCTGTGCAGAAGGACATTTGTCTGTGTCACTGATGTCTATGTTCCCTCAAAGTGGTAAGTTATGGTTTCCTTACTGAATAAACCACAGCTGGATGGGTTCACCCAACAGGCTATCCTACTGTGCGTTTTTAAAAATCACGATGCCTGGGTTCACCAGTACACTAAGCCACAAATAAATGAACTATATTACACATGTTGTGTGTGTCCCAGTGTGTTAAGACTGCAACTCCCATGCAGCGCAATCCACAGCAAATTGCAATGAGGCCAAAATGATATGCGCGCAGTGGAATCTCACATAAATGTAGCAATTATAATATGTTATTTTGTCCTGATGTCTGGCATAAGTACATAATTTGCCACATTTACATGATGATGTCATCATGCACGTTTCATCATCCCTCCCCCCGCTGTTCCCATGCTCCCAGAATTCCCAGGTTGGGGAATACTGTATTAGGCCTTACCAAACAGCCGTTCAGTGCCTTGCATAATAAATTAGAACAATAAAAAACACTGTGCATAGTATGGCACTAATTATGCAAATATATTTGCTGTGTTTTATAAGCACCATTTAGTTAGAGTGCAATTTTGGATGGCTTGGGAGTTGAGGTTTTTTGTTCCCCTAAAATTGTGCAAAATATAGCCAGCCAAATTATTAACTCTGTACAGCCAGAGACAGGATTGAAGAGAGAGATGCCAGATAGTGCAAGCACAACTCTTTAAGCAAATTAGAGTGCCCAGCAAATGTCATCAAGACCTTAAGAGCTAAGAGATCATTTCTTTGAAGTAATCTGGAGATTTTGCAAAAATGTCCGTAACAAAACAGTAATTTGGTTTAATATGCAGATATATTGGTCTCGGGAGGTGGCAACATTTAGCTGACCTTGTTTGGGCCCCCAAGTTAAGCAGGATCTGACCCACTCAGTAATTGGAGGGGAGACCAACAGGCAACTCCAGGGCTGTAGGCTAGTCTGGGAAATCGAAAAAAAAATCTCCTGAAAATAAGCAGTGATCAACCACTTCAATACTGTTGCCAAAAATCCCTGCATGGTTATGTCCCCATAGTTACCAGGACTTGAACTCAACTCAAGGGTACGTAGACATGCTGATTAGCCCTGCTGTTGGTGATAAAAATTGCTGGTATCACTCTGTTGATGCATTCAAATGTTTTGGCTGTGGACAGAGTCGGGTGCATTTGGCATTTATTTATTACAAGATTTATCACTTGCCTTTTCAAAGCTCCCCATCTCCTCAGCAGTTCTACAATTTAAAAACAAAACCGAATCAATAAAAAGTTGGCAAGATTCAAGCTAATATCAAATAAAAAGACATAAAAGCAGCATAAAAGCCCATTTACAGAAAGTGAAGTTATTTAATAGCTTATGGAGGAAAAAGTATTTTCCGTAATGCTGCAAAAACAAGGCTGCCGGGCAAACCTCTTCCCTGGGGAAAAAATTCCAAAGCCAGGTCCATCACTGAGAATCTCCTCTTGCTTCTGGCTCACTTCCCTTCAGATGGTATCTGGATGAAGCTTCCAAAGAACTTTACATACAGGCAGGCCATGTTCAGACAGCATGCTTAACCTGGTCAGCCACTAACTTAGCCAGATCTCCTTACTGGTGGTTCTGCCAGCACTTAACCATACGAACAGGCTAAAAGTCACCCAGTTGGGAACACAGAGCCCTGTCAAACCAGACAGTCCTAGCTCTCTTCTATCCCTAACTCCTTCTGCATTGGCTGGGCAGGCAGCAGTAGGCGTGGCCGGGCTGCTGCAGCCAATTAATATTTGCGAGGGGCGGGTTCTGGGCTGCCACTGCATTGGTTAAAAGCCTTACTTTTCAGCCCTTCTACATCTCCAACTCTTTTTCTTGGAAAAGTGACTATAGTGGATGTTGGAAATTACCCCATTTTTATTTAGCTGGGTCAACACAGCTGACAAAGGGAGAAGCTTAATCCAAAACAAACTCAGGGCTGTTTGGGGGTAAGACTAACCTCTCTTGCCCCACTGCTGATTAAATGTTGATGTTTGCTCAAGGTGTGTAACTGAGCATGAGCTAATTGAGTGTGTTATGTGCAGTGGGTCAAGGGGTTTAAAAGTTTGGTGGTACTTTGCATGTGACCCTTTACTGGGTGCCTCTTAAGCCAACTGAATGATTTCCATGCAGATTATTACTCACAGCACAACAGTTACTTTGGTAACAGGCATGCCAGCAAAAGGTCAGCTTGTTATGTATAGCCTGGCCCTCTGCGGTGATACTGTGAGCGGTGAAGTGCCCCCCAGAGACTGCGCCATTATGAGGGGAGTTGACTAGGCAGTGAATGGCCAGCTTTGTTTCTTTCTCAGAAAGTCAGCAGAGTGTCACTCCAAGCAAAGGCTATGACTGCCTGACTCCTTACTTCCCCCAGAATGCCTCTGGGCTCTGATTTAGCGGGGCCCACAGAGTCACTCTGGAAAAGTGAAGATGGACAATGGCCGCAGCCTTGACATCTACTTTGCTTCATAGTGTACTGCTTGCATCAATACACATTTCAAAAAAGAATGACAGGAGTTTTAAAAAATGTAGGTCTTCGGGCCCCGGCATTTCTCCAACCAATGCTGAGTGCCTGTTAACAACGGAAGAATTCCCTAGTGCTGGCGTTCTCACCTTGCCCAGCTCGACTAACAGCAAGTGACTTTGAAAGGTGGTTTAGCCATCGTGCTAAGGCAGGAGTTGCTTAACCATGCTCTGTTGCCTGGATGTCCTCACACAATACACTGAACTTGGGGCTTCTACTGGGGAGGGCAGATGGGGCAAATGTGCCCACTGACATCTTCTTTGGTGTCTACCAGGCATCCTGCCCCATTCCGAGTCTTAAAAACGTTAAAAGATGGCATGTAATTTGTTTTAAAACAGTTCAAAGGGGCAAGGCATTGTACTAGCCTTCAATATCTTTATTTTCAAAGAATGCCCCTACATTCAATATTAAGACATTATTCAAAAATAAAAATGGAACCTGGTTGTGACCTGGTGCTTTGTTTGGAAATATGTTTACCTGCCCAGATAAGACAGAAAAGTAGGTGGGATCAGTGCTTTGGAATTGGGAGTTCCTCCAAGGCTTCTGTTATGTAAATGAGCGGGACTTTCAGCAATTATTTGCAAGCACACCCAGAACTGCTTCAAATATATTCACGAGACTAAAGAAGTTGGGAACCTGGGCTGAGCTATAAATCATGGCTTATAAACCACAATGGCTGGTTTCACATGACATCTAAGCCACCAACAAGCAAACCCTATTTTGCTTAATTCAGTGTCTGAACTAAATGTACTTCTTTTTTAGGTGGAGCCTAGCTACATTAAAAGCAAAGCATCTTCTCTTCAGTTTGTTCTCTTCTGTCATCAGCAGTGCCTGATTTAGGCATAAGCTTAAACAAGCTACAGCTTAGGGCCTCACAAAATTTCAGAATATCCGTCTTCTGATTTTGCACATGAGTTCATTATTACTTATATTAATAAAAGCGATCCTGGTTTACTTATTTTATCAGCATTTTGTGTGTATATATATACAGTGTGTGTGTGTGTGTGTGTGTGTGTATCTTAGATGTAATTTTAAAAATAATTTTAAGTATTGTTTCCAGGGTAAACTATATTATAATCTATGAGAAAGATCAAGCCAGCCAGATGATAAATAGGTAATCAGTAAATGCATTCATTTGAAAATAATTTGTATTTTTCACTTTAAAGACCTTGCTATTAAATAATTAAAAGGCATATATATGTTTTCAATTTTTTTGTGTAGTGACCCAAGATCCTGTTCCAGTATGCACCTTAGTGAGACCTTCTGGTGTAACTTTTTAACAAGGGGCCTCCAAGTTTTATATAGCTTAGGGCCTCACCAAGTCTAAATCCTGACCAGGGCTGGTCATGAGTCTCACTGTCATAGCTTGATCCCTAAGGGCCGTGTTTCTCAGCCTTGGCAACTATAGATGTGTGGACTTCAACTCCCAGAATTCCCCAGCCAGCATGTACCTCTGATTAGTTAACTATCACCCTGAGATGCATATACATGGGGCAATATATAGCAGATGGGGATTCCTCCAATGATATTCTGAAAATGTGAACGCTGAGTGAACAAGGGAATGCTGACATTAGCTGGGGAGCACAAGGAAATTCAGCTTAAAGCTATAAAGAAAATAAGGAGATAATAGTGTTTCTTTCCCAGACCATAGCTACGATCTTGCACACCAGATGGCCTTTTCTTTCTAGAAGAACATTCTTAAAATGTTGTAGTAAAAAAGAAAACACCTTCCTTGTGAATTTCTTGACTGCAGATTTCACAGTAAGAGTGAAATAAGGAAAGTGCAGTGAAAACCCCACATTTTGTGTTTCGCTTGGGCAACCAATGCGGAAATCGGGATCAAAACCTGATCAGAGCAGGAATTGCCCAATGACATGCTTTTCAGATCAGATATGAAATAGAGTGTGGACTAATTCAAAGTAATTGAATTTTCCATTTTTTCCAAAAATGGCTGGCTCTGTAGCTCCAAAATGGTGATTTTTTTAAAAAACCCATTAAAGTGGTTATGTGCTACCAGAATCACCAGTCAGGAGATCTAACTGGGGTAGCAGCTGATTGGGTTATGGATGTTGTGAGAATGGGGTCACTGAAAAGCTGTTTTCCTGAGGTTCATAAAGGTAAAGGAATGATTGAACATGATGTATGAGTCCCTCTAGTGGTCATCTGTAGAATTATATTACACTGCCTTCCCCAACTGAAGCATTGCCATTCTTTTTACCTTCCTGTGAAATCCCTAAGTGAAGCCAGTTTAAGAAGTAGCTTTCTTCCCTTTTCTGGTTTCAAGGCTAGGAATCGTAAGGTGAGCAAATTCCCAGCAGCAACACAGGAAAGGGGAAGAGGTTGACGGGGTGGCTGGCTTCCTTAAGTTGATCAGGAGCCTTCCACCAGGCCACTGGTCCCGTTTAATATTTGGAGTGATCCCTATGGCTTCCTCTTACCATTATTTATTTAGCTGCTGAACAGCACATCTAGTGTTGGGGAGAGAACTTTTCCTGCATCTTTTCTACCCATTATCATTTAATCTGGTGAAAGATAATTTGCTTGGGAAATTTCTTCTTAGAAGAGAATTTGGTGAAATTCTGGAGCAGTGTTGACCTCAGAAACTTTAAGATGTGTGGACTTCAACTCCCAGGATTCCCCAGCCAGCATGGCTGGCTGGGGAATCCTGGGAGTTGAAGTCCACACATCTTAAAGTTGCTGAGGCTGAGAAATACTATTCTAGAGGATAATGTTCTTGCTCTTACAGTATTTAGTCATGAGATGGCCAAGGGAATATGACTGTATAGTCATCTCTCCAATGGCCCACAGCCTCTCTGGCTTCCTACATTTCCATTCAGTTCCAAGGGGGGGTATATTATGAGAGAACTCTTCCCATGAACTCTTCAGGCCACCCCCAAGGAGAAATTGTGCCTTTGAGAAATCTTTTTTCCCTAGGAGAAATTTGTAGATAGTGTCCACCCAATTTCTCTACTCATATATTGGTGGAGAATTAAAAAAAAAAAACAATTCATGCCCAGCTCTTGCTGGACCCCTCAAGAATTTACCACAAAAAGAAAAAATAGTCAGAAAAGAATATTCAAATATATGCAGTGAACCTGGCCACTCCTAAGGTAATATGATGGGGGTCAAAAGCATAAAGTCATAAGCATGTCAAAGCAAGTATGGTGCTACTCAAAGACCTGGACACTGGTGCTTTTTCTGAGTGTTGGCACATAAACCTCTAGTGGTTTATGTGATTGTAACACCCACAAAAGTATATCTTTTCTCAGGGCGAGCAGTGAATAACACTGCGAGGCAGAATTCAGGAGGTGTTCCTGAAATAGTCCCAAACAACCATGGGCATCTTCAAAGCAAGAGAGGGTGTGGTCCGGCAAAATACAAGCCTAATCTTGAATCATCAGCTGCTTCTTGCAGTCTTGAATGTTTGGAGAAAAGAACACCAGGGCTGGAATATTGGAGGTGGGAGAACAGGAGCAGATTCAGGGCCCAATTTCAACTCCCCTCTTTTTCTTCCCAACCATGAATGCTATACATTGTCAGAGGCTGAAAATATTTACTGAAACCCTGTTCCAAGTTTCCATTCTTCACAATGAACCACAGTGACACATTCTGTGCCCAGAAGCTTTTGTTGACATTGTTGAAAGATCTGCCCTTCAAGAGAGAGCAAAGAACACACAACAGGAATCCAGCCTCTGAAGATAGAAGCTTGACAACAAAGAGGCAGCTCAGAAAGTTTGGAAACAAGATTCAGATAGTTTCAGAGGTGGCATTGGGGCAGTCTCCTTCCCTTGCTCCAATGCATAGGTCCCTGAATGTCCTTACCTATGAGGAAATATAGCTGGTACCAGATCTGTTAGTGATGCCCAATGAAGTAGAGGCAGGTCCAGAGCTCCTGACCAGGCCTCTGGAGATTCTCAACTTTGGAAATTTGTTTTGACAATGCTAAAACTGAAAGTGTGGATGAAGGAATGTCAGGAACCTCTCCCACTCCTAAGAGTGATTCGGTTGATACACTGCCAAGCTATGATTTATTTAACTATTATTGATGAAATAAATAATCACTGGCCAGATTCACCCTACAAGCTAAACCAAAGGCATATAAACCCTGTTATGGCTTAGTAAGAATGCAGCCAATTCGCTTGTTCCTCTGCTTTGAGAAGCAATTGTTAAAACACAGAATAACCCCCTCTCTTTCCCATACTCTTAATGCCTATCAGGCTGCTGCCAAACTCCACCAGGATTGTACACTGCTGCCTTCAAGCACGTTAACAAATACTCTGGCTTGAGGAAGAGGTTGTGGTTTTGTGTAAGACTAGAATTTTGCAGACAGCGTGGTGTTTGCCAGAATTTTATTTATTTTATTTATTAGTTAAATTTATATGACCGCCCAACTCCCCCAACGGGGGACTCTGGGCGGTTTACAATGAAATCAAAGTTAAAATATAAATATAAAATTACAAATTAGTAACATAACATAATAAATACAAAATCCAATCCGGCAAGTATCTCAATAATAGGGAGGACATTATGATATTAACCACCCCCAGGAGGAGCTGTTACTTTTCTCCTCCCACGCTAGGCGGCAGAGCCAGGTTTTCAGATCTTTCCTAAAGGTCGGGAGGGAGGAAACCTGCCTCAACTCTGGAGGTAAGATATTCCAAAGGGCGGGCGCTACTACAGAGAAGGCCCGCCTCCTGGACCCCACTAGATGAAATTCCCTTATTGATGGGGTCCGTAGTAAGCCCTCTCTGAATGATCGGGTGGGGCGGGTCGATGATATGGGGATAAGACGGTCCCTCAGATATCCTGGTCCCATGCCATGTAGGGCTTTAAAGGTAATAACCAACACCTTGAATTGGACCCGGAAGCAAACCGGCACCCAATGCAGGTCGTGGAGCAGAGGTGTTACATGTGCCAATCTTGGTGCACCTAAAATTGCCCGCGCAGCCGCATTCTGCACCAGCTGTAGCTTCCGGATATTCTTCAAGGGTAGCCCCATGTAGAGTGCGTTGCAATAGTCTCTGTGGGAGATGACAAGGGCATGATTATAGTTTATAATTATATAATAATATATAATATTATTATATACATAATATAAAATATAAATATAAAATATAAAAATATATAATAATAGATTATAGTTCCAAACCCTTAAAGTCTCTTAAGACTTTGAGAGACCCAGCAAAATCTGCTCAGGGGCAAGGAGGAATAAGTGATCCATTGCATTTCTGGCCAGGCTGCTCATTTCAACCTCCCTCCCACAAATTCTCCAGGCATGGTCATTATCTGCAAAGGCATCTCTACCCACTCTAAGCACTTTTACCATTTCTGTATTTTATTGCAGGTGGTACGTGATCAGATCTCTCACTGCACAGTGAAGCTGCGCCAGACAACAGGGCTGATGGAATACTGCTTGGAGGTCATCAAAGAGAATGACCCCAGTGGATTCTTGCAGGTGACTGCCTGATTTTCTTTTTTGTTTCCTGTTAGGGAAGCATAGATTGGCTCTTCTCATTGATTCACCCATTGTGAGCAGTCTAACATGTTGTGATGTTAGTCCGCTCATTTCATGATCCCATTTCATGATGCCCATTTCATGATCCCACATTTCTCTAAGGAAAAGAATGGAAACTAATCAGTCCACTGGATCATATCACAATTCCAGTGGAATTGTGATATGATCCTCTCATTCAAAACTGGTTGATGCAAGTATATATGGAGGGAGGACCCGTGTTATTCAGGGTCCTTTGACAAGATAGCTTTATTGCATCTCCCCAAACACCCAAATCCATTTCCCATTGAATCCAGCGGAAGTCATTACAGTTCCATCCTTATTTGCATCTCCCTGCCTGGATTATTTCTCAATCTTACAAGAAATTGGACTCAGTAAATAAATTCTTTAAAGGGATAAACATATTGGGAAGAGAAATACTAGCGGAGTTGGCTTGAGAAAATAAACCACCTAGCCTTTTTAGCTATTTAAGACATTCTATCAAGGATTAGACAGAGGTTCCTGGTGAAGCACACAGCTTGATACAGCAAGACTTGGGTCCTGGTTCCTTATCAGGGGTGTTTGCAGGGTGCAGGTCAAAAAAGTCAAGATGGCAACGACAACCACACAATTAAAGCTTTGTCTCTTTTTACATGTGTTATGATACCCATAGAAGAGGAGCAGGGCTTCAATTGGATGGTTATGGTCACCATCTTGACTTTTTTGACCTGTCTCGCTGTTCCTTACTGAAAGCAGTTTAGGCAGAGGAGTAAAATCCCTCTCTCTTAATACTTGGGGAAGTGTTGCAGATCAGTAGACAATCTTTGGATGACTTGATCAGTAATCCATTGGCCAATTTTTCTGACCTCCCAGTTACCACAAAAGATGCTGAGAGGCTGATATTTCCAATCCCGTTCATGAGAGTAAAAAGCTCCCCCAATTAAAAACCATGGTGGCATGATGAGGGTTTGCACCAACCATGTTTAGTTTTCCCCTCCATGTGACTGGTGGTAGGGGTGAAAAACAAAATGGCCACTGAGATCTTAGTCTCAATTACAGACAGTAGAATGGACAACATAAGAAAAGGTGGTTGACTGTAGGGAGTCAATTTAACCCTCCCCCCCCCCCCCCGTTTGGATTTATTTATGGCTAAACTAAGATCCTCAGGGTTAATTAGCTATGTCATAATCCAATTAAATGATATTGTGTATGTGAATGAAGGTATCACTCTATCTCTATCTTACACATGTATACATGGTAGCTACTGTACTGATTGATTGACCAATTTCAAACTAAGTCCTCCATTAACTGTCTTGAAGCAACAGGTTCTTAAACTTTTGTCCCTTTTCGTGAAATCAACATTTCCCCCCCCGTGAGGAAACATTATCCCAAAATATGTTGGAATTGTTGGGCTTTGTCCTCAAATACATTAATCTGATATATGAACAATACCATTCATAATCTATATCTTTGCCATCAGTGTCTGTCTCCAATGCATAACATCACAAGTCAAGTGGAATGTAGTCAGATTCAATAATGCCTGGTCAACCATAGGTCATGTTGTCTGGGGATGATTATAATCCACTGTATCTAGAAGATGTCAGGTGAGTAAAGATCTAGCACTCATATTTATTTGTTCCATTTATAAGGGCACCTAACTGAGAACTCATATCCTCATTTAGGCTTAGGTACAACCAGGAACATACTGGGACTGAAAATGGGTTTTGCATCATCTATCAGGGTTATGCTCCTCCCAACCCATTCTTGTCCCAGAGGCTTCTCCCAGAGATCTATGTATAGATCTGACCATGGTGCACATTGATTTTTGGATTTTCTTTGTCAACAGATTTCTGATGCACTGATACGAAGAGTGCACCTGACTGAGGATCAGTGGGGGAAAGGGACACTCTCTCCAAGGATGACCACAGACTTTGACCTCAACCTTGATAGTGCCCCTTTGTTGCAGTCCATCCACCAACTCGACTTCATGCAGATGAAATGTAAATGTATTTATCTGTGTGCTTTCAAAGCTGCAATTGACTTACAGGACTATCCAAAGCTATCTTAAATATCCATACAATTAAATATATATTAAAATACAGGAGGTACTGCAGATTTAAACAGGGTGAAAGGGAGAATGAATTATGCTTGCTGGCCCTGCCCTCACATCCTTCTTGGCCTCATCCCACCTGTCTGGTCCGGATTCTAAATCCAATGTTTGCATATCAGTATCCTTCCTTCAGTTCTCAGAAGGAAATTAAGTTGGAGCTGAGCCACCAGGAACACAATGGAGGATGTATGGCCAACGGGTGTGATCCTGCTCTTTCCGCCTCACACAACTATAATTATATAAGCATGTAATGTGTGGGTGGGGTTTTTGCCTTTGAGTCCGTTCTAACTCCTGGCAATTACATGGGCAAGCTGGTGCAGTTATCTAGGCAGAATTTTTGGAAATTATTTACCATTTCTAGGATGAAAGGTCACCTAGTTGGCTTCTGTGCCTAAGACAGGACTATAACTCAGATTTTCTTACTTCTTATCCAATGCCTTAACCAAACAAATCCTGTAATAAGGCTTATGTAATAAACATATCAAGTCCCCAACAGCTAGATGTTTCTCCTTCTAGGATGTTTCAGCTGTGGATGGTCAGAATAAAATGATTTTAACCACCCACAGCTGAGACATCCTATTGCATGAAGGGGCAGAGCCAATCCTGTGCAGGGTTTTGATTTTTACTTACTTTAGATGATTTAAGCTAAACTTGTGGCTTACACATCTTATTTCTTTGGAAACCAATAGGAAATTTTGTCATTATTTGGGATTTACTCTCTTGTTTTTATAGATAATTAATTAAAAATAATACATAAATAAATAATTTAGGATTTGCTACCGAATTTCAATAGCAGAATTTTTGGAGACCAGAAAAATGGGGTTGGGGACTTGCTTGGCCCACAAGCTAAAAGTTGTCTACTTCGGAAACTTATTAAGAATTCCTCTTTACTATTGATCTTGGAATAAGATTGCAATAGTGTGGCAACGTCATCCTTCCACACACATGTCCTGCTTCTGGTAACTTCCTGGACACACCCATGCCGTTTTCTCAGCAACAATAGAGAAGTGATTTGCCATTGTCTTCTGGGATTTTTTTTTAATTCCCAGTCTAGCCTAACCTCTGGTATTCCCTGGCTGCCTCCCTTCCAAATACTAACCAGGCCTGACCCTAAACTCCTCAATCCATTAAGGAACCATTCCGAAAGCTCTGACGTAGGAGATTTTAAGGGGGCGTGCTTGCTACTATAAATCTTTCTTCTACTGCTGGGTGGCTTAATTGTGGTCAACTGCTCAGTGACCTAAGAAGTGTCATATTCATTAAAAACAATTTGAGCTTCTCAGGATACTAAATGCACATATTTCTCTTCCAAGCTTGTTTGCTATGGTGTTAGGCATACAAAGTGTTTACCACTCGGAATTCCAAATTAAGGGCGTGGGGGGGGGAGAGGAAATGCATTGCCAGCACTTCTTTACTTGCCAATTCGTGCTTCTGCATCCATGCCATCAACCACATATTCTTTCTTTGATTTGATTCTTCTTGTGCTGCCTTTGCACCAGAGCACAATGACCCACCACAGGCAGGCCTGCCAAGTAAAGAAATACTGAAAACTTCTTCAAATGTGCTTTGAATCAACAATAAAAAAATTCTCTAAAAATATTAGAAAATAAAATTAAATTTTGGCTTGTTTTCTCAGAATCTACAAGGAACAGGCTTTGTGCACTTTCTTAGGCTGTTAATTTCTAGATTGGCTCTCAGATTAAAGCATTTTATCTGAGCTGGGGTTTGAACCCAAACCTCCAGGTCACAACTTGCTGATTCATGGAAGGCAGCCTCTTTCTAAACTTCCAAGGGTGGCTTCAGAATGAGACTATTTCACAATGTGGCCTCGTTTAGTAAAGGCATTCCAAAAGATGATAAATAAACAGAGTTTTGCAGCAGCACAGATCTGTTGATGCTCTTCAGATGAAATATTCTCATTGCTTCTCTTTGCTATTAAGTGAAATGTTCTTGAATCTCTTCTCCAGGGCCAAGCTAACTCTTGCAGGATCCAGAGGCCGTGATTTTCATCGTGGCTGGAGGTAGAAGTCGGGGTTACACTAATTTCTGTTTAGCTTCCTCCCCAGTGCCAGCCCCCCCAATCCTTCAACTGGAAGACTGTTGCACCCATAACAACAGCGCCACATTGTCATGGAAGCAGCCACCTCTGTCCACAGTGCAGGTGGAAGGATACATCTTGGAGCTGGATGATGGGAATGGTGGTCAGTTCAGGGTAAGCAATTAATAAGGAAAGGTGAGGTGAGTGTGGAAAGGAATTTGGCTATCTGGTGAACAAACCTGACTGGACTGTGCTTGAGCTGGAGCTGTGTTTTTCAGACTTGGGAACTTTAAGACGTGTGGACTTCAACTCCCAGAATTCCCCAGCCAGCATCTGGGAGTTGAAGTCCACACATCTTAAAGTTGCCAAGTCTGAAAAACACTGAGCTAGAGACTTGTGGGCTCATAGCCAATATTCACAACTACTAGGCTACAGAAAGTTTGCATGCAATAAGAGCCATTATTTTTTAGCTTAATTCTAAATAACTCTGAAGCCCACTGATGATTAGCACAAAATAGTCCGTGTACATGGGTTTGACCATCTGTTACCAATGTTGCACAGGAGGAGGGCTTTGTCACTTAGTGATAGAAAATAGGTAGGGAAGTCTACATCACCTGAAACCCCCAGATCCCAAGCTTTAGGGGTGCCCTTCCAGAGTCCCTCCAAAAATTGCTAGCAAATCATAATGTTAAATATGACAGGTGGGGGAAATAATTAAGTCAGTTGGGACTATTTTTATTATTTGTACTTTCCTGTTCTTTGTATGAGTTCCATCTCTTTTTTGGCATGTAGCTCCTGGCATCACATTCAAACTCCAAGTGTCGCCCTTGACCTGGAAAGCTAGCTCACCTCTGATGTAGAAATCTAATCCAGCCTTTTGCTGGCAGAAAATTCTGGCAGTTGTACTCTAATAGCATCCAAAGAGGCAGCAGGTTAGGGAAGGCCAGTTTTACCCCTGTATTTCCAAATTTAAGAATGGCATGTTGGGAGAGATGAGAGCTCCTGCTGATATTTGGAAGAACTGCTGCCAGACAGAGAAGTCAGTGCTTGACAAATTGGAGAAGCAGTCATCTGACCCACGACAAGGCCGTTTTTCTATGTTTGGTGTCTAGGAGGTTTACGTTGGGAAGGAGACAATGTGCACTGTGGATGGTCTGCACTTCAACAGCACCTACAGTGCTCGGGTCAAGGCCTTCAACAAGACAGGGGTGAGCCTCTACAGCAAGACATTGGTCCTGCAGACTTCAGAGGGTAAGTCCCAGTTGGAAGGATTTTCAATAGAAGAGAATCTCTGTAGCTCAGGGTTGAACTGTGGAGTCCTTGGTGCTCTCTGAGCTTGGTTGTTTGCTTGCAGACGTTTCATTACCCAACTAGGTGACATCATCAGCACTGGTGTGTGTGTGGGGGGGGGGTTGAAAGGATTTTCTCAGGGAATAAAACTTTTCTCTATGTGCCCATGAGGAAACAAGGAGAGAGTCACTTCCTTGTGCCCATCTTAGTACTGCTTGTTTCAGCCACATTTCCTTATTCTATTTGCCAAGTTGGAGTCTCATTTCCCCCGACCCCAGAAGCATCAGAGAAAGAATGGAAGTTGGATGCCTCAAGGGATACTTTTTTGTTCATTCTTGAAATAAATTGCATAAGCACTTTTTTGGCATGAAGTGGATATGCCAAAATTCATAGAGGTTTTTTGTCTGTCTGTCTGTATGATTGTTTTAACTCTTGGACTTCTCTTTAACCTCTCCCTGGCCTCTCTTGGACTTTGGCAGCCTCTTGGGCCCTAGATTCCACTTATGTAATAATAAATAATTTGCTTAACTGCTTGGTATTTGAATTATGAAGCACTATCAGAATAAGGGGCGTGGTTGCTCAGTGGGTAAGACGCCAGGCTTGTCGATCGGAAGATCGCAAGTTCGGAGGTTCGAATCCCTAGCCCCGCATGATGGAGTGAGCTCCCGCACTCGCCCCAGCTCTTGCCAACCTAGCAATTGGAAAGCATGCAAATGCAAGTAGATGAATAGGTACCACTTCGGTGGGTAGGTAACAGCATTCCGCGTGCGTCATGCCGGCCACATGACCGTGGAAGTGTCTTCGGACAACGCTGGCTCTTCGGCTAACAAACGGAGATGAACACTGGCCCCTAGAGTCAGACACAACTGCACAAATGTGTGGGGGGAACCTTTACCTTTATCAGAATACACAAAATGCAGTTTAGAGCAGCCTTTCCTAGCCTTGTGTCCTCCATATGCAATGTTTCTCAACCTTGGCAGCTTTCAGATGGGTGGACTCCAACTCCCAGAATTCCCCAGCCAGTGGGCCGGCTGGGGAATTCTGGGAGTTGGAGTCTACCCATCTGAAAGCTGCCAAGGTTGAGAAACACTGTACATATGTGTCGAATTATGGCTCACATTATGACCAGCCAAGAAAAATGTGAGTTGTAATCCAACAATATTTGGGGGCTTTTGGTTGAGAAAGACTAGTTTAGGATAATATTTGCAGAATAACTTGTTGCATAAAGACTTATATTGCAAAATGTGTGCAAGTGTGTCAAACTCACAGCTTTTACAGAAAAGAAAAAAAATGTTTCCTTGATACATAGAAAAGAGAAAACACTCAAAATATAATTGGCCTTGACAATGTAAACCTAATATAAATTGATTGTGTAAGCCACCCAGAGTCTTCTGTAGTGGGTGGCTGTAACAAATCTAATAAATTAAATTAAATCAATATGTTAAATATATTTTAAGAGACAATCAACTGAAGTATTTCCAGGGTCTTTTTAAAAACATTTCAGTGTTGTGTGAAGCAAGTTATCATCTTTGCCTTCCATTGTATGCCTAGCCATATAATCTCTTTCTATATATTACTCAAGAGACATTCCTATATGTGGATTGTTAAGACATAAAATACTCCAGTGTTATTCTTTACTAAAACTAAATCCCATTTATATCTGTTACAAACACTTTTTACAGCTTTGAACCTATATTGTCCCATTTTCTTCCAGAATAGGATTGGACCTTGCTCTGCAAGCCATGTAGAACCCTTCCACAGTGTAAGATCCATTTCTCATGCAGTCTGGTAGTTGCTCTCCTAAAGATGGAGGACATGATGCATCAATAATATTTCAATAATATGTCTATCATATGGGAAAGTCTCCCTTTAGTGCTGCATTTTCCCAGTTGTTGATAGCATTAATCTGTGATTTTTGCTCCCCTACCTGTTCTAGCTTGGTTATGAATTGATAGGTAGGAGAATCCATTTTGAAATAAACAGAGTCAGTGGTTTTAAAACAGGTAAGGTAACCCTGGTAATAGCAGCCATTTCAGGACCTCAGACAGCTCCCATGGCTGGCAGACGTTGCTCCAGTAGTGCTGTTTGTGAACTAATAATTGCCACAATCCTACCCTTCAAGTAAAGTGGTGAGGAATGTACACAGTTGAGGGCTATGACATGTAGGCATGAACAATGAATAGTTGCCAATGTGGCCATTTGTCTTTAAGTCTGGGCTTTTGTAGTGATTCAAGCTCCTTACTGAAAAGTTTGTGATTTCCTGATAATTTGGTTTGTCCTCCTATCTGATCAGGGAGATTGAGAAGGGTACCAGACTAGAAATGTCAACCTGCAACTATCAATAAACTGAACATGTGGGAATTCCTGATAATGGAAGCTGAGCAGCATAACAGACAGTATCTACAGCAGAGCTTTCCAAACTTTCCATGTTGGTGACACACTTTTTCGACATGCATCATTTCGCGACACACTCTTACAGCAGGGCATAATTTCACGACACACTCTTACAGCAGGGCATAAGGCAAGCACTAGGACCTGCGTGGAATCCTGGCAGGGCAGGTTTGGAGGCAGCAAGGCACAAGGCAGGCACTAGGACCTGTGCGGAATCCTGGCAGTGCTCGGAGGCAGCAGCAGCCGCGACACACCCAGACACTGCAGCCGACACACTAACGTGTCGCGACACACAGTTTGGAAAGCTCTGATCTACAGCAAACCTGGAAATAGTAACCATGGGAAAATTTGTGTGGACTCTAGGAAGCATGCTCATTTAGGTCAAGAAAAGGGGGTAACTGGACAAGAAATTCTAGCATTCAAGCAGCATCTACCATCAGAGCTTAGGGAGGGGATTTGGGTATAACTAGAGCACTGACAGAAGGTCAATCACGTAAAGAGCTTCTTTTCCTGAACTGTAGTGTATGAATCTTCCATGGAGCAAAGACTCACTCTGTAGAGTGAAACCCAAACTAACACTTGATTTAGTTGAAATATAGAAGACCCTTAGATATATAGGTTTGCTCATCAGTCCGCCATTGGAAAATGCAGCATTCTCCTCCTGAATAACGAATTCATTGCTGTTGTGATTACAGTGTAAAGTCATGCTTAAAATTCCCCGTTGGGGGAGATGGGCGGTGATATAAATTTAAAATAATAAATAAATAAATAAATAAATAGTGTGGGTGGTGGATGGGGAAGGGCAGTTATTTCTCTTGGGTGCCTGCGATATAGTCCTTTACTCTGCCATCCTCTGCGCTGCTGTAAGGGATCCTGGGATGCCCATTTCAGGTTATGCTGCGCAGAAATGGTGCATAGAAAATTGATCTGCTATTGGACTGACCTGATCCCACCCTTGTCATCGAACGAATCATTCTCCATCCTGTTACAGTTGCTATTGTGAGGTGTATTGGCTTGGTTAGGACACAGCACCAAGCCGTAATTTTTTTGGTGTAGTGTGTTGTGTGAACCCAGCCATTTTAGCTTATTGAGTATACTATGCTTAAAGCAAACTATGGCTTAGTGAGAACCCAGCCATTCCATGATTGTGCAGAATTCTTCCCTATCTTTAATAAATTAGTTGCAATAACAACAGCCTCTTACAGTTCTTTCTGAAGAAAAGTGGGAAATGAATATTGAACAACTTTTGGAGAAAAAAAATTGGGAATTTCAGAACTGAGGCTTTTAAAAAAAATCAGAATAGCGAAAAAGAAATGTTGTTTTATGGCTGTTGTGGGTCTTCCGGGCTGTGTGGCCGTGTTCTGGAAGTTGTGGTTCCTAACGTTTCGCCAGCATCTGTGGCCAGCATCTTCAGAGGGCAGGAGCACAGATAGAAGCAAAATCTCTGTGCCCAGGTAGAGTGGCAATGTTCTATTTATAGAGCTAAATTATAGATTAGGTGGGGTTTTTTGTTGTGTTGAAATGTTAACGAGTGGCTGATGAGCGTGATTAGCATGTTCATTGTGAGAAGTATTCCCATGTCCTGGTGGTTGGACTGAGTTCGTTGACCTTTTGCAGGCTGTGTTTTTCAGGACTGGTAGCCAGGTTTTGCTAATTTTTAAACTTTCTTCTTTTTTATTGTAACTGTGCTGGTGTTTGTGAATTTCAATGGCTTCTCTGTATAATCTGGTGTAGTGGCTTTTGGTGTCCAGTATTTCTGTGTTTTCAAATAGGATTTTGTGTCCCGTTTGCTTGAGAGCATGTTCAGCTACTGAAGATTTTTCCGGTTGCTGTAGTCTGCAGTGTCTTTCATGTTCTTTTATCCTGGTGTGAATGCTTCGTTTTGTGGTTCCGATGTAATGGAAGTAAATGGAAGTTTGCCATCAGTTTCTTTTTCCATGGTGAATTGTATATTGGGGTGGATGCCGTTTAGGTGGTCCAGAAATTTCTGGGAAAAAAAAAAAGAAACTGATGGCAAACTTCCATTTTTAGATACGCTGGTCATACGCAATCCGGACCTCAAACTACGACACAAAGTATACAGAAAACCCACCCATACGGACCGATATCTACACAAAAATTCCAATCACCATCCACGACAAAAGAGAGGCATGATCAAAACCTTGGTGGATCGTGCTAATCGAAACTGTGAAACCCAATTTCTCAACAATGAACTTAACCATCTGAATTGGGTCCTACAGGCAAACGGCTATTCCAAGAATGAAATAAAAAGAGCCATCAAACCAAGAAAACAACATCCAACTGAAGAAAAACAGCCCCCCACAAACAAAGTATTCCTGCCCTACATCAAAGGAGTCACTGACCGCATGGGAAAACTGATGGAAAAACACAACTTTCAAACAGTCTTCAGACCCACCAGAAAAATACAACAAATGCTAAAATCAGCAAAAGACAAAAGGGACCCCCTCACCGCTGCAGGAGTATACCGCATACCATGCAGCTGCGGACAAGTATACATCGGAACCACAAAACGAAGCATTCACACCAGGATAAAAGAACATGAAAGACACTGCAGACTACAGCAACCGGAAAAATCTTCAGTAGCTGAACATGCTCTCAAGCAAACGGGACACAAAATCCTATTTGAAAACACAGAAATACTGGACAACACCAAAAGCCACTACACCAGATTATACAGAGAAGCCATTGAAATTCACAAACATCAGCACAGTTACAATAAAAAAGAAGAAAGTTTAAAAATTAGCAAAACCTGGCTACCAGTCCTGAAAAACACAGCCTGCAAAAGGTCAACGAACTCAGTCCAACCACCAGGACATGGGAATACTTCTCACAATGAACATGCTAATCACGCTCATCAGCCACTCGTTAACATTTCAACACAACAAAAAACCCCACCTAATCTCCTATAATTTAGCTCTATAAATAGAACATTGCCACTCTACCTGGGCACAGAGATTTTGCTTCTATCTGTGCTCCTGCCCTCTGAAGATGCTGGCCACAGATGCTGGCGAAACGTTAGGAACCACAACTTTCAGAACACGGCCACACAGCCCGGAAGACCCACAACAGCCATTGAACTCCGGCCGTGAAAGCCTTCGACAAAATGTTGTTTTCTTCTAGTTTACTTATCTATCAAAATCTCTTCATTCTTATTTGGCTAAATATAGGAACAGCAGGAACTGGAAAACATACCAGAAATTTGTGTGGGAAGTAGTGGAATAAAATCCTGTCCTAGTTAACTTTGCTACCCCTTCTGTAACATCTTAATGCATGTATGTAAAGGGTGGGGGGTGGGGGTGGGGAGAGTTCTCCTCATCAAACAGTTACTCTGTAAGTACCCACCGGGGAGTTGACATTTCATATTTTCTGTTCTAGAATCGTAACCTTACTTATTACTTAGAAGAGCAATCCCTTCTATCCCGTTGCATTTGCGCCAATGGTGGCAGTGGTAGCTTGTTAGAAGCATGTCTTTGTAATGGCATACAGTATACCAACTGAGTTCTGACCTTGAGTTTGCCTTGATCTTACATTTAGACTCCGAACCGGAGGAGCAGGCCCTGACATTCCCAGTGCCTTTGGAAAGGCTGCCGCTGCGTAGATCAAGTCCTTTCTCTTCCACCCTTAACCTGCAAAACAGCTTTCCGGGGAGATCCTACTTTGAGCTAAGATCCTCGTCCCACCAAATGAGTTTGCATTCCTCTTTACAATCTCTGAATTCGGCCGGTGGGTGAGCCGAGCACGCTTAGCATTGCCTCTTGAGCTGCGCTTCTGGACGTTTTTGTTTCAGGGTCTGGTTCTTGTTTTGTTGCTGTTTTGCTTTTGCTTTCCTTTTTGGGTTGTTTTTTTTTGGGGGGGCGGTCCCCTTCTCCTGCCCCCATCCTGCCCATGACATCCATATGAGATGGGATCAAGTGTTCTGTGTTGTCGGTGGTCTGCTGCTTTCCACTGTGGAGGAGACTGATGATGTAGATGTGTGACATGTTTGTCTCTATGTAACAAGGCTGTAGTACATTGAAATGCACTAGCAAGCAAGAAAACCTAGAACTAGTGAAGTAGCTGTTTCTGTCAGGCCGGCTGCATAGGCATGGATCCCTAGTTCACAGTTTGTCTTCCATAGATTAAAGAAGCTCAATTTCTCCCCCATATCCATATGCCATATCCACATACGGTGGGCATTCCATTATTTACCCGCACAGGCTTAGTTCTCAAATTATTTTTATGAGTTGAAGGTTTCATGGGAGGACAGTTTTGGTAGAACTGCATCTGCTGAGTGTCCAGACTGAAGCACAACCTACGTATCTTGATACATTCCCAAAACCATATGTACAAACAATTTCTATAGATTAAAGAAGCTCCATTTCTCCCCACCTTGCCATATCCACATCCACACACATACATATGCAAATTGGCAAGGTGCAAATTACATTTAGAATATATATTGATTCCAAAATCTACATTAGGCAACTGTATTAGGCAAACTTGAAGGTCACCGAAAATGTTCCAGATTTCTGTTTGGCAACCCCAGAGCCTAATAAATGTTTTAACCTAATAGGGATTTTGGCATTTTTCTTATGGCTGATAACCTTTCCTTTGCTTGCTGTGTGGCTTAGATATACTAATAATTTTTAAGATACCATTTGAGATAATAAGATGTAGCAGTTATCATTATTTAGTCACACCCTGTATTTCTTGCATCCTCCTACCGTATATTGTAAGGCACTTAGGCATAGAGACCGAGTCATTCCTTTCTCTTTTTTCTGTAGATATTGATAGGACCTGTCTATGGGACATGTTTGAGAAGGCTGCCATTGGGAAAACTTTAGAAGAAAGGCAAGATTGATAACTTATCCTTGATACTAAAACCACCATATGAGTCTGGAGCAGAAGATAGTTGTGGCTTTTATGTCTTCTCTGTTCCCCCACCCACCCAAGAGGTCAAGGGGAACCATTCATTGTTACAGCTGAAATGCAGTCTAGCGGTGGGCATTCCATTATTTACCTGCACTGGCCTTATACTCAAATTATTTTTATGAGTTGAAGGTTTCATGGGAGGACAGTTTTGGTAGAACTGCATCTGCTGAATGTCCAGACTGAAGCACAACCTACTGTATCTTGATACATTCCCAAAACTACATGTACAAACTATGTTTGGCCAAATACTTGGAATATGCCTTTTCTCTCTTCTGTAAATGGTTGGGGTTCTAATACTTGTGGAGGGACCAGAAGATAAGATCAGATCAGATCAAGCATGATCCACTTAATTTTTATTGGTTAATTTCTGCTGGATTTCCTTGCATCCAAAATGGTGGCATGCACTGGGATGCAGATGTATATGTGCTATTACTCATACAATTACTAAGTGTTCAGTTATTCAGAAATTCATTCAAAACTGCTTTGAATCTATGGAAAAGGATCTTAGATACACAACGTAAGCTTGGAAGGAAGAATTCACATTATATTCTTGCCAGGGGAAAAAAGAATTAAACTTCCTTTCTGTATTGCAGTGATTCCCCATAAGAAGTAGTTCCCTGAAGGATACTACTAGTATTTTCTTAAATGTGCATATTAAATGTAAAGATGCATTGAATGGAAAACATAGTTTGGTCATCAATATGCCCATTTTACAGATGACTAAGAGTAATTTGACCAAGGCCACCCACTGTGTTCAGGATTAAGCCTGACTCTGACTTAGATGCTAAGTCATAAGGCAGTAATGGATTACTACATAAACATGAACTGTAGTAATAAGCATGCTAAGCCATAATACAGTAATGATAATTGGGAATTATGATTTACATTTTAATGTGTTGTATGAAACAGTCAATTGTGATTTTTCCAATCACATACGGCTTTGCAATTCATGGCTACAACAAAATGCTGGAGCAGAAGTAGTCTCCAAGATATGTCAGCTTCCCACAGGCCTTGGAGAACATTCAGGAAAACCACCACCAATCACTGTCATTAATGTGTTGAGGTAGGGTTGGTCAGATATAGGTGAGTGCCTGGGATGGAGAGCTTAGCTGCCTTTTAAGTTTCCCATGTGACAAGATGGAGGAATGGAGCGTATTTGCACAGTGAACTTTCAGTCGGGCTATTTTTGAACATGGGTTTAGTGTTCTTCAGGAAGACCACTAGACTTGTGTTCAAAAATAACCTAACGGACAGGTCAGAAAGTGTGCAGAACATTTGGGGAACCTTCTTCTATTTCATCCAGTTACCCTCTGCTATGTCATTCTTGTCAATTTCACCCCCAATTCTTTTTATATGGGCCCCTCTGCATACTGTACCAGATTTCAGTTACAAGATGATAATAAACTTGATGTTGTCATACACTTATCCCAAATTGGTAAGTACTGCAAGGAAATATCAAGGCTGGGAGTGAATGGCCATTGCTGGCTGAACCTGGAAAGAGTAAACAAACTGTCATAGAAACAGGCAAAGTAATTAAAAGAGGTAAAAGTATAGCCATGCAAAAGCTCTTCTCAGCAGAACTAGAAGAAAACCTATAATGCACTTGTTGGGACAGAACCAACAGAACCCAGCCCTCTTTCTCAGACTTTCTGTGCGATACAGAACTAACACTCTGTTTTTTAAAATACAGATCTAGCACTCTTTCAAAGAAACCGGTAAACCTGTGCCTAAAAACAGGTCTAGTGCTCTTTCAAAAGAGCACTAAACCCACGTATTCTGAAGTGCCAACTGGGCATTTTGTAGAAAGACATCTCTGTGGAAGCCAGGTATCCAGGATCCTCTCCAGTCCAAATCAAAAATGGCCATGGAGGGCAATGCCCAGACTCTGGAGAAACCTAAAGGGGCCAATGGGAACTGGGCATATCCCACTGCTTGTCTGTGTCATCAACCGTATTCTTGAGGAAGTGCTGTAGATCATGTCCACAGCAAAAAAAATGTTCCTGGAAAAGTGGGCAAACATGATTTTAAGCTGGGAATGAGATGAAGGCAACATAATGAGAATATGTCCTTTAAAAATAGTGAGGAATCGTGCCGCAGTGCCAAATCCTGTCATTTTTCAATCTTTAGCAAGAGGATGACCAACAAGGAAAGCAATTCTAGATACTGGCTCTGTGCTCGTCTGACCTCATAACCCTCTGCTTCTTTCTGAGGTTTGCAGTATTACTGGATTTCCCCAGAGGTCTCTAACCTCTCAAGTCAGCAGGCACATTCGGAATGTTCAGAATATGTTGTGGGCTCTACAGCAGCTCAGTTGCCATAGAGAGAGGGGCCAGCCGTAAAACAAGAAAGGTAGGACAGAAAGCCTGGTGAGCCCTAAGGGAAGAGTCTGTGGACAAATTGGTGCTCACGGTCACACTATTGAGGTTTCCAAGACTCTATGAAGCCATCGGCTCTTAGTTTTGCACTGAGACCTAAGCAAAGTTGAGGTCCCCTGCAGCTCTGCACAATAACCAGTGTTTTTGCCTTTCCTTTCCTTTCCTTTCCTTTCCTTTCCTTTCCTTTCCTTTCCTTTCCTTTCCTTTCCTTTCCTTTCCTTTCCTTTCCTTTCCTTTCCTTTCCTTTCCTTCCCTTTCCTTCCCTTCCCTTCCCTTCCCTTCCCTTCCCTTCCCTTCCCCGATTCCTCCTGCATCGCTAGCTGACACCAGCATAACTCCATTGGCCTCTGCCTGACCTTGTCATAGATGAAGGAGCATAGTTCCGACACCTCCGTTCTTTCAAAGGAGGAGCGATGCGGCATTTCAGTCGCTGGGCTACACCAAGGGGCCACCATCTGGCCTTTGTTCTCTTTGTTATATTGTTTCCCCATTGTGCTTTTATGGGCTTTGCATCCCATTGCCTTGGCTTTCAACATTTTCATACTTGAACGTTTTGACCTCTCGTCCGGTGTACTAAGTGTTAATGGCTCTCCCCGTTTTCCTGTATGTGGAGTTTATATATTTTGCAGTAGTCTGGTATTAAAGTGGGCACAAAGTGGGAGGGGATGGGGTTGGAGGGCCTCATTCCTAAATTGAAATTGTGTGCTTCTGTTTGTGTTATTTATGGAGAAAATGTACTGTATAATATACGAGTTCACAATTTTCCAAGCTGGTAAAGGTCCAAAATCATTTAAAAGGCCTCATGGGGTCCTTATAAACAGGGCTGTGTGCATTTTCCATATTCATGTGCAAAATTCTGCAGCCACATTTCTAATCACACATTTATGCATACTAAATTATGCATACTGTTGCTTACTTCTGCATGCATTACTGTTTCCAAGTCTAGATGCTCAGAAAAAAAAACAAATAACAAAGTACATAAGAGTAGCGAAAGAGGTGGAACTTTTTCTAATTCTGCTTTAATCAGAAAAAATTAATTGGGGGGAAGGAGGAGGAGGAGGAGGAGGAGGAGGAGGAGGAGGAGGAGGAGGAAATAAAAGCAGAATTTTCCAGTATATTGAACTCCATTCTGTATTAAGAACATCAAACTCTGTAGCTCATTCCATCCAGTTCAGCATCTCATTCCATTATAGAGATATGCAGATGCTTTGGGGAAGCCTGACAAGCAAAGTTTCAGCCATTTGGTCTTCTCTTCCTCTAGCGATTGATATTTTGGGGTACACTGCCATTGAATGTGGAAGTTCCATTTTACATGGCTAAGACTTTCCACTAATCCACTCCAGCTTCATTGAACTAATGAAGCACAATGTGAAGAACAATTGCCTTGGTCTTTCTGACCCTGCTGCCACTTAGTACCAAGGGCCAACTGGGAAAAATAATAAAGTGGGATAGAAAATAAATAAATAAAATAAATAAATTCTGGCTGTCCTGGTACATGTGGCACACCCACAGGCCACCCCCACCCCAGTGCAGACAGCTCTGTTTTTATACCAGGTCTTCAGCCTTTGGAGTGAATCTGACAGTTTGTTTGTATAGCTGATGAACGCAAGCACTCTCTGTTGCCTGCGTCTGGTTGCAATTTCTTGGTGTCAACGTGTGAAATGTAGTATCTCTTTATAGGTTTTGAGGCTCAGTCAGGACCTTTCTCCCATTTAGGCAAGTATATTTGTTCCACTTCAGTGATGTGGCCTTTGTTCTGGTCTCTTGTTTCTCCAACTTCCTTGTTTGTACGAAGACCTACATTCAGTCTAAGACAATGTCTGTTCTGCTACAGTGTGTGACAATTCTGAGACGAGGGCAATGCTGCAGAATATTCCAGGAAGAGATTTCAAAGTGAGAGAGACTTGGAAGATCACAAGGGTTAGTTTGTTGGAGAGAGCAGGCATAAGGCTCCAGGGGATAAGCAACCTAGTTAATTCCCTCATTCATTTCAGTGGCAAAGCTTCATGCATGCTTCCTCCATACATGTGGAACTGCCCTCTCCTGTTATCTAGTAATGGCTCCCAAACCCTCTTCTGGTGTCAGGGCCTCCCAGGGAGACAGGATTTAGATCCCTGCAGATTTGGGGCTTTTCTAGTGATTAGGTCACCTGAGTGGGATATTCAAAATAGTAGTTCAGAGTGGAGAGCACACAAAATCCAAGCACACATGTATAGGGAAATGAATGGCATAAGGGCTGTGGAATTCTACAGTGAAAAGCCTACACAATTAGGAAGCAAAGCAGGCATAGGCGAAGACAATCAAGGAGCCAAGTCCATGAAATGTAGTCTGTGAAATGCATCTATTTCATATTTAGTTTGCAGACTGAAAGTTCATGTAGGGCTGGGGAAAAGTAGTGATCAGCTGTAACAAGCCAAGAAAAAGTAAAATTTCCAATGCCTCAAGAAGACAGTGGTTTGCCACCAAGATGCAGTGGCTCAAGGTTCCTTTTCAACACTTGAGTCCACTTTTGGCCAATGAACATGGCTATAAACGGTGAACCTTTACCCCACACTGACTCAAAGGCAGTCCAGAAAGGGTGACTGATTTGCGTTATTAAACCAGGTTCCCATGAACTTGGATTCAGCTATTGCAATAAAGAGATTGAGGCCTGAATTTTCTTTTTATTGAATTATATGGAAACAGAGGAGTGTTCAATTCTCATCTGGTTCTGAAAGAGTTTTTGGAAAGGCAGATGATCCAAAGAATCCAGATCCTGCTTTACAGTTGATTTGCCCATACCTTTCCCTTCCCATCTGTACAGCTATGTGGTCTTCATTGTTCCTTTTGTATAGTTACACAGAGTTTTTGTTATCAACAAATTGATGGAGCTAAGTAAGAGAGAAATGGGTGCAATTAACAGATACATCCATGTGTGAACATTGTAAAGACCACAGTTGGAGGTTTTGGTCTCTTTATAAATGCCAATTTTACTTATTGTTTATTCTCCTTCATGCATTCCACTTGGAATGACAACAGTTGATATTAAAAAAATGGTAGCAGGTATGAACTCTCTTGGGTGCATGGGGAAAATGTGTGTGTATGTGTGTGTATAGATAAACTGCATTGATTGGCATTGACTGGATGTGTGTGTTTTATTCTACGTGTTTGTGGCATGGCTCAGAGAATTATGTTCCTCTTGCGTTTTAGACAAGGTGGTGTCTTTTCAATTATGCAGGTGGAATTTGCTATGTACTGTAGCTACGTAAACGTTCTATAGAGTCAGGAAGGCAGTTGTAAGGGGAAAAGGTGGCCAAGAGAGTTAAGACCTCTTCAGGACCTACCACTTCTCTGCAAACTGCCTCTCCCCTGCCCCCTCATTTTGCAATATATGTCTCCATTCCAGCTCTGTAGCTGAACCCTTAATGCAGCCTTAGCATTACGATTGCTCCCAGTACCAAGTTCTAGATTTGGACCACTGACTGACATGCCTGAAGTATCTATAGCTGCAAATGAGAAGGTTTTGTGGGATGATTCTACGTTGTTTGAAGTGCACATAGAAGCTGCATTAGACTTTTTCATTTCTGAAACTCTCTTGGCTCATCACCATCTGAAGCCTTGCCCGGTCTAAAATATTTATCACTGTTCTTGGTGCCACCTAAAAAAAAGAACTTAAAAAAAATCAGAATAGAATAACATTCAGAATTCTTGCAAAGTCTCAACGCTGAATGCAATGGTGTCGTTTTTGTGCTTCTGTCTGAGAACCAGAATCCATTTCCTCACATCCTGAATGAAAAGTTGATCTCTGAATTTGCAGAGTCTGATTTAACTTGGGTATCTGCAATATACCCGTGGCTGTGTGTTCATGGCCTCTTCTAAAACCATTTGCTGAATATTAGGCTAAATCTCCAAAGGAGAACAGTTTAACAGTGGAACCAATTACTAGAGAGGATGTGTATAAGCAGAGACCGTAGGATGCATTTTAATATAAATTCCTGCACTGACCAAGGGGTTGAAGTCAGAGGCCTAAATGGCTCCTTCCAACTCTATGATTCTGTGATCCACAGATAGAACCCTCCTATGTTGATCACTATTATTATTATTTATTTAATTCATATGATAATTTATGTATGTTAGCTCCACGCACACTAGTTTTCTGCTGCTGGTATGTGATATCCTTCACATGGTGAGTGGTACAATATGCAGCCAGGCTTTTGGTGGCTTCCATTTCATTTCAGCTCTTCCATTCACTAAGCCCTCAGCTTTTTAGCAGAGACTTCTCTGAATAGACATTTTCCAACCCCCTTGCTTTTTAAGCTGACCCAATTTGCCTCTCTGTCCCACTTTTTGGATTTATTGCAGAAGCACTCAGCAAAACCCTCTTGAGGGGTCTTTGAATGAATGCAGACCCAAATTCCTCCCCAGCATGGCAGCATGCAATGCTTTTTGCATCAACTGTGTGTCTCTGCCTACCATCATAGTCATACTGATAACCGTTCAACACTTGTGTGCATTGCAGTGGCTTGGTTTTCGTTTGACCCCACCACTGCTCACTCCGACATCATCTTCTCCAATGACAACCTGACAGTTACCTGCAACAGCTACGATGACCGGGTTGTGTTGGGCAAAACCGGCTTCTCCAAAGGGCTCCATTACTGGGAGTTATCCATCGATCGCTATGACAACCACCCAGATCCAGCATTTGGGGTTGCCCGAATGGATGTTCTCAAGGACGTCATGCTAGGGAAAGATGACAAGGCTTGGGCCATGTATGTGGATAATAACCGGAGCTGGTTCATGCATAACAACTCACATACCAACAGGTACCTGACTCCAGATTGGTTCTATTGTTCTTGTTTTGTCCACTTGAAACCTTTTTGATTAAAATATCTGGGGATGTGGGACTAAATCTTCTTCATACAAAGCATACAACATTGTATTATTGAGCCGGAGAGTCCATCATGTGCTAGACAAAATCATTCTAACCAGGCTGAAGTCAGCAGCTTTATTGGATCGGAGGGAACTCTGCTCCCCAACCCACTTGATCCCTGCTGAATTGGGAAATTCAAATTTGAATTTACAATATCACCATTTGCTACCTATAGTGGAGATGTTTCAGAGCATCAGAGAGCAAGCCAGAAGTTCCCCTCTCCTGGGGTGGGGGACAGAAAGGAAAGGATACAGTGTTTCCAGTTCAAGGATTCTTAGAAGGAAGCCAGTCTGGTGGGCCACCTGCCAAGATCCAGAACCCATTCCTTGTGAAAGGACCTGGTTCTGACTTCTATCTTGGCAGCAGAGTCTAACATATACTCAGCCTGTTTTTATTTTCTTGAAGCCAAACTCCACTTGCAATAAAAATGCAACAAAGCACAGCCAGCAGATAAGAGGCAATCTTTAAACAAAATTTTAGGCACTTAGCCCAGCAAAAGCTTGCTGGAATAAAATTGTCTTTCTTCATCTGATGAAAGTAGCTTGACTGGGGACAACCTAAACTCCATAAGATAAATATTATTCAACAACTAAGAAGGTCTTACCTTTTTTTTTACCCTCTTCCATATTTCTACCCTTGGTGGGTAGATTGTCCCAACTGATTTTGTATATGGGTCTGTGGATCTTAAATATCATAATTCCCAGCCAGAGTGGTCTTCGGCTGATTTAGGGCTTTAAGAGTAATTACTAAAATTCTGAATTCAGCCTGAAGCAATGTGTAATATTGTCCAATGAGCACATCCCCACTAACATTTTATTTTATATTTATTTATTTATTTATTATTTAAATTTATATGACCGCCCAACTCCCCCACGGGAGTTTTACATTCTGGACCAAGAATCTGGACCTTGAAGAATCTGAAGACTCTTCAAAAACAGCCCCAGGTGGAGGCCACTGTAGATGTACAAGGTTGATGTAACTAAGGCATATGTTACCACGATCAATTCTAACTTGCTTAGGAAGCACTATTTAGCAAGTTCGCCTGAACAAGAATCCTGTTCCAGATTCTTCAGCCCACCTACAGTGCAGTCACTGAATCAGACACACTAGTTGTGTCCATTGGGCATCTAAGCAATTTAGTCATGATACACATTCCTCTGTTAGTGGAACACATACGTTCTCTACAAAAAGCCATGCCATCTAAAAGACCAACTTGGACGTGCTTGCAGGATGATCCCTCAAATATCAACATGCAATAGTGGTCAAGAACATTGAACTAGGACTGGGGAAAGTCAGGTTTAAATCTTAATTGGACCATAAGTCTCACTGGGTAACCAGAGGTAATCATTATCTCCAAGTCTGACGTATGTTGTGAAAACAAAATATATGGGCACCCATCTAAGCCACCTTTAATTTGGCAGAGTAGAAGTGTGAATTAAATAGATGCTAACTGGCATTTCTTTTTAAAAGGACTGAAGGAGGTATCACCAAAGGTGCCACTGTAGGCATCTTGCTTGATTTGACCAGGAGGACCTTGACCTTCTCCATCAACGAAGACCAGCAAGGACCAGTGGCCTTTGAGAACCTGGAGGGTATATTCTTTCCTGCTGTCAGTCTCAACCGGAATGTGCAAGTAAGGATAGGATGAGATCTGGCTGCTTGAGAAATGCCAGTTGGAGGTTGTGTCTTCGTGTGCAGTGGCAATGGTGGTAGACCGCAGCTGTACAGAATGGGAAGAATAAAATGCAGGGCTAAGGTTTTAAAAAAAAAAGGAGTGAAGCAGAAGACCTAGAACAATCTTCCTCAAACTGATCACCTTCAACACGTGCAACCTTCAATTCCCAGAATCAGCAATGGCTATGCTTGCTGGAAATTTCAAAAGTAACTCCACACATCTGGAACACACAGAATTTGGGGAAGGCTGGCCTAGGCTATGAATAAGAACCTGTGGTCCAGCAGTGCTGTTTGCCATTGTCACTTCCTTTTGGCCACACTGGCTGAGACTGAGGGAGGTAGAGCCCAACAACAGGTCTTCCATCCCAGCCTATGATATGCCGAGACCGCTCCAGATTTAAAGGAGACAGTATTCATGCAAGAATGAGTAGTAGTGGGTTTGTTATGAATAGTGCTAGGAAGCTGGATCTAGCTGGTACTGTCCCACAATGTCTTTTTATTGTAAGCCGCCTAGTGTCACGTAGAAGTGAGATGGGAGGTTATATGAATTGAATGAATATTTAAATAAATAAATAAATATCTGAGAGGCACTATGTCAGGGGCAAATTAGGAAATTAAATGGACATAACATTTGGCTGCCTAGTGGTCAAAGCGTTAAGCTGAAAAAGATAAATATTAGAAAGTAGAAGAGAATACGTGTAGCTCAGGGTTGAACTGTGGGGTTCTTGATTCTCTCTGAGCTTGGTTGTTTGCTTGCCGGAATTTCATTACCCAACTAGGTAACATCATTAGTGCCCTGCTGATATTACCTAGTTGGGTAATGAAATGTCGGCAAGCAAACAACTAAGCTCAGAATACACCAAGAACTCTAAATATTGGAAAGTTCGCAATAGATTTCAATTGTGGGACTTATTGAAGCAAAGCTGAACTCTCAGTCTGTCCAATCTGATACTCAGAATCCATTTATCTATCTTTTAGGGTTAGGGCAAAAATTATTCTAAATTAGAAATAGCATTAGTGAGGGGGGGAATCACCTTACCTTTGCCTTTCGACTGTCACCACTTGTTTTGCAGCAAAGGGTAATGGTATGTGAGAATGTCCTTGGGAGACAGGAGGAAGAGCCGCAGCCTAGACAAGGGTCTCATAAACAAAATCTGAGTCTGAAGGAGGAGGGGTGGCAAAAGGGTCTCAGAAGGGACCCTTCCTAGTTTTTGTGGGAGTAAAAGTGAAGGATGGGAGAGGTACTTTCAGACTTGCAAGATTCTGTTAATGTAACCTTACAATAAAGTTAGAGCTAGTACTCCTGGCTGTGCTTCTTGTCTGGACTACCTCACAAGGCTAACATCAATCTTGCAAGTCTAAAAGTACCTCTCCCATCCCTCACTTTTACTCTCCAGAAAACTAGGGAGGGTCCCTTCTGAGTTGCTTTCAGCACTTCCCCTCCTTCAGAGTAAAATTTTGTTTATCAGACGGTTGTCTCAGCTGCGGCTTTCTCCTGTCTCCCAAGGTCATTCCTACATACCATTACACAAAACACTTACCAACCATGAACAGGAAGCCATTGATTTTTCCCACACTGCTTCCTGTAGCTGACAGTAGATCATTAAACTTTGATGAAGTATTCTGGGGGTGGGGAGGAGGAATGGGGAAATGAAGCTCCAAATAGATGTCTGGGATTATTATCCTTCTAAATTCCCCTCAGAACAGTGCTTTTGCAACTCTCCCACCCAAATTCAACTCAAAACAGTGTTCCATAATGATGTAGGTCAGGAAGCTTGGAGGAGCGGGGGTGGGGGTGTAAGAAAGCAGGTGCTCCATACTGCAAACAGTAAATTTACTCTGGACCAAAATAGTCTCCACCCCTTCCAAATTCCATCCCTTTCTCCATTTTACTTCTTAGGACACTATTCAGCTCAAGACTTACTTTTGTGCTTTTCTGTAGGATTATTTATTTATTTATTTATTAAATTTCTATGACCGCCCATCTCCCCCTCAAGGAGGGACTCTGATTTAAGAAACCCTCCACAGTTGTAGCTATGCATAATCCAGTAAAGGGGTCACTTAAAAAATATGGTCTTGATCTAGCCAAAGTTGGCCAAGCCAAGAAAAATTTAAGCACTTGTTTAGCTGACTCCCTCAAAACCCCAGGGGAGTTAAAGTGTCTTAGTTGTTTACATTTTGATGTACAATTTAATATCTTCCCACTTAACTGTTGTTCTTGCACAGAATCACTATCAATTTGTTGTATACTGTACCTGTCTGGGAGAATGTGTGTGTATTTGTGGGTCTGTGCATTGGCAGTTGGTTCTGCAAGCATGGGAAAGCAAAATCTAATTCACAAGTGATTTAAAATGCTGTCCAGGTTGAACACTGTCCAAGCTGTCCTTGGTTACAGGTAACGCTTCACACTGGCCTGCCGGTCCCAGACTTCTACAATGCACGGGGATCCTTGCAGTAAGGAGGAAGTGGACGCCCAGTGGCTTTTTCTCAGGACACATCAAGAGAGCTGCATCAACGTTCTTCAAGAACTGACCTCATAGGAGCAAGAAGGAGAATATCTGGTCATCTGGCAACTCCAGAGCAGCAAAAACCAAATTTTTAAAAAAGCAGAGGGGCAGAAACTAAAGAAAATAAAGGACAAACCAGACTTTGTACCTAAACAAGGTGCAGCAATTGACCCCCCTACCCTTAGTTTCACCAGCCCCACATGCTGTGCGTGAGTTAGCTTTGCTATTTTTGCTTTTTGGTTGATTACAAAGTTCCTGGAGAGCCTGAGGTGTAACTCTTCCTCTATTTTCCAGTTTGGTTTTATTCCTAGTTTGGATTTTTCCTTTTTCTTGAATGTGAATCAGACCTCATGACACAGCAGATGTGGTCAAGCCATTTTGACTCCCAAGAGAAGGGATGGCTGTGTTCATATTGCTGTGGATTAAGTTCAAAAAGGGCGCACCAAACACTTCTACAACCTGATGGCATACAAGAATTGCTTTCTCTGAGTCCAATTGACTTCACCTCCACCATCTCTTCCTTTGCAGCCTTTCTCAATGAAGAATATCTTCAGCAAGTATCAGCTTTGAATTGCCATGTAGTCAGTGTTGTAGGGACAAGCGATGAAAAACATACCACAATGTAAGCTCCACCCTTGACATACTTACATGCAATGTTCTGATGCAAGTATGAAAGGGTGGAGCTTATGTTGTGACATCACAGCACATACCTCGCTTTGGCATCATTCTGGCTAGCTATGGAAGCCTAGGTGTGTCTCCCAACATCATCATAAAAAGCTTCTGAGACCAGCACATAAGCAAGGGATCAGCAACATGATGGCCCCAGGTACCATCGGACATAGTGGCCGCAGGATCCCAGAAGTAAATAAGAAATTAATTTTTAAAAATGGCTAAAACCTCACAAGATTGCCAAATCTTATGAGACTTTGGTGTTTCCACCTGAAAATGTACAGGTTTTGGAGAAGGAATCTGTTCTATATACAAAGCCATGTAGAATTAATAGTTTTGGAAAGTCAGCTTTTCCTTTTTCCAGTCAAAGCGAAGAGAAGGATGGTCATATTATTCCCACAGGAATGGTAGGCAAGCACTTGTGCTGGAACAAAGAGAGCTCACAACATCTACACACTTGACACTTTTTGGGTCAGAACGATAGCCACGGCAGATCACCACAAACTGCAGAATATGGGAAACTAACAATTCTATTTTTGAACAATAACAGGAATCTCTAGGGCACATTTAATGGGGCTGCCATGTTTGTTTCTTATGATAAAAACAACAACATTAGAGTTACATCACACTTTTTCTCTTGGAGCTCAGGGTGGCTTATATGGGAGTTCTTCCCCCACTTTGCCCCCCACTAGCCACTAGGAGATGGGCTGAGCTGAGTAAGTAGAAGATAAATGCAAAGTTGGCTATAAATTGAAACCATAACTTGTTTATCCAGTCAACTCTCATCAGTTATTCTTGATTCTCTTTTGTTCAAATAATCTACTGCAGTTTTTTTTCCCTTTGGTGCAACCCTTGAGATACGTTGGAAGCAAGTGAGACCTAAACAATCTAGGATTCTCAGTTTGTATCGGTTTTGTCATATGAACCAGATCCAAAGCCAGACTTTCCTATATCATCATCATCACCATCACCATCACCATCACCATCACCATCACCATCACCATCACCATCACCATCACCATCACAAATTAATAGAGCCAAATGCAGTAAATCCTAGACTCCGTTGCAAAATCAATATCCTGCCATAGAAATCAATTGAAGGGTAATTGGGTGTCATTCATAGATAGCCAATGTCCACTCCCAAACCATCCAAGATAGTTCTACCTCTCCATGGCTGGCAAGCTAACAGGGAAAAAAGATGATTCGGATAGGTTCAGCATACGATTGTGTCTGAAGAGCCAAACTGAGACACCAGCCTACTTCTAGGCCAAATGTTGCCAAGCCGTTGTGCTCCATAGTAGTGGGGGAAATGCGGTCACCTGCAGAAAGCACCATCCAAGACTCAGACTCACTGCAGAGGCAGCTGGGACTCTTGATGCTGATCCATGCCTGGAATACCCGGATGGTTTGCAAAGCAACCAACTGACCGACGGCTCCCTAGAGATGTCACTGAGTGTCCCCCTTACCACTTCTGCAACATATAAAGCAACTATTTTGCTATGCTGTTACTGTTCTTAAACAAAGGGAATTTCCCTGACCATATAAACATGGAGCACTGTTTCTACACAGTATTTCTAAATGGACAACTATGGGGATGGGGGAAGTATCTCTTGGGGTGTTTTTTGATTCTGTAAGCGAAATATATATGGGTATGACTTCCTTTTGATTGTACACTGGCGCTTATCACGTGTCTTTCCTCCCAGACATAAATGTGAGCAGATTGTTAGCCATTTTAGGTAACAGCATTTTTCATAGCTGTAGTGAAACGTTTGCATCTAAAAAAAGGGGCATGCTGTATCAGACTGGGCACATGTTTGTGGCCAAGGTATGGAAAGGCAAAGGTGCCACCTCTGTGTATTCCTCTTCTCAAGAAATGAACTCTGCCATGGTAACATTTCAAGCTTCCTTGCTGTGAAACCAGGCCAGTTCATGTTGTGTCATCAAAAGATACTCCATGGCCTTGATAATTTTCTCCTTTACCTTGATCACTACTTTATTCCCCCACCTTGGCATTGTTAACATTTTGCGAGTGTTAAGCCACAACCCTACATTTCTGCTGGGTTGGAATGAATGCTGTTGCAGCGGAGCATCATTCCAGAAGACCGACATTATAGTCATGTCTGGATGCAGGGCAAGACGGGAGAAGTATAGCTGCATAATACAGGCGGGGACTGATGCACATTTAATTCATTAGCATGAAAAATCAGTTATGGCCTTAGCACTTGTACAGTTGTATGTATTCCATGGAATTAATTTATACTTTGCTACTTTATTTGGAAGATCTAGAGGCTTGCTGAGCAATGCCACAAGAAAGTGTTTTGTAATAAGGTTATGTCTAGCAATGAACAAGGTAGCAAAACAGTAAGTGAATATCAGATAGTAGAAATTGGGAGAGCTTGGAAACAGCCGAGATGTTGTTTCAGCAGGAGACAAAGCACAATTGAGCCCTTGTGTTTTGATGGCGCAGACCTGAATTCTGCTGAAGCCCCTGAAGCTGGAGACAAGGGAGAGGAACTGAAAAGAGGGATTTCTTGAAACTTACAGTAGTAGCTTCCTGGCAATTAGTAACATTAAAACTGTGTGGCTTGGTCTAGCTCAAAAAGAGATGGTGCTGCCCACGTAAGTTGTGGGTTTTAGAGTCTGACATCAATTTCATTGAGAATGGGGTGGATGCTCCTTCTCAGATTGGGACTTCCGCTGCTTTTGAATCAAGGCATGTGGCCCATTTGGGGGGCTCAGATTGGTGCTATTTTAGAGAAAGTCACCTTGAAAATTGTGCTTGCCAATCTCTGCCATTGGATTCTGCTCCTCACTTGAAGGTGACTGATTATTTAGGCTAACTGTGTACATAATCCATTCCCCACATTCATTCATTATGGTTGCTGTCATTGTATTTTTCTCCAGCCACAGACAGCATGCTGGCCTCCATTTTCTTTTGCTTTCAATTTAGAGGTGCGCTCTCTCTCTCTCTCTCTTTTTCTCTCCCTAAAATACAAAACAAACCAACAAAAAAGACAGTTGTGTTTGACAGTTGAAATACAGTTTTTTCTTCTTCACCATGGTGTCACATCATTAAATTATTAGTGATTTGTTTTTAATTATTTTAATGAAGAGTGGAGTTAAACTAGGAATGAGCTGAAGAAAATGATCATGTGTAATGACATGACCGCAAAAATAAAACAAAACTCTGAAACAAAGCAAGAAAAGACACGTCTGTAAATAAGTTGCTGGTTCCCATTGAGAATTCCTTCCCTTTAGGATTCATCTTTCCCTGTGGTGATGGTATTCTGCATTTGTTTACCTCATTTATGTTGACCTAATTTATTCAGTGGGCGCCATTTTGCATTCATATTGTTAGCTTCCCTTGCTGCAAAGGAGCCAGGTTGCAGGGTGACACAGATCTCCTCGCGGTTTTACATTTCCTAGGAGGCTTGGTGGCTGGGCCACTGCAGCCCTGTTTTCCCCAGACATCCGTTCTGCTTCCCTACGATGTTTCTGATGCTTAGAATAGATTCCTAGTGATGCATAACATGCCATTGGCAATTGTTAGCTCTAAACAGCTGCCCTCCAGGCCCTCCGGGGCCCTATGTGTTGTTCTAATAAAAAGAATAGTCAGAGAACTGGAACAGTTTCCTGCCGCATTTTTGGATGTATATTTGAGGAAGTGTGTGTGTGTGTGTGTTTGTGTGTGTGCATGTGCGTTCAGTTTTTGAATGAGAAGGGAGCTATATGAACACACCAGCCATGTTCACGGGGGTTAAAAAGTCAAGATGGTGGCCGCAACTGTGCAATTGAAACCCCACCCCTTTTTTGTGCACATCAGAAAGAGGCAGGGATTAGAATGTGCAGTTGCAGCCACCATCTTGACTTTTTTAACCTCCTCTATGGTCGCCCATGCAGCTGAAATTAGATTGGAAGCCCAGGAATATCCATAGATGTGTCTAGATGGAGCTTATCCTCTCATACCAGGAATGCAAATAAAAAGAAATGAAAAAAAAAGTTTAAATATGGAGATTTAAGAATCAAAATGAATAAACCATGGAAAGGTCTTGCAATGACACCCTATAGCTCTGGTGCATTACACACCGAATAACAAACAGACTAAACATATTTTTATGAGAACTATGTCGGCTTCTGTAGATAGATGGCTTGCCTGAGCTCTGCGAGTGTAGCTTTCTCCCGAATGAAGCGTAGAGTGTTTGAGGATCGGGACATTCGCAGGGAGACCAAAATGCTTGTTTACAAAGCCATTGTACTACCAACCCTTCTGTACGCCTGTGAAACATGGACCCTCTACAAACGCCACCTCCAACTTCTTGAAAGATTCCATCAACGCTGCCTCCGAAAAATTCTGCAAATTACTTGGGAAGATAGGTGGACTAATGTTAGCGTATTAGAAGAAGCGAAAACCACCAGCATTGAAACAATGATCATCCAACATCAACTTCGCTGGACCGGCCATGTTGTTCGAATGCCTGACCATCGTCTTCCAAAGCAGCTACTTTACTCCCAACTTAAGAATGGAAAACGGAATATTGGTGGACAGCAAAAGAGATTCAAAGATACTCTCAAAGCTAATTTAAAAAAATGTAATATCAGCATTGAGAACTGGGAAGCCCTAACTCATGAGCGTTTCAATTGGAGGTCATCCTTTATTAATGGCGCTATGGACTTTGAAGAAGCACGAGTACAGGGCGAAAGGGAGAAACGAGCTAAGAGGAAGGTACGTCAGGCAAACCCTCATCATGACCGTCTCCCACCCGGAAACCTATGCCCTCATTGTGGGAGGTTGTGCGGATCCAGAATTGGCCTTTACAGCCACTTACGGATCCACTGTTAAAATTTTACCTTTGGAAGACAATCTTACTCGGCTACGAGTGATCGCCAATGATGATGATGAGAACTAATTATTTTGGTTAGATTTACAAAAACCCACTTTGCTGGGCACTTGTTAAATCTTAAGATGTTACTTGGATATTTCCTAGGTTCCTGGCTGGAATTGGAATTTCCAAAGAGCACCAGTCAAGTTGTTATTCTTTTCATTTCTTTTTACTGTGCTATTCTTTGATGAATAAAACACAACAACAACAACACTAAAATTGCAACAGACTAAAGAAAAACAGGATGCTTATCTGCTTGCCAGAAGTAACAGTTCGGCGCAACCTGTGGCTCTAGGTTACATGACACCCCCCCCCCCCCCCCAATGCCCTAGGTAGGTTCCCCTGATCCACTCCAAAAATTGCCACAAAATGGTAATGTGTCAGAAAAGAGAAATTGATTGTAAAATCTGATTGTAAACCGCCCAGAGTCTGCCATGGCAGAGATGGGCGGGGATAAATTCAAATAATAAATAAAAATAAATTATTAAACTCTCACCATGTCCACCCATGCCAGTATCCCCTCGTTCCCCCATGCATCAGGCTGCACTGTCCTGACCTGCTGTGATGGTCCCATCCTGGCTTCAGTTTCCTGGTCATTCTTAAGTTATGAATATTGGGGCTGAAAATGAACTTGAGATTGTGTGTGTGTGTGTGTGTGTGTGTGTGTGTGTGTGTGTGAGTGTATATATTTGGCACAAATCTCCACAATCACAGGTACATTTCTGAGAAATCCTCAGCAGCCAATGGCTTTCCATCCTCAGAATATCCCCGCTCATGAATAAAATCTCAGAAAATAGTCTAAATTACCTGCATTAGGGTCTGAAAGAAGAGCATTCCTCATTTTATAAATCCAATGGCTAATTTAATAAAAAAAATTAAAACCACCAGGAAAATATCAGAAAGAGCAAGCTAGATGTCTCTTGCATAACAAACCTTTACTTATACTATACTGGGCACATTTTCAAGGCCTAAGAGAGTAGAGGAAGAAGCAACTTTAAAATTCTAGATGTATACTTTTGTGTGTGTGTGCCTTTGAATCTGTATTGACTCCTGTGACTGCCTGGACAAGTCCCTGCAGTTTTTTTGGCAAGATTTCAGAGGTGCCTCCTTCGTAGGGCTGAGAGTGACTGGCCCAAGGTCACCCAGCTGGCTTTGTGCCTAAGGTGGGGCTAGAACTCACAGTCTCCCAGTTTCTAGCCTGGTGCCTTCACCACTACATCAGACTGGCTCTCTGGATGTACACTTAGCTGATGTGTATTTAAGTTTTGCCTGTGAGAACAGCCAGCATCAAAACTTCATAATGGCAGAAAGTTTTTTGAATTGTTAAATGTCAAAGTGACCAGGAAATAATATCGGGGGGGGGGGGCACTAATTGGCAATAGTTCAGTCTCATTAATTTCAGTGGTCAACACAAACTCAGTGCTCTCCCATTAAATAAAATCCAGGTTCAGAGGAAATCCATAGGGCAGTTTCATTATTTTATCATGGCCCTCATGCCTGTTACTTTCCAAAAGATGGCAGTGTAACCATGTCTTTTATTTATTAATTATTTATATGGGCATTCTGCAAAGAGAATTCTGTTTTCTTCCAAAGTCTTATACCACTTGTATTGCCTTCCAAATAGAGACTGGATTCACATTATCACTAAAAAACATGGTTTATTATTTAGCTGTGGTTTGTTGCAGGAATCACAATATGCTGAGTTCACATGACATGCAAAGAGAAAACCGACTTCCGGTGGGGACATGGCAGACTGAACAGCTGTGCCCACGGGCTCAGCGGGCAGAACTGACAACGCAGCACTTTTTTCGGGCTTAGGCAGGTTTTTCCTGAAACCCAGGAGTGTTTTTCCGGATAAGGAAAACACCTGGAATCACCCCATCTGTCCTCTGGATGGCTGCTTGCAGCCAGAAGATCGCAAACAGTGTTCATGCTCGACTGGTAAGAGCAGCCAGGAGGCTGGGACATCACCATTTCCAAGCCGCGCTGTAGCCTTAAAGGGACACTAAGACTGGCCACTCCATTTCTAAATCACCCAATTTATATTTATATTTCTTTTAAGTAAGTGTACCCTAAGAGAGGCCTGGGGAACTGTCTGCATATCTCACTTTCACTTATGTAAACACATTTCGTAATTCTTTCATATCTTCAACTTTTGGATGAAGATTGGATGGACGAGTTGAAGAAATTAAAGGGAGAGATCGAGTTGCAAGCCATAAGGGAAATTTATCTTCTGATAGAACGCCATGGAAAAGAAGGGGTTATTATGTATGGGAGGTCTCTTGAAGAGAAGTCAGAGTTTTTGAGGGGGGAAGTTGGGCTGTTTGATTTTTTTAAAGAAAAAAGCTCTGTGCATATTGTGGGGATGTGTAAATGCTCTGGTTTATTTTGAAGTGGGATAAGGATTTAAGAATATTTATCTTTAACGATTTGGATTAAGATTATTAAGGTATAATAAAAAATAATAAATGTTTGGTTTTGGGTTTAGTATGATTAAGATTATTAAAATTGTTGTATTATCAAGTATAATGGCAGACAATTTATATGTTTTTTAGTTTGATCTTTATTATAGTAGACAGGAATGTATAGAGTAGTAGTAGGAAGGAAATAATTAATGTTATCTTGGGGGGGAAGTTGATTAGGAGGTGTGTATGTTTGAGTGTGTGTATTTATATATATATATATATACATACACATACATACATACATACATACTGTATATATACAGTATATATTTCTTTTAATATAAGGGGAGGGAGTAGCTGTACCTAGTGATTTTTATCATGTGCCAATGGAATGATTTATAGAAATAATGTGATTTTGCTTTAATATAGAGTAAAGGATTGATTATGGAAAATTGTTGTATATCCTTGCTGTTAAAAGTTGGAAGTCACCTCTTTTTGTAATTTTGAAAATTTTCTCTTTTGTTTCTACACTTTTTTAGTTTTTTCTATTTTTTCTTAGTAGCTTTTTGTTTTTCTGTAGCTTTTATCTTTGCTTAAACTTAATAAAACTCTTATTTTAAAACAAAGGACTTCCAGTGGGAATATGGCAGACTGAGCAGCTGTGCCCGCAAGTTCCGTGGGCAGAACTGGCATTGTGGCTTTCTTTTTCGGGCTCAGGATGGTTTCTCCTGTAGCCCAGAGCTTTTTCCTGGATTAAGGAAAAAGCTTGAAATCAACCCATTTGTCCACTGAACAACGAGTTGTACCCAGGAGATCGTGGACGGCGTGCACGATTGATGGGGAAGACTTCACCGGGAGGCTGGGATTTCTCCATTTCCGAGCCGTGCTGCAGTCCCTTAAAGGGACAGTCCTGCCTTCCCATTTATTAACCTCCCAATTTAATTTTTTAAGTTTTATACCCTAAGAGAGGCTTTCTACAGTAAGAAGAAATGGACTCTCTTGGTGCTTATCGTTATTTCTGGAGTACTTTTAAAAATCTTTTTAAGTTTTGGCTTGTTTTCCCGTTCAAAGGTTAAGGAAAACTGCGAACAAGTAATTGCTTTCCTGTTATTGTTTTCGTACTGAATTTGAAGGATTGAATATTTTCCTACACGTTGGACTTCTTGTTTCTCATTCTTAGTCTTTTGTTCACTTTCCTCGAGATCTGCTTGTTAGTACTTCTTTTTCTGTTTCAATTTCATGCGGAAACTTTGTATCAACTCATTAACTTATTAACTCCTATTTACTGTGAGTCAAGTAGCTAGGGGGTGCCATAATCTACTGCCTGAAAAATGGAAGATTTTAAAGAGATTTTTTTGGAGTTTTATTGTGAGCTTAAGCAGTCCTTTAAAGAGACTTTTTCAGAGTACCGTCAAGTTATTCTGCAGAACATGTGGGATATTGGGGAAGATATCATTTCTAAAATGTGTCATCTGGCTGAAGATGGTATGGAGGAAGATGAAGATTTTGGCAAAGAGGGAGATGCTTTTGTTGTCACTGATTTTGAAGTTATCCCAGGCGAAGACTACATCTTGGAGTTGAAGGGGTTACAGCGACAGTCTGAACTGCAGATTATAAAAACAGTTGTTTTTCTGGGAAATTGTTGTGTCTTTCTGAAGGATTGTTATGGGAAAGAAGAGAATATGTTATGTGGGAGGTTTTTTGCTGAGAGGTTTGGATTTTCAAGGGGGGCAGTTGGGCTGTTTGATTTTTATTTTAAAAAATGCCTTGGGTGAAATTGGGAAATATGTAACTGTTTTAGTTTATTTTGAAGTAGGGTAAAAATTTAAGAATGTATAATTGGCTTGATAATGAGGTTATGATGATTTCGTTTTCTTTTAGTGACTTGGATTAACATATATTGGAATTGTCTTAAGATTTGTTTGATTTGCAAGATTTATTAGATATTTATAAGATATAATAATCATTGTTTGATTTTTAGGTTTAATAGAGTTAAGATTATTGTAGGATTATTAATTATAAAAGCAGACAATTTATATGTATTCATAATCTGATTTTTATTATAGTGGACAGAAATATAGATAATAGTGATAGGAAGGAAATAACTAAATTTAAAGGAAATAACAAATTCTCCCTGTTGGGGGAGATGGGCGGTCATATAAATTTAAACAATAAAAAAATAAAAAAATAAATGGATGTTGTCTTATGGGGGAAGGAAGTTGAGGAGCAACAGTATTAGTGATTTGTATATGTGCTAATGGAAGGATTTATAGAAATGATGCGATCTTGGTTTGATATATGAATGAAGCGGGACATAGGCTGATAGAATTTTGCCAAGACAACTCACTGTGCATAACAAACACTCTCTTCCAACAACCTAAAATATGACTTTATACATGGACTTCACCAGATGGTCGACACCGAAATCAGATTGACCACATCCTTTGTAGCCAAAGGTGGTAGACATCTATACAGTCAGTAAAAACAAGACCTGGAGCTGACTGTAGTTCAGATCACAAACTTCTTATTGCACAATTTAGAATCAGACTAAAGAGAATAGGGAAGACCCACAGATCAGTTAGATATGAGCTCACTAATATTCCTAATGAATATGCAGTGGAGGTGAAGAATAGATTTAAGGGACTAGATTTAGTAGATAGGGTCCCGGAAGAACTATGGACAGAAGTTCGCAACATTGTTCAGGAGGTGGCAACAAAAAACGTCCCAAAGAAAAAGAAAACCAAGAAGGCAAGATGGCTGTTTGCTGAGACACTGGAAGTAGCCCAAGAAAGAAGGAAAGCAAAAGGCAACAGTGATAGGGGGAGATATGCCCAATTAAATGCAAAATTCCAGAGGTTAGCCAGAAGAGATAAGGAATTATTTCTAAACGCATTATTGCTTAATGCGTGGAAGTGGAAGAAGACAATAGAATAGGAAGGACAAGAGACCTCTTCCAGAAAATTAGAAACATCGGAGGTAAATTCCAGGCAAAAATGGGTATGATCAAAAACAAAGATGGTAAGGACCTAACAGAAGCAGAAGAGATCAAGAAAAGGTGGCAAGAATATACGGAAGATCTGTATAGGAAGGATAATAATATTGGGGATAGCTTTGATGGTGTGGTCAGTGAGTTAGAGCCAGACATCCTGAAGAGTGAGATTGAATGGGTCTTAAGAAGCATTGCCAATAACAGGGCAGCAGGAGACGACGGTATCCCAGCTGAACTGTTTAAAATCTTGGAAGATGATGCTGTCAAGGTGATGCATGCCATATGCCAGCAAATTTGGAAAACACAAGAATGGCCATCAGATTGGAAAAAATCAACTTATATCCCCATACCAAAAAAGGGAAACACTAAAGAATGTTCAAACTATCGAACAGTGGCACTTATTTCACATGCCAGTAAGGTAATGCTCAAGATCCTGCAAGGTAGATTCCAGCAATTCATGGAGCGAGAATTGCCAGATGTACAAGCTGGGTTTAGAAAAGGCAGGGGAACTAGAGACCAAATTGCCAATATCCGCTGGATAATGGAGAAAGCCAGGGAATTTCAGAAAAACATCTATTTCTGTTTTATTGACTACTCTAAAGCCTTTGACTGTGTGGGTCATAACAAATTGTGGCAAGTTCTTGGTGGTATGGGGATACCAAGTCATCTTGTCTGCCTCCTGAGGAATCTGTATAACGACCAGCAATGGTAAGAACAAACGTGGAGGCAGTGACAGACTTTGTATTTCTAGGCGCAAAGATTACTGCAGACGCTAAAGATTACTGCAGATACTGACTGCAGCCAGGAAATCAGAAGACATTTACTTCTTGGGAGGAGAGCAATGACAAATCTCGATAAAATAGTTAAGAACAGAGACATCACACTGACAACAAAGGTCTGTATAGTTAAAGCAATGGTATTCCCCGTAGTATCCTATGGCTGCGAGAGCTGGACCATAAGGAAGGCTGAGCGAAGGAAGATAGATGCTTTTGAACTGTGGTGTTGGAGGAAAATTCTGAGAGTGCCTTGGACTGCAAGAAGATCAAACCAGTCCATACTCCAGGAAATAAATCCAGACTGCTCACTTGAGGGAATGATATTAAAGGCAAAACTGAAGTACTTTGGCCACATAATGAGAAGACAGGATACCCTGGAGAAGATGCTGATGCTAGGGAAAGTGGAAGGCAAAAGGAAGAGGGGCCGACCAAGGGCAAGATGGATGGATGATATTCTGGAGGTGATGGACTCGACCTTGGGGGAGCTGGGGATGGTGACGGTCGACAGGAAGCTCTGGCGTGGGCTGGTCCATGAAGTCACGAAGAGTCAGAAGCGACTGAATGAATAAACATCACAAAATAATGGAAGGATTTATAGAAATGATGTGATCTTGGTTTGATATAGAGTAAGAGACTGATTAGAGAAATTGCTGTATATTCTTGCTGTTGAGAGTTGGAAGTCACCTTTGTATGTAATCTTTAAAATTCTTTTTTCTTGTGTTTTACACTTTTTAGTTTTTTTTCTTTTTGTAGTTTTCTTTGTTTTGTTGTGTAGTTTTTATCGTTGTCTTAAACTTAATAAAATTCTTTAAAAATAAAATTATTATAAAAAAACAGAGAAAACCAATTAAATCACTTTCTGTCTTGATGAATTGCTGGCTTGCATCTCATGGTACAGCAAGAGTAACAGATGAACATATATTTTTTTTGTCCAGAATTCATTTTGTCAGATGCATTAATAATGGCTTCAGCTGGTAAATATACTTAATGCTTTCATTTTCAGAAAGTTTCTAATACTTCAGGGCAATACTCAAATACATGAAAGCACCAGCAATGTTCTCAGAAGCTGGTTATCTTACACTCAATTCTATGAGCATTGAGCAGCACCCAAAATACAGAGCAACCTTGTTTGGCTTCCTTTGAAATGAACTGAGTGTTTTGTAGCATTGTATTCATTCACAAACATATAAGTCATGTTTCATGTTTTAAACAACTGCAACACATGTCCTAAAACTGACTCCACTCAGATTTTGCAGGTACAGTTAGTTAGCAACTTGAGAACTCTATAGATCTCAAGCTGTTCCTTTTTCTCACCTGTTGCTCAGTTAGCTTTCAAGATTCTTAGAGTTTCTTAACTTCTTCCAATAGAAGAGAATATATGTAGCTCAGGGTTGAATTGTGGAGCCCTTGGTGCTCTCTGAGCTTGGTTGTTTGCTTGCAGACATTTCATTACCTGACTAGATAACATCATCAGTGCTAGTGAGTGTGGGGTTTAACTTGTCTCCTAACTTCATCTGGACAGCCCTTCAAGCAGGGGACTAATCTTTTAAAGTACCCAAGTGAAGACGTTCACACTAGTCTTCAAAGCTCAAGAGACCTTGTCCCAGAACCAGCTGACCTATACACTACAGTGGAGCCGATGATGTGATAACTTGAAGAAGGCCTTCTTGGTAATGGTCCTTCAATTATAAGCTGACCATATTTCCTTGAGACAAAAACGGGACATTGGGATGGCAAAACGGGACGGGGTCTTATGCAATATTCCGTATTCATGAAAAAGACAGGGGTCCCCGCCCCCCAGAATTGGCTCCTGCCTGCAAACCCCGCCCCACTGTCCACACTATTGGCTCCCGCCTGCAAACCCCGCCCCCCAGTCCACACAATTGGCTCCCGCCTGCAAACCCCAGCCCCCGGTCTGCGCGATTGGCTCCCGCCTGGCCAATCACCCTCCTCTCTGCCTCTCCGCCCACCTTTGCCACGCGCTGATAGGCGGCAGGGCTTCCTCTTCTGGGCTGCCTCCAATCGGCAGCTCCGGCTCAGATCCTACTCCTGCTCCATTCCCGCCAGGTTTAAAAAATGGGACAAAATTGAGATTTTTATCAAAACGACGGGACGGTTGAAAAATGCTAAAAAAACCGGGACTGTCCCGTTCAAAATGGGACGTACGGTCAGCCTATCCAATTATGAAATCCCTTCCCAAGGAAAGGGCTAATCCCCCCTGCTGAGCAGCTTTAGAAAGCTTCACTTCTGTTGCATTGTGTTAGATACTGCAAAGTACAGGAAAAAAGGCTGTCATGATGTTAACATCCTGAAGCCTACAAGATAGTTTTGAAATGGAAGAGACTGCAGATATCTGAATAAGACTTTAGGGAATGCTGTCAAAAATGTAATGTTGCATTCAGGACTATTTCTAGTACTACTAGGCTGAAAAAAACAAACCATGGTTGATCCCAATTTTTGAAACCATGTACAATCTTAGATGAAATGCTCAAATTCTTTTGTAGATAGAAACAAGTGGGAGAGAAATTGACCACTTTTACCTTATAGATAGGAACCTGTGTCTGCATGCATCTCTTTGCCAAGGTTTAGTGCAGCCCTTGGGGCCTCATTTTGCATCAAAAATTCATGTGGAATTTTTGGAAGCAATAGGATTAGATGTGGTTGATAATTTTTTAAAAATCCAATAAAGTACTTATGATTTAAGAATGAACAACTTTAGAAATATTTAAGGCAGAGCTTTCCAAACTGTGTGTCACGACACAAAAGTGTGTGTCGCCACACACAGCGTGGTGTGTCACCACACCACCCGGAAGCGGCGGCGTGCGCGTGCACAGTGGCAGCGGCAGCCGCTGCCGCTGCCTCCATGCACGCACGCACCACCGCAGGCCCCCCGCGCCGCCGCCGTGCACACCTGCGCCACCGCACGCCTCCCCGCGCTGCCGCCGTGTGCGCCGCCACACGCTTTCTTGTTGCCGCCGCGCCCGCCCGCCCCCGCACCGCCGCTCGTGTGTCGCCAGCGGTGGCACTTTGGAAAGCCCTGATTTAAGGAATTGTTTTGTCTATTTTTAAACCACGTCTATTTTTTTTCCAAAAACCATTAGAAAACATAAGTCAAGTTGAATAATTATATCTACTGAATATGAGCTCTCAGGGAGGGGGAAAAAAAAGTTCTAGTTGTCTTCTCCTGTAGTGTTTTGTTGCTGAATAGCTAAACCATCTATTTATTTCCAGTATTTATGCTCGACCTGTGTTTCAGCAGAAAATAAACATGATCATACGAAAATATTGAAAAACTATTGTAAACAACAGTTAAGACAAAATGCCAATCAAGTTATCAGCCTTTTAAAGTAAAATATATTTACTTACTTCTTGCCTAGGTGTATATGGTGCTGTAATCCATGAAGACTCCGAACGGTTTACAAAACCTTCTCCAAAAGGAGAATTAAGGCAATACATCAAAGTAACAAAACAAGACAACAAATTACAATTATAGGAAACTTTGTTCCAAAGCATCACTACATATTAGAGTTGGGTGGCTTTCTCTTCACAACAGTTCCAGTTCCTCTTGATGGCTTTGTGGAATATTAATAGGGAAACAGCATGTTTAATTTCAAAAGAGGAGCTACTGTTCTAAAGAAAGGGGGCACCACTAAAAAGGCTTGTCCTGGGATCTCTGTAGATGACATTCTCCTAGACAAGGGACCCATGGAAACCCCACTCTTCCAAATGTTATTGGGCAGGTAGAAACCAATGGAAGTATGTGATCCTGAAGATATCCAAGTCCCAAGCCGTGTAGGGTTTTATAAATGTCAACCAGCACCTTGAATTGCATCCAAGAAGTAACTGATAGCCAGTGCATCTCCCAGAGCAGAGACATTCCATGAACTAGTGGCATCCATCACTGCTCAGACCACTGCATTCTGGACATGTTGAGTTTCCCAGTAATCTTCCACGATAGCCCCATGTAAAGTGCATTCCAATAGTCAAAATGACAAGAGCATAACATAAGCTCAAGAAACCAACAAAAGAAGCATGAACAAAGTGTATGTTTAACTGCCCACTGGAAAATGCTGAGGTTTCTCTTAAGCAGCTAAGCTGACTTATTTTCAGCTCCACCTCAGTTCACCAGCGAACACGAAGAATCCAGTTTTGCAATACAATTGCCAAGTTTGGGGATTAGCTGTTTTCCCACTGGCAGAAAATCTTGCCTCATCCTGATTTCTGAGCTTTCTCTCCTCCCCTCGGAATATTGTGCTAGCAAATCTCCACTGCTTTAAGATGAGCAAGGCGTGGCAGCTTTGTAGTCCCTTCTGAATGTGAATGCTCAAATGATTTAAAAAGTTGTTTGGCTTCCAACTTGCTTCCTGCTTTGGATTCCTACTGGCCAGACAAGATCACAGAAATAAACATAAGCATTCCATGAGCATAACAAGGGTCTTCACTGGAGCAGAGTTGCATGTGCCTAGACACAGATGTTTAAAGGTATATGAGTTCATTTATACATAATGTCCATAGTTGATTTGCTCATTGCAGGAAACCTTCATTACGCAATTGTAATGTGATGCACTCCTTATCAACTGGACATTGATGCCACTTCTATATTCAAGAGAAGGGGGAGCACATTTGCACGAAGTTAATCTGCTGCTGCCGATCTCTCAGGTGCAGTTAAAGACACCTGCTCTTCTAATTCTTGCCCCTTGCATCTTTAATTTCCCAAGGGTTAAATATCAGGAAAAGCTTATTTCTCTTGCACCTGCAATGTCGCAGCCCTTAGTCGACCCTCTGAAACACAATTACAGTGCCTGTTAAATGCTGATGCTGGCTAAAGAATGCACTCTCTTCATCATCTAAATTCTATTAACCAGGACTCCCTCCACTTCTTTTCTGTCAGGAATTAGCCATTCCTAGATTTTTTTTATTGCAATACACAATATGCTAAAAAATGAACAAAAACATATTAAAAATAAGTAATATTTTGCTGATGATACTCAATTGTGTATCTCCATCCCAGGTGAAGTAAGTGATGCGGTTGCTGCCCTCTCTCGGTGCCTGGGGGCTGTGGGGGTCTGGATGGGGAACAACAGGCTTCAGCTGAACCCTGGCAAGACTGAGTGCCTGTGGATTGATGGCCCTGCGGTATCCGGGAAGTTGTCATCCTTGGTCCTGGATGGGGTGGCACTGCCCCATTCGGAGCCAGTGCAGAACTTGGGGGTCCTCCTGGACTCACGACTCCTGCTTGAAGAGCAGGTGTCAGTCGTGGCTAGGAGGGCCTTTGTGCAGTTTCGGCTTGTGCGCCAGTTACGCCCATTCCTGGACCGCGATGCCCTCCAAACAGTCACTCATGCCCTTGTCATCTCCCACATAGACTGTTGCAATGCACTCTACATGGGGCTACCCTTGAGGAATATCCGTAAGCTACAGCTGGTGCAGAATGCGGCCGCACGGGCAATTTTAGGTGCACCAAGATCAGCACATATAACACCTTTGCTCCGTGAGCTGCATTGGGTGCCAGTTTGCTTCTGGGTCCAATTCAAGGTGTTGGTTATTACCTTTAAAGCCCTACATGGCATGGGGCCAGGATACCTGAGGGACCGTCTTATCCCCATAACATCGAACCGCCCCACTTGATCATTCAGAGAGGGCTTACTACGGACCCCATCAATAAGGGAATTTCATCTAGTGGGGTCCAGGAGGCGGGCCTTCTCTGCAGTAGTGCCCGCCCTTTGGAATATCTTACCTCCAGAGTTGAGGCAGGTTTCCTCCCTCCCGGCCTTCTGGAAAGATCTGAAAACCTGGTTCTGCCTCCTAGCGTGGGAGGGGAAAGATAATAGCTCCTCCTGGGGGTGGTTAGTACCATAATGCCCTCCCCATTGTTCGAGATCGATTCGCCAGATTGGATTTTATGTTTATTTATATCATATTAATAATTTGTAATTTTATACTTGTATTTTAATCTTAATTTTTATTGTAAGCCGCCCAGAGTCCCCCGTTTGGGGGAGATGGGCAGTCATATACATTTAAATAATAAATAAATAACTAAATGCCATCCAACAGATAATCTAATTGTTAAGATGTTTTACAAAAACAAACAAAAGAAAAATAAGCAGAGACAAAAAAGTCTAATATGTTAAATTGACCAAAATCACCAAAATACTGTATATCACATATACTGTATATTTAATAATATATCAAATTACATGTAAAGATTTATCTATTCTTATAAAATATTATGAAATCTATGCCAAAAGGAAATAGTATATTGTATCATGTTTAGATCAGAAGAAAAAAAATGTCCTTCTCAAAAATTGATGTTACCCATTTCTTGAATCCAGTCCTTGATGTCTACAAAGCAGTACTTTTCCAGTTTCTCAATATAACACTCGTAGCTATTCCCAATGCAACAATATAATCAATGTTGCTCGAAAATGGTCAAATTCCATGATTTTGGAATATAATGCAGAACAACATTCTCATATTTAACATCAGAACATTAACCCAAACATTTACTTATGTAGTTAACAGTTCTTTGATCCTAAGTGGAATCTAAGTCCCCTTCAGTCAATCATTCCATCACTTAATCTTTTTTTGTTCAAAAGATGGGGGCTTCAGCAAATTCAGCTGTGTCCGGAACAGATGTGTGAATCAAATTAATGGCCACTGTCATCCTCCCCTCTCTAACTTCCTCCTATTATCAGTCAGGGCCATATTTATTGATAGTGTCAATGTAATTTTCTCTGTGTAATTATAGAGAAGCATCTAGCTTTGCTTATGGCTGCTTCAAAATGTCATGGCATTATAGTGTCACGTCTTTCAGCCTCGCTGAGTCCATGGGATTGACAGCTTTTTCCCATATTACAAATCAAAATACATCGTTATCTCTTTGTTAGGTGAGCAAGGCTTATAACTTTCTTTCCACAGAACATGCCAAGTGGATCAATTCCTCTTTGTGAAGACGCTTCAAGGTAAGACTTTTATTGTGCAACTGTTCCACTTTATTTTTTAAATTTTTACGGAGATCCAATCACTGGCATATTCAACGTGTTGCTCTTCACTGTCCCCGTCATTTCTTCTATCCCAATTCCGTCACCTACAGAAGGAAAGTGTCTTCTGATTGGCCATGGCAGAGCTCCCCGTCGACAAGAGAGCACGCAACCTTTGGCCAAAGGGCTGCCTGCTGCTCTCCCAATGCAGCCTCCAGAATCTCTCCAAAGTGACTGCTGCAGAATGTTTTTTCAACTTCCCAGAGTAGCCTGCTTCCCATATTCTGGGAATATGTCTCCCATCCAAGTACTAACCAGGCCAGACCCCGTTTGCTTTCAAAGCCCTGACAAGGTCAGCCAATGACACTACCTGCTAAGGTTTACTCACACTCTACTCTTAGCAGGATTTCCTCTGGCAACTAATTAAATTTTATTTATTTATTTATTTATTTTTTATTTATTTTTTCAGATTTATTCTGAAATTATATTTCAGATAAATACTAAGTTTATCTCATTACAAGCTACTCATTGTTACTACTTTCTTTTGTTACTTCTATAACCAATCATTATTAACATTTCCCAAGGATAAAAAAAAGAGCATCTTGTAACCCTTTCAAGAATGGGAAAAACGGCGGTGGTCTACAAAGGTTTTTGCCATCAGTCTCAATACTTTTTTTTTTGGTTACATATTGTATTGGCCATTCTGGTTACATTTAGCTGCAACTAACTTTTCATTGTCCCTCACTTCTGCTTCTCCTGGCTCCTATATAGATACACACTATCCCTTTATTAAACCCCACAGATTAGTTCTGTGCACAACTGTTCCTTTATTCCTACTAGTAATGTATGAAATGAAATGGTCCTAAATCTTTGCTTTACAGTTTCCCTTTGGACTACATTTTCTGCATTTTGGTGTCAGAGAGTGTCTCCACATGGATCTTCCTGCGGCTATAAATGATTGCGTGAAAAATAACTGCTCTGCTATTCTGTGGTAACAGAGGCGTGCAACCACTGGAGCGTATCATGAATTTTAGGGTGGGCACGCTCACAAAACGGCTGTCATGCCAGGCATTTATAGTCACAAAAACCAGTTATCAGAGGTATGCTATCATCCTAGCGAGGCCCAAAGACTGTCTTCTAAATAAATATGTTATAAGTTGGTGCTTTGCAACATACTGGTTCCTTGTTTTTAGTTGAGAGAATCTTTTCATGACTTATTTTAGGGTCAGATGGGTCAGGAAGCCTGGTAGGCATTCAATGAAGAATCCAGGAGGACTCGGTGCCCACGACCACTCACCGTTCTGCCAGCCCCACAGTCTTTCCCTAAAGGCCAGGAGGCAAAAGGCACAACCCACAAATGCCCTCTAGCATTGCTTTCAGGGCCCCCCGAATGTGTGTGTGCTTACTTTGGGGGGGCTAAGGATCAAAATGAGTGCCGAAAGCCTGGCAGGTGCTCCAGGTATCCATTTTAGTACTTTAACTTCCTGGTTTCCCGACCCACCCCGCAAAAGGCCCTGGCCCCAGCCACGGCCGGAGCGTAGCCTTGCTGGATGCGCCAGACAGATCTTAATGCAGTCGTCGAGTCAACAGGCAGTGCATACTGTACCCCTGCCTAAAGGATTCTTATGGAGGAGAACTACTGTTCGTAAATTTTGCCCGCTGAATTGCTTGGTGCCAAGTTAAGACCTGAGGCCCCTGAGCCGGTCTCTTTCTGCACACGGTTCTTCTTCCCTTCCTCACCACCTTTTTGCCCTTGAAAAAGATCGCTCTGAACTATTCCTCGCCAGCAGGGCTCGCTCCTCCCCTCCCCTCCCCTCCCCTTGTGCTTCAGCTCTCCCGATTTCCGCTGTCACGCATTCTCCCGCTGCTCTTCCTCCAGTCCTCCCAGGTGGTGCAACCTCAGTGCCGCCGAACGGGCCCGGAGCCCAGCTCTGGGGCGTGGAGAAAACATAGGGCCGGGCGCGCTCCGTGCAGGCTGAGTCACGTCCTCCAGGGCACCGAATCCATCCCCTGCTTCCCTTACCAGCAGCCCAGCTCGCCTCTCCAGTCCCTTCCCCTTCCCACCCCACCCCGCGGGCAAGAAAACTTCCCCATCAACCATGAGGAGGCGGGGCCAGCATCCGGACAGGCGTGGAACCTGACGAATGGCAACCTATAAAAGAGGACTTGGGAGGGCTCTTCCCTTTTCCGGGAAGAAAACGACTTCGGCTAAGATCGATTCCGAAGGGAGGAGAAAAAAAGAGTTCTCGCCCTAGGATCGAGAGCAGGTAGAGTGGGTGTCTTTGCTCTTTAACGCCGCTCGGACTCCGGGTTCGTATTGCGCGGAGAGGGCGCAGGCAGGGCGGATCTGGGGACACGCCCTGAGGCGAACGCCTCCCAGGCTCTTGGGACGCGGAAGGCTTTTGAGCAGTTCCCTAGCAGCGGGGCGCCCGAGGAAAGCGCCGCGGTCTCTCCTGCGAAGTGCAGGGGGGGAGCCAGGTGAGAAGGGCGCTCTCACGTCCCTGACAACAGCCCCCTTTCTCGCCCTGCAAATGGGGGAGGAGACGAGGCTCGGCCCGCTGTCTTCACTGGCGCCGCCTCCGAGTGGAAGAGCCACGTCCCCCAGGGTTGACTCCCCACGCTGCTGGAGCAAGGAGGGAGTGTCACTGTTCACAACTGGCGTGTATATACGACTGTGCCATCCCCACACCTCTGCAGTAACGAAGTGCACGCGCTCTTCCGCAATAGAAGCAGCGGTCACACATCACACTAGTGCAGTGTTTCTCAACTTTGGCAACTTGAAGATGTTGTTCCCCAGGGGCTGGGGAATTCTGGGAACTGAAGTCCGCACATCTTCAAATTGCCAAGGTTGAGAAACACTGCACTAGTCCATAATGTGTTTGGTTTTGTCTTGGATTGACATGTGTAAACTCAGTCGTTGTGCTTTACCAACCAAGGTTGATGGCTTAGCTTGAGCATATATCCACCCAGTTGTGCCCTGTACAGCAAAACATGGTGAAGTAAATTATGGCTTAGTGCAGAGCTTTCCAAACTGTGTGTCTGGACACGTTAGTGTGTCAGCTGCAGTGTCTGGGGTCCTAGTGCTTGACTTGTGCCTTGCTGCCTCCAAACCTGCCCTGCCAGGATTCCGCGCGGGTCCTAGTGCCTGCCTTGTGCCTTGCTGCCTCCAAACCTGCCCTGCCAGGATTCCATGCAGGTCCTAGTGCCTGCCTTGTGCCTGGCTGCCTCCAAACCTGCTGTGATTCCACGCAGGTCCTAGTGCCTGCCTTGTGCCCTGCTGTAAGAGTGTGTCGCGAAATGATGCATGTCTAAAAAGTGTAGCTTAGAAAGAGTACGGTTTCTGCTGTGTTCCTTATGTCAGAGGGGACCCTGATCCGTAAACTGGTTAAACTGATTTAGTCTTTTTTATTTTATTTTATTTATTTTATATCCCGCCTTTATTATTTTTATAAATAACTCAAGGCGGCGAACATACCCAATACTCCTTCCTCCTCCTATTTTCCCCACAACAACCCCCCTGTGAGGTGAGTTGGGCTGAGAGAGGGTGACTGTCCCAAGGTCACCCAGCCAGCTTTCCTGCCTAAGGTGGGACTAGAACTCTCAGTCTCCTGGTTTCCCATTGGCTCCTTCCTAGGGCTGAGAGAATGCGATTGGCTCAGGGTCACCCAGCCAGCTTTCATGCCTAAGGCGGGACTAGGACTCTCAGTCTCCTGGTTTCTAGCCCGTTGCCTTAGCCACTAGACCAAACTGGCTCTTTTTTTCCTTCATTCTGGATTTTTCAAATCTAACACTTCTGTTGATTTTGTCATATGTCATGTACAGTATCTGCAAATCAGCTGTGAAGTTGGTTTTTGCAGTTCTTGCATTTTCAGCAGCTTTTACCATTACTGTTCATGATAGCTGGGGATGAAGGGAGGAGTAGTACAATACATTTGGAGGGCACCACATTGGAAAAGGAAAATCTACAATTAAATAACAGACCTCTCTTGGCTGGGATGCACTTGATCTTGCCTACTGCATTCTCAGTATTTGAATGTGCCTCTTGTGGTGTTTATGCTGTGATCATGTTGCCCCAGGTCAGACAACAAAATGAGTATATGTTACAACCAAAAATCAGGACACTCATAGTCCCTTTTTAGATTAACACATTTTTTTCCAAAGACATAAGCTTTGATGTATGGCAATTCTGCAATCTCCTGCTTGATTGTGCTCTTAAATTTTCTTTTTTCCAAAATGGCTATTGAGATCTGTAATGGAGCGTCTTGAGAGGTTAAAATGCTCTGATATTTTGTGCCTTTAAATACATTTTTTCTGGGAAGGGATCTGTAGCTTTCACCAGACTCTCAAAGGGGTCCATGGCACAAAAAAGTTAAGAGCCCCTGGTTTGGGGGGTTAACCTCTTTAATAAGTCCTTCCTGGAAATTGATCTGGCCTGTTGAGTTATCATTGTTGAACTCACATACATCAGATTTCATCCCAGAAAGTGTCCACAAATGCCTTAGTTTTTTTTAACACATTGCAATTATTAACTGATATGGTACTTGTAATCTGTCTCCCCTGTTTAACTTGTAAGAGCGTAACCACCCTGTCTTCCCCTCCCTCGCCTCCATTTATATCTTCCATTAACTTAGCCCAGTGCTTTCCAAAGTCCCGCCGTTGGCGACACACCAACGGCGGCGTGCGCGGCGGCAGTGGCGGCGGCCTCGTGTGTCGCACTAAAACCCGGAAGCACTGATGGCGCGCCGTCGCCGCGCACGCTGCCACAGGGGTGGCGGCGACATGCCATCAGCACTTCCAGGTTTTGTCGCGACACACTAATGTGTCACGACACACAGTTTGGAAAGCTATGGCTTAGCCACTCTATGCATCTGATGAAATGTGGTGCAGCTTACAAAAGCTTCTGCTTTTTAATAAAATGTGTTAGTCTGAAAAGGTGCTACCAGGCTCCTCCTGATTATTGGCCACCACAGACTAACATGGCTCTCCTCCTACGATGTTACACCCAATTTAACATTTGAAGTTCTAGTAACGGCATTCAGCATTCAGATGCTGCAAGTTTCTTTGGAGGCATTTCTTTAAACTTGGTTTCATCTGCATTTCTAACATGGCAAGAAGAATTACATAGAGTTGGACCCAGCCCAGTGCATTTGTCTTTGGCTCTGGATCTCTGCCCCCCGCCCCCCGCTCCTTGGAGAGAGGCTGTGATTCAGTCTTGGAGGTCTCCTTAAAGCTGGACACTGTTGCCATTAAACTCCTCCCTTCGATCAGAACTTCGTCCCAAAGAGGGGGGAGGAGAGAAGCTGGGGCTTGTTGGCTGCAGGACCTAGAGGCCAGTGCTCTCTTGGTGCTGAAAGCAGATCGGATGGAAGTCTTTCTGCTCTGTTTCTCCAGCTCACAGCCTTGGCAGCCATGTCTCGGCCCCTGACTGACCAGGAGAAGCGGAAACAGATCAGCATCCGCGGCATTGTCGGAGTGGAGAACGTGGCTGAGCTGAAAAAGGGCTTTAACCGGCACCTACACTTCACCCTTGTTAAGGACCGCAATGTGGCCACCCCTCGTGACTACTACTTTGCCCTGGCCCACACTGTACGGGATCACCTGGTGGGCAGGTGGATCCGCACCCAGCAGTACTACTATGAAAAGGACCCCAAGGTGAGGCGAGTACACTGGGAGAGATTGGGAAGCTAAAAATTCATTGCTTAGCTCAAATGGTCTTTTGTCAAAGCCCGTGGAGCAAGGTTTGTAGCTTTATGTAAGTCTTCATTCAGCATGGAAAATGTTCTTAGACAGCACACTCAGTCATGTTCTATGAATGACCGTATGAGTTCTGTCTGTTAAGATTTAGAAGGAAGAAGAACTTTGACAGAAATCAACAAAATGAGATTTTAAAATGAAACTCTCATACTGTCATTCATAGAACATGATTCTACTTGTCTAAAAGACCAAATAAGCATTTTCCTTCCCAAGCTTTGCAAGTAAGGAAGTTCTTCAAACAAGACAGAATCGATATGTCAGTCACTGTCCAAACATCTGATGACCACCAGATTAGAAGATTTTAAAAAGGTATTAACCAAAATCAGTCTTCCTCAGCCTGGGGCCCTCTCAGTGCGGTGGGTTTACAACTGAGAAGGGCTTACAGTTTTGGCCCTGCTGGCTGGGAATTCTGGGAGTTGCAGTCTTGGCCCAGCTGGGGGTTCCAGGTTGGGTAAGGCTGGACAAATCGTGACTGTAGAGACTGGTAACTAGAAACAGACACATATTCAGAGACGGTGTATGCTTGAATGCTATTTTTGAGGAGAACAAGCCATGCCTTGTAAACGTCTTAGAAGTACCTATCTGGCTAGTGCTGGGAATGGGCCTGCATTAGATTAACTCAATCTGATTAAACCAGACTCCCATGTAGGATAGAAATCCCTTGTCTATTCAATTGCTAGATAAGGAACACAATGTGTTATTACTTGTATTTTTTTAAAAAATGATAACATACAAAAAACACCCAGCATATCCGGAAAGGAAAAAAGGCATGAATGTACCCTTCATTATAATTCATTTATAAATAGGCAAGCAAAGGAAATACATATTTCTATAGCAGGCAGCAAAACTGCTGGTTTTGCATCAACTCAGGTATCAATGTCCCCCTTTCTGTAACTTGTGTACTCAAGGAGAGCAAATGTACATACAGTGCAGCAGTTATACATATATAACAACCAAGTGGATCAGAGAAACACTGAATTTAAATTAACTTCAGCAAAATCACCCTCAGAATTAAAATGCAGGCTTCAGGTTGATTCTGTATTCTCCTAATTCCTAGTATAGGGCTGAACAATGTACTGATGCTTGGAGTTCATCAGTAGGTTCTGGGGGGATTGAGGTCAAATATTGCTAAGGCAGAAAAGGGAAGAGGGTGAGATTATGTTGCATACTGGATGGAACTAAGATTTTCTGGGGGGCTTCCCCTTGGTTTTGTGGAAAGGGCAAATTCTTTATTTTCTTTTTTAAAAAAATCTATATTGGGGAATGCAAGATGCTCACCCTTGTCTTTCAGCTGCCATCTTCTTTGAATTGGATCTTCAGGACATCAAGAAAAAAGCCCACCTTTCATTAAATTAAGTTCAATCAAATCATGTATTTGTTAAAGGGCCTAGCCTGGCCCCTCATTTACTCCAGTTAGGCCAGCCAAATCCATAACAGTAAGATTACAGTTGGACGTTTGGCTCCAGAGGTGGTTTCAAAAAAAGTGCTTACTAAACAGTGAGAAAGCTATGCTAGTTGGGGAAATTCCTTTGGAATGCTAAGCACATGGCTGGCAGTGAATGAATTACATTTGGTTTTGCTAGGCTAATCCTTGGAAGTGGTGCAGAGTCATCTGGGCCAAAGGTGAGCTTGAGCCAGTTTCACAACCTTGTAATCGTCTGTCAAATTCATCTGTGTTCTTTCTAGATAAGGTCCACAGAGTTCAGTGTTCTTTGTATCCATCCCAGTAAATAGCAAGTCCTCAAGTGGACCATAGAAATTCTGAAACAGGCCAGGGAGCATAGAAAGCCATCTTGTACTATCTTGGTCTCCTCACTGATCTAGCCCAGTGCTGACTAACTCTGCTACAATCATCAATGGTTCTGCAGAGCTTCTGGATGAGAAGGCTATGTCCCACTATCTACTACCTGAACCTTTTAGCTGGTGAAACTGAGCACTGAATAGCAGAGGTTCCAAGGCTTCTTGCAGACCTTGAAAGCTGCAGCCCTCAGAGACTCCAGAGATTATTACATAATTATTGCATGTAATAGTTAATACGACAAAGGAGGAAATCATGGCTGTAATTATATTAACTAGATTGAATATTAATTACATTGAATTGTAATTCAAATATTGTGGAGTCCTTGGTGCCCTCTGAGCCTTGTTGTTTTCTTGCAGACGTTTCATTGCCAGGCTAGGCAACATCTTCAGTGTGAATCTTTCATCATTAATAGAAAGATGAAAGAAACATCTTTCACACTGAAGATGTTGCCTAGCCTGGCAATGAAACGTCTGCAAGAAAACAACAAGGCTCAGAGAGCACCAAGGACTCCACAGTTCAACCCTGAGCTACAAATATTCTCTTTGATTGGTAATTCAAATATTGTCCCAGCCACATGGACTACTTTTTTTTAGAGAAGAGCCCCAGCATGCCACTCAAAAGCCAAGTGAAATTTGGCCTCTGAAGAAGTTTTGCACCCTGATATGGGCCCTGGAAGATGCTCTGCATCCCTTTGACTTAAAATATTTGGGTTTCCATTGATTGAGATCATTCAAGGCATTGTTTTATGGGTTTTTTATTGCTTGTTGGAGGAGCTTTTCTGTAGGTTCATCCCAAGTGTGGACAGGTTGCAATCAGAAGTTCCAGTCTGGGTGAGATTTTATTATATATTCTGCTTTTCCCCCCCAGAGAATCTACTACCTTTCCTTGGAGTTTTATATGGGCCGGACCTTGCAAAATACCATGATCAACCTAGGACTACAGAATGCCTGTGATGAGGCAATTTATCAGGTAAAGAAAGGAGGCTGCTGATCATGTCCTTCAGAAGGTGCGGGGGACACTCACTCTGATAAACTACCTATTCTGATGCCTGTCCAGTTGAGATTTAGATTTGGTGGTTCCAGTTTTCACTAGATTACAGTCTGGGTGGAGGACATGGTGAAGGACAGGTTTCTTGGGCAACCTTTATCAACCCAACACCCTCCAGGCGTCTTGGGTCTGCAACTCCCCTAATTCCCAGGCAGCATTGCTGGAGAAAGTTGCTTTCAAGCCATGTGTTCCACTATGAGTGACCTTTCCTGAGGTCATCAGCTGTAGATGAGGATATAACTCTGGATAAATCCACTAGTTCAAGGGAGGCTGAAAAAATTTCCTGGAGTATATAACTTTCCAAGTTCATGGCAGTGGCTAGGATTCAGATTAATTGAGGGAGGTAGCATGAAAACCACTGCCATAATCTAGATGAGATTCAAGAACCTGTTAAGTTCCCATAGTGTTCAATAAGCATCTAGATCAGAGCTTTCCAAACTGTGTGTTGGGACACGTTAGTCGAGGCTGCTTCTGCCTCCGAGCCCTGCCAGGATTCCACGCAGGTCCTAGTGCCTGCCTTGTGCCTTGCTGCCTCCAAACCTGCTGTGATTCCACGCAGGTCCTAGAGCCTGCCTTGTGCCTTGCTGCCTCCAAATCTGCTTTGATTCCGTGCAGGTCCTAGTGCCTGCCTTGTGCCCTGCTGTAAGAGTGTGACACACCCAGACACTGCAGCCGACACACTAACGTGTCCCAACACACAGTTTGGAAAGCTCTGATTTAATCTTTCCTACATTGGAATCATTTTCTCTTCAAAAGCTTCTACCAAAGCTGGATTCTGCCAGTCATGGGAAATGCAATCATGCTGGGCATTAAAGTTTAGTCCAGAGCAAGTGTTGCTCTGATTCTGGGAAGGGAGGTTGTTTCCACTTGTACCACTTAGCTCCTTTGAGCCTCTCTTAATAGCTGTCAGGCAGGGTTGGGCAACCCATTTCCTCAGGGCAGCACGTGGCTTCCAGATCCTCTTTCTGCAGCCCTCAGATGCCACCAGCCATGATTACTGAAAACTGCTAGCAAAATTTCCTGCCATTTTCACTTGGGAAACAAATGAGAAATACCATGTAAATTCTAGAATGAGATACCACAGTTAAAACAAAATCAATGTTCCTTTAAATTCTCTGGGGGGGGGGGAAATCCCTCAACCCCCCAAAAATCTTAAGGGTAGACTTGGCCACCAAAATATTGCCCACCCCTTCTCTAAAGGGTATAAAGTCTCTGTGTTGTTGTTTTTAAATAACAGCTTTGTTGGAATGCTTGGCTGCTGTCTAGAATCTCAAATTGTACATGAAAGGGATATAAACAGGATTGCTGCCTTTTTCTTCATGCCTTCAGGGTAGCCAAAAGAAAAAGATACTCGCATGTTCACAGAAAATCAGTTATGAAAGCCAAAGAGAACTTGTCTTGTCCACCAAATAGCTGAAGAGGATACTGTGGTTTATAGATGATTTCTTCAATGAGGCCTTCCTGGAAAATGACTCTGTTTTCTCTTTAATTTGAGAGTAAATAAGCTTGACTTTCTCTAAAGGGCAACTCTTCCTAGGTCGCATAGGACAATGTATGTTGCAAATGGGCACCATACGGTTCTTCTATGATTGACCCAATTAATTCTGAGCACTCCTTTTGATTTTGCAGATGTCCTCGTTTTTTGCAGATTGGTTGAAGAATCAAGTCCAGTCTACATTTTCTCTTTTCTGTTTGAATGCACTCTGGAGTGACTCCGTTATTTGTAATGAACCACTATGTGAAGCAATAGTCAGAAGGAAACTTTGCTAATATGCAAGTGATACATGCAGTTAAGTTGAATTGCCCTGCAGAAATTTGACTAACCCACAATTAAATTGCATTTCTCTTACTGGTGCTTTCCGATTTCAATTCTAGGCAAACTCTGAATTCTTTCAGAACAAACACAATTTTGAGTGCATTTAATTTGCTCTGTGTGGTTCTTTAGCTAGGGCTGGACATAGAAGAGCTGGAAGAGATTGAGGAAGATGCTGGTCTGGGCAATGGAGGTCTTGGCAGGCTGGCCGGTAAGCAATCATTGCTAATTACATACATTATATATTATACTGGACATACATCATTGCTATGATGTAGCAATGGCCCATTGACAGTCTGTCATTGCTCTTGCTCTTCCTTTAAAGTCAAACAAAGCTGTAGCAGGCGTGGGCAGCCAAGCCATTCATGGATTCCACATGACTACCATGATGCTTTTATGATGTCACCAGAGCCCCTTCTCTATTTGCCGTCAGATTTTGGAAACAGCATTCCATTTGAGCAACAGTAATGCTTGTGGAAGGGAGGGCTAAAATGTGTAATGATTTCTGGTTTTTGGTAAAGATTTGTCTTGGCCCTGCCCACCTTCTCCACCCACTTTTCTGAGCACCACCCTAGCATGCCACTTAGGCAAGATGTTGCCCCCAGAATGTGTCTTCCCTAGGCCCTGATTTTACGTTTTTAATAAAGCAGTGAAAAGTGTGTATGGTGGAAGTCTCCAAGCAACTCCTGTAGCTTGGGTTGGAGACATTTCTCAAGGGGCTCAACTCAGGACTGAAGCTAAAATTTACATCTCCCAGTATCACTTCTTCTTTCTCCCCACTCCCATTAGCTCACCCTAGAACCATGTTCTCCCTAAATCTTTGGCTGAATGACTTGGAAACTGTGTTGGGGTGTGGTGGATGCTGCTGAGGAGCTGAGCTCAATTTTGCTTCCCTTCAATAGCCTGCTTCCTCGATTCAATGGCCACCCTTGGGCTTGCGGCCTACGGTTATGGAATACGCTATGAGTATGGCATTTTCAATCAGAAGATCAGAGAAGGATGGCAGGTAACAAAGAAATCTTAAATGATTGGAGGTGCTTCCCATCCAACACTATCGCTCCAAGTGCTGGGCAGGAGGACTATCCTGTGATACGTAAAGATTACAGAAATGCATATTTTCCTGGGTGTTCATCTCTTTTAACTTAGTGATGATTTTGGTTTACAAGCAGCAAAATATATGCAGGGGCTTCACACATAAGTGAGCAAAATCATTCTATCTGATCTATTGCATGAAGTGTTGTATGTGGTATAGTCTTAAGGCTCAGGAGTTTCCAAAATCAAGAAATCTAAGATGACTATATGAACAGAAAGAAGTGCAGTGGGGGGAATTGAATGCAGTTGCACCCCTCTAGAGCATCAAAGGTCTAATTAAGCATATATAAAATTGCAGGTTAATAAAAGGCATTAGGAATAAAATGTGCTTGTTGGGATTCTGGAACATTCAGTCTAGTATCAGAAGTACCCTTAAGGATGTTAAAAATATCTTCATCTTGTCAATGAAGTAGCTGTAACATGTCAACATATTGGAATGGAGTTGAGATTTTTTATCTAAGTGGTCTTTTGTTAGCATAATATTTCTATTGTGTTGTATAGTTTTTTTTTTAGATTCTTTTTATGGTGGAATTTATCTTGGCTTTGTATCGTAAGATGGATTTGTAAACTGTTGTACATACTTTGGTTAAAAATGCCAAATGCCATCATACTGCAGTCGAATTCATTTCCTCCTCTGCTAACGTTCTTCTTATAAGGAATATATTTATTTAAAGAACTATATATAAAAGAGTGAACATTTACACTAAGGTCTGAATTCCTGGATTGTGTAAATAAGAGAGGGAGACTGGTAAATGGTCAGATTTGTGAGCTGTTTTTCTTTCAGAGGCTTCTAAGGAGCGGGTTAAAGATAATGATTAACAGAAAATAATTTGACAAGTAGATAACTGGTTTTAAATGAAAGGATTTCAAGATGGCATCTATTGGCTAATTCTTGTTGGTTCAGTGAGATGACTTTCCTCAGGTAACAGAGAGGAAGTTCTGTTGCATAATTCATAGACATGGAGTAGTGAGATTCTCAGTGCAAAGGGCATATTAAATTATCTGTTCTTGAGCAGGGAGAGAATTCCACTTCCTTGACCCCGTACGTTGATATTCAATTGATTAGTGCCAACTAGCTGTTGAAGAGGGTTAAAATCAGCCAGTGATTGAAACGGGAAATTTCTGCTTTCCATGTATGTGTTCCATCACTGATCATCTCAATGAAATGATATGGCTACAAGTTACCTAGAAAACAGATGAACACAAATGGGCTCTTTTTGTCTTGTCCTGCATAGCTTAAAGTAACTTCCTGATGCTTGGCCTTTTCTTTTTGCAGGTGGAAGAAGCGGATGATTGGCTAAGACACGGAAACCCCTGGGAGAAGGCTCGGCCAGAATACATGCTTCCTATTCATTTTTATGGAAGAGTGGAGCATACACCAACGGGTGTGAGATGGGTCGATACTCAGGTAATGTGCCTTAGAGAAGGGAAACACATTTCAGTCATGGTATTTGTGGGGTGGGAGAGTTTCAAATGTTCTCTGCAAGCATCAAGCTTATTGTGCAAGCTTAGGCAGACAATTCCTATGCAAGCAAATCTACCATGCAGCCATCTTGTAGAGGAGAATCATGCATGGCTGCCCAAATTCTTTGGGTAAAAATAAGATTAATATCCAAATGCATCACAAAGCCTAAGTAGGGGTAGACTTTGCTTCAATATAAAATTCATATACTACTTTTGTTTTCATTAAAACCCTTAAGTGGCTTACAATATACTGGGCCTGGCTTTTTTGTTGTGGTGGCAAATATAGTTTGAAATGAGAATTATATTTTGTACCATAGGTGTGTCCTGTTAGATGGTGATTCTCACATGCGCAGGAACCTCAAGGCAACTGTAGCTGGAAGGAATCATTGAATGCAATAAGGGGCTTGTCTGAAATAACCTTCCGTTTTAAAACCAATATAACTGGGGCCATCTCTGTCTATAGGTTGTTTTGGCTCTGCCCTATGATACTCCTATTCCTGGTTACATGAACAACACAGTTAATACAATGAGACTCTGGTCTGCTCGAGCGCCCAACGACTTTAATCTCCGTGACTGTAAGCATTGTCAATGACTTCCCATTCTTTTGCTGTAGGAAATCTTAGGACAATTATCCTCTTCCTTTCAGTTCAGGCACAGGCAGACCCAGTTTTGCAAGCCACCAAGGGCCATCCTGATCCAAGGCCAAAATTTGGAGGCAGTTTTCCCACTGGAAAACAACAATGGAAGAGCTCACACCTACAGTATTTGCGTGAAAACACAATTATTTTGGATGATTGTTTTATATTTTGAAGGGATTTTCCATTGACCCTCGTGCCTTCATTATGGACCCACCCACTGCAGTCCTTGGCAATGACAGAACTAAGGAGTACAGCCCATAATCCTCTACAAGGCACTAAGGAGGTTGCATCTGGGCAGTTGGGAGCAGACTTCCTAAAAGCCCTTACTTAGAGCAAGTTCCTTGGTGACAAATGTGCAGAAATCCTCACAACATTATTTCCCCTAGAAGCCTGTATATGAGTTTATTTTTATTTTATTTATTTTTCAAATTTATATAGCCGCCCATCTCACAAACAAGTGACTCTGGGCGGAGTTCTTATGAATGTGCCAATATAGAAAACAAGTAGGGCTTTCTCTACGTAGTCGCTGAAGGGTGTGGGAGCGGTTCCAGGTGTGATCAGCAGTTCTCAAACCAAAACATAGGATGGAGAGTTTCAGGGACGAGAGAAGGATATGGCATTTCTCTGACCCGCAGAGAGCTGTGAAAAGCAGAATTCTGACTGAGTTCCTCCTCCTTTTATGCAAACTAGTATAATGTCAGACAAATAATGGGGAAAGGGGTTTATTTTTCTCCCTCCCACCCTTCCCCCCTGTTTTTTTCCCTTTCCTAAGGAGATTGGAGGCTGTTTTCTGCCTTTAGCAGTGTTGCTAAGAAAGTAGATTAGGAAACAACTGGACACATGGAAGCATGGGAGAGAAGAGAGAAGAGAACATCCCTGAAATCAGGGATAGGAAACCTGTGGTCCCCCTTATGTGGCATAGTGAAAGATGCTGGGAACTGGAATTTAACAACAATCGAAGGGCCACAGCTTTCTCTACCTTGCCTTAAATGCAGTAGGAGGGATAGCTGCTCCTTGAGGAGAGCCCTGAAGAACCATCTCCGAAGCATTTTCGTGGGGTCTAGGGATTTATGAGAAAGCTGAAGATAGCTGAGTAAAATGAAAAATAAATGGATAAATCAAGCAAGCAGTGCTGCTTGGGAAAGCGGTAGCACTTGGGGCAAAAGAAGATCCAATAGCTCCGCATCAGGAGAAGGTGAGGAAATACAGGTAGTCCTTGACTTACGACCATTTGTTTAGCTACCATTCGAAGTTACGATGGTGCTGGAAAAAATGACTTACGACCAGTCCTCGCACTTACGACTGTCGCAATGTCCCTGCGGTCACATGATCAAAATTCAGGTGCTTGGCAACCAGCATGTATTTACGACAGTTGCAGCATTCCAGGGTCATGTGATTGCCATTTGCGACCTTCCCAGCCGGCTTCTGACAAAGCAAAGTAAATGGGGGAAGCCGGATTCGCTTAACGACCACGGCAAAAAGGTAAAATTGGGTGTGCCTCACTTAACAACCACCTCACTTAGCGATGGAAGTTCCAGTCCCAATTGTGGTCATAAGTCGAGGACTCCCTATAGTCCCTTCCATTTCCTTCCTCTGATGTACAGTATTAATGCTGGTGAAGGAAGTCTGAAGAGAAACTACAGCAGACTTCCCAGCCTGGATGTCCAAAATTCCCAGTCTGCATGACCAGTGGCTGGAAGTTCTGGAAGTGGCAGTCCCAAGATAGCTCAAGAACACCAGGTTGAGGAAAGCTGGGATGAAGGACTCCTCTTGGAAAGCTGGAAGGAAACTTGGTGGTTCATGGAGCAGGTTTACTTCTAAGAGCTGAGCAAACGCCTTGCTTTGGGAAAAAGAAACACTGCACATCCCCAATGCAATTCAGTGCGAACTAGATAGGAGAAAAATTATTCTTTCAACTCTCCATTCCCCCCTCCCTCTGATACTGAACAGCCACGCATGTTTTATTTCAACTTCCCTACGCAGTTAATGTTGGCGATTACATTCAAGCGGTGTTGGACAGAAACTTGGCGGAGAACATCTCCCGCGTCCTCTATCCAAATGACAACGTAAGTTCCAAGCTCTGTGAAGTGTTGCCAGCTGGTGGGAGGGAAGGAATGGAAGGAGTGCTGGGGCCATTTTAATTTCTAAGTGGGCAGCACCATGCTAACAATGCAGAACCAAGCAAGGCAGCCTCTTTTTGCATAGGTTGCAGCGCCAGTTGCCTAAGTCATAATAGGTTTTTGTCACTGAATTGTTGGTTGCTGGCCTGGCCAAGGCAGTGAACCTGTCCAAATTTAAATGTTTCTTTGCTGTACAAAAGCAGCTGCCCATTTTACAACCTCCCATTTCATTTCCTTCACAAAGGCTTCCATTTGATTTCTGGGTCTCAACCGCTAATTTATAAAGCTTAACCATGCACCGGTTTCTCCCAATTGCCCGGTCGTAGTTTCATCAGACAGTACATGAACGTGCCACAGGTTTCTCTCATGCATCAGGTACTCTGGTTTAACCAGTAGCTTCTCCAGTCACACCCCTATCTGTGGCTTACCTAAGACAGGATTATACAGCATTATTTGAATATATGTTTTGGAGGAATCGTACAAATCAGAGTTTACGGTTCCAAATAATAAAATATGTGTTAAGCAACTATTGCAACAGTAATGGAAATTAGGATGCAGAGAGAAGATGCTCAACGCTCAGTGCCAAATCATGGCCGGACATTGCGTGTGGACCAATTCTCTGTCTACGGACATTCGTCCCTTTATTGCTAGGTGTTGACTTATTCCAGAGTTTCTCAACCTTGGCAACTTTAAGATGGGTGGACTTCAACTCCCAGAATTCTCCAGCCAGCCATGCTAGCTGGAGAATTCCGGGAGTTGAAGTCCACCCACCTTAAAGTTGCCAAGGTTGAGAAACACTGCTCCAGAATTTCAGAGAGCAGGAGCCGTCCCTGAAAAGAAATGCTTCCTAGGTCCCGCCTGATGACACTGCTTAATAGACAAGACCTGGAGAATGCTCGCTGTAGCTGCCTTGACCAGATGGGTGGAAACCTATGGATGGTGGTCCCTCAAGTAACCAGGCCCTATGGCATATGGGGCTTTATAGGTGATAACCAGCACCTTGGATTGCACCAGAAGCCAACTGGGAAATAGTGTAACTCACGAAGCAGTGGGGTCACGTGCACATAGCATGACACGCCCATCACAGCCCACTCCACTGCATTCTGGATCAGCTATAGCTTCTGAGTGGTCTTCAAGGGCAGCCCCATGTAGAGCACTTTACAGTAATCCAATCAAGAGGTGAGCAAGGCATGAGTGACTGTCTGAAGTCCCTCCCGGTCTAGGAACGGGCACAACTGGTGCACTTGATGAACCTGCACAAAGGCCCTCCTGGCCACAGCTGCCATCTGTGCAGGGAGCTGTGATTCCAAGAGGACCCCCAGATTGTGCGCCAGTCTCACGTGGGGTAGTGCAACCCCATTGAAAACTAAATATGGAGGATCCAGAGGAGGCAAACAAACAAAGCCACCTGGTCGTCTTAGGACTGAGCCTGAGTCTGTTACTCTCCATCCAGGCCTGCACCACCTCCAGGCACTGGGTTAGGACTTTGACAGCATCACTTGGTTGACCTGGGGTCAAGATGTATAATTGGGTATCATCAGCATAAAGATGATACCTGACCCCCAACTGATGGATCCAGCAGTTTTTATGTAGAAGTTGAACAACACTTGTTAGAGGAAGTGTTGCAACACTTCCTCTAACAAAGCCACAACGGAAACACAGTTTATCTCACTGTATAGAGAAGGAGCTGAAACAGAAAGGGACTTATACAGAATTACTAAGTAAGATCACATTCACAAGGCATCCACAACAGTTTATACTGAGAAGTATAAAATTCCTTGCAAAGTAAAGCTGAAATCTCTGGCATATATTAACTGTGTGAATTTTTCCACATATTGGCCTATTTTGCATACAGCCTCTGCAGCTAACCACTAGAAATCATCCTTATTTCTGAGATTATTAACCTGGCTTTTCTTTTTCCAATACTGAAAATTTAAATTAAAATAATCTGATTGGATAAAACCAAAAGTAATGTTTACTAGATGCTCTATCAGGGGTTGCTGCATATTCTCAGTCCATGCAGTATTTCTGGATGGTTGGGCGGGTTAATGAAATGAAGTTACTAAAACTGTAACAGCATGGATGGATCCAACCAATGGGCTCTCTAAGACAGCCTTCTGGTCCTCACAAGGACTAATCAGATGCCTCCAGGAAGACTCCAAGAAGGGCAAGAAGACAATAGCACACTTCAGCTGTTGCCTTCTAGCTCTGGCATTCAGAGGCTTAGAGTATTTCTGTAGTTCTCACAATAACAAAGAGCCATTGATTGACCCCTCATTTTCCATAATTTATCTAACTCTCTTCTTAAAACTAGAAAGACATTACCTCATTTTGAAACTTGAAAGTCTTACAGAAATGAGATGATACTGGTGGGACACCAGGAGCTGGCATCTGCTGTAGAGGGCTCCATGGTTTAGGACACAACAGAGGGGCAAGTACCTCAGTCAACCTCTCCCAGTTTTTGTTTACAGCTGTATGCTGGTCTATGACTGTAATAAAGATTTGATTTGTTTATAGCTGCCCACAGCCTCATCACTGGCTGAAGGAGACAACCTCATGATGGCTCACTGCAAGGCAGGGTAAAATTACTTAAACCAAACAGATAATGCCACCTTTGTTTTCTAGCCTCTCCCTGTCCTTGTAGCTGAAACTAAGTATGAGGAATTTGCCTGTACCCAAACTGCTTTTCTTACCTGCTTATATAATGCCATAGGTGCCTAGGGGACCAAGAAGGGCTTGTACATGGCATGTTGGCCAAATGTAGCCTATAGGCAGGTATTTATTTGCCATTATAAGCATGTGATGAATAACATTAATGGATTTTGATCCTCTTCAGTCTCACTTTGCATTTTTCTTACCAACCTTACATTCTTCTTCATCTGGTAGTTTTTTGAAGGCAAGGAGCTGCGTCTGAAGCAGGAATACTTTGTGGTAGCTGCCACCTTGCAAGACATCATCCGACGGTTCAAAGCCTCTGGGTTTGGGAGTACAGAAAGTGTCCGGACTGCTTTTGATTCATTCCCAGACCAGGTCATTGCTTCTGGGGATATATATCTGGGTGGCTGAGGCATGTCATAATCTGGCAGGCAGAACTTGGTTGTGAGGTGGGATACCGTCTTGGGAGTAGAAAGCCAGTGGGGGGGGGGAGTCAGGGAAGTGTTAGACTAGGACCAGGCAGACCCAGGATCACATCCAGGCTCAACCTTAGAAGCTCATTGGGTGATGTTGAACACACACTCTCACCCAAATCAATCTCACAGGTTTGTTGCGGGGATAAAATTGGAGATGGGAGTGTTAGAAAGGCCACCTTAAGTCCTAGAGGAAAGGCAGGATGTGAATCTAATAAATAACAAAACAAAAGCAAAAGAATTGAGAATTTAGCTAGGGCTTTTGCCCAAGTACTTTTCTGATAAGATGTTCTTTTGGGAGATGTGCGGTAGTAATAATGGTGGCATGCCGTCATTTTTTGCAAAGAGTTAAGAACACCAAATCCCAGTTCAAAGTGCATTATTTTCCCTAGGTTGACTTAAGTTTCGGCACCTTGCTTCTTGTAATTATCCAGCGGGTTGATAGATTTGAATCCATTTTCCTGCTTAAACCTTTCCCTCTGGATTTTTAACATATTTTGTTTCTTGTTTTTCAATAGGTTGCAATCCAACTGAACGATACACACCCTGCGATGGCTATTCCTGAGCTGATGCGTGTGTTCTTGGATATAGAGAAGCTGCCGTGGTCCAAGGTTTGGACCACTCTTCTGTTGTCAACTCTCTTTCCAGGGTTTGCAAGAATCCCACCTTCCCAGGGCCTTCCTTTCATTCAGCCTGCTGCCCAATTCTGTAGTCTCTGCACCTTGGTTCTGAGTCGTCGTTTGCTTCCTATTTCCAGTTTGCAGACACACACAAGTTGGTTTACAAAACAGTAAAGGTTCCCCCTGCACATTTGTGCAGTCGTGTCCGACTCTAGGGGCCGGTGCTCATCTCCGTTTCTTAGCCGAAGAGCCACCGTTGTCCGAAGACGCTTCCACGGTCATGTGGCCGGCATGACGTGCGCGGAACACTGTTACCTACCCACCGAAGTGGTACCTATTTATCTACTTGCATTTGCATGCTTTCGAATTGCTAGGTTGGCAAGAGCTGGGGCGAGTGCGGGAGCTCACTCCGTCACATGGGGCTAGGGATTCGAACCTCCGAACTTGCGATCTTCCGATCGACAAGCCTGGCGTCTTACCCGCTGAGCCACCACGCCCCTTACAAAGCATGCTGAACCCTAAACCCAGGTTTAAAAAATCCAATTGTTGTTCAATGCCCAAACAAATAAATGGCTTAATGTGATGGGTTGGTTCACACAACGTCGAACCGCTTTTTAGCCTAGTCTAGCATGCTGTGTAAACTGAACCATTGTCTTAGATCCCAAAACTTGGGGAATGTTGGTATTAGGGGTATTAATACCGTCATATCTATCTCAGGGTATGATGTTATCACATGATAACAGTTCTCTGGTGATGAGGTCTACGGTAAAGCAATAACTCTTCAGGCTGCATTCCGCTCCAACGTAACTCCAGAGATCGCTATCAAAGTCTTATTTTTAATACGTAGGGGAGATAATAACAAAACCATATTTTGTTTTAATTAAATTGATATGTAAACTAAATCAAATCTGATCTTTGACTTGGCCCAGCCTCCAATTTTGTGGAGTGTGGCACCCAGCAAACCACTCAAGGCTGAGGGTGGCCTTCAGCCAGAAGGTATTTAGTTCTGCTAGAAAGGGCACCACTGTGTCAAGGAAGGTCACGCTAGCTCCACCTGCTGGGCATTGATGGCAAGGCATCAGTTGCTGCCACATATTATATCAGCCTTTCTCAACCTTTTGACCCTGGAGGAACCCTTGAAATATTTTTCAGGCTTCCGGGAGCCCCTGCACATTCAGGCTCAAGTATAGGCCAGAAGTTGCAAAATTATTATATTCGTTTCATGGGTAGGCCTGTATATATGCATTAACAGTGCTCTTAAACTTAAAAATAAAGAATGAAACTTACCTCTTTAATGAGAAGTTGTCCAAATTTGAAATAATTTTTTAAATAAATCATGATCTCCCAGGAAACCCCTAGTGACATCTCATGAAACCCTAGGGTTCCATGGAACCCTGGTTGAGAAACTGTACTACATTGTATTTCCCTACCTTGCACATCTAGATGTGTTAGAACTGCAGTTGCTAGAGTTAAACATTATCTGGGTTCTAGGGCAAAACCAAAAATGTTGGACAATCTCTTTGCCCAGTTAAAATTTTATAGTGGTACAGTAAAATCATCTCTGATGTGAGCTTGTCTCCTTTCTGATTTCATGGACATGGACACTGATTTTTTTTTTGGAAGTGTTTTGCTATTGTCACCTTCAGAGGAGAGAGAGAGAGAGAGAGAGAAACAAACAAACAAACAAACAAATGTTTTGAATGTGATTCAAAAGAAGTCTAGCCAGACAAGGGACTGGATATTTCTAAAGTTTTGTCATGATGAATTTGATTGATTTTGTCCTCCAAAGTGTCTAGCCCAGGGGTCCCCAACCTTTTTGGTGCCAGGGACCGGTTTCAAAAGACTATTTTTCTGCGGACCGGGGGCGGGGTTTCCGGGATTTCCACGGACTGGGGGGCGGGGTTTGTGGGTGGGAGCCAATTGCGTGCACCGGGGAGTGGGGTTTGCGGGCGGGAGCCAATCACAAGCACCGGGGGGTAGGGTTTGCAAGAGAGAACCAATCGTGCGGAAGGAGGCGGGGTTTGCGGGTGGGAGCCCCGCGGCCCAGTTCCTAACAGGCTGCGGCCCACAGGTTGGGGACCCCTGGTCTAGCCTATATATCACAGTGTGCTACTGAGGGCTGTATATGATCTTGAGCAAGGCCAGATCTCAAAAGGGCCTGAACCACTTGGGGAAGCTCCATTGCGTGACACTGAGAAAGAACAATGGTGGAGGAGAAATATTACTTTTTGCCTCCTTCACCACTACAAAGTAGGTGATGATAGTAGATAACAAGCTCTTACTATCTTCAGTCAGATTTGAGATGAGTTCTCAATATGCGTTCTAGTTATCTCCCAGCTTTCATCATTACCCTCGGCTGAAATGGGGAATGCTGTGGAAGTATTCTACTTAGACTTCTTAAGGCGATTGATAAAGTTGACCATAGCCACCTCCTTAGTAAAATGGGACAATGTGGAATGGATGGTCTCACTACCAGATGGATTCACGGTTGGCTGAGCCATATGGGTCTATGTCTACATTGAGGGAGGTGTGTAGTGAGGTATCCCAGGGTCCTGCCCTGGACCCGGTGGTGGTCAACATTATCATATGTGACTTAGACAAGGAGATAGAAGGGATGCTTATCAAATTTGCATATAAGACAAAGCTGGGAGGGATGGCTAACACCTCAGAAGATAGGCTCAGGGTTCAAAAGGATCTTGATATTTAACAATATGCAGTTCAATGGTGAGAAATGTAATGTAAAGTTGTCTATGAAGGTTCTCAGTCATCCAGGTGGAATTGTCTGTAGCTTGAATCATGTCAACTGGATTTCTATTTTCTCAGTGGAAACGTTTCGCTCCTTATCCAAGGAGCTTCTTCAGTCTGAGCAAAGTAATGTAAATGTAAAGTAATGTAAAGTTCTGCATTTAAGTGAGAAACACCATATGCTCAGGTACAAAATAGGTAGTACATGGCTTAGCAGTAGTAGTTGGGAGGGGATGCTCAAGAATAATAACATCAATCGTTTCTCTCAGTTTGCCCTATTTATCTCTGTCTTCACAAATTCAAGGCCTGGGACATCACTACAAGGACCTTTGCGTACACTAACCACACAGTTCTCCCTGAAGCTCTTGAGCGCTGGCCAGTCGAGCTGGTGGAGAAGCTGCTTCCAAGACACTTGCAGATTATCTATGAAATCAATCAGAGGCATTTGGATGTAAGTAGGGTTGCATTAAACATTCTCTAATAGCTCTTATTTTCTGGTTGAATTAAAAAAAAAGTCAAGGGAACAGTTTTAGGAAAACTCACCTCCCCCCAATTCACCTTCGAGCTGGAAAAGTTTGATTGAGCTTTTGATTCAGTCAAGAACTTTCTGCTCAGGTAGCCGTATTGAAATGGAAAAAATTATGCCAGTTGCACAGCATTTGCCTTTAAAACTAGGTTAGTTATTGTCCGAGGATCCAGAGGCCTCTCTTGCTAAAACCCAAACTGAATTGGATAGTTGGGAATGCATTTGAATGGGATTAACTGATGTGGCTTTTCATCTTCACACATACCCAGAAAATCAAAGCCCTGTTTCCCAAGGATGTGGACCGTCTCAGGCGGATGTCCTTGATTGAAGAGGGAGGGGTCAAGCGTATCAACATGGCCCACCTTTGCATTGTTGGCTCTCACGCTGTGAACGGAGTTGCAAAGATTCACTCGGATATCGTCAAATCTCAAGTGTGAGTAGTGCCGTGTATTTTGTTTGTATTCAGCAGCCTCAGACCATTTACTTTTACTTTTGCCAAAGTCTAAGTTTAAATTTGATTTAGGCTTCTGAGTGTTTTATTGTGGGATCAGTTTTGAGGTTTAGGGCTGAACTCTGGATGCAACTGAGCGTGTGCTGATATTTAACTTTGTTGCCATTATTGCTTCCTGTTGGGTGTTTTTCTGCCCTCCCAAACCTTGCCTTGTTTTCTATAATTAAAGCCTTGACGGTTGCCATATGCATTCTGTAGGTGAAAGATTGAAGGACAATTTCCCCCCCAAGTTATCTCATCTCTAGCACTGTGGCTTCTTCATTTTCAGTTTACTTTGTAGTTTGCAGGGGTACCACAATCAAATACCCACATGTATAATTTTATGTAGTTATGCTAAATCAGAGCTTTCCAAACTTTTCATGTTGGTGACACACTTTTTAGACATGCATCATTTCACGACACACTCTTACAGCAGGGCACAAGGCAGGCACTAGGACCTGTGCGGAATCCTGGCAGGGCTCGGCGCCACGACACACCCAGACACTGCAGCCGACACACTAACGTGTCCCGACACACAGTTTGGAAAGCTATGTGCTAAATATTAAGATTCAGACATGGGCCACTTTCAGTCTTCTGTGATGAACTGGCTGTGCTCGTTCAATGTGCTTTACATGGTTACTGAATTAATCCATTTTCAGAACTCCTACAATACACTGAACCATATGCTAACCAGATGGGTCAAATTTACCCAATATATAAAGAACAAGATTTAACCAATCAAGGTTAAAACTAACCAGACTTTGTGCAAGTACAGCCACTAAATCTACTAGTTCTTTAAATGACTTAGTTAAGCACATCATGTGAGCACAACCTTTATGTGAGCAAATAATCAATACAGTGAAGGTAGCAAAATAGTTTTGTGCTACACATAACATAAATACATAAAAACCACAGACTGATGCTGTTGCTTCCCACCTTGCTGTGGGCCTTCAGTCTATTTACGCAAAACTTAAGTTTACAAAAAAAATGCAAGGAAATTATGCAATTGGTATTGATTGAAAATTAAAAACATTGGGTGGCAAATGTTTTCTATCACCTCTGTTTAACTAGTAAATCTTGAGGATGTGCCATGAACATGCATTTGTTTTTCGTTCAGGTTCAAGGACTTTGCAGAGATGGAGCCAGAGAAGTTTCAGAATAAAACAAATGGGATCACTCCTCGTCGCTGGCTTCTGCTTTGCAACCCAGGACTTGCAGAATTAATTGCAGAGGTAAAAAATGCTCAGTTGTTCTGCTTAGCAAATAATTCTTTAAATAATGTATAGTCGAAGGCTTTCACGGCCGGAATCCGATGGGTTTTCCGGGCTGTGTGGCCGTGTTCTGGCAGTTTTTGTTCCTAACGTTTCGCCAGTAGCTGTGGCTGGCATCTTCAGAGGACAGGAGCACAGCTAGAAGATTCTCTCTGTGCCCAAGTGGAGGGTGTGTGTTCCTGCTGGTGTTTATAGCTGCTGAGAGGTCATTTGCAAGAGATTGGGGGAGGTTTTTTTGTGGTGATTAGGGGGTGTGGTGCTGTCATGTGTGGGATTAGCACATCTATTGTGTGAGTTGTTTGTATATTTCTGTGGTTGAGTAGAGTAATATACAAACAACTCACACAATAGATGTGCTAATCCCACACACGACAGCACCACACCCCCTAATCACCACAAAAAAACCTCCCCCAATCTCGTGCAAATGACCTCTCAGCAGCTATAAACACCAGCAGGAACACACACCCTCCACTTGGGCACAGAGAGAATCTTCTAGCTGTGCTCCTGTCCTCTGAAGATGCCAGCCACAGCTACTGGCGAAACGTTAGGGACAAAAACTGCCAGAACATGGCCACACAGCCCAGAAAACCCACAACAACCAATTCTTTAAATAATTTGTGTTGTTTCTTTTTATAAATTGTATTTGTTTTTTAAAATAAATAGTTCCTGATATACAGTATAACCAGGAAGTTTCCATTTGCTTTCAGAGCTGTGAAAGCACTTTGTAAGCAGGATCTCTGCTTGTGCTCTCGACTCATCTACTATCATTCTGGTGAAATAGACTTCATAGGTAACATTTCACAACCTTCAGAATGTGTTGGATAATAGGCAACAAGGAAAGACAGTTGGTATGTTGTAGGCCATGGAAGAATCCTTGGTATGTTGTAGTCCTGTGGAGTCCTTGGTGCTCTCTGAGCTTGGTTGTTTGTTTCATTATCCAGCTAGGTAACATCATCCTCCATCATCCAGGCACTGATGATTTTACCTACAGTAGTTGGGTAATGAAATGTCTGCAAACAAACAACCAAGTTCAGAGAGCACCAAGGACTCCACAGTTCAATCCTGAACCACATACTGTATATTCTCTTCTATGGGAATGTCTATCTCAAACTAATGAGCCTAAAATATCTTTGAGAGATCAGTATGCTTAGATGCAGCAGGTACCACAATGAGTATCAATGGGGAATGACAGTGGAGTGACTATGGATACTCAAAGGGCTCTATATCTTGAGAAGATGCTGGATATGTTAAATCTCTTTCTTTTCTTTTTTTATAGAAAATAGGGGAGGAATACGTGAAAGATTTGAGTCAGCTGACAAAGCTGCATCGGTTTGTGAATGATGACATTTTCATCAGAGAGGTAGCCAAAGTCAAGCAGGTAAGGGGGAGGAAAGGGGGCTGGGAATTCCCCCCCCCTTTTTTTAGCATTTTCTGTATCCAAAATGCTTTATAGATAATCCTTCATTGCATTTTGTTTGTATCTGGCAAATATAAGAAGATTCAAGTGACAAATGCAGCTCATCACCATTTTGTTTTATCATGCCAGCACGAGGTTAAGCTGAAACGGATAATCTGTTCAAGATGATGCAGGGAGCTCTGTGCTTAAGTCGGTTCTTGAATCCAGGTCTCTGGGAAATTATTTTTTGTCCTGTCTGTATAGAGGGGGAATTAGAAGGTAGATGTAAGTTGATTGTTGCTTGCTAGGAAATCTGGAGAGCATCAGGTTTAGGAAGACTGCAATACAATAACTTTCAGAAAAGCTTTGGTGTGAACTGATAAGGGCCATTTAAGAGGCGCTGTTGAGCAAATCTGCCATAATTCTTGCTTTCTGTTTACCAGAGGGAATGTAAAGCTCAGGGAAGACTCATATTTGGTCTTCTACAAAGTCAATATTCCCTTGGGCAAGCTACACACACACACACACAAACAAGAAAATAGTTGCTGGGCAAGTTTCTGCTTTCTCCACTGCTAAAGCACAAGTGGCCATGGGGACTCAGAGCCCAGTGGCTAGATGGGAGCAAGCAGCCTGTAGTAGACCAGTTGAAGGCCAACAGGTCACCAAACTCCAAAAATGATTCCTGCATGCAACCTAGAATGTCCATATAGGAGGTTTTCCTCCATTTTCCTGGGGAAGACATTATGCTCAAGCTGCAACGCCTTGGACTGGCTTCATCTTGCCTCAACGGTGGACTGGTTACAAGATGGAAGCAGCGTTTCAATGACATGTCCTCAGCTAAAAGCAAACAAGTCATCTTTTTGCTGATGCAAAGGAGCTGTGTAGATGAGCCCTAAGTTATCAGACTTCCTTCAGGGACAGTAGGAGAATCTGTTCTATTGCCAATCTGGTCAGTCTTTGCAAATAGAATTGGAAGGAACACCCAGAGCAAAAAGTCTTTGGCTGGTTCTGTCTTCTTTTCACGTGGTCCTAAAGGCGTCCTACCAAAAGAGTGGTCATACCTGCATCTCCCCTCACAGGAAAACAAAGTCAAATTTGCCCAGTACCTGGAACAGGAATACAAAGTGAAGATCAACCCAGCTTCCATGTTTGACGTGCAGGTCAAGAGAATTCATGAATACAAGCGGCAGCTCATGAATTGCTTACATGTGATCACCATGTACAACCGTGAGTAAAGTTGAGCCTGGCACGGCAGACTAAGCCCTGAACATTCTTACTGCTTGCCTAAATATAACAGCGCAGCTTTAAAATGGAATCAAATGGGAAAACAAAAATACTTAATAATTTTAGAAGAATTATAATATGAAACAAAAACTCCACCAATGAATGGGAGTTACAGTACATTTTTGGATGCTCTTTTTAAGCTTTATCATGCTGCACAGTCTATAAAAGTAAAATGGGGAGTGTCCAATTTGTGGGGGTAGTAAGGAAAGATGCTTCTTCCCTGGCTTAATTCCAGGTCCTCCCTGCCTGGTAGCTTAGATGCCTTTACTCCTTTTGAACCCTTTTTCAAAGCCAGTAATTCTCGTCAGCTGCCTGATGTAGGTGGTAAAAACCTCCAGAACTCCATTCCATTCCATTCCATTCCATTCCATTCCATTCCATTCCATTCCATTCCTCCCTCCCTCCCTCCATTCATTCATTCATTCATTCATTCATTCATTCATTCATTCATTCATCTCACTTCCAATCTGTAGAAATTGTTAATTGCCAGAAATTTTAGGCAGCACATGGTATCCCATTTCTAGTACAGTCATGTAGCAGTTCACAATTGTTGCTCATTGAGCACATGATCATTAATATAACAGTGCACAAGCTCACAGTGTGAGAGCATGGGTCACACAGTAGTACACCACGTTCATCATTCCTCTGCTACACGTTCTTTGGTCTTTTTTCCTGATTCCTTTAATGCAGTGTCCCATTATGTTCAGGGTCTGACACCTGAAAATGCCTGAGATCATTAAGATAGGATTATTTATTTAATTTATATGATCGCTCATCTCCCCCAACAGGGAACTCTGGGCGGTTCACAATAAAAAATAAAAGGATTAAATGCCTACATCAGTGTTTCTCAACCTTGGCAACTTCAAGATGATTGGACTTCAACTCCCAGAGTTCCCCAACCAGCCATTCTGGCTGGGGAACTCTGGGAGTTGAAGTCCACACATCTTAAAGTTGCCAAGGTTGAGAAGGACATGATTCCTCCTCTGTGGTTGGGGAGAAGTAGTGCTACTTCCTGAGTCCCCAGTGAGCAACTTTAGGACACAAATTTCCCTGGCAGTACTTCCCTTGGCAGATGCCAAGTTTCATGCCCTAATTTTATTTAATGTACTAAAATTCTTTAATTAAAAATACATGGGAATGTTGCATATTGCAGAGCAAAGTGTCAGCCAAAGGCTCGCTGTTCCCATGGAGATCTCAAAGCCTTCACAGAAAGTAAAAATTGTAGTTGACTACAATTCTGTACTTTATTTGGAAATACTCTTCTCAATTAGAGAAAGGACAAAGTTAAGCTGAGGTGGCAGAGGAGCTAGAAGAATGTGGGGTGCATCCAGGCCAGTTTGGCTTCTGCTAAGTGGATGTTTTGTGGTTTGACCATGCCCACTATGATAACCGCTTGGAGAAAGTGTCCATAACATTCTCTGAGAATTCCAGAGGTGTCCATCAGCCCCCCAGAGTTGGGAGCCTCTTGGCAAAAAGGGCAGAGGAAGCAAAATCCAGCTGTAGTCATTCAAGAAAGAGCTGGGCAGACACGATGGGCCTCAAAGAAAGAAGGAGAAGCAGCTCCAGGGAAGCAAAGAGCGATGAGGGCTAGAAGAGACAAGTACAAGTACTTTATGTCTGGGTAGAAGTGAGGCTAATGGTCTCCTTTATTTCTCCTCTGCAGGCATTAAACGAGATCCAGCGAAGCCATTTGTGCCCAGGACTGTGATCATTGGAGGCAAAGTGAGTGATGAGTTTGAGCATCAAGGTTCATCTTTTTGGGTGTTCTGCAAAGCAAATCCCAATAATGCTAGAAATGCCATTTTCTGTCTCTCTGTCCAGAACCCATTACCAATCCATTTCTTTTAATGACTCAAATATGTAGCATTAAGAGAAGCTTTCTTGTCTTCTCACTAAGTTAAATTTTACACACACACACACACACACACACACATATATATACTGTATATATATATGTGTGTGTGTATGTATGTACATGTATTTATGTTAGAATAGATATGCATGTATGCTATAAAAAGTAGAGTCTCCAGGTGCCTTCAGAGATGTGGCCTTTTAGTTTGCTTCTTATGGAAATGTCTGCTATTGCCTTCTAGGATTTAAAAAAAATCCCTATCTAGCCTACAGCCATGGAATTTCCTGGTATTTTCCTATTAAACTACTAACTAGATCCACCTCTGTTTAACATGTAAAGAGCAGCCAAGATTAGCTAGGTCCTGCCACCTGCTGTAGGAATATTTATAAATATACACCTACCTACCTGTTTAATTCAGTGAAATCTATTCCCCCTTTAAATGCATGCAGTTTTAATGTCCCATTTTCCCCTGCCCCTCCCCCACAAAAAGCCCAAAGCATTCCAGCTCACTTCTTCCAAATAGTGCTTTCCAGACGCATTGGAGCTGCAACTCCCCAAATTGATTTAGGCGATTTGGGAATTCTGGGAGTTGTAGTCCCGATTCATCTGAAGCATAGCGGGTTGGGGGAAGGCTGCTCTAGCAGTTTTTTGAACGCTAGGCAGGAGATCCATGCTTGCTTGCTTGCTTGCTTATGTTGATTTTCTTCAGCTTGGGAATAGAATTGGTAGTCGTGGTTATCATAATCTCAACTCCTTACTGCTGGATGGCTTTCCTCCTTCCAGGCTGCTCCTGGGTATCATATGGCTAAAATGATCATAAAGCTGATCACGTCTGTGGGCCATGTAGTAAACAATGATCCTGTGGTTGGAAACAAGCTGAAGGTCATCTTTCTGGAGAACTACAGAGTCTCACTGGCTGAAAAAAGTAATACAATCCATCTTGAGGTACCAGGTTGGGAAATGTAGGAAAGAGAGTTCAGCTTGATGGCCAATAGTCATGCTGTGTCTCAGAGACTAATGAACACTTGTGTTCTCCCTCCTTGTGGGGGAGATGGGCGGGATATAAATGTGATGAATAAATTAAATAAATAAATAAACAAACAAATAAATAAATAAACACGGCTGAGCAGCATTTCAGAGTCGATTCCAGAAGGGGCTTCAGAGCATGAACACAGCGCCCATCTTCAGCTTTTTCAAGTAGCCTCGTGTTTTCCTAGGAATGCGTGATTGCCCTTCCCAGTTGCCATGCAATCCTAGGAATAAATGCAGCTGCTTTAAAGAGTTGTGGAGAGGTGCTACTTTCATGCCCCTGTGAACTCCAAAATATCCTTTTGGAGCTGAATCTGAAGTGCTTCTCAGCACAGTGCCATCTACACAGAAAAGTCGTCAGCACTCTGAGAAGCTCCAAGGTTCTTCAGAATTGCAATGGGGGAGGGTATATTCAATGAACCCAGAGTACTGACTGATGAGTGGAGAGAACAGAATGTAATGTTCAGTGGGACCCTCTGAAGTCCTTGAACAAAGAATTAAGTTGGGTGCTGCTGTGGTATCTAGACGATGATGAACTAGGGAGGGTGCTAGATGCACAGGTTTGGAATTTGAATGACTCCTGGGATTTTATACCTCCAGTACATATACTTAATATTAACAACAACAAATATTTCCTAACTCCCTATGCTGAACCTCCTCCAGACAACGCCATTTATGGGAGCAGGTTTTTGGAAATAAAGTCTCACCCAGAAGTGGTCCAAGGTGTTCTCAGATATGGCTTTCCAGACACAGTAATCTTGTTTCAGGACAAGATCATTCCCAGAACACCTTAAATCACTTGCACTTCAGAGGACTGGCTTCCAGAAACTGCTAGACTGCTTCAGTCAGCAGCAGGAGAGCAAAATACTCTGGTATTCTCTGCAATGTTCTATCCCAGATTGGTGAGCTTTGTACATCTCTTTTACTTGTATTCCATAATCATAAATAATAGCAATTTGTCGTCTTTACTATTTCATAAAAAAGGGATTAAGATATCTCATATTTTTGGTGCACCCAATTAGGCCCCATAAATGAGATTTTAAGGGTGATATGTATACAAGCCTACCTAGATATTAAAACTGGCATAGAAATGTAAGATTTTTCAAGATGCTGAATAATATTCTGGTGAAAGATTCTTTCAACCCCCCCTACGAACAGAAACCTATCTACTTTCTTAGCTCTTTTCCAAACTAATTGACAGGTTTTATTATTATCATCCTTATCAGTTCTATCACAAAGTAGCCTGGCACCCACCACAAGGGATTTTGACTTTTTGGTGGGCCTAGTTCAAAAAGTGCACAAATCAGCAACATGAAGTCAGCCTTGCTATATGGCCAATCAAAAGTACCAGTTGGATATACTCATTCTCTAATCATTAGTTGTTGCTTGGTTCCTGGATCCATCTGAACCTTAACTTTTCAAGCTTCCCATTTACAGTAGATCTTCTCATCCATCCCCATCAAAATTTAAGTCCTCCATCTGCAGCTTAGAAAGTGATTCAGCTGTTGCACCTGGACAAGATCATGCTGGCTGGTTATCTTGAGCACTCCACATTCTAACATTGTGTTGCAAATTCTGCTTATGTCAGTGCATGATTTATTCTGCTGGGGAGCATTTATGAGTGTGAGTTTGTTGCCTATCTCCGAGCCTTAGAATTAGGAAGATTAAAATGCAAATGAAGGAAGAAGGAATGCCCAGATACTAAGATAATATCTTCTTGGCAGTGATCCCAGCTACCGATCTATCGGAGCAGATTTCCACAGCTGGCACCGAAGCCTCAGGCACTGGCAATATGAAGTTCATGCTCAACGGGGCTCTGACCATTGGGACCATGGATGGTGCCAATGTAGAAATGGCAGAAGAAGCTGGAGAAGAGAATCTTTTCATCTTTGGCATGAGAGTGCAGGATGTGGCAGAGTTGGACCAGAGAGGGTGAGACTGGTTAGCAGCTGAACTGGGGCACAAGTGGGTGTTGGAAAAATCCTCAATTGTCTCGAGATTTACTTCCAAAACTTGAATGGAGGATGAAAACACAGAGTAGGATAATGGTGTGTGCGCTCACACTTTCATATGAGAAGATTTGGCACTATGGTGCTATGAATTTATATTATTGGGGTGAACAATGCATGGGGCTCTATTCACTGCCTTTTTAAGATACCTAGGCCTGGAGGCAGAATGTTCTCTTGAACTCCCTCACTTCCCACTGACATTTTTTTTTGTCCATTGTAGTTGATGGCCCATTAAAAAGAGGAATGGGTGGAGTCAAGCTGAAATGCTGAGATAGATATTGGGGTTATATTTTGACGGATTAATGGCTTTGAATGAAAAGCATTACTGCATCTGAGCATTTCAAACAATAAACCATCGTTTGGATTCAGTGCCTCCACACTCCAAAATAGGCCCCGATTCTTTCCGATGATGCCATTTTGCATCTCATCTCCTCTCTCTCTTTCTGTGCACCTTTCTGGTCTGCTCTCAAGAAGGATATGAAGTTCTGTTGCTCATCTAATAATGATGCCTCCCCACTCTTCCACCAGGTACCATGCTCAGGAATATTACGACGAGCTTCCTGAACTGAAGCAAGCTATTGATCAGATCAAGAACGGTTTCTTTTCACCAAAACAACCGGACCTGTTCGAAGATGTGGTCAACATGTTGTTCCACCACGACCGGTAAGTGAAGACAGCTTACAGACTTTTGTTTTTGAAATGGCCATTCATCCACTTGTCATTTTTCCAGACAAGCATATGAGTCCAAGTAAGGTCAGCTTTCTTTGGTCCAAGTCATTTAAAAGCACCTAAGAAACTTTTATTATTATTTATTATTTATTTAATTTATTCCCCAGAAACTACTAATAGACTGTTACAACCACACGGCATCACTGTAGCACCCAAACCAACCAAAACCCTTCAGAACATCGTAAGTGAACCAAAAGACCCAGTAGCCCAAGAAGAAAAAACAGGAGTTATCTACAACATACAGTGTAAGGACTGTAACAGCCAATATGTAGGACAGACTGGCTGAAGACTAGCAGAGCGCATCCACGAACACCAACTAGCAGTCAGAAGACATGATGAAAACTCCTTAATCTCACAACACATGGACAGATTTAACCATACTTTCAACTGGGAAACTGTGAGCATATTAAACCAAGCCAGATCCAAAAATGCTAGAGAATTCCTGGAAGCTTGGCACTCAGACAAAGCAGCCATCAACAACTTAAATCCAGTATGAAGTTCTTCCCTTAAATTATTTTGTCACATACTAGTGTGAGTGAACAATGAAATTCAGGGTGGAGTTGCAGGGTGGTGGTATATGCAAACACAACCACAGTTTTATAATGCAAACACAACCACAGTTTTTAATGTTTAGGATTATCAATTGTTAAGAACATGTGTTATTCCCCACCCAAGTGGAGACTTCTCAGAGGATTTTTTCAGTATCATCTATTCTTGGACAAGATTTTGGACTACATTAGGATTAAATGCCTTTAAGGCCAGTGGATTCATTTCAAATTTTGGAAACATATTTTGGGTGTGCTTACAGATTAGATGATATGGGGGTGGTTTGTTATGACAGAGTACCCAATTATCAGAAACAGACTGGTGTGGTTGTTCCCCACCATTCTCTCTTGCCCTCATGGATACTTCTTACAAGATATATTAAAAATTATTGTTCTGGACACCTCTGGAATATTTCTTCTACTCTGAACCACCCTGACCTAACAATTCTATGCATAGTCTGGCAATTTCCCAGAGGTTAATCCTCTGAACAAAAATTGGTTTGTGGTGCTTCAGAGATGGTCTGACCCCAGATAGGCCTGTTTCATCCGGAAAACCATTTTCCTGGAATAGCAGATTTTGCACATTCCTACCTCCTGCAAAATCAACTTTCCTTTGCTTTTTTTTTTGTGGGCAGGTAAGCAGATTTCCAGATGCATTAATGTGTTACAGTCATTACCTGTTTTCATTTCAAGGCTGTTTTGGGGGTTTGGATTGTCTTCAGAGTAGAAATCATTTCACACTTTTTGCTCTTCCTTTTCGACAGGTTTAAAGTGTTCGCAGACTATGAAGCTTATGTCAAGTGCCAAGAAAGTGTCAGTCAACTCTACATGGTAAGCTGGGTGTGGGGAACTTTCTGTGGCAGGACTTGTAAACTGATGACTTGTGACTGACTAATTTGAGTCTGAATCCAAAACTTTCACAGTGTTTATTGTATAGGCATCTGAAAGAATAATCAGATTGCAAATCTCCAGTGTTCTGTCTTGCGTGTCCCTGACCGCACAAATTAACTATCTTACCTACAATGAATTCATACAATACCCATACCCATAGTTAATTTAACCATGTTTACTTGACCCAATTTTCTGGATTTGCATGATATACTAATCACTAACCAAATTGGATGGATTCACACAAAAGCTAGACTAAAAGTAATTTGTGCTTCCTAGGTCCCACTAGATGATAATATTTAAGGGAAGGGACCTGGAGTGCACCCACCCTACCTGATCTGGTGGGATGGGCAGGTACCCTCATGGAGAGGCAGTCCCGCAAATAATCTTGAAATTGAAGTATAATTCAGGAGGGCCCCTCGCTAGCCCCATGTGTGAATTCAGTGGGAGAATCTGGGAGTTGAATTCCACAGCAGGAGAATCACTGCTGATAGATCCATTCAGTGGATACAAATTCAGCCTACTAAATGTTTGCAATAAGCCCAGCCCCTTATAGTCCCCTGTTACATCCTTAGATTGCCAAGTAAATAAGGGAGATGATGTGGCTAAATCAGGAGGGCATTGTTGGAACTTGGCAAAAAATGTTGGATCCCATCTTTGCATTCAAGTCACCAATTAGAATTACATAAGCAAAAGGGTAAGTAAGTGTAAAGTTGCTTAGGTAAGCTTCTGTTGGCCCACAAGCTGCTAATTTGGGCTCAATTTTTCAAAGGTGGGATATATGCAGTAATCAATAATAATAGGACATTGTTAAATGTTAACATCTCGGTCATTGCCTAATGCTCCAACAGGTCTATGCTTGAAATTATAGGTTGCTTAAAAATTAATAGGACTTGGAGCCTCTTCATGGTAACTCTTCCAGTTTTGACAGATCTATCCGATCCTTTTCACAGCAAAGGAGCTAGATCAAGGACAAAGTAGCTGCATTTCTGGAGTCCTGTCGTCCTCTATTCACTCTATTGTTAGATAGATTGTAAACAGCAATTGCTATTTTGTCCCATTTCCCTTTTCCCTGCTCAACAATTGGGCTCTTTGTAGCTTGAATCATGTCAACTGGATTTCTATTTTCTCAGTGGAAACGTTTCGGAGCGAAACGTTTCCACTGAGAAAATAGAAATCCAGTTGACATGATTCAAGCTACAGACAATTCCACCTGGATGACTGAGAACCTTCATAGACAAATTGGGCTCTTTCTTTTTTCCTCTTGCTGGGTTTGGAGATAGATCAACCTTTTCTTCTCCACTTGTTGCTTGTTGAGCACATTTAACATTTTTGGTACTAAGGATATGTGCCGCTGTAGTTTATGCTAATTTATTTTGTTGGCTTTCAGTATATGTTGCTCTTTTAGAGAGTCCACCCTATTTTTTATTGCAATCAGCAACTCAAAGATTGAGATTACCATTTGCAGAGTCAATAGCTATTGTCTAGTTATAAAATTGGTTACGTACATTCTCCTTTTTTATTTATTATAACTCAAGGTGGCGAACATACCTAATACTCCTTCCTCCTCCTATTTTCCCCACAACAGCAACCCTGTGAGGTGAGTTGGGCCGAGAGTGAGTGACTGGCCCAAGGTCACCCAGCCGGCTGTCATGCCTAAGATTTTAGATTCATATCATCCCCACCCTGCATAACCAATGCTGCTGCTGAACAGACAGAAAGTCCCAGAGAGGTTTAGTGTAAATTAGATTCCTCCCTCAATATAGAAGGAAGTTCTATGAGTTGTTGACTTTCAGTCTCTACTTGTAAATCCCACTCCAGGGAACCGCATCTGATTGACAGGCATATGGGGCTTAAATTAAATATAGGAGACAGCTTCTTATTTGCTATTGTTTTCAAATGTCTGGGAGGTTTGGATGAATGCTGTGCATACCGTTTCTTCTTTCTTTCCCTCCTGCTCCAATCCAGTCATCTCGACAAGTAGCAAAACGAAAAACTTAAACTGAAAACCGAAAATCTCTTACAGAATACTACTTATACCAAAAGTTTAAAATACTTCGTAAAATAGTTAACTAATTTGCCTAACTAAAACCTAAAGCGCTAAAATAACATGTTTATATAAGACTGAAGCTTCCTAACCAGCTGCTGTCTCGTCAGCTTCCTCCTGCCAACAAGCGATGGAGATGTGGGCTTTCAGAACTCAAACCTTGTTCTGCTCATCTCAGTAGGCAGGGACAGTTGCCTATCTCATGTTCTTTCATTTTGAGATCCTTTTCAGTGGCTTGAAGCCTTACAATATATTCTGTTCCTCTATTGGTCAATCTCTTCCAATATACTGAATTAACTTCCTCCAACCTCGTCTTTAGGTTTGTTAGAATGACTCCTGTAATTGTCTGCACCACGGACTTTGCCATCAGGTTGGGAAGGCCATTGTGTTATGCATCCATCCATCCATCCATCCATCCATCCATCCATCCATCCCTTTTTCTTCTGTATTCTCTTCCTCATAGCATTTATAAGAAAGAAGAGGAATGGACAATTTCTTCCTTGTCCCTGCTGCAGGATGCAGGGGATTTGGCCAGTGATGTGGTGCTATCAGAGGAAGTTAAAAATGTATTACCTATTATTTTGGGTAATGCAAAATGGATGTCATTGAGTCTTGGAGAAGCTTACTGCACCAATTCTACCTTCTTTTTCCACCCAAAACTGATAACTTACTTACTTACTCACTCACTCACTCACTCACTCACTCATTCATTCTTCAATTTCTATTACCGCCCCATCTCCCCCGAAGGGGACTCTGGGTGGTTTACCAAATATAACAGTTAAAATAAATATAAAACCATACAAATCTGCAATAATCACAAATACTAATAAATAAATATAAAATCCAGGAGGCGATAAGGTGGTATTTTAAAAGGGCTCTATGGCACCAACCATCCCCAGGAGGAGCTGTTCCCGTTCCCATCCCAGGCGAGGCGGCAGAACCAGGTCTTTAAATTCTTCCGGAAGGACAGGAGTGACAGGGCCTGCCTCATCTCTGGGGGGCAGAATGTTCTAAAGGGCGGGTGCCACTGCCGAGAAGGCCCGCCTTCTGGACCCCGCCAAGTGAAACTCCCTTAACGACGGGGTCTGCAGCACGCCCTCTCTGCATAATCGAGTGGGACGGTTTGAAGTTATGGGGATGAGACGGTCCCTCAGGTAACCTGGTCCCATGCCATGTAGGGCTTTAAAGGTCATAACCAACACCTTGAATTGGACCCAGAAGCATACTGGCACCCAGTGCAGCTGGCGCAGCAGAGGTGTCACATGTGCCGATCTAGGGGCACCAATAACTGCACGCACAGCTGCATTCTGGACCAGTTGAAGCTTCCAGATACTCTTCAAGGGTAGCCCCATGTAGACCGCATTGCAGTAGTCTATATGGGAGATGACCAGGGCATGAGTGACTGTATGGAGGGAATCCCGATCCAGGAAAGGGCATAACTGGCGCACAACACGAAGTTGCACAAAGGCCCTTCTGGCTACGACTGTCACCTGCTCTTTGAGCAGGAGTCGTGAGTCCAGAAGGACCCCCAGGTTCCGCACTGAGTCCGAATGGGGTAGTGCAACCCCATTCAGAACCAAAGATGATAACTTCCCGGATCCGGAAGAGCCATCAATCCACAGCCACTCCATCTTACCAGGGTTCAGCTGAAGCCTGTTGTTCCCCATCCAGACCCCCAAAGCCTCCAGGCACTGAGAAAGGGAGGCCATTGCATCACTTACCTCACCCGGGATGGAGACATACAATTGAGTATCGTCAGCGTCAGGGCCTTCCAAAGTTTTCCCGTGGCGACACACCAACCGCCGTTGGTGTGTCGCCGCGGGAAAACCCGGAAGCGCCGCCATTGCAGCAGCGCGCAAAAACCCGGAAGCGCTGCTGCCGCTTTCAGGTTTTTGCACGCCGCCGTTGGTGTGTCACCGCAGGAAAACCCGGAAGCGCTGATGATCAGCGCTTCCGGGTTGTGTGGCGACACACCAGACTGTGTGTCCGAACCGAACCCTGCGGCACCCCACAGACGAGGGTCGGATCTCTCATCTCCTATTACCACCGATTGGGACTGGCCCTGGAGGAAGGAGGTGAACCAGCGCAGAACTATGCTGCCCACCCCCAACTCCCCGAGCCGTCCCAAAAGGATACCATGGTCGATGGTATCGAAAGCCGCTGAGAGGTCGAGAAGAGCCAGGATGGATGCACTCCCTTCATCCCGCTCTCGCCAGAGATAATCCGTAAATGCGACCAATGCAGTTTCCACCCCATATCCCAGCCTGAAACCTGACTGGAAGGGGTCCAGATAATCTGTTTCATCCAGAATCCTCTGGAGTTGCAACACCACCACTTTCTCAACCACCTTCCCCAAAAAAACTTGGCCATATTTTCATGCATACTTGGAGGTCTGCAAAAATGGGGTAGGGTTACATGCAGGCTATTATTTGCCTACTCCTGATCTAACATGTACATTTGTTTACAAGGAACTTGAGGTGAATTATGGTGTGTCATACAGGACTGAATCATGTTCAGTAGTAATCCTGAATTTGGTCCTTTGTCATTCAAAAACCAGGTTCACGTAAGTTCTTTCTTACAGAACTCCAAGGAGTGGACCAAAATGGTAATCAGGAACATTGCAGCCTCTGGGAAGTTTTCCAGTGACAGGACCATCAAAGAATACGCCCGTGATATCTGGAATGTGGAACCTTCTGACCTCAAGATACCACCACCCAATGTACCTCGAGATGTGGCTGATGAGAAGTTGGCCAATGATTCAGCTGAAAAGTTGCGTGTGTGAATCTGAGAAGTCCTACGAGATTTAACTCTGCATGGATAATGCACAGTACTGTACATTGGGAAAAGCATGCACAGATTTGTTTAGCAAGTAATGGTAGTAAAATGGCCTCTTCTTTTCTCCTTTGCTTACAAACACTGAGGGCAGTTGGGATCTCTTAAGCATTATATACATCACACAGATTTAAATGGGCTTGAGCATCAGAATTCTCCCCCTTCCCTTCCTTTGGAACCCTGGGAATTGTTGTTCCAAAAAAATAATTGCTTATTTCATCTGATGGCTTCTAAGTGGGCTGGACCATACAGTATCTCTCTCATGGTAGCCAATATGGCCACTGGCCATACTAGGTGCTAGTCCCAACACAACTAGAGAGTACCAGCTTGAGGAAGGCCGCTCAAACAAATTTTGGTGCCCTTGCCCAATCACTCTCCAGGATGCTGGGGCTTGATTGGGATGGCACAGCAATAAATTGACTCAAAGGCCTTTGGTTACATCAAAGGGCGCATTTTTACTAATTTATAGTGGATGTTATAAAAAAATGCCATTAGCGAGACTGAATCATGTTTGCTCAGTTGTTGTCTTTTAAAGAAAATGAAAGATGTTGTGCAAGATGTATATTCATAAAATGAACTCTTAGCAGAAAGAATAGTATATTTTAAGAGAGAGAGGTGTTAAAACAAAATCCGTATAGTTGTATAGAATCTGGATAACATGGTCTTCCTTCAAGAGGTGAGCATAGAAGTCTGCTCCTACTTACCAATGATAGTCATTTGAAGTATTTTGAAGAAACCTTGTGCTTTTCAGCAGGTGTTAATTACAATACGAAGCCTTTGAGGAAGTTGCACTATATAGTATAAATCAAACTGATTCATACTGGCAACATAGCTTTGAGTAGGAAGACACGTTGAGAGGAAAAGGATGTTCTGCTGAAGTAGGGCTTACAGTAACCAAGATGAGATGCATTTATAGAAAAAGAAGCATTTTTTGCAAGGCTCGAAAACTCCTGTATTTTTGCCCAATAATGTTGTCTTGTGGTGTACACCTGGAAATTCATGATAAAATAAACTGAAATCCACTTTTTTATCTTCCAACTGTTCACTGCTTTAATATCCATGGCAAATCAGTCTAAGAACTGATGTCTCCTTGAGGTTGCTATCAAAGTCAATGTCCACTTGATTGCTGATCCTGCTTAATGCTCTCGAGGAAGTCTCTGTTACGGAATACACAGAAAGGATTTATGTTCTTTGGATTTGGTGCCGTATAAAATCAACCTCCTGCTCAAATTGTTTGGTTCATTTGGACAAGGTTTGGTAGGATATTTTATGCAGAAGAATTGTGAAAATACCTACAAACTCTGGCAGCAGAAGTTTTATGCACATATCTGCCATTTCAATGTAATATCCTGCCCTTCTACCCGTAGAGAACTCAAGGCAGCTAAAAGTTCAGAATGAAATATTAACTAATTAGAAACCATCAAAACAATGATAATATATCTGACCATAATATTTTAAATAGGGCTGGAACAATATTTATAACCACCCAGAGTCCCCTTCAGGGGAGATGGAGCGGTAATAGAAATTGAACGAATAAATAAATAATATAATATAGCCCACTGACCATTCAATGGTGGTCATCTGAACTTTCCCATTCATTTAGGTTCACCTTCCCCAACTCCAGCCAACACAGCCGTACAACATGTAGCAATAACAATTGGCCAGTCCGGGCATGTATGGAACAGAATTACAGCATGATAGATTTTCAGCCACTACTGCTGGAGCTCCACTCCAAAATGAGCTGTCTCTTGAAATCTCGTCAGATGTACTAGCTTACCTGATTAAGCTACTCTTAAGTAAGAAGAAAGGGGCGTGGTGGCTCAGCAGGTAAGACGCCAGGCTTGTCGATCGGAAGATCACAAGTTCGGAGGTTCAAATCCCTAGCCCTGCGTGCGGAGTGAGCTCCCGCACTAGCTCCAGCTCTTGCCAACCTAGCAATTCGAAAGCATGCAAATGCAAGTAGATGAATAGGTACCACTTCGGTGGGTAGGTAACAGCGTTCCGCGCACGTCATGCTGGCCACATGACCGCGGAAGCGTCTTCAGACAACGCTGGCTCTTCGGCTAACAAACGGAGATGAGCACCGGCCCCTAGAGTTGGACACGACTGCACAAATGTGCGGGGGGAACCTTTACCTTTAAGTAAGAAGAAGTCTACATTTTGCCAGTTAAAATGGATTTTCTCTACTGTGGCCCAGTTAATACAGCATATGAAACTGTAATGTGGTTGCTTTGGGTCTCCCTTAGTATGTTCCATGAATACGGTCCTTTGGGCTTATTCAGTAAACCATATTAAGCAAATCACGGCTTAATATAAACCCAGTCAAACTTGTAGTGTATTGGGTTGGACTGTATTCTGTGCCCTTCTCGGTCTCAAGCATCAACAGGGAAAACTCTTTTCACAGAAGTCTTGAAACAGCATAAACTTGACTCAGTGTGCTTACGTTAGAATGGAAGCGAGTTGAGGATGAGAGGAGATGTAGTCGTGCCCCAAACCCATAGAAGGTGGGAAGGAAAGAAACTTGATGTGGTCTTTCTTCTCAGAGGCACCATATGTGATCTCAAAGAGCTGTGCATGTAGAAAAAGGCAGGGTGAGCATGAATTGCCAAGAGGACTGTAAGTACTGTGGCAAACTGATTTTTCCCCACTCAAGAATGGAGTTAAATACAGGTAGTCCTTGACTGACAATCACAATTAGAACCGGAATTTCCATCGTAACTCGTTGCGGTCGTAAGTCGAGTCACCATGTGACTGGACCAGATTTTACGACCATTTTTACAGCAGTTGTTAAGCAAATCACCGTGGCTGTTAAGCAAATCCAGCTTCCCCAGTGGGCGTTCTTTGGCGGAAAATGGCAAAAAAGTCGCAAAACGCGATCACGTGACACACTGTAACCAGTCGTAAATGCGAGCTGGTTGCCAAACGCCCGAAATGCGATGTGACCGCGGGGGATGATGCGATGTTTTGCAATGCTCAGAAGTGCTTTACAGGCACTCCTAGGTGGGGCTCTGAAATGTTGACCTTTCGTGGGGGATGGAGGTCCTGCTGCCTGAAATTGTGACCTGACCGTACTTGAGAGAGAGTGACTTGCCAAAAATCATCCAGAAACCTAGGCTCTACATAGACTTGGTCCAATACTGTAACCTAATTTGCCACCCAGTTTAGTTGGCTCAGAGCCTCTCCAAACCTGAACAACTTCCTATGTGAAGGCACTATTATTTCCAGCAAGTTCCCCTGGAAGGCTTATGGGGCAACAGCATCTGAATGTTCAGAGAGCCTGGCCTCATTTCTGCTGTTGAAATTCTACTGCTTATCCCTGGCTAATCTATGGTGTCTTAAAATTACATATAATGCACACCTGCTTGGGTCCCTCCCACTGGAAGTTGGATTGTCTCTTCAAATAAAAGATGGGGTGCTCTGTTTGTTCAGGATATGGCTATGCTGTCAAGTATTTAGGACAATGGTTTAAAGGGAGTTAGTAAAGGGAGAGCCGAAGTCTGTAGCCACTGGTCTACAGTGAGGAAGAATCATCCTGAGAACTAAATGGGAAGAGAATCTGTTCCTCTTCTCTCTCCCTGTTCTCAGTACTAGAACATCCCACGAATGACCACAGGTATATTTTGCTAACGTCATTTGAGGATTTTTTCCAAGACTGCTATGGAAGCATAAAACTATATCGATGGTGCATGCTGCAAAAGTAGATGTTCCAAATACAATGCACAATTAGCAGGAAAAAAAACCCTGTTAATATATGCAGTGACTTTCCACTTATATAACGTATATCTATTGGAAGAGTGAACTGTAAGGATTTGTGTATTATCTCTTTATGTGTACAGAGAACCCTTTTAAAAGAGTAATTGACCGCAGTTACTGCTTAGTTACCTTTCTTCCATGTTGTACAGGTATCATATTGTCATCTTCTGAATGTAAGATCAAAATAGGACTAGATAACACTTTCAGACTGTGGAGAAGAAAAAAACGTTTTAGCTGAATTTAGCTGTTTTGTCATATCTTTATCCTGCTTTTCAATCAAAAATTGTCTTCCAGGTAGCCGAATTACATTTCTAACCATTAACGAAAGCTTAGGTCATTGTGGGCTGCAATCCTTTGATTCCTGGCAACGTATCCCATGAAGCCATAGGACAACTTAGCTCTCCCACTCCAAAGATGGAGAGAGATCACCTTTGCAGGAGGAGATCTTAACTTAGGAAACAACTTCCCAGCCATTTCAGAAAGGTTTACATTTTTATGAGTCACTCATTTTTCTTTCTAGTACAAATTGTTTGCAGTTGTACCTTTAGCATCCCATTTCCTAGGATTTCCCATCTTTTCCTGGATACTTTCCCCCTTCAAATCAGTGGATTTCAAGTCACTGGATCAAGCCTATCCTCCATCTGAGTTCATCAAAATCTATCTGATTCTTCTCTATTCCTCCTCTCCTGAATATCACAAATGTGGTACATAGAGAAAATAAGCAGGGCCAGCAGACAAATTGTGGAACCCATGCCTTCAGATGCTACCATATTCAACCAATAGGATCTGCAGGATCTTGCTGTTTTTGTCAAAATGATGAAAGCACTGTTGTGGCGTCACACACAACCTCTCCCTCTTTTGGTCAAGTGCACAATAATGTCTCCACACACATAGAAAAGGGGCTGGTGTTGCATTGTAACATTGCCTTTGTCAATCTGTCCCTCCCTGCAGACACCATTGGATCTAACATTTTGAAAGAAGCAAACCAAGCCTATCATTTGACTGCAGCACGAAGTCAATTCTCAGAATAGTAAAGGACAATTTATTCCATAACCTGGTATCTTCCAGATGTTTTGGGACTGTATAACTCTGAACTCACTTTTCATCATTAGGAAAGTACATGTCAGCTCGGGCCATTGTGTCCAAAATGAAATACTCAAAGCCAGGAAACTTGCGGTAGATCTGGTTGAAGAAAATAAGAAAAGATATTTTCCATTCATGGAAACTCCTTTGTCAACTGCCATAATAAATAACTTGATTTATTTGTTTATTTACAAGGATTATAAGTCACTCCAGTCAAAACTGACTCTGAGCAGCATACAATTCCCCTCTTCACAGATTCAGATGGAAAACTAAATTAAACATAATATCAATAAAGAAAGTAAGGAATGTAAAAATTGGAAATACCATGCTGACTGGAGCAGCAATTAAGCCACCATCCCTCATCAGAAGCCTGCTGGAATAACCATGTTTTAATGGACTTTCTAAAGGCCAGGAGAGAGAGGCCATTTGAATGTCTGAGGGTGAGGTATTCCAGAGGATGACATCCAAAACTGAAAAGGCAGCTTCCAAGGTCTCTACAATTGGCAGGCTCCGAGAGACGGGACCCAGGGTGAGCCTGCCTTACCAGATCTTAATGGGCAGGCAAATGATTGTGGGAGCAGCAAACCCCCCCCCCCGACACCTAGTCCTGAATCACAAAGGGCTTTAAAGGTGACAACCAGCACCTGAAATTGCACATGGAAGCCAACTTGTAACCAGTGCTGCTGTCACAGATATCATATGGGCATATCAAAGCATGCACATAACTACTTGAGTTGCTGAATTCTGGACCAGCTATATCTTCCAAATGCTCTTCAAGGGCAGCCCCACGCAGAGTGTATTGCAGTGATCCAATCAAGAGGTGATTAAGGCACGAGTGGCTGAGTAAAGCCTCCCGTTCCAAGGAAGATTGTAACTGGCACACAAGGTGGAGGTGTGTGAAGGGCTTCTTGGCCACTGCTGCCACCTGCTCATCAAGCAGGAGCTGAGAGTCCAGAAGGACCTTCAAATTATGATCCAGGTCTGTAAGGGATTGTAATGCAATCCCTTACAGAAGTAAAGATGGAATCTCTCCAGAATGAGATGGCTTATGAATCCAGAGCCACTCCATCTTGATGAGATTAAGTCTCAACCTGTTCTTCCCCAATCGGACCCTAACAACCTCCAGCACATCAACTGCATCACTTGGTTGGCCTGAGAAGTAAAGAGAGGAGGTTGAGTATCATGTCAGCGGATGACCTCACCCAGATCAAGCAACACCAGAATAGTCTGATTCCCCCATGACAGTCTTTCCAGAGATCAACTACAAGTGTGATTAATGTGTGCCATACCCAGGTCTGGAACCTGACTGAAACAGGTCCAGGTAATCTGTTTCCTCCAGGGCTCGCTGCAGCCACAGCCCCACCATTTTCTCAACAAGCTTCCTCAAAAAGGGAAGGTAGGAGACTGATTGATAACAATAAACTGGATTGAGCAATGGTTTCTTGAGGACAAGATGCAGCACGCCCTCACTCAAGGATGCACTGATATCAAATATATACTGAAAACCTAGTATCTAATTTGTTCTTAATAATAAAAGTGAGAAGAATATTAATGGAGAAATATAAATTATTCTTCCTGTCCAGGGAATCCCTTTTTCTTTGCTAATTGTGTTCCATACGGTAAGGAAGTCCTTGAAACATAACTGTGACCCTCTGATTGTAGCTGAACTACAATTCCCAGCATCCCTCATTGGCTATACAGACTAGGGCAGGTGGGAGTTTTTGTTCAGCAACCTCTGGAAGGACTCAGGTTCCCCACCTTTCTTCTAATTGTGTTCTGATATCCACTTTCTCTTCTCTCCTGCATGAACACAGACTCCGAGGTCCAGCTTGCTCAACCTACCTAGGTGGACCCAATTCCAGGAGTTCCCAGAGCTCAAGTGAGCCAAGCACATGTTTTCACAACAGCTCAGCACGCGGTTACGTAAAGAGTGCCAAAAGTATGTGTGGAACTAAAAGTAAGAACGCTAAGACTTACTTTTGTCATTGGGATGGTGGCAGCTGCATCCCGGATGCTGGTATAAGGAGCCTCCAGGATGATTGCGTCCACTGAGATACCTTCTGGGGGGGGAAATATAGGGTTATATCAGGAAAAAAAATCCATGGAGAGAAAGCCCTCATCCTGAAAAACAAATGCAAGAACCAGAGAAACAAGGTACACTGGTCTAGCAGAGACAAAGTACATCAAAGCCTCAAGGCTGAATACAATCCACAATTTCCAACATCAGATTAAAGAAGCAGGAGTTAAGAGGGAAGGCCCAGTTAATTCTCCAAAACAATTGCATTAAGAGCTGAGTTTTATTACTGGCTACTCTCTTCTTACCCCCCCCCCCCCGTTTTCTTGAAAAATTAGGGCTGCTGCTGCCCTTCCTGTGCATGTGAACCTTGGATGGTGGGCTCCAAAAAGTAGGCAGAATCAGAATAAATTAGTAGGTGGAGCTAAACTGAAACTAAATGAGATTACGTTTGTATAAAATTACTTAAATGCAATTAGTATAATTACTCTAGGGCAGTGTTTCTCAATCTTAGCAACTTTTAAGATGTGTGGACCTCAACTCCCAGAATTTCCAGCCAGCAAGCTGGCTGGGGAATTCTGGGAGCTGAAGTCCACACATCTTAAAATGGCTAAGGTTGAGAAACACTGCTCTAGGGGAATGTCATGATTTCCCCATTCAATCACCCTGAAAATTACAATTTGATGGCACCTTTTACAAGAGCTCTGAGACCACACCCAAAGCAGCCCAAAGGCAACAGGTTGCACAACTTTGCTTGTCTGCAATTTGCAGACAATTCGGCAATGGAAAACATGCACGGCCCTTCCCCATTTTTAACATTCAACATTGATACAGCCAGTGAGAAAAATGCATTGTAACAGAATTAACATGCTCAATCAGCAGAATTAAGTGATACAGGTAAGAACTAGGAGCTTCCATTTTTGTTACTTGTCCCCTGTTCTTCACAGGCAGGGGTGACTGCAGGGGGTGTCAAAAAAGTCAAGATGGCAGCCATGATCTCACAATCAAAGCCTTGCCCCCTAAGCACATGCAAATTGCTCGAGTAAATGATCCACATTATAATGTGGATAGCAAAAAGGAGCATGGGCCACAAGGGCAACTGTACACACACATACACACACCCAGCTGTGCAGTCTTTTGGTGTTTGGGGCCACATGTAATGGTGTTGGGGAGGGCAGTTTGCATGGATGGGCAACAATGCAAAATGAGTGAAGCTAATCATGCATTATAATCATGACAGAAAGCTCTGGCGTGGACTGGTCCATGAAGTCACGAAGAGTCGGAAACGACTGAACGAATAAACAACAATCATGCATTAGATTTTCTGATGTTTTTGCTGTTTGTGGGTATTTGGATTATATTTTTTTAACTGTCTTAAACTTAAGTTGCAATTTTCATTCCCCGCCTGGCGTATAATGGCAAAAAATGAAAAAAACAATGTCCTTGGGATACAGTAAAAACTGTGAGTGTCCCTGAGCTGTAAGTTGCCCTCCCCTGCATTAGACTCATTCCCAAGCCTATTTTGCAGAGGAAATCTTGTTTGAGCTATTAAGCCAGAGCTTTCCAAACTTTTCATGTTGGTGACACACTTTTTAGACATGCATCATTTCGCGACACACTCTTACAGCAAGGTATCATTTTGCGACACACTCTTACAGCAGGGCACAAAGCAGACACTAGGGCCTGCGTGGAATCACAGCAGGTTTGGAGGCAGCAAGGCACAAGGCAGGCACTAGGACCTGCGTGGAAACCTGGCAGAGCAGGTTTGGAGGCAGCAAGGCACAAGGCAGGCACTAGGACCTGCGCAGAATCACAGCAGGTTTGGAGGCAGCAGGGCACAAGGCAGGCACTAGGACCTGCGCAGAATCCTGGCAGGGCTCGGAGGCAGCAGCAGCCGCGACACACCCAGACACTGCAGCCGACAGTGTGCGACACACAGTTTGGAAAGCTATGTATTAAGCACTTGGGATCTGCCATGATGCACTTGGAAGGGAGGAACCATATAAGAAACTTGCATAATGGTACCATTTTCACTTTGCTGAGAGAGACAGGAGAAGAAGCTACAAGGAACTGGAAGGTGAACATTAACGCAGGAAAGAACATTGTGTATTACAGATTCTTAACAGACTTCTGGCAGCTCAACCATAACAGATAAACTGCAGGGGATAATTTCTAGAGCAGTGTTTTTCAAACATGGCAACTTTAAGATGTTTGGACGTCAACTCCCAGAATTCCCCAGCCAGCATGGGAATTGACGTCCACACATCTTAAAGTTGCCAAGTTTGAAAAACACTGTTCTAGGTCATACAGACTATGCAAAAAGAGACAAACTCTTCCACAACAATTCAGTGTAGAGATGTGACTTTCTCCATATATATATATACAGTATATCAATAGTTACCTTGTTCTTTCAACTTTCTGGCAGTATTGGTAGCAATTCTACAAGGAAAGAGGAAATAGTGAGGGCAGAGCAAGCCTTAACACATCTATTCTGAAGTAAGTCCCATCCGTGTGGTTTGTTTCCACATAAATTAGGGAAGAGCTACAGCCTTAAACACTTTCATAATTGCCAAAGAGGCCCCCTCTCAAACCCACTGAAAGCTTATTCAATCTGTGATCTTAGTATATTTCAGCTATTTCAAGTAAGCATTTTAGAGTTCAAAAAGGTTAATTTTATTTTAAAGTAATTTTGAGGTTGGAGTTCAGCAGGTGTTGCATTGCTGATCCCTAGCTTATATATTCCTTTGAAATTTTCCTGACTCTGATAATGCTACAGTGGCTTTGGTTTTGGTTTGTAAAAAATGTAAGAGTTCATGCACTCCCATAGACGTAGACATACACACAAGTGCCCAAATCATAGTCATCAACTTTCAAGACGCCAGGCAGAAACATTTTTCTCTTGCTCTGGAGCTCAAAATGACAAACCTACCCGGTGCCCAGAGAATGTCCCCAGAAGACGACCAAGCTATTCCCACTCCGCGCTTTCACCCAGTCGTAAAGGCAGAGAACATCTGTTGTAAAGCCTTTTTCACTAGGCTCACCAGTAGAGTCTCCATAGCCTTGGAGAAAGCAGCTGGCGGTTAGAGGGAAATACACTGAACACCTAGAAATCAATTTTGCATTGAAACTTACCTCTGTAGTCCACAGCCAGGACATGGAAGCCACCATCACTCATTGCCTGTTTTAAAAGTTAGACAAATTTCAAACACAAACAGCTTTCTAAAAGGGAGGAAGAGTGATCCAAAACAAAGTTAACTGTCCACAAAATGCTGGCACTAAGACATAATGTCAACCCTTCAAGGCAGATCAGACTAGGAATCCAGGGTCATGTAGGTCAGTACAGTAATTACTGTAAAGCTATAGTAACAGAATCTTGCAAGTCTGAATGTGCTTCCCATCTCCTTCCCTTTACCTTTGTGTGAACTAGGGAGGGTCTTGTCTGAGACGTTTACTCAGGTTACATTCCTACCCCAGACTCCCGTCCCTTTTATCTGACTGTTGCCTTGGCAGTGGCTCTTCCTCCTGTCCCTCAAGGCCTTTCCCACTTCCCTCTATACATAATGCAGTTGGGTTGGGATTATGATATTGTGCACCCGGCCATTTAGAAGCAAAAAACATGGTTTACAATTTTGTGTACTGTGTAAACCCAGCCAAAAAATCCAGCTATCCAGATTTACTTGTGTTACTAACATAATCAACCTTAGGCATAAGCCTCCGAACACATTTCTCCCTCTCCTAGAATCCTGCAAGTATGTCTCCCTCACCAGAAGTGACCAGATCAGTATCATCCTCATAACCCTGGACCATTTTAATGCACTTGCATGAAACCCATCGGGGAAGAAGGAGCAAGCTGCTCCCATGCCTATCTGGGTAGTTTTTCAGGGACACGGTTTAAGAACTTATGAAGAGCCCTTGTAGTTTGGTTATTTATTTATTTATTTATTTACAGCACTTATAATCCATCCCAATCCGAAAGTATCCAGGGCAGTGTGCAACATTAGAACAAATAATAAAAAACAAAATTGATAAAGAAAACTGAATCAAAATCCAAGATAAACACCAGTAATCAATTAGCCGAGGCCAAACGCTGAAATAAAACAAATTTAACAATTCTGGCAGGCATTGCCTGACGTATCCTAGTGTTGTACCATTTAGGGCAATGTTTCTCAAACTTGTGGGAGTTGAAGTCCCTGCATCTTAAAGTTGCCAAGTTTGAGAAACACTGATTTAGGGCTTTGAAGGTAATGGCCAGCCCTTTGAACTGGACCTGGAAACCTTCTGGCAGCCAAAGGAGTGGCTTTAATTATATAAGTCACTATACATTGGTGGGTTGTCCTACCAATAATCTTGCTGCTGCAAAATGACCCAGCTTCTGGGTCCTTCTCAGAGGCTTCCAGGACCCAAGAAGAATCAGTAGGAAACCACCTTTCTCCACTGCTTTTCCCCACTGAACCTGGGGGATGTTGGACTTGATTATTGATTGGTTAAACCTGTTTCTACCCCACCACAACCAAAAGGTTCTTGGCAGCTAATGTACACTTTATTAGACTATCTAGTCAAGTAGAGAATTCAAACTACAAGCACAGCCAGATGGTGGCATTAAAGTCCACCAATTGCTGGTAGAAGTGTCACTGCTCCCATTCCTGATCCCTATTCTGTCTCAATTACAAGGTTAGGGAATGCTGCTCTCCTTACTGTTTTAATGCAGGACAAGTTAAGGACAATGACTGATGGATTCCCCTGCCTTCATTTCCCTCCCACCAAGGGTCATCTGGCAGGAGGAAAGGCAGCTACCAATTGTGCTCCTTAATGTACATTAGGGTTTGGCCAGCATAGGTGCTCACACCTTGGTATGTCCATGTAACACCTCTGCTATGTAAGCTGTGTTAGTTACTAGTAAACCTCTGAGTGCAATTTAAGGTGCTGGTTGTGATTATGAAGCCCCCCCATGAGATAGGGCCTAGTTATTTGAGGGACCATCTTTATCTTATTGTTTCTGCCTGTGTGGTAAGATCTGACAGAGAGGGCATCCTCCAGGCTCCATCTTTAAAACAGTGTCATCTGATGGGACCCAGATGACATGCCTTCTCTGTTGCAGTACCTGCCTTCTGGAAGAGCATTTCCCGGGGTTTCAGTTGTCCCACCCCTGCTGTCCTATAAACAGGCTTTGAAGGCCTGGCTATTTTCTCAGGTGCTGGGTTAGGAGGTATGTGCCTTTGTGAGAACTTATCAGTATGTCAGGTGTTTTAAAGGTAAAGGTTTTCCCCTGCACAGTCGTGTCCGACTCTAGGGGCCAGTGCTCATCTCCGTTTCTTAGCCGAAGAGCCAGCGCTGTCCGAAGACGTTTCCGCGGTCATGTGGCCGGCATGACGCACGCGGAACACTGTTACCATCCCACCGAAGTGGTACCTATTTATCTACTTGCATTTGCATGCTTTCGAATTGCTAGGTTGGCAAGAGCTGGGGCGAGTGCGGGAGCTCACTCCGTCACGCGGCACTCAGGTCTCGAACCGCCAACCTTCCGATCGACAAGCCTGGCGTCTTTAGTCCCTCATTATTGCCTTTTTTTAAAATTGGATTTTTTTTTAACCCAGACCTCACCCAGAGTTGTTTATGAGCTGGGCAGCCAATAAATTTGATTTTGAAATAAATATCAGTAAACGGCAAAAACTGTGTTGAGAGAGGAAAAGCACTACTTTAAAACTGGAAGAATTAAAGATAAGGTCACAGTTGCTGGCACAGGCATCCAGCAAGCCACAATGATTCAAAATAACATTTCTCATGTTGTCATGCAAATGGTGTAATTAATGATGTCATGACATCTGATGCAAGTACGTAAATTGCATCATCGGAGCCATGGCATACCTTCTTCCTTGCTCCTGTCCTGGTGGATGTCCACAGCAGTGGGCTGGGGTGGGATGAAGGCAATATAATGAGGACATGCCATATAAAAATGGTTACCAGGACATGCTCATGCTGCTGTTAGGGCAATACAAGGATGAGCCCTACATCTATAACCACTTCTAAGAAGACCAGCATAGGTGGGCATACCGTATCTGGACAATCAAGGCAACAGTTGGGTTCTCGGTGTTCTCTGACGTTGTTTTTCTGCAGATGTTGTTACCAGGTTGGGTAACATCATCAGTACATAGGGGAGTGGAGTTGCTGATGGCTTATATAGAGCAGCTTGCCATGCCAGTCTTGGTTGGGGGGTGGTTTCTTCCTTGATTGTTTATATGTTGGTTGCTAAGGAGGATGTGCTCTGGACTATTAGTTTTCTAAACTATAACTTTTGGTTATACCCTTTAAATGGTATGTAGATGGGGTTTAGCTCTATATGTCTGTTGATGGTTGATCTGTTGGAATGTATATATGTACTTATTTAAACAATTTGTATAGCAGCCCATCTCACAGGCAGTGACTTTGGGCAGCACAGAGAGGATTAAAACCAAAAGAAACAAGGTAATAATGCAAAATAATGGACCCAAATACTGGTAAAAATAATGGTAATAATAAAATGACATATGCCCAAGGTCTAAAAACATTCAATTTTCAATCAATAAACAAACAAATCCATCAACAACAATGCCATGCTTCCAGGAATGCATTCTGCCAATCTTCTACCTGTCTGTCCTACAGAGTGGCTGTTATAGTCCTTACAGTATATGTTGTAAATGACTCCCATTTCTTCTTCTTTGGTTACTGGGTCTTTGGGTTTGCTTCAGATGTTTTGGAGGGATTTTATTGTTTTGTAAGCTACAGTAACACCAAGGGGTAGCAGTAGTCTGTTGGCTGTCTCAGACATGTTTTTGATGTAGAGTTATCCTTTTCATCCTAAGTATTCATGAACATCAACAGACAATCTAAAGAATGTTCAACTTGTCTTCTGACTGCCCATTGATGTTCATGGATGCTTAAGATGAAAAGGATAACTCTCTCAACATGTAGTCAATTTCAGCTGGGAAACTTGACAATTTACATCAAGCCATATCCAAAAATTCTAGGGAACTCCAATTTATTATTATTTTAAATTTATTAGAGCTGTCCTCTCCCATAGACTCTGGGCAGCTTACAAATACAAATCCTAAACACTAAAAACCATTAAAACATACAACCCCATAGGCCGCCCAGACTGAAACAATCAAATAATGCAGAAAACCACTAGATGACACCAAAGAGACAAGGATTTCTGCACCTCTTTGCTTCCATTTACTGGCCAGCTCCATAGGGCATGGAAGTGCTCTATTGGGTATGTTCCAAATGAGTATTTGCAGCAGAAAGAAGGGCAGACTTTTGAAGAGACTATAAAATGCTAGTTTCATGCAGAGTTTAAAAATAACAATAAAAGGACTATGTGAAGATTTAGCAGCAGGCAGATCAATGTACAGAATTTGTTTGACTGCTAAGAATAAGATCCTCAGTCCTAAAGAGTGAAAATGAATACACAGAACAGGTAGTTAAAATGGAAGAGGCCGCAAATAGCAGTAGGACATCAAGAAAACTATTATTTCTGCCCATAAGGCTGGCACATGCACAAACAAGCTAGCCAATCCCCGAATAAAGAGCAAGGCATGCCACGGCACCGATCTGTGAAAAACAGAGGCACTGGAACCCAAGCAAACTATACTATAGACAGATTCTTCGAAGAGTTTTGGGCAGCACCTACCTTTATGAAATTAACTCGGTGGCTTGTTGCCCTGAAAGAGAATTCAGAGATTAGCTGCCTCAGAATACCAAAGGAACAAGTACTGGAGGATGTTATAGCTGCCCACTTAACTGCTTCCAGAAGCATCTAGTTAACCCTAATGGTCCTCAGGATTCTGGTCTAGGTGGGTATTTGGTCTGACCTAGCAACCAAGCTCTTCGGATGTTCTTTGACAGCCTTCCTCCAACTGGGTGCCCTCCAGATGTCTTGGCTTCTATAATGTAGCCAGTATGGCCATGCTGCCTAATGAATATGGGAATTAAAATTTAATACAGCTGGAAGGCATCAGACTGGACAAGCTGTACTGATGTCCTCAGACTAACCGTTGGTTTTATTTTAAAATTCTTATTCATAAATGGTTCTTGAGGGGGGAAAGGAAAAAAGGAGTTATTTAGCTCCTGGCCTTCAGGAAGAACTTATTCTGCCGCCTCGCCTGGGAAGGGAGGGGTAACAGTTCCTCCTGGGGATGGCTGGTGCCATAGAGCCCTTTTAAACACAAGTTCGTCGCCTCTTGGGTTTTATATTTATTTTATATTTATTTTAATTACTTATATTTATGATGATGGTATTATATGTTATTTTAATTGTTTGTTTTTTGTAAACCACCCAGAGTCCCCTTTGGGGGAGATGGGACGGTGATATAAATTGAATTATAAATAAAAATAAATAAAAATTTTGTTCCTTAACAACAGATACTTTAATGTAAGTGTTTGAGTTGGAAAACCTTGCACTGATGATGTTCCCTAACATGGTTTAAGAAAAAGTCAAGCTCTAACATCAAGCCAAGAACTAACAAAATATATTCAACTAGGTTACTGTCACACTTTATCCCAGCAATACTTATGTTAATATGAAAAGGTAAAATTAGACTTTACTCTGTAGAAGTACACTTCCTTCTCTCTGTGTTGATGGAAAAAACAAATAGCATAACTTGCAGCACTAAAGCTATCATATTTACATGCATTCCCTCTCTCTGACTAAGTATGTAAATGTGTGAACAGATAGATAGTTAAATCAGGATTCCAGTTCCCAACCTTTTCCTTTGTTCAAACCACTCCCTCCTCATCAAAAGCTTTTCTGAGGACCACAACAAAAATAGAAATCACCCTGGTATCACTGACACAGCATTTGTGGTTCTCCATTCAAAAAGTGGAATGATGAAATTCTGTGGGATCACTAAACATCATAAGAACTTTGTGTTCCCATATTCAGTCTTGTAAGGTTTGGGGAACAAACACTAAAAATCTTTCAAGATTTCAAATATGTACAAAACACAAGATATTGTGTTTGTGGTATGTGGGGGCAGGTGGGTATGGAGATATCTGCATGAGGGACCACCTGCAGCATCCTTGATTCCCTGACCCCATTGGGAACCACTGACTCAAGGCACTGTTGTATTATATTTATTTTATGAAATGTTATGATCAGTTCTATCAAATGTTATAAAAGAAAATCCAGTTCTTTTAACTGACAGTGGAGTCAGCTGGAATTGGTGAAAAGACAGCTCCAGATGGTACTGACTGGCTGGCATCCATAATATCATCAACCTACTTCTCCCCACATCTATTCAGTGGTTTTGCAATTATTTTTAACATAGGTTTCTGATGTTGTTATTTAATTATAAGGGAAAGGAAGAACGTGTACATGAACAAGCATGCCCCTGCTGTTTCAAAAGAACAAAACCTGTGGAGGAGAATGACATGATGGGAACTATACTCTAAATTTGCAATAGGCAGGAACCTTTTACAACTCATTTTTAAATTCCCCTTTGTCTTCTCTTGGATGCCAGCTATTAAGTTTCTCTAATTTCTATTTCCAGTTGGAAAATGTGAATGGATGTTCTTGTAACTAAACATGCATTTAAGTAACACTAAAGCCCATTATAAATAAAACACAGTAATGAAACAATTGAAAGAAGAAACTTTTAAAAATTGCAGACTATCACAAAAAAGAAACAAATCTGCAAAAGAAGTTCAGGCTCACGCTATCTGCAAAATGAGCAGGTGTTATGAGAACCTTTGTTGAGACAAACAAGGTTTTGTTTGCCAACATAATGAAAACCTCCGCAAGATGAAGGATGACTAACCATCTCTTTCCTCTTCCATTCATTTTAAAATGTCAGTCATGTTAAAATCCCAGACCTCCCTCCTGTTTATGCAGAAACAGGCCTCTGGGTGTATACGTCTTGCTGGATGAGAAACCGGATGCATTTCCCACATTATAGCAAGGTTGTGCAAGCGTTCTTGTAAAAGAAGCTGGAACAATGCTTTTTCAATATTCCAGAGTGGGAAGGGTTTTGCTCTGTCCTCCCTCCAGACAAACAAAAGCCCTGATAATGCCAGCTTCTTCTGACTTAGGAATGCCAGATCCTGGCTGTAGATATTTCCCAGGGTTATAATTTTAAATGCCAAAGGAACCTAATCATATATGATTAGCCTTGTAGAAAAGATGAGGTGTCACAAGAGTTTTGCCTCTGAAGCCACTACTCAACTCCTCCAAAGTTTTTCTTGCTTAGCCCTAGTGACCGTGAAAAGGTTGAGAGAAAATAAACACCGTGCAGAACATTGTGTAGGATCAGGGAGATTCTGGGGTGGTAGGACTGGAGCATCCTATCGGTTTTGTTTGCCGTAACTGGGCCTTAATCATGTCCTCCACCATTCCAGCCATCTGCCTTTGCCAGTGGTCTGCATCACAGACTATTCCTGCCTTTGGACTCCTGAGTTCCACCAGACTCTGAAATTCTTGCTACTTTGTATGTTTCGACAGAGTGGCGTTTGAGTTTTTGCTTTTCATGATGATTAGGCCAGGATGGGAACCCCCCATTGTTCCAAGCCAATGAACAGATTGGCAATTCTGACGTCATGTTAGAGACACTCTCACAAAATGGCCGCCACAGTGGTGGCTCACAGAATATCCACTACGAGCAGGCAAACTGATAAGGCAAACTGCCCGGTGCCTTCTCATCTCAGCTCCCTCTGCTTTTCACTACGCAGAGAAACCCACTTCTAAACAGAGCACTGGGCTGTAGCCCTCAATGATGTTTACTTTCTAAGAACATCTCTGGAACGCTACGTGTATCCCAGAAGCTTTCTTGGAAAGGAAGATTATACCGGAGACTGGCTCTGTGCTCTGCGGGATGCTGGCTTTCCATCAGTCTATTTCAGGGATCTCAATCTGTTGGCTGGGATCTTCCAGAGGTCACAAATAACTTGGAAAGAGGTCCTATTTTTTTTCTCAATCTGATCGCGAGCTAACTATTCCAATTCACTCTGGGTTTTAGTCTTCACTTTGATTGTGCAAGCTGCAATGGACAGTTGCCCTATCACAAAATTTGAGAATCCCTACAACACAGAGATTAAAATGGCATATTTATTTCTTGCATAACCCTAGCACTAATGAAATTATTAGCTTTATTCATGGGAACGTCATGTTGCTTGATTTATCATTTTATGGGATCATCATACTGCAAGTTTAAGAGTGCTGGCAACTTAAGAAACCCAGCCCATGATAAAGTAGGTGTGCCACTTCATGTCTCCAGCAAAGGAGATCGTTACCTTGTCGTGGTGCTGGAGCTTGAGCACCTCAATGAAACCATGAGCTAAACGGTGAAGGAACACCCAAGACAGGAAGGTCGTGGCAGAGAGGTCAGACTAAATACGATCCCTGGGGAAGGTAATGGCAACCCACCCCAGTATTCTTGCCGTGAAAACTAAATGGATCAGTACAACCAGAGATATGTCGGTATACCATCGGAAGATGGGACTCCCAGGTTGGAAGATGGTCAAAATGCTACTGGGGAGGAACAGAGGATACGTTCAACTATCCCCAGATGTGATGACGCAGCTAGCTCAAAGCCGAAAGGACGGCTAGCGGCCAACGGTGCTGGTGGTGAACGACGAATCCGATGTTCTAAAGATCAACACACCATAGGAACCTGGAATGTAAGATCTATGAGCCAGGGCAAATTGGATGTGGTTATTGGTGAGATGTCAAGATTAAATATAGACATTTTAGGTGTCAGTGAACTGAAATGGATAGGAATGGGCCACTTCACATCAGATGACCACCAGATCTACTACTGTGGACAAGAGGACCACAGAAGAAATGGAGTAGCCTTCATAATTAATAATAAAGTGGCTAAAGCAGTGCTTGGATACAATCCAAAACACGATAGAATGATCTCAATTCAAATTCAGGGTAAGCCATTTAACATCACAGTGATCCAAATATACGCCCCAACCACAGATGCTGAGGAAGCAGAAGTAGATCAGTTCTATGAGGATCTGCAGCACCTACTGGATAATACACCAAAAAGAGATGTTACTTTCATTACAGGAGACTGGAATGCTAAAGTGGGTAGTCAGACGACACCTGGAATTACAGGCAAGCATGGTCTGGGAGAACAAAATGAAGCAGGACATAGGCTGATAGAATTTTGCCAAGACAACTCACTGTGCATAACAAACACTCTCTTCCAACAACCTAAAAGACGACTTTATACATGGACTTCACCAGATGGTCGACACCGAAATCAGATTGACTACATCCTTTGCAGCCAAAGGTGGCGGACATCTATACAGTCGGTAAAAACAAGACCTGGAGCTGACTGTAGTTCAGATCACGAACTTCTTATTGCAAAATTTAGAATCAGACTAAAGAGAATAGGGAAGACCCACAGATCAGTTAGATATGAGCTCACTAATATTCCTAAGGAATATGCAGTGGAGGTGAAGAATAGATTTAAGGGACTAGATTTAGTAGATAGGGTCCCGGAAGAACTATGGACAGATGTTTGCAACATTGTTCAGGAGGTGGCAACAAAAAACGTCCCAAAGAAAAAGAAAACCAAGAAGGCAAGGTGGTTGTCTGCTGAGACACTGGAAGTAGCCCAAGAAAGAAGGAAAGCAAAAGGCAACAGTGATAGGGGGAGATATGCCCAATTAAATGCAAAATTCCAGAGGTTAGCCAGAAGAGATAAGGAATTATTTTTAAACAAGCAATGTGTGGAAGTGGAAGAAGACAATAGAATAGGAAGGACAAGAGACCTCTTCCAGAAAATTAGAAACATCGGAGGTAAATTCCAGGCAAAAATGGGTATGATCAAAAACAAAGATGGTAAGGACCTAACAGAAGCAGAAGAGATCAAGAAAAGGTGGCAAGAATATACGGAAGATCTGTATAGGAAGGATAATAATATTGGAGATAGCTTTGACGGTGTGGTCAGTGAGTTAGAGCCAGACATCCTGAAGAGTGAGGTTGAATGGGCCTTAAGAAGCATTGCTAATAACAAGGCAGCACGAGACGACAGTATCCCAGCTGAACTGTTTAAAATCTTGCAAGATGATGCTGTCAAGGTGATGCATGCCATATGCCAGCAAATTTGGAAAACACAAGAATGGCCATCAGATTGGAAAAAATCAACTTATATCCCCATACCAAAAAAGGGAAGCACTAAAGAATGTTCAAACTATCGAACAGTGGCACCTATTTCACATGCCAGTAAGGTAATGCTCAAGATCTTGCAAGGTAGACTCCAGCAATTCATGGAGCGAGAATTGCCAGATGTACAAGCTGGGTTTAGAAAAGGCAGAGGAACTAGAGACCAAATTGCCAATATCCACTGGATAATGGAGAAAGCCAGGGAGTTTCAGAAAAACATCTATTTTTGTTTTATTGACTATTCTAAAGCCCTTGACTGTGTGGATTATAACAAATTGTGGCAAGTTCTTGGTGGTATGGGGATACCAAGTCATCTTGTCTGCCTCCTGAGGAATCTGTATAACGACCAAGTAGCAACGGTAAGAACAGAGCACGGAACAACGGACTGGTTTAAGATTGGGAAAGGAGTACGGCAGGGCTGTATACTCTCACCCTACCTATTCAACCTGCATGCAGAACACATCATGCAACGTGCTGGGCTTGAGGAATCCAAGGCTGGACTTAAAATTGCTGGAAGAAACATTAACAATCTTAGATATGCAGATGATACCACTTTGATGGCTGAAAGCGAGGAGGAGTTGAGGAGCCTTATGACGAAGGTGAAAGAAGAAAGTGCAAAAGCTGGGTTGCAGTTAAACCTCAAAAAAACCAAGATTATGGCAACCAGCTTGATTGATAACTGGCAAATAGAGGGAGAAAAAGTGGAGGCAGTGACAGACTTTGTATTTCTAGGTGCAAAGATTACTGCAGATGCTGACTGCAGCCAGGAAATCAGAAGACGTCTACTTCTTGGGAGGAGAGCAATGGCAAATCTTGATAAAATAGTTAAGAGCAGAGACATCACACCGACAACAAAGGTCCGCATACTTAAAGCAATGGTATTCCCCGTAGTAACCTATGGCTGTGAGAGCTGGACCATAAGGAAGGCTGAGCGAAGGAAGATAGATGCTTTTGAACTGTGGTGTTGGAGGAAAATTCTGAAAGCGCCTTGGACTGCAAGAAGATCAAACCAGTCCATACTCCAGGAAATAAAGCCAGACTGCTCACTTGAGGGAATGATACTAAAGGCAAAACTGAAGTACTTTGGCCACATAATGAGAAGACAGGATACCCTGGAGAAGATGCTGATGCTAGGGAAAGTGGAAGGCAAAAGGAAGAGGGGCCGACCAAGGGCAAGATGGATGGATGATATTCTGGAGGTGACGGACTCAACCATGGGGGAGCTGGGGATGGTGACGGCTGACAGGAAGCTCTGGCGTGGGCTGGTCCATGAAGTCACGAAGAGTCGGAAGCGACTGAACGAATAAACAACAAAGCCACTTCATGTGGCCACCTGAAGCCACTTTCCCCCTCCCTTGATTGCCACCCCAACACAGATCACATATTCAGGATAATCTCAGCACTAATGTTCCCCTTCTGTTTTTAAGTATGAAATTCACCTGGTACCCCCATTGCCATGGAGATAGATGATGATGGGATTATCATCTGCGAGGGCTTCTTCATACCAGCTGAGGTCTTTCCCTTCAGCTTCCTTCCGTCTGCTGTCTGGTAGAGCATGCCTAAGACAGGAAGCCAATAGATCAGACGGGCCTCTTGTTAGTCTTGCAAGGCAGTCCAGACAAGAAGCACAACCAGGAGTACTAGCTCTATCTTTATTGTAAGGTTACATTAACAGAATCTTGCAAGGCTGAAAGTATTCCTCCCCTCCTTTCCTTTTACTCTCTGGAAAACCAGGGAGGGTCCCTTCTGAAACACTTCCCATGCCTCCTCTCCTTCTCTGGACTGAGATATCTTTTACATGCTGGTTGTCCAGTCTGAGGCTCTTCCTCCCGTCTCCCAAGGTCCTTCCCACATACCATTATGCCTCTTCAGCTAGAACATGAGGGTTCCCCATTGTTAAGAAAGAGAAGGTAAGCCACCTTTGTCCAAATTGTTTAATGAACCAAATCAATGAATGAATTGAACAAGCCTAGATATTTTTAAAAAGAATTAGATTCACACATACATCAACAGAAACAATGCAAAACTGGGAGTGACATTGATCTAGCTTCTTCACTACCAGGGATATCAAAAAATTCAATATGGCAACTGCAACCACACAATCAAGGATGCTTCATGCATGCATAAAGGGACAGGGGGTCAATCATGCAGTCGTGGCCACCATCTTGAATTTTTTTACTCTTCCACGAATGCCCCATCTTGCTACTTTGAGGTACTACTCTCTTGGCCCGAGATCTGATCTGAAGTGAGCATGACCAAGGGACCTCCAAGTTGGACCTATATAACCTATGCAAATGAGGCTGATGGAGCCAGGTACTTACTCACCAGATGCCAAACGTGATTCCTGGTTCAGAGGTGAGATAGAAGTTTTTGGTGTGATTTAGAAATACCTCAGGCTTCTGGTAATCCACTCCAAAAGGAAAAGCCACTGTAAAAAAAAACATGCTGAAGTTTGCTTTTAGTGAAATCTGTTGTCCTCCCCTCCCAGCCCCCCATGCCATGCCAAGCATGTTGAAGACATCAAAAGGTTACATTGCTTTACCTGTTTTTTTCTGCACCCAGAGAATGCTGGGAATGAATAATATTGGGATGGACGGGACCACGGATCCTTCAGAAAGAGTGATCCGCAGAGTTACACAACTACAATTCTGATATTTTGGACCAAGCAACATTTTCACGAGCCAAGAACTGCTGTATGCATTTGTTCAATAATATGCGCACCTAATTTTTTGAAAATGTATTTAAAATGGCCAAGATCTCACACAAGATCAATAAATCTTATGTCACATTGATGACCTTACACCTAGAAGAATGGCACAGTCTCAAAGGATCCTGTTCAACTCACACAATTTTGCAATCTGATGAGTGCTTGGCCATTTCATCTTTTAAATTCATGGTTATTTAAATGGTTATCGGAAGATCACAAGTTCAGAGGTTCGAATCCCTAGCCCCGCATGACGGAGTGAGCTCCCGCACTAGCCCCAGGTCTTGCCAACCTAGCAATTTGAAAGCATGCAAATGCAAGTAGATTAATAGGTACCACTTCAGTGGGATGGTAACAGTGTTCCACGCGCGTCATGCCGGCCACATGACCGCGAAAGCGTCTTCGGACAACACTGGCTCTTCGGCTAACAAACGGAGATGAGCACTGGCCCCTAGAGTCGGACACGACTGCACAAATGTGCGGGGGGAACCTTTACTTTTTAAATGGTTATAATCTAAAGCTGTCACAGTGATCCTGGCATTGTGCCAATCATATTGCCAGAACCCAGCTTTGGAAAATCAAAATGATATCAATAAGAGACAGGTGAGAAACATCTTAAATTCTCTGTCACATGAAACAATTATTAGGCTAGTATGATAGATGCTTCTTTTAAAATGGAAGATAGCATTAAAAATATCAAGAAGGGCATTTCCTCTACCTACAACTGCAGCTTAATTCCCCATTCATTTATTTCTCATGCTTACCCATGCTGGTGGAGTATATTTAGTAACTAATATTATATGATAGTAACTATATATCAATGCTTATTTAAGCAAGCATCTTTTAAGTATTAGCACTTTGTGAGAAAGGATTTTGGAGAGGTAGTTTGGTGTCGTGGTTAAAAGCCCTAGACTAAAAACTGGGAGACTGTGAGTTCTAGTCCTGGTTTAGACATAAGGTCAGCTGAATGGCTTTGGGCCAGTCACTCTCTCTTGCAGTTGCCAAGAAAACTGCATGGACTTGTCCACATATTTGACAGAATCAAGATTGACTCAAAGGAACAAAAAAACCATTTTTAAAAATATATTTTGCCTTTATTTAATTACACAGAAAAAAGGAACAAAAAAGAGAACATGGAATGAACTATAATGATTATAATGAAATGTGATCATCCTTCACTGAAATGTTTATGTAAAAAAGTATCTTCATATATGCATGAATGGACACTTTAACAATAACAACTTAGAAATCTTAGGGAGGCTATTAAAGTTGGTATTTTGCAACACAATTTTGAATGGATTTTTTAAGCAAGAAGTAGATCCACCCTGTGTTTTGATCAGAGTTATAATTGCATCATCTGACATTTCCAACAGAGACTAACTTAGTCAAGTTGGTAAAAACAAAGAAATTGTGAATGGTTTCCAACAAATCCTTAATTAGTAATCTATTTGTGAATTACTGCAGGCATACAGGAAGAAATGTATAGATCCTTCTACTTTCAATAGAGACACAGGGATAAAACAACAGGAATACTTACAAAAATTGAGATAGACAAATTTTCTTAACAGTGGAGGGAACAGTCGAACAACCAATGGTACAGAGGCATACATAATAAATACATTCAGTAACACCTTCTTGACTATAGGGATATAATCCAGAAGTCCCCTAGAGAGAGAGAGAAAAAAGATGGAATGAGATTTAATTTTTTGTTGCTTACAATAATAATTATATTGCTTACAGCAATAATTCAAGGACAAAAGGCTACTAGTTGTGATGGTTATATATTATCTCCAGCATTGGAACCAGTGTCTCTTTCAATATAAGTTACTGGGGAACCCGAAGAAGAGAGATGACTGATTGGCCACTGAAAGAGCAGAAGGCTGGACGACATGGCTTTTGATCTGGCACAACATAAAATGGAGATAACTATGGTTCTTCAGATGTTGGGCAATTGATCTCATTATCACTGACCATCAGCCATGAAATCTAGGCCAACATTTGGCAGCTGTTGGACTAGGTTTTGTTGTTTATTCGTTCACTCGCTTCCGACTCTTCATGACTTCATGGACCAGCCCACGCCAGAGATTCCTGTCGGCCATCACCATCCCCGGCTTCCCCACGGTCAAGTCCGTCACCTCCAGAATATCATCCATCCATCTTGCCCTTGGTCGGCCCCTCTTCCTTTTGCCTTCCACTTTCCCTAGCATCAGCTTCTTCTCCAGGGTATCCTGTCTTCTCATTATGTGGCCAAAGTACTTCAGTTTTGCCTTTAATATCATTCCCTCAAGTGAGCAGTCTGGCTTTATTTCCTGGAGTATGGACTGGTTTGATCTTCTTGCAGTCCAAGGCACTCTCAGAATTTTCCTCCAACACCACAGTTCAAAAGCATCTATCTTCCTTCGCGCAGCCTTCCTTATGGTCCAGCTCTCGCAGCCATAGGTTACTACAGGGAATACCATTGCTTTAAGTATGCGGACCTTTGTTGTCAGTGTGATGTCTCTGCTCTTAACTATTTTATCAAGACTAGGTTATTTTCAACTTAATTACTACTTGTGGTTCAAAATTAGAACTTCTGCTTTACAAAATTCCTGCTCAAGGTAAGAGAAAGCTGAAAGCTACAAGACAACAATGGAACTGTAGAAAGCTCTTCAGCTTCCAGTGGAAGGTTTCACAAGGAAATATCTGGGATAACATGAAACTAATTATCTGGATTCTGATACAATACTGGGCTCAGTGATAATGGTGCCTATGCAAAACCCAGCTAACAGAGCAGTTTTAAAAGGATACCAAAGACCATCTTAAGAGGATGCTCCAAAAAAAAAAAAAAAAAAACACCTCAACATGTCTAAGCATAAATCTTACATTTTGATCACATCTACAGCCTGGTTTACATAACTGTCTAAGCAATAATGTGATTTTCTTGGCTTGAATTTAGCATGTTCTGTGAACCCAGTCATATGTGGTTTGTAGAACAATCATAGTTAAACAAACTCTCATCTACTACAAGATGTAAATCAGTCCTAAACAGGGCAGCCCCACCCCATGTTGAGGTATTGCTCTGATCTGGACCTCTGTAATGACCCAATTTAAAGTGCAATTTTTGAATCAAAAAATCAAGGAGCTCGAAACACGGAAAATTACTACTATATTTAATTACTGCCTCTAGAACTATCTACGCCAAACACTGGAAAGAAGACTACATACCCACTATGGAAGAATGGATTATAAAAGTGATGGACTTAGCGCAGATGGCAAAATTGACAGATCAACTAAATGATACGAATATGGAAGAGTTTGATTCCTGCTGGAGACCTTTTTACAAATTTATAGAAAAGACACAAAAGATTCAATTGGAAATTTAATGTAAATAAGATAGACATAATGTTTGTTTATAAGCACGTAATAGAAATTTTGGATGGAAAAGAAGGAAGTCACACTTTTTATTATTCGTTTTGGGGTTTTTTTTGTTCTTTTTTGGTAGATAGGTGAGTTTGTGATGGAGAAGGTAGAGTAGTAGGAGGAAGGAGGTTGAGTTAGAGAAGGTTAGAGGTTGAAGAGGAGGTAGAGGCAGAAGAGAAAGTTGGAGAGGAGAGAAGATGGAAGTGAAGTTGGAAGTGGACGAGGAGGTAAGGTTTGTTGAGTAGCAAGAGTTATAATTACATTTGTTTTGTATGTGTCATGTTAGGCCATGTCATGTTAGGTCATGTTAGGTTATGCTATGTTATGTAATATTATGTAAAATAAAATTTAATATTTAAAAAAAAAAGAACCAAGGCGCTCCAGGTCAATACCTCCAGTCCAGCATAAAGGGGGCCAGCTTGATTTGGCAGCTGCTTCACTTCACCAAACTGAGTTTCTGCTCATCTGCACTTCAGTCAAAGTTTAATCAAATCAAAGTGCCCTGTCAAAGTTCCACACAGCCTTAGTGTGAACCCACTCTATATCACAGACTCAGGCTGAAGACAGATATCAAGTTTTAGGGGCAACAAAGTAATTTTCAAAGCTGCTGTTCCCAGCATATTTGGGGCAGAACTAGTTATGACACAAGCCTGCCTATATGGCTTCTAGTGATGGAATCAGCTGCATGATGCCTTGTCCTATCTCCAGAATTTGGCAGCTATTTATGATTTGTATGCTGCTGCTGCTGCTGTTGTTGTCGCTGTTATAAAAGATGACAATCTATGCTTACAAAGTCCTATATGTTGCTCTCCCTCTAAAATTAATTAAAAATAAAAGTGGACAGAGCATCTAAGGGAGTGTTAAGACCACAAAATGATTCAGACTAGGTTCTCACATAATATTAACCCATAATTTGCTTAACCAAGATAAAAACTGCACAGTTGCGTTCAAAGAATTGCTTTCTCAAAAAGCAAGCAACCACAGCAAGCTACCTTGAATGTTTATAGAAATAGAAAGGCAGGGTATAAATGGGAGGGTAGGAAGGTTGGTTTAACACAATGTGTGTCACACCTATCTCTTTGGCGTTTAGCCTGGATGCGTGTGACACACACAGAAAAGTGGCAGAGCTTCAATTGCATGGCCATATTCATCTTGATTTTTTTAACACTCCCTCCCACCATGGACATCTGTGTTGGATAGATTGAGACACAGACAGACATACACACACACACACATACACATACACACACAAGAATCTCTGAAAAAAGAGTCATAGGTCCTTGATTATGCCAAAAAATGAAATTCTTGAAAACCCGTTTCCTTAGCAGAGCCAGGAAAAGGGTTGTTCAAAAATGCAACACCAGTTTTAGGACATGGCAATTGATTTTCTAAGAATAGATTTTTCCCGTTACATTTAGTCCACAACAATATCTTTACTTAATTTTGTTAACAATGGTTTTCCCTCTGCCAGCACCAAATGTCTTTATTACATGCACCCTGCAGCACAGAGGACTTTCATAAGACTATGGCAAGCAGAAGATTAAGGAATTATCCTAATCCTACTAAGACTCTCTTAATTTCCCAGTATTGCTAATAAATCAGTAGCCACCGTCTACTACTGTCTATTACATCTACTCTCCATTATATCTAGTTTCTTAAGAAGATATAGAGAGCCAGTTTGGTGTAGTGGTCAAGGCATCAGGCTAGAAACTAGGAGACTGTGAGTTCTAGTCCCACTTTAGGCACAAAGCCAGCTGGGTAACCTCAGGCCAGTCACTTTCTCTCATCCCTACGAAGGAGGCAATGGCAAACCACTTCTGAAAAACCTTGCCAAGAAAACTGCAAGGACTTGTACAGGCGGTCTCTGAGAATCAGACATGATTGGATTTTTTTTTTAAAGGTATAATGTAACCTACTAACTGCCCACCTGATGGACTGGACTACAATTCTATGGAGTCCTTGGTGCTCTCTGAGCTTGGTTGTTTGCTTGCAGATGTTTCATTACCCAACTAAGTAACATTATCAGTGTGAGTGGTTTGCTCCTTGTTTATACAGTCGCTCCCCCTGCCATTATTGGTGGGGGTGTGGTTTTCTCCTTGGTAGTTCCTTGATTAGGGTATTGTTCTCTGCTCAATTGTTTGTCTGCTTGATTGTCTCCTTGGTAGTTCCTTGATTAGGGTATTGTTTTCTGCTTGATTGTTCATCTGGTGTTAATCCCTGTGTCTCTGGGTGTTGGCTGCGGGAGAGGAGGTGTTCTGGTCTTTTTGTTTCCTTCTTAGCTTTTTTAATTGTCTCTTTTGAATGGTGTGTAAATGTGATTTATCTCTATGTGTCTGAACGTGCATATCCCAGGGCAGACATCCAACAATTAAAAAGAAATGATCCTCAGTATGAATGCTCTCCATTCCCCCACCCACCCACCTTTTCCCCAGATGCTCAAGGTGGTGTACTTTGTTTCTCCCTCACCCACACATATGGTCACTACAACTCTGCAAAGTTGGTTTAGCAGAAGGAGACTGGCCAGCCCAAAGTTACTAATGGAGTTCCATGGCTGAGTGTGGAATGCAGGCAGCGGCATCCATGATTGGGGGGGGGGGGGGGGCGTCAACCATGTCAAAATGGCTGATGCAACTGGTCAGTTGAACCCCCCATCCATTTTAAATATGAATTAAAATGGCAAAGGTTTTCCCCTGCACAGTCGTGTCCGACTCTAGGGGGTGGTGCTCATCTCCTTTTCTAAGGCCTAAGAGCCAGCGCTGTCCAAAGAAGCTTCCGCGGTCATGTGGCCGGCATGAGGTGCGCGGAAAGCTGTTACCATCCCACCGAAGTGGTACCTATTTATCTACTTGAATTTGCATGCTTTCGAATTGCTAGGTTGGCAAGAGCTGGGGCGAGTGTGGGAGCTCACTCCGCACGCAGGGCTAGGGATTCGAACCTCCGAACTTGCGATCTTCCGATCGACAAGCCTGGCATCTTAACCACTGAGCCATCGCACCCCTTTAAATATTTTAAATTAAATATGAATTGCATGCATGTAAAAGGGGTATTATTGATGCAACTGACACACACCCCTAGGGACATTCCTGAACCTAAGCCTAACTCCACACTCTAATTCAGTGGTTCTTAAACTGAGGGTAATTTGCGCATATCCTGGGGGTAATGGAGCAATTTGTAATTCCAATAGAAGAGAATAGGACTCCACAATTTGTAATTGTTTGTGAGTTGAGGATCCTATTTGGGACTGCCCACTGCTGAGACATTGTGTAAAACAATAGAGTCTGGGGGTTTGGGGGGGGAGGTAATGACATTATTTGAGATCAAGAAAAGGGGTAATTGGGTCAAACAGTTTAAGAACCACTGCTCTAATCCCTACATGCATAGGCTGAAAAGAGTCAGTTTTGAATGCAATGATCTAGGAAAAGGGGGAATTTTCCTATAGGCTGGCAACTCTGGAGACCTTGGGCTCCCTCCTTGTGGTATGACATAAGAGAGCCAGTTTTTTCCCCTGGAGAAAAGGTGCAAGACACCATCCCCAAGCAGTTGAAAAGCTATCGCCTCTTGGTTTTTATATTTAACTTATTAGTAATCTTGATGATTATAGATTTGTATGATTTTATATTTATTTATATTTATACATTTTAATTGTTGTATTTTGTAAACCGCCCAGAGTCCCCTTTGGGGGAGATGGTGCGGTGATAGAAATTGAAAAATAAATGAATGAATGGAATGGAATGGAATGGAATGGAATGGAATGGAATGGAATGGAATGGAATGAATGAATGAATGAATGAATGAATGAATGAATGAATGAATAAATAAATAAATAAATAAATAAATAAATAAAATCTGACTAGGCTCAGTAGGCCTAAAGAACTGGGATCACAGAAACAGAGAGCCAAGCCAGTGGCAGAAGAGCAGATGGCACTCCAGCAGGGAAAAGGGGCCTGTCCTTTGTCTAGTTGCCAAGCTGGGTTGCTTCACTGGAAAATTTACATACTGATACACTTCTTGCTGTTATCATTCAACCATTGCCACCCTAGTATAATTTGCCAAAATACCCTAAACAATTATTATGGTCTTAATTTGATAAAAGCATTCAAGGCTGCTTTGAACGAGTTATGCACGTCAGATGGGCATCTTAATCTAAACAGTTCCTGCATTATCAGGACTCCCATCTCAGCATACCTGGGCACACCTGGAAAGCGTATCATTCATTGGGCATGCCTTGCATATTTTCAAATCTCCCCAGCTTGCATTCTGCAAATTTGCTATTCCAAATAAACATATGAGGCCCCAAATTTTGATAAATAAGATGATAGAAGATTAAAACAGGGCAGATTAGATTAAAGTAGATTAAAACAGAGTAGATTAAAACTCTGTTTATATACCCTGGCTTGTCCTGCCTGGAGAGTACAACACCCCCACCAGCACAGGCAGGACAAGCCTGGGTATATAAACAGAGAGCAAGTCCCACTCCCTTTTCGCACTGAAGATGTTACCAATCGAAGAGAATATTTGTAGCTCAGGGTTGAACTGTGGAGTCCTTGGTGCTCTCTGAGCCTTGTTGTTTACTTGCAGACGTTTCATTGCCAGGCTAGGCAACATCTTCAGTGCGAAAAGGGAGTGGGACTTGCTCTCTGTTTATATACCCTGGCTTGTCCTGCCTGTGTTGGTGGGGGTGTTGTACTCTCCTTGGTGGTACCTTGATTGGGTTGTTGTGTGCTGCTTGGTTGATTGACTGAGTTAATAGTTCCATGATTAGGGTCTATTGTGTTGATTGCTCCGGTACCAGTTTGCTTCCAGGTCCAATTCAAGGTGTTGGTCATCACCTTTAAAGCCCTACATGGCATGGGACCAGGGTATCTGAGGGACCGTCTCATCCCGATTACATCTACCCGCCACACCCGGTCATGCAGGGAGGGCATGCTACGGACCCCGTCAATAAAAGAATTCCATCTAGCGGGGTCCAGGAGGCGTGCCTTCTCTACAATAGCGCACGCCCTGTGGAATATCTTGCCCCTGGAGGTGAGGCAGGCGCCCTCTCTCCTGGCTTTCCGGAAGTCTTTAAAAACCTGGTTCTGCCGCCTGGCTTGGGACAAAGGAAGTGATAGTTCCTCCTGGGGGTGGTTAGTTTAGTAATAGCTTAGTAATAACCTCCTTTTATGATCTTACCATCCTCTGGATTTTTTATATTTCTATTTATTATGATACTGTATTTTAATGATTTATAGGTTTTTTAATTTTAATATTTATTGTAAACCGCCCAGAGTCTATTGCGATAGAGATGGGTGGTGATAAATTTGATTAATAAATAAATAAACAAACTAAATACTACATTAATCTACATAACAGTGATTAAAATGAACTACAACTGAAGGAAAAAGTTCTATTTTAAATGCTGGCTAAGGAATTCTGGGAGTTGAAATCCACACATCTTAAAGTTGCCAAGGTTGAGGAAACAAAGTACTGGAGGACCAACAGTTGCTAAGGTTGAGGATATAACCCAGGATTTCTCAACCAGGGTTCCGTGGCACCCGAGGGTTCCATGAGAGGTCCCTGGGAGATTCCCTGGGAGTTCCCAGAGAGGTTCCCCGGGAGATGATGATTTATTTAAAAAATCATTTCAAATTCGAGCAACTTCACATTAAAGAGGTAAGTTTCATTCTTTATTTTTAGTTTAATACTGTTAATGCATATATACAGGCCTACCCATGAAACGAATATAATAATTTTGTTAACTTCTGGCCTATATTTGAGCCTGAATGTGCAGGGGTTCCCTGAGGCCTGAAAAATATTTCAAGGGTTCCTCCAGGGTCAAAAGGTTGAGAAAACCTGCTATAACCTGTTCTTAGTCAAGGGGGATGACTAAGAACCTAAGGAGGATGTGTTTGAGCACAGTAATGAGATAGTGAGATGCCGCCATTGGCTGGTTTAAATGACAAACATTAACTGGGCTACTGAAATAACCCATTTATGCCATATACTGAATAAGCTAATCGCATGAGCTGGGTTCACTTAACATCTTCAGCAACCAAACCAAACCAAATGATCAAGGTAAAATTAATTGAGCTTAACACATTTATGCAACCTCAGCAATTAAGTCTGTAACTGAACCACTTAAACACATTATGTGAACACAGCCAATGTGCCTCTTTGTTCAAACCACTCAAAACTATTTTAAAACCTCCCATACCAATTCTGGCCTATATTTGAGCCTGAATGTGCAGGGGATCCCCGAGGCCTGAAAATCCTATTTTCATATAAATGTCTATTTTCATATAAATGAATTTATATTTTCATTTATATGAAAATATAAATATTCATTTATATTTATATTTTATATAAATATAAATAAAATGATATTCTGGAGGTGACGGACTCGACCGTGGGGGAGATGGGGATAGCGACAGCCGACAGGAAGCTCTGGCGTGGGTTGGTCCATGAAGTCACGAAGAGTCGGAAGCGACTGAACGAACGAATAAAATACCAATTCAACTTTCAGGACCATGTAATGTAATGCTTGCTTTCAGGCAAACTCCATTTGCAGTGTGTGACCTCCTGGACACATTGAATTTCCTTGGTGAAAATGCAGCAGCTTTCTGCCCACTTCTCAGTCTAGCTTTCAGCCTTAACACTTCCTGGTGGTGTTCCATCCACAGACTACCCAGCTCTGATCCTGCTAGACTCTGCCAAGTCAACTCAGTGCTTTGTATTTAACAACTTAATAAGGACACAAAAAAGGCACTGGTGCATCTGGGGCAACTTCTGTACTTCAAATGGTGACCACAGCAGCTCACCTGAACCAGGGATAATGGGGTTGGAAACTTCTTTGACTTAGAAAGTTCAACGACCCAGCTTCCACTGCTCAGCCCACTTCACTAGGCTAATATGAGGATTAAAAAAAGAATCCCTTCCATTTACACTAGTCTGGAAAGAGGCCGAGATTCTAGCTGGAGAAGCAACCAAGGTCCCCAAGCAACCCGCTCGGTCTCCCGCGGCCTGAGCGACAAGAGCGCGCTTCCATCTGTTTCCACACCTCCTTTATTACCGCGCTTCTAAAGCAGCGCTGCGCTCGCCGGTGCAAAGGCGACTCAGGCGGGTTGAAAAGGCGAGTCATCCTGATTAAAGGCACGCGATGCGCCTGTTTCTAATTTTATGCATTCGAAAACCTGTTTGGAATTTAATTCTGAGAACAGCTCAGTTCGCCTCGGCTACCTCATCTCCTCCGCCCGCCCTTTCTCCCCGCGATCGCCTGATGAAACCGGCAGCAAAAGGCGCAGATGCCGAGCGGCGCGGCGGCGAGAGGAACCCAGAGGCTGGCTCTGGAGGCAGCAACGCCGGCTCCCATCGCTCCCCGGGCCTTGCAGGCGTGCCTTACCCGTCAGACTGCTGGAGGAACATCGCGGAGAAGAAGGCGGCGGCGATCCCTTTTTCTTGACGGCCTAGAGGCAGTGAGGACTCCGGCACCTCTGTACCCCGCCGCTTCATATTCTGCCGGTAATCTCCGCCTTCAGCAAGGGGCGGATTGGAGCTGGAGTCACCCCCACCTCGTCGGAATCGGCGGCAAACCCTGGAACAGCGAGCGCACCTGCGATTTCGGTAGAGCTGGCGCCGCAGTCCACGCCCTTCACGTGGGTTGAATGGTGGGAGGCGGAGCCAGTCACTGGAAGCCACGCCCAAGGCGTACGTAGACTGCGGGCCCGGTTTCTGACCGCTCTCATAACTTTTCCATCATTTAGAGTGGGTGTGGGGGGGTGAGTATTAATATGTGTGGCCTATCAATATGATGATGGTGGTGCAGTGTCATAAAGCTTACATGCACGCGCGCACACAATTTATCATTGGGCTCATACGACATCCTAAATTACAAAAAGGAAACTACTAGTTTTCTGTTTCTAACCGAAGTGACCTGGTTAGGCCTATCGTGTGAACCCCTCCAGATAAAATAACCTTGTAACCGTTCTGTGACAGGGTGGAGGATGTCAGCTAGCTGAAACGATGCAAATAAACGTGAGTTCCAAATGTGTGTAAGGGTTTATTTGCACCCGAGAACTGTTTCCAGTAGATTTTCCTGTCCACAAATGTGAAGAAAGGTGAGATAAAAGAATTGATTGGTTGATTATCAGCCCAATAGTCAATGGACTGAGCATCAAGGCAAGTTTAAATGAATAAAATAAAGATATCCTTGAGCTCATCTTTTTGGACACAGGACACTTCGCTGTAGTAATTTGGCAACAATATGGAAATAAATTGCCCTTGCCTTCTTCAGGGATTTTTTTATATCTCAGTTTTGCTTATAGCCTTGGGATTTCCTAGTGGTCTCCTGACCAGCTCTGATCCTGCGTAGCCTTTTGAGAAGTAGTTGGTTCCTAGGTCAGTGTAAGAACCTTTTTCGATTGTCCCCATGCCAGTGGAGAGGAGAAGAAAAGGGTGAAGACAAAGAGCGTGCAAGGAGGGAGGGCTGGGTAGGGCAAGGGGGAAACTGAAGAAGCAAAAATGGAAGAGGAGAAAGATCAGGAGAAGGAGGGTCCAGAGGGCATGTTGGCCAAGGTCACCAAGCCTGACGGTGCCACTGTCCCAGATATTTAATACCTAACATAGCTTTCCAAACTGTGTGTCGCAACACAACCTGGAAGCGGCGGCAGGGGCGTGCATGGCGGCGGTGCGGGGGGCACGCGGCGGTGGTGTGCATGGCGGCGGCAGCAGTGCACCATCAGTGCTTCCACGTTTTAGTGGAGGCCGCCGCCGCCATGCACGCCGCCGCTGCCACGCACACCCCGCACCGCCGCCGTGCATGCACCCGCGCGCACCCGCGCTGCCACCGTTGGTGTGTCGCCAATGGCGGCAGTTTGGAAAGCACTGATCTAATATGTTCCCCCTCCCTCCTACATCTACTTTTATCACTGGCTTTTACTGTACAGGTAGTCCTCGCTTAATGATCACAATTGGGACTGGAATTTTGGTTGCTAAGCGAAGCAACCAAATCTTGTGTAAAAGATGTTTGGCATACAATTTGGCTACAATTTCAATTAAACTGATTGGCCTATAATTTGAGGGATCACCCTTATCTTCCTTTTTGTAAATAGGGACCACAATAGAGAGCTCCCAACCAGCTGGAATTTGGCAGGAATTATTTATATGAGTAAATAAACCTGCAGGTAGGGGTTAATCAGTTAATGTGCCATTTAAATAATTCAGGGGGTAGAAGATCTTCCCCAGGAGCCTTATTGGACTTCACAGTCTGAATGAGTCCTCTAGCCTCCCGTTCAGTCACCGGAGGCCAAGGTAGAGAGGAGCTGCAGGCCTTTTGTGGATCATTCTGTGAGTCCTCTAATCCACTGCAACTTGAGGCTGTGAATAATTGGCTGTAATATTCCTCCCACATGGAGGCAGGTATAGGGATGTCCAGGGAGAACCTACGTTCCCGCAATATTCCTGCAACCAAATGCCAAAAAAAGACTGGGTTTGGGGTTTTGACTGCTAACTCTAAATTTCACCAGAGAGAGGACAAATGGTGAGACTTCTTACACTTGATAGTTTTCTTATACTCTTTTCCAAGCACTAGCATGGCAGCATGGTTACTATTTGATGGATGATTCCGTGCTGAACGCATAGCTAGCCTTAATATTTTTCTCAGGGAGTGACACTCTGAGTCAAACCAATGAGGGCCTTTTATCTGAGACCTGCTGGGGAGGGCCTTTTCAGTTAAAAATTTTCTTAGTCCTTCACTTAGGTTTTCATAGGTGTTGGCCGCAAAGAGCAGTTTGTTCATTCGCCTGGCGTGATAAACCAATCACCACGCAAGGCGGGAGAATCAAGCTCGTTTTATTCGAGATGTCTGGAAGAAAAGGAGGTCTTCTCTCCCCTGAGGGCAGAGAGAAGCCCTGAGCACACAGCGAGAGGCACAATTTTACAACAATTATCACAATGGTTATCAATAAACAAAATTCCTGACTTCCTGTCGGAAATGGCGGTGCGGTAGCCGAGGCTTTCAGAACTCTGAAGCCTCGTCCCAGCTGTTCTCCGTGTGCGGTGGATCTTGGAAGGAGAGAGATCACCGAAATACTCCCCTGGACAAGGAGAGTTCAGAAGATTTACCAAGAGGGTTGCGGATCGCTGCTCCTCTTTGCCCTCTCGTTTTCCACCACGAGAGGAGTGGGGGTTGTAGCAGCGAAAAGCGACTGGAGAAAGAAAAAAGCTCTGCGGAGGGCAGTAAATCTCGAGGTAGAGACAATAGCACCAGCTGAATCCGACCTCTTAGATCACTTAAAGGAGAGGGGGAGGGGGATCTTGTTTTTTCTCTCTCCCTCTTTTGTTTTTTCTTGTTTTAAATAATTCTTTTTATTATCATCTAAGATCTAACTCTGGACTTTGTTTGTGGATGCTGGTGAGTTGTTTTTTTTATTCTTTGCCAAGGAATTGTTTATATGGGTGGAAATTAATAAATGGACTTTGTCTTGTTATAGATGTTTTTTTTAATGAATTTTGATTAAAAAGATTTTTCGATGGTAAAATGGTTTACCTTACATTTGGGATTACAATTGTTTTATTCTACTTATAAATTTTTGTTGGATTAATGAATTTGGTTTTTTTTTGTGTGTGTGCTTTTTATAGTTGAGATTTCATTGAACATAAACTGCCTGAGAATTGCCTGGGTTGTTTACTTTTTCTTATCGTGTTTTGTCTGTCTTTTGGATTTTTTTAAGAAACTCTTGTTCTTATTGGATTACAATTGTGTTGCTATGACTACTACTACTGGGTGACTATTTTTTTTCTCTTTCTTTTTTCTTCCCCCTGTGTTGGAAGGAGGAGGAGGAAGAATTAGTATTAGAAAGACATTTTTTTTAAAACTCCTATAACAGTGACATTATTCTTACAATGGACACAAGAGGGAAGAAGGAGAAAGAAAAAGAGAAAGATGTTAGAAGACCCTCTCTAGAACCAACAGAAGGGTCTTTGATGGAGATGCAAAGGGTTTTAGATGCAATTACAGCACTGGGTCAACAGGTTGATAAAAAGATAGAAGATATGAAAAAAGAATTGACCCAGGATTTAAAGCAGGAATTTAGGAAGGAAATTCAGAAAGTTAAAGAAGTTGTTGATAATTTGTCAGTGGATCTTAAGGAAGGAAGGGTGCAAACGTTGGAATCCAAATCAGAAGCAGTTACTAAAGACATTGATCGAAATTTAGATGCTATTGCATTAGCAGAAATGAGGGAGAAAGAATTTATAATGAGATTAAGAGCAGTTCCGGAACAACCTGATGAAAATACAAGGGAAATTATTGTTTCTGCTCTAGCCAAATTGTTAGAGATGAAAGAACAAGATCTTGATCTTGAAATAGATAAAATTTTTAGAGTTAATTTACGTTATGCTAGAGAAAGAAAAGTTCCAAGAGATATATTGATACATTTTGTGAGAAAAGTTACAAGGGATCAAATTTTGAAAAAACACTATAACATTGGATTGAATATAGCAGGAAAGAGAATAATTGTATTAAAAGAAATTCCTTTAAGAATATTAAGGAAAAGAAAAGACTACTCATTCCTTACAGATAAATTAAAGCAATATAATATCCCATTTAGATGGGAGAGATTAGAAGGAGTAACTTTTATGTATAAGGAACAAAGATTTAGATTAAATTCTATTTTAAAGGCGAGAGCATTTTTGGAGAGATATAGGGCAGATTTGAGTGATACAGCAAGAGACTTGAAAGAAAATGAAATGACACCAAAAGACAGTGAAATGGGTGAAGATTTATCTGAGTTGGGGGCTGTTGGACTGGACCTTAAAAAGAATTTTTAAATATGAATTTACTTATGGATGATAAATACCTAACTTGGAATATAAATGGGATGAATTCCCCCCAGAAGAGAAAAAAGATTTTTAATTTTTTAAAGAAATCGAGATTGGATATAATTTGTTTGCAAGAGACTCATATTTGTAAAAAAGATATTAAGTACCTGATCCAAAAACAACTTGGAGAAGAATTTATTTCAGCTGGATTAAAAAAAACTAAGGGTGTTGTTTTGTATATACAACCAAAGTTGAATCCACAAATGATATTGACTGATGATGAAGGAAGATATGTTGGAGTTGAAGTTAATATACAAGGGACTAAAATGTTGATAGTGGGACTTTATGCTCCAAATATTGACAAAGGAGTATTTTATAAAAACTTAATGGACAAATTGTTGGATTTACCTTATGAAAATTGGTGCCTTATGGGTGATTGGAATGGGGTAATTTTTCCAATGGAAGATAGACATTCTCAAAAAAGATTGAGACTCACGCAAGGAAAATTACCCCAAACATTCTTTGATTTGAAAGATATGTTGGATTTACAGGACATTTGGAGACTCATGAATGGAAATTCTAGGGAATATACATACTTTTCAGAGAGATATAGATCATTTTCCCGAATAGATATGTTTTTGATTTCTAAAAGTTTGATGCTGGATGTTACTAAGGTTGAAATATTACCTAAGACTTTCAGATCACAATCCAGTTATGTTGACTAGTAAAGGGAAAAGGAATATGCCTGTTGTGGGTCTTCCGGGCTGTGTCCTAAGGAACCACAACTTCCAGAACACGGCCACACAGCCCGGAAGACCCACAACAGCCATCGAACTCCGGCCATGAAAGCCTTCGACAATACATTGGAAAAGGAATACATTCCGATGGAGATTAAATGAGACAATTTTAAGGAAAAATGAAACAGTTGATACATGTAAAAAAAAGTTAAGAGAATTCTTTCAACTGAATTTAGATAAAGGCACTAATATTCAGTTTGTTTGGGATGCCAGCAAAGCTTATATGAGGGGCTACTTTATCCAATATAATGCTCAGATGAGAAGAAAACGAGAGAAAATCCAACTGATTTTAGATGAAATTAAAAATAAAGAGACTTGTTTGAGAGATAACCCATTAGATGAAACATTGATGACTCAAATTAAATTTTTACAAAAACAAATGTCAATGATATTGATACAGGAATTAGAGACTCAAATTAAATTTGTGAAACAGAAGCATTTTGAATTTGCAAATAAACCAGGCAGATGGTTAGCTTATAAATTGCGCAAACAAAGACAAAAGAATTTAATTTCTAAAATACAACATGAGGGGAGAACTTTGGTGGACAACGTAGGTATCCAAGAAGCCTTCTATTGTTATTATTCATCATTATATAAAAAGCAAGATGTTTCATTAGATGACATTGACAAATATTTGAGTAAACAAAAATTAACTGTTCTCACTGATCAGCAAAAGTTATTGCTTAATAACCCTATAACGGTAGAGGAAATGTCAACTGCTTTCAAGAAAATTAATAGTGGAAAAGTGCCTGGTCCCGATGGTTTATCAGCGGCTTATTATAAATGCTTTGAGGATGAGCTTTGTCTTCCTTTACAAAAGACTATGAATTCGATTTTAGATACAAGTGTAATGCCAGAAACATGGAAAGAAGCTCATATTGCATTGATTCCAAAAGATCAACAAGATTTGACTTTAACGAAGAATTATAGACCAATATCTTTATTGAACAATGACTATAAGATATTTACAACAGTGTTGGCGGAAAGAATGAAAATTATTCTTAAGAATTTTATCCATGGGGATCAGGCAGGATTTTCGCCTAAGAGACAAATTCGAGATAATGTTCGAAATGTTTTGGACATATTGGAGTATTTGGAACTATATGGCACCCCCCTTGTAGTTTGTAGTTTTATAGTTTTAATAAACTTTTTAGCATTTGTAATAAACTTCCCCTTTTGTATTCTTGACATTTTAATACAGTATCCTGTAGTCTTTAAACATAGGTCCTGGCATTTCATGTTAATGTAGTTTAAATAATGTGTTAGAAGGCCTTAATTGGAGACATGAGCTGTAAAGAAAGAGATAAGAATGTTCTTTAAAAAGGGTGTCAACGTTGTTCTTTTGAAATGTAAAGCCAGAGCCAGCCATGGGGAGATTGCCTTCAAGGTCTCTCTCCCAGCTCTAAGAGAGATAGCCTGAACAAGGATCAAAGTGTGATTTATTTTGATGCTGTTTTCTGTCTCTGTCTTATCAAAGAATTGCCAATTATTTTCTTTCCGTGCCTACATCTGGAAATGCCCGGAAAGGGAGATGATAATAAAATCCAAAACAATTGTCTGTAAATTGTGTGATTGGACGCTATGTCACTGACATGTTAACCTCTTTTGCCTTTGATCTATACACTATATAATCGCTTGTTGAACTCCATGGGGGTGTCAGCCCACCTCTGCTCAACCCAGGTTGCGTGTAGGGAGGAAGGCTCACCCAGCTCTCTTACTTGGCCAAATAAAAAGCTGTTTTTCTTTTGAAACCTCCGTCTGAGTCTCTGTTTGGTAGTTTGGGATCTCAGATTCTACAGGAATCCAGGGGTTGGCCATACAGAACAACATAATGAAAAACAGGCTGCTTTGATATTTGTAGATGCTGAAAAAGCCTTTGACAATTTAAATTGGCCTTTTATGATTAAAGTATTGGAATCTATGAATTTTGGGGGAAACTTTATTAAATGGATTAAATCTATATATACCCCCCAAACCGCTAAAACTCCAGCAAAGGAGATTGTTACCTTGTCGTGGTGCTGGAGCTTGAGCACCTCAATGAAACCATGAGCTAAACCGTGAAGGGACACCCAAGACGGGAAGGTCGTGGCAGAGAGGTCAGACTAAATACGATCCCTGGGGAAGGTAATGGCAACCCACCCCAGTATTCTTGCCATGAAAACTAAATGGATCAGTACAACCAAAGATATGTCGGTATACCATCGGAAAATGGGACTCCCAGGTCGGAAGATGGTCAAAATGCTACTGGGGAGGAACAGAGGATACGTTCAACTAGCCCCAGATGTGATGACGCAGCTAGCTCAAAGCCGAAAGGACGGCTAGCGGCCAACGGTGCTGGTGGTGAACGACGAATCCGATGTTCTAAAGATCAACACACCATAGGAACCTGGAATGTAAGATCTATGAGCCAGGGCAAATTGGATGTGGTTATTGGTGAGATGTCAAAATTAAATATAGACATTTTAGGTGTCAGTGAACTGAAATGGACTGGGATGGGCCACTTCACATCAGATGACCACCAGATCTACTACTGTGGACAAGAGGACCACAGAAGAAATGGAGTAGCCTTCATAATTAATAATAAAGTGGCTAAAGCAGTGCTTGGATACAATCCAAAAAACGATAGAATGATCTCAATTCGAATTCAGGGTAAGCCATTTAACATCACAGTGATCCAAATATACGCCCCAACCACAGATGCTGAAGAAGCAGTAGATCAGTTCTATGAGGATCTGCAGCACCTACTGGATAATACACCAAAAAGAGATGTTATTTTCATTACAGGAGACTGGAATGCTAAGGTGGGTAGTCAGACGACACCTGGAATTACAGGCAAGCATGGTCTGGGAGAACAAAATGAAGCAGGACATAGGCTGATAGAATTTTGCCAAGACAACTCACTGTGCATAACAAACACTCTCTTCCAACAACCTAAAAGACGACTTTATACATGGACTTCACCAGATGGTCGACACCGAAATCAGATTGACTACATCCTTTGCAGCCAGAGGTGGCGGACCTCTATACAGTTGGTAAAAACAAGACCTGGAGCTGACTGTAGTTCAGATCACGAACTTCTTATTGCAAAATTTAGAATCAGACTAAAGAGAATAGGGAAGACCCACAGATCAGTTAGATATGAGCTCACTAATATTCCTAAGGAATATGCAGTAGAGGTGAAGAATAGATTTAAGGGACTAGATTTAGTAGATAGGGTCCCAGAAGAACTATGGACAGAAGTTCGCAACATTGTTCAGGAGGCGGCAACAAAAAACGTCGCAAAGAAAAAGAAAACCAAGAAGGCAAGATGGCTGTCTGCTGAAACACTGGAAGTAGCCCAAGAAAGAAGGAAAGCAAAAGGCAACAGTGATAGGGGGAGATATGCCCAATTAAATGCAAAATTCCAGAGGTTAGCCAGAAGAGATAAGGAATTATTTTTAAACAAGCAATGTGCGGAAGTGGAAGAAGACAATAGAATAGGAAGGACAAGAGACCTCTTCCAGAAAATTAGAAACATCGGAGGTAAATTCCAGGCAAAAATGGGTATGATCAAAAACAAAGATGGTAAGGACCTAACAGAAGCAGAAGAGATCAAGAAAAGGTGGCAAGAATATACGGAAGATCTGTATAGGAAGGATAATAATATTGGAGATAGCTTTGACGGTGTGGTCAGTGAGTTAGAGCCAGACATCCTGAAGAGTGAGGTTGAATGGGCCTTAAGAAGCATTGCTAATAACAAGGCAGCAGGAGACGACGGTATCCCAGCTGAACTGTTTAAAATCTTGCAAGATGATGCTGTCAAGGTGATGCATGCCATATGCCAGCAAATTTGGAAAACACAAGAATGGCCATCAGATTGGAAAAAATCAACTTATATCCCCATACCAAAAAAGGGAAGCACTAAAGAATGTTCAAACTATCGAACAGTGGCACTTATTTCACATGCCAGTAAGGTAATGCTCAAGATCTTGCAAGGTAGACTCCAGCAATTCATGGAGCGAGAATTGCCAGATGTACAAGCTGGGTTTAGAAAAGGCAGAGGAACTAGAGACCAAATTGCCAATATCCGCTGGATAATGGAGAAAGCCAGGGAATTTCAGAAAAACATCTATTTCTGTTTTATTGACTATTCTAAAGCCTTTGACTGTGTGGATCATAACAAATTGTGGCAAGTTCTTGGTGGTATGGGGATACCAAGTCATCTTGTCTGCCTCCTAAGGAATCTGTATAACGACCAAGTAGCAACGGTAAGAACAGAGCACGGAAAAACGGACTGGTTTAAGATTGGGAAAGGAGTACGGCAGGGTTGTATACTCTCACCCTACCTATTCAACCTGTACGCAGAACACATCATGCGACATGCTGGGCTTGAGGAATCCAAGGCTGGAGTTAAAATCGCTGGAAGAAACATTAACAATCTCAGATATGCAGATGATACCACTTTGATGGCTGAAAGCGAGGAGGAGTTGAGGAGCCTTATGACGAAGGTGAAAGAAGAAAGTGCAAAAGCTGGGTTGCAGTTAAACCTCAAAAAAACCAAGATTATGGCAACCAGCTTGATTGATGACTGGCAAATAGAGGGAGAAAAAGTGGAGGCAGTGACAGACTTTGTATTTCTAGGCGCAAAGATTACTGCAGACGCTGACTGCAGCCAGGAAATCAGAAGACGTCTACTTCTTGGGAGGAGAGCAATGGCAAATCTTGATAAAATAGTTAAGAGCAGAGACATCACACTGACAACAAAGGTCCGCATAGTTAAAGCAATGGTATTTCCTGTAGTAACCTATGGCTGTGAGAGCTGGACCATAAGGAAGGCTGAGCGAAGGAAGATAGATGCTTTTGAACTGTGGTGTTGGAGGAAAATTCTGAGAGTGCCTTGGACTGCAAGAAGATCAAACCAGTCCATACTCCAGGAAATCAAGCCAGACTGCTCACTTGAGGGAATGATATTAAAGGCAAAACTGAAGTACTTTGGCCACATAATGAGAAGACAGGATACCCTGGAGAAGAAGCTGATGCTAGGAAAAGTGGAAGGCAAAAGGAAGAGGGGCCGACCAAGGGCAAGATGGATGGATGGTATTCTGGAGGCGACGGACTCAACCATTGGGGAGCTGGGGATGGTGACGGCCGACAGAAAGCTCTGGCGTGGGCTGGTCCATGAAGTCACGAAGAGTCGGAAACGACTGAACGAATAAACAACAACAATACAATATATGATAACAACAGCAAGACTCCTTTATGCACAATTTTGGAAAACTCGGACTTTACCAACAGTACAAGAGTGGATGTTAAAATTGATGGACATGGCAGAAAATGATAAATTGACTTATTTATTGAAAGAAAACTCAAGTTATCAATATCTCAAAGAGTGGAAACCATTGATGGACTATTTGCGAAATGCAGGAAGGGCGAAGCTTACATGGGGTTTTGAAGAGTAGATTAAATATAATAGAGTATATTAGACAAAGAATTATTTCTATCTATTGTATGAAAAACCAACATTTAAGGCAGATTCTTTTATCTACATGACCAGAGATAGATTGGAAGTTACCTATTTTTCATATCTTTTTCTTTCTCTTACTTTACTACACTTTTTCTTTTTCTTTATTTTGTATTTCTATTTCTTTTTCCGTTTCTAACTTTTAACTATGTATTTTAAAATCCTAATAAAATTTTATATAAAAAAAAATAAACAAAATTCCTCACTGGCTAATCCTTTAGCGTCTGTGCAGTAACCTTACATGTTACATACCATCCCATAATATCCCTTAGCACAGTGCTTTCCAAACTGCCGCCGTTGGCGACACACCAATGGCAGGGGCGTGGCGGTGGGGGCGTGCACAGCGGCGGCGAGGGGGGATGGGGGGGTGCGCGCGGTGGCATGCACGGCAGTGGCGGCGGCCTCATGTTTTCTGCTAGAATGCAGAAGCGCTGATGGCGCACCGTTGCCATTGCTACCGCTGCCACCGTACACACCCCCGCTGCGCGCGCCGCCACCATGCACACCCCCGCCGCCGCTTCCAGGTTGTGTCGCGACACACTAAACTGTGTGTTGCGACACACTAAAGTGTCGTGACACACAGTTTGTAAAGCTATGCCTTAGCATGTTCTGTGTTTCCCATAAAAGCTATTCTAGGGGTATGTTTCTTAAGATGCTAATTAGCTGGGGTCATAGCCCCTGGTTAGGGTTGCTTGGTCTGTCTTATATCTCACCCTACTCTTGGCACTTATCACTGACAGCACAGTCATTTAGGGTCCCATAAATCAAACCCCTGTCCTCTTCCTCCTTCCTCTTGCCACGGGCATCCGGAGTCCGATAGCTCATCTTCCTGTGTTTTTCCATCCCTTCTGCTTATTTCTTCACTGGCTCACCCCTCATAGGCTACAAGTATAGAATCAACATCTGTGCATGGTGAAATAACTGAGTCAGGGTTTGATCAGAGTTCATATAGTCAGTCAGAGCCATCGCATCCACTCTGGCCCATTTTATCCTTCTGTCCTGGTGGACCTCTAGATGCAGTGAAACCCATCTATCATTTGCGGTGTGGGGTCTGAGGTCTGAAGGCCCATAAAAATTTACAGCAACTGGTTGGTGGTCGCTATCCTCTCTTACATAAACCTGGATGTCTGAGAAAAGGGACGCATTACTATTTGAGACACATATATAATCTAAAGTGCTGCTTGATTTCTCTCGGTGGTAAGTAAAAGGGTAAACAAAACTTTGGTCCTTGCCCCCTAGAATTTGCAGGTTATACTTAACAGGTTTAACAACTCTATACCAGCATTATTTCTTTTCTGGTCTCTGAAAGACCAAAAAGGTAATAGGGAGTGGAATTCTTTGGGGATGTTCATATTACTGAGATGATCCTGTATAGAGGGGCCTAGCCTTGCATTAAAATCTCCCAAAACAGTTATAACTGTTTTAGGAGTTTTTGAGATTAACTCTATCAAGATTTGCTCTAAGTTCACCCATATATCAGGGGAATAATATGTAGACATTTGTGGTGGTATATAAATGTTTAACATCACAATCACAGAGGCATTATATTGGAATTTAACAGCTAAGCAATAAGGTGAAGAGACACCTATGATTATTTCTGTGCCCTTCCATCCTAGCTCTTCCTTGATCAATATGGCCAAACCCCCTATCGCCCGGCCTTTCTCTTTAGCTTTCCGTACCAGGGTGACCCAGGACTTAAAGCCAGGTATCGAAATCTGTTCATCTTCAGCTGTTAACCAGGTCTCTTGTACTGCAATCATACCAAAATTGGACAGAAATTCAGGTAAATCACATAGTTTGTTCTTCCATCCTGCTAGAATCGAATGGCTGAATCATTAACTATACCTATAAGAGAGCAGGAGGAAAAACTAATTGGGGGTGGATTGTAATGTAACCCGTTCAGTCATTCATCTGCAGATATGAGATCAAGGGAACCTGATGTATTCAGGTATACACACGGATTAGCGACTTGACTTTTTCTTGAAGACACTACACAGTGAAGCGGCTTGCCATGATTACTTCCTTTTGCTGTAATATTTTGTCTGGTGTCTGTGTGAGTCTGGCGCTCCAATGCACTGGTGTTAGGGTCATCCATCTTAGGTTCTATGTTCCTAGGGGCCTGGGGGTCTCCAGTGTTTAATTGAGTTTGCTGGGGTCGAGGTGTTGCTACTCTGTTCATGGCAAGGGTTCATCCAAAATATTGAGTTTTCTTCTGAGGGGACCCAATAGTCTGCAGTCAGTTTGGTAGAACTGTGGCTTGAGAGAGAAGCAAAGCATTGGTATGCCATGAACCAGGACTTACATCAGAGGAGATATGGTTGTTGATTGGATGCTGCAGGTTCGATCCCACTTCATCTGTTAGAATTACCAGATCATCTTCATTCTGGTTGCTCTTTGGTTGAAAATCCTCCGTTGGGTCAAAATGTATTAGAGGTGTCTGTAGATTGTTATTATTGTTATTGGAACCCTTTTTGGGAGATATTGCCACTAATTCATTCTGAGGTTCTGCTGCTATATGTATTGTTAACAGTGTTGTAAATTATTTAGTTTTCTCAGTATTTTATCTTGCTCACCATTTGGAAGTGCTCCAAAAGAATGAATCAACTGTGTTTCTACAGCTTCATCAGATGCTTTTCCATCACCATGTTTGGGTGATCATCTGGGTTGCTTTTTGTCAAGGTCAAAACCTCTCAAGGCTATCTGCGGTGGGCAGCTTATCATTCCTAGAGTCTAGCGGGAGATCTTCAGTTTGCATAGTTGGATGAAAAAGTGAGCAAATTTTATTATTCTGAAACACACGTGTACCAAGAAAGGGTTTCATTTTAAGCATCATACCAGGAATTGTAGAGCATTTAAATGTCAGCAAAACTCTTTTGTGGAGGCGTGGTGGCTCAGCGGGTAAGACGCCAGGCTTGTCGATTGGAAGATCGCAAGTTCGGAGGTTCAAATCCCTGGCCCTGCGTGCGGAGTGAGCTCCCGCACTAGCTCCAGCTCTTGCCAACCTAGCAATTCGAAAGCATGCAAATGCAAGTAGATTAATAGGTACCACTTCGGTGGGAAGGTAACAGCGTTCCGCGGCGTCATGCGGCCACATGACCGTGGAAGTGTCTTCGGACAACGCTGGCTCTTCGGCTAACAAACGGAGATGAGCACCGGCCCCTAGAGTCGGACACGACTGCACAAATGTGCGGGGGGTACCTTTACCTTTAAAACTCTTTTACTTTCCCTTTTAGTGGGTAGCCATTCCGCTGCCTGTAAGTCTATCAGATGGAGTTGACAGTGGAAGAGTTGACTTAAGGATAGAACAATAGCTCTTTTTGTATCCCAACGACCCCTGTTAACTCTATTAAGATAAATATGTAGGGCGACCTGGTTTGTTTGAAGGATTTGAGTATTCCCAATTCCCTTCTCCCCCTTCTCATAGCACAGTAATGGGGAGTTCTCTCTCCTATTGGTGTTGGAGTTGGAGTTCCAGTGTTTTTTGCTATTAAATGCAGGCTGCTTGCTCCTAGTGTTAGTTCATTAGTTCTTCCATAAGTACAGTCAGTTTGTCTGATTGTTTCTGGGTAAAAGCCTCAAAAGACTTTAATTAATGTGAATCCACATTATTGTTTATTGTTGTTAAATAGTCAAAGATAGAGTGTACAGTCTGTGCTGTTAAAAGGCATTGTCTAGATATAAAGTCATTAGCACTCTCATTTTTGGGATTCTTGACCTGTCCCTCCCTTATGGAAGCTAAAGTTGCTGGAGCAGCAGCCTCAAGAGAGGAGTGTGTCGTAAAAGCATGTTTGCAATCATCTTGAAGAGAGGTAGAGAGATCTAACAGTTGTTCTCGCTAGATCTCTGTTTGCAAATCCCACTCCAAAACATCCTGTTGTCAGAGCCGCAACTAGGGGGGGACAAGCGGGGTATGTGCCCAGGGCGCTACGCTGGGGGGGCGCGCCAAAATGACAAAATAGTATTTGTATACTGAATGTTTCTTGCGGGGGGGCGCAGAATCCATGTTTGCCCCAGGTGACACAGACCCTAGTTGCCCTTCTGTCTGTTGTTTCATTAAAGTAATGTTTGGGGAGTCTTTGGTGCTCTCTGAGCCTTGTTGTTTTCATGCAGACGTTTCATTGCCAGGCTAGGCAACATCTTCAGTGCGAAAAGGGAGTGGAACTTGCTGTCTGTCTATATACCCTGTCCTGTCCTGCCTGTGTTGGTGGGGGTGTTGTACTCTCCTTGGTAGTACCTTGATTGGATTGTTGTGTGCTGCTTGGTTGATTGACTGAGTTAATAGTTCCATGATTAGGGTCTATTGTGTTGTTTGATTGCTCCTCTGCTGCTAATCTTGCTCTTAATCTTTGCATATCTTGTTGTTGATTGCTGGCCAAGAGGTGTTCTGGTCTTCTGGCTTTTCTATTGTCTCTTATGAATGGTATGTAAATGTTGTTTACTTCTATGTGTCTGTTGATGGCTGCTTTGTCTGAGTGCCAAGCTTCCAGGAATTCTCTAGCATTTTTGGATTTGGCCTGGTCTAATATGCTCACAGTTTCCCAGTTGAAAGTATGGTTAAGTCTGTCCATGTGTTGTGAGATTAAGGAGTTTTCATCATGTCTTCTGACTGCTAGTTGGTGTTCATGGATGCGTTCTGCTAGTCTTCTGCCAGTCTGTCCTACATAGTGGCTGTTACAGTCCTTACACTGTATGTTGTAGATAACTCCTGTTTTTTCTTCTTGGGCTACTGGGTCTTTTGGTTTACTTACAATGTTCTGAAGGGTTTTGGTTGGTTTGTGTGCTACAGTGATGCCTGTGGATGTAACAGTCTATTAGTAGTTTCTGAGATGTTTCTGATGTAATGTTTCTGTCATCACTATTGTAAGGGGTGCGATGGCTCAGCGGGTAAGACACCAGGCTTGTTGATCAGAAGATTGCAGGTTTGGAGGTTCAAATCCCTAGCCCCGCGTGACAGAGTGAGCTCCCATACTCGCCCCAGCTCTTGCCAACCTAGCAATTCGAAAGCATGCAAATGCAAGTAGATGAATAGGTACCACTTCAGTGGGTAGGTAACAGCATTCCGTGCGCATCATGTGGCCACATGACCATGGAAGCATCTTCGGACAACGCTGGCTCTTCGGCTAACAAACAGAGATGAGCACCGGCCCCTAGAGTCGGACACGACTGCACAAATGTGCGGGGGGAACCTTTACCTTTAGCAGACCTTGGGGTGCCACTATATTTAGTGAAGTTGATGAAATCACTGTATGTAAATCAGGAAGCCACTGTACAAACTCAATATGGTGACACTGATTGGTTCAAGATCGAGAAAGGTGTGCGACAAGGTTGCATTCTGTCACCTTTCTTATTCAATTTGTACGCCAAAGTGATCATCAGGAAACTGGAGCTAGACAAATCAGAAATTGGGGTAAAAATTGGCGGAAGAAACAGCAATAACCTTAGATACGTGGATGATACAACCCTCGTCTCAGAAACCCAGGAAAGCCTAAAGCACCTAATCATAAGACTCAAAGAAGAAAGCAAGAAGTTTGGCCTCTTTCTGAATATCAAAAAGACCAAACTTATGACAACTGCAAAGAATGGAAACATCAAAATAGTAATTGATGGAGGTGAGGTGGAATGCGTGGAAGAATTCACCTTTTTAGGATCAGTAGTCAATCAAAATGGTGAATGTAGCCAAGAAATTAAACACCAAATCATGCTGGGTCGTACAGCAATGATGAGTATGAATCAAATTTGGAAAAGGATGTCAGCTTGACGACTAAGTGTAGACTAGTCTGCACTATCGTGTTCCCATAACTACTTATGGCTGTGAAAGTTGGACAATGAAAAAGTTGGATAGAAGGAAAATTGATTCTTTTCAACTATGGTGTTGGAGGAGGCTCTTGCGAATCCCTTGGACTGCAAAGATAACGAATAAAGAAGTGTTGAAGCGCATAAAACCGGACATGTCACTAGAAGGAAAAGTAACAAAACTTAGACTTAGTTACTTTGGTCATGTAAAATAAGGTAAAATAAAAAGAATTTTAAGAGCACATAGACAACGTGTGTGCACTCGTGGCCATCTTGGCTCCTCCCCCCAGCTCCAAGGAGACTTAACAGCGTGTGCAAATGATCATACAACATCCTTAATTTCACATGCTAGCAAAATAATACTTAGGATCATCCAACGCAGATTAGACCCCTACATGGAAAAAGAGATGCCAGATGCTCAAGCTGGTTTTAGAAAAAGCTGAGGAACATGAGTCGTTATTGCTGATGCATGCTGAATAAATGAGAAAGCCAAAGAATACCAAAAAGAAGTTAGTATGTGCTTCATTGATTATAGAAAGGCCTTTGATTGTGTTTATCATGTCAAGCTGTGGAATGTGTTTAGAAAATTGGGAATCCCAGAACATCTCCTTGTCCTTATGAGAAACTTATATACAAAGTTGGACTTTGAAGAAGCAGGGTAGGAAGACGATTGACGCTTTTGAACTTTAGTGTTGGGGAAGACTGCTGAGAATACTGTGGACAGCCAAGAAAACAAACCAATGGCTCATCAAACAAATCAACCCAGAGTTCTCATTTGAGGCACAAATGACCAGGCTCAAATTATCCTACTTCAGACACATTATGCGAAGACCTAGCTCCCTTGAGAAGGCTCTAATGCTGGGAAAGGTGGAAGGAAAGAGAAGAGAACAACCAGCAGCAAGGTGGATGGACTCAGTTACAGCAGCGATGGGTGCACTGTTGAAAGACCTGAAGGACCAGGTTGGGGACAGATTGTCATGGAAAAAATCTTTCTATGTGGTTGCTAACAGTTGACAACAACTTAATGCATAGCTTTCCAAACTGTGTGTCGCGACACAGTACTGTGTCGCCTGCGGGGCCCAGGTGTGTCGCGAGAAAACCCAGAAGCGCTCATGTCGCGCCGCTGCTGCCGTGCACGGCAGCAGCGAGCCATCAGTGCTTCCAGGTTTTCATGCGACACACCAGGCTGCCGCCGCGCCGCCGCCACTGTGCGCAAAACCTGAAAGTGCCACCGTGGTGGCATGCGAAAACCCGGAAGCGCCACCACCACAGCACGCGAAAACCTGGAAGTGCCGCCGTGGTGCGGCCGCAATGGCGCTTCCAAGTTTTCGCGCGCCGTTACCACGGCGCTTCTGGGTTCTCGTGCGCCGCCATTGGTGTGTCACCAACATGAAAAGTTTGGAAAGCCCTGACTTAATGGTACATAATCAATCAACCAACCAACCAACCAACCAACCATTAAATTAATTAAATTGTAACATGAACTTATTTTATTTATTTTATTTATTTATTTAGGGACCCTAGGCGGTTATGCATTTGCCCACAAGCATGGGCATAAGTCTAGAAACCTAGGGCATTCCAGCTGTTACCAAACTACAACTCCCAGAATGCCTCACCCTTGAATATGCCAGCTAGGGCTGCTGAGTGTGTAAGGGCCACATATTCTCCATCTGACTTAGTTTCATATGCTAGCCAGAATTGAGTTTTAGAGTTGGTGGTCAGCAAACTGCACTCATATTATCACTAGATGAGGCCCATGGATCTCCAGAATGTTTCTCAAAAACTATAAATGAAAGTAAAATAATAAATCACAAAAATTAAAAATGTCCCCAAATCTCACAAGACTGCCCAATCTTGCAATAAATGTTTTCTCATGTGTTTTCACATGAGTTCTTAAATGATGTCAGGACTACACATGTGAGATCTGGTGATATTTTTAGTTGTTTTGATTTTTAAAAATGTTTTACATTTTTACTTTATTTTTTAATATTTACTCTAGGTGACCAAGCCATCATACAAAATCACATGCTATCCAAGCCTGAAAAAAGTTGTGGATCCCAGCTCTAGGAGACCAGCCTTCTACTGCAGAGAAAACATCTTGCTGCTTCACCACAATGCAGGCAAATGCTGAAAACCTTTTCATTCACTTTGGCATTTGTTTGTTGTTTATTCGTTCAGTCGCTTCCGACTCTTCGTGACTTCATGGACCAGCCCACGCCAGAGCTTCCTGCTGGCCGTCGCCACCCCCAGCTCCCCCAAGATCGAGACCGTCACCTCCAGAATATCATCCATCCATCTTGCCCCTGGTTGGCCCCTCTTCCTTTGGCCTTCCACTTTCCCTAGCATCAGCTTCTTCTCCAGGGTATCCTGTCTCCTCATTATGTGGCCAAAGTACTTCAGTTTTGCTTTTAGTATCATTCCCTCAAGTGAGCAGTCTGGCTTTATTTCCCGGAGTATGGACTGGTTTGATCTTCTTGCGGTCCAAGGCACTCTCAGAATTTTCCTCCAACACCACAGTTCAAAAGCATCTATCTTCCTTCGCTCAGCCTTCCATAATATTATTTCATTTGTCATGGGCTTGACATTAACAGCCTCATTGCTTTACATGCTTGGAAGCATTTTCAACTGCCTAAAAAGTATACCAGTGTTGTACACAGCCCGGAGATGCACATCATGGCAGGTGGCATGTATTTTTTTTTAAAAAAAAAGACATAACATATTGAGGATGCTTCCTGTTTCCTTACCTGGGCTAAATACTTATTGTTGTTGATCACTCGGCTGTCATCCACTTTAGCAACCATTGCTTTGTAAGGTATTCTGTTAGCTCCCTTCTCATGTATTCATGAGAATGAATTCTCAACTCACTATAACCAGGGGATCCACGGGGCTGCAGTCAAATTCCTAGAATTTGACTTAATAGTGGTTTGACTTAATCTTTGAGGGCACACACACATCTTTTTAGAGCACGGGTGGGCAAAGGATGTCGGCTTCAAGGGTCCCATTCTTGTCGGACAGGTGGAAGCAAGTGGGCGGTGCAGAGCAATACCTCTTTGGGGCTTCCCCTTTTCTCGGTTCTTTCTTTCAAGCACTAGCTTTTTTCTTTCTGTCTCTCATTCGGACGCATCCAGCAAGCGGCCAGGGAAGATACCACTCGGTACTGTGAGAGAGTTGGAATGATTGACTGTAAGAGGGGCATCTGTGGAAGGTCAAATAAGTCAAGATGGCAGCTGCAACCGCGAAATCAGACATATTCTTTTTTTACATGTGCTGCGTATTAATAAGGGGATAGATAGGGCTTCGGTTGCACAGCCATGGCTGCTATTAATTTTTTTTTACATTGGCGGGGAACCTTCTTTGTTGATGATGTTGGTGGGGAACCTTTTTTCTGCCAAGGGCCATTTGGATATTAATAACCGGGGGGGTGGGGGGCGGGGTTTCTGGGATTTCTGTGGACTGGGGGCCAGAGTTTGCGGGCGGGAGCCAATCACAAGCACTGGGGGGCGGGGTTTGCAGGCGGGAGCCAATCGCGTGCAAGGGGCGGGGTTTGCGGGCAGGAGCCCCGCGGGCCTTATACGGCCCGTGAGCCTGGCATTGCCCACCCCTGATCTAGAAGGATGCTAGGTGCAGCCCCATGGATCCCCTGGTCATAGGCAACTACTGCCCTGTCTCCAATCTCCCCTGTTTGGTGAAAGGTGTTGAGGCAGTAGTGTCAGATCAGCAATGCAGCATCCTAGAAGAAGGAGATTATCCCAACCCTTTTCGGTTAGGGTTGAAGTCTGGGTAGGGGACTAAGCAACTTGGTTGCAGTCTTGAATGACCTATGACAGAACATGGATGGGGATAGTGTGTCTCCAGGTCCTTTTAGACTTCTTGGTGGCTTTTGATATTATCAACCATGATATCTTGCAAGACCACCTATGGGGTTAGGGGTTGGAGACACTTTTCTGCATGGTTCTGCTCCTTCCCCAGCAGGCAGTTTCAGTCATTAGTAGTTGTGAATTTCGGTGGTCCCGCTGGTTCTCAGGAAGGAGGGAGCACATTCCAAGGAGGTGGAGGAGATAGGAGGAGGCACAGACCGGTAGGCAATGTTATATATTTTATGATTTTGAAAGAATCTGGAAAGTTCTGTTTTAAAAGTCAGGCTGAGAAGTTTTTTTTCTGTTGGAGTCAGGAGGGCTCATGGTTTAACTCCCTCCTTAGGAATGTTAATTATTGGTGCCTGAAGGTCTAGCTTGAACTGACCAATCAGAATGTTACCTGTTGTTTCATTTCCAAATAAGTAACTAGGTGAGCTGAGTCAGGGCGGTCACATGTTAAACGTTGTCCACTCAGGTAATGCCAAGTTGTTATTGTAAAGGCTTTATATTGTAAATCTTCCTTTTGTGTTTAAGGGAACTGGCTGCAGCTATGTAGTATTGATATGAGGGGCGCGGTGGCTCAGCGGGTTAAACCGCTGAGCCGTTAGACTGCCGACCACAAGGTTGGCAGTTCGAAACCGCGTGGCGAGGTGAGCTCTCGCCATTCACCCCAGCTTCTGTCCACCCAACAGGTCGAAAGCTGAAAGCGAGTAGATAAATTGGGTACCACTCACGTGGGTCAATTTGCTGGTGTCCATCGGAGGGTCGTCCTCGAACCAAGAAGACCTGGAGAATCCCGATAATGGTGGTGGAGGACGATGAATCCGGAAACAACAACTTCCTGGATGTCAGCAGCCGGCTCGGAGCGAGGCATTCTGGGGCATGTAGTCCGATGCCTGCAGCTGAAGAGCCAGTTCCCTCTCCTCCTCCCGATTGCGCGGTAAAAAAAAACTGTAATAATATATATGATTGTATAATATATATGTATTTACATGATTGTAAGCCGCCTGGAGCCCTCCATTAGGGAAGGGATAGGCGGGGTATAAATAAGATTAAATAAATAAGTAAGTAAGTAAGTAAGTAAGTAAGTAAGTAAGTAAGTAAATAACCATGTGCTTTTCTCGGCTGAGATGAGCAGTAAGTTAACTTTCAGTTTTGTTTCTTTGTTTTCAAATAAAAGCAGCATTTTTTTACTGCAAATGTTCAGTTCATTGATCTCTCAATATTTCTATAACTCTGATCTAAAAATTATTAAAAACAATAAAAGGCAATGGTGGGAAAACGAAGAGGTTCAGGATAGCCCCGCCCTAGAGTCTCCCAGGTTATTTCCCCTTAGGTTAGTTAGAGTAGCTTTAGTCTGGCAAGATTCTGTCTATAGGGTGTGAGCAAATAAAGAACTGGAGTTTGAATGGACTGACTCTTCGTTGTCCTTGGGCTGGGTCTGACAGTAGTGGAGAGATTGACCTGGGGGCTCCTGTCTTGCGGGTGCTGCAGGGGCTGGCCCTCTCTCCCCTGCTCTTTAATATCTATGTGAATCCCCTGGGAGAGGTGATCCAAATGTTGGGGGTACAGAATCATCTGTGTGCGAATGATACCCTACTCTACATTGCCATCCCCGGCTGTATGCGGAAATGCTGTCAATGTCTGTCAGCCCTTTGAGGTAGAACAGACTAGGAAACCAAAATTTTCTAATACTAATTTTATTAAATATTATCCTATTATATCAGCTGCCCAGAGTTGAATTGATTGTGATGGGGTCAAAATGTACGAAGTAAAGAAACAAGCAAAGCTCAGTAAGAAGGTAGGGATCGTAGCAGTAAGGATGCTATTGCTAATGAAGATGAGGACCAGTTATTCATGGATTAGGGCCACTGGCTTGCCAGCTCCTTTGTTTACTAGTTAATTCTGCAGTTAATTACTCAGTCAGCTGTGCATGTTCTTATTCGCTGGAGGGGTCAAATCACTTTAACAAAGTAAGGAGCAGTTACTGTATACTGCAACTTTTTAATAAATAACATGCCCTCCAAATTGATGCCAGCTGACGTCTAAGTAAAGAAAGAGGAAAAGGTTATTGCATCCAAAGAGCTGATGATAATTTACATAGATCATGTTCCATCCTGGATGAAACTGCAGGGTTACAATCCTTTTCATGTTGGCTCCAAAGGGAAGTCCACTTGTAGGGCACACTGTTCTCGTCTGCATCAGTGGCACAGTGTGAAATTGAAATGTTGATTGGCGCCATTCGCCAGCACTACTCCAACCACTAGCCCGGGAACTAGCAAGGCCACGGGGGCCAGTAGAGCCCCTACAGTTGCCCCATGCTGACACCCGGCCTGAGCTGCAGTCTGGGCGGGGGGGTGAGATTGTATTTCAATATGTCTCAAGGACACCAGGGTGGGGAATATTGTTTGGAGAAATTTTCCCCCCACCCCAATGATTACCCACATATTGCAGGGAGGAATATCTTAATCAGTGTTTCTCAATCTCAGCCACTTTAAGATGTATTAAAGTGGCTGAGATTGAGAAACACTGTCTTAAATGGTGGATAGAACGGAAGCAGAGGAGAAAAAGGCTGCAGATACGCAGGTGTAAGTGATGAATGCATTTAACCCTTTTGGTAATACCTAAAAATGGCTTTCCTCTTTTCTCTCTCCTTTCCTGTCTGGTTACCACTTCCTCTCCCGGTCATCCAGTTTCAGGGGAGCCCACAAGGTCTGTTCAAAATCTGGCCACGATGTGCAATCAAAGCTCTCTTTTTTATGTGCATCACACCCCTGTCCAATTTTGTCCTTTTCTCTTTCCTTCCACTTCCAGTACACTACCTTCCCCTACCTCTCCTTTCATTTCCACCCTGTGTTTCTCTTCTTTTGTAGTTTTGGTGTTTCTGCTGAAAAGAGGGCAGGGAGCCTGTGCATGTAATTGTGTGTTTCTCTGTGTGAGACTGATTGGTATATGCAAATAGGGAAAGTCACTTAATTTTATAAAGGGGGTATCTTATTTACAGGCAATTAATTTTAATCATAGTTATTTGCTCAAGCATTATTGCTCCTAGGGTGTGCTTTCTGGCAGGGATATGTACACCCATGTTTACAAAGAAGAGGAAAATCTCCAACATCTGAAATTGGCAGCCTTAGGCTGAAGAGTCAGCAGCATTAATTCGGTAACATACAACATTGCCAAACACCTCTCTACCATACCAGCACCTCTAGTTGGACACTCTGAACACCACATCCATAATTCGGAAGAATTTGTTTCCAAAGCAAAGATCCTGAAACTGGATACAGATGAAACTATGGTCTCCTTCGATGTGTCCTCCCTTTTCACAGCATCCCCACCACTCATGCTCTATCCGCTGTCAGGAAGAGACTAGAAGAGGACAGCACCCTTGAAAGGAGAAACCATCTCAACCCAAACCAGATCTGCCATCTTCTGGACCTGTGTCTTAACACCACTTATTTCTCATACAGAGGTGACTTTTACAGACAAAAACACGGCTGTGCCATGGGTTCTCCTGTATCACCCATTGTGGCCAATTTATACATGGAAGAAGTGGAGAAGAAAGCACTCAACACATTCCAGGGAACGGTGCCCACCCACTGGTTTAGGTATGTGGATGACACCTGGGTCAAAATCAAGGCCCAGGAAGTACAGGCCTTCACAGACCATATAAACACTATAGATGCCAACATTAGGTTCACCAGAGAAGACGCCAAGGACAACAGACTGACATTCCTAGACACTGAAGTCCTCATTGGGACCGGTGGCAAGCTAGAAATAGGGATCTACAGGAAACCCACACACACAGATCAATATCTGATGTTTGACTCCCACCATCCACTGCAGCACAAACTAGGAGTCATCAGGACATTGTCACACAGAGCAGAAACCATCCCCACCTCCATGGATTCCAAAAAGAATGAAAATCAGCACCTGAGAACAGCTCTGAAGGCCTGTGGATATCCAAATTGGGCCTTCACTAAATCTAAATCTACCAGACCTAAAACAGCGACAGATAGGGCTGAGACTCAGAGTAAACGGAAGAACCTGGTCATTCCTTACATGGCTGGCGTGTCTGAAAAGATAAAACGGATATTTGGCAAACACTACATACTTGTATATTTCAAACCCACCAACACACTGAGACAGAGGCTTGTACACCCCAAAGATCAAACTCCAAAACACAAGAAAAGCAATGTAGTTTATGCAATCCAGTGCAGTGAGGAGTGCTCTGAACTCTACATTGGAGAAACCAAACAACTTTTGTACAGGAGGATGGCCCAACACAGGAGAAGTAACACCACAGGACCAGAGTTAGCAGTTTATCTTCATCTAAAGGAAAAAGGACACTCATTTGAGGACATTAATGTTCACATTTTAGACAGAGAAGATAGGTGGTTTGAGAGAGGGGTCAAGGAATCCATTTATGCCAACTTGGAAAATCCTTCCCTGAATAGAGGTGGGGGCCTCAGGCACAATCTTTCCCCTATTTTCCTCCCTGCTTTGTCTTCTGTGCCTAGGAAGATTAAGACCATTTCGCAAGCTCAACAGCAGCATGGTGATCTTAACGATCCTCCTTTAGATGATAAAGGGACTTAGAAATAACATCTCAAAATAACCATGACCTAGCCCCAGGTGTAAGGTCACACAGCCACCTAGAAACATATTTAAGGATTCCCTTACTAATTTTGCTCAGACTGAAGAAGCTCCTTGGATAAGGAGCAAAACGTTTCCACTGAGAAAATAGAAATCCAGTTGACATGATTCAAGCTACAGACATTAGGCTGAAGAGGTAAGGAACCTGTACATTACAAAGGAGTGTTATCTGGGGGATATGCATTCAGTGAGAAATAGCTGGATTTGAATTTCATTGCTGTTTTTGTCTTTGATTTGCTACCTTGAGTGACAAGCTTGCATATTGCCTCCGTTACTTTTCAATTTGTATCTAAATCCAATAATTCAAGTGCTTGCTGTTTCAGCCCATCATCCACCTATTTTGGCTGACCGTGCAATTCCAGCACTGCTGTATGCCGATGACGTAGTCATTATGTCTACTTCACAAGTGGGAATGAGAAAAGCACTTAGGGCACTAGCTTTATTCTGCACAGATCAAAAACTTTCAATAAATTATGAGAAAACAAAAGTCTTTGTTTTTGCCCGACACCATCATAAAATTCACAAATGGCAAATAAATGGGACTCCAATTGAACAGGTGCGCACCTATAAATGCCCTGGAGTGCAGGTCCATGCTTCCTTATCCTGGAACGCTCATTTTCTTTACCGGGCAAGTGTTGCACAGCATACCTCATCAGCTATTGCAAGATTCTACCATTCAAAAGGAGCCCATTATATTCCTGCACCTTGCAAGGTCTTTCAAGCTAAGGTAGTCCCTCAGCTTCTCTATGGCTGTCAAATCTGCTCCCTTGCAAAGCTTAATATTATTGAAACCATTCAGAATAAGTTTATTAGAGCCATATTGATGGTACCAAAAAGTATTAAAAATGCCATTCTACGGGTAGAAATAGGTATAGTTTCATTGGATGCCAGAGCATGGTTCCTTCTTACCTTCTGGCTAAAGTTAATTCTGTTGCCTATAGGTTTAGCCCCATTAGTATTTAGAGATCATTTTAAGTCATCGTGGCTAAAAAAAGCCTTAGATAAAATTAAATTGCTAGGCTTCTCTATGGAAAGTCTGTACTCATTAGGATTTGATAATGCTAGAACCACCCTGAAACAACGAATCTGGGATATAGATCTCCAAACAAATTTAAGTAAGGTGCTACAGCCCAATATCTGTCATTTTCTTCCAGAAGGGTTCATTCCAGCTTATTTATCATCCATCACAATTTTGAAATTTCGTAAAGCTTTCACTTTAGCTAGGCTGGACACACTGCCCTCAGCAGTCCTTTTTGGACGTTTTAAGGGTATTCCTATCCACCTTCGGTTATGTCCATGTGGTGATGGCTCAATAGAAGCCCTAAGCCATATATTGTTATACTGTTCCCTATATAAGGACTCTAGACAGATCCTTATATATCTGTTATTGAAGAAATTTCCAGGCAGGGAGTGTGATTTCTATTTAATGCTACTTCTTTCGGACAAGGACCCAAAAATGTCCTCCCAGGTTGCCGAGTCCTGTGCTACCATCTGTACAATACGCCGCACCATCACTTAGATTTAGAATTTCTTAACATAGTATTTTATTTCAATTTATTTTAGTATTTTCATTCTTAATTAATTTTAGATCGTATTATACTAATTGCTTTTTTGTTTGTTTTATATATATACAAATGTAAGCTTGTTGTTATTATATCATTTTATTGTATCTGGCCTTAGGGCTGTAATAAACGTGTTGTTGATCTGTTGTGGGTTAAAAATTTTTTAATTTATTTTACCTTGAGTGACATCTGCTGGGGAAAAGAGGATAGATGCAAATTCCCAAAAGACTGACATTCAATGCTTCAGAAAAATGAAGACAAGTGATTTAATTTGATCAAAGGTAAGATAACGACCCCAGGCTGAGTTTCTCTGTATCACTGTGCCATGGGAATTCAGATAATGATGGCAAAAATAACAAACATGGCCAAAGCAAATATGGTTTTCACATCAAAATAAGCTATGGTTTGTTTAACCATGGATTCTCAGTTCAACCAGAATAGGCTGGGTCCATAGATCACTTCAGTCTTGGGCATATAAGCAGACCTGGTTATTATTTTCTTATCAGTAGCTAGCCCTAACAACCATCATGTAGTAAAGATCTCTCAAAACCAGAAGTTCTACTTAAAAGAGTTTCAGTGTAGCTACCAAAATCCACCGTTAAAATTTTACCTTTGGAAGACAATCTTACTCAGCTATGAGTGATCGCCAATGATGAATGATGATGATGAGCTACCAAAAGTATAAATAAACCGCCCAGAGTCCCCTTGTGGGAGTTGGGCGGTGATAAATCTAATAAATAAATAAATAAATAAATAATAAGATGGACAGTTGTTTGCTAATTAATGTAAAACAGCTGATTAACTTGTAAGGACCAACCCATTGCTGTTTGGTCTAGAGGAAGTGGGATGCTGTTGGGTAGATTATCTGACCAAATTATCTATCCTGGACAGGGTTGGTCCATTCATTCATTCATTCATTCATTCATTCATTCATTCATTCATTCATTCATTCATTCATTCATGTGCCTTCAAATCAGTGTTGACTCCTGGAAACTGCCTGGATTAGTCCCTGCAGTTTTCTTTTGGAATTGGTTTGCCTTTGGCTTCTTCTTCCTAGGGCTGAGAGAGAGTGACTAGTCCAAAGTCACCCAGCTGGCTTCATGCCTAAAGTGGGACTAGAACTCAAGGTCCCTTAAATCAAAATCCAAGTCATCTCTCTTGACTACTGCAGTCTTCTCATGTTCTTTTCTTTTCTTATCTACAGCCAAAATTATTTCTCTCCCATCCCTCCCATCATAACTGCAGTATATTAAATTAGTATTATTACTGGTTGATTAAGCATGCCTGTGATCTGATATTGTTACTGGATCACCTTGGCCTGCTGATACAACTTGTCATTCTTGCAGACTCACTTTAGTTCTTCTAGATGATTCACTAAAGCAAACAACAGAAAAAAGCTACTTCTGATTGCAGTCTCTTATATTTGGTGAGTTGAAAAGAAACAACATCTGAAGAAACAACATCCTTCCTTCAAATTCTTTGTTCAGGACAAACTTCCTGTTCTTTCTTTTAAAGCTTTCCTTGGCTTGCCTTTACTCTGTTGCTAATTTCCTCCAGAAAAGATGGTGAGTGGGTGGATGAGATCAAGGATTTTGCAAGAATGGCCTTGAAGATGCCACAAGTTATTATTAGTGACAGGTTGAGTTGGCAAGCTTACACCCATGTAGTCAAACTTGGTGGCATCTCACTCCTCTGTAAAACGCCAGAAACAGAAATAGTGAAATAAAACTCATGTTTCCTCCTCCTTCCTTTTCCCCAGCAGAAAACAATACTTTCGACTTGTAAAAGATCTTCCTGTCATGGATAAAAGAGGTGGATGTTGTGAGAACCCAGCCATAAAGTCCTGGAGTCAGACATGTTAAAAGAGTCCCTCTTTTGGGGGAGATGGACGGTGACGAAATCTGAATAATAATAATAATAATAATAATAATAATAATAATAATAATATCATATCAGATGTTTTGGGTACCATCAGTGATTCTCTTGAAATTTATTGGGAAGAAGGAATAATAGCTGGGATTACCTTTAGCCTAAAACTCAGAGGAGAACCAGTTTGGTGTAAAGGTTAAGGCAGAGCTTTCCAAATTTTTCATTTTGGCGACACACACCAACGCCGCTGCCGGCGCGGCCTGTGGTGTCCTGGTGTGTTGCGCGAAAACCCAGAAGCGCTGATGGGGGGAACCAGAAGAAGCGGCACCCCTGCCAATTAGTGGTGGCGGCAGCGGCAGCGCTGATTGGCGGGGGTACCGCTTCTTCCGGTTCCCCCATCAGCGCTTCCGGGTTTTCGCGCAACACACCAGGACACCACAGGTGACACAGTAGTGTGTCGCGACACACACTTTGGAAAGCTATGGGTTAAGGCATCAGGCTAGAAACTGGGAGACCATGAGTTCTAGTCCCTCCTTAGGCACAAAGCCAGCTGGATAACCCTGGGCCAGTCACACTCTCTCAGCCCTAGGAAGCAGGCAATGGCAAACCACTTCTGAAATCTTGCCAAGAAAACTGCAGGGACTTGTCCAGGTAGTTGCCAGGAGTCAACACTGACTCAAAGGCACAAAAAAAAAATACCCACCCCTCAGATACTGACTTCATCATGTTGTACCATCTGTTGATGGTAATTGCTAGTATAACAGACCTTCATTCAGCTTCCCACTTCACCAGTTGAAAATGAGTGTTTAAACAGTGAGGGCAGTAGGGGGATTGAAGCTGTCCATTTATTTGGGATTCTGCATTCACCTGGTTTACCCATTTTACCAGCTGTGCTAAGGATGGAACCTGTGTTCACCCAGATGATGTTGAACCACAATTTTAAGCATCCTACCATTGCTGGTGCTGGTCAATGCCTCACATGCCATACCCATCCTCTAAATCAGAGCTTTCCAAACTGTGTGTCGCAGCACAAAAGTGTGTCACCACACACAGTCTGGTGTGTCGCCACACAACCCGGAAGCGCTGATCATCATCAGCGCTTCCGGGTTTTCCTGCGGCGACACACCAATGGCGCGCAAAAACCGAAAGCGGCAGCAGCACTTCCGGGGTTTTGCGCGCTGCCGCAATGGCGGCACTTCTGGGTTTTCCCGCGGCAACACACCAACGGCGGTTGATGTGTCGCCGTGGGAAAACTTTGGAAAGCCCTGCTCTAAATAGACTCTTCTCTACAGGGGACACCCCTGGTTAGTTGGACTCTTCCCAATTCAGGAAGAAAATAAAAGCTCCTGATGCCAAGGGGTGGGGGCAGAGAGAGATAGGGAGCAAATGGAATGAATGCATTCACCTCTTTGATCTGTCCCTTTCCCAGGTCTTCACTTGTTATGCTTCATATCATCCTCTTCTCCCAGGATCCCTCTGGCATACACTTCCCTCAGGTTGCTCTGCTCTCCTTATTTTCCATCACCAAACACCGTAGCTACTCTGTGCATTTTCTCTCCCCCATCTGCCCATTTGCAGTAGGCCTAATGAGCATCCCCTAGAGCTGAAGAATGGAGAGCATCAGGTGCCTCCTGGGGTCATAGCGTGTTCAGCAAAACACACAGCTGCTGGCTCTAAAAACACGAAGCAGGATGTGAGGTGTGATACCCTTCCATATAGTGAGACACCCCACCACACTGCCAGCAATGAGAATTCTCCAAAATACAATCAAACTGTGCAGATCTTTGGAAGGTTCGTGTAAAGCCTCCCCCGCCCTTGAAGATGATTAGCAAAGCAATGCAGCCTGTTTACTTCTAAGACAAATCACAACATCTCTTAATTTTGATGAAAAGAATCATATCACCTCTACAGTGCTGAGCTCTTCAACAAGTTTATTTATTTATGTTTCAATTTATATATCGCTCCATCTCCACACAAGGGAACTCTGGGCGGTTAGTTGAAGCCAAGGTGCCTTGCATAGGCCTAAAACATAGTATCTACACAATGGGCACATGTAAGGCATACACTTTGCAACTAAGGGAGGAGGAGGAGGCATCAAAAAGAACTTTGGTTCTGTGCAACCTACAGAAGCAGAGTTGCAGACTCTGTATATTGGTAGGTAGGGGCGTCTGTAGGGTATGGTCAAAAGAGTCAAGAGGATGGCCATGATGGTGCGATCAGAGTCCCTCTCCCCTTTTTTTAAATGTTGCTAGGTATTTTGGAGACAGGTTACGACATCTTTTCTGTCTGTTAACATGGACAGTTGCAAACCTTTTCCCTCTGTTTCTGGGCATTTGTTGTACCCTTTCTTGCCCACAGTCCCTTGGGTGAAACAGATAACTAAATGCCTGCTTATTTCTGCCCCCTCCCCTCCATTGTTGCATTGCCAGCTCTCTCCTCAATTTCCAAGGCAATCTTATGGGAGGATCCTAGTTTAATTATTTCAAGTCAGTTCCACAAAGCCCATAAGAAAGCCCATAAGAAGCTCCCTGGCTTGATGTTCCCTGCTTAGATAAGTAAAACACTCTTTCCTCTAACAATATTCTATAAGCCCAACTTTGAAACACGTTGCACTCTTCAGTGCCCCAAAGCCAGGGCTGCATGAAAGAGCCATCATAAAAGCAACCAGAGGGAACATAGATATCTGACGGCAAAGAATCATCATCTAGAGGATGAGCTGAGATGTGAGTCCTGTATTCTATGAATGACGCAGTCAACACAGTGATGGGATATACCACCCATCCTGTTCCATTTCTGATAAAGCATTGTGGATGAGGAGGTATAGAGGATCTTGACAGCAAGGCCCTGAAGGACCCATAGAATTCATTCCTCCAATACTTGTAACTGTTCTCTGGCCTGTGAGTTCTGCTGCCCAGATTGCTTCACTCCGGCCATTATGTTGACTTGGGAGTTACCTTTTTAAAATGTTCCTAGTATCCATGCAAGTTTATTAGGATTTCTATTCTGTGGTTTCAGCCTTCTGGAAGTAAAACCTCTGAGCAGCAAGGGAGGATTTCTTGACTCCAATGTACATTTACATAAAATTACATATATCAACATGAAGGGTCAACGCTTTATCTGTCATCTTGCAACTGCAGCCATCTTGCAACTGCAGCGGGGTGGGTATGTGATGAATTGTGCAAGATGAAAACTTACTCTAGGATTGCATTACATTTTTTTCAAACATACCTTGAATCAAAAGAACCAACACATTCTTGCATTTAAAACCAGTGTTAATTACTGCTTTTGTTGAGTAAAGAGTAGAATATTCATGAGCGAAGGAGATGCCAACCCCTGTAAAGGACTATCATCTGAGTTTGGAAGAAGGGAGGGGCAGTCCAGGACAGGAGAGGTTTATAGAGGACTAGGGAGCACAGATTCTGAAAGTGCTCATGAAGTTAGATATTGACCAAATAGAAGTAGTAACATTCATTTTCATTCATTCATTTTCTCCCTTTTAATCTAAAGAGGAAAAAGTAGGAAAATCAGAATACAAGAGCAATTTTGTCCAAGTGTGACTCCCAGCAGCATGTCAGATTGCTGCAAGCAGAGGGTGATGTTCTATAAAAATCCACAGAATTCCTACAAGATACTGGAGATTCTTTAATAAAGAGTTTAAACCCCGGTTTTCTGTTTTTATTTTCCAGCTTAACACTGTCTATGCCAAATGAGTATTCCTCGTTCCCATTGGGCTGTATAGTGGCCTGGAGGGAGAGTTTTAAAAGGCATTTCTCAGCTCAGATCCTTTTAGCATTTAGAAATGGAATTTTCCCTTTCACTTAAGGGAGGTATTATGCATTTGAGGTAGATACCAACTGTCAGTAGGTAAAAAGCTTTGCATTGGGTATTTATTATTTATTTATTACTTATATTTATATCACTGCCCATCTCCCCCAAAGGGAGACTCTGGGCGGTTTACAGTAAATTCAGAATTAAAACCATAAAAGATAAAATTACAGCCAATACTATAAATAGAAATAAATAAATATAAAATCCAATGATGGTAAAATCTTACTCCGTAGGGAGGGCTCTACGGTGCAATCTTAAACCCTCATCCACAATTATTGTCTTCACTTCTGCAAACATGAATGCAGAACACAAAGAATGAAAATCAGTGCCCCACCTGAGCAGGTCTGCAGTAAGAAAATTCTCTCACCTCCACTCCACACAATAGGAAAAGAAACAAACCCCAACTAACCTAACATTCTGCAAGCATGGCCCAGTACTGAAGGGGGAAGCTGGCAAAAGAGTTGTCAATTTCAGACACCCACACTCTTCTGTTTGGGCTACTGAGCAGGGACTACAGAAATCTAGGCCACCAGGTAGCAGGGGAAAAAATCCTTTACTGCCATCTAGTAGTCATTTGTATCTTTGCAGCCCAGATATAGTAGCCTGGCTAGCAGAGGGGGAGCTGCAAAGAGGTTAAACTAGCATTTCCCTTATAGGACAGGAAGTACAGAAGCCAGGAAAAGAGGTGAGGCTAGAGTTCCCACCAATGAGGAAATGCTAGCATCTTAAGAAATATTCTAGCTTTGCAGCAATGCACTGCAACTGAGTCAGAAATAAATCACCTCACGCTCCAGTGTTGCAGCTATCACTGGGAACATAGCAGTCTGGGGCTGTTTTCAAACTGATGCAGAAGCCTCACATGGCAGGATGGAGATATAGATGGAAGACAGACAGACGTGTTTCTCAAACTTGGCAACTTTAAGACATGTGGACTTCAACTCCCAGAATTCCCTAGCCAGCATGTTGTTATCACAATAATGTAGAGCTCCAGTAGTTCTTGCACCATCTGTTTCTTGACCTGGTCTACCTCAAAGGGCTGATAACTGGCCATGAAGAAGTGAGAACCACTATACACCATACCCCCCACCCCTAGTTCCCGTAATTCCAGAAGGAAACTATGATTGACAGTATCAAAAACTGCTAATAGATCAAGGTTATCCAAGATAGTTCAGGCTTAGAGTAATATATGAAGATCCACTCTGGGTCACCACACAAAGAAACAGCTCTATATTCCTCTGAGATAGTCAGCGAGAAGGATTTGTTTTATGAAAGATTGTCAAGAGCCAATTGGCTGGAAGCCCACAAAGGTTTCTACAGTATTATAACCTGTTAGTCCTTTAGGAACCTCTTGGAAAGCTGAGAGACTTTAATTAAAAGTGTCTTAATTTGGGGGGAAAAGGAAAAGGATTTCTGTTTCTTTAAACAGAGATAAACAGAGATTTTCATACAGGCACTTTTACAAGCATTGCTGTCATACAAACCTACATCCAATCAGAATCTTCCCTTTAGTTTCAAAAAACAGCAGCACTAATCAGCAGCAGTCGTTGTAAGCATGCATGCATGCTGCGCTTCAAGTTGGCACCACGTCAAAAATGCCAGAGGCTGCAGCTGTGTGGAGATGAAATTGGCCTCGTGCGCAGAACAAGCACATTAGAGCATTGCAAACTCTGAACTAGGTTTGACTTCAAGTTGGGGATAGCTTTTTAAAAAGCAGACAGGCAGTGTAAAGAAATCTTAATTATCTAAGACAGGGTTTCTCAACCTAGGGTTCCGTGAGAGGTCACCAGGGCTTCCCTGGGAAATCATGATTTATTTAAAACATTATTTCAAATTCGGGCAACTTCACATTAAAGAGGTATGTTTCATTATTTTTAGTTTAAGAACACTGTTAGTGCATATATGCAGGCCTACCCATGAAACGAATACAATAATTTTGTAACTTCTGGCCTCTATCTGAGCCTGAATGTGCAGGGGCTCCCGGAGGCCTGAAAAATATTTCAAGGGTTCCTCCAGGGTCAAAGGCTGAGAAAGGCTGATCTAGGACTACCATATCCAGGCTGAAGAATTTGAGAAAATCACAAGATGGCAGCAAACATTTTAAAAAACTATTTGTTGCCATCTAATGGACATCCTTACTTTTGCAGCCTGGTAGCCTTATAATTATCTCCATGGGTTCTTGTTGATTCATTCATTTATTAACTTTCCACAAGCTCTCCTGAGAACGACTGAAGGACTTCTACAGGGAACAGAGCCCCATTTTGCTGGGTCTTTCACCTCATTTCCCAGTTTAGAACTTTTTCAGAACAGCCCTGCAAATGGTGGTCAAATGGGAGTGGAGATTTCAGTGGAGTCCATGGTGCTCTCTGAGCCTTGTTTTCTTGCAGACGTTTCATTGCCAGGCTAGGCAACATCTTCAGTGCGAAAAGGGAGTGGAACTTGCTCTCTGTTTATATACCCTGGCTTGTCCTACCTGTGTTGGTGGGGGTGTTGTACTCTCCTTGGTAGTACCTTGATTGGGTTGGCCAGCAATCAACACCCAGATATGCAAAGATGAACACCAGGATTAGCACCAGAGGAGCAATCAAACAGCACAATATACCCTAATCAAGGAACTATTAACTCAGTCAGTCAACCAAGCAGCAAACAACAACCCAATCAAGGAGAATACAACACCCCCACCAACACAGGCAGGGCAAGCCAGGGTATATAAACAGAGAGCAAGTCCCACTCCCTTTTCGCACTGAAGATGTTGCCTAGCCTGGCAATGAAACGTCTGCAAGAAAACAACAAGGCTCAGAGAGCACCAAGGACTCCACAGTTCTGGCTTCCTCTTCCCGTTTCTGCTGTTTGCTCAGTGGCATAGGGGAGAAGTACGTGAGGAAGCAGAGAGCTTAGAACAGTGTTTCTCAACCTTGGCAACTTTAAGCTGTGTGGACTTCAACTCCCAGAATCCCCCAGCCAGCCACACACAGTTGAAGTCCACACAGCTTAAAGTTGCCAAGGTTGAGAAACACTGGTCTAGAAGGTTGAAACTGTTCCCTTTGAGGCCTGCAGATTTTTCTTCCAGGTGATACATATGCTCCCTTGCTAACAACTAAGGGCCGGACACAGGATGTACAGTGCAGAAGGGACAAACATCATTTGAGGTTGGGAGCCACAGCTGAGATTCTGGAAGGCTGCAGAACCTCCATCCAACAACGCTGTGACATCACAGAAGGGGTATGCCTGAAACCCCCCCCCCCTTTTTTTTTTTTTTTGCCTTTAGGGGCAGTTTCAAAGGTAGGGATGGAAGCAGGAAGCCTCCCAAAGGCAAGTCATACTAACACTGAAAAATGTGTCAATGTTGCATAGAAGAAATCTGGCAATTTTGCCACGTAAAGACATCTGATTACGCTCTATGCTAATCTGATTTTGCTTGAAAGCAATGCCTTGGTAGTGCTCTCACAACAGGCCCAGAATCATTCTTGTTGCATACAAAAATCCCATCCACCAAATTATTTCCTTCATGCAGAATTGAAGGATCTCCTGGTGTCCTACTTTCCACCTTTATTCCGCTACTGCTATGTACATAAAAGGGTAAAGGTCAGGACAACCAAAGGCCATGCCCTTTGGGACTGTTCCTGCTAATTACCCACAATCTTGTTTCCAGTGGCTTTACAAAGTTCTATGCCTTTTAATATAGACATATAGAGATATAGATAATGTAAATGGTCACCTGTTGTTCATGTCTCCCTCTCCCTGATTTTGCCTTTTTGATGTTTGCTAATGTTTAGGAAATCAACATCAAGCTATATTTTTTGCCTGGTGTATTGAGTGGTGTGTGTGCTTGCTCAGATGTGGATATCGGGGTTGAATGGGAATGCACTGGGTGCAAGTTAAACTGCAAATTATTCACGGCTAGTTTTCTAACAATTCTTGGCTTAGCTTGGATCTAGGCTTTCTAACCTCAGTCTTGCTTCATCCAGCTGTGTAAAATTGGTTTTCAACAATATCCATACTCTTTTTTTTCTGTTTTGGAATGTGGCGAATCTCAGCATCCATAAGTGAGTGCTGACAATCTCAAACAAATCCCACCATCCTCTTCTAACATTCACAAACGAAGAATAATATTCAGCAAAGGCTGGACATTTGCTGTAAATGTCAATGCAATAAACTCACAGCTGCTACTGAAAATAGCAGGTGCTTTTCTTATTTCCTTACATTCTTTTTAATGTGAGATACAGCTTACCTGTTCTGACCTCATATCTTGTGTTTGCTTTACTATGTCACCTCCCTTCTTGCTGGGCTGCTAAAAGATGCCGAACAAGAATGGAGAAGTAAATGTAAAATGTCATGAATTTAAGACAGGGAAATGAAGTCTTTCATGCCATGGAATGAGTGAATGCATTAGATATGCAAATGAAAGCACGTATCAGCGGCTGTATTAATTCCACACATGGAGCCCTCCTTTGCATCAGCAGCATTTACTGAACAAAACAAAATTGACTGGATTCACATTGCCCCCATACCAAAAATGATGACTCTAGCCACACAGCTCAGCGGCCCTTTCCTACAACATGCTAAGTAGAGGCATGGGGGGTAGTACTAGGGCACAATCATGTAAAGTCACACATGCATGTAAAAAAGGGGCAATTTGAGCCACCATCTTGATTCTTTTGACATCCCCCCCAAAGGATGCCTCTGCTTAGTGTGTTTTTTTAAAGTTTTTTTTATTCCCACCTTTATTATTTTTATAAATAACTCAAGGTGGGGAACATACCTAAATACTCCTTCCTCTTCCTATTTCCCCACAATAAACAACACACAAATTTTCCCTGTGAGGTGAGTTGGGCTGAGAGTGAGTGACTGGCCCAAGGTCACCCAGCCGGCTTTCATGCCTAAGGCGAGACTAGAACTCACAGACTCCTGGTTTGCCATTGGCTCCTTCCCAGGGCTGAGAGACAGGGACTGGCCCAAGGTCACCCAGCCGGCTTTCATGCCTAAGGCGAGACTAGAACTCTGAATCTCCTGGTTTGCCATTGGCTCCTTCCCAGGGCTGAGAGACAGGGACTGGCCCAAGTTCATTCAGCCGGCTTTCATGCCTAAGGCAGAACTAGAACTCACAGACTCCTGGTTTCTAGCCCGGTGCCTTAACCACTAGACCAAACTGGATGCTTTAACTGACGATTGGTGTTAACCTTGGTGAATTTTTTGTGGCTCAGTAGATCGTGTGAACTCAGTTCAACATATACTGCAAACCCAGAATACAATATCATGCATGAGCCTAGAAAATAGATTAATTCAGGGCCCAAGTGAAACAGTTGCATGAGTGCACCTGCCATTTTACAAATCATAGCACACTACACCGCCATGTATTCAACTACCCTCGTCACTCTTTTCCCTTACGTCCCCATTTAATCCCCACTTGTCAGTCTGAACTCCTAGTGTCTCACTGGGCCACTCAGCCTCCATCTGGCCCGAGTCTTGTGTGTGGACTGCCTAGCAGGAATCTGGCTAATTCAGGGTTTCTCAACCAGGGTTCCGTAGAACCCTAGGGTTCCACAAGAGGTCACTAGGGGTTCCTCTGGGAGATCACGATTTATTTCAAAAATTATTTCAAATTCGGGCAACTTCATATTAAAAAGGTAAGTTTAATTCTTTATTTTTAATTTAAGAACACTGTTAATGCTTATATGAAGGTTCTCAGTCATCCAGACCTAAAACAGCGACAGACAGGGCTGAGACTCAGAGTAAACGGAAGAACCTGGTCATTCCTTACATGGCTGGCATGTCTGAAAAGATAAAAAGGATATTTGGCAAACACCACATACCTGTATATTTCAAACCCACCAACACACTGAGACAGAGGCTTGTACACCCCAAAGATCAAACTCCAAAACACAAGAAAAGCAATGTAGTGTATGCAATCCAGTGCAGTGAGGAGTGCTCTGAGCTCAACATTGGAGAAACCAAACAACCTTTGTACAGGAGGATGGCCCAACACAGGAGGAGTAACACCACAGGACCAGAGTCAGCAGTTTACCTTCATCTAAAGCAGGGGTCGGCAAACTTTTTTATGCCAGGAGCCATTTTGACATTTATAACATTTATAACATCACTCGAGGGCCAGGGGGCGGGGTTTGCGGGCGGGATCCAATTGCGTGGAAGGGGCGGGGTTTGCGGGCGGGATCCAATTGCGTGCAAGGGGCGGGGTTTGGGGCAGGAGCCAATGGCGTCCTAGGTCATCAGCCTCCGCAGTTTCTGTGGAACTGTATGCCCCCCCGACACAGACATACCCGGCGCCAAAAGATGGGGGCCTGGCGCCGGAATGCCCCCTCCAAGAGGCGGGCGGGACTCCCTCTTTCTAGGGCAGCTGCTCCCGAGGCTTGCGACCGGAAGGCGGTCGGCGGAAACCGTTTGGGGAAGAGGGAGCAGCAATTCTTTCTCCCTGCGTGGGATCCGGTGCCTGACCCCCATGGGTACCGCCTTCCTTCCACAACCCTGGTGGGCTCCCGATGCCGTGTGGGATGATGCCCATTCACTCCGCTATTTCTCCCAGCCAAGTGGGAAGGGTAGAATCGGCCGGCCAGCGCGTGGGGGGAGGAATGGAAGAGCCACACTCAAGGGGCCAAAGAGCCGCATGTGGCTCGTGAGCCGCGGTTTGCCGACCCCTGATCTAAAGGAAAAAGGACACTCATTTGAGGACATTAATGTTCACATTTTAGACAGGGAAGATAAGTGGTTTGAAAGAGGGGTCAAGGAATCCATTTATGCCAACTTGGAAAATCCTTCTTTGAATAGAGGTGGGGGCCTCAGGCACAATCTTTCCCCTATTTTCCTTCCTGCTTTGTCTTCTGTGCCTAGGAAGATTAAGACCATTTCGCAATCTCAACAACAGCAAGGTAATCTTAACGATCCTCCTTTGGATGATAAAGGGACTTTGAAATAAACATCTCAAATAACCATGACCCCAGGTGCAAGGTCACACAGCCACCTAGAAACATATTTAAGGATTCCCTTACAAACTTTGCTCAGACTGAAGAAGCTTCTTGGATAAGGAGCGAAACGTTTCCACTGAGAAAACAGAAATCCAGTTGACATGATTCAAGCTACAGACTGTTAATGCTTATATGCAGGCCAACACATGAAACAAAGATAATAATTTTGTAACTTCTGGCCTATCTTTGAGCCTGAATGTGCAGGGGCTCCCAGAGGCCTGAAGAATATTTCAAGGGTTCCTCCAGGGTCAAAAGGTTGAGAAAGGCTGGGCTAGTTACTCCAAGAAGCAGTATGCTGGACTAGATGGGACTTTGCTCAGATCCAGCAGGGTGGCGGCCCTCGTGTTCATCCTCTGGCAAGGCACTACCCAGTTTTATGATGTTCTATGCCAAGCGGCACACACCAGTGAATCTTCCCATTTATATACAGTATTTATTTAAAAATTTAAACCACCCAGTAGCTGAACATTTCTTTTTAGTGGTCTACAATAAAATCCACTAAAAAAAAATACAGTCTAAGTATCAAATCAAATACAAAATAAAAACTCCATATAAACTAGGCAACAGCAGGGCAGTCATTCAAAAGCTAAGAATTAAAATACAATTCAAAAGCCAATTCAAAATCCTTGGAAATTTTTCCTGGACTGGCGCTGACATGATGCTAGCAGGGGCACCAGTCCAGCCTCTCTAGGGAGGGAATTCCATAAAAGAGGTGCCACCACAGAAAAAGTTATCCTGGCCAGTACCTGGTTAATGGCTCTCTTTTTTTTAAGACTAAAAGCCGTCCTCCGACTGACAAGCCTTCGTCTATTTACTCCGTGGAGTGGAATGGAAAAGGCCATTTACACGTGCGCTGGAGAACACGAGCGATTGTCTTCGTCTTCGAATGGTGTTATGAAGCATAGGTGACGGAGCGAAGATTTGCCCGATCGGGGGGCTTCCCCCGCGCCCCCATTCCCCATCCTGCTTGTTCGCCGCTTCATTCCAACAACTCACGCGCAGCTGCGCCTGCGAAGGGAGGTCTCCGGCCCCGGCTCTCCTCCTCCCGGGCGTTCCCAGCGCGCAAGCCCGCCCTCCCCTCGTCCCTTCTCGGCCTGCTTCTGCTTTCTCCCTCCCCCGTCGCACAGTTCCGTCTCGGTCGTCAAGAGCCCCCCAAGAGCCGGGGAGCTCCAGGGGGCAGCGCACAGGCAAGCGATGCCGCCGTGACCGCTGGATGGAGCGCGGAGCCCTCAGGCTGGTAAGGCCGACTCCGTTTCGCGCCGCAGGGTTTGCGTAATTGCGCGCGGCGCCCGGGTAGCTGGGAAACGTTAGCCGAGGGCGAGGTGCAAAGCGACCCCTACAGGGGGGTCGGGGGTATCGTGGGAGGGAAAAGCGACGAGAGAGCCCCGAGCTGGAAGAAGGAAGGAAGAGAGATCCGGGCGGAAAGTGGGGAACTGCCCGTGCCCGCTCCTGAGAGTCCGGGTGTGTGAGCCGTTTGGGGAGATGCGCTGAGTCGCCGGGAATTCTGGAGGCAGGGCGGATGCCCGTTGCTGGGGGTGGGGAGGCAGAAGGAGTTGGCGCGGGAGGGGTCGGCGAGGGGGGAGAGGTGGTGTGAATGCAAAGTGGCTGTGGGAGAGGGGAGGGAAGCTAGAGAGATGTACCCCAAGAAGGCTATATCCATCAGCCTTTCCCAGCATTGTGGCATGCTGGCTGGGGAGGATGGAGTGTGTAGTCCAATACATCTGAAGACTATCAGGTAGGAAAAGATTAGTGTAAATAGTTGGGCGGGTGTGTGTGAAGGTTTTGGAAGCGTCAGCAAAGTGGGGTGCGTTTCCAAAGACGGGGGAATTAACGAAAGCGGGAGGAAAGCGAGCACGCCAGGGGAGTAACGGGAGGGCAGACCGACAGCGGGAGGTGGTGTTCGGGCAAACGGTCTGGTAGACTTTGGGGTGACGCACACTGAGATAGCGGGCCGTTCTCTTGAGCAGGGAGAGCGGCTGGGTCAGATTCAAGGTGCGCGGGGGAAGCGACCGGAGCGAGGGAGCCGCGATTGCGTGCCCGGCGCGGATTTGTCAGGTGGGTGTGAAGGCGGTGTTCGCGTGTGGAGGGGAGGGGAGGAGGGGGGAGGGATCCACACGGAGGAGAGGAAAACCGGAGGCGGCTCACCTCTGCCCCCTCTGGGGCCGCCCCTTAGAGATGCTAATGCTGTTCCAGTTCTCTCCCCCCCCCCCGCCCAAGACCCCGGCCCCGAGACGAAGGGCTACAACAAAAGCCTCGTCTCTGGGGCCCTGGCAGGATTGCTGAAGGCGGCGGCGGCGGCAGCAGCAGCGACAAGGGTGGCGTGTAGTTCCCGAGGCAGGTGAGATTTCGGGGTGGGGGAAGGACTCGGATCGCCAGCAAGGCAGAGGTGTCTGGGCGCCGCTTGGTAGGACCCGGCGCTTCGTTTCCGCGGCACTTAGAAAACTCCCGCTGAAAGGGAGCCTCCGTCTCCCCAGCATATCTCTGGAGGCTTTCCGCGGATCCCTGGCCACGTTCCCACTTTTAAGGTGCTGCATCTCCCTTCCTCCAGCACTCATCCTCCCTTCCTCTGTTGCAAGCGCACCTGCCTCCTGAAAAAACTGAAGGTGAACACTCCCCCCCCCCACTTCGTTTTCCCTTTGACTTGGACAATGGAGAAAGGGAGAACTAGTCAGTTTCATTGTTTCTTGTCAATTGCGCGCCGCCGTGATCTTCTCCTGGGCTTATAAAGAAGTCGCGTTATTGGGAATGGAGATACTAGGAGCGGGGATTGTTGTTCGGCAAAAGCTTTGGTTTTTTTAAAATGTGCTTTTCCTTAGAAAAGTTTAATGCCTCTTTGTGTTTGTGCCTCCGTCGGAAAGACGTGCAGCTTAAAATGCAGGGGTAGCTCCTAGGGGGCTTTAGAACAACACAAAGCTAAGATGCAGCCATTCTCAACTGATCAGTTGCTTTCAAAGCTTGCTCTTTGAGTAAGTTCAGAGGAAGCATTTGTGCCTGGGTAGGTTAGATGGGGAAGACAAATTTCCCAAGCTTTAGAAGCAGATAGTAAGTTTTATTTCTCTCTTCAAGGCAAAAGAGGAGGAGGGTCAGATCAGCTATGAAAGAATAGAACTCCTATTTTCATGACTTAATATTCTTTCCCCCCCATCCCCAATATTCTGGTTTCTTTCATTTTTTTTCACACTTGGAGTTTAAAAAAAAAAAAAGGCAGGAGCAGCACCTTTCTCAAGACAGCCAAAGAGAAGAAAAAAGTTTGTCTGGTAGTATGTTTCTACAAGACATTTACTCATGGTTAACCTAATCGTGGGTTACTCGGCTAACCTACTTTTTGGGTTTCTGCCATACATTAAACAAAAAACTAACCTGATGGGCTGAGGTCACACAAGATATTGGGCTAAAATTTGACTGGCTCGTTTGTGTTTCAAGTGACTGAGTTCTTCCAATATACTAGATTGGATAAAAATGATCATTTGGGATCCAGCTATTGTTTTAGTATTTTGTGTAAAGGAGACCCTTAGATTAAGTCAAGGTTTGTCAGAGCATAGCACAGCATGGCACATACACAGCACAAATATTCATTCAGGTTTAATACGGTGCGTGCATGACATGGGCACATCCTTTCTGTGAATGTGCCTTATTGGCTACACCAGCTTGTTCCTTGGCACCTTTTAAAATTTATGTCGGCTTTGCCAAATCCTGCTAAGAAAAATATTGCAATTAAAACAAATGTTTCCAAGTTCTCAGATTCTCAGTGTTTGGGGCAAACTCTCTGATAGGCTGAAGAACAAAGGATTATTCAGAAACCCTGATAATTGTGTAATTGTTATTCCTGGACACAAATGGAGCTTGTGGGACAGAGAGGGTCCCCCATTGCATCTCCCCCCCTTCCTGGAAGTAGAGGAAGTTTTTTGTTTCTGTTTTTGAGATTTTGTCTCATGCTGGTTGGTTTGGTGAGTGAATTGCTCCATAGCACCTTTTTCTAATTTTCATTCACATTTTACAGAATAAAAACTGGTGGGTGTGTTGGTTCCCCCTTCTCCTTATTAGTGGAAAGGTTTATTATGGAAAGACCCCATTAGAATGCAGACACTTAAATATTCACAGTGTTCCTGTCTGTTTCAGGGCTATTATCATAAATTTCTAGGGCTTTCCAGGCAACTTTATCTTTGGCTGAGCTTTCCAGGAACTCAGCCTGCTTCATCAACCCCCTTTCTTTGCAAATGCAAAAAGGGGTTTAAAATTATTGGAAGTATTGCCTGACCTGAATAATGGGGGGGGGGACATGGGGATGGCAGTGATAAATGCTCACCCGTTGTCTAAATGCCTGGCACTGGGTTATGCGAATGATTGCTCTGCTCAGTGGATGAGGACAGTTATCAGCTGTAAGGCTGACTTTCTTGGTGACCCTTGAAATGGCTTGTAACATGATTGACTGCCACCGTGGGTGCTGCATGCTCCTTTGTGTCCTGGGCTCCCACTGGAGACTCCTCTTCCCATGTTGCTCTGCTGAATCTTCTTCAGGCAATTTGTGTTCAATTTATGAGGCAAGAGACATCGTAAACCAGCTAAGTTGACACATTGTAGAAATGGTTAGGAAACAAAATTAGGTTTGTCATGTCTGAATTTTTTCCCTCTGCTCGTTTTTGTTACTATTATTATTCTCTACTTGGTGCAGAAGAAACTTTTCTTTACGATACCTATTCAACTGATTCATGCATCATGCTAAAGTATGGTTGGTATCATCATGGTTTAATAAACCATGTATAAGTATGTCCTTAGTGAGAAGCATAAGCCCAGCCATTCTTCTGTAAGAGACTGTAGTTTGTGGCATAAAAGACTCCATATTTGCTCACCATATCAGAGCACAAACTTGTACATTGCTTAGAGCAGCACTGAAATGTTATAAAATAAAATCTAAAACTAGCCAACCACACTGTAGCTCAGGATTAGCAGAGTTAGCCCTGGGTATGAATATTGTGTGCAGCCAGATCACCAGTACAGGTGAGAGCTGCTTAGTTCAAAACTGAACAAGTCCTACCATACATTTTCATTTCTTTTTTTCTGATATTGGAAGACCATTTCCCGTCTGCCTGACCTGCCTTTTCCTATGAAAGGGCCACCTTCTTGCATTCTGAGATGTTCCAAGTCTCCTACAGCTACTCTTCACTTCCACTGAAACAGAACAGAAGGTTTCCAGCTCACCCAAACACAAAATAATATGGGACCGATTCAAACAGCAACTTGGAATTGCAGATTTCTGTGACAGGTAGAGATTAGTAGGATCAAGCTACATTTAGAGGCAGAGGAATCTGAGGCGGTAATGGGGGGAAAGTCACTATGTTGATAAAGAAAGGAGATGGGGGCTATTTGTAGTTATTCCGGTTTACCTGAGATCATCCTGCTTTGAGTCCTGTACTAAAAGGTATAGAATGATGCATTCATAAGCCAGATTGCTTAGCCATGGTTTACTGAATAAATTGGTAGCTGGATAATCTCAACACGTGAAGCCAAAACCAAACAAGCCACATACCATTTACTCACACACAAAGAGTACAGCTGAAAATTAACAGTTTCCCATCACTTTCAGACAAGGAACACCCTGAAATAGGCATAACACAGTTAAAGCAACTTTTTTTTTAATCCATTCAATCCTGTCAGATTCTCAGAGACTGCCTGGACAAGTCCCTGCAGTTTTCTTGGCAGGATTTTTCAGAAGTGGTTTGCCATTGCCTCCTTCCTAGGGCTGAGAGAGAGTGACTGGCCCAAGGTCATCCAGCTGGTTTTGTGCCCAAGGTGAGACTAGAACTCACGGTCTCCCAGTTTCTAGCCTGATGCCTTAACCAGTAACAACTATATTCCTCCCTAAAAAAGGTGGAACCCCCCAGTTTCTGCTACATGCATGATATTGTCTGTACCTTTTGTGGCCCATAAACCCTCAATGATGGTTCTTGGTCACCAGAACATGCCCTCTCTGGCTTAGCATTTTATGTAAATCCTGTTAAGTAAACTGTAGTGTAGCACACTGCATGAACTCACCCTACAGCTGGGTTCACACAGTACAATATGCCATGATCCATGGTATCTAACGTAAATGACAACTCTCATGCAGCATGCCATATACCACACCAGCCATATTTTGGCTCACTTCAATGTATGAACCCAGTTAGAATCTGACTTTCTAATCAAGAAGATAAAGCCTAGTTTCCTATGGTGAATATAAATGTCCTCCTGGTAACCCCCCTGGAATGGTCTTTGTTCTCTCTTCAGTTCAGGCTGTTAGGACTGTGCAACACTTCAGATTCAAAGAGCCAAAAGTGCTTTGAAAGGTGCAGGGATGCTAATGTAAATCTGTCTGCAACTCCTTAAACCACGTACATCTTTTTCTGAGATTAAGAAGACACATTTGCTTTAAGGAGTTGCAAACAGGTGCCATGATTGTACAGCCTGGGGTTCTGAGGCATCTTTTTGCCTTTGAACCTGAAGTGCTATACTGGCTGTCTGGTGCAAATTACTAATATGCAGACATATGACTAGGAAGGTTGATAGAAACGTGTATGACTCACTGTAGACCAGCTGTTCCTTATTCAGTGCCTTCCAGATGCATGGCTAGAGCAACGATGGGAGTTTGAATTGAAGCCATTGGGGTAGAGGGACCCATTGGGGAAGGCTGCCTGCACCAGAAGCATTCTTACATCCCTGTCCTCTTCTGCTTTCACAGCCCCCTGTCTCAACTGCTGAAAACAGCTCTTGACTTTCACCAGTAGAAGTCTGTGTGTGATGGTTGGGAGTTGCCTGACTTCTTGACAATTAAACACATCTGCAGCCAGCAACATAATTGAGAGCAGTGGGAAACAACAGCATGAGTTTCCTGTCTTGGAAGAACTAACTAGGGTTCGGGTTTGTTTTGGAGACCAGCGTTATCATGGGCACTCCATAGAAATAGGTTTCATTTAGAAATGTTTGAGTTTTGGCAGAGTAAACCCACTTTAGAAAATGTGGAAGGACATTCCCAGGAGAGCTGGTTCAGCACCACGGTGATTCTATGGGGGAGGTATCTGGGGTATACTTTTTTTTTGAGTTCTAAGGGGGGACAGGGAGCAGGAGGCCGATCCTTCCCATCTTTAAAGGGCCCGGACCCCCTCTTTTCTGGTGCCTTGGGAAGGGCCTCAAGAGTTGGAATGGGAGGAATTGACTTCCAACAGCTTCCTACTCTAATCCTCCCTCCAAGATGACAAAGCAGCTAAAATGGAAAATTCAGTTTGCCTTAGCATGGGGGGATGTTAAAGGGAATATGAAAAATCCTGCTGCTGAAATGTCTTTATTGTAACACTGAATTTCAATTGTGCAGTCCCGGGTTCTGGAGGCCTAGAAATGGGGTGTTGCTGGGTGGACTCCATGCAAGCTACTGTCGCTTGCTTTAACCAAATCTGAAGTGAAGAGTTAAAAAGCCTTGGGAAATCAGCTTAATGCCTTCCTGTTAATTTGTTAGCTTTCCATATGCAAGATTTTGATGTGTTTGAGAGAGAAGTATTTTCAAACAGTGATTGTGTTTGCACATGCACACTCCTGATTGAGTGAATATGTACAAAGCCCCAGTTTATTGTTCCCCACATAGGTGGCTTTTTAATTGAAGCTACGGGCTTACAATATAGTGGCAACCTAAGATGGCTGCCATGTTGGACTGTTGTGAATCAGATGCTGCAAGAAACAACAATCAGATATAGCAACCAGCATATTATTATTATTATTTCCGTGTCCAGGGTCTGGTGTTAGAAGGATGTTTCCAGGGTACGCCCGATTGTATTGTTGTTTTGACAATCTTTGTGGAGGCTCCTTCTGTGTACCCCAACCAGCATATGATGATCCAAGATGGTGGCAATTTGGGCTTCAAATGTCATAGAAAGTCTACCTTGTTAAAAAGCCCCATGGAATGGGTTTGTCTGTTTGTGTAAAATAGGTCCATATGTGTGCTGGCTAATCGGAGTTGGGAGGCTATAATAAATTTAAATAAATGAACAGAATAATTGAGGTTGGGAGTCGAGCGTATTCTGCAAACAGAGCCAATGTTCCACACATCTAGAAGGTACCAAATTTTTAAAAAAAAAACTGTTTTGAAGGATAAAGTAGCACCTTGAACAGAGCTTGGCAGCATACCAGAAGCTGGTGCAAAATCTGTTGGGAGAATTTGCTTGCGTCTTCCCACACCTGCCAGGGAAATACATGCAACCTTTTGCGTTCTGGGAGGGTGAAGACTGTAGGAGTGGAATGATATTGCAAAGCAATAGGATGATGGATGGGCCCTGGTCTTTCGGGTGGGATTTTAAGGGAAGGCTTGAGGAAGATTCTTAGTTTTAATCCTAAAATAGGCTTAATTAGTGCTTACACTGTTGTTTCCTACCTCAAAATGGCAGGAAACTGCTGCTGATTGTCACTAATCATAAATAGAGGAAGATATAGGAAAAAGGTCTTGGGTTGCTCACTTACTTAGGTACTGAGGTGCTGCTTAGTATGTGATTTGTTTCCAAATAACCATGCCCAGAATCAGGTGAAAATGTATTTTTTGTCCCTTTTAAGTAGTTTCTTGTTTGTTTGGGGATGTTTTGATTCAAAAAATCCCCTTCTCACCCCTATGGGTGGTATGTGTCCTCCTCCACCTCGGGTCCTCTACCAGAGGCCTGGGAGTTTGATGGTTCTGTGCAGTGTCTTAGCTGTTCCTAGCACTGCACTCTTCTGAACAGAGAGCTCTGATGTTGCTCCTGGGATCTGTTGGAGCCACTCTCCCAGCTTAGGAGTCACAGCCCGGAGTGCTCCTACCACCACTGGGATGTATGGGGATGTTTTGATTCATATCTCTATCTCTATCTCTCTATCATCTCTATCTCTATCATCTCTCTATCGAGATATAGAGAGATATCTCCCCCCCCCCCCCATCACTTCTGCTCAGTTCTGTTGCTGGACAAGCTGTCTGCCACTGGGCTGTTCCAAATTTTGAAAAGGCTTTCACGTTCCTTTGAATGGAAGCAGGATTCTCTGCATCTCTTCTTCCTGTTTGTAGGCTTATAAGTAAAGTGTTGATTTAGAACAAGCTAATTCTATTATTGTTAGCAGTTTCTGGGACTACCTCAAGTCAATCACCTACTTCTTTGTGAGCTTTAGTTGAAACCTTGAGGTTTGCAGTGGATTTGATCTGCTTCACTCTCTAATAAGCATTTCTCACAGTCCTGACAGTTGATATTTTCTTTTCTTTTCCCTTGTCTTCCTGAGTTAAGACTGGAAACAAATCTTACATACCAGGATTAGCCTTAGGATCCAGCGTCCTTCAGATGAGTTGGTCAACATCTCCATCATTACCAAGCCCTTTGGCTATTGATGGAAACAAACGTAGATCAACCTGATCCGAAGGACACTGAGTTGGGGAAGGCTGTTCTGGGTATATAATTTTTGTCTTCAGTCTTCTTAATATAGCAGACGAGTGATTTAATGGCTAAATATGTCTCCAGTCTTATATGTATTTGGCTGAATGGATGAGCTCGGCTAATGAATGAATGCCCAGGTGTGCATGTACTCACACTTTAAACTAGTGTGTATACAAAGTGCTTTCACCTTAGTTGTTCTATCTGAGCCCAGAGCTATCAACTGGGACTAGCAGCAGCCTCCAGTAGCTGTGACAGTGAATGCTTTCTTTCCTCCCCCGCCCCCCCATCCCTCTGCTATCTAGAATCATTTTAAAGTTGGGACCTTGCAAATGCCAGGAATCGTTTCACTACTGGCTCTTCCTATATGTAAGCTTGATGTGGTGCATGCTGTTTTTTATGCTCTGCAAGATTTCCTAGCAATCTAGCAGGCAGAGAAGCAGGTCAAGAGATTTGCAAATGTTGCAAGTCCCAACTCTGTGCTACTGTGAGTGATTTGATACTGGTTGGCCAGTGCCACTCCTGCTGCTATATTTTGTGGAATGGCCTTTTAGATTGGGAGGACTTTCTTTATTCCTTTGTGAAGCAGTATATCACTTCTTATTCTTCTCTCTTCTGGAAACCTGATGATTTGATTGAATTAAATTTAAATGTATTTCAATGTGTAAATGTATATCAATATTTAATTGAATGCCCTGTGTCTTTACTTCTTTTCACCTGTCATATTAGAAAGATTATAATTTCATGGGGACTGTTGAAAGGGCTTTGGAAGCAGCATCCAAGTCTTCCAAAGACCAGGCGTAGTCCCGAGGCCTTGGGTTTATAAGCTGATTTAAGGGTAAGAGGAGTTCTCAAGACAGCTGATACAAGGAAGCTTGCTTGGCAAGCTTATCTAGCTAAGCACTCTGTTCCAAGTTCTCACATACTTGAAAATGCTTGTAGGCTGTTTTGTTTTGTTTTGTTTGAATTTTGAGCTTGGGCATCCAAGTTATGCAAGGACGGATGACTGAATGGGGGCTGGCAGGCTTTACTTTGGTGGCAGTGGTGGGGAAGGGGATCTGGTGACGCAAACCACTGGGAAGATCTCTTGAGCAAGTCTAGTGCAAAGAAGAAGAGCTGGGCAAGAGCCCTTGCCATTACTCCAGATCAGCCTTTCTCAACCTTTTGACCCTGGAGGAACCCTTGGAATATTTTTCAGGCCTCAGGGAACCCTGCACATTCAGGCTCAAATATAGGCCAGAAGTTACAAAATTATTATATTCGTTTCACGTGTAGGCCTGTCTATATGCATGAACAGTGTTCTTAAATTAAAAATAAAGGATGACGCTTACCTCTTTAATGTGAAGTTGCCTGAATTTGAAATAATTTTTTAAATAAATTGTGGTCTACCAGGGAACCCTCAGTGACCTCTCCCGGAACCCGAGGGTGCCACGGAACCCTGGTGGAGGAACCCTGCTCTGGATGGTCTCCCCAGCAGCCCCCTGGACCAGCTTTGCCTGGCGTCTGATCGCGCTGCATCTATTTATACATCCCTGGATAGATTGTTATTGAGGGCTGACCCTGCCCAAAGATTCCAGCCATGTTCTCAGCTGCTGGGCCATCTGGAGGAAAGATAAAACTCTGCCTATTAATTCTGACAAACAGTTCTGGGAGGTGGAATGGAACAACCTTCCCTTCAGTCATTTCCTTGTGCAATGGAATTATTTTTAAAAGTCTGCATCTTACACTTGAAATACCTGGGAGATTATTATAGTAAGCTCTCCTGATGTTGGGGATCCTGCTTGCTGCATGTACCCTCCCAAACCTAGGTTGGCAATGTTGAGTTGCAAGAGACTGTTGAGGCTACAAGGTGCGTAACAAACACTCCTGAACCATAGAGAGGAGGGAGAAGCTCTTCATCTATAACAATGTTTCTCAAACTTGGCAACTCTATGATGTACGGCTGGCTGGGGAATTCTGGGAATTGAAGTCCACACATCTTAAAGTTGCCAAGTTTGAGAAACACTGGTCTATAATCTGAACTGCTTTTCTTCTTTTTAGCAGCATTGTTTTCTAGATGGATTCTTAAACTTTCTGGGCTGGTAAACTTACTGTGAATTCTGAGCATCTGTCGTGAGTGTCCTCATAGGGGCCAGGGCTGGTCACAAACCAATATCCATCTATCAGAAGGCATATTGGTGAAGTTGTTTTTGTTGTTGTTTATTTGTTCAGTCGCTTCCGACTCTTCGTGACTTCATGGACCAGCCCACGCTGCCTGTCGCCATCCCCAGCTCCCCCACGGTCGAGTCTGTCGCCTCCAGAATATCATCCATCCATCTTGTCTATGAAGGTTCTCAGTCATCCAGGTGGAATTGTCTGTAGCTTGAATCATGTCAACTGGATTTCTATTTTCTTAGTAGAAACGTTTCGCTCCTTATCCAAGGAGCTTCTTCAGAAGCTCCTTGGATAAGGAGCGAAACGTTTCTACTAAGAAAATAGAAATCCAGTTGACATGATTCAAGCTACAGATCCATCCATCTTGCCCTTGGTCGGCCCCTCTTCCTTTTGCCTTCCACTTTCCCTAGCATCAGCAACTCCTCCAGGGTATCCTGTCTTCTCATTATGTGGCCAAAGTACTTCAGTTTTGCCTTTAATATCATTCCCTCAAGTGAGCAGTCTGGCTTTATTTCCTGGAGTATGGACGTGATTGATCTTCTTGCAGTCCAAGGCACTCTCAGAATTTTCCTCCAACACCACAGTTCAAAAGCATCTATCTTCCTTCGCTCAGCCTTCCTTATGGTCCAGCTCTTGCAGCCTTAGGTTACTACAGGGAATACCATTGCTTTAACTATGCGGACCTTTGTTGTCAGTGTGATGTCTCTGCTCTTAACTATTTTATCAAGATTTGCCATTGCTCTCCTCCCAAGAAGTAAACGTCTTCTGATTTCCTGGCTGCAGTCAGCATCTGCAGTAATCTTTGCACCTAGAAATACAAAGTCTGTCACTGCCTCCACTTTTTCTCCATCTATTTGCCAGTGAACAATCAAGGTAAAGTTGTACCCACTTAGATATCTCTCCATTCAGTTTCCCTTTTCTTTTTCCTGGGCACATGGGCATACTTTCAAGCAAGGGACTGAGTTGTAACACCCCCCCCCCCCCCGGACTATCTTTGGGTTTCTTTTAGGCCCCAGGAAGTTTCTTATGGATAAGACAGGAAGGTGGCACTTTGCATCACAATATGCCAGCTTCCCGTTTATTACTTTTATGTTAAAAATATATAGAATGCCTTTAAGAAGTTGTGTGAGATTAGGAACCTGCTGGTGCCAAAGGAGGTGTGCAGCTTGCTGTAGGGTTCAGGCTTATAGTGGTAAAGAATTAGGAATAGAGCTTGAATTCAAGTTTTGACCCTGTGATGCTACGGCTGCAGGCATAAACAGCTTGTTGCGTAAAATAGAAGTAAGAGTCCACTTCGTATAAGCTGTGAATCTCTTTGCTAAAAGTTGTTTTATAGGGGAAGTGCAGGTGTTGGTATAAAAGAATGAATGCCTAGTTTATTGTGTGTGGCGGGGGGGGGAGTTATGCTATGTTCTGCAACTAGAGCACTGAATAAATTGGCAATTCCCTGGACAGCCTCTCCAAGGAAGAATAAGCAGTTGCTAGGAGACAGACCAATCTTTGCATGTCACCAGGACACTTGCATGGGCTTTAGGCTGTTGTTCAGTGTAGATTTTAAACTTGAGGCAGGCTTTCCAACTATCAGAATTTAGACTGCTTTCCTAACCTGAGAGTTTGATCTTGCCTCAATCATTCAGACGTGTCCTTAATTCTCCTTAAAACAGTTTTCATTTTTCCCCCCTTGTTGCTTATATATTGGGTATAAATGCCCATTCTTCAATGACCTCAGGTGGCCTTGCATAAGATTATTATTCCACTCCTCGGTTTTATTTTATTAAAAAAAAGTCTCTAGCAGGGTTTTGTGGGGCCACAGATTGCCTGTATCTGCTCTGGTGGGTTCTGAAGTTCCTGATTCTGATGTAACATATACAGCTCTTTGTCTGTACAGTATATGCTCTAGAACAGTGGTCCCCAACCTTTTTGGCACCAGGGACCGGTCGTGGAAGAAAATTTTTCCACGGACCGAGGGGGGCGGGGTTTGCAGGCGGGAGTCAACCGTGCACACCAGGGTGGGGTTTGCAGGCAGGAGCCAATCATGTGCACCGGGGGGCGGGGTTTGCAAGCGGGAGCCAATTGCGTGCACAGGGGCAGGGTAATCGTGTGCACTGGGGGGCGGGGTTTGCAGGCGGGAGCCCTGCGGCCCACTTTCTAACAGGCCGCAGCCCACAGGTTGGGGACCCCTGTTCTAGACAAAATCCTATGGGAAGTGCTGTTGGAATAGTTTATCAGAAATCTGGGTGATGGATGTGCATTACAAGGGCAGGATGTAAATCTTTATATAAAGCAAGGATATCTCTTATTGTGGAGTCCTTGGTGCTCTCTGAGCCTTATTGTTTACTTGCAGACGTTTCATTGCCAGGCTAGGCAACATCTTCAGTGCGAAAAGGGAGTGGAACTTGCTCTCTGTTTATATACCCTGTCCTGTCCTGCCTGTGTTGGTGGGGGTGTTGTACTCTCCTTGGTAGTACCTTGATTGGATTGTTGTGTGCTGCTTGGTTGATTGACTGAGTTAATAGTTCCATGATTAGGGTCTATTGTGTTGTTTGATTGCTCCTCTGCTGCTAATCTTGCTCTTAATCTTTGCATATCTTGTTGTTGATTGCTGGCCAAGAGGTGTTCTGGTCTTCTGGGCTTTTCTATTGTCTCTTATGAATGGTATGTAAATGTTGTTTACTTCTATGTGTCTGTTGATGGCTGCTTTGTCTGAGTGCCAAGCTTCCAGGAATTCTCTAGCATTTTTGGATTTGGGTTGGCTTAATATGCTCACAGTTTCCCAGTTGAAAGTATGGTTAAGTCTGTCCATGTGTTGTGAGATTGAGGAGTTTTCATCATGTCTTCTGACTGCTAGTTGGTGTTCATGGATGCGTTCTGCTATCTCTTATTGTTTGGAAATATCTCTTATTGTTTGGAAAAGGAACAGATCTGATCCAGCCTGAATCAATCCCTCCCTTCTGTCAGTCAACTTGTATGCTGTTTCAATCATCAAGGTAACTCTAAGTCAGTGTTTCTCAACCATGTCAACTTTAAGATGTGTGGACTTCAACTCCTAGAATTCCCCAGCCAGCATTCTATGGCTGGCTGAGGAATTCTGGGAGTTGAAGTCCACACATCTTAAAGTTGACAAGGTTGAGAAACACTGCTCTAAGTGGTTCCTTGCTTATAGGATTATCCTAAAAAGGGTTAAATATGAGTAACCTTTCTGAGTATAGTTTCCCCATGACTAACGTGCTCATGAAACTGCATAACCTGGGTTTGCCCATTGCACCAAACCATGATTTACTTATTAAACTGCAGCCATAAAGACCTGGTACAAACTCATGTGAATTTTCTTGTACACAGTTGCATCTATTTCCCAAACCATTTACTTTGACTCAGGTCTATCTGTTCCTGTAAATTTGTTTTTCTTCTTGCTGCCTTTGACAAAGCATTACTTCAAGCACCTAGGGAATCCATGAGATGCAGGGGAATGGTTTTCCCCTGCTTGCCTCAGCTAATGATCTTTAGAGAAACTGAAGACATCACTTGCTAGATGAATGGCTGGAGCTACTGCCTAAGGAAAGAGATTGTTTACACTGAGAAGTTCCCAAGTGGACCATGTGTGTGCTTGAAAAAACTAATAGGAGCATGTCTACACTACTCTAATAATGGGAATCCAAAGAGCATGTTGTTAGTACCATATGGCCTTGTACACATGTGGAATATTTATGTACGTATAGCAAAGAAGCATGTATGTAGCCTCTCCCTGTGCACTGATCCTTGGTTTACTGAGTGGCTCTGGGAGATGAAGTGCCAGAAGAGGCACTTGGGGCACCATTGGAGGAAGACTTGAAGTGAGTCTAACTGGACATGGATAAAAGCCCATATTAGGGATTACCTTGTGGCAATAAGGGCAGCAAAATGTCAATATTTCTCTACCCTTATTGCATCCACTGATAGCCGTCCAGCAGCTCTGTTTAGGGTAACCAGTCCCTATTGAGTAGGGAGGACCCCTTGGAGCATCTATCAAGCCTCTTTGAGGATTGTTCAGGCTATCTGATGGATAAAGTTGCTCCGACTTGGGCTCGGACTTGGACTCGGACTTGACTGGGCAGAGCAGGCTGAGGGTGCCTGGGGCATGGTCTGGGGGTGTGATCTGGGATGAGTTTGAGCTGGTGTTTCCCAATAAAGTGAATAGGATTCTCTGTGCTGTCAGCTCAGCTACCTGTTTACTGGATCTGGACCCCTCCTGGATCGTAAAAACAGCCAGGTAGGTGACCCGTGGTTGGGTCCAGGCTGTGGTGTCAGCCTCTCTGAAGGAGAGGGTGATACCTCCTGCCTTGAAGGGGCTGTACTTGGACCCAACAGTTTTCGACAACTGCCAACCAGTCTCCAAACTTCCCTTTCTGGGGAAAGTTGTTGAGAAGGTGATCGGGCTGCAGCTGATTGGAACCCTGGAGGAAACTGATTATCTAGACCCGTTTCAGTCAGGTTTTAGGCCAGGATTTAGTACTGAGACAGACTTGGTCTTGGTTGTGCTTGTTGATGACCTGTGGCAGAGCCAGGATGATGATCTATTGAAACCACTGGGTGAGGTCATCTGCCAGTGACTGACTCAGTCCTACCAAGACCGAGTGGCTGGGGGTGTTTGGGCCACCCAGATCTGGGGATATTCCATCTTTGACCTTGGATAGGGTAACACTTCTCCCTTCAAGGTTGGTATGCAATCTGGGGGTCTTCCTGGAGTCACAGCTCCTGCTTGAAGAGCAGGTGTCAGCTGTTGCCAGGAAGGCCTTTGCACAACTCCACCTAGTGCACCAGTTGCGCTCTTTCCTAGATCGGGGAGCTCTTCAGACAGTCACTCATGCCTAGTCACTTTGCGACTTGACTACTGCAACACCCTCTATGGGGTTGCCCTTGAAGACCACCCGGAAACTTCAACTGGTCCAGAATGTGGCAGCGCGAGTAGTAATGGGCATGCCTTGGTATGCCCATGTAACACCTCTGCTTTGCGAGCTGTACTGGTTGCCAGTCTGCTTTCAGCTGCAATTCAAGTGCTGGTCGTTACCTATAAAGTCCTACACGGCATAAGGCCTGGTTACTTGAGGGATTGCCTGTCTCCAATAACATCTGCCCAATCAATTTGATCCTGCAGGGTTGGCATGCTCCGGGTTCCTTCAATTAAACAATACTATCTATTGGGGGCCCGGAAGTGCGCCTTCTCTATAGCAGCACCTGCCCTCTGGAATGAGGTTCCCCCTGAGATCTGGATGGCCCTCATTCTGCTGCTGTTTAGAAGAGCCATGAAGACCTGGCTCTTCACCCAGGCCTTTGGCAAGACAGTGAGACTCGTTGCTTTATTGTGCTTGCCATCTTTTATCTTTATCTTTTATGTTTTATTGATTTTACTGTAATTTCTTTGTTTGATTGTTGTGAACGATCATTGAGTCATTGAGAGTTGGGTGGCATACAAGCTTGAAGAAGAAGAAGAAGAAGAAGAAGAAGAAGAAGAAGAAGAAGAAGAAGAAGAAGAAGAAGAAGAAGAAGAAGAAGAAGAAGAAGAAGAAGAAAAAATAATCTTGGATCTTTATGGGTAGAGCCAGAGTAATGAAGTGATTAGGGTTAGGGTTCATGATTGAGGGCCAGCTGTCTCTCAGCCTAACCTACCTCACAGGAGTGTTATGTGGATTGGGAACTGGAGGAAGGAGTACTCTACATGCTACCTTGAGCTCCTGAAGAAAGGCAAGATACAGATCTCATAAATGATGGCAGTGATGATATACCACCTAAACATATACTATGGGCAATAGATGGATTGCCCAACCTTGCCCAACTGGTGTTCTCCAGAGGTACTGGATTTCAGTTACCAGAATTCCAAGATAGTTTGGTCTTGATAAGGGATCCTGGGAATTGTAGTCTAAAACATCTGGATGGCAGCAGATATCCTAGCTCTGTTTCTGGATAATAATACTGTGGTTTGCTCCCACATAATAGTTCTGATGAAGACTTGAAATGGAAACTCCGCCTTTTTCTGGCTATTGTTTCCTGTGGATCACATGAAATCACATGTAAAATAAATATGGAATAAAATGAATGGAGAAAGGTGAGAAGCACAGGAGAAGAGAACAAGCTGAACACCAACCACATTCCTGAAACTGCCCTTCAGGAGGGAAGTAGATTCTAGTTATAGGCTTTTCTGATGGGATGACCGAATAGGGTACTTTCCCACTTTTCAAAAATGAATGAATGAATGAATGAATGATCAATCCAGTACACAGTTCAGGTGAGGCAAATGGTATTCAGGACATGCTAGAGATATACCCAGGTGCATAGCTCCCCATGGATATTATATTGCCTACTCTGCCTTAATTAATGGGATTGTCTGTACATTTTGGATGAAGTTCTCTAACTGTAATTGATGCTAATGTTTTTACCAGGAGTGGCAGACATAAAATATTGTTTTCCAAGATCTCATCACTAACCAGTTTAGGATTTTCCTCATGTGGCTTGTTTAGAGCAGCGCCATGGTAGGAGCACGCATCCTCATATATCTAAAGATTCCATGTTGTTGTTTGTCCTTTGTGAAAGTCCAGTCATTTAATTTGCTGCAGTAAACACTGAGAAGGTTTAAACAGCAACTTTTCTTGTCCTGTCTGTCTCTTAAATCTGGATGCACAGAATGCACTGGTTTATAAGGTAATAAACGTTCCCTTTCTATTGTATACATTACATAGACTTGGCCTTTATTTATTCTTCATTTCACAATATTGTGGTCTGTAAGCCATGATGTAAGCCCTTCATGGATCACTGCCTTGTCGTGGCGAAGGGGCTTGCGTAACTCAGTGAAGTCAGGTCAAGAAGAACAGGTCATGATGGAGAGTTCTGACAAAACGTGGTCCACTGGAGGAGGGAATGGCAAACCACTCCAGTATCCTTGCCAAGAAAACCCATGGACAGTATCAAAAGGCTAAAAGATATGACACCGGAAGATGAGCCCCTCAGGTCGGAAGGTGTCCAAAATGCTACTGGGGAAGAGCGGAGGGCAATTCCGAGTAGCTCCAGAAAGTGTGAAACGGCTGGGCCAAAGCCGAAAGGACGCTCAGTTGTGGATGTGTCTGGAAGTGGAAGGAAAGTCCGATGCTGTAAAGAACAATATTGCATAGGAACCTGGAATGTAAGAACTATGAATCAAGGTAAGCTGGATGTGGTCAAACATGAGATGACAAGATTGAACATCGACATATTGGGAATCAGCGAACTAAAATGGACAGGAATGGGCGAATTTAATTCAGGAGACCATTATATATACTACTGTGGGCAAGAATCCCTTAGAAGAAATGGAGTAGCTCTCATAGTCAATAAAAGAGTGGGAAAGGCAGTACTGGGGTACAACCTCAAAAACGACAGAATGCTTTCAGTTCGAATCCAAGGCAAACCATTCAACATCACAGTGATCCAAGTCTATGCCCCAACCACTGATGCCAAAGAAGCTGAAGTTGACCGGTTCTATGAAGACCTACAACACCTTCTAGAACTAACACCAAAAAAAGATGTCCTTTTCATCATAGGGGACTGGAATGCTAAGGTAGGAAGTCAAAAAATAACCGGAATAACAGGCAAGTTCGGCCTCGGAGTACAAAATGAAGCAGGGCAAAGGCTAATAGAGTTTTGTCAAGAGAACACGCTGGTCATAGCAAACACTCTTTTCCAACAACACAAGAGACGACTCTACACATGGACATCACCAGATGGTCAATACCGAAATCAGATTGATTATATACTTTGCAGCCAAAGATGGAGAAGCTCTATACAATCAGCAAAAACAAGACCTGGAGCTGACTGTGGCTCAGATCATGAGCTTCTTATTGCAAAATTTAGGCTTAAATTGAAGAACGTAGAGAAAACCACTAGACCAATCAGGTATGACCTAAATCATATCCCTTATGAATATACAGTGGAGGTGAGGAATAGATTTAAAGGATTAGATCTGGTAGACAGAGTGCCTGAAGAACTATGGATGGAGGTTCGTAACATTGTACAGGAGGCAGCAGCTAAAACCATCCCAAAGAAAAAGAAATGCAAGAAAGCAAAGTGGCTGACTGATGAGGCTTTACAAATAGCTGAGGAAAGAAGGGAAGCAAAAGGCAAGGGAGAAAGGGAAAGATATAAACAACTGAATGCAGAATTCCAGAGAATAGCAAGGAGAGATAAGAAGGCCTTCTTAAATGAACAATGCAAAGAAATTGAGGAAAACAATAGAATGGGGAAGACTAGAGATCTCTTCAAGAAAATCGGAGATATCAAGGGAATGTTTTGTGCAAAGATGGGCATGATAAAGGACAAAAAAGGCAGGGACCTAACAGAAGCAGAAGAGATTAAGAAGAGGTGGCAAGAATACACAGAAGAACTATACAAGAAAGATCTTAATATCCCTGATCAATACGATGGTGTGGTCACTGAGCTTGAGCCGGACATCCTAGAGAGTGAAGTCAAGTGGGCCTTAGGAAGCATTACTAACAACAAAGCTAGCGGAGAAGACAGTATCCCAGCTGAGCTATTTAAAATCCTAAAAGATGATGCTGTTAAAGTGCTGCACTCAATATGCCAACAAATTTGGAAAACTCAACAGTGGCCACAGGATTGGAAAAGGTCAGTTTACGTTCCAATTCCAAAGAAAGGCAATGCCAAAGAATGTTCAAACTACCGTACAATTGCGCTCATTTCACATGCCAGCAAGGTTATGCTCAAAATCCTACAAGCTAGGCTTCAGCAGCATGTGAACCGAGAACTACCAGAAGTGCAAGCTGGGTTTCGAAGAGGCAGAGGAACTAGAGATCAGATTGCCAACATTCGCTGGATCATGGAAAAAGCAAGAGAGTTCCAGAAAAACATCTACTTCTGCTTCATTGACTACGCTAAAGCCTTTGATTGTGTGGATCACAACAAACTGTGGCAAAGTCTTAAAGAGATGGGAGTACCAGACCACCTTACCTGTCTCCTGAGAAACCTGTATGCGGGTCAAGAAGCAACAGTTAGAACCGGACATGGAACAACCGACTCGTTCAAAATTGGGAAAGGAGTACGACAAGGCTGTATATTATCACCCTGCTTATTTAACTTATATGCAGAGTACATCATGAGAAATGCCGGGCTGGATGAATCACAAGCCGGAGTTAAGATTGCCGGGAAAAATATCAACAACCTCAGATATGCAGACGATACCACCCTAATGGCAGAAAGTGAAGAGGAACTAAAGAGCCTCTTGATGAGGGTGAAAGAGGAGAGTGCAAAAGCTGGCTTGAAACTCAACATTAAAAAAACCCAGATCATGGCATCTGGTCCCATCACTTCCTGGCAAATAGAAGGGGAAGAAATGGAAGCAGTGACAGATTTTATTTTCTTGGGCTCCAAGATCACCGCAGACGGTGACTGCAGCCATGAAATTAAAAGATGCTTGCTCCTTGGAAGGAAAGCTATGGCAAACCTAGACAGCATATTAAAAAGCAGAGACATCACCTTGCCGACAAAGGTCCGTATAGTTAAAGCTATGGTTTTTCCAGTAGCAATGTATGGCTGTGAGAGTTGGACCATAAGGAAGGCTGAGCGCCGAAGAATTGATGCTTTCGAGCTGTGGTGCTGGAGAAGACTCTTGAGAGTCCCTTGGACTGCAAGGAGGTCAAACCAGTCAATCCTAAAGGAAATCAACCCTGACTGCTCATTGGAAGGACAGATGCTGAAGCTGAAGCTCAAATACTTTGGCCACCTAATGCGAAGAGGGGACTCACTGGAAAAGACCCTGATGCTGGGAAAGACTGAGGGCAAAAGGAGAAGGGGACGGCAGAGGATGAGATGGTTAGATAGCATCACCGATGTAATGAACATGAATTTGAGTAAACTCCGAGAGACAGTGGAGGACAGGAAGGCCTGGCGTGCTATGGTCCATGAGGTCACGAAGAGTCGGACACGACTGAACGACTGAACAACAACAAAAGCCATGATTTATAGCCTAGTTAGTGCACTGTGTGAAATCCACTCACTTGTGGAGCAGAAAGTCAGAAGACAATCATAAACCATTTCTGTTCTGTTGCTAAGAAAACATCATGGCTGTGTCCTTGAAACCACCAGGAGCTGCACTCAATTCAAAGGTGACTTGGCTAGAACCAAATAATAGCAAACGGATACTTCTAGGAAGTCCATTAGCAGACTGTCAAGGCAACACACAGGCCAATTCTTTGTTCCTAGCACTAAAATACAATTGGCCTGAATATATAGAGGTCTGTTTCTCCCCCTCCCCAGTCTTGCTATGTATTCACTGATATACTCTGAACAAGGCAATCTCCTATAAGCAATGTAGCTACTGTAATAGACTTCTTAGCCATCACACCTAATAGCAAAGTAAACCTCTTCTCCTCTTCTATGGATTTGTGAAAGCAGCTTTCTCACAGATGGTGTCTTCTACATGAGTCGAGATTTTAACTTCCAATATTCCTAACACACGTGGCCAGTGGGGGCCATGGAAGGCATTGAGATGAGAGTGGCTGGTCTAATCACTTCCTAAGCTAGCTGCCATTATTGCATCAAGTGTCATTATGAAGGCCAAACTTTGGCTGGGTTTATTATTATTATTTAAATTTATTGGCCACCCAACTCCAGTGGACTCTGTGGTGTTTATATGACACACTGAGCCACAAACCAGCCAACTACGTTTTCCCATAGAGTGTTGTGCAAACTTAGGAAATTGGGCTGAGGAAATCATGATACAGTTAATCCTGAATCAGCATGTACATACACAAGCATCATTCTGTACCTGTGCAAAGAAGAACACTGCTTGCATCTGTTTGGAATTGTTTGCCAGCCCATTTGATCGCATGCCTGGAGTTCTGGAATTATGAAGGGAAAGTGCCCCATCTCCCTCTCCATGCCTATCATAATTTTTATAAAGCTGTATAATTCCCTCTTTGTCTTTCCCCAGAATGTTTTGCTTGCTTTTCCCCAAGCAGAGGTAGAAAATCTGGAGTCAGAGTGCCCATTGGCTCTTCCTTAGCATTCCCTGTCTGTAACAAAACCAAGCATGTATCTGAGTGATGGCATTTGTTCACATACAGTCCTGTCTAATCAGCTCTTTCTTATTGCAGGGCCATAGGAGCTGATTTCCAATAGATTAGAGCAGTGTTTCTCAACCTTGGCAACTTTAAGATGTGTGGACTTCAACTCCTAGAATTCCCCAGCCAGCCATAGAATGCTGGCTGGGGTATTCTGGGAGTTGAAGTCCACACATCTTAAAGTTGCCACTGTTGAGAAACACTGGATTAGAGTCTTCCACCCCATTGTTCTCCTTTCTGACCAGTAGTGGCCCAACCTTATTCCCATGCCTCTGTTGCTTGATCTTTTTGTAACTGGGGATGCAGTGCCACTATTAGTTTCAGTGCCAAGTTTTGCAGCCCAGCTGTGGAAGTCCTAAAAGAGACCAGCAGCACACAAATAAATAAACTGATACAGTTCAATACATTAAATCAATAATTATGATGGGAACCAGGACATTGCTTGGATGCTGAGTCCCCAAAGGGAGAGTATCCAAAATCTGTGGGGGAGAGACGTAATTCTAGTTCAAGATTGTTTAACCATATTTTGTTGCATCTGTTTGACATTATTTTGTTGGGTTTGTAGTCCAAATCTTATTTAGCACTGTGGCTGGACGGGATTCCCACAACATATTAAGCTGAAGGCAAGCTAGCTACATTATGGTTCAGGGCGTTATCTAAACTATTCCCTTATGGCTTGCCAGCTAAGATTTATAGCTTAACATGATGCATGAACTCAGCCAATTATGGCTTATCAAGAAATGTAGTTGAGTAAACATTGATCAGCATGATATCTAAAAGTTAGATCTAGAGTAGTTTTAAAAATTTAATCATAATTCTTTTTGAAGATAACCAGTTTGCCTTTTGGCAGAGAGTAATAACTTATCTATTCTAGCAGGTTTTTGACAGCTCAAAAGACTGATCAGATTGTCCATTTCATTCACATTATTTGGGGGGAGTTTGATAGTGGCATTTAGATCAGAACCCCTTTATTTCATGGTGCCTAAAGTCCTCCCAAGAACCCACATCCAAAATTCAGCAACAAACCCCCAACTTACATTAATACAATTTCCTTCTTTTTTAAGAAAACAGTTTTAAAAAGTGTTACATTTCTCATTGGCTTAATGTACCCATTTTATTTTTAAAAAATTAGAAAAGAGGTTTAACCCCACTAAATTCCACACATTTTATGCGCTGTGCATAAAAAGATGGGAGGAAAAGGGTTGTCTTTCTGCAACTCCCCCCCCCCTCCTCCTCCTCCTCCTCCTCCTCCTCCAGGGTTTCTATCCAGAGAACTCTAGATGATGGCAGAGGCTGCTGTGCAGAATGCAATTTGTTTTGAAAAAGGAGAATCAGGTGAGATAAGAGATTTCTTATCATTCTTGAGCATGCTTTTGCTCCAAGATATACGTGGGAGGTGTTGGGGGGAGGTTTATGGAGGCATTTCACATTTTGCTGTTGGCAGTTGAGATAAAGTTTGCAGGAGGTGAACTGGATGATAAAGTTGGCCTCTGAAGAGGTTGGTTTTTCTGCAATTAAGATAAGGCTGGCAGTGGAGAGAGACAGGGCTAGCTGAAAGGCAATTAACTGCTGAACGTTGCTCAACAGAAATGATCCTGATTAGGTGTTTGCTTTTGCTGTCTGGCTGGAAATGTCTAGAAAGTACTTGGCATGCAGCGGATGGGGAGGGATAATTCAAACGTTGCCAAGAAATGCAGGAAAGAGACCGTGAAACAAATGAGGAATTATTAAGAAATTGACCTGGCTCACAATTGCTTAAGCCGTGTTTCATTCTCAAAACTGTTGTTGGATGTAACCCAGATATTCTTGTGCTGATGACTGATGAACATATATAGTGTGATTAAGACCTGGCTCGGTGCTTTTGTGATGATACTGGTTTTGCAAAACTTTTGCTCAAGGATACCCATCCTGAAGTCAGTTACAGAATGTCTGAAGCAATCAAAATATTTTTGCTATTCCTGTTTCTGACCTTAGAGGTGTTCCATTTAATATTTTGCACAGAGACTGGTCAATCTGTCCAGTGCAGAGTACAATAGGGCATTGCTAATGATGTATATTTCACGGAGGGAAATTAGTATCTCTGTACTATTGGTGACTTTATTAAATCTTGTAATAGATACTTTGATGGAGAGCCAATTTGGTTTAGTGGTTAAGGCTCCAGGCTAGAAACCAGACTCTGAGTTCTAGTCCCACCTTAGAGGCATGAAACCGGCTGGGTGACCTTGGGCCAGTCACTCTCAGCCCAACTCACCTCACAGGGTTGTTGTTGTAGGGAACATAGGAGGAGGAAGGAGTATTAGGTGTGTTTCCCGCCTTGAGCTATTTGTAAATGTCATGAATGACCCACCCACCCCGGATGCCATTCTGGCATAAAGCCAGCCAGGAAATATCCAGTGGACAAACCAAGTGCGGAAAAGACAGCTGATCTGGATTCAGCACCACGTACGCTGGACAGAGTACATAAAGCGAAAGAGGCGCTAGATGGCAGGAGGCTGTGGCTTGGCTGCGGCTTGCCAGAAAAGAGGGGGGAATACATGTATTTAAATTGCTACCTGTGGAGCTGTAAGTTACTTGAAGCTTTAACGTGCTTTGGATCACGAGCTGAAATAAAGATTCCTTTCAATTCCAACGTGTTTTGTGTGAGGGGTGCTGATTTCCAGCTGAGGATCATCACAGAAAGCTTCGAGTCACAATGACAGACTTAAACGAGAGCAGCCAACTCTTCGAGGATAGTCAGCAGCTGGGAGAATCGGAACTGGAAGGCGAAACCTCTACCCTGGGTGGAGAGGCCAGCAGCATGGGTATCCGAATCCCACCAACCATCAGCACAATAGCAACCCCAATGCCATGGGGGAGCCTGATGACAGAGTATGATCCCAGATGGGCTCAGTATGTTGGAGGAGATCAAGAAGGGGATCGACTCTATTAACACCCAACTACGGAGGGAGTCACAGCTTTGGAAGGTTGGTGGCGGACCGTGAGAGGGACAAGAGATTGAGAAGGGTGGAGGAATGCATGGACCGTCTGCAAGGAATGTTGGAGAGAGTACTGCAGAGCCTACAACCACCAGCAGTCGGCAGGACAGAGGCAACAGCTCAACAGACAATGGGTGAGAGTCCTGGAGGTGCGGGGATGGGAGTGGGGCAGCAGATGCCGGGAAGAGCTCCCAACAACCACCCCCTCCTCCGAGACCCAGTAAGGGGGACGAGCCAAACACGAGGTACCGACGGGCATGTCAGAACTAGAGAATTAGAAACAAAATTCGTAGGGGATCCAAGAACATTAGAATACTTCCTGACCCTTGTGAGAGGCTTTATGAGGGAGCACGTGGATTCTTTTGTTTCTGAAGAAGCAAAAATTAACTGTATATCGACCTGCTTAGAAGGAGAAGCGGCCAACTGGTTGGTAGGACTTCACGACGTGCAAGCTTTAGAGCTAAGAAACTTTGATGAATTTATGAGTGCTGAGAGAGCGATTTGAAGACCCACTGTTGAAATTAAAAGCTGAGGAGAATCTGTAGTGCCTTAAACAGGGACACAAGTCAGTCTATGAATACTCATAGAGTTCAGGAAACTGGCTGGAAGGCTACCTGATTGGCCAGAGTCCCTGAAGGTGCAGTGCTTCAAGAAGGGTCTGCAAGCAGAAATACTTCAATGGGCGTTGATGTGAGGCAAGCCAAAGACAGTGAGGGAATGGATTTGCCTAGCCGGAGAGATAGAGAACCTACAAGCTCAAGTAAGAAAGCAACAGCAGGAAGAGGCGAGAAGCAAGCGCTCAACAGCACACAACCCCCAACAAGAAAACCGCAGAAGTCGCAAAACATGGGAGGAGGAAAAAGAATGCAGAACAAGAAAAGGGTTGTGCTTCAAATGTGGAGGAGAGGGGCACAGAATTGCTGAATGCCCCCAGAACGCAGAGGCCGGAGGAAGTAAGGAGGGGACCCACAGTGGTGGAAAAAAGGGATAGGGTCTACACTCCCTCAGTGCAAGAAGAAGACTCATCCGAGGATGAATTTCAGCAGGCGGAAAACAGCGAGAGCTTGTTCTGAGTGCCAATGAGCAAGCTGAGCACAGAAGGCATACAACTTGGATGGTGAGTGGGGACTGCCCGGCGGTGCTGATAAAGTTAAAGATAGAAGCATCTGGGGGGAGGGGCAGTCTACAGCTCACGGGGCTTTTGGATTCAGGGTGCACTCGAAGTCTCATGCACCCCACCATTGTAACCAAATTGGAACTAAAGGTGGAGGGACTAAAAGAACCAATTGACTTTATTCAACTTGATGAGACTAAAATGAAAGCATTGCACTGAGCCAGTTCAAATGAAAATAGGGGATCATGAGGAGGTGTTGAGCTTTTTAGTGGCTCCGGTCGCAGATCCGCCGGTGGTTCTGGGGCTATCGTGGCTACGAGCCTGGAATCCCCAAGTAGACTGACTAAAAAGCAGTCTGAGATTTGGAGATGGGAAGAATGAGGGAACCCAACCGCTGGGGTGGCCAGCCAGACAAGAGCAAGTAGGCGCAGCTTTGGAAGCAAGAAAAGAAGTGCAAGAGAGGGAGATGGCAACAGAAAACGTCCCTGAACAATACAAAGATCTGAGTGAAGCTTTTGGAGAGGAGGAATCAAACCAGCTCCCTCCCCATTGAAAAACTGACTGTGCCATAGAATTAGAGCCAGGAGTAACACTGCCCAAACCAAGACTGTACCCATTGACTCCTAAAGAATTGGAAGCATTAAGGGAGTTTGTGGACAAAAACTTAAAACGCGGGTTTATTCACCCAGCCTCCTCCCCGATGGCTGCGCCAGTGTTATTCAGAACAAAGAAGGATGGATCATTAAGAATGTGCACAGACTATTGAGATTTGCATGGCGAACAAATACCCACTACTGTTGATAAAGGACATGTTAGCTCACCTATCGAAAGGAAAAATATTCACAAATTGGATTTAAGGGAAACATACTTCAGGGTATGAATTTGGGAGGGGGATGAATGGAAAACAGCATTCAATTGTCAACTGGGGTCTTTTGAATTTTTGGTCATGCCTTTCGGGTTAAGGGGCAGAGCCGGGGTATTTATGCAATTAATTAATAAGATTCTACATGATTTATTGTACAGGGGCATACTTGTATATCTCAATATTTTAATGTTCACTGAGACAATGGAGGAACGTGGGTTTGGTGAGAGAGGTGCTGAAAAGACTAGCACAAAACCAATTGTATGCCAAACTATCAAAATGTGAATTTCACAGGGAACAACTAGACTATCTAGGATACAGGATTTCAGGCAAAAGGATTGGGATGGACCCGGGAAAGGTACAGGATGTAGAGGTGGGAACCACCCAAGACTAGAAAACAAGTACAAAGCTTTTTAGGATTTGCAAATTTTTACCGCCAATTCATTGACCACTTTGCGCATTACCCCTAACTAATCTATTGAAAATGAAAGGAAAGGGGGAAGCGGGTAAAGCAATGAAGCCTAGCGCACCCTTAAAATGGACATCTGAGTGCCAAGAGGCTTTTGAACAGTTAAAGACATTGTTCACTTCTGAACCCATACTAAAACACCCAGAACTCGATAAACCACTGATAGTACAGGTTGACGCCTCAGAAGTCGCCACAGAGGGCTTATTACTACACAGGGATGAGGACGGAAAACTACGGCCCTGTGCTTACCTGTCGCGTAAATTTACTGACACGGAGCACAGATGGCATGTTTGGGAGAAGGAAGTGTATGCCATCAGATCAGTGCTAGAGAGGTGGAGGCATTTGCTGTAGGGGGCTACACACCCATTCGAGGTGTGGACAGACCACAAAAACCTGGAAACGCTACAAACTCCATGAAAACTGAATCCCAAGCAGGTTAGGTGGGCTCAATTCTTTAGCCGGTTTGACTTCACACTGAAGTACTTACCGGGGGTAAAAACTTCCTCGCAGATGCATTACCTCGGCTCCCGCAACACAATAGTCGAAGGAGGTGATTGAAGCAATCATCCCAAATAGACAGAAAGGGTGGGGGGCAGCAGTAACACAGAGCCAGAAAAAAAAAAACTAACTTAGAAACAGCAGACGGGGTGCAGGGGGAATTGAGTGAAGCGCTAAAAACAGCTGAGTGGTTACAAGCCAACAAAGGCAGCCTTATAGAAAAGCAAGGACTTTGGTGGCAGGGAGACAGGCTGTACATACCGGAAACCATAAGAAAAAAGATCTTAGAAAGGTGCCACGATACAAAATCAGCTGGTCATTTTGGATTCTTAAAAACTATGCACCTATTAAAGCAGTTTTGGTGGCTAACCCTCCGGAGGGACGTATAAAGCTACGTGGCCAGTTGCCCAACTTGTGCCATGGCCAAGTGTGTAGGAGGGAAACCGAGGGGATTATTGCAAGAAGTAGCCAACCCAACACAACCATGGAAGCAAATATCCATGGATTTTATCATAGATTTACTAGAAAGCCATAAAAAGACAGTGATTTGGGTGGTCACGGATTTATTCTGTAAGCAGGTTCACTTTGTACCCTATGCCAGCATCCCAACGGCGGGGCAGCTTGCTAAATTATTTATACAACATGTATACAGGCTGCACGGGGCACCCAAAAGAGTTATCAGTGATTGTGGAGTCCAGTTCACCTCAAAATTTTGGAAAGCTTTTTTAAAATTGATGGGGGTGGAGCAGGGTCTGAGTTTGAGACACCACCCAGCAACGAACGGGGTGTGTGAACAATCGAACCAAGTACTAGAACAATACCTTAGATGCTACGTAAATTATCAGCAAGACAATTGGGTAGAACTGCTTCCTTTTGCAGAGGTAGCTTTTAACAATTTGGTGCATCAAAGCACGGGATTAACCCCGTTTAAAATTGTGAACGGTCAGGACTTCGTAGCATTCCCGGACCTACCTAAACCAGATGAGATAACAGTCCTGCTAAACGAATGGGCAAAGCACATAGCCAAGGGGTGGCCAACAATACAGAGAGCACTACAACATGCAAAGGAAACTTACAAGGAATACGCTGGGGCATTATTGGGGCATTGAAATCAGGGTCATCACAAAAACGGGGATAAAGTGTACTTATCCACAAGATTTTTAAGGTCTTCACAACCATCCAAAAAACTAGGTCCGAAGTTTATAGGACCCTTCCCTATAACCAAAGTGATCAATGAGGTGGCAATGCGACTGGAATTACCCAAGAACCTCAAAAAACAGATTCCTGTCAGATTCCTCCCCCAGTCGCCACGCAGAGTCAGTTCAGCTTTCTGTGAATGTTTTATTACAAGGGTATTTTAAGCAGTTGATATGTATGGGAGAGGGGGCATCTTATAAGTTTGGTAGTGAATACAGCTCACATGCGTGGAGAGATCAGTGAATTTAGTTAATCTGAAAGTCTGGATTAGTGAGGTAGCTGTTGCATCTCATACAGACTGATCATCCAATAAAGAGGTTTTGTCCATGATGGATGGTAGGTCACAGAGTGATTTTAGCTAGGAATCATAGGCTACGTTATAGGGCATTTCATAGCTGTTTATCACTGGGTGCTAGTTTGGCCTTATTTTGTCTTTTTATATTTGTGAGCAGGTACTATTTAAAAACATCTGATTCATACCCTTTAAGTTACGAGTCTTTGGGTTCACACATCACACTAAGCCATGGTGTCTTTATTCATGGAATTTTCATTCATTCATTCATTCATTCATTCATTCTTTCATTCTTTCATTCTTTCATTCTTTCATTCTTTCATTCATTCATTCATTCATTCGATTTCTCACCGCCCAACTCCCTCAAGGGACTCTGGGTGGTTTACAAATCATCAAAATTACAAATATTAAAGATTTAAAATACTGCATAAATTAAACTTGGCAGGATTTATCAAGCATGATAAGCCATAAGTCATGGTTGAAGTGATGCAATGGCTAAGTTCACACAACATGCTAAATCAAAACCAAACCACAGTAGGGCTAAGCACATCACATCCTATGACTTCATTGCAGGGAGTATGTTTTATGCATTCTGGATGATAGCTGAAAATGTGCACATTTGTTTAAAGCCAACAATCCAAGAAATTGCCTGTATTTTTTATGTATGTATGTATGTATGTATGTTGCTTTCATACATTCTGAAATGCAGAGTTGAAGGCATAGGTTGTTTACTTTTATGGACTTCAACTTCTGGAGAGAGAGAGAGAGAAATAAAACAAAACAAATTTCAACTGCAGATAAGAGTTCACACATCTGGTTCATAAGAAGTTATACTACCATGATAAGTCTGTTAAGACCTTAAATTACCACAAAAGATGAGAAATAACGTAAAGTTGCAGTTTGTTCAAGCAATATCATTTGTTATAATATCTGATTTAACGCATAGTTTGGAAGGGATAGCCCTAGTTAAGCCATAGTTGGGAGAGACAGCCAAACCAGGATCTGAAATCACCTAAAGCCAGTTTTGCAACCCATAGTTTGATCAGCCTGTGATTTGATATAACATCTAAAGTGACATTTGCCAGTGGAAAAGTCCATTGTTTAGGAGGATATGCTGGGTTTCTCATGGAGACGAGAACTGCATAACTACAATTTACCTATGGTTGGGAGTGTAAATCCTGATTGGGATTATGTCTGAAATGTATTCTGTGGAATTGCTGCTTTTGCTGTAATTGACAATTGCAGCTGCTGCTGCTGCTGCTCTGGGATTCACACAAGAGTGTTGCCATTTCTCCTTGTGACTTTCTTCTCTTTTCTTCCCTCCTCCCCTCACCCCATAACAGTGAAGCTCGGTGGGCTATGGGATGGATGAAGCTGAGCAGGACCAGCACGAAGCCCATCTCAAAGAGCTCTTTGACAGCTTCGATGTCACTGGCACTGGCTCTCTGGGGCAGGAGGAACTGACCGAACTTTGCCACGTGTTGCATCTGGACGAAGTGGCTCCAGGAGCATTGCAAGAGACCCTTCTGCAGGACGGTCTCCCTAGACGGGTAAGAACGTACCCTCTGTAGGCGTTGGGTGCAGCTGTCTTTCCCAACCTTGGAAAAGCTGGGTGGGTTGATCAGTGTAGGGCCGTGTTTCTCAACCTGAGCCATTTTTAAAAATGATTGATTTGATGATTTGAGATTTGAGATTTGAGATTTGAGATTTGATTTGATTTGATTTGATTTGATTTGATTTGATTTGATTTGATTTGATTTGATTTGATTTGATTTGATTTGATTTGATTTGATTCCACCCATCTCCTCCCACCGGAGGGACTCTGGGCGGTTTTTAAGATTTTAAGATGTATGGACTTCAACTCCCAGAATTCCCCAGCCTGGCATCCTCCCTGGACTACAATTCCCTCACACCCGGCAAGTATAATAATACTGGCTGGGAATTCTGGGAGTTGTAGTCCAACACATGGGGAGCATGCCAAGTTGGGGAAGGCTGAGATACCAGATTTCTTATCCCCCATGAATGCATCTCTTCCTTGTGTTCCTACATCTACCATTTCTCATTCTCTCTCCCCATCCCTCATAACAGGCATTTAGCTACCTCTAGAAGAAAGGCAGCTTCTTCCACTTTTTTCTTCCACTTATGGCAGTTGCATTATGGGTCCCTAATTTATTACATGCTTGGTCATTTGTGCTAATACTCCTGCACCTTTGTATTCTTAAACCTATCTCCCTTAGGAAAACAAAGCCTGTGCTCGCTCCACTCAAAAGCCCTTTTCTGTATCTTCCTTTGGAATTAATCTCACGCTCACTTTGGTCTGTGATGTTAAGAAGTAAATCTCTGGGAATGGCAAGGAGGAAGCAAAAAAAGAGCTTTCTGGCTCAAAATGGGCAAATCCTTTCTTTCTGAAGAGAGGGGAGAGGATTTGAGGGCTCCAGCCTCCCCAGGGAAGATTCTGTATCTTGAAGGGCACCTGGGAATTTGCACTGTGTAGAAAAGGAGGGAGTTAGATAATGAGCAGCTTGCATTGCCTTTATTGTGTTAATAAGGCCACTGGCTCCGACCAACCCTCCTTTTCAAATGAGATCTCCAAGTTTTCCTTTTGCTGCCTGGCACTCAACAAACTCATCACTCAGAAGTTCAGTGAGGCAGCATTGGGAAAACAAGCGGAACTCTCTGTGTATATGATACTCTGCTAATACAATCACCCTTTTAATTTCCTGGTGTATTCCTGGCTTTACTATCCTGTAAAGGTAAAGGTTCCCCCCGCACATTTGTGCAGTCGTGTCCGACTCTAGGGGCCGGTGCTCATCTCCGTTTGTTAGCCAAAGAGCCAGCGCTGTCTGAAGACGCTTCCATGGTCATGTGGCTGGCATGACGCACGCGGAACACTGTTACCTACCCACCGAAGTGGTACCTATTAATCTACTTGCATTTGCATGCTTTCAAATTGCTAGGTTGGCAAGAGCTGGGGCAAGTGTGGGAGCTCACTCCGTCACACGGGGCTAGGGATTCGAACCTCCAAACTTGCAATCTTCTGATCGACAAGCCTGGCGTCTTACCCGCTGAGCCACCACGCCCCCTATTTACTATCCTGAATGCCCTCTAACTAGAAAGATGGGATATAAGCTAGGTACATAATAAAATCCATCTGTTTTGACTTCTGGGGCCAAGAGGCTCATCCAGATAACACAGAGGGGGACTTACATGGATGGATGGGAGAGCTTTCTGTGTGTTTTGCCTCTACCCCTCACATGGTTGTCCTAAACCAGGCAGTGGAGCCACAGAAACAGCTCCCAAATCTGGCTGCTTTGCAACCAGTGATGTTTGGTTCATCTTGTGTGCCTTTGTATTTGGAGAAACACACAAGTGAACACAAGTTTGTTGCCCTTTGGTGATGTTTTGGAGAAGCTGATACCCTACCACATCCTGTTTTCCCCTTAAAACCCCCCACGTTGCAAAACTAGGGTCAAAGCTTTGGCCCCCCTCCACCAAGGGATAGTGTCGGTGAGCACATGGGTTTCCAGAGGTGTATTTTTTGCACCTGTGCCCTCAATGAGGCCTGTGGTAACATCTGATATGTGGAGTTCTTGATGCTCTCTGAGCCTTGTTGTTTTCTTGCAGACGTTTCATTGCCAGGCTAGGCAACATCTTCAGTGCGAAAAGGGAGTGGGACTTGCTCTCTGTTTATATACCCTGGCTTGTCCTGCCTGTGTTGGTGGGGGTGTTGTACTCTCCAGGCAGGACAAGCCAGGGTATATAAACAGAGAGCGAGTCCCACTCCCTTTTCGCACTGAAGATGTTGCCTAGCCTGGCAATGAAACGTCTGCAAGAAAACAACAAGGTTCAGAGAGCATCAAGGACTCCACAGTTCAACCCTGAGCTACAAATATTCTCTTTGATTGGTAACATTTGATATCTCCTTCCAAAGGAGATACCTTCTCCTATGCCAGAAGCGTAGTTATTTTAAGGAATTCTAATGGTTTAGCTTTAAAGAAGAGTTTTTCTGGAATCCAGTCTTCCACTTCTTGAATGGTCTTTTAGTCACTTTTGGATTTCCTTCTACATTGCTTCTCCCCACTGCCATTCAGTTCAAGCCTTCACATGATTGCTGTTCCCTCTTTATGGTTGGGTGGTAGGTTTTAACTCCTATCAGTTATAGTATCTGTATTTAGCCCCTTCCTAATCACTCTTCTTTTGACCAATCAGGTTTCCCAAGTAAAAATTTCATAGCCTAGGGAAGTTGAGCTGTCTTGTTGGAGGACAGAATACATCCATTGCATCTGGTGGAGCCTATGTGCTCTAGAATAAGGTTTCTAGACTGGGTTCAAGGGAACCCCAGAACTTGAATGGGTTCTACAAGGGACCTGACGGGGAGGACCCTCAAAGGTACTAATCTTGAGTGCACGCTCAGCCATCCCCTCCATTTCCACCTCAAAACTGCTTTACCCTTCTCACTGGCTGTACAGCACCGATGTTTGTACACAGTCCACACGGCAGGAGGCTAGCTGCCTTTCCCTCACCACCACTCAGATCTTCCTACATCCACAAAACCTGACTTCCTACCTGTTCCCAAACATTTCCCTCAGCAGCCTATGTTTTCTAAAGGGTGGCAGAGGGAATTGAAAGAAGAGAGAACTAGAAATCTGGTGGGAGTTTCTAATTTACTTAGCAGCACAAAAGCAATTATGGTGAGTCCCTCCCTTCTTGTTTCCATGTTGCAGACCATCTTTGAGTGTATGCATGTGCATGGGCCCCAAGATGTCTGCTTAATCATCAAGGTAGCATTCTGTGCACACCTATGTAGGAATGAGTCCCATTGAGCTGCATCTGAACTATCATTAAAGGAGAAGGAATAACGTGTAGACATATTGACTAATTTCATATTACAATGACATCAGCTCATATAGAACTTAGGAATTTCTGGATAGAGCTTTTATAAGAATGTCCTGAAATTGCCAGTTGAGCACTGAAATATCTTACGCTGTTTGCAGCAACGAACCTTTATGAGGGAACCTTCTCTTTATTTGTTGTTGTTGTTCAGTCGTTTAGTCGTGTCCGACTCTTCGTGACCTCATGGACCATAGCACGCCAGGCCTTCCTGTCCTCCACTGTCACCCGGAGTTTACTCAAATTCATGTTCGTTACATCCTTCTCTTTATATGTGGCAACAAAAAAAAGTATAGAAATAGGCTAAATATAGAAGATGATCTTCACTTCCAAGTAACATCAAATATTTCTCCAAACATTGAACTTTTATCCACAGAAAAGCAATCACATCCCAGTCACTGAACATTGATTGTGAATAATTGTGAAATCCAACTTTCCTTTTTTGTACATTGGAAATGTTAATGTTGCATTTACAATAAACACTTTACTGTTTTGTTTTATTGCCAATTTTCTATCACTAGAGTTTTACCTCTTGATCAGGGTTCAGGATTTTTTTTTTAACAGTTTCTGCTGAAACCTGAAAAAGTTTGAAAACTCCTGCTCCAAATTGTTTTTCTCAAACTTGGCAACTTTAAGCCAGCATGGGAATTCTGGGAGTTGAAGTCCACACATCTTAAAGTCACCAAGGTTGAGAAACACCATTCTAAAACTACTGGGATGTGTTAAAATCAGGACATTCAGTATTACCTTGTCTGTCTGAATGGAGCAATCCTGCATGCATCTACTCAAAGACCTAGTGGGTTCAACAACAATGTAAATGGAGCAGGAGCTTTCTGTAACCAGTTCCTTCAAATGTGGTAGGTCTACAATTCTAGTAGTCTGGAATTTGGTCATGCTTGCTGGAAGTCCTGAGGTTTTATTCCCAAGATACCTGGGAAATGGATAGCTTTTATTTATTTTATTTTATTTTATTTTATTTTATTTTATTTTATTTTATTTTATTTTATTTTATTTTATTTTATTATTTTATTTTATTTTATTTTATTTTATTTTATTTTATTTTATTATTTTATTTATTTTATTTTATTTTATTTTATTTTATTTTATTTTATTTTATTTTATTTTATTTTATTTTATTTATTTTGATGCTGCCAACTCCAGAGCGATAGGTTTACAACCCAAGTTAGGTATCATGAAAACTCTATACTTGTAACTTTTCTTACCTTTCCTTGCTTTATAAGCTCAACATCACCGTGTATAAATTTTGTATCATACATTTTTCAAAATGAGACTGTCAAAGTAGAAGCTGTTTTTTTACTCAGAAAACCCAGAGGGGCTGACATCACAAACGCTTTGAAAGGAACATTAAAAATGGAATATTTTACGTTTCTTTGGTCTGTCTTTGCTTTCCATGCTGCAGTGCCTGAAATCTCCTGTGGTCTGGAACTGGCAGAGCTTTTGCACGGAATGGGCAAGTCTGTTCAGTGATCTTATCTGATGTGGTGCCTTTTGGCTAAGCCGGACTAGCCAAATGTTAGTCTAAGACAGCCTTTCTCAACCTTTTGACCCTGGAGGAACCCTTGAAATATTTTTCAGGCCTCGGGGAACCCCTGCACATTCAGGCTCAAATATAGGCCAGAAGTTCCAAAATTATTATCTTCGTTTCATGTGCAGGCCTGTATATATGCAATAATAGTGTTCTTAAACTAAAAATAAAGAATGAAATTTACCTCTTTAATGTGAAGCCCAAATTTGAAATAATTTTTAAATAAATCGTGATCTCCCAGGGAACCCCTAGTGACCCCTTGCAGAACCCTAGCGTTCCACGGAACCCTGGTTAAGAAACCCTGGTCCAAGAGAACTGGAGGGCACCAAATTGGGCAAAGCTGGTGTACGTTTATTTGTGTCACTTGAACTCTACATTGGCATAGAATGTGGCCAGTTTAGAGCAGTGTTTCTCAACCTTTTTTCAAGGTTGGCCCCCTTCCAACCTTGTTTTTCTCCTGTGGCTTCTCCTGTCCAAGTCCCATTCCGGATACAGACATGGGACAGTAACTGGTATGTTTTCTGGCGTCAACAAGACAGTATTTATACTATAATACACTTTGCTTTTCTGTGGCCCCCTCAGCATGTGCCGTGGACCCCATTACATGTTTTTCACCTGTGGCCCCATTGAAATATCCTATGGCCCCCGGTTGAAAACTCCTTTAGAGCATAAAGGCCCTTTCTAGTCTAAAACCAAACCCCTTTTATAACCCCAGTTCTTTTCCCCTGTAGTTGAGCTGTATAATGTTTCCCCAAACTGATTTTTAAATCCTGGCGAAACGCCTTGAGGTGCAAAGATGTTCATGTTCTGCTTTCCCTACCTGTCTTAGATCATGGAGGTCGCACATAAACCTTTAAAGGTAATTTAGGATCCCCTCATATATTAGATATTTTCAGTGTGAATATGCAGAGTGGGATGTATTATTCTGAAAGACCATGGTGCAAGTGTAAAACTACATTTGATATATTCTATAACAGGTCCAGAGCATACCTTTTAAAATAGCTTCTAGTTGTTCCTGTGTCAAATTGATTGCAAAAATGGCCTGACTTTTTTGTGCCTTGTGATCCACCAGTGTGGCCCAGGCTGCATTCCAGTAACAGAAGGGTATTTCAGAAAAGAATTGATACAAAATCTTCTGTGTGTGTGTGTGTGTGTGTGTGTGTGTGTGTGTGTGTGTGTTTTAAACAATGGATCCAATTGCAGGAGTCTTGATTTGGAGCAACAAAGCCTATGCAGGGCAACTTTGATACATTTTCAACTCAGCTTGCCCTGTCAAATTGTGATATTGTTTCCTTCTCCCCCCCACCCCCTTCTGAACTTGGTTTAAATTCACTCTTCTTAATCTTCCCTTTGAGCTTCAGTCACGGTAAAATTGCTTCATGTGATCCAAACCCTCGCCATCTGTTCTGCTTGCAGCTGCAATTTCAAGGCAGGAGTTTCAAACCCCAACAGAGAAACAGTCACTTCTTCCTCTACTCCAGTGCTTTCCAAACTGCCGCCATTGGCGACACACCAACGGCGGCAACGGCGGAGGCGCGGGGGTGCGCACGGGGGCAGAGGTATGTATGGCAGCGGCGGCCTTGCTAAAACGCGGAAGCGCTGATGGCGCGGCGATGCCGCCGCCTTGCACACCACCGCCGCTGCGCACGCCCCCGCACCACCGCTGTGCACGCCCCCACCGCCACCGCTTCGTGACACACTAAGCTGTGTGTTGCGACACACTAAAGTGTCACGACACAGTTTGGAAAGCTATGCTCTACTCCTTCAAACAAAAAACACCCTTCCCTCTTCTCATCCCCTTTTCTTTTTCTTTATTAACATTACCTTAAAATTTAGTTCAATTGCATAATAAATAGTGGGGTCCTTGGTGCTCTCTGAGCTTGGTTGTTTGCTTGCAGACGTTTCATTACCCAACTAGGTAACATGATCAGTGCGAGTGAGTGTGGGGTTTTCTCCCTCTTTATATACAGTCGCTCCCCCTGCCAGTGGTGGTGGTGGTGGTTTTCTCCTTGGTAGTTCCTTGATTTAGGTATTGTTTTCTGCTTGATTGTTTGTCTGGTGTTAATCCCTGTGTCTCTGGGTGTTGGCTGCTGGAGAGGAGGTGTTCTGGTCTTTTTGTTTTCTTCCTGGCTTTTTTATTTTCTCTTTTGAATGGCGTGTAAATGTGGTTTATCTCTACAGGTAGTCCTCGCTTAACAACCATTTATTTAGTGATGGTTCGGACTTAACGATGGTGCTGAAAAACTGACTTGTGACCGGTCCTCACACTTACAACCGTTGCAGTGTCCCTGCAGTCACGTGACCATGATTTGGGTGCTTGGCAACCAGTTCGCATTTATGATCATTGCAGCATCCTGTGATCACATGATCACCATTTTCAACCTTCCTGGCCAGCTTCTGGCAAGCAAAATCAATGGGGAACTGCGTGATTCACTTAACAATCATGTGGTTCACTTAACAACTGCTGCAAAAAAGGTCGTAAGATTGGGTTGGATTCGCTTAATGACCACTTCGCTTAGCAACCAAAGTTCCGGTCCCAATTGTGGTTGTTAAGCGAGGACTACCTGTATGTATCTATTGATGGCTGGTTTGTTTGAATGCCAAGCTTCCAGAAATTTCCTAGGGTTTTTGGATTTAGCTTGGTCTAGGATGCTCACAGTTTCCCAGTTGAAACTATGGTTGAGTCTGTCCATGTGTTGTGAGATTAAGGAATTTTCATCATATCTTCTGACTGCTAGTTGGTGTTCATGGATGCACTCTGCTAGTCTTCTGCCAGTCTGTCCTACATAGTGGCTGTTACAGTCCTTACACTGTATGTTGTAGACGACTCCAGTTTTCTCTTCTAGGGCTACTGGGTCTTTTGGTTTACTTAAGATGTTTTGGAGGGTGAGGGAGAGTTGGTTTGTGTGCTACAGTGATGCCATGTGGTTGTAATAGTCTGTTGGTTGTTTCTGAGATGTTTTTGATGTATGGCAGTGTTATCCTTTTCATAGCTTGTGTTGGTTGTGCTATAGTGGGCTGAGTGGTCAGGCAGGTTTTGATTAAGTGGGTATCCATTTTGTTGGAAGATGTTTGATGGAAGATGCTTCATTCACAATTTTCCTAATTATTTCTAAAGCACTGCACCTCTTTATATTGCATATCACTTGATATTTTATGAATGTGCAGACTGATTCTCCTGAACTAACTTGATGTGCTCTGAGAGGATGTGGTTGTTACATATTGTGAACTGTGATGCTTCATTCACACATTGTTAAGATAATGAACATGCAAGAACAAATTGGCTCTTAAGAAAAGAAAAGCAGCTTAAGTTCTTTAATGTAACCTAAAAAAATGTTTGCTTGTTTTGGGATGTCAACTCCTCTTGCCTTAAGAAAGCCGTAGAGACCTGGCTCTTCCCCCAGGCATTAGGGGCCAGTGAAGTGAGAGTCCCCTTTGGTTGTTCGGTTATGTGCTTGGTTGCCGTTGTATATTTTATATATTGTATTTGTTTATTGTTATATGGTGGTTTTTTTCTTTTTTTGATTTGTTTGTTTTTTATGCTGTACGCTGCGCAGAGTCACATTGTTTGAGTTGGGCAGCCCTATAAACCTTAAAAATAAAAAAATAAATATAAATTCTATCTCAGCTTGGAACTGTCATGGTCAATAGAAACGCTTTAATTTAAGACACAAGGTGGTCCATGACAGAAAACAAGTCCCCAATTAGACCAGATGAAGAGGCACAACCCCAAAGTCCGAGGATAGTGTGTGGTCCCTGAAAGCCGATCTCCAGAAACTCCAAAATTGTTTCCCAAACTGGAATTACAATAGTATGACCAAATGGGACAATTCTAATCCTACTAAAGGCAAAGGTAAAGGTTCCCCCCGCACATTTGTGCAGTCGTGTCCGACTCTAGGGGCCGGTGCTCATCTCCGTTTGTTAGCCGAAGAGCCAGCGTTGTCCGAAGACGCTTCCACGGTCATGTGGCCGGCATGACGCGCGCGGAACGCGGTTACCTACCCACCAAAGTGGTGCCTATTAATCTACTTGCATTTGCATGCTTTTGAATTGCTAGCTTGGCAAGAGCTGGAGCTAGTGCAGGAGCTCACTCCGTCAAGTGGGGGTAGGGTCTTGAACCTCTGAACTTGCGACCTTCCTGGTCTCTTAAGCCTGAGCCACCACGCCCCTAATTCTACTAAGCAGATTTTAATTTAATTTAATTTAATTTAATTTAATTTAATTTAATTTAATTTAATTTAATTTAATTTAATTTAATTTAATTTAATTTAATTTAATTTTAAAATAAACTGAAATCTAAATGAAATCAGATTGGATCCTTGTGCTGGCTCCACCTACTATTTTTTGGACTGTGGCTCCTATACCACTTTGAGCAGAGGCGTTTGTGAGTGGGGGATCAACAAAGTCAAGAAAGTGGTTGCAACCATATGACTGAAGCCTTGTCTGTTCTTTAGGTTGTTATGCACACAACACACACAAAAATGGGGCAAGGTTTCAATTGTGCAGTTGTGGCTACCATCTTGACTTGTTACTCTTCCTGTAGACAGCCCTGACTCCAAGGCCCAGGGTAGCCCTTAGCCCAGATGTTGTGCAAAGCTGCCAGAAATAATATTAATGTGACCATAATGATATTAGCCTACTTGACAAAGCTTGCAACAGTTAGTGAGGTGAACATGTTCAAAGTTGTGTGAACACTGAAAGCATCTGAGGTCAAAATTATACATTGCCCTTTGAAATATTTAGCATTTTCCTAACTGTGACCATTGGTTTAGTTGTTGATTGGAGTTTTGAAAAGACATCAGAGCTTTGAGAATTTAGATATTTTCAATTTAATAGCACCTAAGAGAGTAAGTAAATAGCATCCTAAACCCAGTATACCTGATTTATTTATTTATTTATTTATTTATTTATTTATTTATTTATTTATTTATTTTCTATCCTGCCTTTATTATTTTTATTTATTCATTTAATTTATATGACCGCCCATCTCCCCCAACGGGGAACTCTTTTATAAATAACTCAAGGTGGCGAACATACCTAATAGTCCTCCCTCCTCCTAGTTTCCCCACAACAACAACCCTGTGAGGTGAGTTGAGCTGAGAGAGAGTGACTGGCCCAAGGTCACCCAGCCGGCTTTCATGCCTCAGGCAGGACTAGAACTCACAGTCTCCCGGTTTCTAGCCCGTTGCCTTAACCCAGAGCTTTCCAAACTCTGTGTCACAACACGTTAGTGTGTCGGCTGCAATGTGTAGGTGTGTCTTGCGAACGTAAGGAGAAACCTCTGAGTTGGATGCTCAGAGCCTCCAAGCCCTGCCAGAATTCCGCACAGGTCCTAGTGCCTGCCTTGTGCCCTGCTGTAAGAGGGGAGCTCTGTCCAAGCCTTGCCCTGCTGTAAAGGGGAACTCTGTTTTCATGAGATATGTTGTGTCCCCATACATTTAGCTATTACAATTTATGTATGTGTCCATATCTCTTATAAGTTAGTTAGTTTAACCTCCCGTTTGCTAGTAAAACTGAATTACTGTGTCGCGAAATGATGCATGTCTAAAAAGTGTGTCACCAACATGAAAAGTTTGGAAAGCTCTGCCTTAACCACTAGACCAAACTGGCTCACTTCTGTTGAATGTTGGCAGGTGTGGTGTTGCGTTACATTTCTTACTGCAAGTGTGTTGTGGGTGAGTAGAGGACTAGATCTTGCAAGTTCCCCACCCCCATGATAATTGTAATGCATAGTGTGCTGTGCACAGTGCCCTGCATAATCTAACTCTCCCTCCTCTTATAGTCGTGCTCATTTACTTTAAATGTCAAGGTATTTTTTTAATCACGAAAATCTTTCCACTCTGCAAACTGCTTTTTTTTTAAAGTACACTAGCATTTTGAAATATTGGTAGGATGAATGGCAGCTCTTAATGTACAAATGAGGCCATTGCTATGAAGTTTCATCAAGCAGATTCCCAAGATGCTTTTAATTACTCCTTGTGATAGGCACCAAGACCTATATAGCTGGATTGTATGCTCAGTTCAGAAATATTTAATGATGTGGGGCTGTTTGCATGCATGTAGGCACATGCACAAATGGCATTCATAGACTGCGTCCATACAACACATTATGCTAAGCTAAAAAGGGGCTTGATGTTGTGGCAGCTATTGTCTTAGTAAGTTGTGTCAAACAGATCGTTGCTTTAGTCCAGGGGTGGGGAACCTTCTTTCTGCCAAGGGCCATTTGGATATTTATAACCAGGGACCGGGGGTGTGGGGGGCGGGGTTTCTGGGATTTCCACAGACCGGGGCCCGGAGTTTGCGGGCGGGACCCAATCACAAGCACTGGGGGGCGGGGTTTGCGGGTGGGAGCCAATCGTGTGGAAGAGGCGGGGTTTGCAGGCGGGAGCCCTGTGGGCTCCCGTGGGCCTGACTTTGCCCACCCCTGCTTTAGTCCATGACATGATTGCACGGGATGTGGGGGAGGGGGAGGCAGAGAATGCTGTGTGAACTCAGCTATTGTGTTTTGTTAATTCAGCTTTGGTGATAAACATGTTGCCTGAACTCAAGTTTAAGGCTGATAAAGTGGTTGAAAGATTATTTCCAGAAGGAGAAAAATTATCATTGGGCTTAGTGAGAAAGTAAAATCAATTGGCCAGCAATGTTTGCACAAAACACTTATCTAGATCATTATGTAATGTGAAACCCTATTTATTTATTTATTTATTTATTTATTCATTTATTTATTCATTCATTCATTCATTCAATTTATATCACCGCCCATCTCCCCCCACAAGGGGACTCTGGGTGGTTTACAAAAAATTGATTAATTAAAAGCATATAAAATACAATACATCATTCTAAATAAATTAGACATAAATATATAAATATATGGGGCGTGGTGGCTCAGCGGGCCACATGACTGCGGAAGCGTCTTCGGACAGCGCTGGCTCTTTGGCTAACAAACGGAGATGAGCACCGGCCCCTAGAGTCGGACACGACTGCACAAATGTGCAAGGGGAACCTTTACCTTATATAAATATATAAAATCCAAGAGGCTATGATGGTGTTTAAAGGAACTCTATGGTGCCAGCCACCCCCAAGAAGAGCTATTACCCTTCCCATCCCAGGGACCCTATACCTTGTCAGCTTTAGCCCAGGGAAGGACACTTCAAATCAGAACAAACCACAATGCCCTTCCGTAGTCAGCTGTTGTGCGAATACCACAGGGCAGTAAAAAGTGGAGAAGTTGCTCAACCTTGCCAACTCAACCCTCCCAGAACAAGAGCTGTGGTGGTAGAGTTGCTGGAAAAGCCAGGTTTTGCATTTGGGAACTCACTGTCAGAGTCCTGGCAGTTACTGCAAGTGCCCCATAATTCTGACTGGCAACACAGAGCTACCAGGCTATCCCTTCCACATGGTGGCAAATGAGAAGAACCCAACAGACCTTCATACGCATTCCCATGTGCTCCCAAATGGAAACAAATGACAACACTTGAAGGGACTCTGTTTGGGAGCACTGGTGCACATCTGGGGTAGACGATGAAGAGGGATCTGATGTCTGCTGCCCTATCTTTGTTCCCTATCAATCTTGGTTGTGGCTCCTGGATACCAAAGATGCGCCCTGAGTTGGAGTCATGTGCACTCTTCTCTCCCGCCCTCCCTCCTGATGAGTTACCCTGTGGGACTAATGGTTGGGGAGAGCTGCCTCCTTTGCAGTTGCTCTTTTCTGCAGAGATTTTCAGTGCTACCTTGGGTAACTTGTCGTTTGATCTCTGGGGAAGGGTTTGTGCTTGGCAGGGATTAGTGAAGTGCATGTGGTATGCCTGGAGGTGGAGCAGGGAAGAAAAGTGTTGTTAGAAGGCAGGATGACAGCAAGACAGGCAGCCATGGCATTTTCTGGGGTGACTTCTGACCCAGTAGTATGATTGTGTGCTGCAGAATTACTTGTAAGGATTTTTTTAACTATTTGTCAGGGTTTTTTTGTATGTATGTATGTATGTATGTGTATAACAACCAGAAGATATGATGAAGTACAACTAAAAACATAGCAGTGCTAATAAAATCAGAAACAAGGATAGAATAATGAATGAGTGACATTTGTAGAAACTAAAAGTATATCCATAACATGTTAATATAGGAGTAGCTCAATCCTTTAACTTAATATTAAATCTAGCCATATAAACCATTTATTGCTCCATCTTCTCAGTTTTAGTTCAATAAGGCTAGTCCTCATTTAGCGACCACCTCATTTAGTGACTGTTCAGTTACGACAGTGATGAAAAAGTAACTTTACAACCAATTTATGAGCTTCGCAGGTCTGTAAAGCAAAGGAAAGCTGAAGTTAGATCCTAAGCACAGTCGCAGTTTCACTTAGCAACCACTTTGCTTAATGACCGAGTTGCCGGTCCCAATTGTGGTCGCTAAACAAGGTCTACCTGTATGTTATTTCAATACAATAATATTTATATAATATGCTTAGAACTTGTAAGGAAATTTGAATGGGTTACTGGTTGACTGGGTTAAGCACTGTTGGGTGAATAGAGCTATTGAATAACAAACAAAGAGTATTATAGCACCTTAAAGCAGGGGTAGCCAACCTGCAGATGTTTTGGACTACAACTCCCATCATACCTTGACATTTTCTCTGTTGCTGGGGCTGATGGGAGTCCAAATTAGTTGGACAATACCAAGTTGCCTAGTTGTTTAGGAAATTGACTCTCCAACATGTGGAACATAACAAGAGGGTAGGATTCTAAGTTGCTGAAATTCATAGAATTGACGCAGCCTTGGAACTCAATTACTGTAGTTTGTTTTCCTGCTCAGTGCAGGATCTGTAGGATAAGATGCTGCTGCAGCGTCCCCACAGATAGCCCGACAACGTGTGCTTAAGGACCTCGGGAATAAAACAACTACTCCAGAGGAGAAAAGGGGAAATCACTGGATCCTTAGTATATCCTTAGCTAGTAAATTAGTCAAGTAGTACAAACTTCACTGATTGAAAAAAAAGGTTAAGGAGTCTGATCTGTACCCGAATCAAGCCCCAGAACCTGTTTGCAGCCCGAGTTCCTGACGCATCCCCAAGAGCTGCTTATTATGGCATTGGGTTTCATAAAACCCACTGATGCTACAGCTATTAAGGGCTGGAATATTATATCAGGGGAAACATTTCAAACAAGAGACGGGACTAATCAATCCATAAAAAAAAAAAAGCCTGCAAGGAACCTGCCTGGGCATCATTCTTGAAGAATAAGCAAAGCCTGAGAGCTGGGGGCAAAGGATGGATATCTCTTAAGAGCTTAAATCCAGTTTGGTTGGATTTTTATGTCAGTAAAATGGAGAAAAGAGAAGCAGATTGGGCACTACAGTATTATGCACGGGGGCACAGTCATGAACGAGAGGGCTATTTTTATACTTGCTTCCTGTCTGGATGGGCCTGGCATGCAGGAATCAAGAAGCAATCCATCCCTCCACCCAGAGGTTTCTCGTGGTCTGGAAAGTACCAACATCCTCTTTCCTCCATTTGCTCAGCCTACAAAGGTGGGTTAAGCAAGTGAGTTATACCTGGCAATCAGGGGCTGCATTCCCCCACCCCACTTAACCTGATTACTGCATTTACCATTTTCTGAGTTCTCACAACAGACCGCATTGTAAACTAATCGAGCGGGTTCACACAAAATGCCAAGCCATCAAAAGAAGCCTAACCAAGGTTAAAGCTAACCATGCGTTGTAAATGGTGCAAATGCAGCTGCTACTCTTTAACTGGTTTAAGGGTGCTGTGTGAATCCAGACATTGAGTGCTCTGGTGAAGTGTTGAAAGAACATCCTGTGTCTTTATTAGCAATTGTTGGGCATTACTTCAATCTTCATAGTCTCTGAGGGGGGCATACCAAAAATCAAAACATAAACATAATATAACAATCCATAAAAAGCTCAGTGGCTACCCACAGTCATACTAAGGCCTGAAGGTCCATTGATACAGTATTGTTATCAGGGTATGTATGTATGTATGTATGTATGTATTGATTGATTGATTGATTGATTGATTGATTGGATTTATATTACTGCCCATCTTCTCTGTAAGGAGAACTCTGGGTGGTTCACAACCAAACCAACATTAAAATACCAAACCGGTCCTAATACAAATACACAAAATATAGACAATATAAATGGAATAATATAGAATAAAATCAAGACGGCTACAGTTCAATTTTATTTATTTCTGTGATGGAATGTGCCCCTGAAGAGGTGGGTGATGTGATGGAGCTGGGAGCTGAGGGGGGAGAGAGCGCATTCCAGGCGCATTCCAGGCAGATAAGCGTTCGCACAGCTTGCACAGCTCGGAGAGTGTGTTTGGGGGGACGAGGAAGAAAGTTAGACTAGCGCCGCCCTAGATTCCCAAGGGTATTTTTCCCCCCAGCTCAGTTTAGGAACCTTTAGTCTGGCAAGATTCCATGTATGGTAGAAATAATAAAGAACTAGAGTTGAAACTCCGACTCAGCGTTGTTTCTCCGTCAATTACCCTGACAATTTCAGTACATAATTTTCTTGTTATAATTCTTATAAATGCCTTGAAAGAATGCCTCTGTTACTATCTCCATGGGGCACTTAGAACAGAGGACAAGTGAGAGTGTGGGAGAATGGATGGGAAGTGGGGGGCTACCTGGGAAGTTCCCAGCATTTGGGAGAGTTGGAGAAGGCACTTCCAGAACTGTTTGCATGACGCAATAAACCAAATTTGGCACTAACCATGGGTAAGGCATATGGTGCTACAGAATACCAGATGTACTAATAATTACTTCTTCTTTTCTTAAAGGTCCACTTCGATCAGTTTAAGGATGCACTAATCCTCATCTTGTCTAGCACATTAACAAATGAAGAGTCCTTCCAGCAACCAGGTAAGACCAATTTTGGAAATTTTGAGATTCTGGAAACCAGCAGAAAAGGAGAAGTACATGTTGCAACTAAAATCCATTTAGAAAAGTTTCCACACTTATAATGATGTGTGAAGCAGCATTTGGGCCAAGTTGCCTTGATTTCCTGCACTAAATCCTCCTCCAAATAGGAACCGGTGGCTGCATGATATAAATATTCTGCCCAGTTTAAATGCAATTAAGGAGAAGTGGCTGCAAACAGAGGGAAGGACATGTCAACTCATCAAAATATGGTTCAGGAAGCTTAACAGGTTTTGATTGGCTGGCAAATGAAAATTGGAGACCTTGGTATCAAGCAAGTTGGCAAATCATACTCCAGCATGTTATCTAAACCTGGGGTCAGCAACCCTGTCAGGTACCATATGCCTTCATGTGATTGTGCATCATCGCATAGACCAGGGCTTTCCAAAGTGCCGCCGCTGGTGACTCATCAGTGGTGGCGGCGGCAGCGCCGCTGCGGCGTGCGTGCGCACGGCGGCAGTGCCGCTGCGGCGTGCGTGCGCACGACGGCAGCGCGGGGGGCGCACGTGCACAGCGGCGGCGCGGGGGGCGTGCGGTGGCGCGCACATGCACAGTTGCGCGGGGGGCGCGTGTGTGCATGACGGTGGCAGCGGCGGCAGCTTCCGCTAAAACGCGGAAGCACTGATGCTGCGCCGCTGCTGCTGCTGCCGTGCACATGCGCGCCGCCGCTTCTGGGTGGTGTGGCAACACACCATGCTATGTGTGGCGACACACTTTTGTGTCGCGACACACAGTTTGGAAAGCTCTGGCATAGACATACAGTAAATACATGTTCCTTAAATTGTTAAATTTTGCCAACATTTCACCATTCTTGCTCCATAATCATATGAAACTCAGGTATTCAGGTATTTTTAAAACTATTTTGGAGGATGTTGCAGGTGGCATGGTACTCATGGGCCCATCCCTAGTCCCTAAGAATCCAGAACTGCAACAGCATCTTGCCTTTGGAGGCCTCCACTCCTCATGCCAGTGGTGCTGAACAGATTGAAAATGCAATCTGTCAAAATGAAAAAGCCCTAAAAGCCATGAGTTTACTCAATCTGTTACAAAGCTCAATCATAGTTTGAGTCCTAGACTGTGATTACTGCAGATCTTGCTTTGATATAAGAGTAGAATTGTCACCACAGAGGAATGGGAACTCCTCAGCTACAAGCAGCCGGGGGAATTCTGGGAGTTGCAGTCCACCCATCTTAAAGTTGCTGAGATTAAAGTTACTGGCTTAAAATAAGAAAGAGGACAGAGGCAACTGATAGTAAATTAAATGGACGTTAGCCATTTGAGCACCAAGTATGGAATTAAAGGTACAGTCTTCTGTCCTGAGAAAAGAGCTTCTGAGTAGGTAGGTATGTAAAATGAAAGCTAGCTTACTGTAATAAAATTAAAACTTTTTACACTTTAAAATATGCTCTAAAATTAAAACATTATTGTAAAGCTAGGGAAATAACTTGGATATCTTTAGAAACTGAAGGAACAGCCAAGGTGACTTTGTGTTTTAAAGGGATAAGTTTTAAAATACAGCATAACAATAAAGATATTGGGTTGTAGCATACTGTAGTTAGCAGAATAATTGCTTACAAAAATAGCTACTCAGGTTGATTAAACCTGACAGTAGTTAGCAATGGAAAGAATGCGTGTTGGGACTTTACTTCTGCCCAGTCCTCAGGGCTAGAACTACATGTTTGTGCTTGCACAGAAATATTGACTGGATTAATCTTGCTGAGTAGATACTTTACCAAGGGACTCTCTTGAGAGTCCCTTGGACTGCAAGGAGGTCAAACCAGTCAATCCTAAAGGAAATCAACCCTGACTGCTCATTGGAAGGACAGATGCTGAAGCTGAAGCTCAAATACTTTGGCCACCTAATGCGAAGAGAGGACTCACTGGAAAAGACCCTGATGCTGGGAAAGACTGAGGGCAAAAGGAGAAGGGGACGGCAGAGGATGAGATGGTTAGATAGCATCACCGATGTAATGAACATGAATTTGAGTAAACTCCGAGAGACAGTGGAGGACAGGAAGGCCTGGCGTACTATGGTCCATGAGGTCACGAAGAGTCGGACACGACTAAACGACTGAACAACAACAAAGATACTTTACCACAGGGCAAATAAAAACGATTTTGTGACCCAGAACCTCTGGGGCATCAAAAGTCCTAGAGCTTCTTTTCCTTATGTTTTCCGACTGCAACATGGAGATTCTCGGCTTGGTTTGAGTTTTTTAAGTTGAAGTTTCTGGAGTGCTAATAATGAGATATGTGTGGTCTAATCAAAGAAGTAAGAATTTGGTGAGTTGTCTACCTAGGGAGTTTGTATTAAACATTTTGGCTGAACTCTTCTTCAAATAAGGATGGCCATTCTGGTTCCTTCCAGATGCTTTAGATATCAACTCCTATCAGCTCTAATTGGCTTGTCCAGTAGCAAAAGACTGTGTACATTGCAGTCCAAAATATCTGAATGATAGCACAATAACCACCCTGCCTTAAGCATAAGGTAATACTTTAGGGATAACCAATTTGGTGCACGGTTAAGGCACCAGGCCAGAAACTAGGAGACCATGAGTTCCAGTCCTGCCTTGGGCACAAGGTGAGCTGGGTGACCTTGGGCCAGTCACACACTCTCAGCCCTGGAAATAAGGCAATGGCAAACCACTTCTGAAAATCTTGCCAAGAAAATTGCAGGGACTAGTCCAGATAGTTACCAGGAGTCAGCACTGGCTCAAAGGCACAAATATATATTTTAGGGATGTTGAGACTGTATGGGGCGCGATGGCTCAGTGGTTAAGGCGCCAGTCTTGTCGATCGGAAGGTTGGCAGTTCGAGACCCAAGCACCACGTGACGGAGTGAGCTCCCGCACTCACCCCAGCTCAACCTAGCAATTCGAAAGCATGCAAATGCAAGTAGATGAATAGGTACCACTTCGGTGGGATGGCAACAGCGTTCCGCGCACATCATGCAGGCCACATGACCACGGAAGCGTCTTCGGACAGCGCTGGCTCTTAGGCTAAGAAACGGAGATGAGCACCGCCCCCTAGAGTCAGACACGACTGTGCAGGGGAAAACCTTTACCTACTGAGACTGCCAGTGACACAACTGGATATATTATGTGTAATTTCAACTTAGTCCATTTTACTACTCTGTACAGTAGGCACAATAAAAGGGATGTTGAGCAAACTAAGCCCAGATTTACTGTTTATATAACTTTTATTGCTAAATGTACTAAAGGATATATGGAGGCATAAGTGAAACCCAAAGTACAAAATATGAAACTTGACCAGTTTCTTATCAGCCTCAGTTCTAATGTGTATTCATTCAGTCACTCAATTGGTCATTCATGTTCATATCTCTACATTTGGACAGCTAGCCCAAAGATGAATGGGAGGGGGGAAGGAGAAGATAAACTTGTCCCATGGCTGTAGACAGAGTCTCTCTCTCTCTCAAGCTAGAGCTTTTATAGGGCTCTGGCTTGTCATCTTCTAGAACAGTGTTTCTCAACCTTGGCAACTTTAAGATATGTGGACTTCCAACTCCCTGGCTGGCTGGGGAATTCTGGGAGTTGAAGTCCACATATTTTAAAGTTACCAGGGTTTCTAGAACACTGTTCTAGAATCATCATCTCAAAGGAACCATCATCTTTGGTAGCATACTGTTCAAGCTGTGCCCATGGAAGCCTTGATTTTTCATTAGTTCTAACATTGCTCATCCATGTCCTGACCAGCAGATCTACAAGCAGCCAACATGGAGTGATTTCCAGCTCACATGGAAGCATTGGTGGGTACTCAAAGGCTAGCTCCTGCAGGCAATCACACTGTAAACATGAAGACTGTCGTCTTCACTTACATCACCAACATGAGTAGGAAGGAGCGGGGCCGTTCTTCACTCTCACATTTTGGACTGAATACACAAAAATAACATCTGAACAGGGCCAAGGCCTTAATGACATTTTATCTTATCACTTTCTCAGCTCAGTGGACATTATGTGGCTACTGACCTTGATGGTCATCTTGTTCTGTTTCTTTTATCTGTGGTCTGTCTCCAGCTTGCTCTTGTTTTTGTTTGTTCTTCGTGTGCTGTGGTTTTTCCAGCCCTTTGAAAACTCTCCATATATCCATCATTCCTAAATTAAAATGACTACATACAAAGCAGTGCTTTTTGCAATGGCTAGTTATGTATTGCTGCAGAGGTGTGGGTGTTTTGTTATTCTTTCCAACCCGACAAAATCTTGGAAAGAAATTCTATAAAGAGGCGTGGGACTCTGTCCATCGGCAGGATAACTCTTTGAAAACGAAACTGAAGGGGACCAAATTTGGTGTGGGGGGAGAAGATTGAGTTTGAAAATGGGTTGGGTCTGGCCAGGGGTTGAGGGAGAAAAAAAATGCAGGAAAAAAAATCCCCCAGTGCATCCCTAGGGGAGAGGGAGATAGCCAGCAATTTGACATGCTGCCAACCTCTCCATTCTAAGCCCCCGCCTTTCCTCCCCTGGTCACATGTCCCAGGTAGAGCATATGCAGCCTTTCCTGGATGCATGCAGATACGCTTGCATGCATGCAGATACAAATTGAGCAATGTGAGGGAAGACCAAAAACACACCTTCATGCACATAGACCACATTACTTTGTTACACAGGAAAAAATATAAATGCTTCCTATGGCCACTGCTGGTAAAAGAGTTGGAAAGAATTCCTGAAGCTTGCTCTGCATGCATCCCACTGGGCAGCAGTATGGCATAGGTTGTGCCTGGTGTAGCAAGAGCTAAACCAACATTATCTGTGCTGTGGTAGCCTCTAGAGCAGTGTTTCTCAATCTCAACTTTAAGATGTGTGGACTTCAACTCCCAGAATTCACCCCACCATGCTGGTTTCCCCCTCACCCCCAATTGCTTCTATAATGGGTCTTTCTGGCAGTCATGGCTCCTGGACCCTGCTGAGCACAGTGTATTTTCAAACTGCAATACTACTAGTTGCACCTGTGAAATTCTTCTAAGGAAAAGTCATGTTGCTTATGGAAGGAAAAATAGATAAGCCACAGATTTCTGTGAGCATTGTGAACGGAACTAAAGGTTTATGAAATTGATTAGTTCAGGTTCTTTGAGGAGATCCAGTTGTGAAATTTATTAGAGAAGAAGAACCACAAGAAGAGAATGACAGGACACGCCACCTATTATAACTGCTTACCCTTGATGAGAGGAAAGGACCGAATATAAATATATACATATGCATAGTATTAGGTATGTTCGTCACCTTGAGTTATTTATAAAAATAATAAAGGTGGGATAGAAAATAAATAAATAAAATATGTGCGCATGTACACACACACACACACAAATGATAGTTGAAACCTGTGCAAAAATGCAAGAAAGAACATTGGACTGGAAGTCTGCAAATGCAGTGCTATTAATCAGAAACCTTCCAGTACATCCTACTTTTTCTGCATGCAAGGTGTGAGACTCATGATTATTTTATAGCAACATAGTGTTGTGTCTGTTGGTCAATATACCTATTGAGCAGCAAATTCTCTTTGGGAAAACCATCACCAAGATGTCGATGAAGGTTCTCAGTCATCCAGGTGGAACAGTCTGTAGCTTGAATCATGTCAACTGGATTTCTATTTTCTCAGTGGAAACATTTCGCTCCTTATCCAAGAAGCTTCTTCAGTCTGAGCAAAGTTAGTAAGGGAATCCTTAAATATGTTTCTAGGGTGGCTGTGTGACCTTGCACCTGAGTTGCACCACAGGTGCAAGGTCACACAGCCACCCTAGAAACATATTTAAAGATTCCCTTACTAACTTTGCTCAGACTGAAGAAGCTTCTTGGATAAGGAGCGAAACGTTTCCACTGAGAAAATAGAAATCCAGTTGACGTGATTCAAGCTACAGACATCACCAAGATGCCTCTTATCCAGAGGGGTCTCCAGTGTATATTCTGCTTGAGAAGTTGGACTACATTGGCTTTTGGTCTGATTCAGTAGGGTTGTTCTGATGTTTTTTAGGTCTGAAAGGAGTTTCCTTCATGCACTCCCATGAATGGGCACCACACAGTGGGGTCTGGAGATCTCTAGCATTAGGTATTTTGGTGGCTATGCTGCTGGATGGGCATGCTCATATGTTGGTGTACTGTATACAGTTGCTCTTCTGAAATACAACATCTGCTTGTTCTGAGCTACTGTATGTATCTGTTTAGTAAGATAAAATCTCCTTTGAGTCAAGGTCAGCTCCAGGGAATTTCATGGAGAAATCTACGTAGCATTCTTGGCAACCATAGAGAATTGTTGTTCCATTGTCATTTTCAGCAATGTTTTTTCAACTTCCCAGTTTCGCCTACAACCTTGGTTTTTCATCCAGATGCTCAGCAGATTCAACCCTCCTCAGTTTTTCAATATTACCCTAATATGTCTATGCACTGTTTAGGGCCCGTTAACCACCTTTCCCAGATTTGGGTTGCTGATGGATTGGAGCCTGATTCTTGCAGAGAATTGAAAAGTAGGGAGAAGCAGAACCGTAGTCAGGAAGTCGGGAACGCAGTTGCCGTGCCCGTCTCCAACCCAGAACAGGGTACAATGAATGGACCCCACAAAATTAGTTCTGACTGAGATCAACAAAGTATCTAGAGCAGTGTTTCTCAACCTCGGCAACTTTAAGCTGTGTGGACTTCATGCGCATGCTGGCTGGGGAATTCTGGGAGTTGAAGTCCACACAGCTTAAAGTTGCCGAGGTTGAGAAACACTGCTCTAGAGCCAGAAGTGATTTTCATGTTCCCATTTGTCCTGTTAATTGCTATGAACAGTAATGTTTCAGCAGCTTCTAGGACAATCTGTGTTGGTTTTAGGCAGCCTTTCCCATTTTGCCCGTCTTCCAGGTGTGTTGACAATACAGCCCCTAGAATTGCCAGCCAGTGTAGAGAAAAGCCACGCTGCTCATTCTGGGACCTACAACACAACAGAGTGCCAAGTTTGAAAAAGCTCCATTGCCCCTCCAAAAGCTACTCTGAGAAAAACCTGGCAGGCAAACCTGTCAAAGATAGAGATAAATAAAATACCTTTTAAACGTATTACTGTTTTATGATCTCTGGCATCATTGTCTGAGGGTCTTCTGAACAGATAAAGAAAAATAAAAGTGATGTGAAGCTCACCATCTCTCGGCAGGGTGTGCATAAATATTTCATGACCAGACGTTTCTTGCTAGCTCAGAAATCAAGAGCTTTTCTTTCCAGGCTGCTCGGTCTCCATCCCCCAGCAAGCTGAATGTGTGAAGAAAGTTAACATTGGAGTGCGGGATTGTCCTGGTGGAAAAGGCTTTACCTCTGATGCTGATACATAACAAAGCATCGCCTCCAGCAATGGCTCTTTGTGGGTGTAGTCAGTCAGGTGGGTGGAAACCCACAAAAATTCCCCAACCGAGGTCCGATTTTATGCACTTGAAGCCAACCAGCCCCCCACCTCACCCCACACCCCAGTTGCCTCTGATCTCAGCTAGATTCCAGCTGCTAGATGCTGCAATGCTGGCAGGAGCCCAAGGCCTCCGACATCAAGAAGGTTTCTTCTGCCCATTGAATGACCTTTGGGGTCCCTCATTTCAGCTCAAGACAGAAAATCTATATTTAACAAAGGCCACAATGAGGGGAGGGTTGTTGGATTGCCTGTCTGTGCCAGCCTCCCTCACGGTTTTGATCAGGAGGGAAGAGGTGCCTAGAAAAATAATCCTTTCCGTCCTTTCACTTTCTCAATATTCTCTCTTACCTTTTGAAATCATTTTAGTACTCTTCTGCATCGGTGTATTAGAACATTTATATGGCCACCCAACGCAAAGCAATGTGACTCTGGGCAGTATAGAAGAAATGGTTAAAAATACCATTAAAACCAGTGTACCTTTTTCCTGTCCCTCCATATCTTCCTTCATTGGTGGAAGCTGACTTTCATTGGGCAGATCTACATATTGCACTAAGCTACTGTTTCTTTTATCCATAATTTCTTGAATAAACCTCAGTGGATTGTCGAAGGCTTTCACGGCCGGAGTTCAATGGCTGTTGTGGGTCTTCCGGGCTGTGTGGCCGTGTTCTGGAAGTTGTGGTTCCTAACGTTTCGCCAGCATCTGTGGCCAGCATCTTCAGAGGGCAGGAGCACAGATAGAAGCAAAATCTCTGTGCCCAGGTAGAGTGGGAATGTTCTATTTATAGAGCTAAATTATAGGAGATTAGGTGGGGTTTTTTGTTGTGTTGAAATGTTAACGAGTGGCTGATGAGTGTGATTAGCATGTTCATTGTGAGAAGTATTCCCATGTCCTGGTGGTTGGACTGAGTTCGTTGACCTTTTGCAGGCTGTGTTTTTCAGGACTGGTAGCCAGGTTTTGATAATTTTTAAACTTTCTTCTTTTTTATTGTAACTGTCCTGGTGTTTGTGAATTTCAATGGCTTCTCTGTATAATCTGGTGTAGTGGCTTTTGGTGTTGTCCAGTATTTCTGTGTTTTCAAATAGGATTTTGTGTCCCGTTTGCTTGAGAGCATGTTCAGCTACTGAAGATTTTTCTGGTTGCTGTAGTCTGCAGTGTCTTTCATGTTCTTTTATCCTGGTGTGAATGCTTCGTTTTGTGGTTCCGATGTATACTTGTCCACAGCTGCATGGTATGCGGTATACTCCTGCAGCGGTGCGGGGGTCCCTTTTGTCTTTTGCTGATTTTAGCATTTGTTGTATTTTTCTGGTGGGTCTGAAGACTGTTTGAAAGTTGTGTTTTTCCATTAGTTTTCCCATGCGGTCAGTGACTCCTTTGATGTAGGGCAGGAATACTGTAATGTAGGAAAACAGCCCCCCACAAACAAAGTATTCCTGCCCTACACCAGGACATGGGAATACTTCTCACAATGAACATGCTAATCACGCTCATCAGCCACTCGTTAACATTTCAACACAACAAAAAACCCCACCTAATCTCCTATAATTTAGCTCTATAAATAGAACATTCCCACTCTACCTGGGCACAGAGATTTTGCTTCTATCTGTGCTCCTGCCCTCTGAAGATGCTGGCCACAGATGCTGGCGAAACGTTAGGAACCACAACTTCCAGAACACGGCCACACAGCCCGGAAGACCCACAACAGCCAAACCTCAGTGGCCTGGCCAGCATAATACCAACATAACACATAACATAACATAACATAACATAACATAACATAACATAACATCATCATACCATTTTGCACAAACCAAAAAAGGTTGGGTTCACATATCATGTAAAGTCAAAGTCGTGGAGTCCTTGGTGCTCTCTGAGCCTTGTTGTTTTCTTGCAGACGTTTCATTGCCAGGCTAGGCAACATCTTCAGTGTGAAAAGGGAGCGGGACTTACTCTCTGTTTATATACCCTGGCTTGTCCTACTTGTGTTGGTGGAGGTGTTGTTCTCTCCTTAGTAGTTCCTTGATTGAGCTGTTGTTTGCTCCTTGGTTGATTGACTGAGTTAATAGTTCCTTGATTAGGGTATATTGTGCTCTTTGATTGTTCCTCTGGTGCTAATCCTGGTGTTAATGGCTGTTGTGCGTCTTCTGGGCTGTGTGGCCGTGTTCTGGAAGTTGTGGTTCCTAAAAGGTAAAGGTTTCCCTCGTGCCAGACTCATTTTGGAAGCCTGGCATCCCAGGCTTCCAAATTGAGTCTGGCACGAGGGAAACCTTTACCTTTTAGGAACCACAACTTCCCGAACATGGCCACACAGCCCGGAAGACCCACAACAGCCATCGAACTCCGGCCGTGAAAGCCTTCGACAATACACCTGGTGTTAATCTTTGCATATCTGGGTGATGATTGCTGGCAAGGAACTGTTCTGGTCTTCTGGCTTTTCTGTTGTCTCTTATGAATGGTATGTAAATGTTGTTTACCTCTATGTGTCTGTTGATGGCTGATTTGCATTCAAAGCATGTACTCCCACTGACCTGGGGTCTTTTTTGAGCTATGGCTTTCCACATAAAAGACTAGAAGCAGCGGTGGCAATGGAGAATAGCATATAAAAGATAATACAGGTAGTCCTCGTTTAGTGACTGCCTCATTTAGCGATTGTTTTCTGACTCATTTCGCAGTTACAACAGTGATGAAAAAGTAACTTTACAACCTAGTATTTATAACTTTTGCAGGTCTGTAAAGCAAAGGAAAGCTGAAGTAAGATTTCACTTCAACAACCGCTTCTCTTAATGACCGAGTTGTGGGTCCCAATTGTGGTTGCTAAATAAGAACTACCTGTAGGTCCCTTTTTAATGTTTTCTTTAATGTATTGGCACATTCATCTCTGAAAGTGGGTCATCACTGTAGAAATGTTTAATCGCTCAACCCTAGCAAGGCGGAGTGGTTGTGGGTTTTTGGCGCTCCGGGGTCATGAGAGTTGACATCTCTGACTCTGTATGGGGTAATACTCCCCCATACAGATCTAGTGCACAATTTGGGGGTCCTCTTGGGCTCACAGTTAGTGCTAGAAGAGCAGGTAGCAGCCGTGGCCAGGAGGGCCTTTGCACAAATCCATCTTGTGCACCAATTGCATCCATTCCTGGACCAGGAGGCCTTGCTCACAGTTAGCCATGCCTTAATCACCTCCCATTTGGATTACTGCAATGCACTCTGCAATTACTGTGCAATGCACTCATGTGTAGAGACGACTCTACACATGGACATCACCAGATGGTCAATACCGAAATCAGATTGATTATATACTTTGCAGCCAAAGATGGAGAAGCTCTATACAATCAGCAAAAACAAGACCTGGAGCTGACTGTGGCTCAGATCATGAGCTTCTTATCGCAAAGGTAGAATCTTACTCGGCTACGAGTGATCGCCAATGATGATGATATCGCAAAATTTAGGCTTAAATTGAAGAACATAGAGAAAACCACTAGACCACTCAGGTATGACCTAAATCATATCCCTTATGAATGTACAGTGGAGGTGAGGAATAGATTTAAAGGATTAGATCTGGAAGACAGAGTGCCTGAAGAACTATGGATGGAGGTTCGTAACATTGTACAGGAGGCAGCAACTAAACCATCCCAAAGAAAAAGAAATGCAAGAAAGCAAAGTGGCTGACTGATGAAGCTTTACAAATAGCTGAGGAAAGAAGGGAAGCAAAAGGCAAGGGAGAAAGGGAAAGATATAACCAACTGAATGCAGATTTCCAGAGAATAGCAAGGAGAGATAAGAAGGGCTTCTTAAATGAACAATGCAAAGAAATCGAGGAAAACAATAGAATGGGGAAGACTAGAGATCTCTTCAAGAAAATCGGAGATATCAAGGGAACATTTTGTGCAAAGATGGGCATGATAAAGGACAAAAAAGGCAGGGACCTAACAGAAGCAGAAGAGATTAAGAAGAGGTGGCAAGAATACACAGAAGAACTATACAAGAAAGATCTTAATATCCCTGATAAATACGATGGTGTGGTCACTGACCTTGAGCCGGATATCCTAGAGCAGGGCTTTCCAAAGTGCCGCCGCTGGCGACACATCGGCGGCGGCAGGGCGGCGGCGGCGTGCGCATGCACGGCGGCGGCATGGGGGGGCGTGCGGCGGTGCGAGGGGGCATGCGGCGGCATGCGCGCGGGGGGGCGTGTGGCGTCGTGTACGGTGGCGGCGCGGGGGGCGTGCGGCGGCGCGCGCGTGCACGGCGGCGGTGGCAGCCTCCGCTAAAACGCGGAACCACTGATCCCGCGCCACTGCTGCTGCCGCCGTGCACGCACGCGCCGCCGCTTCCGGGTGGTGTGGCGACACACCACGCTGTGTGTGGCGACACACTTTTGTGTCGCCACACACAGTTTGGAAAGCTCTGTCCTAGAGAGTGAAGTCAAGTGGGCCTTAGGAAGCATTACTAACAACAAAGCTAGTGGAGGAGGCAGTATCCCAGCTGAGCTATTTAAAATCCTAAAAGATGATGCTGTTAAAGTGCTGCACTCAATATGCCAACAAATCTGGAAAACTCAACAGTGGCCACAGGATTGGAAAAGGTCAGTTTACGTTCCAATTCCAAAGAAGGGCAATGCCAAAGAATGTTCAAACTACCGTACAATTGCGCTCATTTCACATGCTAGCAAGGTTATGCTCAAAATCCTACAAGCTAGGCTTCAGCAGCATGTATATATTAACTGAATAAAACCTGGAATAATTTGAAGCAGATCTAGTTCTGCAGTGCCCTTATGAATCTCTTCTACCATCCTAATAAGTTTCTCTCCAAAGCAAGGTGAAAAAAAAGGGAATGGGACAGAGAGAATCCACCATTGCTAACATGCCAGGGATGATGGTGGTAGGAGAGCAGTTGCCAGCAGCCCAGCTTTAATGGTAATGATAAGGTTTGCTTTTGTTCTTCTGGGTCTTATTTAATCAGCTTGACTCGTTTCTGATTTTTCCTATCTGTGTGTTTCATCCTATGGCTTTCATGCCCAAGCTCCCAGCTGCAGGAAACCTTGTTAAAATTGCCTTCTTCAAACACAAGCGCCTGCTTGCATTCCCCAGGGTTTGCAATATGTATGGATGGGTACAAGTCCAGGGGAAATGAGAAGGGGGTTATCAAAGGATTTCTGTTCTTGTGTATTTTATAATTCATTGCATAGCTAAGCTACAGAATACATTTTCACTAACAAGCTCTTGAGCAGAATCTATACAGAAGGGGTATTCAAGATGACTTGAAGAGGTTGGATCTAAGCCCCCAATGTGTTCCTCTACATGTTCAAATGTGCATCTTGCTACCTTGCTTTAAATTCATACACCTCTCATCAGGATTCTCTTAAAATCAAGTGTCACCTAATTTTGAATCCCTTAATAATTGCCTTAACCATTAGCACAACCACAGTACATAGCATAAAATAAGCCCTATATCTGTAAATATGGATGTGTATACTGCCCAGAGTCCCTCTTGAGTGTGACAAAATTAGATAGATAGATAGATAGATAGATAGATAGATAGATAGATAGATAGATAGATAGACAGACAGACAGACAGACAGACAGACAGACTGACAGACTGACTGACTGACTGACTGACTGACTGACTGACTGACTGACTGACTGACTGACGGTACTTACTTACTTACTTACTTACTTACTTACTTACTTACTTACTTACTTTAAAATACACTCTTTTGGTGAAGTACATACATTTTGATATTTTATTTAACCCCTGGAATTGAGAATGCAATAATTGTAGCACTGTAGTCAGTTTTCCTTCGCATTGTCATGTTGAATAAAACTCTACCTTCCCACCATTTTTTTCAGTCAGAGCTGTCAGTACCGCTTACAATTTATGCAAATCTCAATTCAAAGCTAAAAAGAAGACTAAAAGGTTTAGAGCAGATGGGAGATTAAAGGATTGCGTAAATAAAAATGTATTTGCTTACTGCCAAAAGGACAGAAGATTTCAGAGGTTCCTGGATAAGATCTTAATGTCCAGTATTGGATGAAACTGTTGGTTAGAACCATTCCTACCATTTGTTAAAGAGGGGAACTTGCCTCAGGAGGCAGATTCTGGGATGTAGTAATGATGTATCAGAGGATGCTACTGGCTACCTTAAGTAGCACGGCAAGATACTGTCCCCTCAGCAGCACTGAAGAAAGATTTGGTTGCCACATGGACAGGGAGAGTATAATACTGCCTTTCACCTCAGACAGATATATATATATATGACCTATATATATATATATATATATATATATATATATATATTCATTCATTCATTCATTCATTCATTCATTCATTCATTCATTCATTGGTGAGTATAAAAACCAGAAGATATGAGGTACAACCAAAAATATAACACTACTAATAAAATCAGAAAATATATATAGAATAATGAATAAATGAGTGACATTCGCAGAAACTAAAAGTATATCCATAACATGTTAATGTAGAACTAGCTCAGTCCTTTAACATATTATTAAATCTAGCCAAGTAAACCATCGATTGCTCCATCTTCTCAGTTTTAGTACAATATGTTATTTCAATAATGCACAATGATATTTGTAAAATATGCTTAGGTTCTTAATATTCTATTAGGCAGTCTGAGAGATCTAGTTCAATCAGCACTCCAAAGTGGCTTGGAAGCAGGGCCCAACAGGTCCTCAAAGGTGCAGCTGAACTTCAGAAATTATTTTTAAAAAACACTCAGCAAAATCTCGTATCTTGCATGCCCAAATTGGATGAATTTAGCGGTCTCATTTAGATTTCACTGTAACTTAATGAGGTAATCCTGTGGGTTGTAAGCCCTTTCTTAGCAGCCTCCAGACTTTCTTCTCTGAAAAATTGTTGGCACAGGTTCTTACCATTTCATGGCAGGAAATACACAAAAATTAGTGCAAGTCCTACAACAGGCTTAATGTTGGTTCAACAAAAATTCCACCTGGAAAAACAAGGGGGAAAACATCCCTCACCTCTTCATATCATTGGCCAACCAACTGTGACCTTTACATCTATATACATACATAGCCATCTTATCTTTTGGGTTACGGTTATTAGGCTCTAGAAGATGTAATTATATATATTAATTTTACTTTGAGATAAAGTTTAGTATTTTTGGAAACCCGTATTCTGTTGAACTACATACCTTTGACATGGAAAGTTACAGTTGGATAACAGAGTCCTTCTTTTGGGGGAAATGGGCGGTGACAAAATTTGATAAATAAATAAACAAACAGAAATGGATTCTCTGTGCTATTCTTGCTGCTAAGAGACTTGTTCTTCAACACTAGAAAGTTAAATGTATGGCCCCAGTTCCTCAGTGGACTGAATGTTCTTGTGAATAAGCTGGTCACAGGCATAGAGTATGTATAGACTAATGAAATAGGATCATCCTTTATTGAACCTGTTGTACAAATTTTTTGTTGGGTAAAAATTTAATATACCCATATATATGTATGAGAAAGCTTTATATAATCAATTTTGGTTGTATTGCTTTCTTTTTTCTTTTACTATATTCTTTTTCTTTGTGCATTTTTATTAAATAAAAATCTACTATTCCACTACTATTTCCTTCAGTCAGAGCTTCTACCGTTTCCTTCAGTCAGAGAGGAGGGAAGGGAAGGGAAGGGAAGGGAAGGGAAGGGAAGGGAAGGGAAGGGAAGGGAAGAAAGGATAGATAGATAATGTGCCATCATTTTCAACTTTTAGAAACTACACAAATAGATTTTCTCCATGACGATCTGTCCCTAAGCTGGTCTTTCAGGTCTTCCAATTGTGCACCCATTGCCACGGTAACTGAGTCCATCCACATTTCTGCTGGTCATCCTCTTATCTTTCCTTCCACCTTTTCCAGCATTAGAGCCCTCTCTCTGGAGCTAGGTCTTCGCATAATGCAAAGTAGAATAATTTGACCCTGGTCATTTGTGCCTTGAGTGAGAACTCTGGGTTGATTTATTCATTGTGAGAACTCTGGGTTGATGTGTGTGTGTGTGTGTGTGTGTGTGTGTGTGTGTGTGTGTGTGTGAGAGAGAGAGAGAGAGAGAGAGAGAGAGAGAGAGAGAGAGAGAGATAAAAAGATCAGTGTCAAATAAATAAAGGCAAAAAAGACAGAGGAAAATGCTATTACCTTCAGGGTTAGCAATGATATGCGAAACACAAAACAGGGGTAAAGAATAGTAAGCCAAAGTTATTAAAGGTACGAAATAAGAAAAAGAGAAGGAAATAGAGCTGCATCTAGCTTACAGCAACACTATTCACTATAGTTCACCGTACTGTTCTATTCTTGCAAACCATGCTTGCTTCCACCATGTCCATACATCACTTTGTACATTGCCCTTTGTTCTTTCAACTTCTCACCTTTCTTTTTCAGGATCTCATCAACAACTTTCAGTCCTGAATTTTTCAGTCGTCCCTTCTCAACCCAATTACTTTTCCTCCATATATCTGTTTCATGATTTGATCTTCATTCATTCAGCCATTCTATACAACCAAACCACCAATATTCCGTTTTCCATTCTTAAGGGAGAAAAGAGCTAAAAGGAAGGCACGTCAGGCAAACCCTCATCATGACCGTCTCCCACCCGGAAACCTATGCCCTCATTGTGGGAGGTTGTGCGGATCCAGAATTGGCCTTTATAGCCACTTACGGATCCACTGTTAAAATTTTACCTTTGGAAGACAATCTTACTCGGCTACGAGTGATCGCCAATGAATGAATGAATGAAATGAACAACCAAACCACCTCAAAGTATTTCTTTCATACTGGTCTCTCGTGTTTTCAATCCGTATTCACATAGTACTAATTCATTCTGTAGTGTAATTCCACACAGTTCTGTGACACTCCATAGCTTAATTATGTTCATTCTTTTCCAAGTAGCTCCGTTTGCAACACAGAATGAGCTAAGCACTAAAATAGTATCTTTGCAGAAGATATCTTTCACAATGCATTTCTGTGCACAGTATTGTGAAATTACTTCCTGTTATCTTTTTGGATTATCTCATTTTGAGATAATTAAATGCCCAGAATCTGTGAATTTCCCCTTCATCCACCATCTGACCCTTTTGTTGTTTGAGTAGAGAGAGAACGTAATATATTTTGGCTGGCAGATGACAGAAGGAGACATCCAATGAAATAAAATGTAAGGAAGGGGGATCCCTGAAAGGAATGTCCTGCAAGGCAGCTGTTGTGAAGGGGTGTCAGTTCGTGAGTTAATTATAAGTAGTGCATAAAAAGAGAAGGGCCAAAAAAAGAAATCTCTGCATTAGCATTTTTCCTGCTTATTTGATAGTGTAGGTAGTGAAGAACTCATTAGATGTGTCTGGGATTGTGATTTCCCAGAAGTTAACTTTTGTGTGAGATTACAGTAGAATGGAATGGTTCATAAGCTATACCACTTTGGATTGCAGCAAAAGCAATATTCTTTTTCAATGCTCTTTTGTATGATATGTTCCCTGCAAATAAAAAGCTGGCCAAGTATAGGGAGAAATCATCCCTCTTCATCTGAAGAGGTTTGACCTACTTTTATCATGTCGAGGCTCTGCCCCAGCTTGTATTGCTGTAGGTGTGCTTTCCACTGTAAAACAGTGGTGTCCACAGAGGGGTGTCAAAAAAGTCAATATGGGAGCCACAACCATGCAATGGAAGGCCAACCCTTTTTTACTTGTGGACACCCCTGAAGAAACTACAAAGAAAATAGAACCAAAATTGCTACTTCGGAATAACTTTCCCTAGTGTGGTATTTTCCAAATGGCTATGCTGACTGGGGATGATAGGTGTTATAGTTCAACCCAACTGGAAGCTGCCAGGTGACTTGCATTAATTTATTTATATTCAATAAATAAAATGTATAGGGCCACCTAGTTGACTGGCAACTCAAAGCAGCTTCTGGTGAGCTAACCTGTTTGCTGTTGCAGAAAGGCTACAAACCAGTCTATTCTGTTGTTAACATCATGGATTCCATCTCATCTCTAGATTCTCCATCCGAAGCCCAGCCCAAATATATCAAAGATGGAAAACGCTATGGGAGGCGATCCTTACCAGAGTTTCAGAAATCTGTGGAGGAATTTGCAGAGGTGACAGTGATTGAGCCTTTGAACAAGGACGCCCACTCTTCCCATCTCTCCAACAATGACTGTGATGAGGTAAGGATTTAAAAGCAAGCCAGGTGGATAAAGAGAAAGGAGGCTGGAGCTAAGATTGAAAATCCCTCTGCGTGCATGTGTGGACAGTGTTGTAATGTTTCTTTCAAGAATCTTGCATTTATTGACTCTGTTGTGTGGAATTTATCATCATCTAGAGCAGTTTTTCTCAACCTTAGCAACTTTAAGATATGTGTACTTCAACTCCCAGAATTCACTAGCCAGCATGCATAAGTCCACCATTGTTGAGGTTGAGAAACACTGCTGTGGACAACAGGACTAGAGTTTTGCTTCCTGAAGTCCATCTATTCATATTGCAGCTTATTGGTTTCTGGCTTTATAGGACCAGTGGAAAAGCATCTTGAAAGAACATTCTAGAAGGAATTAAGAATGAAGCAGGAAATGCAAAAGGCAGACACTGCAGAGAAACTCAAGAAGAGCTAAAACAACACAATTGTGTTGCATCTTAAAATCAACAGGTTACAGTGGCATAAGTCTTTATGGATCCTGATCCACTTCATCAGAGGCACAGTTATACTCCTGAGAAAAGAATATTATGTTAGGGCTGTGCAAATCCGGGAGGGGTGCTTTGATTCATAGAGTCATAGATTGGAGGTGATCTAAGAGAGCATCACGTCCAACTTCCTGCATACTGCAGGATTCACTATACCAGGGGTCCCCAACCCCCGGGCCGTGGACCGGTACCGGTCCAAGGCCTGTTAGGAACCGGGCTGCCATGCCGGTCTCCAAACCCCGGCCCGCGCGATTGGCTCCCGCCTGCAAACCCCGCCCCCAGTCCGTGGAAAAATTGTCTTCCACGAAACCAGTCCCTCATGCCAAAAAGGTTGGGGACCCCTGCACTACACCATCTCTGATAAATGACTAGCCTCTGTTTGAAAACCTCCAAGGGAAAGAAACCATTCCATGCAATAACCTATTGCACTGATTGACAGCTCTTACTGTCAAGAAGTTCTTCCTAATATCTAATCTGCATCTACATCCTTGAAATTTCATCCCATTAGTTCTAGTCTTGCCCTCTGTAGCAGATAAGAATGTCCAAACCCTTTACAATGTGACATCCCTTCAGATATTTGAAGACAGCTGTCATGTTCCCTCTCAACATTCTCTTCTCAAGCTAAACATACCTAGGTCTTTTAACATACCTATATTCCTCGTTGGACTTAGTTTCCAGTCCTTTCACCATCTTGGTAGCCTTTCTCTGGACTTGCTCAAGTTCATCAATGTCTTTTTTAAATGGGTGTGCAGAACTGAATGCAGTACTCCAAGTGACGCCTGGCTAAGGCAGAATAGGGCAGGATAATTACTTCCTATGATCTGGATTCTATGCTCTTCTTGATGTCTTCAAGATGTTGTTGGCCAAATGACTCATGCACGGTGAGGGCAGATGTGCCTGATTCACAGACTTGGATGTAAATGAAAACTGTGGCTAACATGCTTGTCTGACTTAGCAGGAAAAACCCAACCTTGCCTCTGTTTTATTGGCACCAAGAAGTCAATTTTCAGGAACTGTTACTGGAGCATTGTATGGCTGGCTGCTCCTTCTTACATGCAAAATGACCCTGCTGAAAAACCAAATGTACAAATGACATGATGACTGGGTTTGCACAACATGCCTAATTAATCAATTTTCTATGGTAAGGTTCGGTAATACTGAATCATAAAATAAAATAATCAGTCTGGCTTCGTGCAGTATGCCAGTCTGTAAAAAAACTAGGTTTAATGCTAAGTAAGCTTAGCATGCTATGCAAAAGCCGTCACTAGGACTTTATTTATTTATTTATTTATTTATTATTTTTTATTTAAATTTATCCCCGCCCATCTCCCGGAATACGGGGCTCTGGGCGGTTTACAAGATAACATAGTTAAAAACTATACATAAAAACTACAAACCGTATAAAATAATTATAAATTATGAATCCAGATGTAATACTTTAGCCTGGTTAAGCAGGTTGTTAAGCAGCACCCAGGCATTGTGCACCAACTCCTGCTCCCTTGACCTCATTCTTGGCCCCACTTGGCTCCCAGAACTACTGCTCCCTCAATGCCCGACTTCCTTGACGAAGTGACTCCTGTAGGAAGAATCAAGAAGCATTTGCTTCAGCTCTGGTATGCAAGCAGCATGTTTCATTCCTCCTCAGTGTTGTTACATTATTTGTTCACCAGTAGGCTCTTTGAAAATTAACAAGCCAACTATTCCCTGAGATTTTTTTCCTTCCCGATCTACAGCATGCTCATTGGATTGTTTCCATCCTGCATTTGATGCGTCAGCTCCATCCCACCACTATGTGTTCTGGATCCCTGCATTTGGGTAACATCTGCTGCATAGGCTGACCATATTTCCCTGAGACGGAAACGGGACCCTAACGGACACATGTGCGTGCGCGGGCACAGGCACAGGCACGCACACCGGCGCGCACGCACTGTATCCCTTAAAAAACGGGACAAAATTGAGTTTTTTAAGGAAACAATGGTACGGTCTGGAAAAGGTAAAAAAAAATGGGACTGTCCCATTCAAAACGGGACGTATGGTCAGCCTACTGCTGCAGACCAAATGTCTGAAACAAAAATGTGTTCAGTGTGCAAAGTCTAAACTTATATTTGCTCATGTAGAAAACACCTTGAAAAATGCAGCCTAATTCCTATCCATCTTATTTTCTAGTGTTAAAGCAGGGGTGGGCAACGTCAGGCCCGCAGGCCCTATAAGGCCTGCGGGGCTCCCGCCCGCAAACTCCGCCCCTTCCACGTGATTGGCTCCTGCCCGCAAAGCCCGCCCCCCAGTGCTTGTGATTGGCTCCCGCCTGCAAACTCCGGCCCCCGGTCCACGGAAATCCCAGAAACCCCACCCCCCACCCGGTCCCCGGTTATAAATATCCAAATGGCCCTTGGCAGAAAAAAGGTTCCCCACCCCTGTGTTAAAGGGATAAATATCAGAGCATCATCCAGCTTAGCAAATGTCAAGACCTTACTGAAAGATTGATCAAGGTTCCATAGCAAATTGTTGAAAGCTTGGAGCAGTTGGGCAGGGTCTTAGCTCTTCTCTGGCCTGGTCTTTTTATGCCCCAGGTCAGGTATTTATAAACTTTTCCTGATGACCCAGCTTTTGTCTTGGGCACAGGAAGAATGGCTGGAGGGAAGAAGCAAGTCTTCAGTGGAGATGCAGATTTAATCTTTCCCAAGGACCTGGTCTTGATGTCACCCACTCTACCAGGGTATGGGGAGAATTGATCCCTTGGGCTGTACTTTCATTCCTGCTTTAGTGTCATGGACAGCAGCTGCCCATTGAAGGGAAGACATTCAGGAAGTTTCTTTTTGAGCTGGAAGTTACACTTCTGATCCTAGCAGCTTCCCCACTCTCTCTCTTGCACTCTCTCTTTCTTTGTGTGTTTTTCTCTTCACATCTGCTTTTGCCTTCGCAGAAAGATCTGACTGGCCACCTTGGGAAACATAATGTTGGACTAGAGGGACCCATTCTGGATTGGTCCATGAGGGCTGCTGCTTAGGAAATAGACAGGGAACTGGAGATTTTGTGTCTTGCAGCTCTATCCCAGACTGTAACCTCTTTTCTTGTCTTGCAGAACAGTATCAAAGAGAGGTAGGCCTTCTCTGCACTAGATAATCAAAATTCCTTGATTCCAAGACATGATATTTGCCTTTGGGAAGCAAATCTCTACTATTCCCACCCTTAAATATCCCAAACCCCAAAATGGATTATTCTTTTCTAGGAGGGGTATGTTATAAAGGTGAGAATGGGAGTTGCAAAACTCGGGGGGGGGTCAAATGATTACTATTCCTACCCTTAAAAGCCCCCTGAACATGCGAAAGACAATCCAAATTGTGTTGTGAAAAGGTAACCATTTTGTCAGCAGACTTTATCTACATGATCTCAATGTCTGCAAACGGGTGTTGAGGACTGCACATGGCCCCCAGTCTGTGAGTTGTCGACCTCAGTTATAATCTACCACAAGAACTCCGAGCTAAGCGGATTTTTAAAATAGATAAATGTGAAATATAATTGCTTCTGGTGATCTCAGTCTTATACTCTTACTGGCATAGGCCCATCCTGTTCTCTGTTTGTGGTTCATGCTGAAATGTGTTATGACTCTGGTGACAGGGCATAGAAAAGGATTCTTCATTGCCATTGTATCACTTGCTTTGTATATTGTCCTCCAGTTCAAGTTCCATTGTGCATTGTTGCCTTCAGCTGCTCTGATAACTTTCTTCTGTTCAACTCTTGTCATTTGTCTATTCAGCCAAATGGAGACCTTCTTTGTACAAAGCTAGTTTTGCTGAACTGTGGACCTTTCATCTTTCAGCAGGCAGAAAAACCTTGCAAAGAGTTTGTTTAGAACTAGATGAAATAATTAATGTAAAACATGAAAGCAAAGGAAATGAGATCTTGGAAGGCAAATAATGAGTAGACAGACATTCTCACATATTTTTAACTCCCCCGTGTGTGTGTGTGTGTGTGTGTGTGTGTGTGCACGTGCACGCATGCACACATATACACACATCCCTCTGATAAAGATGATGGAATCACAGTACTTGAGACTCATTTTGGAATATACTCAGCCATGGCACGCCGCCAAACATTCCCTGTGATGGCTTTCTCTTCTACTATTTCTTTGCCATAATAATCAAGAGACTTATAAGTGAGTTATGGCTGAAATGTGACCTCCTTGTTTGATAAAACTGTATAGAATTGATGAGGAAGAAGGTAAGCTGGATAATGCTGCAACAGGCAATCAACAGCTGGAAAAAACTGTGTGAGTTATCCTGGTCAGACACTGCTACTGGAATCGCCATCTTTAGTCTTGTTCTACTCCTAGGTACCTTCCAAACTTCAGGGAGGATGGGCACTCACAAAATGGTGGCAAGTATGAGTGGAACCATAGCATAGGACAATTACTGCTGGATTTTAAAACTATGGTGAATTTCTTCTTGCCTTACCCTGTGTTTATCCCCTGCCTCAAAATGGCAGGAGATGGAAACTTAACAGTGCAGTCCGAGAGAGCTTCATTAGCTGCCAAAAAGAGTGGATTGCTGGAACTACATGTGGCCCAGGAGCTACAGATTGCCCACCCTTCTTTATTAGGGCAGATGCCAAGAATTGGATCTGGTGCTTTTTGCTCATAGGATTACTTTCACAGAATACCAGTTCTTCATTATTGCATTTTAAGCGTAGTGCTACAGAACCATTTTGGAAGCTCCCAAATCCAACTGTAATATTAAGCACTGAAATGACGCATGGGCAGCTGACTACTAGGTCTTTGCAATACTCTGCCTGTAGCCCTCCATTTGCCATCTCTTATTCTGTTCTGGGGTGACCTCCTGTGGCTTTTACAAACCATGGTTTCTCCAAATAAGCCATCTTCAAATTGGGTGAGTTAGTTCTTACAGCTGGGCCCTTGATAATGGATTTGCTAACCAGCACAGAGAAACTAATGCATATCCCTTGCAAGTCCGTGCGTGCTGTGTTGACCTTGGAATTAACAGTGGGAGGCTTCCAGGAAGGACAGAACATCTGTGCTGTGATTTTATTCTTCTCTGTCAGTTGCAGAAACCAGTGTAAAAGGTGAGTCAATCAACGAAATCTGGTTGGTCAGTAGCCATGATTTTCTTCTCAAATTCTGTTGCTAAGTGATTTCTCCTCACATAGCTCTTTTCATATTAGGAATGTTACGTAATGATATTTCATGAGCGCGTCAGTTAAGGATTCCTTCCTGCTCAGCTTTCACATTGCACCTTGAAATGATCCATTCTCCACTTTACTGAGCTACAGAGAGATCCCTTCCTAAGTGACGGCCTATTAAAATCTATTTTAAAGTCTACTGAAGTCGAACAATCTCTTTCCAAGTATGCCTATTGATTGTGGCTTTGCTTCACGGGGTAATTTGGGAAATCTTTGGGGAAGTTCTTAGGGTAGATCTGGATATGCAAGGGGTAGAGCATCCTAGCTAAGGGTTCTCTTACTTGGATTCTTTCCTCCTCGGATGTTCTTTGCAAGTAAGACTGGAACTGCATGTGGGATAGTGATCCCTTTGATGGAAGGGATTTGAAGTTGAGCCAAAGGAACCAGTCTGTGAATACTTTTCAGCCCAAGTAGCAAGTTGCTGCAGTTGAACCATGAGTAAGTGTGGTGTTACAGTGAAGACGCTGAACTAGGGCTGAGGAGATCCACGTTTAGTCCCTCTCATAGTCGTGGAAGCTTACTATGTGCTTTAGGGCTAGGCACTCTCTCTCAGCCGACCTTCCTGAAAGGGTTGTTCTGGGGAAAATCTGGAGGACAGAGTGCTCTGTATTTTGCCTTGAGTTGCTGGATGAAAGATAGGATACACTTCAAACAAGTAATAAATCTAACAAACAAAAGAGTACAGGAAAGAAATAAATGATGGAATGTTCTTTTTACATCCCTATCCATTAATCGTGGAGTTGGAAAGGGCCATTAGGGCAGTGCAGGAATCTAAATTGAAAAGCATCCCTGACAGATGGGTGCCTGGTTTCCACTTGAACACACCCAGTGAAGCAGAGCCCATCATCTTCCTGGGTGATTGGTTCCACTGTCAAACTGCTCTTATTGTTAGGCATTTTTCCCCTAAATGTTTGAAGAGAACTATCACATGCCTCCTTAGTCTTCACTGTAGTATATAATCAGCATCTATCTATCTATCTGTCTGTCTATCTATCTATCATCTATCTATCTATCATCTATCTATCTATCATCTATCTATCTATCATCTATCTATCTATCTATCTATCTATCTATCTATCTATCTATCTATCTATCTCAGCAGTCACCTGCTGAAACCTAATCAGGGTTTTCTAGAATTAGCACAAGGTCTAGCTGTCCCAGCACTGCAGTGGTCAGACAGATGTCACTGGGAAAGCTCATAAGATGATTCAAGGCACGAGGCCATGTCTCTGCTTGTTTGCTCTGGGATCCAGCAATCTAAAGTATACAGTCCCTAATTATAAGATCTGGCACAGTAATTAGACTATTTGGATGGATTTGCACAACATGCGTAATTGGTTGTTGCATTGATCTATTTTATGAGTTGGCACAATGCTTTCCACAGACTCGTAAGCTAACCAAATGGGCTGGATATGCATTACCCGCAAAACCACCCACAAAAGCTAATCTCGTTTAAAGATAATTTGGTGTAGTATGTTGGGCAAATGCAGCTGTTAAACTGTTAATCTTGTTGAATGTGGTGATAGTAAATTTTTGACTTGATTTAAGAAGTTGGTGGGGGGGATTGAAGTCCTATGATTATAAAATCTCAGCAGTAAGAAGCAGATGGCTCTCCTTGTCTAGGTTCAGGAATTAAGCAGGCTCAACCTGGTTAATACTTGGGTGGAAGATCAATAGGAAAGCCCAGGGCTGTTTTTAAGGAAACTGCATTAGGAGATGAACTTCACTTGAAGGCACTTTGCCTTTTTATCATTGTAAAAAGATGCACACATTTCACATTACTGTGATTGCTTAGGGCATCTGGAATGTGACTCCATAAACATGAGGAGGTTCATTACAAAATAAATGATCCAGGCTAAGCATAGGCCTTTTGACCATGTATGCCTACATCCAAGGACCTGAAGCAGAACTCCTGTTTTTGCTGAGCATCTGAGATGGGGAGTGGGATAATTTTGATTTTGTTTTTTGCTTTGGAGACAGCCATAAACAACGGCTTCATTTAGCTAGGGATTAACAAACCCTCTGAAAGGAAGATGCGCCTCAAAGATCAGTGTGTACCAAGAAAGGCTCGCTGAATGTATCCAAAGGCAAAATTTACATGTGTCTCGGGAATTTTTGGAATCAGCAAGAGTTACATTTCACTGAAGTGCAGCGCAACCAAGAGAAGTTGATGCATCCCAAAGCACATTTTACATCAACCAGGCATGATTTTAGGCTTGATTTTTATGTCACAGAGTCAAAGCTATAAGTGCCTAGACAACACAAACTAACCTCAGCATGGTATCTATGCCCTTGATCATTTTAATTAATGATACATTCTGGGAGAGAAGAAAAGGCTGTCATACAGCAGCAGATGGTCGGGTGGGAGAGGGTGCTCTGATAGAAGGGAGGAAAGATTGCATTAAGGAATTCTCAACCACAGATGCTTCTGTAGGTTTTGAGTTTGGTCATTGTGAAACTTTCAACCATCTGTTCTTTGGGCTAGCAAAGGCTGTGGGTCTATCATTGTAATATATTCCTGGAATCTAGCATGGGTAAGGACCCCCCTCCCTAATGTGCATGACCCTCATCCAGCTGCAGAACAATAGCTGTCTGTATAAGAGTACCTGGCATGACTGGAGGAGGAGGAGGAGGTTTATGGTCCACAGAATCCATAGAGAGTATCCCCTTTTGTCTTAGCTGCAATCTGTTGGCTTGCCTTTTGGGGCAACCATTTTGGGTTTAGTGACCTCTGACCTCATTTGCCTTCCCTTCACAATGAAGCTCTTGTTGAGCATCGGGTATGGTAATGAGGAAGCGTGTGTGCAAAGGAGATCTGCCAGCTGAGGCTGGTGTGGCAGCATCCAGATACAATGGGGGGCCCTTAATCTGAACTGGCCAAGTGGATATGCTTGCGAAAGAGCAGACTTGCCAATAGAAATTGCTTTGCCATTTGTGCCGATTGGTCATCAAATTTAAGTTGAGGTTGACAGGTGCTCGGATTATCCTGCTGTTGATACGGATTTTCAAAATATCATAGGAAGGGTGTTCTTTGATGAAGTCCATTTTGTTGGAAGATGGCCAGAGCATCATCGTCCAAAAGGCCCCCCAGTTCTTTTCTATTTCTTTTTCCCTCCCCATTTCTTTTTCAATTATCCTTAACTCTTTTCTGGCATTTAATGCATTTTTTCTTCTTGCAATGTTCTGTTCCTCAAGTTGCCTCTTAGAGAGGGAGAACTTGTCTGATATCAGGAGGGAATTCTACAAGGGTGGGGGGAGAATTGTCTTATAAGGATTGTCCTGAAATTATACTATAGCATGTGTCCATAAATAAAAATGATAGCAATTATCCATAAACTAACAACTGTGAAGAAATATTTTATTACTAGTTACTAATATGTTTTTGTATGCATCTCACACTTTGTGATTCCAGAGCATAATCTCTAGTGGTTCACAGTTAAGGCATATGCACTGTATAAACACTTGCTTATACCTTAAATGCTCAAGCTGGTAGGAAGTACAGAGTTTGAAACTGAGATCATAATTTGTCATCCTAAATGTACATTTAGTAGAGGCCTACGCTGGGCACAGTGTGTGGTTCTTTGCAATCACAGGGCTCGTGAGCTTCAAACCTGGACTTTATCGTCGGCTAGGAATGTATTTCAGAATATGAATAGAAAAGTAAATTGTATCCTTCTGTGACTGCACCCATAGGAGCAGTTAAGTTGCAATAAGTTTTAAGTGCAACCCCAGAATAACCAGAAGCATCTGATAGAGAGAGGAGATGGAGTTTTCTTTCCGTGTGGAAGTATGGAAGATACTTCACACCAAATATTCAGGGGGGGATTACAAAAACTGTAATCCCTAATCCAAAATAAACCTGCATCTGGAATCTAAATGTTCTGTAATATGAATGGTGGCTAAATATATATAAATTATTATTTTAAAATATTTTATTTTTAAAAAAAAGCTTAATGGACTACAGTACTGCTTGTCCTCCATGACTATATGAGTTGCATATTCTCAGGAGTCATAAACAATCTAAAAGAAAGATATCTATCTCTTTCTTAACTAATGACAGTGTTTCAATAAATGGAATAGTATAAAGGGGGCGTGGTGGGTCAGTGGGTAAGACGCCAGGCTTGTCGACTGGAAGATCGCAAGTTCAGAGGTTCGAATCCCTAGTCCTGCGTGACGGAGTGAGCTCCCGCACTAGCCCCAGCTCTTGCCAACCTAGCAATTCGAAAGCATGCAAATGCAAGTAGATGAATAGGTACCACTTCGGTGGGTAGGTAACAGCGTTCCACATGCGTCATGTGGCCACATGACTGTGGAAGCGTCTTCGGACAACGCTGGCTCTTTGGCTAACAAACGGAGATGAGCACTGGCCCCTAGAGTTGGACACGACTGCACAAATGTGCGGGGGGAACCTTTACCTTTACCCATTTAGTATTCACCCTTTCTATAGTCATTTTCATTGCAGGTCACTTCCCCCTGATTCCTTAATACTGTTGCTATTGTAGAGTAGGACAAATGATATAGTGTAATTCTTTGTAAACTAAGTTGATCAAATCAGCTCTCAGTTTTTCTGCATAGGTTCTTCCATTATACTGAAAGTGTCAGTTTAGGTTACCTTGTGATGTGCATTTCTGATTTATGGGCTGGGTTTACCCAACACATTAAGCCATACATTTGAATTAAGAAAACACAGTTGCTGTGTTCACATAACAAGCTACATCAAAAGAAATGACACATTACAGTGTAACATGATGGTTTGGGGCATGCAACTTTTGAAGAACCATGACCTACCCAACCTTATTTTAGCCTAGTGTAGTTTGGGAATTGTGAACTAACCCAAAGCTTTGTTTGGAGTCAAAGCCCATATTTCATGAGAAGGATAAATCTTAGAAAAAGTTCCATGAAGGCACATTTCCCTTTTACAGATAACCCAATTTTTACTGTATGGTGATCCTGCAGTATGGTGATGCAGCATCTTGAACGTTTGTCCCTTAGGCCCAACCAAAAGGCCCCTGAAAAATAAATATGGAGATTACTTCGGGAGCAGGCATCAGATGTTAATCCAGCCTCCCTTGCTGTCCCTCAAGGTGGGAAGAAGATGATAACTGAACATGGGGGACACTGCACTGAATCTGACTGTAGTTCTTTCCTATCCAACATGCTTTATACAGAGCTACCCTTGAAAAGTATCTGGAAGTTGCATTAAGTCCAAAATGTAGTTGGTAAGTCCTTACCCTATGCAAAGCACAATGTAAATCTTTCATATCATGATTATACTGAAAGATTCACATTGGTTGCCATTTGCTTTCTGGACACAACTTAAGGCACAGCTTTCCAAACTGTGTGTCGTGACACAAAAGTGTGTCCCCTGCAAGGCCCAGGTGTGTCACGTCAAAACCCAGAAGTGCTGATGGCGTGCCGCCGCAGTGAGCCATCAGCGCTTCCGGGTTTTTGCACGGCACACAAGGACACCACTGCCGCCACCGCTGCGGCGCGCAAAAGCCAAAAGTGGCGGCGGCACTTCCGGGTTTTTGCGCGCACTGCCGTTGGTGTGTCGCCGCGGGAAAAGTTTGGAAAGCCCTGACTTAAGGTGTTAGTACTGACATCTAAAGACCTAAACATCTTTGGGCGTGTTTGAGGTGTCACATCTCCCATTACAAACCTATTTGGTTGTTAAGAACTGCAAAATAAGGCCTTTTAAAGATGTTGCTCATCAAAGCCTTATTCCACAGGGGCTTTGACAGCTGATGTTGCCCAGGGTGAATTAGCGCTATCAACTTCACTTCACTTCACTGTGTCAAGCATGTACAAAGACCTTATTGTGACTATTTCCAAAACATTAGTGCTGAGAAGAGTACCCTGTTAATAGCCAGCATGGTCAGAAGTAATGACATAATTTAAGGCAGTGTTTCTTGACCTTGGCGACTTGAAGATGTGTGGACTTCAACTCCCAGAATTCCCCACCCAGCATGCTCTTAAAGTTGCTAAAGTTGACAACCACTGATCTAAGGCACCTCTTTCTAATCTCATGCCATCCAGATGTGCTGGAGTTTAATTCCCTTATTTCTCCATCCACTGTAGACTTGAGTCTTCTTGCTATAATTCTCTCAGCCATAAAAACCTTGGCACAGGGAAGGTAACAATAGGGGAGTCCTGTCTCCTCCTCAGCCTTCCAGATGATGAGGCACAGAAACTACAATACAGAAGTTTTTAAAGGCAGAGGACCTGATCCAGTTCCCATTATTCTCCTGGTAGTGTAATTAGAATAAATTACACTAAATAAATTAGAATAAACATGATTTAAATTTTGCCTTAGGGCATTAGTTCCTTTCCTGGATACTATTGGTCATATGAATTCAGAGTTTTTGTTTGTTTTGCTTTATTTTTCCTAGATGCTGCTTTAAAACTCTGGAACCTAAACATCCTGTTGAAAATATGGGCTCTTTTTTGCAGCTGTGGTTATAAGAATGAATTGCTTCATGAACAGCTGCAGAGGCAGATCATGTAGAGGCATTGGGAGATATTATAACAATTTGGTTACAGCTGTTTTGATGCCTACTTTAAAAATAAACCAACCATTACCATTACTTGACACATAAGCTGAGTTTTTGCTACTGTCGGATTCTTACAGCTCAAAGTTTTCCATGCGGAATGACAGATGTTGAGCCAGAAGAAGAAAAACAAGCTCCCAAATCCTTGGATTTTCTTGTTCTAGATTTGTAGGGATTAGTTAGAGGGTCCTCTCTTCCTCTGCAGTTTGGAAGTAGCATGCCTACCTGAAAAATTAGAAATGAGTTTGTTTACTCCTAGGTCCCATTCATATGCAAAATGAGACGGAGGTCTGAATCTTGCAGCAAAATCTAAAATTAAAAGGGACCTGCTGCTGAGGGTGATAAACCCTCTCCTTTCAAAGGATCATAGAGTGATAGAATGCATTTGTCTCATCCCTTTGCCCCCATGCCTTTTTCATGTAAGAATGGACCCGCTTTTCTGCTGTATATGTGAATGGAGATAGACACATCAAAAAACAACCTATCACATTTGCCACTTTACTTAGTTCTTTTGTGATAGATCTCAGGAAGGACAAGGACCTAGAGTCCTGATAATGCAGAGACCCTGCCTTGATGTTCAGCTCTGTCCTTAGATCAGTGTTTCTCAACCTTGGCAGCTTGAAGATACGTGAAGTTCAACTTCCAGAATTCCCCAGCCAGCCATGTTGGCTGGGGAATTCTGGGAGTTGAAGTGCACACATCTTCAAGTTGCCAAGATTGAGAAACCTTGCCTTAGACTGCTTGTTTGCTGGGTGGTGACAGTACAACCTAGTTGTCTGATCTTTCTTATGTATGCAGGAAGCTGAGAGGGCTCCCCTAACCACCTATGAGCAGCATTGGTATATTTCTATGCTGTAGATCTGGCACACATGTACAGAATCTCTCTCTGCTCCTTCTTCTGCTTCTGTTGTGCTGTCACTTTCTTTTCTTGCTTGCTTTTGTCAAGGGAAGAGATGCGATGTTTACCTGTCAGCAGGAAGATGTACTTTTTCCCTCCGGACAGTGAAACCACATTTTAATAGGCTAATTGGAGAGAAGGGGGTGTCTGTTATTCATGCACTTACACTAAATATGAAATCCTTTCATATTACATCATACTTTCATTATTGGCACAATGCCATCATTATGTAATTTACAGAAATGACGTAAAGCGGCACAAAGTTACATGATTTGTGTCACACGGGGTTGGCCTCCTCGCTTCTGAGCTTCCGAAGGTCCCTCAAGGCTTGGTTGTGTCAGCAGGCCTGGGGACCCCAGGGGACGGGTGAGCTAGTGAGGTGGCTCCATTATTATTAACATCCCTTCGCCTTTTTGTTCTAGCTTGGTTTTTTATAGTTTTTGATGTTTTTAATTGTTCATAATTAATGCGTTTTTTAGGTATTTATTGCTGTTTTAACTTGTTGTAAGCTGCCCGGAGTCGCTTGTAAGAGATGGGCGGCTATATAAAATAGATAGATAGATAGATAGATAGATAGATAGATAGATAGATAGATAGATAGATAGATAGATATATGCACGAAGACACCATTGCACAAATGATGTAAATTCTTGCCAAAATTGGGCCTGTTGCATGTGGAGTCCGTTCTGTTGAGGTCTGCTAAATCAAAGTTACCCTGTGTTTTAAATCCATCCATGCCATGTGAAGTTGTACAATCCAGGACGTTGTAATAATCTTGTTTGCTTGTTCTATATCCTTTTGGGGAGTATCCTTTCACTGCTCATGCTCAGGAGCTGAATAAATGTTATAATCCTGACCAAGCTACCTTGGTTATGCTGTTGGCATATTTGAATTCCTGTGGCTTTGATAAGGGAGGGGCAAGGAAGAAGGGCATTTTACTGTGGCATAATGCAGCATCTGTTCTTGGGAGCCTACGAACGCTGCCTCCTTGGTTTTCCCCTCTGTAAAATGGGAATGTTGAAACATTCTTGCATGTCCTAAATGCTTCTCAGTAAACAATGGCTTGATAGGGAATGTGTCCAGCATGGTTTTTCTGTCTTCTCTGCCATTTTCTCTTTTATATCAGGGCTGCCCAGCCCTTCTCTCTCAAACTTGAGACACCTAATTTCTTGAAGGAGGAGTCTTTGAAAACAAATAGCCCAGCTCTCCCCAACTTAGCATCCACCTGTATTAATTTTTGTCCACCTATCTGACAGCTTGTTTTTTTATCAGACCCATCTTCGGCTTTTTGTATTCCAAGTGGAGCTTTTGTTGCTGAAATGACAGCAGCTTGGGAATGGTGAGAGGGAAAATAACTTAAAGCCTAGTTTGCAGATGATATTAAAAGAAGGAGGTATAATCATTTTGGTGAGAATCAGAAAGGCTCTGCCTCAAGAGCCTTCATGAAAACGTAGCAATGAATGGCGGGGCAAAAGTGGGATATTTCTATTATTGGTAGTGTGTATTTGATCGTAGAATTGCATTTCAAAAAAATACTAAGGAATCTTGTGGTACCTTAACTGCAACAACTTCTGGTGGCAGAAGTTCTCATGGGGAAGACGTTAATTTAGTTAGCTAAATTAATTGAAGTGCTTGCATAATTAAATATATCTACACCTGGAATAGGAAAATATTAGTCTTGTTTGGTCTGAACTTTCATCACATCTGTTACATTTTTAGGGTGCCACCAGATTGGCACTTATGACCCAACAGATTAACATGATTGCCTTATTCCTATTCTGTGGTTTACTGTATTTCAATAAACTTTTGTCCCCTCTTGTTTTCCTTCTTAGCATTGGCAATCCCAGGACAGTGAAGAATATGAAGCTGAAGGTAAGAGAAGATGATGCCACTGTTTCTTTTAAAATAAATGGAATAGAAAGTGGAGTGGGAGAAGGGTTGCTTGATTTGGGGGCAGGGAGAAGACGGATTTTTTATTTTCTACATTAAAAATTGTTTAATTTTCAGAGTTTCAAAATTGCTGTTACAGCCCTATTTATTTAACACATTACAGTTCTGCCTTTCACCATATTTAGGATTTTAGAGAGTGTACAATTAATTGTAACATAGTACAGATGCAACACTAAAGTAATTTTCTTGGTTCCAAATTTGTCAAGTACTTTAGAACAACATGTTAAGACACAGTCTGTCTCCAGATTATCCAGAAGTCAGACTAGAAGAGGTACATAATTCTGTTCTGTATGTTTCTGGAAGATTTGAAACAGTCTAAAGTGGCCTGTAGGAGCTGAGCAGATCCCAGTCCTTGAGCACATAATCAACTACATTTTTGATAGAACATTCTAGATCATAGCTTTCCAAACTGTGTGTCGGGACACGTTGGTGTGTTGGCTGCAGTGTCTGGGTGTGTCGCGGCTGCTGCTGCTGCCTCCGAGCCCTGCCAGGATTCCGCGCAGGTCCTAGTGCCTGCCTTGCTGCCTCCAAACCTGCCCTGCCAGGATTCCGCGCAGGTCCTGGTGCCTGCTTTGTGCCCTGCTGTAAGAGTGTGTCGCGAAATGATGCATGTCTAAAAAGTGTGTCACCAACATGAAAAGTTTGGAAAGCTCTGTTCTAGATTATGTCCACAACAAGCAGTATTGGAAGAAGAGGAAAAGCCTTACTTTAAAACTGGAACAATGGAAGACAATTTTAAACTATCTCATCTTGAACTAGAAATGAGATTAAGGCAACATCATGATGAAGAAACACCACATAAAACAGCTGTTTGGTCCTGTTCATGCCACAGTTAGAAGGATACGAGGATGAGCCTTATGGTTTTCATTTAACCTACACCAACGAGGTGTTCTTTTAACTAGGCTCTTAATTGATTTTAATTGCTCAAGGAACTTATTAGACAGTATTGTATTAACTCTCTATAATAAACAATATAGGATGGTGTAAATGATTTGACATAAAATAAGCAGTAAGGAAAAGCAATAGGCTTCATTTTAGTATAGCTAGACTTTCATCAGGGAGAAAATTGATAAGAGTTTAAACTTCTCGAAAGATTCACCAGCTTTATTTGTGGTTTTTCCTCTGTTTGCCTTTCTAAATGTTGGGTTTTTTCTCTCCCAAATCAAGCTTCGTTGCTTTCTTTTTAGGCCAGTTGCGGTTCTGGAATCCTGATGACTTGAATGCACCCCCAAACATCTTCCCCTCTCAGGACTGGATAGAAGAGAAGTTGCATGTGATTTGCAAGAATCTTGGAATCTCCCGAGATGGTCACTTGAACAGAAAGAAGCTTGTCTCCATTTGTGAGCAGTTTGGTCTGCAGAATATTGACACTCAGGTACCTAATGAGGTTCTGTCCTGCCCTGCCGCAGGTCGATATAGCTGCTGGGAAATATTATTCTTATTTCCTTAACTTTGCAAATTTGACCATAAATATATTCTCATAGGTTGGGAGAAAGTACTCTGAGGCTTATAGGTTGCAGGCAGCCTCCTAAATAAGTTTCTGTAGTTCTCCAACACCGTGCTGCTGAAATTTGGTAGCAAACCACCAATGGCATGGTTTTCACAGATTTTTGCAGAACATGAAATAAAGCAAATTTATTAAGCCTCCAGTAGGCTCAATACAAATTTACATTTTAACCTTCCATGCCCACAGGGAATAAATGAAATGGCCAAACAGTCTCCCCTCCATCTCTCCAGGGACATCAAATCCTTTCCACCCCATGCCCTGCATCCCTCGGTTGACAAAATAATCTTAACATTATGATTTTCCTACCCCTAGAAGCAAAACAAAGAAAAAAAGGTATTGCTAGCATCTAGCTCATCACTTTACGGTACAGGGTTATATGTGCCTTTTGGTGTGACCTAAAAGGTTTTTCGCTATATTTGTTTTCCTTTGTGTGATCTACTTTTCTAAAAATACAGGAGAGGACAGAGTAGAAAAAAATAAATATTTTTAATACTTTGGCATAAAGTTTTTTAAGTGGTCCTTCTTTGGGATAGGAAAGTCAGGGTCTGTGTCACCTGGGGCGAACATTTATTTCTATTTATTTATTTTATTAAATTTATATCACCGTCCATCTCCCCTGTCAGGGACCCTGGGTGGTTCACAATAAAACATGGATTCTGCGTCCCCCCATGGGTTATTTTGTCATTTTGGCGCGCCCCCCCCAGTGCGGCGCCCGGGGCACATGCCCTGCCCCCCCCCCCCCCCCCCCAGTTGCGGCCCTGAGGAAAGTTGCCACAAAACAGATAAAAAGCTGCAGAGACTGATACAGTGTATGGTTGTCCTATGCATTTTGTGGAAACTTTGATCAAAGTAGAATTCTCATGAGAATAGAGCTACCGAGCCCTTCCTTCTGAAACACAAGATCCAGGTCTAGCCATATGACATGTTAGCTCTATTCTCAGCTAGTTGTTCAGCATTTAGATAAGTTTAAGACTGAGTCCAGTAACCTCTAAAAAACAGGAAAAGCCCCTTTCAAGTTCAGCTTGACCATCCCAGTGGCTTCATGGGTGCATTTGTGCTGTTTTCTTGGCAACAGTATGGAAGTGGTTTGTCATCGCTGCCTTCTGGGATGTTTTGGGTCTTCCCAGTCTGGCCTACAGCCCTGGGATTCCCAGAGAGTTTCCCATCTACAGTAAGTACTAACCAGGACCAACCTTGCCCAGCTTCTAAGCCCAGATGAGGTTAGCCAGTTGCTGCCACCTGCTCTTCCCCAGCCTCATTTTTCTGGGTTTCAAAATCCCCCAAGACTGCATCAGTGAATTTCAGTTGCACCAAATTTTCTGAATGACATTAGGATTTCCCCACCCCTACCCCATGATGCACTGCAAGTCTCGTGGTTAGTTTTCACTAACTTGAATCATTTGCTTCCTCTCAGATGCTGGAAGAAGTATTTCGCAACCTCGACCACAACAATGGTACCATGAGCATCGAAGACTTTTTCTATGGGTTGTTTAAAATTGGGAAGCCTCTCCCACCTTCTGCCTCAACGCCATACAGGCAATTGAAACGGCATCTTTCTATGCAGGTGGGTGCCCTCAATATGCTTTCTCCACGCACATCACTAAGATATTCTGCCCTGCGCTCCAGCCAAATTTAATTCAGTCTGTGTCAAGTATTCCTGAGTTTTGCTTTGAAAATAGCACTTTTAGCACAACTGTAAGGACGGTGAGGAAAATATTCTTACCAAATACTTGTATTATTTCATTGCTGTTTGGCACCATTTTTTTCTCTTGGGTTAACTTTCTTATTCCCACTCTTTCTTTTTCTTTGTCCTGAGAGTTCACTGGACATTTATAGATGCTGCTGTTTAATTGTCTGTGGTTGGCCTGGTGTATGTGTGCCATCATCATCATCAACAAAATCATAAAGCTTGTCTAGAAACTGAAAACTGAAACTATTGTTTGACCTTTATAAAACTGGGGAAAGTAGCAGGGACTCAGTCTTAAACATTATCCTGAGGCTTGTTGCACACAGTCATCATAGAACTATAGAGCTGAAGGACCCACAAGAATCATCTACTCCAGTGTTTTTCAAACTTGGCAACTTTAAGATGTGCGGACTTCAACTGCTGGCTGGGGATTTCTGGGAGTTGAAGTCCACACATCTTTTAAAGTTGCCAAGTTTGGAAAACACTGATCTAGCCCAACACTCTGCAGTATACAGGAAAACCAATTAAACTGTCCATGAGGAAAAACTGTTAAACTGTTCAGCCTCACCTTGAAAGCCTCAAGAGGTGGGAAATCTGGATGTGCTCAGGGGTTGCTAATTTGGGTTTATTCTGAGAGAGCAAACCATATCTACAGCTTCGATCTTACTGAGAGGTGAAGCCTTTGGACTGTACCATTACTGTACAAACATGGGGTGTGGGGATGCTCAAATGGAAATACTTCCCTTCTTCTGGAAATCAAGCCCATCAAGAAGAAAGCTTTCAAATTAATCAGCTTCCTGACACCATTGGGTTTTTTTTCAGAGGACACAATTTACAGGCTGGAGAAAAGCACAATCCTCTCTCTCTCTCTCTTCCCCCCGCCCCACCTTCCAGGCCTTTGATGAAAGTGGGAGACGTACCACCCCTCCGTCAGCAATGACAAGTACAATCAGCTTCCGTGTATTTTCCAGCCTGGATGATGGGATGGGTCATGCTGCCGTGGAACGAATTCTTGATGCTTGGCAAGAACAAGGCATCGAGAATAGTCAGGAGATCTTGAAGGTGATGTATTCCATTGCTACCCGGTTAGTAACGTACTTTCAGAAATATATCTGAACAGCGGATTCAATGCATTATCCAGAATCCACCAAGGATTTAAATGGGCTGCCACACATGTAGACCTGGGGAGGATGCTGAGAGCGATTTGTCAGAAAGCTTTCATCTTCCCCAGCAATTACACACTCCAGGGCTTCTGGGTGAACTGATGTGGTGCAGTTAAAATGTGGATTATCCAGGCCTTTGTGAGCAAAGGGTAATTCCCCATTGCAGCCTAAGCGGCTCATCTCCTATGCAACTCCCAGCTGTTTCAGAACCTCTCTTAAACATTTCAGTCCAGCATGCAGTTGGATTGGTGTTCAGTCAGGGCTATGGCCACCACAGGACCTGATTGGCTGCTTCTTGCCCCTCCCATCTGTGCAGGGAAGGCCACCCTCACTGGCTAGGCCCTGTGCCCGCCTTTTCCTTTTAGAGATTGTTGCTTCCCCACCAGCCTCCCTGCCTTCCGTTTCCTTTTTTGTTCCCCTGTATTGTACCATCAGTGCTTTGAGGCTTCAGTAATCAAAGCAAAAGGGAACAGGTTGTGTTTTCATTCCTACGTGCCACTGTAGGTCAATACAAACTTTGTTGCAAGGAAGAACTGATGGGTCAGCTTCATAGGAGCAGAAGTAACATTCTTCAAAACGATAGCTTTATCCCAACATGTGGATTTAAGAAAAAAGAGAAAGAAAGGAAAGCTTTGCAGTACTGTGAGTAGGGTTGGGAAAGCAAAAGTAAAATGCTTTAGTCTGGGCAGAAACTTAGGAGAAATAAGGTTTGAATGGAGCAATGACCTTCTAGAGCAGTGTTTCTCAACCTTGGCAACTTTAAGATGTGAGGACATTAACTCCCAGAATTCCCCAGCCAGCATGCTGGGTGGGGAATTCTGGGAGTTGAAGTCCTCACATCTTAAAGTCCTCACATCTGTTCTAGAGGGTGGGAAGCAACAGGGCAACTTAACAGAGCATCACTGGAGCAACCGCAAAATAATTTTTAAAAAGCAGCTGCTGACCAGCAGAGAAGATCGCAGCCAGGGCGGAATGGCTGAACAGGGCAGTAACCTACTGCTGGAGTGGAGGGGGTGTGCCAAGTACTGTAGTCAATCAGGGCTGGGGTTATCACTATATTGCAGGGGTGGGCAACATCAGGCCCGCGGGCCATATAAGGCCCGCGGGGCTGCCGCCCAAGGCCCGCGGGGCTCCCACCCACAAATCCCGCCCCTTCCATGCGATTGGCTCCCGCCCACAAATCCCGCTCCCCAGTGCGTGTGATTGGCTCCCACCTGTAAACTCCGGCCCCCGGTCTGCGGAAATCCCAGAACCCCCCCCCAGTCCCCGGTTATAAATATCCAAATGGCCCTTGGCAGAAAAAAGGTTCCCCACCCCTGCTATATTGGAATGCAGTGCTGGAGACCATCTGTTTGGAAGGGCTTAAGATGGCTTATAGCACTTTTAAAGTAGAGATTCAAAACACACGGCTTTGTCAGAGGCTAGAGCAGTGAGTGGTGTGTTCTCGAAATGGGGCAAGCAGAAAGTATGAATCTTCCCCATCTGTCCACCTCTAGTCAGAGCTAAGTGTACCATTTCCAAGAGCAGCCATTAGATACCTGTAGTACCATGATGGCACAACAAGATGAAGCTGTGTTCAGATTCCACCCAAGTACGTGTTTGCCTGCTGAGCTCTTCTTGTTTGTGCAGAGGGAAAATCCGGTCTGCAGAACAGATGAAGTCAAATTAGCCCAAATTAGCACTCAAATTAGCCCATGAAGTCAAATTAGCACTGACATTTTTCATAAGATCTATCCATTTGGGGCGTGGTGGCTCAGCGGGTAAGACGCCAGGCTTGTCGATCGGAAGATCGCAAGTTCCGAGGTTCGAATCCCTAGCCCCGCGTGACAGAGTGAGCTCCCGCACTCGCCCCAGCTCTTGCCAACCTAGCAATTCGAAAGCATGCAAATGCAAGTAGATTAATAGGTACCACTTTGGTGGGTAGGTAACAGCGTTCCACACGTGTCTTCAGAAGGCTCAAGGAAGACACATCCAGACACTGCAGCCGACACACTAATGTGTCCCGACACACAGTTTGGAAAGCTCTGTCTTAACTGTTCAAACTGCTATTTTACTTTACCTTTCCATACAGTGTTAGGTCTCACTTTACTGCCAATCAGTCCGATAATCCCAGTTCACACTCCTTCTCTTCTGTTAACAATACTTATGCGAAACATAATTTGCCAGTGTAAAAGCAGTCCTTATATCTCCCTTTTGTCACTGGATCATCCCTCACATCGCCAGGGTTGAACAAGCCATTCTCTTGAAATCTGAGTGGAGCAATGAATCCATACACGCAGGACAAGTAGCCAGCACAATCTAAAACATATTATTATTCAAATTGCCACATAAGATTTATATTACTAGAGTCTAAAGTTCTGATCCACTCACGTTCCATGACTGCACAAAAGTGCAGGGGGTACCTTTACCTTTTTTTTATCCACCCCAAAAGTTTCTCAAACATTGCCATCATTGTGCAAAGCATCATTCTACTGGAATTGCTGAGATGAGTAGGTTGCACTGAGAACCTGAGCAAGACCCATCTATTATTTGTACCATGTGGTTCCACTCACACCTTCCTAATTATTCATACATTCCAAATCAGAAATCAATAAATCTTCCAAGAATAACGGCATCGTGCAGCTTCTCCTTTGCTACCATCTTGTCTGCTTCCAAGGTAGAAGAGACAGAAAGGGAAGGGAAGTCATTTTTAAAGGCACAATAGGCTGGAACAGTTTTTCCTCCAGCATCTGAGGGTTTGGTTTTGCTTTGTTTTTTTGCATGCAAAGGAGAACGGGAGAGAACTTTGCATCGTCTGATTCTTCTCCAGGGATAGACTGGGGGAGAAACTTGAGCCACATCTCCTAGTCTGGTTAGAATGTAATGAGAAAAATCAAAACTGACACGTTTGTCCATCCCAACTTTCTGGCAGGCCTTAGATTTCAGTTTGGATGGAAAAATTAACCTGGCTGAACTCACTTTTGCCCTGGAAAACGAGCTCCTCATAGCAAAGAATGGGATATATCAAGCGGCACTGGCTGCTTTCAAAATGGAGATCCGGCATTTGATGTGAGTACCTATCTATCATAAATATGTATACAATGAGATGGAGACAGTAAACAGGGTAAATGCCTGTTCAACACCACTGTGATCAGTTGCAGTGTTGTAAATTATGGTTCGTACCATAATGCCCTCCCCACTGATCGACATCAATTCGCCAGATTGGATTTTATATTTATTTATATTATATTAATAATTTGTGATTTTATATGTGTATTTTAATCTGAATCTTTATTGTAAGCCGCCCAGAGTCCCCCGTTTGGGGGAGACGGGCGGTCATATAAATTTAAATAATAAAATGTTTAAATCCGCTTCAACAAAAGCCTGAAATGTAGGGCGGTGGGGATTCCCCACGGAGGACTTCGCTTCAGTCATAGCACCTCTTCAAAGTGCTAGATCAGAGTTGCCTTGCTGCTTCGGTCTGAAGGCTATGCAGAGAGGCCCGTTTCCAGCTGAGTGAAGTCTTCAGCTGGAGAGAATCCTTCTGCTCTGACTCGAGGCGTTGCAGCAAAGCAACTGATGAGGGGACTGGAAAGCTCTGCAAAAACCAAGGCTGACCATGGCAGGAGGATAATCAGGAAAAGTTCTCTCACTTTCCAAATTGGGTTTGATTTCTAAAGACCTGTGAAATCCAGAACTGTGCGTCATGCTTTAAATGGTTGTGGTTCAAGAGAATTGGCAGGCTGTAGCACTGAAGCTTCATGTTTTGCACCCTTTCTTGACACCCATAGACATATATCAGCTCAGGTGGCAGATTCTCATCCTTACAAAACCTCTGACCTGGGTTAGCCTGCTGGTTGGGAAGGGAGCTCTTTTACATAGCAAACCCATTTGTAGTAGAGGCAAAGTCTGAACCAAGATCTTCCTGATTTGTTGCTCTGATTCTCAGCCATTCTGTTACCCTGGCAAATAGGGATATGTAGACTCATGCATACTCACTGCTCCCATCTCTGTCACTGCCACCCTACTTTGACTCCTGTGATTCACTAGGGCTTGCTTTCTAGCATAACCGCACAGCCTGAAAGATTTCACATAATAAAAGCCCAACACTACCACATTGCCTAATAGTGACTTATAAACTTGAGCGAGATATTTGTACATACAGGTAGATATACTCACAGGTATGCTTGGGAATGGTCAAACCATTATCTTCTCTGTGTTGCTGGGAAGCTCAGCAAGTATTATCTGATAACTCAGGTTTATTTTTTAGGGAACGGGCTGATCTAGTTCTAAGGGAAAAGGAGAAACTGCGTCTGGATTTGGAGAAAGTGGAGAAACGAGCATCACTAATGGCCACTGAAGTGGATGACCATCATGCTGCCATTGAACGCCAAAATGAATACAATCTAAGGTATGTTGCCTTTACCTCAGGATTCACAGTCTCTCTTCATGGCATCATTGTGATTTAAATGACAGCTAGGTCTCTTGAAATAACCATTGACAAGGTTGGCCGTGGGTTCCAGTGAGCCATGAATGTTGGAAACAGGCTGGGAAGTAGATCTGCAGAGTTGACATCTTAAATTGCTTTGCTGATGTGCTTCAGAATATCAGTGGGGAGGATGGACTAAGAACTGCAGGGTGAGGCATGTTGAGGAGATTCATGACACCCTTGAAGCAGGGTGGGAAGACTGTGTGCTGTATACAACCCCCAAATCCACTTTTACCACCTCTTGTGCCCCAGGATCACATCACCAAAATTAAATAATAAATCATTGATTCTTAGTGATGTAATTTTTCACTAAAAAAAGTCTTAAAGTATATGCACGAAGCCTTCACGTATATGACGTAACATACAGTATATGACTCCAAGTGGCTTGCTTACACTCCCATATTCAGTAACAAAGGTTAAAACAATAAATTATTATAATCAATGACAATACATAACCATCTCACACACCAAAGAACAATAAAAAAATCATTCAAAACAGACACACTACTGGAAGGATCAACCTCACAATTTATTAGCTTTCTGAAAGCTAATAGCTTTCAGTTTTAATAGCTTTCCAAAATCCCAACAAGATTGGGACTTGGCAAATCTCAAGAGAAACACTGTTGCAAAGAAGGGTACAGCAACTGAGAAAGATGAATATTTGGATCCATGAAATACAATTCTCCACCCAAATTTCCACATGCTGTCTTGGTGTGATCCAGGATTCTGTAGTAGTTTCATACATTTAGAAATTCATAGGCACCATTTGCCTTGGGAATGAGAACTTTGTTTTTAAATCCTGTCTGGCAAGGATGGCCTGGGATTATTTATGAGGCCCTTTATATTATCAAGATCCCACTATGAATGCCCATTTTACTGATAGATATCACTGAATCTACGAGATTTTGCTAGGTTGCTGCCACCCATTGATTTCCAATGAACTGATTACTCAACCCCTGGCCTTTCTTAATCTATGTGCATAGCAAGCTGGATGAGGAGTACAAGGAACGTGTTGCAGCTCTCAAAACAGAGCTTCAGAAAGACTGTGAGCGGATACAGCAGCAGGCCAGCAAGCAACAAGCAGAATTGGAGCAGGAGATAGAGAAGATGAAAACGGAAGAGAATTATCTCCAGGACCGCCTTGCTTTGACATTGAAGGTAACATCTGGCTTAAAGCAGGAGGGCGCAACTTATCTCATACCACAGACCGTGCTTGGCCTTTGAGTGCTTGCAGGGAGCTGTATTCAAAAATGTAAACAGGGCCAGGCTAAAGAAAAGGATGGGACCATGACAAAAATTAAAATAATCTAAATGCAATTCTTATTACTTCTCATGTATTAAATAACTTTGCCACACTCATATTTATTTGATAGATGCATTTATTTAGAGGAGCATCAGGCTGTACATGCACCTCAGGGCTTAAAAGAAGTAACCCAGTTCCTTGAAAATGATACCAATGTGTATGAATGCCTGTCTCCCCATCTGGACTGGATTTATCGCAGTTTTAATGTGCAAATCAATGGGCTTACATTTGGACTGTTGTATTTTATTAAAAAGCTTGATGTAAGCTTTTTAAATTATGCAAAAAATTATTCTTCTGGGGGTTGAAGAAAAGGAGGCAGGATGGGAAAGGTGAAGATAGCTTCTTCTAACATGATGTTCCATGCTACATCTATAGAGTCATTTGAATGCATAAACCAGTGCTTCCCAAACCTGAGTAAATTACCCAACATTGGGTAAAAGTGGGGTTTTTTGGGTAACGGCACACAAACCCATTACCCAATCACAACAGGGACATTTAAATTGACTTAAAGTGTTTTACCTACATTGGGTAAAAGGACTTTCTGATAAGCAGTTTTGGGTAATGAAGGAAAAGGTTTGGGAAGCACTGGCATAAAATGGAAGTCACTTTTCAGGCAATTAATTAGGTTTTAGAAAAAGGCAAGGGCTTTCTCCTTGAAATATTATAACGTTCCCCCAGGAACCAAGCAAGAAATGGAGACCATACATTCCCTTAGATTTTCAAACTAGCCTCCTCTGGACCTGAACAGCAGCCCTTCAAATATTGCCCACTCTCATCTAATGTCACCCAACCCATTGCCCTTTTGATTTGTTGGAACTACAATTACCAGCATTTCCAGCAAGGCTGCATGAAAAGTCCAGATATTGTTAATAGTATCAGGTTGAAGAAAACTGATCTAGGAAAATCACAGTCAATTTTATGTATTGCTTGGGAACCAAATGGGATACTTGGAGACCCTCTGGATTCCTTTTTAGGAAAATAATCGCTTAGAGCATGAGCTCCTGGAAACTGGAGAGAAGTTGGTGAAGTACGAAAGCATGATGAGCCAATTGCAGAATAATTGGGAAAACGTCTTAGCAGAGAAGGTAAGTGGCACCTGCTTTTTAGCAATGCTGTTGGTGTTTTGTTCAGCGCACCAGGAAGTTGGCTCTTAGGACAAGAAGAAAGCAAAATCCCAGAACAGATTAAAAATGTCCTTCTAGTCCAGGGTTCCTCAACCAGGGTTCCATGCCAAAAGTAATGATGCAGAGACTCTTTGAAAGTAAGATAGCAAGTTGGATACAGTAAAAGTCCACTCTTAGCCATCTGAAACTTTGCAAAGATGTCTGGATCCTATGTCTATGAAGGTTCTCAGTCATCCAGGTGAAATTGTCTGTAGTTTGAATCATGTCAACTGGATTTCTATTTTCTCAGTGGAAACGTTTCGCTCCTTATCCAAGGAGCTTCTTCAGTCTGAGCAAAGTTAGTAAGGGAATCCTTAAATATGTTTCTAGGTGGCTGTGTGACCTTGCACCTGGGGCTAGGTCATGGTTATTTTGAGATGTTATTTCTAAGTCCCTTTATCATCTAAAGGAGGATCGTTAAGATTACCCTGCTGCTGTTGAGCTTGCGAAATGGTCTTAATCTTCCTAGGCACAGAAGACAAAGCAGGAAGGAAAATAGGTGAAATCCTGGATCCTATATTTTCAAACTTGCAGTTCACCTCAAAGAAAAGCCATTCAGAAAGTGACTGCAAGAATAAGGACTGTATTACTACCCCTACCCAAATTTACGGAATAGCCATCCTGGAGAGGCACCTTTTCTGGTGTTCTTTTTAGATCAAGTTTTTTGATTTTCAGGAGCTTCATGATGTAGTTTTTGTAATCAGGCAGAGGGTAGTGTTTTGTAGCCCAGAAATCATGATGTAATTTTTTTTATTACACTGCAGCCTAAAATTACACTGTACTATGGGTATACAATGGGTGAGTTGTAGATGTTTTCAGTTCTGTTTGCCATTTTATTACTTAGTATGTTTTAATGTGTTATGTCACAGGTGGTTCTCACTTAACAACTGCTCATTCAGTGACCATTCAAACTTACAATGGTGCTGAATGAGTAGTGCTTACAACCAGTTCTCATACTTATGATGGTCCCCATGGTCATGTGATTCACGATCCAGGTGCTTGGCAACTGGCTTGCAATTACGACGTTGCAGTGTCCCGCGGTCACGTGATCGCCATTTACGACCTTCACTGCTGGCTTCCGACAAGCAAAGTCAATGGGGAAGCCAGCAGGAGGCCACAAATGGTGACCACATGACACCATGCTTAACAACATTGTGGGATTCACCTAACAACAGCAACCGGAAGTACCGGAACTGCCATCGCTAAGCAGTGCAGTCACGTGATGTTGTGCTTTACGACCATGTCGCTTAGCAGCAGAAATTCCTGTCCCAGTTACGTTGTTAAGTGAGGACTACCTGTACTTTGTATTATTTATTTATTGAGGTTGTCTCTTATATGCCACCCAGATTCACATAGTTTGGGTTGGGCAGCCATATAAATGCATAAATAAATAAATATTACACATTTCTATATACAATAGATATACTGGTAGCAGCACTTGCCTTGCATATCACCAGGTTTGATCCTTGGTGCATTTGTCTAAAGCAATATTCCTTAGCTGAGTGCCCTTCAGCTGTGTGTTGTACTATACCCCCCCAAATCCCCACTACATGCAATCAGAACATCTAAGGGACATCAGATTGAGGAAGGTCCAGTTAAAAAGTCTCAGAGGGTGCCAGGCTTTCTGCCTGGGGTAGGTGAATCATTACCCGTAAGTCAGCTCCTTCTGTTCAGGGTACCAGATTTCCTTTCAAATCCACAATGAAGCTTCATCCCCTGGAGCATCACCTAACTTCTGTGCCAGTGAGGAGAACAAGACTGTTCAAAGGTGAGGAAAGGATGACCATGTGTTCTTTGGCTCTAGTTTGGAGACCTAGATCCTGGCAGTGCAGAGTTCTTCCTGCAGGAGGAGCGGCTGATTCAGATGAAGAACAAATACGAACGGCAGTGCAGGGTAAGTATAAAATTTCAGCCTGGAAGGCAATGAGGCTTTCCTAAGGCCCATGCCTAGAGGCTCCAGTAAACCACTTTTCTTGAGTGTGTGCCCCTACATACAGTAAAAAGAGCTGGAAAATGATTTTATCAAAGTGAGATGTAAAGGAGACTGAGTCCCATCTCATATTCCAGGTGTGAACTAGCCAGCTGGCTTGTGCAAACCTCTCAGCTTCATTTCTTCCTCCCACCCCACCATCTGCAGAGAAGAGTACTGGCCTACCTCCCAGGTGGCAACACCTAGCCAACCTTGCCTGAGCCCCCCAAAAACTAAAGAGTCAGACCTAGTTAGGACTTCAGTGGGAGCCTACCATGAATGCCCAAGGCTTTAGGACTGAGCAGTTGAAAAAACAGCCTAAAAGAAGGCAGTGAAGAACTGTTTCCATACTGTCGCCAAGAAAACTGCATGGACATGTCCATGTGAACACCAAGAACCAAGAGAGCCGGTTTGGTTGTGTGATGAAGGTGCTGGGCTAGAAACCGGGAGGCTGTAAGAAGGCTGGCTGGGTGATTTTGGGCCAGATGCACACTCTCAGCCCAACCCACCTCACACGAGTTGCTGTTATGAGGAAAATGCTAGTGCTAACACTAACCCCTTAGCCCTCTTTTAATGGCTCCCAGGAACACCTTCTGACAGTAGATCGGTATCAGGAGTTTCCATTTGGAGGCAGGAAACAAATACTATAGTTGAGCAGTTTACTAAAAGAAGAAAAACCCCAAACTTACCCCTGTCCCTATCGAGGAAAATAATAAAATATTTGTTTTGCTTATATTTCTCAATGGCTCTGTCCAGTTTGCCTCATTACTCCACCCAGCATGAATAGATTGCCAAGAATTATACTAAGGAATTTGCTAGAAAAACCCTGCATGCAGGAGCCAGTTTGGTCTAGTGGTTAAGGCTCCAGGCTAGAATCCAAGAGACTGAGAGTTCTAGTCCCGCCTTAGTCATGAAAGCCAGCTGGGTGACCTTGAGCCAATCCCTGTCTCTCAGCCCTAGGAAGGAGCCAATGGCAAACCAGGAGACTGAGAGTTCTAGTCCCGCCTTAGGCCGGCTGGGTGACCTTGGGCCAGTCACACACACACAGCCCAACTCACCTCACAGGGTGGTGGTTGTGGGGAAAATAGGAGGAGGAAGGAGTATTAGGTATCTTCCCTGCCTTGAGTTATTTATAAAAATAAAAAGGCGGGATAGAAAATAAATAAAATAAAATAAAATTTCAGTAGCTGTATTTAGGATATTACATTGTTTCTCCCCATATTCCATAAAATGGATTTGGCAGTCAATTTCATATGGAAATTGTGTTACCAGATTGAAAGTTTGTGAGAAATTGAGAGGACCCTGGGGAAGTAATGGGAAGAAAGTTAGTTATAATCAACAGATAAGAGAGGAGGTTGTTAGTAGTTTACTTCATAAACAACAGCTCAGTCCAGTCTGCCAAAAGCCTGCAAAAAGAGTTTCAAGAGACCCTGTCTTAATGAATTCAGTAATAACAGAAGACTAGGGGTTCCTATTGTAATTTCCAAAATTCTGTATTTTACCCCTAATTCTTGCATTAAGAACACCTTGTAGAATTCTGCGTAATTCCTGTTCATGCTTCTGCTCTAAGGAACATGACAGAATCGTACATTGCTGCTAAATTTAGCTCTGCCTTTGATGTTCACCAAGAGTAGGAATGGAAACCCCAACAGGCCAAACACATCCCACAATAGCTATGGATCTGTCTTTGGCTTCTGCTGCTTTCTAAAACTTCCATTTGTACCAGTTAGACTTTTTTTAAAAAAAGCCTAGCTTGCTGTGCAGAGGATAAATTGGGGAGTGAGAAGATGAGGGCTAGAAGCTGCTTCTCTCCTTCCTATGTGCCCCCGCAAATAACTTTTCTCCAAAATAACAATTTGGTTTTGTAAAAAACCTCTCATTGATTCTAAGTGCCATACAAAAGGCATGGTAGTTGAGGAAGGGAAGAGCACCTGGATGAGTGTCATTAAAAAAAGTGTATGGGATCTGTGCATGTTACCAACTGGAAAGGTTAAGAGTCTGGGAATGCGTAGATCAGTGCTTTCCAAACTGCCGCCATTGGCGACACACCAACGGCGGCAGCGGCGGGGGCACGCACGGTGGCGGCGTGGGGGGGTGCGTGGCGGCAGCAGCGGCAGCCTCGTGTTTTCCGCTAAAACGCAGAAGCGCTGATGGCGTGCCACTGTCGCCGCCGTGCACACCGCCACACGCACCCCTGTGCCGCCGCCGTGCATGCCTCCGCCGCCGCTTCCGGGTTGTGTCGCGACACACTAAACTGTGTTGCGACACACTAAAGTGTCGCGACACACAGTTTGGAAAGCTATGGCGTAGATAATAGTGGAAGGGAAATAGCAGCATGATTCTTGTCATATCCATATTTGATTCCAGCTCCATGCTGTACTGTCATTTAGTTTCCTTTTTTATATATAGTAATTTTATTAAAGATTACTGTATTTTATTTATTTATTTAATTTATATAACCGCCCATCTCCCCCAAAAATATATATATATTTATATATATTATTCATTTTTAAATTTTGCTAAAAGTTGGGATATAAAGGAATGCATAAATACCCCTGAAGTCATCAGCCATCCAAGTACAGAAGGTTCTTCATCCTGACCTGAAACTTACAAATGAGTTTTTCCAAAGCTGTTCATTTTATGCTGAACTCAGGAAATTTCACTACTGCTACACGCTGCAGCTGAAGAGATGGCTCTAGTGCTTAGTCCCCCAAATGGCTGCATTTCAAAGGAAGCCAGGTCTCAATTCTTACCCAGCAAGCAAATACATGCAAATTTGCTGCTATTCACTCCTCCCAGGCCATAAAATGTTGCTGTCCCAGTTGACTTGTTTGGCTGGGTTGGTCCTGATGAGATTGCATCTTGTTACCAGGAACTTCAAGATCACATAGATGAGCTTCAATCTCAGCTGGAAGAGTATCAGATACAAGGCAGAGTTATCCGACCTTCACTGCAAAACTCTCTCTATGAGGAACTAAATGATGATGGAGTGCAATGTAGTCAAGGTAAAATATGCCTACTGTATACTTTTGGGGAGTTACACTAACTGTCTTTGGGCCAATCAAGCTGTCTTTCCAAGTTGATATATGAAAGCTTGCTGGCAGAGAGCATGGTGGGCAAACTTTTCAATATTGATTCCAGATGGATACGTCCATGAAGTTACCGGGTGTTGGCCTTATTATTTAAATTGGAAAGGAGCCGATATTGCAGCAGTGTAACACCATTATGGGGGAAAACTAAAGCAAGTGAGCACATCTCTAAGAGTGTGAGTCTGGGAAGGTCAGGGCAGTATATGCAAAAGAAGTTGGATCTAAGGATTAAGCAGATTAAGCCAACAAGGCTGCCAAGTGCCTTGACTGGTGCTGCTGAGGGAAGCTTTCTAATGCTCTGTAATGTTTTAATATTTCTTTGTTACCTGCTAATGTGATCCATCATTGGCTAGGTGCCCGAAAGAGCTGCATTTTTTTTTTTGCTATCCTGTATTTTAGAGCCTGCTTCTGAGGACTGCAACCCCCTAAACATGAGCATAGAAGCTGAAATAATTATTGAACAACTGAAGGATCGACTTCACCAGGATATCTACAACTTGCAGCAGGAGCTTGACAACACGGTAAGCTGTCCCCACTTTAGCATGGAAGCTGAAGTGCTTGCATCAGACATTGTTATTACACTTGCTCAGGATATGTTTTTATTTAATTGAAAACTGCTCTTGTTATAACCTTTAGTTTTCTCTTGAACAGTTAGATTTGTTGGCTTTCTGGAGCTTCTAGGTGAGGAATGGTGAGCTAAGATGTACATACATCAGAAACATCTCAGAAACTACCAACAGACTGTTACAACCACACGGTATCACCGTAGCACATAAACCAACCAAAACCCTTCAAAACATCTTAAGTAACCCAAAAGACCCAGGACCCAAGAAGAAAAAACAAGAGTTATCTACAACATACAGTGTAAGGACTGTAACAGCCACTGTGTAGGACAGACAGACAGAAGACTAGCAGAGCGCATCCACAAACACCAACTAGCAGTCAGAAGACACGATGAAAACTACTTAATCTCACAACACATGGACAGACTCAACCATACTTTCAGCTGGGAAACTCTGAGCATCCTAAACCAAGCCAAATCCAAAACGCTAGAGAATTCCTGGAAGCTTGGCACTCAGACAAAGCAGCCATCAACAGACACATAGAGATAAACAACATTTACATACAATTCAAAAGAGACAATAGAAAAGCCAAAAGACCAGAACAGTTCCTTGCCAGCAATCAACACCCAGATATGCAAAGATTAACACCAGGATTAACACCAGATGAACAATCAAACAGTACATTATACCTTAATCAAGGAACTATTAACTTAGTCAATCAATCAAACAGCAAACAACAGCCCAATCAAGGAACTCCCAAGAAGTGAACTACACCTCCACCAGGAGGAGAAGCCACTCCCTTTTCGCACTGAAGATGTTGCCTAGTCTGGCAATGAAACGTCTGCAAGAAAACAACAAAGCTCAGAGAACACCAAGGACTCCAGAGCTAAGATGTCTCTGAATGAGCAGAGACAATGACTGCAGCTAAGACTGAAGGACCGGTGAGTAGACCGGTCCCATAGAACCTCTCCAGATAAGAAGAGGACAGGAGATCATCCACTTGTGCTCTGGACAGCTGCCCCTCACGAGGAGACTACAGGACAGTGGTTTCCTCTGGGTTTGAGCACTGGGAGACAAAGGGAACCATCATACTCTCAACTGCAGTGGACCCTTTTAAAGGACACTGAATTTGTTAACTCACTTTCTAAGCACTTTTGAAAATTTCCTATTCCCGGGGTCCCCAGCCTGTGGGCCGCAGCCCACTAGTGGGCCGCGGCCTGTTAGGAAGTTGGCTGCTGGGCTCCCACCTGCAAGCCCCGCCCCTGGTGTGCATGATTGGCTTCCACCTGCAAACCCTGCCACCCGGTGCACACGATTGGCTCCCGCCTGCAAACCCCGCCCCCCTGGTGCGTGTGATTGGCTCCCGCCTGCAAACCATGTCCACCTGGTGCATGCGATTGGCTCCCGCCTGCAAACCCTGCCCCCCCGGTCCGTGGAAAAATTGTCTTCCATGACCAGTCCCTAGTGCCAAAAAGGTTGGGGACCCCTGACCTATTCAACTACCTTAAGGACATTACAGATCTTCAAAACAACAAGTTTAAAAGAGTTTATCTTCGTTCTTGAATAAAAGAAAAATTAACTATAAGCTTAAGAACTTAAAAAATTAGAAATAAATTAATAAAATTAATAAAATTAGAAATAAAGGCTAAATAAGTATCTGATTTAAGAAAGTTATAAACAAATTAAGGGACCAGACAAACTTGGAGTAATGGAATATAAGGACTTTTGCTACAAGATTTTGGAAATAATTATATAAATGAACAACACATTCATGGGAACCAACTTGATTAGTTTATCTTAAAACAGCAACTTGAGACTTTATGATTTTAGAAATTGAACACTAGAGGGGACTAAAGATTCCAGGCAGAAAGAGAAAAGAAAAAAAAGTGAAAAAGTGTCTATGGTCAGCATTGGAACTTGCAGAATGACAGAAAAATGCTTTGATATTTGAAATACTTCAGGAGATTTTTGAAGAATGGAGTCAAAAAATAGCAGCTTCAATCTCAGCGATGGTGCATGCTTCTATGAATAGATCAGTGCTTTCCAAACTGCCGCCGTTGGCGACACACCGGCAGTGGCGGTGGCGCAGGGGGGCACGCGGCGGCGGCGCGCGCGGCGGCCTCGTGTTTTCTGCTAAAACGCGGAAGCGCTGATGGTGCGCCGCTGCCGTTGTCGCTGCCGCCGCTACCACCATACCCACTGCCACCGCTGCGCGCACCCCCGCGCCGCCACTGTGCACGTCCACTTCCGGGTTGTGTCGTGATGCACTAAACACTGTGTTGTTTACACACACAGTGTCACACTAAAGTGTCGCGACACACAGTTTGGAAAGCTATGGAATAGATTATGACCTAAAGATATTAAAGAAGAAATTACTGATGCGAAAGAGAACATCTTGGAAGATTTACAAGTTAAAGAGATGAAACAAACTTTGCCTGATGCAGAAATATCAGAATATAAAGAATCTGCAGTAGTACTGGAAAATAAAAAAATATGGACTATAAGACAGAGAAAACAAGAGAAGTACAAATGACAAGCCAAGAAATTTACCTGGATAAGGACTTTTTGCTGGATTTACCAAAGAAGTTGGTTAAAGTCTTGAAGAAATCTTCGAGATGAGAAAAAGAAAAATGGAAGAGATCAAATCCTACAATAGCATCTGAATAAACTAAAGATTAAGATTGTTAAAAGCAAAAGGAAAGAGTACAAAGTTGGTTTGTTTAAAGGTAAAGGTTCCCCCCGCACATTTGTGCAGTCGTGTCCGACTCTAGGGGCCGGTGCTCATCTCCGTTTGTTAGCTGAAGAGCCAGCGTTGTCCGAAGAGGCTTCCGCAGTCATGTGGCCGCATGACACACGCGGAACTTCGTTTCCTACCCACCGAAGTGGTACCTATTAATCTACTTGCATTTGCATGCTTTCGAATTGCTAGGTTGGCAAGAGCTGGAGCTAGTGCGGGAGCTCACTCCACACGCAGGGCTAGGGATTCGAACCTCTGAACTTGCAATCTTCCGATCAACAAGCCTGGCGTCTTACCCGCTGAGCCACCACGCCCCCTTGGTTTGTTTAACCAAGGTTAAAATAAGAAACGTTTGTATAAATCTGGGATCCGGTATGGACTTTTTGCTGACACTAGGACTGAAATGTTAATGATTTATGGATTTGCATATGGATAAGAGATGGGTTATGGGAAGAAGAGATACTTGCATGTAGTTATAGTGGGTGATGAATTATTAAGTTTGTACTTGTGATGAAGACAGGAAATTACTTCTTTATATTTCATTTTTCTTTTTCTTTTTCTTTTTCTTTTTCTTTTTCTTTTTCTTTTTCTTTTTCTTTTTCTTTTTCTTTTTCTTTTTCTTTTTTTTTCTGTACATCTTTTTTTTCTTTCCTTTCCCTTCTTTCTGAGTTTAGTTTGCATTTTCTTTTGCTATTGTTATTGAAGCTTTCAATAGTCGCTCAGAGTCACTTATATAGTGAGATGGGCAGCGTATAAATTTGATAAATAAATTAATAAATAAATAAAAATTATTTAAAAAACAGATTTGTTGGCTTTCTATGTACTGTATATTTGCAGCCCACAAGCTGAATACAGGCCATAATATTATTTTCAGAGAACTGATTATGGTTTCATGGATGACTGGATAAGGCTGTTCTTTGCAGACCTATAAATTAAACTTATGGAGCGCGATGGCTCAGTGGTTAAGATGCCAGGCTTGTCAATCGGAAGGTCGGCGGTTCGAGACCCGAGCGCTGCGTGACGGAGTGAGCTCCCACACTCGCCCCAGCTCTTGCCAACCTAGCAATTCGAAAGCATGCAAATGCAAGTAGATAAATAGGTACCACTTCAGTGGGATGGTAACAGCGTTCCACGCGCGTCATGTCGGCCACATGACAGCGGAAACGTCTTTGGACAACGCTGGCTCTTCGGCTAAGAAACGGAGATGAGCACTGTCCCCTAGAGCCGGACACGACTGTGCAGGGGAAAACCTTTACCTTTACTAAATTAAACTTAGGATAGACCCAGCAGTAGAAGACCTATTATTGAAAACAAGCTCTTCATAAATTAGCTCCTGGGAGGCAAAAAACATAGAGTACTTATTTCCTCCCCTCTCAGGATCTTTGTCTCTGATGGACACAATCACCACAGAAGGAAACAGTGTATAGAACAATAATAACAAAGGCTTTTTTAATGAAAGTTTGAATACAGTTATCTCCTTAATATATTTTCCAGTTCCAGCACAAATTAGAGGTACACACGGATCAATATAATTTTCCCAACTAAAGTCAGCAGAGAAGTTATCTAAATTAGGAATCAAATGGTTACCAAAAGTTGTCATGTAGCTCCTTGATTCCCGAAAGATTTTGCAATGTGGAAAAGATAATGAGAAGAAGTACAGTAGCAGGCAAAATGCCCAAGCAAAATAGCAAGCTATGGAATGGAGATGCTTCGCACAGTACCTGCACACCACCACACACTTCTTACGGAGCTCCTTTTTGTCTCCTATTTTACACCTAAAGGCTTTGGACTCTGACAAGTTTTCTTCAGTCTTGTCATGGAATATAGTTACAATTTAGAAGACAATTTGGGAAGGGGTCTGGTAATTCTTGATCATGGAAGTTCTTGTCTGACTCTTGATACTTTTATATACCAAGTTCTTGGTACAGTTATGCTTTGATCTTCTCCTGGCCCTTGGCACATCACTGTTTTAGTCCACCCTAGCATGCTGCTATATTTCCATGCACCTACTGTATGCATTCAGATGGACTGTATGAGCTTTATAAGACCATGTATTCATCATAATAGTTCATTATCCATCATGATCACTAGCAGAGGTCAATGCTGGGCAAGTCTTCAAAGAGGTTTTATTCTGTTCATGCAAGGATTGTCTCTGGTTCAGTTAGGCCTTGGTTTCTGTATCTCCAAAGTACTCTTCCAACAGTAGCTGGGCTAAGAATTGGTCTATATACTGTAGACTGTTCAGTTATATACACCATTGAACCAAACTGTCTGCAGTTGTTTATGCAGTGCTTCTACTGAGTTATGCAGAAATGCTAACCACGATCTTTCCCTTCACTTAGGTATGTCATTATGAGAAGCAGCTTGAGGAGACCAAGGCCAACTGTGAGAAGGGACAAGAGAACCTCCAGCAGAAGTACTGTCAGGAGAGACAAGTGTTAGAAGAACAAATTGAGTGTCTGCAAGCCCACGTTTCTGAGCTTCAGGGACAACTGGCAAGATTGAGGCAGGCCAGCTCCCAGCAGAGTGTGGAAGAGAACAGTCTCCAGATATGCATGGATGAGAAGGCTAGCCTTATGGAATGCCTGAAGATCAATCATGAGAGGGAGCTCCAAGCCAGACTGAAAGAGGCAGAAGAAAATTTTAGTCACGAGAAGAAAGAGTTGATTCAGTCTAAAGTTTGGTTGGAAGAAAGAATGAGAGCTTTAGCACAGACCATCCAAGAAGAAAAAATGGAGCTAGAAAATGGGTTCCATGAGAAGTTGCAAAGACTGATGGAGAAGCATGCCCTGGAGATGGATCAGCTCCAACAAGAGCTAGTAAGAGTGCATCAGCAAGAGCTCCAGGAACAAAAGTGAGTAACTATTTTTTATTTATTTTTTACAATAGCACAGAATTTACCTTGGATTAACTCATTTTATCTTACAAGGAACCCTGAGAACTGCAGTTCTGGGGTAAGCATTGGGTAACTCTAGATCTCTAATAGAAGCTAAATCACACCCTTGCTAATGAGTGATATGCAGAAATCTTTGTGGAAGATTTTTGGGTTAGCATTTAGGAAAATCCTGTAGGGGAAACCAGGAAAATTGTAATTGTACTTATATCTGGCAAACTATCTTTCAAGAGTGTATAATTGTACCTACATAGGTTACTTGGATCAAGTTTGGTTGCTTTGCATATTGTTGGTGTGTATTGAGTTTTATATCTACATATATATTGAATTCTGCTAAAGTATATTTTAAACAGTTTATTCAATATATCATTATAACAAATTACTGTTTTTGCACATTTTGTAGTGTGTTTCCTGTCTTGGGCTATACATTTTTTGTTAGTTTTTACATGGGGCATTCCTACCTCCAAAAGCAAGCTTTGAAGCTATATAGTCCTGCAGTGTTGACAGGATCTTAGTAAAATACTTTTTATTAGACTAAATTCGACTGACAGTATTGTGTGTGAACATTTGAATTAAATTTTCCATCTGTGTGAAAGGATGTGTAGATCCCATCATGCACAGCATATACTAATATTTTAAAGGGACCGCTGGTTTCTTTTAAATACTGCTGATTATTCATTAACATTCTACCCAAGACTGAGAACTGTACTCATATCAATATCCGTTGCTGGGGTGCTATTACTGTTACAGTTACTACAACTACTACAATACTCTAGGCACTGTCAAAGATTAGATATTAGTTCAGAAGTCAGGGCTTCTTTATAAAATAGGTTTTGAGAATGGCTATATACACATGGAGGTTGTGCGGATCCAGAATTGGCCTTTATAGCCACTTACGGATCCACTGTTAAAATGTTACCTTTGGAAGACAATCTTACTCGGCTACGAGTGATCGCCAATGATGATACACATGGAGATATTATAGACACCTCAAATGTGCTCTCAGTACTTTAAAATAGGCCAATATTATTTTACTCCAGATGACAGAGCAACTAAGAAAATAAGTCTTGACTTATGGCTGTGGTACGGAACTGCTTTGTTTGACCAGGGACCACTACATTGGTGCCTACATAGCATCTATTCAATTTGATCTGCCTAATATCTCATGTATGCCCCTGATTGCTTCTTCTGCCCTACAAATGGCAGAAATCCCCAAGCAAAGGTGAACGGCTCCAAATGATGAACTGATTTCAACAATATTTTCGAGCTTTTGATGCCTCCAAATCTGGATCACACCCCTAGCCTCCAGCCTCCTTTCCTTGCAGAATGAAGGGTCCTAAAGCAGCAGGCCTTTGACTTGGAGTTGAGCCCTGTTCTCTCAAGATTATTTCCTCCAGACTCATTGCCTGTATTGATAAGCGAATGGGGGCATGTGAATCTCAAATGTATAACAGGGCTGATAAGCATTAGGATACCTGGGAACCCAGTTTTGGGGTTCTTGACTTGAGGTCTCTGATCCAATAGACTGAAATTCGGGGCCAGTGATGTCATGGGACCTGGAATGGTTTACAGCAGGTGAAGAAACCTTTCGATGGCCGGAGGCTACACTTAGCATACTGGGGCAACAGTGGTCTTAAATGGTGCCATGTTTGAGCACAGCCAGGACTTATTTATTTATTTTATTTATTTATTAATCAAACTTCTATCACCACCCATCTCCCTCCACTGGAGGGACTCTGGGCGGTTTACAACAAAATAATAAAAACAAAAGACATAAAATATACATACAATATAAAAATACTAAATTATAAAACAAGATTAAAATCCAAGAGGCAAGAATAGTGAACAGATCTAACTCAATCCAATGTAGGAGAGGGGCTCTCTAAGGTATTAGCCATCCCCAAGAGTGACTATTCCTTCCTTGGTCCCAAGCAAGGCGGCAGAGCCAGGTTTTCAGGTTCCTCCAGAAGGTCAGGAGCGAAGGAGCTAATCTCACCTCCGGGGGCAAGATGTTCCACAGGGCGGGAGCTACTGCAGAGAAGGCACTTCCTTTATTTTCTTGGGTTCTGTGTGAAGGAAGGAGAGTTTTCCTCATTTCTTAACTTTGTAAACTTATTATGAAGTTATGCAACAGTTTTGTGTGTTTTCCATACTGAACAATAAACTGCACTCTTTCCTGGACCAGGAGTCCTTTCTCATAGTCGCTCATACCTTAGTCAGCTTATGTGTGGACTCCTGCAGTGCAGCTGCCCTTGAAGAATACTTGGAAGCTGCAGCTGGTCCACAATGCAACAGCACAGGCAGTTATAAGCACACCTTGGTACGCCTACATGACACCACTGCTATGCAAGCTGCACTGGTTACCTGTAAGCTTCCAGGTGCAATTCAAGGTGTTGGCTATGGCCTATAAGACCCTTCATGGCATAGGGCCTGGCTGAAGAACCATTCCATCTGATGAGGCCTAGGGAGCATCCTCCTCTGTTGCAGCACCTGCCCTCTGAATCCCATCTGAGATTTGAGTTGCTCCAATCCTGCCATCCTTCAAACAAGCCTTAAAAACATGGATCTTTCCCCAGGCACTTGATTAGGAGCATGTGCCTTGGGGAATTTTTACTCAGGTGTTTGTTATCTTAGTCCCTAGTTTATTGCTTTGTATTATTTTTATTTATTTATTTACAATAAAAACGAAATTTAAAATTCAATACAAACTATCAATTATACAAATAAAAGATAAAAAGAATAAAATCCAGATGGTGGTAAGTTCTACTTCAGTATTGTATTGAATGTGGTTTTAATTGTATGCCACCCATAATTGTTTTCAGCTGGGTTGCCTATAAATGTGAGCAATAAAGAAATAAACTGTGAAGGCAATTTCTGGCACTTGGATGGGACTCTTGGTCTTATGCAGCTCTGAGGCTTCAAGTTGCGCACCCTTGATTTCCAGCATCTCTTGCTTCCAGTTTCACTGGTCCAACAGATCTGGCTCGCTCCCTTTGTGAGTCCCAATCTGAGCCTGGACTTGAGCAGTTCTAAACATCACTGAGTGATATGCAAATATGAATGAGCCTTGGAAGCCAAAAATCTTTTTCTTTTTTTGGATTGCGTTCAGGCTATTTAAGAGACCATTGTACTCTAAGCAGATAATCTGTTCATTCAAAATGTATTTTACCCTTTAGATGGTAATTTATTGTATTAAGTAGAGTATCACGTATTAAGAAAATCTCTACTTATTTTGCTAAGCCATTATTCTTAACTTAATAGGCCGTAACCTGATTGAATGTGAGCCATTTTTTAGGAGTTGTTTCCTTTTTTAAAAAGAAGACGAAAAATAAGTAGACAGGAATTAATCAGAGTAGGATTAAAAATAAAAAACACCAGGCTAAAAATTAGAGAGGGCCCTTGTTGCAGTTTGCTGCTAAAACTGCATTTCCAGGTCTAAGACAACTAAAAACTAGTACAGTAGGTGGTCTGCAATCCTTTGTCCCTGAGCGTGTAGAGATTTCAGTAATGTATTGTGTTGACCACATTTAGGATAAAAATGGAAAATGATTATAACGGAAGAATATTTCAGAGAGAGGAATGGTTCACCGTTGAACAACAAACACTTGCAAGAAAGTATGAGGAAACCATAAACAAACTTGAGGATCAGCACCAACAAGAATTGCTTAAGCTCTCTAGGCTGCAGTTAGATGAGAAATCCCGGTGGGAATCTGAAAAAGATGAAATTCTCCAGGAAGGCGTTGAAGTCCAGGACAAATGGAAAGAAATGCTGGAGAAAGAGAAGGCAATCTCTTCATTACTGGCACAAGACAAGAAACTTCTAGAGATGAATTACAAGGAGCATGTGAACTTGTTGATCTTGGAGAAAAAGCAACTTCAACAGGAGGTACAGGATATGAAAAAACAAGAAAATGAGTTGTGTGAGAAACTTCTAAAGATTCAATCCAGCCATGAGATGAAGCTAAAGAAAAGAGAAGAAGAAATGTCAACATTAGAAGAAGAACGAAAGCAACTTAGCCAAAAGCTAGGAAGACTAGAAAAAGAATTTGCGTGTGAGCAAGAAGAGAAGAATTCACAGGTGATCACTTTGGAGTATTTGAAGGAAGAGATGCTCAGCAGAGCAATGGAAGAAAAAAATGAATTAAAGTCAAAGGTCTCAGTGCTTGAAGATAAAATAGAAGATCTACAGCAAGAATTGCAATGTCACTCCAAACTGCAAAGCAATCTTGTTTCTTTGAACAAGGATGAAGAAGCAAAAAGAAGTGATTTTCTGGGACCTGTCAAGTCCCAGGAATCTGGAAAGGAGATAGATGTTCTTTCAAAACAAGAAAAAGTTCAAGAGCCAGGAGAAGAAAACAGTGTAGAAACTACATTTCTGATGGATGAATCTCTGAAAGAACCAGAGAGAGAATCAACCCAGTCCCCTGGATTCATCCCATTAGTTCCAGAAATGTTTGTGGATGCTCAACTCCTAAATGTGACTGACAAAGACAGCAGTCAAGTTGTAACAGAAGATGGAATGAAAAAATTAGACAAGATTGCAACTCCAATCATGAAAAATGGAGGGACAACAGGTGAAGAAATGATGGAGACTTCACATGTCTTGCAGAAAGCCTATGAAGAGATTTTGGCAGAGAATGAAGCCCTTAAACTGCGACAGAATCAGCTTCTGGAGAGGATCGTTCTGCTAGAGGCTGAATGCAATCAAGCAGCTCATGATCGACAAGACATGGCTTCACAAGTTCAGAAGGAGCTTGAGGAGATCCTTAAAACTATTCCCCAGCCTAATGTGTTGCCATGTGGAAGTGATGAGAAGGGGGGAAGTTTCCATTGGGAAACAATTGATGCTGGAAAATTGCCTACTGTTTGTGCAACAAAAAAACAAATGCTCTTTGCTGAAGCTTTGGATGCTGATTTAAGTGTTGAGGAGATGAGTGCCTATTCTCTTCTATTTGAGGCAGATCATGGAGAAGAAGTTAGAACTGACAAGGGAGACCTGCATGATGTAGTATCAGAATTTTGGGATATGGGTATAGAGAAAGATGCAGACTCGGGAATAGGACCTAAATTTCTCCAATTTCCAGAAGAACTCAAGCTGGAAAACCAAGCCCTAAAAACAGAGATAATCAAATTGCTAGAACGGAACAATAAACTGGAGGGATACCTGCCAATATTGATAAGCCTGCAGTCCAGAATGGACGAAATCAACCAAGACTGCTTAACACTTAAGGAGGAAAAAGGACAACTGCTGGAGAACGTGAAAGACCTGGAAAAGAAACACGACCAGTTGGTGATGGAAAATGCCAACCTGCAGACTTCCAAGCTGATTTTGCAAAGCCAGCTTGGTAAACTAGATGAGCTCATGCTGAATCTGCAACCCCAGAAGAGTGGACGGCTGGGCCGTTGTGAGAATGTTACCAAGGATGCAGAAGTGGAGAAGAAAGGGCTTCACGAGCTGAACAGGAAGCTCAAAGAGAAAATCGCAGTGCTCCTGAAGCAGAAAGGCACCCATACTCAGGAGAAAGATAGTTTGAATGCTGCCCTTCATGGTTTGCAGAGCACCTACAATGAGCAGCTTCAGAAGATTGAGCTTTTGAGGTAATGTGGAATCCTTCCGTGGTCTAAATCCTGCCACTTGGCTCTGCTTTTTGAAACTAACTACCTAGCGCTTCACTGTCCAGCTTGCATGTCTTGGATTAACACGTAGATTAACTTTGCCTAGAAGACAAATGCTCTGGGGTTTCTAACATGAACTAATAACATTTCATAGAGGTTTGAAGAATCAGTAACCAAGTATAACTTTTCAATGGAGTACTGGAAACAGCTGAATTGGCTTATCTATTGGGAGCTGTGCAAATTGCATGAGACAATCTTTTTTGTGTGCTGCTTAGTTTAATGCTTTTATATGCCCTCACTGCAATAGTACTTTCTGCATCATTCCTTCTCCCTCCCTTAATTACTTGTTTTTAATGGTCAGAATTCTAATTAGTTAACCAATAGCATTTTTAATGTATTCTAAAGTAACATAATATGTAACGTAGTAGTTTTCTATAAAATAGAGCAAGTGCTCCTGTTGGCTAACTTAATGTAGTAAGAAAGACATCTTTGCAGGCTGATGGTCTGTATCATAAAATAATGTCAAAATAAGGGTAAAATTTCCTTCACGTTAAGATCAGCTCCTGAAATCTTCATAGAGATGATTATGGTGTTTTATTGGCAATAATATGGGAGTGGGTTGCTACTGAATACTTCCAGAATGTTTTTTCAACTTCCCACTCTTGTCTACAGACCTGGAATTTCCTAGTAGTCTCCCACTCAACTACTAATCAGCTTAGCTTTTCAATATCTATCAGCCTCCCAGGTAGACCAGACAGGAAACACAATAAGATGAGCTCATTCCACTTTATTGTAAGGCTACATTAACAGAATCTTGCAAATCTGAAAGTACAAATCTCCTGCCTCTCTTTTTACAGCCTGATAAGTTAGGGCGGATCCTTTTTAAGTTTCTTTCTCTGCTTGTTATGCAGCTGCGGGCTCCTCCGCCTTTTATCTGATTGTTCCCTAGGCAGCATCTCTTCCCCTGTCTCTCAAAGTCATTCCCATGATCATCCAAGATTATCTAGGTGTTGCTACTTGCCATAGCCATAAATAATATGCATTTCAACAGACTAATTCAGGCTGAGATAGTTCAAAGTAACTTGAGTATCCCAAAGGCTCTGTATTTTTGCATCCCAGATGTGAGGTGGAGCATCTCAGAGAGGAGAATGCTGCCTTGAAGAATGAGATTGCCTTATTAAATGAGAAAGGAAGCATTTCCAGCATGCGACTGAGGGAGCTTAATGGGTCTCGTGAAGAGCTCTGGTAAGTCCCTCTAAATCCTCTCAAAAACAGTGAATTCATCAGACTTCCTTGCAGCGGTCGGGAGATGCTTCTGTAGTTGCTGTTAATGCTCACCCACATACCCAGCAACCTTCCCCTTTCAGATGTGTTGGGGCTACATCTTCCAAAATATTTAGGCAGCCTGACCTTCAGCCCCAAAGTATCCAGAGAGACCTACACTGGAGAAGATTGTTGCTTGTAGAATGTGATGGTTCTATGTACTGTGCATTTTTAGGCAAAAAACAGAGACGGTACTGAAGGAGAAAGTGGCAGCACAGAAGATGGCTGAAAGCCTGAAGAAGCAGGTAGGTCCTTCTGCATTTAGGCAATCTTGGTTGGTCAAAAGACCTGAACTGAGATTGATTGCAAAATTGATTGTAATGTTATGCAGTAGGCCTCTCCCGGCTTAAATCCCTGTACTTCATAATTTTACGTTAATTATTTTATCTTATTTTTACCTTATTTTAGTTACTTCTGTTTTAGAGTGACGGTTATGTTATTAGTTTTATGCTAGTCTATGACTGAAATTAAAATAAACAAACAGACTCTAAATCAAGGGTGATTCAGAAGGGAACTCAACTCTTAACTATAAAAATGCTTTTGGAAATTCACTGATGGCTAGTGCTAATATGATCAAATATGATCCTTACTTGCAGTCTAATGTGCAGATAGGAACTTGGCTACCCACTGGCATTTTTTAAAAAGTGTTTTTCTGGATAGCATGTTTCTAAAATGTTAATACATATTTAAATACTTTTTTCCACACATATTTTTAAAATACTGGAGCTGGCTGATTTCTCCATAGTGATTACATGTAATCAATGTAATCTGCAGAGTACACATAGTCCTCATTTAACATCCATTCATTCAGCGACCGTTCAAAGTTACAAAGGTGCTGAAAAAGTGGACGTGCAACCGGTCCTTGAACTTACGACCCTCACAGTGCCCCTGCGGTCACGTGATAAAAATTCGAGCCAGCCTGCATTTACGACCCCCCCCCCCAGCTGACCTTCATTGTCTTCGCCTCTCCTCTGCTGGGCTCACCATCCCAGCCAGATGCGGGGAGTCACCGTGGCTCTGGGACTTCTTTCACCCTCGCACACCCTCCCCCACCTGGCAGCAGCCACCCCCAGCCCTGCCGCGCCTCACTGGACACCCGTACACCCTCACGCACCCTCCTCAAGCCCCACTGCCCTTGCGCCGCACCTCGCCAGCCACCCACACACCCTCTCCCACCCAGCAGTAGCCACTTACCTGCCTGCTAGCCTGCTTGAGAGCCACCTGGGACTTGCAACTTCCTGCCGGCTTCCCCACTGACTTTGGTTGTTGGAAGCCAGCAGGAAGTTGCGAGGAAGTCCTCGCTTAACGACAGCAACAGGGACTGCAGGGATTGCCATCGCTAAGCAATGAGGTCACATGATGTTGTGCTTTATGACCACATCACTTAGTGAGGAAAATTCCGGTCCCAATTACTGTCGTTAACTGAAGGCTGCCTGTACCTTCCCCCTTACAATATTAATGTTCTTTGAGGTAGAAAGCAAAGAGGAATATACTTTTATGTATCACCACAACATTCTTAATATGTCACCCTTTAACTGTTGTTACTGCCCTGAAAAACGGAACAAAATCTATCATCAGAAAATGGAAGTTGCTGTAGAAAGAGCAAACCAAAGGATAGATTCCAAAAATGTCTAGCCTAGATCTCTTTTTATTTTATTTTTATTTATAAGTTTTATAATGTGTATCATTCCAAAGGTTCTAGGCAGTATAGAAAATAAAAGCTTTTTACAGCATGAATCTTAGAGGTCAAGACTGAGAAAGATATCTTGGTTGGGGCATTATGGAAGAGCAAATTCTACCCACTGGAAGACTACCAGATTGGGGTTAAAGTGGTAGTCAGTAATCCCAGCTATTTACAATCAATGCTAGCTTTTTCAAGAGAGTATGGCCCAGCAATCCTCATTTCCTGAAACCAATTACTATTGACTGAAGAGTAGCCTCCATTCCCTTCTCCATTGGAATTATTTTGCAGAAGGAAAAAATGCTTGAAAGGTATAGTTTCCTTTGTCCTAGGAAATTTTCCTTATCTTTAATTTTTGTTGGGTTCTTGTTTTCCAATCAGGTATCTGAACTGAAAGCTAGGAATCAGCAACTAGAATTCGAAAATGCTGAACTTGGCCATCGAAACTCTCCAAACCCGGCAGATGTGCAAGATTGTAACCAGCAATTTATGAAAGCATTTCGGCAAAAGGAAAAGGAGGCAAGGAAATACATGTCAGAAGAATGGGAAAGAGAGAATTCCCAGCTCAAAGAAGAATTGGAGAACTCTAAAATTCAGGTACGATAAGCTACAATAAATACTAGAACCAAAATTGAGTAGCAAGATGGCAGATTCAGATCTTGCTTTTACCTCTGTCATTCCCCCACTTCCTATAAATTGTACTTTGAGGATAATAATACCCATCATCATCATCATCTCAATTTATAAGCTGCCTAATCAAAAAGGGACTCAAGGTGACATGAAGAACAAAATAAAGCTCATTTTTAAAACCATATGGAAAAGAAACCACTAATCAAATCAAATCAAATCAAAAGAAAAGAAAAGAAAAGAAAAAAAGAAAAGAAAAGAAAAGAAAAGAAAAAAGATAGCATGTCAGGGAAATACAGAAAGAGTTACAACATCAAGTCTCTAATGTGAGTTCATAAATTGCCCTGACATAAGGCCTGCTGGGGGGAAAATGTTTTTTAAAGCTTTCCTGAAAGACAACACGTTTTTGGCTGTAAAGATTTTGGAGAAATGCTGCTCCAGGGACAGGGACAGGAACAAAAAAGATGTGATGTGAAGATTATTGTCTGGAACATTCTGAAAGGAACTCATATAAATATGAGTCTTGTGGTTTAGTTGGGCAGGAATTTCATATCCTAAGCCTCTTTCAGTAAAGAATGTCAGTTGCTGAGACAATTCCTGATTAGGTGCAAGTCAGGTACCTTCCCAATAGTTTTAGTCAGTACGATGGGATATGTTGTCTTTCTCTGAGTATTTACCTATTTGCAAATTCCTAAAGTGATAAGTCACTACTTGCATAATGCCGCTGTTTCCATCAAAGCCTGCTTCCAAATCCTTCTTTTCTTTGAAACCTTAAATATAACCCCTTAGTCTCCATACTCTGTTGTAATCAAGTGTAATTCTGAATAATTAAACACACATTTTTCCTGGCCTCCTTTTGTTCTTCTCTCTACCATTTTTTTTAAAAAGAACTTTATTAATTTTCAAAGTATAGCTAAAATAGAAAATATAGAAAAGCAAAAAAATAGAGATGAAGAAAAAAGAAAAAAAACTTTAAAGTGCAAATGGACAGAAAACAAAGTGACTTCTGACTTTCTCCAATACAGATATAGATAAGCTTACAAATATAATCTCTTACCATTAATTAAACCATAATAACATTATTTCTATTAAAATAAACCAATTAATCATTAAAACCCAAGATCAAAACATCATTTTTTTCTACCACAAGCAAGTACTCTAGAAGTGGTTGCCAAACAGATATAAATCCAGTAACCGAATGTTCTCTAATTAATGCTGTTAATTTAGCCATTTGAGCCAGATCCATTAATTTAACAATCCAATCTTCAACCGTAGGTATTTGTGGATCTTTCCATTGCTGTGCGTATAAAAGTCTTGCAACTCTGATCATGTATAAAAACAAAACTCCATGTTGTTTCTCCAACTCCTTCTCCATCAAACCCAAAAGGAACAGTTCTGGATTTTTTTGTATGTTCACTTTTACAATCTTCTGGATAATAATGCATATTTGATCCCAAAATTTTTTGGCTTTCTCGTAAGTCCACCAGAGATGATAAAAGGTTCCTTCTCCCTGTGAACACTTCCAACAAACATTTGTTACAGCATTATACATTTTTGATAGCTTATCAGGGGTTAAATACCAATGATACATCATCTTATAAACATTCTCTTTTAGGTTATCATTTAAGGTGAATTTCAAACCTTTATTCCACATATTTTCCCATTGCTCCAGCATAATAATATATCCGAAATTCTTAGCCCATTTGATCATGCATTCTTTAACCTCTCTCTCTCTACCATTTTTCTTGATTGCCACATCTATGTTAAATTTAAGAATAGAATTCTATGGGTAGGGATCTAACTTCAATAAACTTAATAAGGTATCATGTAGTTGAAAAGGGAGTATATGAACTGTCTTCCATTTCCATTTCTGTGTTATTACTAAGTCCAGGTTTCATTCTGATGTTTCCCCAGTATTGTTTCTGAAAAGTATTGCAATGAACCATAAAACAGTTAAGTTTTCAATCACTGAAAAATCTTGCTTTATCTTTTATAGCAGTTGAATATTAAAAATGAAGCTGTTTCATGTCAAGTCAGAACATTAGTTCATTTATTCTAGTATTGTCTACTCTGACTGGCAGTAAGTCTTGAGGCTGAAAGAGATCTGTCCATTATCTCTTACCTGGGATAGAAATGAGATGGAGGCTTTCAGCTCCCCAAACATCTGCCATTCCCCAACCGGGTGCCCTCCATAATTCTACAATTTTTATCATTTGTAGGGATGATGAGCTAAAATCCAGCATTTCTGGAGGGCATCAGGAAGGGAAGGATTCATTTAAGCTATGTCCATTTCACTATTAACTTGTAGCTTAAGATTTGGCTAATTGATTGATTGTGCCATCAAGTTGCTGTCAACTCTCAGCAACCACATACATAGGTTTTCTTCAGGATGATCTGTCCCTGGCCTGGTCCTTCAGGTTTTCTAATGGTGTACCCATCATCACTGTAATTGAGTCCATCCACCTTTCTGCTGGTTGTCCTCTTTCTCTCTTTCCTTCTATCTTTCCCAGCATTAGAGCCTTCTCCAGAGAGCTGGGTCTTCACATGATATATCCAAAGTATGATCATTTGAGCCTGGTCATTTGTGCCTCGAGTGAGAACTCTGGATTGATTAGTTTGATGATCCATTTGTTTGTTTTCTTGGTATTCACACGAGTCTCCTCCAACAAGTTCAAAAGCCCTCAATACTACTCTTTCTATCCTGCTTCTATAAAGTCCATTTGGCTAATTAGTTCATGTCAAAATGTGAAACCTTAGTTTGGCACATTGGCCTCTATCCAGCAACATTTTCCACAGGACAGTTTCAAATGATGGAGGAGAAGGGGACTTTTTTTAAAAAGGAAAAAAAAAATGTTATCCTAGCCAACTTTTAAGCTGCAAATTAACCAACCTCTGAGGCTTCCCGAAAAGGGTATTTTCCTCCACTCTCAAATTTGGTTTAATTTTCTTCAATTTACTCCTAGTCCTCATCGCTGGTCTCATCCTTGGAAACAGAGCTGGCTCAGCTCAGAATTCAGGCTCACGCTCTGGAGCAGGAGAACCACGTCCTCAAGGAAGAACTGGCGAACGTGAAACAGGTAATGGCAGGCAGAATGCCTTCCTTCCCAAAGGGAATGGATATCTGCTTCTGGGGACCAGTCAGTTTATGAAACTCACTCCTGAGATGTAGACAGCCTCCACTTAGCTGCAGACATTTCATAGACATCATTGGGAAGTTCTTCTTGAATACGCTTTAAGCATAGTAAAGGTTCCCCCCGCACAGTTGTGCAGTCGTGTCCGACTCTAGGGGCCGGTGCTCATCTCCGTTTGTTAGCCGAAGAGCCAGCGTTGTCCGAAGACGCTTCCGCGGTCATGTGGCCGGCATGACGCGTGCGGAACACTGTTACCTACCCACCGAAGTGGTACCTATTCATCTACTTGCATTTGCATGCTTTCGAATTGCTAGGTTGGCAAGAGCTGGAGCTAGTGCGGGTGCTCACTCCGCACGCAGGGCTAGGGATTCGAACCTCCGAACTTGAGATCTTCCGATCGACAAGCCTGGCGTCTTACCCACTGAGCCACCACGCCCCTACACACTTTAAGCATGCTCCTCTCAAAAACTAAAATAGAGATCTTTCCATAGCTACCCAGTTGCCTGGATCTCTCTGAGCTGGAGAATGAGATTTCCAGTGTCGTCGTTAAAAATGAGAAGCTACTGAAAGAGAAGGAAGCCCTCGGTGAAGAGCTGAAGCGGTGCCTAGAGAAGGTGAGGGCTTCTCACAGAATAATGCCCCATCCAAACACCCCCTTATTTCAGTCTACAGATATCAACCCTTTACTTTGGGGGAGCTCAGCCCATGGCCACCTTCCTTGGTGTTCATTATTTTTGTAAACTCTCCTTATTTTTTAAAATCAAAAATAATTTACAAGAGACCATCAGGCTACCAAGTAAAATGCTGGCAGCCTCCAGTCTCTTCTTTATATGTAGGTTCAAATAGAAATTAGGGGCAGATGCAGCTCATTGGTTCAGCAGAAACAGATCCAGCCACCCAGAAAATAATGGAAAGATAATATGGGGGAGTTAGAGTGTGTCATATAGAGGGGTTGGGGTGCTCTCTGGGGGATTGGAGGCAATGGCAAGATGTCCAGAATGCATTTTTTCCCTTTCTTTTCCACATTTTCCCCCCTTTTAGTAAATGCATGTGTAGCTACGGTGACACCAAAATGATGAAATGTGCATTTTGACATCACCTCTTACGTATTTGCATGCAACATCATGATGCAAGTGCAGAAGAGATGGAATTTACATCACAATGTTATGATGCACATTTTCCACTTGGCCTCTCTTGGCTCCCTTTTGAAGATGCCCATGCGTTAGTCTTTCCATTTAGATGTTGCAGAGCACTGATAGTTCGGCAACTCAAGGGGATCACAACCACTTTGTGGCTAGATCCAACCACTTCGGTGTTCAAACTGCTGAGCCAGAAGAAAAAACTGTTCAGGGTTAGGTATCGATGGTACAATTTGCAGACTGCTGGGGTCCTGGTAGCTGACCGTGGAAATTAATAGCAGCCCTGCCTGGGCTTTACTACCATTGCAGGCAGCTAAAGCGGCCTTCCTAGAGAGCCTCGCTGCTTCCTTGAAACAGGAGAAATCATCTTTGGAGCACCAGAATCAGTGTCTGAAAGCCCAAATGGCAGTGTCACAAGACAAGGTGTGTTGTTGTCATGTTAAAGTGCTTAAGTTTCTGGGCAGTGGATGCATCTACCCACACATTGATAAAAATGGCTCCTAATTGTCTTAAAATTTAACAGCTCATTTGATTCTGTGCAGTTAAGGTGAAGCTATGACTTTCTCTCCCACAAAACATTAGATTAACATAGCATTTGTAGAGAAGAACAATATCATCATTACACCTTTGGTTCTCTCATGTTTGCTTGCTTCTACAGTGAACTGAAAAATACTTTTTTTCTTCTGCTCCTGCCTGTGCATATTTGCATGGATGTCTCTATCTGCCAACTAAATATATGAAAATTTATTGGGCAGTAAGACGTCCTTCAAGGTGCTGTATGTTCATGGCATGGTAAAAAAAAAACAAAAAAACCCTGTTGAGTAGGTCATACAGAGTGGTTCTGATTTATCTTTTCTTTCATCTCCCACTTGGACTGCAATAGTTTATCCCTATTTTACCTTGATCGCTTCACTGTTTGAAAAATCTCTCCAGAACAAGAGAGCTGTTTCTGTTCACTCTGTGGCTGCAAAGGAGAGAAGCAACCCACGTTCCTTTGCCTTCAGCCACAGAGAACGTATCTGTGCTTTTATAAAAGGTTTTCTCATCCTGAAATACATATTTTCTACATGTGCAGTTTCTGATTGAGCAAGGGAAAAAGTGTGTGGAAGCTGCATCTTTCCTTTGCTGGAATAGCAATCTATTTTAATGCCCACTACCCACTTCTTTTTTCTTTGGTCCTTTTAGATTCAGAGTTTCGATGATGTTGTGCAAAACGTCAGCCTTCAAATATCCAGGCTCAAATCGGACCTGAGGGTCACCCAGGAGGAAAATGAGAATCTGAAGCAAGAAGTGATGCTGTTGAATAAGCAACTGCAAATGGCCAATGAGAAGGTAGACACTGGTGGGTGGGGGGTCTGTTTTCAGCAGTTGCTTTCTCATACAGATATTTATTTAAGGGAATTTTGTGCTGCTGTTGAGAAGAAGTCTTCCCACATCTTTAAGCGCAGATAACACATGTTGACGTGTTTTAGGCATCCTTTCAAGACTCATCTTTTTATTCTGGCCTTCCCTGGATATTGAGTTCTTCTAATATATTTCTTTTTAATGGATTGTCTTTATTCTCCATTGTCTGTTCTATGAGTATTGCTAACTGCTTCAGGATTGTTTTTTCAGGATGAAAAATGGCATATACAAACAGTATTTTTAATAAATAGCAGTGTGTGTGTGTGTATCGGCTCATGTGACACCTCTGCTGCACCAGCTGCACTGGGTGCCAGTATGCTTCCGGGTGCAATTCAAGGTGTTGGTTATGACCTTTAAAGCCCTACATGGCATGGGACCAGGTCACCTGAGGGACCGTCTCATCCCCATAACTTCAAACCGTCCCACTCGATTATGCAGAGAGGGCATGCTTCGGACCCCATCGTTAAGGGAATTTCACTTGGCGGGGTCCAGAAGGCGAGCCTTCTCGGCAGTGGCACCTGCCCTTTGGAACATTCTGCCCCCGGAGATGAGGCAGGCCCTGTCACTCCTGTCCTTCCGGAAGAATTTAAAGACCTGGTTTTGCCGCCTCGCTTGGGATGGGAACGGGAATAGTTCCTCTTGGGGATGGCTGGTGCCATACAGCCCTTTTAAAATACCATCTTATCGCCTATTGGATTTTATATTTAATTTATTAGTAATCTTAATGATCATAGATTTGTATGATTTTATATTTAGTTATATCTATAAATTTTAATTGTTGTATTTGTAAACCGCCCAGAGTCCCCTTTGGGGGAGATGGTGCGGTGATATAAGTTGAAAATAAATCTAAATAAATAAATAAATAAATATGTAACACTATCACTAAAACCACCCCACTATTCGTCAAAATGACAACAGTGTAATATTTGTTCAGCTATCAGGAGACTAAAATAGCTGCATGAAATGCTTTACATCAGTTCAAAAGAATATCTCACACTAATTAAATATTTTAAACCAATTCATTCTTCAATCGATTGCACAGCTGGATTGAAATAAAAATACTTTCACAGTTGTCTTCTTCACCATTAGAGTAACTGAACAGTGTGGGTTAGATAGTCATTCCCATCTGGAAAACATCTGTATGTTTATGGTATACCCCGTCTTTTCTCTTCAGAGCCCAAGGTGGCATACCTGGTGGTCTCCACTCATTTATCCCCCAGCCATAATTCTGTGAGGTAGGTTAGACTGAGAGCAAGTTGATCAGCTTCCCCTACCTACCCAAAGGCGCCTGAGCCCAGGCCTCCCCAGTCCTAAGTGTGGTGCCTTAACCACTCCACTAGTACTTACTACAGTATGTGTGCATTTTTTTTTCAAATCAAGTACTAGATACAGTGTCAAAATTACCTTTTTTCAGTGGATAGTAGTGTAAGGGGAGTGAGTTGTATAAGAAGTTAATTTCCACACCAACATTTCTTTGTTTCATGAATATAAGCAGTTGCCAATCCACATCCTTTGTCCTGGATGTTAAAATAGTTTTATATAGTTGATAAATGTTTATTCACTTTTTAGCACTTACCTGCATCCCACCTGGGTTTGATTGTTTACTTTCAAACCTGTTTCCATTCTGTTCAACATTCTTCACCAAAAGTCACAAATGAACCTACTTGATGTAGGTAAGCAGCTGCATCAAAATCTTGTTCTGGGAGTCAATAAATGTCAATAAAACCTGAAATGAGCTGATGATGTTAGCTCATTTTTTGCTTGCTTTACTAACAGTCTGCCTTTGTGTTTCCAGAAGTTAACCCTTTTTAAAGAAGAATATAATATAAATAAATATAAACATGTAGATACACACACACATACACATGCACACACGCACACACACACACACAGAGTATATATCTTCCGCCCAGAGTTTCCCGTTGGGGGAGATGGGTGGTCATATAAATTAAATAAATAAATAAATAAAATAATAAATATATAACAATTTAAAAAGGTAAAGACCCTCTTGAATTGGGCTCATCTCTTCTGGCAACATGTACACAGTTTTCTTGGTAGCAATATGGAAGTGATTTGCCACTGCCGCCTTCTAGGATTTGTTTTTGACATCCCAGTCTAGCCTACAGCCCTGGCGGTCTCTCACCAAGGACTAATCAGGCCCAATGCTGCTCATTTTCTTTGAAATCAGCCAAGTAGGGGCTTTGTTAGGTTAAGTGATAACAAAAAACAGAGACATTTATTTATTTGATTCAATTTGGATGCCACCTGACTCGAACGAACTCCCCCAATGGGGGAGAAGACAGAAAAACATGTAAAAATTCACTCAGGTATTCAAGTCAGGAATTGTTAAACAGCAGTAGCTCAATACATTCCCTTTTTAAAGAAACCATCTTGTTTCTTGTTTCTTGCTCAGAGGCTTTGAATCCAAGCCTCTGAGCAACCAATCAACCTTCCTAGCTGTGTATCATAGGTTTGACCCTGCTGTCTGCTTTCCTTCTTGCTTCAGAGTCGGTTCCTGGAAGTAGCTGTGCATTCATCAGGGCTACCGAACCAGCAGAAGAAGCTTTGTTGGGGTGAACTGGATCAGCTGGTCAAGCAGGAGCAGCACCCTTTGAGGCAGGAGAATGAGTGGCTTCAGAGGGAATTCCAGGGTGCCAAATCAGAGCTAGCTCATTCTAGGGAGAAGGTGAATAGGAATAATTGTCAAGTGTTATTATGTAGGCAGCCCACCTTACTTCCAAGATCTTGGAAGAAGAAACAGCAGTTCAGGGGTAGACATAAAACCTATCAAGGGTCTCTTGGTAAATGTTTGAATGACCAGCAGTAGATTGACCAAAGATTGCTGACTTTAGTTATTTCATAATAACAATTTCTACTGCTGAAATAAAGAAGTTGGAGAAAGAGGATGGGAAAGAGAAGAAGTTTTGTTTGATTCTGATATTTAAAATGATTTATCATTTAAGTCCTATAGCGACAGTATATCTTTTCGCACCAGGCTCTAATTAGTGGATTTGAGAGCTTAAATAAATGAAAAGAAGAGATCCCACTGTTCACTCCTGTAACTGCTGCTGCTATTTCACAAAAGTGTTGGGCCTAGGGCCTGGCTTAATAGGTTGCCATGGACCTGGGACTGGTGCAGAGCAATGACTACAATGATGTGGTGAATTTAACTCCTTTGCTGCAGGGACTCAGATGTGTCTGCAGTGAAGAAAGGGAAATCACAATTGCTGCTGCTGTTGGCCATGGTTGATGCTGCAATTTGGAGGGCTTCCCCTCCCTATCAGAAGAGCCAAAATTGGAGGGAGAAGAGGTCTAGCTGGTGCACATCCACCTGGAGGCACCCCACCACAGACCCTTGCTTAAACTCATAGCAATTTTAACTTGGGAACCTTTTCTGATCTAAGGTAAAGGTAAAGGTTCCCCCGCACATTTGTGCAGTCGTGTCCGACTCTAGGGGCCGGTGCTCATCTCCGTTTGTTAGCCAAAGAGCCAGCGTTGTCCGAAGATGCTTCCGCAGTCATGTGGCCGGCATGACGTGCGCGGAACGCTGTTACCTACCCACCGAAGTGGTACCTATTCATCTACTTGCATTTGCATGCTTTCGAATTGCTAGGTTGGCAAGAGCTGGGGTGAGTGCGGGAGCTAGGGATTCGAACCTCCGAACTTGCGATCGACAAGCCTGGCGTCTTATCTGCTGAGCCACCACGCCCCTTCTGATCTATTGTACAGTAAATCAGAGATTTACTAATAGGTCCCTGTCTACCTCCTGCTTACCCCTGTTCTGTGTGTCTGTGTGTGAGACAGTAGAAGACAGAAAGAATGTTTAATTTGGATAGACCAGATAAGAACGTAACCAACCAGACTTAAATGCATATCTGATGCTTTGCAGCTTGCCTAACACTGCTAAATAAAATCTTATTTGGCTGTTGCTCTTGCCAGATACAGCAGCTGGAATCGACTATTCTGACCATGAAGCAACAGAAATGCCAAAGCCAGTCAGGGATTGTGAAAGTCATTGAGCAAGAGAAGCTGAATGTGAAGGAATGTGAGCGGCTGCAGAAGGAGCTCGCTTTGGCCAGCAAGAAGGTCAGTTTTAGGCAAGAGTGGAATTTTTTTTTTTTGGCCTAGAAAATGCACTTTCATTTCGCACAATTATTTTAGACTGAATTAATCACTTAGTTTTATTCAGTCTTTCAAAATCTGTCAAATTATTAACAGGGTTTTTTTGTCAGTTCCAGTTTGGTCTAGTGGTTAAGGTGCTGGGCTAGAATCCAGGAGACTGAGAGTTCTAGTCCCGCCTTAGGCATGAAAGCCGGCTGGGTGACCTTGGGCCAGTCCCTGTCTCTCAGCCCTAGGAAGGAGCCAATGGCAAACCAGGAGTCTGTGAGTTCTAGTCCCGCCTTAGGCATGAAAGCTGGCTGGGTGACCTTGGGCCAGTCCGTCTCTCAGCTCTAGGAAGGAGCCAATGGCAAACCAGGAGACGGAGAGTTCTAGTCCCGCCTTAGGCATGAAAGCCGGCTGGGTGACCTTGGGCCAGTCCCTGTCTCTCAGCCCTAGGAAGGAGCCAATGGCAAACCAGGAGTCTGTGAGTTCTAGTCCCGCCTTAGGCATGAAAGCTGGCTGGGTGACCTTGGGCCAGTCCGTCTCTCAGCTCTAGGAAGGAGCCAATGGCAAACCAGGAGACGGAGAGTTCTAGTCCCGCCTTAGGCATGAAAGCCGGCTGGGTGACCTTGGGCCAGTCCCTGTCTCTCAGCCCTAGGAAGGAGCCAATGGCAAACCAGGAGTCTGTGAGTTCTAGTCCCGCCTTAGGCATGAAAGCTGGCTGGGTGACCTTGGGCCAGTCCGTCTCTCAGCTCTAGGAAGGAGCCAATGGCAAACCAGGAGACGGAGAGTTCTAGTCCCGCCTTAGGCATGAAAGCCGGCTGGGTGACCTTGGGCCAGTCACTCTCTCTCAGCCCAACTCACCTCACAGGGTTGCTGTTGTGGGGAAAATAGGAGGAGGAAGGAGTATTAGGTATGTTCGCCGCCTTGAGATATTTATAAAAAAAATAAAGGCGGGATAAAAATTAAATAAATAACTAGCTAGCTAGCTTGGGTCAAACTAGTTCCCGCATTCCTATTCCAACTATTCCTACTAATAGTTTTTGTGGCTGGTCAACTAGCTGCAATCTCTGCTTGCCGTAAGTAACCAAATGGCTACCTACCACTATGCACAGAGCATAGCTTTCCAAAGTGTGTGTCGCGACACACTACTGTGTCACCTACGGTGTCCTGGTGTGTCGCGTGCAAACCCGGAAGCGCTGATGGGGGCAACGGCGGTGGTGGCGCTGATTGGCAGCGGTGCTGCTTCTTCCGATTCCCCCCATCAGCGCTTCCGGGTTTGCGTGCGACACACCAGGACACTGCAGGCCGCCCTGCCGCCGCCATTGGTGTGTGTCGCCAACATGAAAAGTTTGGAAAGCTCTGGCATAGAGACTAAATCAAGCAACTGCTACTAGCCATGACAGAAGGTATCTTTATGTTCAAAAGCAGTCTATACCAGTTGCTATAGGAAGGTCAGAAGTGAGAGAAGGATACTGATGCCATATCCTCCTTGTTCATTTCCTGGAGATCAGAGAAGGTTGGTGATACGATTAATTATTATAATTTAGATTATGGAAGTTAATATACAGTTCTGTATTTTTGCACCAAAGCAACGTATGAGAGATTTTATAATCTGGACTATACAGGCTCTTGACCTGTTTCAACTGGGGAACTTATATTCTCATTTTCTGTGTCTGCCAATGATCGCCTGTTGGAAGGATGGGAGCTTCATATGCAATACTTCATTCCCATCCCCATAAAATCCTTGCAACTCTGAAGGATTATAATGAAGCTCTAGACAATTTGCTCTGATAACCTCTCTGTTGGACTACACTGACTATTAGAAAAGAACTATTTGGTTACAGGCTAGACTATACCTGCAGGTATCTTTTGTTACCTTTGCTTGGCAAAGCCGAAACTAAATGTATCATGCCACAAACTTTTTTTCTAAAATGATACTAAAATCCTTGGCAGATCAGCCAGATGAATTCTCTGGGGCAGGAGTTGGAAACCATCAGTATGGAAAATGAAGGACTCTGGAAAAGGAGATGTGAGCATAGCTGCCTTACATCAGCCAATGGTTGCTTTCTTTAGTCCTGAGATATGCAAATATTTTCAGGTTGAGGGTGACACTGAGTGGTGAGTTCTAGACTGGCATCTTCCAAAAGTACGTAAGGCCAGGACCAAAACTAAATTAGATTTAATATAATTTAGTTTTCATTTAAGTTAGTTAAAAGTGTATGAGGTAAATACTGTAAACAAGATTACTGTATTCCAAATGTGAACTGATTTCCCTTTTCTGTCATTTTAAAAACCACACTGATGACTACTTTTAGAAAGGCTGTGGGACCCACCTTCAAAGCTTTTGAGATCACATTTATCCACCTTTGCTCTAGCCCACAATTCGCTGGTTTAACTGACATCAGGTCTTACATAGAGAGCTCCCTCCCTACTCTATTATCTGACATTTCTGTAACTAATGCTGCAATCTTCTGTGGGCAAAACATTACAGGGTCACAGCCCCTTCCCCGAAAAAGATCAGAAGCAATTCTTGTTGTGGCGTTTCCAAAATGTTGCATTAAAGCAGTAAGCATCTGAGACCAGGGAGGTGAAGTGGTTAAAGTGCTGGACCAGGCACTTTAAGGCAGAACCAGATTTCATTTCCTGTTGGACTGTGGATTTCATTGAGTGACTTTTGAGCCAGTCATACCCCCTAAGCCTCAGTACCTCAGAGGGATTGAAGGAATAAAATTACAGGAGATCTCAAAGTAAGTCACATTGACCTTGGAGAGGATATAAACGCAATAAATCAACGTTTTTGTGGGGAAGGGAGGCCATTGGGGGAAGGGGAGATGGAATTCGGAGAGGCAGGTTCAACATAAAATAGTTTCATTAAGCTTAGTAGAGTCTGAGCTCACCTGTTTTCATTGTCAGTTTTAATCACAAGAGCTAAATTGTCCCACTGGGAACAGACATTTTACTGCTGAATTTTAATGGTACAAAAATTCAAGCAGCTTTGCATTCAACCAGTTCTTAAATGAAATCAAAATTTTCTCTCCAACAATGGCACATTTTGTGATCCTATTGAACTGAGAAAAGAAACATGTTGCCTAATTCATTCTGGTTCTACAAGTTGCCATGAGTAAGGCCAACCGTTATCCAAGGTTTGGAAGTCCATCCATCCCACCGCTTCTCAGACCACTAGAAGAGGGACCAGAAATGTTGATTCAGCTCCCTCCCACCCCCAACACACATGCTTGCTTCTGACCTTTAATTGGACACGACCTCACACTTTCAAACATCAGCCATAAGATCTAGAAACCTGTTCTTACTTTCAGCTCAAACCAGATCTCTTAAGAAGCTGAGTTCTGTGCATGCTAAATGTGCAGGACACACTTGGCCCAGCCTAAATTCTCTTGAAGGGAATAGACTCAGAAGAGAGACTCCATTTACAGGTCCCACCAGCAGCTCTTTTCTGTTTCTCTGAAAGAGTCCTTGTCTTTTTGTCTTTTGTTATTCTTTTTCTGTGCAAGTTTCTCTCGGCCTTTTTTGCCCTTTGATTCCCATAATGGCCTCTCCATCTTGTTTTTTCTTCTTCTTCCTTTCTGGCTAACCTGTACCTAGACCTTGGTGGCTGGAACTAGCAGGGACGAATGCAGTGCTCTGCCTGACTTAACGTGTGAAGGTAGAACCAACTCTTTTTTCTGTAATCCCACTGCATGGAGAGAAAAGAAATGTCATTACTTAGTATCTGCCATCTCATCTTTTCTTTCATTTGTTACAGACTTAGTCCTGAACATTAAGACAATAACCATGTTATTTAAGCATTTAAGGAGCTACTCTTCATTTTAATGGACCTATCAATGGTCTTGCTCGAGCATCATAGGGATAATAGGCAAAAAGGGAGTTTCTGCAGCAAATAATTTCTCTAGTTTCAGGAAGAGAGAGAAAAGGCTTATCTTTAAACTCTGACCTTTCCAAGAATATGAGACAGGATGCTTAATGCAAAACCAAACTTCAGAAAAAAATGAAAAGTGGCTCTGAAATTCCATTTTCTTATTTTTCCCCCTATTTTCTGTTAATTGTTGGATGCATTATTTATTTTGTGTGATAACTGAAGTTGGTTTTCCTTCCATGATTTTCCTACTGCATGCCTTTAGTGGAATGGTCAGACTGAACTTTGCATGGCCAGGTTTACTGATGTTTGGAGATCTCTGAACTATGTAATCCCCCCTATGTTTCTTTACTATGTGGTACCAATCGAAGAGAATCTTTACTATGTACAGCCAATTGGCATGCTCAGGGAGTATGTTCTTTGTAAGCTAATTGTGATAACAAAATGTTTCTCCAATTTGTACTACATTTTGAGCTCCAGCTGAATTTCTCATGAACACAGTGCTGATGATGATTGTGGTAGCTGATAGCTTATATGGTTTTCCACAAAGTTCAGAGCACATGAACTGGATGTGCATGTGAGAGAATGGTTGTGCAGGCCCCTCCCACATCATCAGTCCTCCATCCTACCGCCACCAAAAAGACATATAAAAGATTGTTTATATAATTCAGGTAAGTAGTTATTGGTGACTTTTCACAAAGGAGTCATCAGTGGAACCTCCATGATTAGACACAGTATAAATGTCTTACTTGATGCTTCATATTTGATTTGTATTATTTTGCTACAATTGTTCTAATGCAACCTCTCCCAACCTGGTGATTTCCAAATGTGTTGGGTTACAACACCTAAAGACCATTTTGTCTGGGAATTCTGGAAATTGCAGCTGAACTAGAGAGCATCGGATTAGTTGTACGACATTATATAAAACTGTACCATAAGCTGGTTCTGGTGTTTCAGGACAAAAGCTAGTCAAATATTCTAGCAAATAAATAACATATATCAAAAGCTTTCTCACATTGTTCAAAATTCTAATAATCCATTACCATTTTAAAAGCTATTTTTATTATATTGCTATATTGCCTTACAGCTGCAGCTCCCTATACAGCTCACAAAATAAAAGGATTACTTTTGTGTTTATAATTAGCAAAATGTATGGTTGGTTTTATACTGAGAAAAGTCTCCAACTAGAACTGTAGTTATCAATGCAATCCTAGAGTTTTCTGTTCAGAAGGCCTGTTGAGTTTAATGCTATTTATTCCAAGGTAAAGGTATATACAACTACAGTCTAATATGGGGGGATGGATGCTTAATAACATTGGCAATTAATTATTTTTAAACTACATCCTAGAGTCAACTGCTTCTAGCTGTCTTGGTGATGTCTGACTTGGGGAGTCAGAACACAGAACCGGAAAGGTGTTTTTGTTTCCCTAGCAATTTACTGTGTATATCTTCAGCATAAATTTATTTCTCAGAGAGGCTCAATAAGTTAGAAGAAACAATCAAAAAATGATACAAACTGATATTAAAATAAAGCTTTAGGGATATGTGGTGCTTCAGGTCCAAAGCCAAAAATGCGCTTTGCAGGGGGCATGGCCGTGCACACCAGCAATATGGTGCCTCCTTAAAGATCGATTGGTTCTGTGCCATCAAGGCAGTGTTGAGTCTGAGAAACCACACAGATGGGCCTTCTTCAGAATGACCTGCCCCAACCTGGCCCTTCAGGTCTCCTAGCAACGCACCAATGGCCACTGTCCATCGCTGCTCCTCTTCTCTTTCCTTTTACCTTTCCCAGCATTGTGGACTTCTCAAGGAACTCCTTAAGGAAGCAACATCTTTTCCTGAGCTAGCTGTGTGAACCCAGGAGAAGATGTATTGGAGTTTAGGAGGCACCAAATGTGTGTCCACACCACTCCAAAGTCCCCTTTCGGCCTCAGCTCCAAAGCGTGGCACAACCCTATAAAGCATGAATTTACACAGCAGTCCTTTGCTTAACAGAATAGCACTAGAAAAGTCTTTTACTCCTGTCAAAGGCCAATTTTCTCTTTGTTGCAATCTACTGTAGGCTTCATGAAGCCAAAATCGTGCAGGGTGACCCACTTTTTCCCCACTTTTTTTCTGAGGTTCTTCCAAAGAGGTGTGCTTCTCCAAAAGAGAGCCTTCCCTGACTTAGAGAAGATGTGCTCAGCTAAAACTCCATCACCCCCAGCCAGCCTGACCAATACTGTCTGGAACTGATGGTAGCTGTAGTCCAGTACTCCTGGAGGGGACATGGTTGGATAAAGTGACCCAAAGCAACAAACTTAATGTCTGGGGGGCGGGGGGGACTTACATGGAACAATGTGTTGCAAAGTGTCATGCTAGTGGCAGATTTAAGTAGAGGGGAAAGAGGCGGACAAGCTGAGGTTCCATGGGTAGCAATATGGTATCTCTCCATACCAGCAAGCCAGGCACAACCACGGCATCCTGACCTGCCTGTAATCTTCCCTGGGTTCCCCAGGGCTATTTTTCAGTATTAAGATATATACCTTCCCTTTCTTTGAAAGCCTTGGAAGAATGACAAACAAAAATCACCAAAACCAGGAAGCATTTCATGTAAATCCATTCATTTAACTCCTTTTTCATTTAACAAGAATGAGCCAGATATTTAACGAGATGCTTCCAGAAGTGCCAGGTTGGGAAGAAGTAGTTCTGTAACTGGGGAGGCAGCCAGCGTTCCCTCTAAGCCAGGGAAACAGATGCCCAAGTCATGACGTCTTCTAAGCAGCCTTTGGGTTGGTCTGGGCCACCTTGGGCCAGGCGGCAGCAATTTATTTAAAAAGTGCATAACCTACTTGACATTTATAAGCTCCCAAAATTATTTTCTTAACAAAGAGGTTGCATATTTTTATTCAACTGAAAATATAATTGTACATAAAATATGCATATAGATGTCAAGACAATGTTATAAAGGAGCTTAAATAGGAAAGGCTGAGTTTAAAAATACTATTAATTTCATCCCTGATTCCTTATTTCGAAATTTAAAACTTTTAAAAATCAAACACTACTGATCAACTGTGGGGTTGGCTTCTGCATGAAGCCTCCCCTCCCCATCTCTCTCCTTAGTTTTCTCCTTGTTTTGCTTTTTCTTTCCCACTGCTCCCTTGGTCTGGAGCCTGGCAGAAGGTGGCTGAGTTCTTTGGCCTAGATCTCCGATGAGAAGCCTTTCCTCTCCCTCCTCTCTCTCATCCCACCCCTTTCCTCTCTCCTTCCTTCCTTCCTTCGTTTACCCCATTTTGCTAGTGCACGGGCTTTGACAGTGTGCAGTAGACTAAATGTGTATGAGTGTGCACACGCAACATAGAGGGAACAGTAGAGACAGTTATTGGGAGTCCACCTTTGCATTATTTCTGACCGATCCTGATGCTCAGATGATGAGAGGGGGTTCTTCGTCTAGACCAGCAAGGCAGCTCTTTTCCTACCTCCTTATATTTTCCTACCCATCTTCTCTGGTACAGCTGCTTCACTCAAACTCCAGCATGATGCTTAGCCCGCCCCAGCATCCTCACGAACTGCAGGAGATCCAGCAGCAAGGATGCCCTGTTGTCCCATCCGAACAGTACCAGCAGCTCCAGCACCAGTTCCTACAGGCCGAGAGGAGGTGTCAACGCCTGCAGGAGGAGCTTGAGAACCGGCCCTTGGAAACAAACATGCCCCAGGTATGCTAACGTCAGTTTCTTCTTCACTTAATATAGATTGGTCATCTACTACTACACTTTTTCTTCATTGTGATCCTTTCTCTGTTTATGCCAGTTTCAAATTTCTAGTACTCCCCAAGTACTTAACAGATATCATCCTTCCTTCTATTGCACCAAAGCTTGCTTTCTTCTTCCTAATCAGCATTTTCTCATCAGCTGACTGTGGTCATCAGAAACATCTAATCCAACTTCCCTGCTCAGTGCAAGATCTGCTAAATGGCTATCTAACCTCTGTTTGGAGACCTTTGGGGAAGAGAAACATGCCACTTGTGAGGCAGCCTATTCCATTGGTTGACAGTTCATACCCTCAAAAAATTTCTCCTAGTACCGAACTTGAATCTACATCTCTGTAGTTTCATCCTATTGGTTCTTATCCTGCCCTCTAAGTGACAGAGATCATGTCCACTCCTTTATTTATATGACAACCCTATGAATATCTGAAGACTCCTACCATATCTTCCTCTAGTTTAGTCTTTTGCAAGCTAAACATACCCAGTTCTTTTCAACATTCTTCATAGGACTGACCATCTTAGTAGCACCCTTCTGAACTTGCTCCAGCAGTGCCGAGAAGTGAACATAGTCTCTTAGCAGTTTAACATAGAATTGGAAGAGCAAAATCTTTTATTGGATTACCTGTACAGTGGAATTCAGTAACAATCTAAGTATCTGGTATTTCTCAGTTGAATATGGCAGTCATTCAGAATGAGGATATCCTACATAAAAGAACTTTTCGTTTTGCAGAATGTCTCTGCACCAAAATGGAATCCACCTTTTCTAATGAATCCGCCTTTTCAATCTATAGCCATTCAGACATGTCCAATTCCTGTCTGACCCCAGCCAGCCGGGTTGTTAGTCAAGATGCATGAGAATTATTCTCTAGTAGCATTTAGATGGCTACAGGTTTTTCCCTCACCCACAATTCTAGAAAACGGACTGGACCTCCTTGCATCCTGCTTACTGTACCATTCAGTTGTAAACATGCTAGCACTCTGACATATCACTACTAATCTGTGGCTTAAAATTAAGTAAACATAGATAAAATGTAATAATAGAAACGGGGGCTCCGGCAATAATTCTGGTTTATGAGAATTGTCAATGTACAACCCTATTCTGGCTTCTACTTATGAAATGCTGGAAGATATGATAAGGGGTATTCACTTAACTTATAATTGACACTGACACGTTGAATACAATTAATGTCTACAGCTTGAATACCCTTCATAAAGTGGATTGATTCAAATTGTTAAATCATTACTTGATTTTCATCTGAGATTTATGCTGCATCCTCCTCCTCTTCCTTCCTTTCTCTGCCTGATTCCCTCCTTTGGGTAAACCATAATTTACTGTTACATCTGAACTAGCATACTTGGGTTTGCATTTTCCATCCAAACCATGATTGAAAAGCAAGATTTGAATGGGTTTCTAGTTCTACAGTGTGGGCAAACTACAACATATGTAAATGATAGAGTGATCAGTTTGGATGTAACAATAAATGACAGCTGTCCTAAAATAAGGAATGTGGTGATCATGCAAAGAGAGGAAGAAATGTGTTAGCCTGAGGCTTAGAATTGGCAATGAACCACACCCCTAATGTCTGAACATAAGAGCCATTGGTTGTGTGGTGCTTGCTCTTTCTAAGAGCTATTAATCTTCAATGAAAACTTGTCTGCAATGCATGACCTATTTGTTTGTGATTTCCTTGCTATTATAATGGACTGTGAAAATAACCTTGAGGAACAAGAGGAAGAGCCATAACCAAGACAACAGTCAGATAAAAGAAATCTGAGTCCAAAGCAGAACTGTAATTTGAGAAAATGTCTCTGACTTAACCCTCCGTAGTTCTCTTGTGGATAAAGGCAGGGAGGGGGGTGGCGCTTTCAGACTTGCAAGATTCTACTACTGCAACCCTATAATAAAAGTAGTAGAATTCGTATCTTTGGTTTCCTAGTTTGGTCTGCCTCGAAGGGCTGACATCAATCTTATCCAGAAGAGAACTAGGGAGGGTCAAGTCTGAGATGTTTTTTCAATCTGCTTTCGACTCAGATTTCTTTTATCTGATCGTTGTCTTGGTTGCAGATCTTCCTCCTGTTCCTCAAGGCTAATCTCACAGGCCATTACAACTATTGTGTCTGTCTGTCTCGATGTGATGGCTTAAATGGCACTGGGTGTTGGTGCTGCTTAAGTGTGATGTGCTGTTTTCAAAGACCTGCGGGTGAAGTGTGTCCTCCTTGCCTTCTTTCCCCAGGCTTTGCTTCCGGAGCAACGATCATTGCATGCAGATACGTACAGGCGGATTGGTCATCTCTGACACCCCTTGGCTTCTAACACACCGCATTCCTTACTCACACTAACTGGCATAAGCTGAGAAACCCAGGGATCAAATTGCATTTGTTGTTAATTTAAAAACTTTTTTTTAATTATCCAGTATTTTTTTCCCTTTATTTATTTGTGTCAGAATCTATTTTTGTTAGGGGGAATGGGGAGAGAAAGAATCACATTTTTTTATTTTAAATGTTTTTAATTTTTTATAAGTCAACTTCATTATTTATGTTATTTAAAAATGGCTTATCCAGGGGAGTTTGGAAAGAGAAAAACTTATTTTCCCCCATCAAATGTATACTGTAATTATTTTTTAAACAAAATATTACTAAATTTTTTATATAATGGATTTGGAGAAGAAAGTTTGGGTTATTTATACAAAATTTTGTACAAGATGTATAAATACTTTTTAAACAGGGAAAGAGCAAAACTTTTGGGGCTTGTAACTGGATAAATAAAATACACATTTTAAAATATGTGTTTGTCTTTTTGTCTTACTAATTAATAGCGGGTGGGGTTTTTTTTGATGTATTCCTTGTTGAAGCGGGAGTTTTTATTAGGCTGAGTCATTTTGTCATGGAAGTTCAATTAAGACAATGTTTCCTTCCCTTGGCAACTTCCAGATGTGTGTATTTCAGTTCCCAGAATTCTCAGTAAGAGTCATTCTGGTGAGTTCTGGGAGATGAAGTCCACACATTAGGAAACTGCCAAGTCTGGAAAACACTGAATAAAGGCAAAACCATAGCTCAGCGACGGAGCACATACTTTATAAGCAGAAATTCCCAGGTTTTATCCATCATCTGTAGGTAGGAGTAGAATACTCCAGTCTGAAATCCTGGAGAGCTGCAGTTAGTATCAACAATACTAATGCCTTCCTATTTATTTATTTAAAACCATTAAAAAATAATCTGCAGGAGAGTGCACTCAATTTCCCTAGCAATATAGCCACTTTGCAGCCTCCATAACCATGTTACCAGATCCCCAGGCCAGATGGCAAAGCCATGTTTTCAGGCCCTTCCAGAAGGCCAGCAAGGTCAGGCCAATCTGACCTCAGGGGGAATGATGTCCCAAAGGGTGGGGGCCACAGCAAAAAAGGCTCTCCTCTTGGGTCCCGTCAGATGACCTTCGTTTGCGGATGGGACCAGCAACGTGTCCTTCCTGCCAGACCTGATGGGGCAGATAGATGTGATTGGGGAGAGGGAGTCTCTCTCTCTCTCTTTTTTTTTAATAAGAATTTTATTAAGTTTCAAGCAAAGATAAAAGCTACAGGAAAAAAAAGAAAAAACTAAAATAGTGTAGAAACACAAGATAATTTTTTTCAAAATTACAAAAAGAGGTGACTTCCAACTTTTAACAGCAAGGATATACAACAATTTTCCATAACCAATCCCTTACTCTATATTAAACCAAAATCACATTATTTCTATAAATCATTCCATTGGCACATTATAAAAATCACTAAATACAGTTGCTCCCTCCCCTTATATTAAAAGAAAAAAATATAAACCACCTAATCAACTTCCCCCCCAAAGATAACATTTAATTATTTCCTTTCTACTACTATTCTATACATTCCTGTCTACTATAATAAAGATCAAACTAAAAAACATATAAATTGTCTGCCATTGTACTTGATAATACAACAATTTTAATAATCTTAATCATATTAAACCCAAAACCATCCAAACAGACATTTATTATTTTTTATTATACCTTAATAATCTTTATCCAAATCGTTAAAGATAAATGAAATCAGCCAAACCCTAAAAGCAATCCAGACAAATATTCTTAAACCCTTATCCCACTTCAAAATAAACCAGAGCATTTACACATCCCCACAATGCGCACAGAGCTTTTTTCTTTAAAAAATCGAACAGCCCAACTGCCCCCCTCAAAAACTCTGACTTCTCTTCAGGAGACCTCCCATACTGTACATAATAACCCCTTCTTTTCCATGGCATTCCATCAGAAGATCAATTTCACTTGTGGCTTGTAACTCGCTCTCCCCCTTAAATTTCTTCAACTCAACTATCCAGTCTTCAGCCAGCATTTCAACAGAAGTCCCGATCTCACTCTTAGAAGAGACATTTCTGTTGCTGTTAAATTCCTCAGTTTCATCCACGACATCCCCAACCAGATGACACATTTTAGACCTCATGTTTTCCACAATGTCCTGAATGCCTTGCATAAAAACTTGGTAGGAATCAGAAAGAATCTGTTTAAAATCTTGTTGGAAATGAGAGAAAGTCTGTTTAAAATCCTCCATGTCTCAAGCAGTAGATTATGGCACCCCCTAGGAGCTTAACCAGCGAAAGTTGAAGATATGAAAGAATTCTGAAATGTGTTTACATAAGCGAAAATGAGATATGCAGACTGTTCTCCAGGGAAAGTAGAAGCAGAAAACTGAAAGTTCAAATCAGCTGATTCAATGTGTAGGAAAATGCTAATATCTTCAAATTTAGTACAAAAATAATAACAGGGAGACAATTATTTACTCTCAATCCTCCTTAATATTTGGATGGAAAACAAAGTCCAAAACTTAAAAAGATTTTTTTTAAAAAAAATTGATCCCAAAAATAACGATAAACACCAAGGGAGCCCACTTCTCCTTGCTGTAGAAAGCCTCGCTTAGGGTTCACGTACTTAAAAGAAATATAAATTGGGTGATTTAGAAATGGGGTGGCCGGTCTTAGTGTCCCTTTAAGGCTACAGCGCGGCTTGGAAATGGTGATGTCCCAGCCTCCCGGCTGCTCTTACCAGTCGAACATGAATGCTGTTTGCGATCTTCTGGCTGCAAGCAGCTGTCCGGAGGATAGATGGGGTGATTCCAGGTGTTTTCCTTTTTACGGAAAACACTCCTGGGCTTCAGGAAAAAACTGCCTGAGCCAGAAAAAACTGCCGCGTTGTCAGTTCTGCCCGCTGAGCCCGCGGGCACAGCTGTTCAGTCCGCCATGTCCCCACCGGAAGTCGGGAGAGGCAGTCTCTCAAATAACTATGTTCTTAATAAGACCTTCAGATGAAGGTCCAACCCATGTACTCTGATTCAGCTGAAAGACTGTATCTTTGAGGATAAATCCAAGGGTAACAGAATAAAGCAGCTAGGCTAAAAGCTTGTCATTTCTAATCCAATACCAATAGTAGGAATGAAATTAGGATCTGTAATAGTTAATCTTTGGTCATGGCAGAATTGGATTGGATCCTAGCAAGATAGGGCAATAATAAAATCTTAGAAAAGCCTAACAATTTAAGATATTCATATGAGACAGCTATCAGTTTGTTATAGCCAAGTTTATAAAATTTATCAAATTTCATCACCGCCAATCTCCCTCAAAAGATGATCAAAAGATCAAATAAATGTCTTAGGAGTAAGACATCCAAAGACTATCTACACCTCAATTGCCGAATTAACAGGCCAATCAGGTGTAAGGTCAATACAGCCACCCTGGAAGACATATATGGGGTCCCCTCACCAACATTTGCCCAGACTGAAGAAGCTACTTGGATAAGCAGCGAAACGTTTCAACCAACAGAAAGAAATCCAGTTGCCATAACTCAACCTACAGACAATTCCACCTGGATGACTGAGAATCTTCATCGACATACTCAAAAGAGGGAGTTTGTTGATGACACCAAATTATTCCAGGTTACAATAACAAAAATTGATAGCAAAAAACTTCAAAAGGATCTCTCTCTAGTGAATAAACATTTACATTTAAATTTAATTGCAAAATCTTGAAAATTAGGGTAAAAATCGTGTGTGTGTGTGTGTGTGTGTGTGTGTGTGTGTGTGTGTATATATATATATATATATATATATATATATATATATATCCATCCATCCATCCATCCATCCATCCATCCATCCATCCACATACACATACACATACACATACACATACACATACACATACACATACACATACACATACACATACACATATATACTTGAATTTATATTAATTGCAGTCAGCAAGGAAAAGAGGTTTTGGGATTAAGATGGATAATTGAATAAAAACATTGACTCTTTCAGTGACTACTACAAAGGGTAAATCCATGTTAGGGTGCACTGGAAAAGCATTTGAAAACAGAACTTCCAGTATTGTGACATCCCTACACTTTTAGAATGTCTTTACAAAATCTGTGGTGTGATTTCACTTGAAATATTGTGAATGGACGACTGTCACATCTATGAGCTCAGTGGGGATGATAAAGGTTTATAAAATTAAACATGGTGTAGAGAAAGGGGCTAGAGAAAAATTCTTCCTATCTTAACATAATAAATATTACTGATGTCATCCGGTGAAGAATGATGGGAGATATGTAATCTTTCTTCAGACATAGTTACATCATGAAATTTCCTACCACACAATGACTGGTTTACACAAGACACTAAGACATAATTTTGCATGCTTGTTTTTAAATCAGCATTTATATGAACCCAGCCATTGTGGTATATGTATAGTTGAAGCACAGCTTAGAGCAGGCTGGGGAATTCTGGGAGTTGAAGTCCACCCACTTTAAAGTTGCTGAGGTTGAGAAACCCTGGCTTAGAGGAATGTGTGAAATAATCACTACCAAGAGCCATTAATTTTGACAGCTTTAAAAGGGAATTAGAAAAATTAATACTGCATAAGTCTATATAAACCTTCAGAATCATAGGCACATCTCTGAATACCAATTGCTGGGGAATAACTAGTCAGAGTTACTGCTTTCAGACCTTTCTGGGCATCTAGTTGACTACTGTAATTGTCGTGTGTAGATGCAGAAATAACACGCCGAGGCCTGGAATCTAGTCTCTAGTGTTTATTGCATACCTACAAGCAGAAATCCTGCTAAACTAACAGTGCCTGAAGATTCCCAAGTATATCAGCTCAACCTAGGGTGGAGCTTTCTTCTGACGTTTGGGGAAATATGCTAGGCTCTCTGAGCTGCGTGCTCGCTTCTTATCCAGTGCTCCGCCCTCCAGTCTGCTTCCCCCGACAGTAATTGACTGAATGAGCCTTGTGCCTAATCCCGCAGGGCTGCCCTTTATATTCAGAATTCCTACAGAAAAGATAAATAGTTTTAGGTCAGTTTGTTTTCTGGAGTTTATGCTGGAAAGGTTTGCTGATCCAGCTCATCACCAGAATTTATGTTCTGTTTTATTTCTATGTTTTGGTTGGTAAAAAATGGAGAAGTTTGCCAACTTAGTTTGGAATTAATCAAATGGCAGGGAAAGCTCCATGAAGATTTTTTTACCAAATGGTCCACTTTTGATGAAAAAACTGTTTCAAATGGTGCAATGGCCCCTAGGGGCGCTAATCTATCTGTGAAGTGGCAGACGGGGGGGGGGGGGGGGTGTCTCATGAGTATGCCTACTGCTGAGAGAGGAGCTTTGTTCACATAATATACTAATGGTTTAGTAGACCATAGTTGAGACTCAATCCAACTTTGGCCTACTGAGCCTATAAACTAACCACAATGGCTGGTTTTACACAACATACTAAGTTAAAATGTGGTTAGCTAGTTTGGTTCTAATGCATTGTGTGAATGCAGCCCAAAACCCCAAATTGCTGCTTGAAATAAATCCCCTTCCAATTCTGTTAAAGCTTTTCACTTTTCACTATTAGAAAAGCGCTGTTTCACATGACAGACTGGGGACCCTTTCTACCAAGACAACTCTCCATAAATCAATGTAATAAGTCTGTTGCTTTAAGTAGAAAGTTGAAGGATTTACTGTCACAAACAGATGGAAATTGTTCAGCCCATCTAAAAACACACTACAGCTGCTTCCACTCCTCCACTACCCACCTTCTCCAAAGATTTTGAAAGGTATAGTGTCCATATGATTAAGGTGATCCTTGGCTGTGTTTCCACAGTCCTTGCCTTATCTCCTTATGAGTCTTCAATTGCTATGAACTGAAAATTAATATGGACCCTACATCTGTAGAAGCAGTGTAGTTCTAGCAGCACCTACTTAACCTTCGCTGTTCCTGGAAAGTCAAGCAAGGTTGGATTTGATACTACATGGATGGGAGACTACCAGGAAATACAAGGATATAGACTAGACTATGAAGTCAGGAAAAAGCAGCAGTAGCAAACCACCTGCATACTGTTGACAAGAAAACCATATGGACATGCCCATGAAGTCACCAGAGTCAAGCTCGACTTAGAGACTTTAGCTCTGGATACCATTTAGGGGCGAGATAGACAATTAGGAATAACTACTGTCTTCAAGGTCATTTTTTCTGACTGCTATGGGAAAATGAGATGATAATAAAGGTAGACTTTTTGTCTGATCCAGTAGGGCTTTTAAGCTTCTTTAGTTTCAGCATCAGATTCCCATCATATCTCTCAGAACATTCCATCACCCATTGAAAAGTAGAGCATGTGCTTGGTACCTCCTGGAGAATTGGTAGCACAAAGGATTCAAACTTAATATTTGTAAAAGTTTCACACATTCAGTTCAATGGAAGATCCTCCCTCTGCTCAGTTTTGTGCGGTTTCCTTGTGTGTATGGATCACATTCGTCTTGAAAGAGGTTGTGATGTGCCCACTCCTTTAAACAGCTTTCCTTGGATCCGGTTGTATTTGGTAACTACTGTATTGCCCAGTACTTAACCTTCCTTTTCTGGGGAAAGCTACCAAGACTGCAGTTGATGTTCAGTGGGTCTGCATTTGAAAGGCACCTGGGAGCTTCCACTAATCTTGAATATATCAGCCCAGCTGGTATATCCCAACATGAGCATGTTACACTTGTGTTCTGGGCCTTGTGCTGTCTTCCTGTTGGCCTCTGAGTGCAATTCAAAATACTGATTTTGACCTTTAAAGCTCTACATGATTAGCTCCAAGGTACCTCCAGCTTCATCTTCAATCAGTCTTGACCTGCCTGATGCAGATTTCCCAGGAGAATCTGCTGGTTGTCCTCCATTTTCATGAGGTGAAAAAGCTGAAGGCTCCCAGACCCCGTTTCTCTGTTGCTGTTCCTACCCTGTGAAATGCTCTTCCCCTTGAGATATGATCATCCTATATTTTATTCGAATTTTGTAAACTGCTCAAAACTGAATTATTTAGAACAGTATCAGTTGTGATTGCTACCATCTGTTTATTTTTGTTTTAAAAATTGTTTATGATAGATTTTTGTATGTATTTTGTTATATGTATTTTCTAGGGTTTTTTTTCATTAATATTATATTGTGGACATTTTAATGTATTCAATGATCTTGTAAGCTGCCAATAGTTATTTGATTGTAACAGATCTAATAAACAACTAAACAAATTTGAAATGGAGAATCCCATATACATAAAAAGTCCATGTCTTTGTGTGCAGTTTGTGGTTGTGGCTTGCTTTTCTTTCAGAATATATATTTTTTATCTGTACAAATAACCCAACTATTTCTCAGCCTCTTGCCTTCAAAATTCTCTCCCCCCTGTAAAGCTTATGTTGCAAGAAAACAGCCAATCACCAAGATCTTCAGGGTGTTTTAATTTTCATTTCATGCACACGTGATCCATTACAGGGTGGATGTGAGCAGCTACTACAGACCATGGAGAAACGCATGATGGATGTTGAGCAACAATTGAGGCTTGTGAAACAGCTTCTCCAAGATAAAGTCAATCAGCTGAAAGAACAGGTGAGAATTCTAAGTGGTATATAAGACTAGGGTCAATGTGCATGATGCACAGGTGATTCCTGAGGATTCCTTGTGCAAGGTTTGGGGTAACATTACAGTCTAAGGTTGGGTTCACAGTAAGCCATAATGTTTGACAGTGTGTTGTTTGAAGCCAGCAGCACTATGGTATGTAAATCAGTTTATGGCCAAGCACAGAGATGCATATTGTTCCAGACAGACTCTGAAAGCCTCAGGGGTGCCCTCTCTTCCCCAGAGCTCCCAAAAGTTCTTACTAGATAGTAATTAGCCAGTTTGGTCTAGTGGTTAAGGCTCCAGGCTAGAGACCAGGAGACTGAGAGTTCTAGTCCTGCTTTAGGCATGAAAGCCGGCTGGGTGACCTTGGGCCAGTCCCTGTCTCTCAGCGCTAGGAAGGAGCCAATGGCAAACCAGGAGACTGAGAGTTCTAGTCCCGCTTTAGGCATGAAAGCTGGCTGGATGAACTTGGGCCAGTCCCCGTCTCTCAGCCCTGGGAAGGAGCCAATGGCAAACCAGGAGACTGAGAGTTCTAGTCCCGCCTTAGGCATGGAAGCCGGCTGGGTGACCTTGAGCCAGTCCCTGTCTCTCAGCCCTAGGAAGGAGCCAATGGCAAGCCAGGAGACTGAGATTTCTAGTCCCACCTCAGGCATGAAAGCCAGCTGGGTGACCTTGGGCCAGTCACACACTCTCAGCCCAACTCACCTCACAGGGTTGCTGTTGTGGGGAAAATAGGAGGAGGAAGGAGTATTAGGTATGTTCCCTGCCTTGAGTTATTTATAAAAATAATAAAGGCGGGATACCCCTTTGTGGGGGGAGATGGGTGGTGATAGAAGTTGGATAAATAAATAAATTAAATAAATAAATAAATAAATAAATAAATAAAACATTTTAAAAAATTGAATGAGACAAAAAAAGGAAAACATCTTTAAACAAAATGAAATCAAGCGTAGTTTTGTCCTGGTTCCATTCACTGCTCTTTGGAGTATAGTCACCACATGCTAATCAAAAGACCAAATGTGCTCCTCAGGCTCAGAAAAGTAATACATCCCAATCTTAGCTTTATTTGAAAAAAGCAGGTAGTGATGGTTTAGTTAAGAAACTACGGTTATGCAAACCATGGCTTAGTATAATGTGTAAATGCAGAGTGAGGCTTTTTGGGGTTGATGGCAAAATGTCTCATCCCACTCCTATGTGGCTACAACTAGGCTTCATAGTGGATGAGTCCCAAGTTATTTCATTCTAATTGTGTTGAATGATCATTTGCTGGCAATTTATTGTAGGTGCCATATTCTTGCATCAACACTTGTGTTAGAAAGGACACTATGGGGAGAAAATAGTAGCTAAAACATCATTGTTGTTGTTGTTGTTATTTACACACAATCCACCAGATAGGTCTGACTGGATTTGGTACTTTTGACTATTGGAACCTTCCCAAGGATCTAGGATAGTTAAAAATATCATTGTAATGTATGCACTGTTTCGACTAATGCAACTCTTTGTCATTGGTAAATTGAGATTCTACCCGTTCCTATTGTGTCCAAGTGCTTTTCCAGATCTCTTAGTATTATTATTGTTATTGTTATTTACCATTTGTCTATTAAATGTATTTAGAAACTGTACAAAAGAATGTCTATAGAGCCTTTGCAGAGACAGCTTAAAAAGTGATCCTGAATTTAGCCATAGCTGGAAAGTGCATGCTTTGTTTCTTTGTTTTGTCCTCTATGTGGAACAAATGCACTTTTTCTTGCTATGTTTCAGCTTGTAAAAAACACAAAAGCTGATGAAATGGTGAAGGATCTCTATGTTGAGAATGCTCAGCTGCTAAAAGCTCTGGAGATGACGGAACGGAGGCAGAAGATGGAGGAGAAGAAGAACTATCTGCTAGAAGAAAAAATAGCCAATCTTGGCAGGATAGTCAAGAATCTGACCTCCAGTGTAGGGTCAGCAGCTCAGCTAGGATCTTAGGGCCTTTCTCTATTTGCATTTAACTATGGTGCAAGCATGCCTTGGCAATTTATTTTCTGCTATGTTGCAAGGCATTACCTTCATCTCATCCCCAGCCTATGAGTGAAACAACATTAAGTCATGCTTAGCTGTACCAGTGTTAAAGTAGTATTTCCCGGCTTATTTTGACATTAGGTGCAGCTCAACACACATACAATCTGCTAGACTTTACTGTATTACCTATTACTTTAGGGAAAAGTCAGATGACAAAAATGACTTGAAACAAAGGCAATAGAGGTTGAATAAGGATGGGCAATTGGGATAGCAAATTTCATGCTGGTATAGTTTTCTGCAGATCCCAAAATGGGTGGATAGCACTTCAGGATGGGGAAAGTCCCCTAACCTAACTGCCTATTTATGCAGAACTAATGCACTTTACTGAAAGGTGAACATTTCATCTGTTTTAATGCTGCATTTTGATAATTGTGCCATCAGGGCTATTTGTTCTGTGCTCAAAAATAATCTCAATACTACTCTCGTATGCACAAAATTAATCCGTGTATGGAAACACACCAAGCATAACTCCCAAATGAAGTGCCTTACTTTATATTCGTTGGTTTGTATGGTGGAAAATTGCAAATTGGATAAACACTTGGAATGGTATGGGGGCATAGCGGCACCAGAAGTTTCATCTGTTATCCATCCACTGTACTACTGATTCACTTTCCGTGAGCCTTCTGTCCAGTCTCCTGAATGCCCAGAGCAGAGTGTGAATGCCAGCCCTTCCCTGAATCTTCCACCCTCTGCTGAAGTTTTAGAGATAGTTCTACAGTGAGCACACTTTGGAGGAAGCTTGAAAAAGTGCACATCCTCTCAGTTTCCCAGATCCATTAAAAGAAACAATGGTAGCACAAACATCATCTCTTTATGCCAAGTTCTAGGATAGAACACAAGGGGAGAAAGGTTAAGAAAGTAGATGAAAGTCAGAAATGGGGAGGAAAAATCAAAGGAACACCAGAGCAAGGGTCAGTGGAATAAAGAAGCTGCTTGATTCTTAAGGGAATCCACAGCTAGATCTCTTCACCCCAAAACTGCCCCACCCTCAAGATGTCTTAAAGCCAGTGAGACAGAAAAAGGATAACTATATGGAAAAGTTGTGACATAGTGCTGTATGGCACAGAGAGCAATGAGAAAGCAAAGAACTGCACAGTTCCAAGATTCTGATGCTATCTGACACCAGCAGTTTCTACAGTCAGCATCCACACTGCTGTGTTAACGGCTGGAGAGCAGAGGAAAAATTAATGTCTTGATTTGTAGGACAAGCTATTGGTAGTAGAATACATTCTTTGCATGCAGAACATTCCTCTCAAGAATCTTAAATTCCAATAGTATGTCACAGCTGCAAACCTTCATATGATTGTTGTTGTGGGTTTTCCGGGCGGTGTGGCCGTGTTCTGGCAGTTTTGGTTCCAAACGTTTTGCCAGTCGCTGTGGCTGGCATCTTCAGAGGACAGGAGCACAGCTAGAAGATTCTCTCTGTGCCCAAGTCATATGATTCATACGATTATTACAGCTTTTGAGCATCATGGCTGAGAAGTAGCTGTCCTCTACATACAGAGCTTTAATTCTGATGGTTTTTATTTTATATTTTTACTAACATTCTCAGGAATCCAAATTCCACATAGTGCTTTTGAAGAAAGTGGATTGCATTCTTAAAAAGAGCACTTCAGTTTGAAGCCGTTTTTCCTGCTAAAAAAAAATAGTGTGTGTGGGGGAACTCCTTTAAACTACTTTTTACAAATGAGGGCTGAAAATGATAGGTAAGTGAACTATTGGCATGACTTGGAGGGCATCATCAAACCCTGTTTTGGATAGCTCAGAGACTATGAAACTTCACTAAACCTTAACACATGGGGTATAATGACCTGGATAAAGAATGTAATCAGTGAGGCTAAGGTTAAGGCATGTTGTAGACCAAAGTATCTGCAGAACATTTAATTAGCCAACTGTGCCTTATCCTGTATGTAGCTGCTTCTACATGCAAGGCATCCTGATTCCCCTTCTGTAATGGGCCCATTCAGAATTCTGCCGAGGAAAGCATAGTAACCGCCCAGAGTCCCCTTGGGGGAGATGGGCGGTGATATAAGTTGGAAATAAATAAATAAAATCAATAAATAGTTCCTTCTAGTGTACCAAACAGTAGTCATTAGCATCAGAAAAAGGTCAGGGATCTCTATCCAAGCTTTGCAATCAGTTTGATACACTTGCTTTTTTGTGGAAAGAATTAACCAATCTTTGAAGTTCTCATTCTATAAAGTGCTGGCTAGAGTGGACAACCTTTTTGTGGACGGGACCAGAATTTCCTGGGAGAGGTTCTTCTTCCTTGGGGGGCATGGGATTGAGAATTTTGTAATTACTATTTTAAACAATATTTGACTATCTTACACTTTACATTAGACCTCCTGATTCTTTCCCACCTCAAAATAATAGAAAACCATGCTAGTAATTTTCAGAAATTGTGATCAGAGATGGATATACAGTAGGGGCTACAAAAAAGGAGTTCAGGAGTCCGACTCCTGCCGTTGAGCAACTTACCCCAACTGGATGCAATCCAGATGTTTTAGGACCCTTTAGATTCTTAGCATAGTGTCTGGGAATGCTGGTTGGAGTCCCAATGTATCTTGAGGGCATCAGGTTGAGTGATGGTGTCTCCCACTTCTCTGAACTTTGAACAATAGCTCCCAGAAGGTTGCATGTGCTCAGAAAATTGGGTGATAAACATGGTAAATTTGTCATGCAAACACAGCCATTTTCTCCCAATTTTGCATGAGGCTGAGGAAAACCAGGCTCAACTAAAATAGAGCTCTTTTTTCCACTTAGTTTTTTTCATGGAAATGTATCAGCCAAGAGCTGCTTCTCTAAGGCAAGCCTGCACAACTTGTAGAGGCAAAAGGGCCATGCTGATACCTTAAAAATAATTGTGGGCCATAAAGGAATAGCTGGTGCATGATTAGCCGTTCGGCAGCTAGTGGCAAGGCAGCTGGCAGCGTCCGTGAGGCCTGGAGGCGTTGGAGGTGCTCGCCAGCGTGTCTTTTGGGTTGAAAGTGGATGCGAAAACCTAGGCAATGGCAGCAAATCCTTCCTGGCAGTGGTGACGCTTGGCAGCAGCGGATTGGTTATTTTTCAAAAAATGCCGATAGGCCACACAAAGTTGCTTGGCAGGCTGCATGAGTCCCACGGGCCATATGTTGTGCAGGCCTGACTAAGGCTGATTATGATTGACCATCAGAGTTTGTCAGTTCTGTAGGTCAGTAATTCTGGGCAGAAGTCAGCATCCTGATCCACAGTAAACTCTAGGACAGGGTTTCTCAACCAGGTTTCCGTGGAGCCTTAGGGTTCTGCAAGGGGTCACTAGGGGTTCCCTGGGAGATCACAGTTTATTTAAAAAATTATTTCAAATTCAGGCAACTTCACATTAAAGAGCTAAGTTTCATTCTTTATTTTTAGTTTAAGAACACTGTTAATGCATATATACAGGCCTACGCATGAAACAAAGATAATAATTTTGTAACTTCTGGCCTATATTTGAGCCTGAATGTGCAGGGGTTTCCTGAGGCCTGAAAAATATTCCAAGGGTTCCTCCAGGGTCAAAGGGTTGAGAAAGGCTGCTCTAGGGAGTCAGTCTCATTCCACCACTCCTGGGAATAGATAAGGATGCATTTCCCCCCATTCCTCTCTTTAATTCTCTCCCCTCTGCTTCCTATCTGTTTGCAATGCAAATTACCTGTGTCCCTTCAGGCAGGTGGCAACAACCAGTATGATAGACTGGCTAAGATGCTAGACTGAGCACAGAGACCTAATCCATCACCATCACTCCCATCCACGGGCACTCACCCAGTATCTTGGTCTAACCTACATCACAAGGTGATTGTTGTGAGGATAAATTGAAGGTAGACCCCAATGCCAGTAACAGGGAGGGAGGGAGGTTCTCAAATAATTTACCCTCCCACTTTCCACTGGTCTTCTTCAAGCCTTCCTCATCCTAAGAATTGATTCTTTTCCCCAAACACATTCATTTAATGTACATGAGTAAGGTTTGGCTTCCTTTTTCATTCCCACACACATCCTCTCAATTTTATACTTGATAATTCTGTGGGTTTGAAACCCTCCTCCAAGAGAGATGACTGATGCCATTTCTGCATTCTTTGGGGCAATGGGGTAAGGCATTTTATTTGCCAGACAGCTTATCTTGCTATGATGTCTCAACCTGCATCATAGGACTTTTATAGCTGCCTCTCAGTTTCATTAATTGAGATGAATGTTGCCATTTTATCAAATTTGTATTTGATATGAATATTTTTTTTATTTGTGCCTACTGTACACTGCCCTAAAACCAACTGGAGGAAGGACAGTATTAAATATTTTTAAATACATAAAATAAACCTTGGTTCTTATATTGATGACCTCCCATTTTGCAGCAGGAGCCTCATTCCACTCCCATTATTTCTGCCCTCCCTTCACAGAATTCGTATTTCATGACCCTTTGATTAAAGCCTCTTCCTTGGGTACATCTGCATGGTCAGACATGCACACAGACTGGATCCTGCACCACCACCAATCTGGCACTGAAAAGTACAGTCTCCTTTGAGTTCAGCTCATCTTCTAGTGACTTCATGGATGTGTCTGTGTAGTTTTCTTGACAACAATATGGAAGTAGCTTGCCCTTGCTTTCTTCAGGGATGTCTTTGAACCACCCCAGCACCACTTCAGTAAACCACATCACTCAGAGGCCAAATGCAATGCTTAGCATGAAAAATGTTGTGCGTCCCTGACAGAAGACATATTGCAAGTACCTTTTTCATGCTAGGCAGAAGCAATCATATTAGGGGCAAGAGTGTTTTTGCTCTCAATATTTGAATCCATATTGTTAATTCCACAAAGCAAGTTCCTAACTACTCAGCGTCTGTATCTGACTACAAACACTCCCCTCTCCCTGGAGCTCTTGCCTTTTTCCTGACCTCAGCTCCAAGATGGGATCAAAGATGCAAGGAGTACAAACTTTACAGTACAGCAGTGTTTTTCAAACTTAGCAACTTTAAGATGAATGGACTTCAACTTTCAGAATTCCCCAGCCAGCATGCTGGGAGTTGAAGTCCACACATCTTAAAAGCTGCCAAGGTTGATAAACACTGCATTAGAGCATCAGCCCTAGCTGGGTGAAAGCTAAACCATGGCTATAATTGCACATCACACTGGCTGGGTTCACATTTCTGGGGGAGATGGGCGGTGGCAAAATTTGAAATATAAATAAATAAATGAAATATAAATAACACATTTAACCTAATCATTAACCCATTTTCTGGGGTTGAACAATACACTGAACTATATAGTAAGCCAATGGTCTGGGTTCACACAAACCAGTAAGCCCCCCAAAAACAAATTAAGATAAAACCAAACAAGTTTAACATGTTTGAATGCAGCTGCTAGGTTGTAACTGACACTGTCACAGTGTGTGTTGTGCTTTTGCAAGGGTGACAACTGACACAGAAAACAAGGCAGTGGAGGCTTTTATGTTTTTTTTACTATTTACAGTGAAGCTATGTACAACAAGTATGTACAACACAGCCCCAGTGTTCACCTGGTATCAGGTTTCCTCCTAAGTCTCCCTCCCAGAGACTCCCTCTCCCTCTCCCCCTAGCAGCTTTGTTTTCCTCCCTCTTTCACTCCAACCCCCTCCCCAATTTCTGGGCTTAACAAGAGAGAGTGAAAAGAAAGGAATGGGGCTGGAATTTTATTGTCCTGTGCTCAGCACACAATTTCTCCTGGAACTGCTCAGCTGAACACTGGCTCCTCCACTGGGGGAAGAACCTCTCTCAGGGCCTTCTGCCCAGTCCTTCCCCAGAGACCAGGGCTTCGCCACTGACAGCCAATCCCCTTCTTCCCTTCTGGGGTTTTGGGTGAAGCTGGGGCTCCCTCCTTCCCCTCTGGGTCTTCACTTCCATTCTTCCAGGGAAGCCACCCCTGGACCTTCTCCCTTCCCAACCAGGAACCGACAACTGCTCTGCACACTCAACTTCTTTCTCCAGCCACTCTGTGCACAGACTTTCTCTCTCCTCTCTCTCTCCAATTTTTAGTCAGGCCAGCAGCATGTCCCCAAGCAACTGAGAAGGTGGAGGGCCCTCTCAGGGCTCTAGTCCCCAACATTTACATACCAAGCTGGACCAATGGGACTCCTGTCACAAAATCTCACCACAACAGCTCATCAGCTCTCATGATAGCACAGCTGCATTTCAAGGTCAAAACTTAAGCCACTTCTCCCCTTTTACTCACACCATATGCTGGCTCATGCCAGCAGAACAGCAGCCATGCCAGGCCATTAAAACCCATATGCCACACCTGCTTAAGTGTGTTGTATGAACACAGCCAATAAATCACAAACTAGACAACATTTAGCCTAGCATGTTATGCAAACCCAAATCTATGTGATTCGTTTATTTTAGTATGTGAGAACCCAGCAAACGGGGTTACTTGAGTTAATCATGGGGAAGTATGTAGTGCAAACACAGCCAGGTTGTAAAGCAAATGCAAGCTTCAACTGGTGCAGAATGCAGCGGCGTGGGCAGTTATGTGTGCCCCCAGAACAGCACGTCACACCTCTGCTCCGCGAGCTGCATTGGCTGCTTGTTTCCGGATCCAATTCAAGGTGCTGGTTTTGACCTTTAAAGCCCTTCATGGCATGGGGACGGGTTATCTGAGGGACCGCCTCCCCCCAATTACATCAGCCCGTCCCATTAGATCCAGCAGAGATAGCATGCTGTGGGTACCATCAGCGAGGGACCTACTTTTGATGGGTCCCAGGAGGCAGACCTTCTCTGCCGTGGCGCCCACCTTATCGAACATTCTCCCCCTCCCTGAAGTCTTACCTCCATCCATTAATGTTCAGGAAGTCCCTCAAGACCTGGTTATGTCACCAGGCTTGGGGGTCCTGGAGAACCGGCAATATTTTAAGATGGCTCCCTTATTGTGGTTTATTTTCTATTTATTTATTTATATGGCTGTTGTGGGTCTTCCGGGCTGTGTGGCCGTGTTCTGGAAGTTGTGGAAGTTGTGAACAGTTCTTCCACAACTTCCAGAACACAGCCACACAGCCCGGAAGACCCACAACAGCCATTGAACTCCGGCCGTGAAAGCCTTTGACAATACATATTTATTTATAATTCGATTTATAGCACCGCTCCATCTCCCCCATGGGGGACTCTTATCTTGGTTGATATGTGGTTTATATACTTACTCTCTCTCTGTCTATGAAGGTTCTCAGTCATCCAGGTGGAATTGTCTGTAGCTTGAATCATGTCAACTGGATTTCTATTTTCTCAGTGGAAACGTTTCGCTCCTTATCCAAGGAGCTTCTTCAGTCTGAGCAAAGTTGGTAAGGGAATGCTAAATATGTTTCTAGGTAGCTGTGTGACCTTACACCTGGGGCTAGGTCATGGTTATATTGAGATGTTATTTTAAGTCCTTTTATCATCTAAAGGAGGATCGTTAAGATCACCATGCTGCTGTTGAGCTTGTGAAATGGTCTTAATCTTCCTAGGCACAGAAGACAAAGCAGGAAGGAAGATGGGGGAAAGATTGTGCCTGAGGCCCCCACCTCTATTCAAGGAAGGATTTTCCAAGTTGGCATAAATAGATTCCTTGACCCCTCTCTCAAACCACCTATCTTCTCTGTCTAAAATGTGAACATTAATGTCCTCAAATGCGTGTCCTTTTTCCTTTAGATGAAGATAAACTGCTGACTCTGGTCCTGTGGTGTTACTTCTCCTGTGTTGGGCCATCCTCCTGTACAAAAGTTGTTTGGTTTCTCCAATGTAGAGTTCAGAGCACTCCTCACTGCACTGGATTGCATAAACTACATTGCTTTTCTTGTGTTTTGGAGTTTGATCTTTGGGGTGTACAAGCCTCTGTCTCAGTGTGTTGGTGGGTTTGAAATATACAGGTATGTGGTGTTTGCCAAATATCCGTTTTATCTTTTCAGACACGCCAGCCATGTAGGGAATGACCAGGTTCTTTCGTTTACTCTGAGTCTCAGCCCTATTTGTTACTGTTTTAGGTCTGGTAGATTTAGATTTAGACCTAAAACAGCGACAGATAGGGCTGAGAAAAAGGACACTCATTTGAGGACATTAATGTTCACATTTTAGACAGAGAAGATAGGTGGTTTGAGAGAGGGGTCAAGGAATCCATTTATGCCAACTTGGAAAATCCTTCCTTGAATAGAGGTGGGGGCCTCAGGCACAATCTTTCCCCCATCTTCCTCCCTGCTTTGTCTTCTGTGCCTAGGAAGATTAAGACCATTTCACAAGCTCAACAGCAGCATGGTGATCTTAACGATCCTCCTTTAGATGATAAAAGGACTTAAAATAACATCTCAATATAACCATGACCTAGCCCCAGGTGTAAGGTCACACAGCTACCTAGAAACATATTTAGCATTCCCTTACTAACTTTGCTCAGACTGAAGAAACTCCTTGGATAAGGAGTGAAACGTTTCCACTGAGAAAATAGAAATCCAGTTGACATGATTCAAGCTACAGATTACTCTCTCTCTCTGTTTTGTATTCTCTAATTTTTAATAATATTTTAATTTTTAATAAGGATTGTCCATATTTTTATCATGATTGTTTTTATAATGACTGTTTATATTGTTGTTTTACTTGATTGTTGTACGCCACCCAGAGTCACCTCTGGTAAGATGGGCAGCTATATACATTTAATAAACAAACAAACAAACTTTCAATGGTCCTGCTCACAAATAGGCATGCATAAGTTATCAGTCTCACTTGGAACAAATAATGACTGGATTCACACAACATATTGTCATAATATGGTTTGCTTGCAGCTTAGTGTGTGGTGTGCACCCAGGCACTATGGTTAGTAATGGTTTATGGTTTGGCATGTTGTGTGAACCCAATCAATTATGGTTTATTCAGTAAATCATGGTTACACAAACTGACTTTGGATTTTATTCGAACACAGTCAACATCTTTAATCAGCCCAAGCATTGGTACAAGATGCTAAGATTGTCTAAATTTTAACTGGACAACCCATTTGGTTTATAGTTCAATGTATTGTGCAAACACATAAAATGAATCAATTCAGAATCAGATTAAGTGTGTTGTGTGCAAACAGCAAAGAAGTCTTCAGAGTAATATAGATAAAGACTAGGCTGCGAGAGTTGACCACTCTCTAAAACCTGATACATAATTAACAAATATCACACAGCCACAGGTGTTATCACTGCTCTCTTTTGCATGGTCTCATCTATACACCCAGTTGCATGGCAAAGCCAAGCCATGGAACACTCTTGTGATAACTGAAGGAATTCTGTCCCTTAAGACCTCAGGCAGGGTATACAGTAATGCAACAACATGTCCTGTGAAACCATTTCTCTAAATCTGTTTTCATTTAAATTGATAATAAACTACTCCAGCAACAGTGGTACCTAGCACATCTCTCTACAACAGGGCTTTCCAAAGTTTTCCCGCGGCGGCACACCAACCGCTGTTGGTGTGTCGCCGCGGGAAAACCCAGAAATGCCGCCATTGCGGCAGCGCGCAAAAACCCGGAAGCGCTGCTGCCGCTTTCAATTTTTGCGCGCCGCCGTTGGTGTCGCCGTGGGAAAACCCGGAAGCGCCGGCATTGCGGCAGCGCGCAAACCTGGAAGCGCTGCTGCTGCTTTCAGTTTTTGCGCACCGACGTGGCTGCGGCGCTTTCAGATTTTCGCACACCGCCGTTGGTGTGTCGCCGCGGGAAAACCCGGAAGCGCTGATGGTGCGCCATCAGTGCTTCCGGGTTTTGATGCGACACATCTGGGCCCCGCAGGCGACACACTTTTGTGTCGCGACACACAGTTTAGAAAGCTCTGCTCTACAAGTTGAAAACTACCACAGGGCAGGAGCAACTCTTATCCTCAGGACACTACATTTCTTTTTGCAGGAACTTAAAAGTAAAGACTCCCTCAGGGACCCATCTGTATCATTTTCTTGGCAGCAATGCAAATGTGAGTTCCCACTGCTTTCTGGGAGGCCTTTTGTGGCTGTTATTTTTTTTGCCCACCAGCAGTGTTAAAATCTCATTTCAAAAAGTCCGAATCTTCCTAGTCAAACCTACAACCCTGGGTCTTCCTGTTGGTCTCCCAACCAAGTCCGCCAGCTGTTGCCATCAAGTGCAGGTAGGGAGCTAAGTGTGTCCTGTTTTCTCGGCTACAATGTTGTCCTCCCGACGGCACAGATTGAAAAAACTACGAAGGATTGAAGTTTGAGCAGATGTGCACAGCCTGTCCCACCTGCACAGGTGCGTAGCTGCTTCCAACTGCCACCAAGCTTAACACGAGGGAGCATAAACCCTTTTCCTCCAAGCCACGCGGTGGCGCACTCCCAACCGCGAGTTTTGTTTTGTTTGTGTGGGGGGGTTTTTTTGTGCCTTCGAGTCAGTGTTGACCCGCAAGTTTTTTTCGGAAGTGGTTTGCCATTGCCTCCTTCCTAGGGCTGAGAGAGAGTGACTGGCCCAAGGTTACCCAGCTGGCTTTGTGCCTAAGGCGGGACTAGAACTCACGGTCTCCCGGTTTCTAGCCTGGTGCCTGAACCACTAGACCGAACTGGCTCCGCGAGTTACGCCCTCCATAACTTCCAGCTGCTCTTCCTCCTCCTCGTCGTCAGCTTCCACGCTCTCAGCGCTGGCTTCCCATTGTTCCTTGCGCGGAGCAGCCGCTGTTCCTCCAGATCGGGCTGTGGGCGGGAACGGAAAGTTTAGTCGGGAGCTTGCGAGCGAAGAGGAAAAGGAGCGCGGGCCGGGTGCGCGCCTTAGAACTCTGTCCCACCCATTCAGCCCCCCCCCCGCGCGGGACAGGAGACGTGGTGCGCGCGCTTGGCGCTCTGAGGGAAGGAGGCGACGGCGGAGGGCGGCGGCGATGGATCCTGACCGAGAAAGAGTCGCCCGGGGACGGCGGCGTTGGTGGCTCCTCCGGCGGCTGTGAAGGGGCGGCGGTGGGGAGGGGGATGCTGTCCCGGAAGAAAACGCGCGCCGAACTCTCCAAACCCGGCGAGGTGCAGGGCAAGTACGTGATCAAGGAGACCAGCCCGTTGCTCCGCAGTGAGTTGAGATCTGGTCGGGGAAGGGGAGCGGCGAGGGAGGAAGGAAAAGGGGGGGAAAGAAAAAGCATTCTCTCTCCAGAAGGGAAGAATGGGCCGTGGGGGGCGGGCGGGAAATCTCGAAATCGCGAGGATGCTTTTTCCAAAGTGAGGATTGGCTTTAAGACAATGGTGGGAGAAGAGACCCAGCGGTAGGTTTACATCTCAGACCTTGTTTGCAAGCTTTACTTCAGCCAGTTTAGCTTCAACGTTTTTTAATTAGGGGCAGCAGTTTCAAAAAGAAGTTTCGCTCCAGCAGATCAAAGCAAAAAGGGTTGAGATCTTTTGGAAGATCTCTAGATAAGGTTAGAAGATCAGTAGGGGGTGCTGGTTTTCACTTGTCTAATTATAACAACAAATAACAAACTACTCCCATTTGACCTCCTCAATTTAGGCTTTTTTTTTTAAGTACCCTTTGGAGGGGGGAACCCAAAGTAGGGTATTTTGTGAAAGGTCTTGTGAACTTGGTCCTGGTACTGCTGGCAAATACCAGGGCTGAGATATGCTCATTGACACTATTTTTCTTAATTCTCAGCATATGTTTACTTGAAACAGCCAGTGTTACATCGCTGTTTCATATGTTTTGGGGCCCTGGGGGAAATAAAGTATATCTGGCAAGCCTGAAATCTATCTACCCCTGCCAGAGCTCTCAAAGGCCCAGATAGGAAACAAATTGGACTTAAATCAGCTGTAGTTGTTGCTGTCTGTGCTCATTTCTTTAAAGAGTGAATCCACTCTTGTTCTGTTCAAAGGCCAAGTGTAGGCCATGTGACCTTATCACCTTATTATAATCTTTCAAAGATTATGCATGGTTCACCTAAAGCTTTCTAGTTTGGAGAGAAGACAGCTGTGCCTGTGATCTCATTCCATTTGCAGGGGGAGAGCAATTTTTTTTTAATAAATTGAGCGGGGGAAAGAGAAGTGCCGGTTATGATCATAGGTATTCTTCATCCTTCCCACCTTCTTCTCTATCATATCTAAATCTGACAGGAGCTCTCCTGTTTATGATATTTAGCACCTGGGAGGCTAAGGAGCAGGAATCAGTTCAAGATTTGAAATGACTTCTTTCTTCAGTGCAAAATTAAATTACAGAAGCCTACAGGGATTGATAAAAATTAAAAGACTCAGTTAAAACCAGGGAGGGGAGAGGTTAGCTATTATGTTTGAATTAAATTTTCTTGCCCAGAGGTGATATACTTGAGAACCTCTAATACTAGCACAAAACAAGGATGGCTTTTATCTCTTTTCCATAAACTATCAGTTGCCTTGCAGTCAATAGAAATAGACTTTGGTTTTATCTAACAAGGTAAACTGTTAAATAAGCAATAACTATTTTTATTGAAATGAGATTCATTGATCAAAAGAATCCAGGTGGGGGCCGGTAATTTCCCTTGATTCTTGGAGTCCTAATGCCCTGAAAAATAGTTTGAGGTTATGGTCTGAATTAGCCAAACCTTTTTATTTGAAAAATAAATCCTGTTCATTGAGAAAGATGTTACTGCAACTTTCAAAAAGCCTGCATAGTATAAAGTTAAGATGTTGGATTTGAACCAGGGAGACCAAGTGCCAAACCAACTTGTGCTGGCTGACCTTGGGCCAGTCATTCTCTTAGCCAAACATCTTATAAGGTGGCTGTTATGGGGGAAATTAACAAATAAATAATGCTACTCCAAAAGCTTACTTAGATCATCCACCTGGATGACTGAGAACCTTCACAGACTTACTTAGATCAGTTTCTTTTATCTCAGAAAATTAAGTTGTATCTTGACTCAGATTTTAGGGGTGGTGGGAAAGTTTGAATTTGGTATAAAAGTCATGAAGTCTGTCTGGTCAGAGTTTAAACAGCATGTAGGAGAGGAGATACAGTACCAGAATTTCACATTAATTACTACCCAATGCTACAATATTTCTGATTCCATCTCTGACTGCCCTTAGGCCTGGTGGGATAACAAGGGTTGGTATGCAAACTTAGAATGTGGCTGTTTTCCTGCTGATAAGTGAAAAAGAGAGGCAGAATGAGACACGTTTAATATTAATAAAGCTAGAAATAGGTTTAGATCAGGTATAGGCAATCTGTGAGTGCAGGGCTGCATATATTTATAAGGTCCCCTTTTTGCAGCTCTCAGACTTCCCTCTGACCATCATTGCCTGAAACATAGCATAATTTCCTACCATTTTGAGGGGACAAATGGATGAAGATTGTAGGGTATGCATTAAAATGTCATATTATGGGTAAAAAGGAAACCCACCACCACCACCATTGGTTTACAACCCTCAGTTGCCCCTCACAAATATTAAGTTTGGCCTATGGCTTTAAAAAAGGTTATCCGCTCCTATTTTAGAGTAAGTTAATCAGAAGCTAAAATGATTTGACTTAGTTTTTGCCTTAGAGAAGGAAAAATAAAGGTTTTCTTACCACTCTCCAAACTAGCTCCCTGAGCTTCTCTTATTAAACTATTTATTTTATTGCTGTTGTGCTTAGTTCAGATAAAACCAAGGGCAATTAGATTTGGGTTCAATTTGGGCTCACATGTGGAAAAAGGTCTTCTCTACACTGTTTGTTACCAGGTTACGAAACGTGAAGAATCTAGATAAAATTAGTTGAGCAAGCTTAACACTGGATAGATCTAGTTATTGTGATGGAGGGGAAATTAGGGCTAGTTCGAGACCCTAGCCCCACGTGACAGAGTGAGCTCCCGCACTCGCTCCAGCTCTTGACAACCTAGCAATGCATGCAAATGCAAGTAGATAAATAGGTACCACTTCAGTGGGAAGGTAACAGTGTTCCGCGCATGTCATGCCGGCCATGTGACTGCGGAAGCATCTTCGGACAACGCTGGCTCTTCGGCTAACAAACGGAGATGAGCACTGGCCACTAGAGTCGGACACGACTGTGCGGAGGAACCTTTACCATTAGTCTAAGACAAGGGTCGGAAATGGCGGCTCGCGAGCCAGATGCGGCTCTTTGGCCCCTTGAGTGTGGCTCTTCCGCAGCTGAACTCACCCCCGCCCCTTCCACGTGATAGGCCCCCGCCCGCAAACCCTGCCCCCTGGATCTCGCACTGAGCGAGGCCCGGCGCAGCAGGGAGGCAGCGCCATCTCCAGCCGCAGCAGCCCCTGCGCGGAGAGAGACAAGCAGGCAGGTAAGTGGGCAGGCCTCGTTTCCCACCCCCATCATCATCTTCGTTCAACGCGGGCGGGCGGAAGCGGCCGAGGGGGGCGGGACCGGCGGCGGAGGCCAGGGCTGCCCGCTTACCTGCCTGCCTGCCTCTCTCCGCGAGGCCCCCTATCCGGCTTGGACCCCGGGAAGGCAGCGGGGGGCTTTGCGGAGGGAGGCAAGCAGGCAGGTAAGCGGGCAGGCCTCGTTTCCCACCCCCATCATCATCTTTGTTCAACGCGGGCGGGCGGAAGCGGCCGAGGGGGGCGGGCCCGGCGGCGGAGGCCAGGGCTGCCCGCTTACCTGCCTGCCTGCCTCTCTCCGCGAGGCCCCCGATCCGGCTTGGACCCCGGGAAGGCAGCGGGGGGCCTCGCGGAGGGAGGTAAGCAGGCAGGTAAGCGGGCAGGCCTCGTTTCCCACCCCCATCATCATCTTCGTTCAACGCGGGCGGGCGGAAGCGGCCGAGGGGGGCGGGCCCGGCGGCGGAGGCCAGGGCTGCCCGCTTACCTACCTGCCTGCCTGCCTCTCTCCGCGAGGCCCCCGATCCGGCTTGGACCCCGGGAAGGCAGCGGGGGGCCTCGCGGAGGGAGGCAAGCAGGCAGGTAAGCGGGCAGGCCTCGTTTCCCACCCCCATCATCATCTTCGTTCAACGCGGGTGGGCGAAGAGCGGCCGTGGGGGGGGGCGGGCGACGACAAGCGGCGTGCTTCAGGCTTTCAGCGCTGGAAGGCGGCCCGGGCCTCCTTCCAGCGCGCCTGGGCCTCGCGGAGGGAGGCAAGTCCAGCTGCCCGGGGTCCAGGGAGATCAGCTCCGGCGGGATCTGTGGCGAAGAGCGGCCATGGGGGGGGCGGGCGGCGACGACAAGCGGCGCGCTTCAGGCTTTCAGCGCTGGAAGGCGGCCTCCTTCCAGCGCTGAAAGCCTGAAGCGCGCCGCTTGTCGTCGCCGCCCGCCCCCCCCACGGCCGCTCTTCGCCACAGATCCCGCCGGAGCTGATCTCCCTGGACCCCGGGCAGCTGGGCCGGGTGGACGCCGTCTCCCGCCCGCAAACCCCGCCCCCTTCCACGTGATTGGCCCCCGCCCGCAAACCTCGCCCCCTTCCACGCGAATGGTCCCCGCCCGCAAACCCCGCCCCCTTCCACGCGATTGGCCCCCGCCCGCAAACCCCGCCCCCTGGCGCTCTAGCATTTCAAAATGTGCACGAACATGTCAAAATGGCTCCCGGCATAAAAAGTTTGCCGACCCCTGGTCTAAGAGAATCACTGCCAGGAGTGGAGAATCTGTTGCATTTCAGATGTTGCTGAACTCTGTCTTCTAGTAGTTTCAGCTTGCAGTTATGCAGTATCCGGAAGGTTGCAGATTCCTTGCTTCTGCTGAGGCCTGAGAAGTTGTTATACCATTTTCTACAGCAAATTCTCATAACTGGAGATTTTAGGAATTACAGCCCCAACATAAGGGCACTATGTCAAGCAAGTTCACCCTAGAGTAAGATTTATGGAGTTGCATAGAAATCCATATCGGCAATATTCATAAGATAACAGTGGTAACACATTTATATCAAACACAAAATAGTCTGTGTTGGTTGTTGTCTCCCCCCACCTCAGTGTTTCAAAATACACTAGCCTGCACTGCATTATTATGACACACTGGAATAATACGAAATAATTATATAAATTTATAGAAACTTGAATTACATAATGTGCCAGTATCAGCAATGTTTCATGCAGCTTGAAATTCCTTAATTTCAGAAATAGACATGGATGACTATCATGTTAAGCCATCATTTGGTTGTTTGAGTTTGCCTTAACCTGTTTTATGGATGTACCCATAATTACTTACTACTGATGTGCGAGGCAAGCCACTATGAGATGTTTAGGAAGTGCTGAGTGTAAATGCAGTCTATGGGCAGACAATGTTTACAACCATGTTATATTGAACAGTGAATGTACATACTTCAGGAAGACGCTACAGTGTAGCTATCTAATGTCTAAGTAGACCACAATTCCACGTATATCAAAAGTATAGGTTCTATTTCAGAACATCCCACAAACTTCCTGAACATAATCTTTGGCATTTATGCTTAAGTAGACTCATAAAGAGGCAGTGGAACACTTTTGACCCTGGCCATGGTATTTATTCATGAAGAAGTGAAATAGATTTTAAGATGTTTAAAAATATATAGAATTATCTTACTCTAAATAAAATGACATTAAAATTTTGCTGAGAACTTTGATTCTAGCATTACATTGTAAGCTTGAAACAAAGTTTAAATACCTTGAGGTTTCTGCCTAGAGTGCTGTTGGAATTGTGCAGTTCAGGGCTCATAAAGAAGCAGTCCTCTTCAGGGCTGCTATCCTTCTGTTTTAGAGTGTTTAAAATTTAACGTATCCACTCTTCCCTTGTTAAAATCTTTAAATAGCCTAAGTTGCATGTATTTATTGTTGCTATAATATTCTGCCACAGATCTGATGCCTTCATTCATCCGTCACGGTCCAACCATTCCAAGACGAACAGATATCTGCCTTCCAGATCCAGTGTCTTCTGCCTATTCAGCAAGTGGGGATGGAGCCCTTTCCAGAAATCAGAGCTTCCTTAGGACTCCAGTGCAGAGGCCTCCTCATGAAATAGTACGGCGGGAAAGCAACAGGCTATCTGCCCCCTCCTACCTTGCCAGGAGTTTAGCTGAGGTCCCTCGGGAATATGGCTTATCTTCACAGTCCTTTTTAACAGAGGCCAACTCAGTTACTGAAAATGGAGATGCTGGATCCCGTTACTATTTTGGCCACTTTTATAATGATCAAAGACGACATCAACTGGGGGATCATGTTCAGGAAGAATATAGATACTATGAACATAATACTGACCTCATCCAGAGGATGTCACAAAATCAGGGAAGACACAGTTCAGGCAAGTATCATTGGGCTTTTTACACAAAAACTGCAATTGGAAAGCATAATTCTCTTTTTTGCTCTATGTAAAAAAACAGCATCTGTACAGTATTTTTTATGCTTTTGCTAGTAAAATTCAGGATGAGTGAACATGTCAACATCTGTAGCTGCCTTGCATTGAGTCACGAAACAGCTGTGGCCATGTGTAATTACCCCTCGTATTTTTCTTGACATTACCTTGACACATTTGGCTCAAGAATCAAATTATTATGGAAACAGCAAACAACTTGGGTGACAGCTGTGAACAAGAACAATGTCCGAGAAGTGTGCAAGCGGGTCAGAACTGAAGGGCTTATGCATTTCCTCCACTAATTTGGTTAAACAGAGTTGTTCTCAGAGAGCTGCTATGATTACCATCATTTAGTGAGCCAGCCCATGGAACTAGCTTTTAAGAGGACCCATATAGAATCTCAGCAAAAAAAGCCAGCTCTGAAGGGTTCCTTCTCTTAAGTCCTTTGTGTTTTGCTTGTTGGTATTTGCCTGTCCTTAAAATGGGGTTTATCAATCTGATTTAAATTCGTTAAGCTAAGAACCAATGTAAAGTTTCATCTATTCCACTAGACATGTTAGTGATTCTTTCATCCTGCTGCCTCTACAGCACATTTCTTTCTTCCATTTGGGTAACTATGCACACTCTCACTTCAGTCAAAGCCCCAAGTCACCAGCCATGAGCCCCATGGCTGCCCACTCCTCTCACCATCCTTTGCAAGCGTGCAGTATCCTCCTCTGCATTCCCCTTTCCTCAGATCCCTCTCCTGACTCCTGTTGTAGAAGGCAAGAAGCAAACCACTTAGATATGATTGTGACACCTCCCTTCAAACCAGGTCAGAGAAGGAAGAGGGGGAACTGTTCCTAGATGAGGAAGAGAACCTGCAGGCAGCCTTGGAGTCTATCAGTCGAAAAAGTAGATTTCCATGACTGCCCAGGAGGTCTGTAAATTCCTGGGCCTGGAAGAACCAGAACCCCACCTCCCTCCCAGACCTCTGATGGGTCTGCTGGCAGCAGAGGTTATCCCTCTGTCCTAGCAACCCCACCACCTCTCTTTCAACAAGAAGTCCCTGAAGCATAGCGCAAGCCCCATCGGCAATGGGAAGTGTTCCTTTCGTGCTCCTAAACTCTATACTTTTCCTCATCCAGTTTTAGACCTGCTCAAATCCCTCAGTGGATCACTCTGTGGCAACCCTGGTTTCATGAGCTATCCTGAGTAAACATCCAAACCCCAGGAAAATGGAGAATTTGCAGTGCAGAGCACATGAGGCTGCAACTTGAGCCAGAAGAGGTTCCCTGGCTACATCAGTCTTTTGTCAGTTTTTTTTTTTCCTGTAGGCCAGACAAGCGCAACCCAACCATCTGGAGCATAGGATGTTCAGTTCAGACAAACAAATTAACCAAGCTGGCTATCTTATATTTATATCTTGTATTTATATTTGATATATTATTTATGGTTTTATTATATTTTAAATTTTTTATTTATTTTTATTTATTTTATTTATTTATTTATTTAATTTATTCCCCGCCCATCTCCCATACAAGGGACTCTGGGCGGGTTACAATAATTAAGACTTAAAAATTTAAAATATTTAAAACCATACAAAGTAGAAAATGTATAAAAATAAATCAAATATAAAATAAAATAAAATAGGATCCCAGATGGATTGGAGACCGTAGCATAGGTCTTATTGCTACGGGGCCAGCCAACCCCAGGAGGCACTACCACCTCCGTTGTCCCAGGCCAGGCGGCAGAGCCAGGTCTTAAGGGCCTTCCGAAAGGCCAGGAGTGAAGGGGCCAGTCTCACCTCCGGGGGCAAGATGTTCCATAAGGCGAGGGCTGTCGCAGAGAAAGCACGCCTCCTGGACCCCGCTAGATGGAATTCTCTTGTTGAGGGGGTCCGAAGCATGCCCTCTCTGCACGCACGGGTGGGGCGGGCTGACGTTATCGGGACGAGACGGTCCCTCAGGTACCCTGGTCCTATGCCATATAGGGCTTTAAAGGTAATCACCAACACCTTGAATTGGACCCGGAAGCAAACTGGCAACCAATGCAGCTCGCGTAGCAGAGGTGTTACATGTGCCGATCTTATGGCACCCGTAACTGCTCGCGCCGCCGCATTCTGTACCAGCTGAAGCTTCCGGATACTCTTCAGGGGTAGCCCCATGTAGAGCGCATTACAGTAGTCTATGCGGGAGATGACAAGGGCATGAGTGACTGTTCGGAGGGCCTCCCGATCCAAGAAAGGGCGTAACTGGCGCACAACTCGAAGTTGTGCAAAGGCCCAACTTACTTTACTTTTATTGTAAGCCAGGGGTCCCCAACCTGTGGGCCGCAGCCAGTTAGGAACTGGGCCGTGGGGCTCCCGCCTGCAAACTCCGCCCCCTTCCATGTGATTGGCTCCCGCCCACAAACCCCGCCCCTGGTGCGCACATTTGGCTCCCGCCCGCAAACCCCGGTCTGCAGAAATCCCGCCCCCCGGTCCACAGAAAAATCAGTCCCTGGCGCCAAAAAGGTTGGGGACCCCCGTTGTAAGCCACCCAGAGTCCCTCTTTTGGAGGGAGATGGGCTGTGACAAAATTTGATAAATAAATAAATAAATCTTCATGGCAAATGCTAGTCTGGATAGTGCCCAATTCTCAGAGGCTTGGTGGCTAATATAGCTACTAGAAGCAACTATGATTGAAGAACTGGAGCAGACTCTAAATCCAAAACAGTGCGTTTATCTGGTCCATTTGGTGTAGTCTAATCTAATCAAGACCAAGCACAAAAAGAAACCTCTGTCCTTAGTTTTGGTGGGTTGGTATGTCCCATTTCAGAATGTCCTGACTTCACTGTAGGAAAACAGGATATTGGGCTTACAATGAAGGTTCCTTTTCTACATCAGAGACAGGGCATCTAGCCCACACAGGAATTATTAGGGGGGGGGGAATGAAATGTCTATGGGGGAGGGCATTTAATTAGAAGATTTCTATATTGCGTCAATCCAAGGACTCTAGACCTATACAGAATTCATCTTTCATGTCTCTCATTCCTATCTTTTTCACGTTTTCTTTGATCTCTCTTTCTGGGTTATCATTTCAAAACAGAGAGATCAGTTACCTCATCATTGCACAGCAAGCAACATTAGAAATACTTCTAGTCCTACCTTTGGAGCAAGTGCATATAGAGACCCAGGGAGATGGCCTTGAAACAAATACTCAGAAACCGTAATGTAAGCAATGAGGATAGAATGGGAAGGGAGATACTATTAAGAAGAGACTCAGGATGACTCCTCCCTGACTCACTGGGGTATAAGAGGGAGAGGAGAACAAGCACAATTAGACTTGCAAGATTTTGTTATTATAGCCTATCTCAATAAAGTATAGTTCTGGTCTTCCTGTGGATTATGTTTCCTGACCTGGTCTATGTCAAAGGGCTGACAGTGGGAGGGAAATGCCCACTTCAGGATACCTATTGCTACTATAGAAAAAGGACCTCTGTGGCAAGTCCAATGTAGCATTTTGGTTTGTTTGGGAAAATATACTTGGTATATATAGCATACTCAGATTGTCAGGTCTTGAAATCCAATTATGTCCATCTCTTTCCATTGGGCTCTGATCATCTTTCCCTGCTGATTCAGAGAATATAAGTTTTAAAGAGCATGGGCAGGTTTGGTGTCACTGGGGTCTCTGTTGCCGGAGTTTGGGGGTAGGAAATACTGAAATGAGGAATGGCAGACTTCATGATATCCTCAGGAATTTACCCTGTGGCTGAGACACCCCAAAATATAATTCCATGCTGAGCATTTATTTTATTTATTTTTCAAATAGCAAGCTTAAACTCTTTTTCACATTTTGTAGAGGCAAAAGTTCTGAAAGAGGGCTTTCAAACTAATTACCACACACTTACTGACTGATTTTAGTGGAGAGGAGTTTTACCCAATTACCTTAGTCCTTATTTTGAAACTCTTCTCTTGCATCAGAAGACATTTTGGTATTCCCAAGAACTTAACAGCTGTAGGTTCTATGCATGAATTATTCTTAGAGTACCCTTAAATGAATGGTCTTTTAACACTTCAGTCAAAATGCATCTCATAGATTCTTTCCCTGAACAAGATATTTTCTGGTGAGAAAAAGATTGGAGAAAAACAGGAAACTTCTCGTAATAGGATGGGTTACAACTGGAAGATGATGCAATTCCCCCACCCCCATAACATTCCTCGAATGAAGTTTTTGCATACCAGAAGTCTTGTCTGGAAGCATCCTTGGAAACTTCTCATTTAAGAGAGTGGGGTTGTTCTAAGTCAAATCAAACCAGATGCTCATGCTTCTGTCTCCAGGCTCTTCTCTCAGATTCACTATCTACCAAGGAAGAGAGGAACATGTGTGTACAGCCACCATGACTCTAAAAAAAGCTGGAAAATCATACTAAGCTAATTAATGGACCACCACTACCACACATCCCAAAAAGCATTTACATCAAGTGGTGTGTTGATGAGTAGTGCCTCATGGTGGAGTGACATAGAGTTGCAGTATTACTGAGCAATTCTGTCTGGGTGCAAATGAGTTGATAACTGTTTCCTGGAAGCAGTAATTCATATAAACAAGGTATTATACTTTTTAGCCACTCAGTGGTGTCATGCAGTATCTGCAACATGGTTGCACTGCCCCTTCATGACGACTGTAATGTATAAATTACTTAGATAAGTAACGTTTTTAAAACATTTGAGATGATCTTCAGAAAGTTTGTTTTTTTATTTTCTCAAAAAACATTTAGCCAGTGATAGGCTTTGATCAAAGGGTTGGCTGTCTTCTCTTTTCCTTCCCAGTTGGCCCAAGAAGCTGAGAGGGTCTCTCCATTCCTGCCAGCACTTAAAATAAGCCAAATTCTCCTTAAAATCAAATACTTGGAGAGAAACTAACAAGGGGTCATGTTGTCTTTGTGGCTTGATAAAGTCCTGTAGAGAATAAGGAAGATGACCTTGACAGAAATATGAAAAAAACGTTACCTCGGTAAAAAGGGCTGAATTTTTTTTAAAGTCCTGAGGTAATATTCAGAAGCGACTCAGGCAATGCCACCCTGATTCACAGGAGTATAAGAAGGGGGATGAGGTAAAGCACAATCAGACTTGCAATTTTTTATTATTATTATTATTATTATTATTATTATTATTATTATTATCAGGCTACTTTTAGACTTCCTGTGGAATTGATTTCCTTGGTCTGGTCTACTTAGAGGGGCTGACAAGTCCTCACTTGTTGCTGGACAAGAGTAGTAATTTGACCCGCTCTACAGTGACAGTCTCTTTCAACCATCAATCTTTTCCTCTGGAAAACATGAGCTAGCTAGTCCTCTTGTTTAGAGCAATGGTGCAGAACATCATTTCTGCAGGTAGCAGCTAGTATTTTCTTTGACTCCTATTATACCTTCATCCTTTCCCATATGAGAGTGATAGAACACAATCCCAGGTTCAAAGTGATGAGATAGTAGATGAGAACTAAGAATCTCCTCTGCCTGTTAACTTAGAAAATTGATGCTGTTTGGAGTAGAATGGAGTAAATTAAATTACAGGAAGTTTAGTTAAGCCAATGCTGACACTAAGGAAGCTTTGTATATTCCTTGGAAATATCTTCTCTGAGACTTCATGCCTAGAACCAAAGGAAACTCAACTTTCATTAATCTATCTTTTAATTTCTTGGAAAACTTTGATTCCAAGTTTTCTGACATCTTGGGAAACTAATTCCACAATAAAAACCCTTTTGTTTCCAGACAATCAGTACTATATGACATATGACCCCGAGTATCTATTTTTGTTTTCTTTATTGGAAAACATTTGAACTGGAAAATTTGAATACTGCTCTTTAGCTGCTCATTTATCTAGTTTAGAAGATATTTTGGCCATGTCATTGCCTTCACATTGTCCTCTATGTTATTGAGTCTTCTCATGAGTGAAGGAGGGTGTTAACAGCTTTAACAGCTAAGAGCAAGCTTGTGCTAAAGTAAACTTTGATTCACAATTGATTGGCCATATGGTCAGCACCTGGCTTACACTGGGCTTGGAAACTACACAGATTTGGGCTTGGTTAGTACTTAGAGGCAGAGACTACCAGGGAATACCTGGTGTTTAGGCTAGGCTGGGAAGGCGGCAGTGGCAACTCTTGAATGTACTGTTACTAAGAAAATTACATTCATCTGACAATAAAGTCATCAGAATTTGAACTGACTCAAAGTAAAATTTAGTTTGGAGCCTATTACAAAAGAATTTCACAGTTTATTGGTGAGTGCATGTGAATTTCTGAAAGCAAAAAGAGCATGAGTCAGAGATGCTCTCTCCAGACAGGAACATTTATGTGAGGAAACTGTAAATCTGGATCCAAAGGTAGTATATTATGGAACTGATCACAATCTTCTGCTGCTTTTCTGAGGAAAAAAATTACACTGTTAAATATTATTTGCTTTATTGATATCCTGTTTGGCTTGGTTTTCCAGGCATTGGAAGGGTTGCTGCAACATCATTAGGAAATTTAACAAACCACAGTTCAGAAGATTTACCTCTCCCTCCTGGTTGGTCAGTAGACTGGACTCTTAGAGGAAGAAAATACTACATAGACCACAACACTAACACAACACATTGGAGCCATCCACTTGAGCGAGAAGGGCTGCCTCCAGGATGGGAACGTGTTGAATCAGCTGAATTTGGAGTGTATTATGTTGACCACATCAATAAAAGAGCACAATATAAACACCCTTGTGCTCCCAGGTAACATGCTTGTGGTCTTCACTATAGAATTTTTGAATAGAGAGAGATAATGGTGCTGCAAGCTAATCAATTTCTGTATTGCATGTATGCATGTTCACTTATTTTTAACTTATAAAGACTGTCAGAATAATATCAGCAACACTGGATTTTTGCATGTTTGTTGACAAAGCTTATTAAAGACAGTCAACTATGGGTATATGCAAAGCATTCCCGCTTAGCATAAAGCTTCATGAAATATCCCATTTTGAATATAAAACTGCTGTTTCACATGCAAGATGGGCTGTTTTCTGGCATTTTTGGAAACAATTGAAGCTTAAAACTCCATCACACACAAAAATGGAAAATTTTCAAACATTTTAATCAACTGCTGGATAGCAAATAGCCAATACTTTATTAATAAGAGGTATTTATTACCATTCCCCCCAACTCTCTTGTAGTAGAGGAATGTAACAATTACATTCAAATTACTTCTACCTCTGTTCTACACAGAATATAGTTAGAAATATTTATATTTATTTATTTTCACTTGCAGAGAGAGTGAGTAGGCCAATACTCTCATTTTACAAACAGAAAATACTAAAATGGAAAGAATTGTGATGTGCCAAACCTAAATTAGAAAAATTGAACTGAAATGGATTCAGGGCTCCAGGTCTAGCACTGAGTTCAAACATTGTCTGTGTTGCAGGGCCCAGAGCACCACTTTTGTTCAGCATCCTCGAGTTGGGGAATTCTAGTCACACTGAAAATTGTATACATTTCCAGGAATTTCTGAGGAGGGGCACAATGTTTAGCTTTCAGTTGGCTCAAAATGAAGTCTTAAGAAACACAGTTAGAAAACAGAGCACTCAAGTCAAAATGCTCAGTTCCTGTTGTGGAAAATGATTCCTATTACATTAATACTCCTAGATTGATGTCTCTCTTTAAGTTTGATATTGTTATTGGTAATAGCGATCCGCGCACCTCATGCCGGCCACATGACCGCGGAAGCTTCTTCGGACAGCGCTGGCTCTTAGGCTAAGAAACGGAGATGAGCACCTCCCCCTAGAGTCGGACACGACTGTGCAGGGGAAAACCTTTACCTTTACCTAACCAGAGTTTTAACAAGGCGGATTGTTGATGACTGCTATACAGAGTTGCTGGGAGTTGGGCTGCATATACATTTAATACATCGTTATTAGATTATTAGTATTATTATGGAACTCCTTTAGATAATATATGCACTTGTGCATCTTATGGAAATGTTGCCAAACCTCATCAGTTGTTTTAAATCCTCTTGGGCAGAAATATTGGACTATATATTTGAATAATTTTTATGTAGACAGATGGGTAAATATGAGTTCAGAGAAATTAAAAGTCAATTTAAATTATGACTTAGTGGCAGAACTTAGCCAATGTAGGCTAATTCCCCACAAAAGCCAAGAAGAGTCAGATCTTGAGAGAGATTCACCACCAAACCTGAATGCTCTAAAAAACAATTCAGAAGGCACCACAAGAAACGACTTTCATATTGTTGCCCCAAACTATAGGAATGTGTGAATGAGTCACAAAAAGTCAAGCTTGATTTGAAAGACACTTTTCTTTTTACTAAAAAAAAAAACACTTTCCACAGTCTCTAATCACTTGTCTAAGCCAGAAAATCTGTGATTGGTCTTTGGAAGAGTCTGAGGCAGAATTTAAAGGCCAAGGAGCATCTGTCTAGCCACCTCTTGCTCAACCTAATGCTTTCTTGGTCACACATGTTGCTAGTCTTTGTTGTAAAAATATTTTCTGTCTGCTTTTTGTTGTGACTCTTTGCAGTGTTCCCCGCTATGACCAGCCACCTCCTGTGACATATCAACCACAGCCAGCTGACAGAAGTCAGCCTATCCTTGTACCTGCCAATCCATACCACACTGCAGAGATTCCAGACTGGCTGCAAGTCTATGCTAGGGCTCCTGTGAAGTGAGTATTACTAAAACTTTTTTTCTACGCCTAATGATAAATAGCTTTTATAGATTCAGAATATTGTGTTATGTTTGAATTACAACCTTAAAGCAGTGCTTTCCAAAATCCCGCCGTTGGCGACACATCAACGGCAGGGGCGCGCAGGGGCGGCCTCGTGTTTTGCGCTAAAACCTGGAAGCACTGATGGTGTGTCGCCACCGCTGCCGCACACACCACTGCCAGCGGCAGCGACACACCATCAGCACTTCCGGGTTTTGTCGTGACACACTAATGTGTCGCGACACACAGTTTGGAAAGCTATGCCTTAAAGATACTAAGTGTAGGTTACCAGAAGTAATTCTTCTCCCAGAATCAATTTTGTTGTAATAGAAAGTGTTAATTGGGTAAGTTTGTATTTCAGCATAGTGGTATAAATTAAAATGTTTATGACATATTCAGTGACATTAGTTAGCCCATAGCTTTCCAAACTGTGTGTTGCGACACAGTACTGTGTTGCCTGCGGGGCCCAGGTGTGTCGTGCGAAAACCCGGAAGCGCTGATGACGCGCCACTGCCGCCGCGTGCAGCAGCGGGCCATCAGCGCTTCTGGGTTTTCACGCAGCACACCAGGACACCGCCGTGGGGCACAAAAAACTGAAAGCGCTGCGGTGGCACACGAAAACCCGGAAGCGCCGTGGCGGCGGTGCGCGAAAACCCGGAAATGCTGTGGTGGCGGCACGCGAAAGCCTGGAAGCGCCACTACTGCAGCGCTTCCGGGTTTTCGCGCGCCGCCGTTGTTGTGTTGCCAATGTGAAAAGTTTGGAAAGCCCTAAGTTAGCCTTTCTCTTACATGTTTGCTTAATATCCTCTTGTATCTTTTAACAGATACGATCACATACTGAAATGGGAACTCTTCCAGTTGGCTGACCTGGATACATATCAGGGAATGCTGAAGTTGCTTTTCATGAAGGAACTGGAGCGGATTGTGAAGTTGTATGAAGCCTATCGCCAAGCCCTCCTCACTGAACTGGAGAGCCGCAAGCAAAGGCAGCAGTGGTACGCACAGCAGCACAGCAAGAATTTCTGAGCTCCTTTTTTGGCTTTGGACTTTGATGAAGGTTATCAGAACTCTAAGGGACTTCTTGCTCTCCTTAAAAAAATCGTGAATGAGTGCTTTGGTTAAAAAGGCAGTTTCGCCCTGGATCTTGCACCTTTTGTAATTATCCTCTTTGTGTATCATGTTTTTTTGCATACAAAATGTTTGTTGTATAAAAAAAGTTAGTTTCTTATTCTGAAAGCCACTGTTGAGGGAAAAGACAAGAACAACTTCATGATTATTTTGTCTGGCATGTTTTTCCAGCAAATGGTTTTACTTTGAAGAAGCAAGATTCCCTTTTTCAAATGGGAAATGCCATTGTAAGTTTTTCATGAAAGTAGGCATGCGTTTTTAAGAAATCCTAATTCCCGCTGCACAGCTGGTGATTCCACAGGTTGTCCTGTATCTGCAGGATAGAGAGAGACTTTTGGTGCTGCAAATGAGCTGGTAATGTTTGCAGCTTTAATATACAAGGTAACCACACAGGGCTTTTTTCAGTGGCTGCCTTCAGAATAATGGTTTTCTGTTTGACCCAAGCACTTAATAAATTACTGCTTTATTTTGTTCAACATTGTTCTGATTTGCTACTGGGCATTTGTTTGAGGAAATGCCATATGTAGGCTGGTGGAAGCAGTTTGTAGCTTTGGAAGTATTCTAGGCAGATAAGGACCCGACCAGCATTTAAGGAGTAACTGTAAACATGATGTTGGAGGACTGAGCTGTCTTGGCCATATGCAGTAAATCTTATCACGATTAGAGTAGCAGTGAACAGTTTTATAAAACCTTTATTTGGTGGCAAAGTAGTTTTATATTCAAGACTCCAGAGCAACTAATTTTCATCTATTGGTCATTCTGAATTGTTCTTTATGAGTTCTCTATGACATCTGTGTTCTGTAAAATAAACGTTTTTGTTTAAAATTTGTAATAGAATATAATGAGGGCTGGATTAGATTTCTCACTTTTTTTGTTGTTGCCAGCTTAGCGTGGAGGAAGAGGTGCGCTGTGGACTGGGTTGGCCCAAAATGGATTGCACTCATTACCCCATGTTGTAGGAATTTACCTTAAAATGCCTCTAGATGTGGTAAAGTAGGACAAAGCACCATTCATAGGCCTTGTATGTTTGTACAATATGCTTAGCCTGATTACTGAATTAACTCAATTTCTGGATTCATACATACCATGTATGAATGATTTATCATCTTTGGTTCTCGATGGGGTAGCACTGCCCCGTTCGGAACCAGTGCGTAATCTGGGGGTCCTTCTAGACTCACGACTCCTGCTCAAAGAGCAGGTGGCAGTCATGGCTAGGAGGGCCTTTGCACAACTTCGGTTAGTGCGCCAGTTACGCCCATTCCTGGATCGCGACGCCCTCCGTACAGTCACTCATGCTCTCGTCATCTCCCATGTAGATTATTGCAATGCGCTCTACATGGGGCTACCCTTGAAGACTATCCGGAAGCTACAGCTGGTACAGAATGCGGCTGCGCGGGCAATTTTGGCTGCGTCAAGATCTGCACATGTAACATCGTTGCTCCGCGAGCTGCATTGAGTGCCAGTTTGCTTCCGGGTACAATTCAAGGTGTTGGTTATCACCTTTAAAGCCCTACATGGCATGGGGCCAGAATACCTGAGGGACCGTCTGATCCCCATGTTATCGACCTGCCCCACCCGGTCATTCAGAGAGGGCCTGCTACAAACCCCATCAATTAGAGAATGCCATCTGATGGGGTCTAGGAGGCGGGCCTTCTCTGTGGTAGTGCCCACTCTATGGAAAACCTTGCCCCCAGAGTTGAGACAGATCTCCTCCCTCCCTTTAGGAAAGAGCTGGAGACCTGGTTCTGCCGCCTGGCATGGGAAGGAGGAAGGGATGGTTCCTCATGGGGGTGGCTAATCCCCTAATTTTATAATTGTCGTCCTTTTAATTATTCCATCACCATCTGGATTTTAGAATACAGTATGTATTTTATTGTATAACTGTGATTTCAGATATTTTAGACTTTATTTTAACTTATTTATTGTGAACCGCCCAGAGTTCCCCATGGGGGGAGATGGGCGGTCATATAAATTAAATAAATAAATAATAATTGTACCATAAGCTTCCCCAATTGGCTGAGTTTGTGTAACATACTGAGCCACAAAAATCTAACCAGGATTAATCCTAAATTCACCATATAAGAATTAAACCACACACAATCCAATTTTGATCTTTAAAAAGAATATGCGCAGATTTTTCCCCCCGAAAAGGGCTGCTGTTAGGGAAAGCAGAATGACAACTATTGCAGAGTAAATCAATCTTGCCCCTTCTGTTTAGAATGCGACAGGGAAGTTTCTGCATGAGCATTTGGAAATTAATAAAACAACAAATGGGTTATTGTCTTAGGAACAAACTTTTAATCAACAGTAAAATAATAAAAACTAGGAACACTCTTTATGCACTAAACAAAAATATATACAGTGGAATTTTCAGACATGTTAAAAAAGGCTTTTCCATCTCTTTAACATATCATAGCAAAAGAAATTTCTGCAGCTTCAGAGAAGGCAAATGAATAAGCTGGATGAAGAAAAGTGTGCATATCAAAGCCTTTATGTGTAAATTGGACAATGTTAAGATAATCCCGCTTACATAAGAGTACAGTTTATATCCAGACCATTACCCTTATTGATGAGATTTGCCTCTTAACATCCTCCAGGTGCTCATAAAGGTTTTAATTTGCATACTTACCTTCATCGAACTGCATGGCTGTGTCCATGAAGTTACCAGGAGTTGAGTTTGACTCAAGGGAGAGTCTTATCTTTTTTTTTTTCCCAGAAAGCCTGAGGCAGTCTGGATGACTCAAGGGGCTTGGATTCAGAGAAGCCCATACAAGCAGTTGTGTACATGATCTATCAACTGCACTGCTGCTGTATCCAGTTCTTGCTGCTTTTGGATGGCAGGGCTCAGCTGTGAGAAGAAAACCCGGTGTGAAAGGAGAAACAATGACAATCTCTGGCTCTGGCCTTAATCTCTTAAAACGATCTGAAACTAGGCAGCATTTTCTGGAGAACTAAGGAGTACTGAGCCTGCAGCAAAATTAAGTCACTGCCTCCTTTTTCAAAAGAAAATGACAGTCATGCTGATTCATCCACTCTCAAGCAGGGCATTGTCCAAATTAAAGCAGCCACACTTAAGCCATTGGTGCATGTGAATGGGTTATCAGTTTCCTCCATCTTCCATTTTGAGGAGTGCCAGAGGTTGGTACATGGATGCAAAAGTGATTAACATGTTTAATGATGTATTTCTTGCACCTCTGTGGAAAGCATCTGGATTACATGGTCTTCTTCTCTGTCCCTTCCTTGGGCTCTACCTTCTGAGCTGTAGGGAAAGCATGATGGTACAAATGTCTGTGTGTGGCAGCTGCACTGTAAAGTTTGTACAAAGCCTGAAAACCAAAACATAAAAAACTCAGGAGAGGGAAAATGCTTTCAGCTTCCTTCTGGCTGTCTACTCCTAAGCAGGCATGCCCCACGTATCCAATCCAGGTCTTGGTACATACTCTTATTTGGCAGAAATGCAGCAAAGCCAACAACAGCTTTTTAAAAATGTCAAGGCCTCGTGAATTGCTTGAAAGAGTATGATAGTTTCTAGATAACATTCTGAGAAGCCTAACTTTTCACTTCATCTCAAGCTTGTGCCTTGTCTTTTCAATTACTGATGGAATTTATGCAAAACATGAAAACACAATGCAAATTCCTCAGTTCAACTACATGTATCCCACTGGCTGTATAAATCTGCTTTTTGCCAGAGGAATTGATGTTTTAAGTTATTTCAGGGATGGTATTCTCTCGAGAGCTGACCTTGCTTCCTTTAGCATAAGAGACTTGGATCCTTTCCCAGCAAATATTACTGGGAAGAGCAGCAGATGTAGTGGATACACAGGCCACCACTGCTACACATTCCTCTGTATGGTCTGCTTGTAACAGCAGAAAAGGCCCTTGGCATGGCCCAACAGTTGACTGTCAGGCTGGGCACTATGCTCTGAGAGCCATATTAAGCAGGGTTTTTTTCTCTGATCTGAATTCCAAAACAAAGCAAGCAGTCAAATTCTGCATCTGCCTTCCCAATTCCAGCCCAAGATGAGAAAATTTTAAAACTAGTACAATAAAAGCCACTGAAGCCACATGAACCCACATGCACACATCATTCATATATGCACACTGGTGGAAAAGGAATTGCTTTTGCATAAAGAGAAATTGGCTTACCTCATTTGTATTTCCCTGCAGAAAAGACAGTTGCAAAAAGAAAGAGAAAGAAAAAAGAACGAACCAAGGTGAGAGAAAGAACACATGGTGTTCTTGCATTTATATTCCTGTTCCCATTTTATCCTGATGCAGTCAGGAGAGGGTGCATCCAATCTACTCTACCTCCCCTTCCTCTTGCTAACAACCTATGAAGTTACCTCATTTATTTCTCCAGCCACTGGTTCATTCAGTCAAAGCTATTTATTAGCAACACCATCCTTCTAGCTAAAGACTTAAGTTATGTACTGTATTGACTTAAGGAAAGTTGTTTTATCTGAATTCTAGATATTTGCAGTTTATCCTTTTACTTCTTTTGTGGTCTCTTGAACCATCAATAAAGGAGAGTGTTCAGATTGTCAGATTGTTAAATACATGCTTTTTCATGGTTTTTACCTTAGATATTTGGTCCAGAAAACAGTATATAAACCATATAAACACTTGAAATAAACCTAAGATCTGCAGACAAGAGTTCTACAATGCACTATGCAAAATATAAATATGCAAGGACTAAAACCCAGGATGCCTACTTCAACACAATAACATAATTTTAAACAAACCTTCCCAAACCATGTTGGATTACAACTCCCTTTGCCACAGCCATCATGTAACCGTGGACACCATCTGTCACCCTTACTTACTTAAATTGCAGAGATCAGTGGCACTTTACCAGGATCAGCCTAGGGATGAATTTGGACACAATCCAAATTCATGCATATACATTTGTTTGTTTGTTTCAGTGATGTTCCATAATAAAAATTCACCTTTCAACACCATCAAATTTGGAGTGATTTTTAAACCAATCTCAATTACCTACAAAGCAACTTGGCCAATTCAGGTTACAATAGAGGGCCAAGCAGGAGAACGGACACTATAATAACACTAGTCCTCACAAGAAGAAAATGTCAAAGCATCCTACCTTCTATCCTATGTTCCTATGCTTTAGTGCCATATGGGACTTAGACATGATTTTTGTTAAGGATTTTCTGATCAGAGATGCATTTGCTTTGAGATCTCTTTTACCTTAATTTAACCACTCAAGTGCCTGAAAAGATAACCCAGAACCTTTTAAGGCTGTCTTCTCCGTTCTCACATCTGGAGGGCAAATCCGTTCGGGAACACTAATCTGACCCCAAATTCCCTTCATATTGACCAGAAATAACTCTCTGTAGGGTTTTCCAGTCTTACTTGGGGAAGCCAGAGAGTGAACATTCCTTGACTTTGATCTTTTCATTACTATTATGATGCCTTCTAGTGATTTTCAGCCCTCTAAATCTCCTTCACAGATACATCTAACTCTTTTTAAGTAAGAAACTCTATGTGCAACTAAGTCTATTTCCTGTGATGCAAAAGCATACTTCCTTTTGTACTGCAAGCAAACCTTATCCAAACTGCTGTCCTCCCCATATGTTAGATTTCAGTTCCCATCATTCCCATTTAGTGTGGCCAAGTAAGGGAACTGAAGGCCGACATAGTTTGAAGGCTCTGGGTTGGAAAAGGCTGAGTCGAGTAATTATTATTACCATGTGAAATGTTAGTTCAGGGGTGCACAGATTTTGGAGGTAGCATGCAGCTCTAAGGTGCTGTTGTGTATGTCTGTTCTAGTGCCTACTGTCATTGGGAGTTGGGCGGCATACAAATTTAATGAATGAATGAATAAATAAATAAGATATTGCTTTGGACTTAAGAGAGAACCATCTACTGTATCTCTCTCTCTCCTCTCTCTCTCATCCCCTCTGATTCTGTAGAGAAGCTCTTCTTATATTCCAGAGTTTTCAAGCCCTTCTCTATGCTCCATTTTGGTCACCCTGCATTAAAACCCCACTCCCTTCTTCCCTTCATCTAGGGACTCTAGAGACTTGATGGGAATGCTGGGGTGAGGCTCAAGAAGGGTGAGTGAGCTCTTACCTGGTCCCAGAGTGCTGCAGCCACTTGGTCTATGACAGCCCCCAGCTCCCTGTACTCCCCGGAGTATCTGATGTATGCCCACGTGCAAAGGGTGATCAGAGTTAGCCCCATGATCATATTGCACAGACTGGCTATGATGTCCAATCCAATGAAGCCAGTGACGCCAGCAATGACATAGGTGATGAAGATGACAACAAAGAGGGTGGCTGGGGTGCGGGCAGCATGGAAGATGTTCTTGCTGTCATTGTGCTTGATGTACTGGACATAGAGCTCGTCAATTTCTGTCTCCAATTGCTGGAGGTAGCGACGGCTGAATTCCTCACCCCCCATCTTTTTTACACCACGGAACTGCCGCACTGCCTCTTCCTTGAGCTCCAGGTGTTTATTCTGGAGGTCACTGGGTGCAAGAAAGGGTTTGTCACCTCCACACACCTGAAGCAAGCGAGGAAAGCATAAAAAAAGGGTAAACCCCTGACTATAGAAATGACCAAAGAAATGTGGCACCCACCAGATTTGCTAGACTTCAGTTCCCAGAATTCCTAGCCAGTATGAAGAAAGACCATACTAGTTGGGAATTTGAATCCAATGCATCAGGTTGAGAAAGCTGGCTTATTCACATGTAACAAGGCCATCAACCTCCTGCTCAGTGCAGGAATTCCAAATAAAAGATCCCCAGTAAATGGCTATCTAGCCTCTGCTTGATTCCATCAAATAAAGGGGATCTTTGGGTAACTAGTTCCACTGTTGGACTGCCCTGAATATTAAAGTTTTTTTTCTTAATCTTCAACCAGACCCCACTTTTCTGTAACTTGAGATCATTATTCCATGTCCTTCTCTTTGGAATGAGAGAGAACAAGTCTTGATCTGCATGGCATCCTTTTAGATACATGGAATCTCCCATTATGGATATTATAGTAATTTAACATCCCCAGCTCCTTAAAACTTTCTTCATAAGACTTAGTTTCCAGTCCCCTGATAATCTTCATTGTCCTTGTCTGACTTGTTCTAGTATCTCTGAAACCTTCTTAAAATGCAGAATTTGGTAATGGATACAGTACTTAAGATGGGGTCTGACTAAGCAGATTATCTAAAATGAAGTCAGTTGCAACAGGCTGTTCTAAATTTTTGGTGGGATAAAATATTTCAGTTCAGATAATCACATACTATCTGATTGTGTTTTGTTAGTCATACTAGTCTGTCTATCATCTATCTATCTATCTATCTATCTATCTATCTATCTATCTATCATCTATCTATCTATCTATCTATCTATCTATCTATATCTATCTATCTATAATTTATTTATTTATTTATCAAATTTTTATCATCGCCCATCTCCCTCCACAGGAAGGACTCTGGGCGTCCCTCCTGTGGAGGGAGATGGACAGTGATAAAAATTAATCAGGAGTTGGTACTGCAGTGACAGTGGTCCCCTGTCCCAATTAAATTAAAATACATATTTTTTAAAAAAGAGAAAATGATTAAAATGGACAAAATCTTGCAACAATGGCATAAATTCCCAAGATTTCAGACAACTTTTGGGGACAGAAACTTTTGGGGACCAGACCATTATGCAACATTGTACAACAATGCCTAGGGGCTGAAAAGGTCAAAGGCCTCCTTCTGAGACCCAGAACAAATTTTTCCAAAATACATTGCTCTTCAGAAGGCACCATGCCTCCCAAGGCACCTTACATGGAATCAAGGAACTGCAGCTCCTTAGAATGGTGATGGGATGGATGAAATCTCAGACTTACCTCTTCCATTCGTTTATTGTAAGTATCTTTTGCAGTGGCAACAGCTGCTAGATTGTTTGCTTCTGCAGTAGCCTGTAAAAGCAGAATTGGGGAAGAGTGACAAAGAGGAAAAAAAGTTGCTATGGAAACAGGAGGCCATTGACAGTTGGAGAATTTTGTGAGTTTATTCATTGCAAGCAAGGAGGCTTTTCTGTCTAAGGCAAAAGTCTAAGTCTAAGGCAGGTTACCTAAGGGACCGTCTTCTCTCAGTTGTCTCTACCCATCCAATTCGGTAGGGCATGTTACAGGTCCCGTCTGCCAAGGAATGTCGGCTGGCAGGGACTAGGAGGCATGCCTTCTCTGCCGTAGCCCCTGCCCTCTGGAACATTCTCCCTTCAGAAATTAGGATGACTCCGATCCTGTTGGCCTTTTGTAAGGCCGTGAAGACCTGGTTATGTGCCTGGACCTGAGGCCCCAAGTGTGTTAAGGGCCCCGTTTCTTGGCTATGTTAACATCTATGGCAATAGTTTCACTCGGCAACCATATATATTTATTTTGTATTGTTTTAATTCTTTTATGTTTTTATGATTGTATGCCACCAAGAGTCATTTGTTGAGATGGGTGGCTATAGAAATCAAATCAAATCAAATCAGATCATAAATAAATAAATAAGGCATCAAGGAATCTAAAGTCAGAATCAAGCAAGCCATGTCAATCACTGGGTGATTTTGGATGGATCATTCTCACTCAGCACAAGAAAAAAAATTGCTGGAAAAAATGCTCTGCACATTTGTTGATTTGTTTGTTTATTTGTTTATTTTATTTTTCAAATTTTGCCACCGCCCATCTCCCTCAGGAAAGGGGGACTGGGTGGTTTACAATAGGAAACACATTAAAACAATAAGTATAAAAACATCTAAAATATAAATATACAATTACCACATATAAATATAAAAAGAATAAATATAAAATCCAAGTGGCCATAAAAGATCTAATTCAGTGAGGAGAGCCTGGAGGAGATGCAGGGATATAAATCTAAATCTATGTAATAAGCACACAACAGAATAGTACACAAATAGCTTCTCAGCTACTTGTACAGATTCCTTTGGGCTGACTCCCATCAGTCTGCCTTTTTCCACCCGCAACACTCTTTCTCTCCTAGTGAATGCAAATTTAACCTGGGAAGAGGTTGTTATTATATTAATTAAATACTTTCCACAAAATCTCTCCTCTAGTCCTCAGTTAATCACTAAGGAGCTGGTGATCAAGAGGGACTGCTCTTTTCCTCACTGCTCAGCCATTTTTCTGCTGCTCACCTAAGCGACGGAAAGGGGAGAAAAGCAGAGAGAAGGGAAGCCATGGGGACTGGCACTCCAGCTGCCTTAAGGCAGCAGTTGTGGAAATGAAGCAGAAATGCCTCTCCCCTCAACTTTCCCAAGAGATGGGACTTCAGAAGGGATCATCAGCCAGACCTTTGCAAGCTTAAGGCAGGCAGTAGATGGAATGGAAGGACATCAGGATCATCTACAGCAGTGTGTCTCAACCTCAGCAATGTTAAGATGTGTGGACTTCAACTCCCAGAATTCTCCAGCCAGCATGCTGGCTGGGGAATACTGGGAGTTGAAGTCCACACATCTTAAAGTTGCTGAGGTTTAGAAACACTGATCTACAGTATGTACCTTTCACTACGAGGCTGTGGTCCAATCAGATGGGAACAAGAAGGCTCAAAGGCCTTATAGAACTTCTCAACCAAGCATCTCCCAAAAGTGTTGAACTACAATGCCTATAATTCCCAGCCATCATGGAGACTTACTATGCCAAAGCTCTAGAAGTTAGTCTTCAACACATCTGGAGGGTACTAGAGTGGGAAAAGTTGGCCTAGAGACAGGCTTTGGACTCCTTCCTACTCCCTACCTTATTAGGGCGAAAGACAAAAATGCAACATGGACCTGGAAGAGGCATGATAAATTATTCTGACCAAGGTGCCTTGCTAAGCAGTAAGTATAAATACTTACTTTGTCCATTACATCACTTTATGGACATTTATTTTTTATTCCTTTGAAAGTAAACATTATTTTGTCTGTAGCTTGAATCATGTCAACTGGATTTCTGTTTTCTCAGTGGAAACGTTTCGCTCCTTATCCAAGGAGCTTCTTCAGTCTGAGCAAAGTTAGTAAGGGAATCCTTAAATATGTTTCTAGGTAGCTGTGTGACCTTACACCTGGGGCTAGGTCATGGTTATATTGAGATGTTATTTTAAGTCCTTTTATCATCTAAAGGAGGATATCCTTTAGATTTTATCATCCTTTAGATGATAAAAGGACTTAAAATAACATCTCAATATAACCATGACCTAGCCCCAGGTGCAAGGTCACACAGCTACCTAGAAACATATTTAGGATTCCCTTACTAACTTTGTTCAGACTGAAGAAGCTCCTTGGATAAGGAGCGAAACGTTTCCACTGAGAAAATAGAAATCCAGTTGACATGATTCAAGCTACAGACAATTCCACCTGGATGACTGAGAACCTTCATAGACATAAACATTCTTTTACTATGTTTTAATAAAATTAATATGTTCCAGTGTTTTTCAACATGCGGGTAAACCTGTATTCATTAGCAAAGCATCAAAAGACTGGTTTATAGTTTATTTTGAAAGCAAGACTGGATTGAATTATGACTGTTGTTACATATTTCTAACTAAAGGGAGATATCACTATGACCTCAAGGGCAACAGCTTTGCCCTCTTGCACATAGTAGTGCGCTCTCAAGTATTTTTTCGCCATCACTGTATTCAACCCCAGGGCTACCCTTCCCAAATTAATGGGAAGTGCTGGATCTGAGCATCTCACACACCATTAAGAGACTTGATTCACTCTAGTCATCTCTCATGATTGACAGGTTGGGAAAAATGATGCTTTCTCCTTCCTACAAAAGGGTATGTTCCCAACCCCCAGAATGTAGTAATTACCTGCAACATTGATTTTGGATGAGGGAGCTCTTCTCCTTGGTAGATCTTAATATAGGCCTGAGAAAAAGACAAGGAAAAAAAACCCAAGTGATATGGAACATCATTTAAAATCTGCACCTAAAATCTCGTGTCAAAAAAATGTCAAAAGTGTTTGTAGGTTCCTACTTATTGAGCTACAATATTAATTACTGTATCAACCATACAACTTATACTATGTCATGGAGGCAAAACCTTTGATAGTGATTCCAAGTGTATCTAAAAATGCTGGCTTTGATTTTTCAAGTTACTGAATGGGAAACCTGTGACCCTCTAAATATTGTTTAAGTGCAACTCATGGCAATCCTCATCACTAGCTATGCCAGCTGGAGCTGGTAAAATCCTAGTTCAGCAACATCTGAAGGGTCCTCCTTTTGGGGTTTAAGCTGTAAATCGTCTCTGGGGAAATCTGCTCCCAGAGAGGTCACTTCTGTTTCCCCATGAGTATGGCAAAGGGCTCTTAGCTACTGATCCCTACAAAAAGGATATTTCCAAGCCAGAAAGCCCTCTCTTACACTTGCAGCTCACCTTGAAATATTCCACAAGGCCTCGGCAGGTGATCTTATTTCCATTGATCTCCTTGACATCCAGGCTCTTGGGGCTCAGTAGCCATGGAATCAGGATTTTCAAGTTCTTGATGAAATCATCATCTATTTCTGTAAGGAGAACATGAACCCTGTTTATGAGCTAGATGCCTTTTGTATTGCAAACACTTGAAACCCCAAGAACTAAGGAGACCTGATAGTGAACCAATGACTGGGTACCTAAATAAAAACAATGAATTCTATATCAAATTATCCAAAATACTGTCTCCTCACTTAATGAGGACATTAATGTTCACATTTTAGACAGAGAAGATAGGTGGTTTGAGAGAGGAGTCAAGGAATCCATTTATGCTAACTTGGAAAATCCTTCCTTGAATAGAGGTGGGGGCCTCAGGCACAATCTTTCCCCTATTTTCCTTCCTGCTTTGTCTTCTGTGCCTAGGAAGATTAAGGCCATTTCGCAAGCTCAACAGCAGCAGGGTAATCTTAACGATCCTCCTTTAGATGATAAAGGGACTTAGAAATAAACATCTCAAATAACCATGACCTAGCCCCAGGTGCAAGGTCACACAGCCACCCTAGAAACATATTTAAGGATTCCCTTACTAACTTTGCTCAGACTGAAGAAGCTTCTTGGATAAGGAGCGAAACGTTTCCACTGAGAAAATAGAAATCCAGTTGACATGATTCAAGCTACAGACTCTATCCCAGTAATGTCACTTTATTACTGGACTGATCCCTTTGCAACCCTTAGCTTGAAAAATGTTTATCAACAAACGTGGAACTTAGGCCAAAAGAGTTTACTGCCTTTGCAAAACTTGACTCGAAGTCCCATAAGCTCAGAGGCCAGCTAGAATGGCACAATCAGAAACCTAACTCAACCATGAAATAAATCTTGTCCCTCTACGATGCTGCTATGTTGTTCTTCTCTTCTGTGCAGAGGTCATTAGGAATAACCCTTAAGGAATAACCTCTAGCAATGTTGAAGGTATCTGAATGGGTAAAGAGAAATTCTCTCAGAACAGCAATCAGAAGAGTACAAATTATGCATAAATCTCATCTAAGGAAAAAAAAAGGCACATGGATATAACTAATTAAGCAGAAAAACTGAGGACGAGCATATCTCCCTTCTGCAGAACATGAAGCCCCAACTGATCATAACTGGTCAGTTTCTTGCTATTGTGAAAACTAATTGTAACGGTTAGCTTAACCAACGCCATTATGCTTCTGGAAACTGCTTGTGAAAGGGAATTAGGTGAAAGGGGACTAGGGAACTTGATAAGGTGGAACAAGGTTTGTTTAGAATACCAGGAGTCACTGAGGCTGCTAGAAATGTAGATACAGAAACCTTGCCCGCTCACTAGGAGTTCGTTCATGCTTCCTTACTAGCTTTGCAAACCCTATATAATCATTGAGCTTGCAATGTGTGTGTGTGGATCTCTTCCCAGACACTCACTCACTGCCGTGATGTCTGTAGAGATTCCACCCAGCTTTGCTTGGCCAAATAAACACTGTTATTTTAACCTCCAAGCCTCGATTAAAGTCTCTATTTGGGATTCTGAAACTTGGGTGAAATCTGGACCTTACATAATGTTATCCCTAAAACAGGCCACACACACACCCCTGAAAACCCTGCCTCGGATTTGCCTGTGATGCACCTCCAACTCGGCAGCCCTCTATCCCACCTCAGTTTGGGCGCTGCTTGGTTTCCTCCTGATGCAAATGAACTCACCTCTGAGCTTCCCATCAAAATTGGGATTGGTAGCTACTTTCAAACCCGGATGAGGTAAAAGGGAACAGGAGATGTTGGTGAAACAGGAATGGATATGCTTCCGCACGTTCTGCAGCTCTTCATGCTGGTTTCCAGAGACCTGGGAACAAGCAGGCAATTACTCTTCTTTTAGGGGGACAAATAGAAATCTGTTGTTCATAACGGGGGTCCCGTTGATGCATCTTGGTAAACAAAAATAACACGGAGAGACCCTTTCAATGCACAGCCTGTAAATCAGTGTTTTTCAAACTTGGCAACTTTAAGATGTGTGGACTTAGCTCCCAGAATTCCCCAGCCAGAAGTCGGGGAGTTGAAGTCCACACATCTTAAAGTTACCAATTTAGAAAAACACTGCTGTAATCTGTGCCCTGGAAAGCCCCCCTTGAATCAAAGTCAGCCTCTTTATTGATCTTCAAGTAGGAGCCCGATTCCCTCTTTGGGTTCACCCCTCCTGCCACCACTGAAATCCCATGTGTAGCACCCAAGGCCAGAATTCCTCCAAATTGATTGAAGAAGGCAGCTGCCACAAAGGAATCCTCTCCCCATTGCTAGGTGGCTGGGGAAGGTGTTTAGAGTGCATTTGCACTGTCTGTCTGTCTATCATCTATCTATCTATCTATCTATCTATCTATCTATCTATCTATCTATCTATCTATCTATCTATCATCTACCTACCTACCTACCTACCTATCTAATTTCTATAACCGCCCATCTCCCTCCCAAGGAGGGACTCTGGGCGGTACACAACACATCATCAATAAAATACAATAAAAACAACAATAAAAATATAAATACAATAAAATGCAAGTGGTAGGTGGTTCTTACAGTGACGTTGAACATATTTAAAATATTTGAGATATTTGAGGTGGCTCTAGGGAATCAGCCATCCCCAGGCTTGACCACTTTCCTTTTTGCCCCAGACGAGATCACAGAGCCAAGTTTTTAATTTTTTCCTGAAGTCCAGGAGTGAAGGGGCCTGTCTTATCCCTGGTGGGAGGATGTTCCATAGGGCAGGTGCTACTGCAGAGAAGGCTCGCCTCCGGGACCCCGCTAGATGGAATTCTTTCACAGAGGGGGTCCGCAGCATGCCCTCTCTGCAAGATCGGGTGGGATGGGATGATGTAATGGGGATGAGGCGGTCCCTCAGATAACCTGGTCCCGTGCCATGTAGGGCTTTAAAGGTGATAACCAACACCTTGAATTGGACCCGGAAGCAAACTGGTACCCAATGCAGCTCACGGAACAGAGGTGTTATGTGTGACGATCTTGGTGCACCTAAACTGACTGAAAGGGGTCCAGATAATCTGTTTCATCCAGAATCCTCTGGAGCTGCAACACCACCACCTTCTCAACCACCTTCCCCAAAAAGGGGAGGTGGGAGACTGGACGAAAATTATCCAGTATAGTGGGGTCCAGCGATGGCTTCTTGAGGAGGGGGTGCACCAGCGCTTCTTTAAAAGCTGCCGGAAACACCCCCTACCTCAAGGATGTATTTACCATCGCTTGGACCCAGCCACAAGTCACCCCCCGAGCTGCTTTCACCAGCCAGGAGAGACAAGGATCTAATTGGCAGGTGGTGGCATTTACAGACCGGAGGACTCTGTCCACTTCCTTGAGACCAACAGGGTCAAACTGCTCCCAGATAACAAGATGTTACACAGATGTTTAAAAACAGGTTCATTAATGTGGCTTCAGATCACACCTCTACTGGCACACTGTCCTAAAGGTTTGTTGTTTATTCGTTCAGTCGCTTCCGACTCTTCGTGACTTCATGGACCAGCCCATGCCAGAGCTTCCTGTCGGCCGTCACCATCCCCAGCTCCCCCATGGTTGAGTCTGTCACCTCCAGAATATCATCCATCCATCTTGCCCTTGGTCGGCCCCTCTTCCTTTTGCCTTCCACTTTCCCTAGCATCAGCTTCTTCTCCAGGGTATCCTGTCTTCTCATTATGTGGCCAAAGTACTTCAGTTTTGCCTTTAATATCATTCCCTCATTCCTAGTCCTAAAGGTATCCCTCTCTTATTTCATCCATCACCTTTTGGATGAAAGGTCTCCTTTAGCAGTGACCATCCCATAGCTTGGAGGCAATCCTGAAAGCCCATTTTGCCATCTCCAGACTGGGCCATAATATTTGATAGCAAAATACCAATTTTTTAGAAGCACAATTTTCTGCCTTTTAAACTTTCTTTGGCCTTAAAAGGTGCAAAATAAGTGTATTAAGTTTTCACAAGGCCTAATGCAGTTAGTTCATACTTTAACCACCCCAAACCTTAAAACAAGCAACAATTTTGAGCCATACCCACCTGACAAGATCATCACACATCAATAGATGCACCCCCTACACTTCTTAGAGGCCAAAATCATCATCATCCTTGTGCGTCCCGGCTAAAGAAAATTGTCTACTCCTATGCTACTCACTGTGGGCCACACATAACTAGTCTGGAGAAAATGAGGCTGGAATAGGCAAGGTGATGATACAAAGGGTGTATCAGGGGTGTAACCTGTGTCAGAAGGACTGGGGCTAGGATTTTCCAGTTTTGTTCCTGTTGAGAGAAGCTGCATTTTTTCTTTTAAATGTATGAAGCCTATTTTAAGTTTGCATGATAGTTTTCATATATTTCCATCTCAGAAGTGCAGGAATTCACAAAACATTTTTGCAGTCATGCCACCAAAACTGAGTGCATAATAAGAGGGGCTGCAAGCACCACAAAAAGAGTGTGATGCACAGGTTCCCAAATGCCAAGTGGCCTTTCCTCTCTGCTGCTCTTCACTGAAAATTTTACAACAATTTAACCACCTTAAAATCGTGATTGATTCTTTTCTGCAGGAATGACTTTAATTTGATTTGTTTTTAATTTGATTTGATTTGATGACTTTAATCTGTGAGGGTTATTTCATTATTGTCTGACCTGATGTGATCTATATGGTCAGCCACTTCAACAGGTCTCAGTTAAACCGGAAAACAGGATAAGAGCATTTTGACTTAAACGCATCGAACTCTTAATACCAACCTTGAGACGCTTTTCCAAAAACTTGGCTCCACCTTCAGCCCCATAAGCAAATTCATAGGGAAAGCTCCAGTCGCGAACAAGGAAAATAAGAGACTATAAATACAACAAGAGAAATCAAGTACAAAGTGAATACAATGTGCAAGTGAGGACAAGAGTGCATTTATTTAAATGCATTGCTTGGTATGGAACAACAGTGTGTTTTTATCTGTTTAATGTTAGGTTTAAACAAATTCTTTAATTTTGAAGAAATCAGGTGATTTGTAGCAAATAATTTCTTCAAAATTATAAACATTCACAATTCTTATTGATTAACTTTCGATCCATGAATCTTCCAATGCTGTCCAATCAAGTTTCATTACTGAAAAGCAACCAATATGGGATTTTATTAAAACAAAATAGTTTGGCCGCTTTGATGAGATATACTTCTCCAAGGAAAATTACTACAGATAAATTGAACACTAGAAAATCACAAAGTATTAAAAGAATAAAGCAACAAGTAAACAAATAATAGCTGAAAAATCTGAATCAACAGAACTATGGTTTTCAAATCATGAGAATAATTCCAGTATATTATGCATCAATCGTGAGGGGCGTGGTGGCTCAGCGGTTAAGACGCCAGGCTTGTTGATCGGAAGATCGCAAGTTCGGAGGTTCGAATCCCTAGACCTGCGTGCGGAGTGAGCTCCCGCACTAGCTCCAGCTCTTGCCAACCTAGCAATTCGAAAGCATGCAAATGCAAGTAGATGAATAGGTACCACTTCGGTGGGTAGGTAACAGCGTTCCACACGTGTCATGCCGGCCACATGACCGCGGAAGCGTCTTCGGACAACGCTGGCTCTTTGGCTAACAAACGGAGATGAGCACCGGCCCCTAGAGTCGGACACGACTGCACAAATGTGCGGGGGGAACCTTTACCTTTACCTATGCATCAATCAGATCCCACCTTGAATACTTAATTGTATTTTAACCATATTCTAATTGTATATTAATTCAAATTGTTTAAAGATTTTGACGACCACGTTGCTGCTGCCTAGTTTGCATGGTGTCTTTATTGTGTACTTTATCATATTTTTTTGGATATGTTTTAACTCAAATTGTATTTTCGTGTGTTTGTGTTTATTGTAAATCTCAAAGGAAGCTGGGGCAGTTTAAACATTTTGATTAATTAATTAATTGCTTTGAGCCTCACACTTTGAAGATTTGGGGAAACTGGGTCAGGTTTAGAAAAGAACAACAAAGATGATCAGGGGACTAGAAATTAAGTCCTATGATAGAGACTGAAAATTGTTCATGTCGAATCTTGAGAAAATAAGAATGAGGGCAATAGGATTGCGCTTTTCATGGACCAAAAGGATGTCACAGGGAACGTTTTCAGGAGTGGCAAGGGGGACAGGCTGACATAAACAGTGTTGCAGCCCTGCCCCTTTTCTGTGTGTCATGATGTTGCACACCCGCCTAAAAGAGGCAGAGCTTATGATGCAAGTTCACAATGTGGTTTTCATCATTCTGGCAAAAGCAGCAAGATCCTGCAGATGTCATTGCTTGTCACCCGGAAGGTCAGGACCTGTTGTCTGTCATTCCAGAGGGCAGGACATGGAATTATGACCTTAAGTTATGGAATGGCAGGTTTTAATGGTAACAGCAGTTCCACAGTGGAACCAATTATGTAGAAAAGGGTGAGCTTCCTGGATGTGTTCAAGAAGAGGTTGGATAGCCATCTATCAGGGATACTTTAATTTGGATTTCTGCACTAAGCAGTGAGTTGAATTTGGTGGGTGAAATGGCTCGTTCCACAGATGCTGGAACGTGTCTATACAGAATAGATCAGAATTGTGCAGGAAATAGTTTTCTCTGTGCCACATTGTTGAAGTGAAAGTTGGACTTTGAATAAGCAGGATAGGAAGATAAATTATGCTTTTGAACTTTGATGTTGGAGAAGACTCCTGAGAATATTGTGGACAGCCAAGAAAACAAACCAATGGATCATCAAACAAATCAACCCAGAGTTCTCACTCAAACTCAAACAAATGACCAGCCTCAAATTATCCTACTTCGGACACATTATGCAAAGACCTAGCTCTCTGGAGAAGTATATAATGCTAGGAAAGGTGAAAGGAAAGAGAAGAAGAGGACGACCAGCAGCAAGATGGAGGGATTCAATTAAAGCAGTGGTGGGTGCATCATTGGAAGACCTAAAGGACTAGAGTTGAGACAGATTATCCTCAAGAAAATCTATGTATGTAGTCACTAAAAGTTGACATTGATTTGATGGCACGTAATCAATTGATCGATAAGCCAGCATTGTTCTAAAAAATCAACTTAAATGTAAGTATGAAGTAAAAAAAATTCAAACTCATCCCAACCATCTATTGGGCAGAATATTCCAATGATGTAGGACCAATACAAAAAAGGTACTGCCACTAGTATTTGCCAACAATGCCTTTTATCCACTTCCCATAGAGTAAATTACTGAATGCTGACCTTAATGCTTGTAGAAAGGAATGCAGAGAGTTTGTTCAATAATATCATACCAAGCCATTTAGGACTGCCAATTATTTTATTTCAAATTGAATCTCCGGGCTTCATCATTCCTTGATTCTTCGCAAATGAGAAAAGAGAGCTATATACCTGTGTGTTCTCCAAGACAGGTAAAGAAAATAAGAGCTTAGCAAAAGGCCTGTTCACACATGAAGCTGGAAGCCTCAACTGCCCAATAGCCTGTTCTTTGCCCGTTCTTTGCTGCAAGGTGGTTTATTGGTGTCATATGGGCTGGATTTGAGCCCTGAAGCACTACTAGTACAGTTAAAGGAAAGGCCACAGAACTTTAATCAAGATGGTAAACAATTTGCTTCCAGCTTCATGTGTGACTAATGCAAATGAGGACCCATACAAGCAGCTTTCTCCAAACTGACCGATCTTCTAGATGTATATAAACAGGGAGCAAACCCCACACTCACTAGCACTGATGATGTTACCTAGTCAGATAATGAAACGCCTGCAAGCAAACAACCAAGCTCAGAGAGCACCAAAGACTCCACAGTTCAACTCTGAGCTACACATATTCTCTTCTATTAGATGCATAGACTTCAATTCCATTGCAGAGAATCCTGGAAATTGAATTCTACTCATCTGAAGGGTTCCCAGATTGGGAAGGCTGCCCTAGAGGTATTTTAGACATATGTTGTATTTTCATCCCATATCCTGGAAGGGGAAGCAATGTTGACTTGCCATTTGAGGGAATTTTTCAGGAAGTACATTTGTTCTCTGTACACAATGGGGAGCCAGTGTTGTCAATGGCTATACTGGTTGGGAACTGAGAAATCCAACATATCAGAATGATTTTGTTGTTTATTCGTTCAGTCGCTTCCGACTCTTTGTGACTTCATGGACCAGCCCACGCCAGAGCTTCCTGTCAGCTGTCGCCATCCCCAGCTCCCCCACGGTCGAGTCCGTCACCTCCAGAATATCATCCATCCACCTTGCCCTTGGTCGGCCCCTCTTCCTTTTGCCTTCCACCTTCCCCACCATCAACATCTTCTCCAGGGTATCCTGTCTTCTCATTATGTGGCCAAAGTACTTCAGTTTTGCCTTAAATATCATTCCCTCAAGTGAGCAGGCTGGCTTTATTTCCTGGAGTATGGACTGGTTTGATCTTCTTGCAGTCCAAGGCACTCTCAGAATTTTCCTCCAACACCACAGTTCAAAAGCATCTATCTTCCTTCGCTCAGCCTTCCTTATGGTCCAGCTCTCACAGCCATAGGTTACTACAGGGAATACCATTGCTTTAACTATGCGGACCTTTGTTGTCAGTGTGATGTCTCTGCTCTTAACTATTTTATCAAGATTTGCAATTGCTCTCCTCCCAAGAACGTCTTCTGATTTCCTGGCTGCAGTCAGCGTCTGCAGTAATCTTTGCGCCTAGAATCAGAATGATATTGGTGCATAATGCTGCAGCACTGAATACCAACTTGATGATGCAGCCCAACTACAAGGAAATGCCAGGTGATCATTTTGAAGAACAGAGTTGACTCTTCAGAGTATAGAAGTTTCCATTTCTGTTTAAATGCAACATCAAGGTTATCTGGGTATTTTCAGTAACAGAGCAGCATTTCTGCAGGTTACAGAGGAAATCCCTCACTTATTTTCTTACCTGAAAGGGCTTCAGGAATGTTTCTTCCATGGCTAGCCTCCCATATTCTGTGAAGAGCTGAAACAAGAAGGAAGCCAATGGGAAATTTCAAAAAAGATCTATGTATTAACAAATAGTTTTGTTTATATTGCACTATATTGACCACAATGCTTTGTTTTTAAATTGGACCTGAGTTTGACATTGCTTTCATTGCTTTCAATTCAGAGTGTTTGTACTCTTTTTTTCCTAAAGAATAAGTTAAATCATAAAGAGCACCGAGGGGAGGAGGCACCTTAAAAATTAGTCAATTTATTATGGCATCAGCTTTTGTTGATTGCACCCCTCTTGATCAGATACATACAATGTGAGTGTGTTAATGGACTGCAGTCTATAAACTTTTACAGCTAAGTGATCTGTATCTTTAAGTTGCCACAAAGACTATTGTCTTTTGTCTGGAAGATTTTAATCCATATGACTGAAAACAGGGCTTTATAAATAAATAAATTGTGAAACAGAGGGTGAATAGATTACAATATGGTTGAATCTTTTTAATGTAGTTTTATTTTACAATGAAGATACCATGAAGCTGAATGTGGGACTTCTGTGTTACCCTTCCACAGCTCTAAGGCATAGACCCATCTCTGAGGCTTGCATATAAAATTAAAGGCCGTGAAATCATCAAAAATTTGGGTGAAGTCTGCTTTAAAAGTACAAGTAACTTGTCTGACATGTAAATATTTATTCTTAAAACTTTTATCCTTGGGTTATTCCTATTCCCAGGACTGATCACAAAGATATTGTTAGCAACAATAAGACTAATGTAATAAATAAACATATGAAGCCATCAAAACAAATTAAATAACAGCTGAATAGAATAGTCAATGATAATGCTGAGGCACAACTGAGTATCTCTGCACCACAAGGACAAATCACATTCTGTGTACTTCTGTGCAGAATTACAGCACATACAGAATTGTCCAACTCTAAAGGGCGGAACAAGGAATGGGTGGGCAGCATGGAGTTACCTGCAAGTGCTGAAGGTCATCTTCCTGTACATTCTGTGACAAATTGTACACCTGAGCACAAAACAAAACCAGAATTTGTGTAAAAATGGCTGTGAACTCTCTTGCCTTCTTGCATGCTGTGTGTGCATGCAATCCCTTTCCTGCTACCTACATTGTACCCCCTATGGCCAAGAAGGGGTCTCTGTTTAGAGCCTATCAATCCAGACCTCAAGCCAATGACAATTTCTTAGAGCAACATGATAACTATTTTGTTCTCACCCCATCTATCACATGGTTTGGGTCGCTTATATGAACTGCCACAATTTAGCAGTTCCACTGTCACCGTTTTGCACAGTCACACACTGTCTCCTCTGGGGACATGACAATTTGGCTTTATAAATCAAGCCTGCACAATCTGTACCTGTTAAGCCAAGGGCACATTACTTGCAAGCACATCCTATGGACAGCTGTCTGACTACAAACGTTGTTTAGCAAATAATTCACAGGACTAAGCCTATAGCTAGTAAAGGGCTCGATGTCCAACTTGGCATTCAGGCAGGCAGGCAGGCCGCCTGTGGCCTTCCTGCACCTCTGATGAACTCTTATGACCCCTTGTTCCCTCTTTACTTCCTTGCCTCCTCCTGACTTACTAATGTTAAGTCCCACCGACAATAAGAGTCTTCCCCATGCAGTACTTAGTATCTGGCCCTCTGGCCTCCGTACTACTGTAAGTGAACTCTATGATCACCAGCCCTAGCAGGGAATTGTACATTTTCAGTCCAACCCTAATGACCATACATCTCTAGGTTCAGATGCTAAAACACTGAATGCTCTGGTTCCTGCACTGAAAAAGCTCTACGATCACTGGATCTTGCAAAAACAGGTCTTAAAGGAAATCATCAGTGGCTTCAACATCAGTAAGACAGTAGAGGGCAAGGAAGCTAGAAAGAACAGTGAGACCTTAACTTCTCCCCCTTGCAACGTCAGCTGCCCTGAGATCATGTGGAAGAACAGAGAAAGCCTTGCGTTCATGCGCAACTGCCTGGACAAGTCCCTGCAGTTTTATTGGCAAGATTTCAGAAGTGGTTTGCCATTGCCTCCTTCCTAGGGCTGAGAGTGTGTGTGACTGGCCCAAGGTCGCCCAGCTGGCTTCGTGCCTAAGGCAGGACTAGAACTCACAGTCTCCCGGATTCTAGACCGGTGGCTTAACCACTACACCAGACAGGCTCTCTATATGCCCTATATAGTGTCAATATCCATCACTGATACTACATGCAGCCCTGGGGGCCTGAAAAGGTTGCCCTCTTCATCTTAGAGCTGCCATTGACTATTTCTGCTATGCTTTGGTAGTCAGTCAGTCGAGTGCAAAAGCACAACCCACCCACTGGTTTCCTTTGCAGCAACTGGCTTCCTGCACTTGACACTGCAGAGGCACCCCTGCCATTCTCTGTTACCTGGATGGAGCTGATCATGGTGCTCAGAGCAAAGACAGTGGCTGAATCCCGCAGTGTTGATTGGCTGTCGAAGGTGCCCTGAGTGTCCATTAGCAGCACAGCAACCTGTGGAAAACATGAGAGGGAGAGCAGCATACAACGTGAAGCCCTTATCGCTTCATTTGCTGAAAAATCAAAAGCTTTGGCTTCAGTTGTTGTGGTACGGCACCTGAAAACTTCAAATCTGACTCACTGAAGAAACTTTCTCAACAGGTTCTGTTTCCAAGAGGGCTGCAACAAACTAGGATCCTGTTGTTTTTCTATGCACCTGCTATTTAGAGAGCTACTGGTAGGCTACGTCATCCAGGAATCTGTAGTGCAAATACAAGCTGACGTGCTCAGAAGGCATTTTACTGTGAACTCATTACGTTTCTTCTGAAGGTGCTGCACTGGCTACTGATATGCTACTGAGCTACGTTCACAGTATCGGTAATGTAGGGATAGGCAGTATGGTACCCAAACATGCCTTCTGGATGCCCTCTAGGTTCCTGGCCCATCTGACTTTTTAACAAGGTTCTTTTTAATGTTTAAAAATATAAGCAGAAAGCTGATCTACTACAGAACAAAGCATTAGCCTCTAGCATCATATTTATTCACAAGGATGGTTTCGGGCCCCACAAAGTCCCACTGGAATGCAGAAAGCATGGGTGTGGGGTGGGGGCGTTAATTTACCTCCTGGTACATGGATGTTTTGTGACTGGCCACCCCCATCATGGAAGCCATTTTGGGAACAAGCACACCTTTAGCAGTCATTTTGTAAACCCACCCATCGTGTGTATCCAAAATTTTAAAGGTTTGCTCAGGCCAAAAATGTTGCCATCCCTTTTGTAAAGACATACAAAGACATACAGTTGCAATCGAAATTATTCAACCCCCATTGCAAATCAGGTTTATTGTCAAAATTTACAGACTTTCAGCTGTTTGCAATGAACAAATCAAACAAAAGCAATTGAAATAGCTCAACACAACAAATGCTTCAAGTGGTTTCCCCAAATTCAACTGGAAATGCAACTTATAATGACTTCTCCAGTCTCAAAATTATTCAACCTGTCAGGGAGATAACGGGCGGTGAAGGAGGGGGCTCCCTCCAGGAAGGGAAATGCATGTGTAGTACTGAGAATCTATCTTTCCCTCCCAAGAGACTCAAGAAAGCCCCGCCCTAGATTCTGGACTCTATCTATGGGCTTTGTCAAGCCGTATTAGTTTAGCTGGATTCTGTTAGGGTAGTAGGATAATAAATCACTAGAGCTTGATTCCAGCCTCAGCGTGTTATTTCTACGCCCAAAGTCAGGACACAACCCCTTCATGGCAAGCATCTTCAGTACTTAGTAGAGCACCCTTTTGCTGTTATGACCTGCTGCAAAATAGATACATAGCCAGACACCAGCTTCTGGCAGCGTTCCTGAGGAATCCTAGCCCATTCCTCATGAGCAATGGCCTCCAGTTCAGTAATAGTCTTGGGTTTGCGTGCTGCAACCGCCTTCTTCAAATCCCACCAGAGATTTTCTATGGGGTTCAAGTCAGGTGACTGTGATGGCCACTGTACAATCTTCCAGGACTACTACTGCATCCAAGCCTTAGTGGAATTTGAGGTATCCTTGGGATCAATGTCCTGTTGGAAGGTCCAATGACGCCCAAGCTTCAGCTTCCTTACAGACGGCATGACGTTTTCTCCTAGGATTTCCTGATACTTCATCCTGCCTTCTACACGCTGCAGGTTTCCTGTGCCAAAGGATGCAAAGCAGCCCCAGAGCATCACCGAGCCACCACCATGGTTAACTGTAGGCAGAGTGTTCTTTTCAGCGTATGCTTCATTCTTCTTCCTCCAGACATACCGCTGATCCATCGGGCTGAAATGTTCCAGTTTTGTTTCATCGCTCCACAGAACAGAATCCCAAAACTTCTGTGGCTTATTCATATGATTTTGAGCATATTGGAGCCGACTGTTCTTGTGCTTTTGGGTCAGTAGTGGTGTACGTCTTGGAAGTTCTGGCATGGGCACCTTCTGTGTTTAGTATGCGCCTTACTGTGCTCACTGAAACCTCCGTGCCTGTTGCCATCAAGTCTTGCTGCAGGTCTTTTGCAGTCACTCGAGGGTTTCTCTCAACCTGCCTTCTCAGAAATCTGGTTGCAGCCATTGACAGCTTCCTTTTTCTGCCCCGTCCAGGTAGTGTAACCACTGTTGCTTTAACTTTGAACTTGTGAACTATGCTTCCAACGGTGTCTCTAGGAACATTCAGTGCCTTCGCTATCTTTTTGTATCCTGTTCCTTGTTTGTGAAGGGCGATGATCTCTTCTCTTACCTTTTTGGACCATTCTTTTGACTTAGCCATATTTCTAACATGCAGTCAAACATGACACTCAACAAACCCCTAGCCCATAGCTTTCCAAACTGTGTGTCGCAACACACTACTGTGTCGCCGGCAGTGTCGGAAGCACTGATTGGTGGGGAACCGGAAGAAGAGCCAATCAGCCCGCACCAAAGGAGGGCAGAGAGGTGGGCCAAGCAGCACAAGACCTGATTGGCCCCTGCCCTCAAATGGTGCAAACTTCGGGATAAAAAGCTGGCACAGCAAGCCCAGGTTGCCGGAGACAACCGTTCTTGCCTGCTGCCTGCTCGCGCCGAAGAGTCCCTGTTGGAGTCCCGCCCAGCCCTTGCCGCGCCGCCGGTAAGCGCTGCTGCCTTGCCTCTCTGCCCTGCGATCGAGCCAGCCCCCGCCACCCTGCCCTGCCCGTCACGTGGGCCAGGGGGCGGGGTTTGCAGGCAGGAGCCAATTGCGTGGGCCGGGGGGGCAGGGTTTGCAGGCGGGAGCCAATCGCATGGGCTGGGGACGGGGTTTGCAGGCAGGAGCCAATCGCGTGGGCCGGGGGTGGGGAGCCCTGTTATTACTGTATCGCAAAACGATGCATGTCTAAAAGGTGTGTCACCAACATGAAAAGTTTGGAAAGCTCTGCCCTAGCCAGTTCAGGCATTTCATGTGTTCCAGCTCAAGCACACTTGGTGCAATTAATGAGGCCCTTGATTAGTTGCATCAGGTGTGCTTGAGACAACACCTGTTTTGCATACTGTATATGTGCTGTTGTGACGGATTCTATTCAGGGGGTTGAATAATTTTGAAACTGGAGAAGTCATTATAAGTTGCATTTTCAGTTGAATTTGGGGACACCACTTGAAGCATTCGTTGTGTTGAGCTGTTTCAATTGCTTTTGTTTGATTTGTTTATTGCAAACAGCTGAAAGTCTGTAAATTCTGACAATAAACCTGATTTGCAATGGGGGTTGAATAATTTCGATTGCAGCTGTATATAGCTTAGGATTTGGATAGCTGATGGATCATCTCCCTTCTGAACCTGCCTAGAAATTAAAGTCAAGACAAAAGGCTTTCTAGAAGGTGCTGCAATAGCCAGGTTTGCTGTGCAAACTCACCGGAGGGAGAATATTTTTGATACAGGAGCCTGAATGACAGAACTCCCTCTTGGTTTATTACATCTGGCACCACCCCAAGCCTTGTTAGCTTTCCATGTCAATTAATCACCTCCTTATTCACCAAACCTTGGGCTCAATTTATACTATGATATCATTTAATGTGTTGTCCTTGTTGCTATGGTTCTGCTTTTTGGTTTTAACTCTTTCAAATCTTCTCCTTTTTTAGGGATTTGTTTTATGGTATTATGCTCTTCAGTTATTTTTAATTTAAAAAAAACAACAGAGCAAACAACTGTGTGAATAAAATAAATAACAAGTCAACCAGTCTTGAGAGACCAGGGATGTCTGCAAGAGTGGTCAAAAATATGACAAATAAATAAATAAATAAAATGGCGAACAACTGGGCGATCAAAGTCCCATCCCCTTTTAATATGCAAAATGAGCAGGTAGAGCAGGGGTGGGCAACGTCAGGCCCGCAGGCCGTATAAGGCCCACGGGGCTCCCGCCTAAGGCCTGCGGGGCTCCCGCCCACAAACCCCGCCCCTTCCACGCGATTGGCTCCCGCCCGCAAACCCTGTCCCCCAGTGCTTGTGATTGGCTCCCGCCCGCAAACTCCGGTCCCTGGTCCGTGAAAATCCCAGAAACCCCGCCCCCTACCCCCCCGGTCCCCAGTTATAAATATCCAAATGGCCCTTGGCAGAAAAAAGGTTCCCCGCCCCTGAGGTAGAGCCATCACATGCACATAAAAAGGGGTAGGGCTTCACTTGTCCAGTCACACCCACCACTTTGACATTGCTGACCACCCCTGCAGATGCCCCTGCCTGATGCAAGAGTTATATAAAGCCAGCAAAACCTCTACTGGTTCTCCAGGTCAAGTCATCCAGTCAAGCTGAGCAGAGGCAATACTCCTACTATTAGCAATGGGATCCTGTGGAGGAGGAAGGGACAGCTTGCTATTTCAAAACTGCCCAGCTGGTGTAAAAATAAATAAATAAAAGAGCTCCCAACCTTCACAAGATGAGCTTATGAGGACATTACAGAATGGCCTCTTGGCCAGGAAAGGTTCACAGTAGCAAAAATGTCTATCTAGTGCAGATAGTGCAGGTTCATCTGACATGATGTCTTCTAAATGTAATAAAGGCCAGTTTCCATCATGGCTGCAGCTCAACATTTCTGGAGAAGTCATCAGGGAAGGCAAACTTAGCCAGGAAGTGAAAATATTTTTGAGTTTATGACTAGTAAAGTTAAGATGTTCTGGATTTGTACTGCTTCTATGGTGATAGGCTGATATCGGTTCTGGGTTTGCAGGCAAGCCGATGTTAGAATTTTAATTTGTGCCCTCCAGTCCCTTAAGCTTTGCTGCCTCCCTCCTCCTGGGCCGAGCGCTGCCTCCAGGGTCAGTGGCCAGGAACCTCTGGGTTCTACTGGATGGTGCACTCTCTCTTCAGCCACTTATAGAGGAAAACTGTGAGAGGAGGTCATCTTTACTTGTTGAACATCTGCCAGATTCAGCAGTTCCTGCCAGTGATGCTGCACATTTATCAGTTCAGGCCCTGGTGGTCTCTTGCTACTACGATACTTTATGGGTAGGTCTTCCTTTGTCCAGACACACTGTTGTGGACCTCCCTCATTTTCCCACCACAGGGCTTTATGATGGCTCCCTATTAGGCCAGAGAGTACTTTAAATTCTTGGTGCTAGTGTTTATAGCAGTGTTTCTCAACCTTGGCAACTTGAAGATGTGTGGGCTTCAACTCCCAGAATTCCCCAGCCAGCATGCTGGCTGGGGAATTCTGGGAGTTGAAGTCCACACATCTTCAAGTTGCCAAGGTTGAGAAACACTGATTTATAGCCTTACCATTAGGTGTTTCCCACTCCCTATCCCAGCTCCTGTCATGGTAGGATTCTGTTTATACAACAGAGTCAGCATTTCCTTTTCACATGTTGCTCCATCTTCTTTGCATGCATTTCAGGATCTGGGTCCTCAGTGATGAAATTCTCTTCCCTTCCACTCCAGCTCTACATATCCTTGGGTGCATTTAAGAAGGATCTGAAAATCTATTTGTTCAATAAAGCAGAGTGAATAGTAGAAATGGTTGTAGGCAGATGCTGACAATGGCAATAGGGTTGATTTATTAATAAAGTTAGATGGTAGACAGGTTTAGGCGAACGGAAACCAATGGCTGGGTTCGCACACTGTGTTAAGCCATAATGGAATTTAGTTTTAATTTAATGCATTCTATGAACCCACCCACTGTGCTTTGTCTGTCTATGACTTAGTTTTATCTATATAGTCAGCATTATAACTTATTCAATATGCCATAGTTGAGTTGATCCCAGCCAGTGACCATGAGTATCCACAACAAATCACCAACCTTGTTCCCATCTGGTTTGTCCACAAGAAAGACTTCGCTCCAAATCTGGATGCCAGTTGTCTCCCGTTCTGACCCACCTCTCCAAGAAAATCCTGTGAGTGGTTCATTATAATCCCCAATCCAATCAACCAACTCCTGCAAAGTAATGAGCAAGTAAGTTATTATCCTTGGAGCCAGGCTAACTCAGGTTTCTTTACGCCAATAGCCTCTATCTAGTGTTAGTGGTCACCAAACAGCTAGCAAACAAACCATTATCTAGCAGCTGGACCTTTTCAGTGACTGTACATTTGAACGAGAAGAAGAATAGCCCATTCTAATTTGGACAAAGCATTTTACTACAGAACAACTTAAATTTTGCATGTCAAATATGCAATAAAGAAATTAACTGGAATTTTCAGATTTCCTGTCAAGAATACAGAGAATTATCGCCAGTTGTACTGTATGTGAAACTGTTGAAGCAATTTTCAGCCATGAAATCACAGATTCAATTCTCCAAACTCAACTCATGGGGTACACTTAGGCAAGTTATTGTTCTCCCAATCTTAATGTGCCAAATACTTTGGGGTGAACCTACAGGTAGCCATATACAACGCTGGTGTATCCTGAACCCTGTATAGTTGCACTGCATGTGGAATTGCAAGACAAGGTTTTGCTACCAGTTTGGGTGGATTCTGGAAGAAGAATCCCACTTCCTACCCCAACAACAGACCCTGTCCCTTGCAACACTCTCATTATTTGTCTCTCAAGTGTCAAATCTAGCATCCGGGGGCACTTTAAGGGCTAGTTCCTCCAGACTCTGACATCTGCTTAATTGCACCAAGATCAAGTCTGACATACATTGCAACCTGCTGGCTCACTCATGTGCTAAGGTCCTGAGCATGAAGAATGAGGCCATAGGCTGCTCTACAGCAACCAACGCAAACCTACCATGTTGTACATATATCTCAGCATGAAGTCCATCAAAAATGACTTTCCCTTCCGAAAAGCCCCAGCCACAGACACAGTCACCACCTCCCGATCACAGACAGCTTTGGAGAGCAAGATGCGGTTGAGAGCATCTTCGTCCAGCTCAAAGGAGTGGTCATCCTTCACGATGAGCACTTGCACTGGGTGGGCCTTCCCGCCAGAGTCGTCTTCTTCAGAGCTCCATTCATAGCTTTTTTCCGAAAAGCCACCTGTGTTTAAGACAACCACTGCCTGATCAAATCCCAGTAAGGTTACAAAGAGGCTTAGAGTAACATTGTACATTGACTTACCAAACATGGGTTCCTCCCATTCTTATGTACCAGGTCACAGGAACATGGGGGGCAGGGGAGAAGGGATAGAGCAAAGGGAAGAAAAAGATGCTTAACCACTCTAATACTTGAGAAGTCTCTTTCCTTCAGCCAGGTTCAAAGCCTTCCTAATAATTGGCTGCCTCAGGGAAAAGAGAAAATTCCCTCCGCCAATTCCAGAAATAGACGAGCAGCTGAATTTTACTTTATTTATGAAACATATTATATTACCGTCTAATGATACCTCTTGACAGTTTTCAGTTACATTAACCGTATTCTCCATTTGCACCCAAAGACATTTGCAGTGTTTCTCAACCTTGGCAACTTTGAGATGTGTGGACTTCAACTCCTAGAATTCCCCAGCCAGCATCTCAAAGTTGCCATGGTTGAGAAACACTGCATTAGGGTAATTTAAAAGTTATAAGGCTACTCAGAATTTTGCCCTCCAAGATTTCACCTTTTACTCTCTACCCCCGCTTCTGCCCCTACGACAGGCATCACACTCTGCATCATTGGAAAGAGGCCCCGGGACCTTGCTTTTTGTTTCAGATGCAGGAAAGAAGCACTTTCAACGGCCTGAGACCAATGGCTGCTAGGGAAAACTGGCAGCTAGATGAAGAGGCAGCCATTGGTCTCTTCCACCTCCGGATTCTCCCCTACAAAATCCACTGCCCCACATTTGTTCCAGAAGGCAAACAAGGTTGGGAACGCACTCCATCTGCTTCATAATATAACACTGCATCCTCAGGTTTGCTCAGAAAGGCTGCCTACTCATTGGCAGGACAGACACATCAAATAAAGCAAGCATCATTTTCCTGGCTGGGGAATCATGCCAACCAAACAAGAGACTATCAAATGCTACCAAGCAAGGAAAACTGGCAAACGCAGCCCAAACTGTCTACATTGAAATAATATATCCCAGATAATGACAGTAGATAAAAGGGTAAAAAAGCTCTACACTAGGATGCTGTAGGGGCCAAGCATTAACATGCAGCTATTTCAATACAAGGTGGTAATGAATAATTATCAGCTGTGTGAACTTTGAATAGTTGAGTTATCTTCCCATGTTCCAGGGTATCCAGTTGGCCTTGCAGTTGCCTCTAACCCAATGTTTTTCAACCTTGGCAACTTTAAGGTATGTGGACTTCGACTCCCAGAATTCCCCAGCCAGAGTGTCAGCAATCCACTTTTGTCTAATTATACTAGCAGACATTTTCCAGATAGAGATCTTTCACATAACCTGCTCTTTGAACCGCCCTATGTTAAAAAAAAAAAACCTGGAGATTTTCGGGATTCAAACCTGTATGCAAAAACGTGTTCTGTTATTGGGCTGCGGCCCTCTGTAGTAATCATTAGTTCCAATTACAAACTCACTCTCAATGATCAGTGAATTAGACTGTTTTAAACGTGTTTCTACACTGCACACGCAACAGGACGTCTTTGTTTCCTGGCGTGGATGTGCAGTGATGTTAACTTCGCTCTCTGAGTGAGATGGGCGGTGACTAAATTTGAAGTATAAATAAAATAAATAAATAAATAAAACTTCCAAGAAAACTATACTTGGCATCAAATTATCTTAATTTGCCTAAGGAAAAAATGGAATAGGACCTATCACTTAACCCCATATCAATTTTTCTTGTGTTCAAGGCACTAAGTCTTTCCATTGCTCTACCAGCATCTTATTGTCCCCTCTGCCATTACGTTGCATCCCCATCAAGCTGCTTAAATTAATACATTACCAGGAATTGTTTTCCTTAGAAAGCCTGGCTTCTCACAGGTACAATGACATGTGAACCTGAGCAACAGCCCACCCCCCCAATCAGAATTTTTGGGGCTGCCCGCTGGTGGTGGTTCATGTAATACACTAAGCCAGAGCTTTCCAAACTGTGTGTCGGGACACATTAGTGTGTCGGCTGCAGTGTCTGGGTGTGTCGTGGCTGCTGCTGCCTCCAAGCCCTGCCAGGATTCTGCGCAGGTCCTACTGCCTGCCTTGTGCCCTGCTGTAAGAGTGTGTCGCAAAATGATGCATGTCTAAAAAGTGCGTCACCAACATGAAAAGTTTGGAAAGCTCTGCACTAAGCCCTGGATTCTTAAATTACTCCAATTGCCTGAGTTCACAGGACTAACCAACCACATTTTAACCCAGTACATGATGCAAACCAGTTATTGTGAAAAAAAATGGCCACTTATTTGCCTTCAAGATCTTTTTTATAAGAGTTATATCCTGCTGCAATTAAAGATAACTCTCCCATCAGTTTTCATCCTCATTGCCCATTCAGTCAAATAATTCCATAACCACACTCTGACAATCAAAGGACATTAATTAGATTTTATCTGATCTTCAGCAGTCTGTTCCAAATCAGCTCCCTAAATCTGAAAGTATGCGCTTTCACCAAATTCTTCACACATTTCATGAGGTCACTGTGCATAGAAAACTACATATCTGGGAGAATGCAAGATCCTTGACGTCTAGATTTTCATTATGAATTTATTTTCTTAAGAAGGATCAAACATCATGCAAACTCCCAATTTTATCTGAAACTGTACAACCCAGAATGAAGTCCTACAGAAGATCTAATCTTGAACTACAAGAGAATGACAGAACACAAAAGAAAGCATTTATTCAAATGACACAAAATTAACAGTTTTAGGAATTAAGGGGCACCACTATGAGAGCCAGTTTAGTGTAGTGGTAAAGGCATCGAGCTAGAAACTGGGAGACGGGGAGTTCTAGTCCTGCCTTAGGCACAAAGCCAGCTGGGTGACCTTAGGCCAGTCACTCTCTCTCAGCCCTAGGAAGGAGGCAATGGCAAACCACTTCCAAAAAATCTTGCCAAGAAAACTGCAGGGACTTGTCCAGGCAGTCACCAGGAATCAACACTGACTCGAAGGCGCACACACGCACACACACACACACACACACTTACTGTGGGCACAATAGTAGCTTGGATTTAGCTTAAGAGAAAAACAATGACTGAAAATGGAACCTCCATCTACAAGACAGTATAACTGTAATACTATAAACTGGAAGCCACATGCCAAAAAACCTCCTTTCCCAGAGGAAAATGGATCCCCATGGTTGGAAACAAAGCACTGGACTGAAGAGAGTTTTATGCATGCCACCCAACAAGGCAGCTCTTACATATTTCAAATTATACTGCATTTTAGCTACAAAATATCATGCTGCACTTGCTTTTTTTTAGCTATGCAGAATTTGTTCTATTTAACTTCTATTTCCCCCCCCCCCTTTTTTTTCTTTTGTTTAAATGCAAAGCAAGCAGAACTTTCTCCCTTAGCAGCTGCATGTTTAAGGGAGGGGAAACAGAAGGAGGAATAAGAGCTATGGGAAGAATTTTGTTAATCCTGACAGCTGCTTCAAAGGAATTAGCACTGGAGGCCTGGCTACAAAGACAAGAATTTCTTTCTTAGTGTTACAGCTGCTAGTTTGCGAAGTAAAAAGCATCCAAGGGGGCAGGATGGGAATAGAGGCATGACAAGTTCCCCTTGCAGAAATACTCTACTTTCATTTCTCTCCTTCCTTCCTTCCTTCCTTCCTTCCTTCCTTCCTTCCTTCCTTCCCTTTCCTTCCAAACCATTTCCTAATATTAAAGAACAAAGCATACACCCTATCATCAGCATGCTAAAGCACCACCAAAATTATGTGTCACAGCTGCTGTGTTCCACTGGTTGCCTGTCTACTTCCGGGTATGATTCAAGTTGCTCTTTATTACTTATAAAGCCCTCCAGGCATAGGGCCTGGTTATCTGAAGGACCACTAACTCCAATAGTTTCTGCCCATCCAATATAATCAGGTAGAGTGAGTACACTGCAGGTCCCTTCGATTAATCAGTGTCACCTATCAGGACTTAGGAAACACATCTTCTCTGTAAAGGTAGTCCTCGTTTAGTGACTGCCTTGTTTAGTGACTATTCGCAGTTATGACAGTGATGAAAAAGTAACTTTACAACCAATCCTCACATTTATGACCTTCGCAGGTCTGTAAAGCAAAGGAAAGCTGAAGTAAGATCATAAGAACAGTCGCACTTTCACTTAGCAACAACTTCATTTAATGACCGAGTTGCTGGTCCCAATTGTGGTAGCTAAACAAGGACTACCTATAGTGGTGCCTCTGGAATAACATCCCCCCCCCCCGAGATAGGTATGGGTCCCACTCTGATGACATTCCAGAAGTCTTTGAAGACCTGGTTGTTCTCCCAGGCCTCGGAGTAGGGTGGGTGCAGAGCCCCGTCAGTTGTTGCCTTGGTATATTGTAAGTTTCTTCTAGACATACACAGTCCTTTTTCCTTTATTACAGTATATGATGTGAGCTGCCCAGAGTTGGGCAGTCCCTTCATTTAATAAAACAAGTAAGACACGCACAAACACATACACAAAATAAGTGTGAGAACCAGTGTGTGGTGCTGTGCTCAAGGTGATGGACTAAAACCAGGGAGACCCAGGTTCTAGCAGACACAGAAGCCAACGGGTGACTCTGGGCCAAGCACTCTAGACTGGGAAGTTGAAAAAATGCATCTGCCAATCTGCAGTGGACCAGGGTGGTAGGTTGTGGTCTGTAACTTTCAATGAAGAGGCCTTCATCCTGCAGTGGATTGATGATGATGATGATGATGATGATGATGATGATGATGATGATGACAACGACAATGTAAGTAAAAGGGATCAGTAATCCTTAGAACAGTGTTTCTCAACCTTGGCAACTTTAAGATGTGTGGACTTCAACTCCCAGAATTCCCCAGCCAGTTGGGAATTATTAATGGATTTCAGATATATATCTTCTGAATATAGTAGAATCATAGAATTGTAGAGTTGGAAGGGACCACAAGGATCATTCAGTCCAACTCTCTGCAATGTGCAGGAAAGCCAGTTTAAATCATCCTCAAGAGGTGGCTATCTAGACTCTTCTTAAAAACCTTCAGAAATGGAGAACCTACAACCTCAGTATATAGACTGTTCTACTGTTCTACAGGTCTTACCATTGGGAAGTTTTTCCTTATATTTAAATACAAGAAATACAAGGTATTTAAAACTTACAAAATGGGGAGGGGGATACACACACAATAGATGGATGGATGGATGGATGGATGGATGGATGGATGGATGGATGCATGGATGCATGGATGCATGGATGCATGGATGCATGGATGCAGACAGACAGACAGACAGACAGACAGACAGACAGACAGACAGACAGACAGAGGAAACATTCCAATTGTGACTGCAGTTTTAAGCTGGAATGGCCATTCAGCATTTTGCTGCCTTCTTTAGCAAATCCCTCTCTTCATCCATTGATTCCCTCCCCAATTCTTTCTCTATCAACTGGGTTTCATCAGACTGTCTGTTTAGTAAATCTTTGGGAATGGGAGAATCGGTTTGATTCAAATGACAGAATAAAGTCCTTCCCTGTTCCCTCTATTTCCATACCATTTCAGCTCCTCCCTCAAGTGAGTTGAGGGTTTTTTTTATGAGTTGTGAGTTTTTACAACTCTTACCTTCCCCATTTTGCATCCCATTCTTCAGATGAATCAAAATACAGCATCTATTATGAGACATTTTATTCTCTAATAATGTCATGCTGGCAAGGCATCTTGGGAGTTGCAGTCCCACAACATCTGGACAATATTAGTTGGGGGAAGATCTCTGTAGCAGATCTTGACTCTAAGGGCCTTTCCCAAGGACTGAGTTAAAGGACTATGTCATCATGCTTGAGCTGGCAGAAATCTATACTGGCCTGAAATTTGCTGTTCCTATCACCAATCCTAATCCTGCTTCTATTGTTTCGGTTCTGACATGTTGGCCAAAGGTGCTGTTCTGATTATGTGTCTCCAGTGCATGTTAGGTGAAGCATTTGGTTGAGTCCTCTGGCTTTGCTATCCTCTCTCTTTTGAACTCTCTTTTAGGGGCGTGGTGACTCAGCGGGTAAGACACCAGGCTTGTCGATCGGATCGCAAGTTTGGAGGTTTGACTCCATAGCCCTGCAAGACGGAGTGAGCTCCCGCACTAGCTCCAGCTCTTGCCAACCTAGCAATTTGAAAGCATGCAAATGCAAGTAGATGAATAGGTACCACTTCGGTGGGTAGGTAACAGCGTTCCGCATGCGTCATGCCGGCCACAAGACCGCGGAAGTGTCTTTGGACAGCGCTGGCTCTTCGGCTAACAAACGGAGATGAGCACCGGCCCCTAGAGTCGGACACGACTGCACAAATGTGTGGGGGGAACCTTTACCTTTACCTCTTTTGAACAGAGTACCTTGGGCAGATGGGCAGCTACTGTATATCAATTTGTTTAATAAATAAATAAATTGATAAACATCACCAGCCAGTGGAAAAAAACATTTGCAAACCACAGCACTGCAGCAGAAATGGGACAAGTCAAACTGTAGACTGCCCATCACCACTTACTTACTTACTTACTTACTTACTTAACTTATTTATTTGAATTTATTAGCCACCCAATTCCAATGGATTGTTGGCTCCTTCCTGATTCTCTTCTCCTATACCCTATTCTGTAGTAACCCAAATTGAATAATTTTTAAGAAGTACACATTAAAATCACAAAGGCAGCTGAGTCATTTAGGATGTCTCTCCTATTTCCTTTTCTTTCTCTATATAAGCTACAGATATCAACTTCCAGACCTTTTTGTACTTGGTTTGGGAGGCACTGGGGGGGAGCAGGCTGTCTCCATCATTCTGCTGTTTCCTAAATTAGGAAGGGCGATAGAATTAAAGCATTTCCAGGTCTGCCAGCTGAATAGTCTAGTGTTATTGTGTTGCTATGCATTTCTAATAGACCCCCAGCACAACAGTATCTGGCTCTTTAGGAAGACAGCAGCAAAATGAGGTTGACCAGTGACTGGAAGGGAAGCAGTATATTCTGGAATGAGCAAGAAGCACCACTCTGATGCCACCTGGGCTTAAAGGGGAAAAGACTAATGTTAGTACAGCTAAGGATGGCTGAAGTCTGTCTCACTCATGGGCTAGGGATGACATGAACGCAATGTCATAAGGACATGGGAGTAAAAAAATGTTGCTAGTTACGGTTAGGAGGAACTAGGGAATTACCTACAGGCCAAGACAGATACTCTTGCATGTCAATCAATGACATATTGATTGATGTCCAGGCTGACCTAGGAAGCTAAGAAGGGTTGGCCTTAGTACTTCAGTGGGACATCACCAGGGGATTCCAGAGCTTCAGGTTAGACTGGGAAATTAAAAAAAAAAAGAATCCCAGAAGACAATTCATTTTTATGATATACATACATGCATATATACAGTACATATAATTAAGATACACATCTGCTTAAAGATACAATGATATTATAATTCAATGCCTGCTCCATCAGGGAATCCAATAAGATAAGGTGTTTATCCCATCCAGTGTCTTTTGGAGTGGGCAGCCATAATGAATCTAATTAATAATGATGATGATAATAATTCCTCCTGTCACACTGTTGAGCCAATGTTAAACACTCCATAGCCAAAGCTATGAGGTGATCTACTCAGGCTTCCTCTGGCATAGGAGACTTCTCCACAAAATATTTAAAACCATTCAGATTGCTAATTAAAGTGCTGCTGCAGGTTTAACATAACAAATAAATAAATTATGCCTGGATCTGTAGTCTAGGGGGCAAAGGTGAAAACTCATATAGCTCAGATTAATTTTCTTACTCTTCATTATGGGGTAATTGATTCTGTTGTTCAATTGCTTTTCCGAAATAAACTCTCTATCCTTTCCAGCTTGGCTTGTACCTTTAAATTATGAGATTATCAGATCTGCCTTGGCTAATATTATAACCGCCACTTTGAGGAAAGGCAGGATGCCTCCCTTCTTAAAGGAGATAATTACCGGACTCCCCTCTGAGAGGTAAAATTATAGGCCTGTCTCTAACTTTCCATGGCAATTGCGAGAGAGGCTTTTCAACTGGAGGAAGCAGTCGAGAGGCAGATTATCGTGATGCATTTCAAACTGGCTTCAGATTGGGCAAGGGGCTAAGACTGCCTTGGTCAGTCTAAAAGATGACCTGAGTCATGGGTTTGCTCTTCTTGACCTCTCAGTGACGTTCTAGGTCAGTGTTTCTCAACCTTGGCTGGCTGGGGAGTTCTGGGAGTTTAAGTCCTCATATCTTAAAAGTTGCCAAGTTTGAGAAACACTGCTCTAGGTAGCCAAAGATCTCAGAATAGGAGGTACTGATTCTATCCCTGCATCTTTGGTAGATTTCATCTTATGTTGCGTGCAGACAGTTTCTCCTTGAAATGGGAACAAGGATGTCGAATCTCTCAGAGTTTTATTTTTCTCCAGTGCTTTTCAGTATGAAATTCCCTGGGGAGATCATCAAAAGATTTGGGGCTGGGTGCTATCAATGACACCAAAATCTATTTCAGATCATGAGAACACCCAGAATGCCTGAAGTAATACATTGGATGAACCCCAAACTGAACCCAAACAGAATGCTAACGACAGAGGGATCACTACGCCAGAGAGAGTAGAGCCCCCTGCTGTGAATGGGGCTATGCTGTCCCAGAAATAGCAGGTACATAATTTGAGATAACCTCTGGAAAGGATCCAGAACTCTTTTTGGTTTTCCAGATTGAGGCCAAGTGCTTTTTTCTGCTGATAAGCCAAATTAAAAAAAAAATCTTAAAAACTATTGCTCTTTTTCTTTAATATCTCTGGTATTAATTTTGGTTTTATAATTGTATTGTAAAGCACTGAGAACTTTGATAGTCAATGTTATAACAAGATAAAGAAAAAGAAACATGTTTCTTTTAGGCTGGATTCACGTGAAAGGCTGACCCATGATTTACTACAAAACAGAATTTTCCAGAGTTCTACAATACACTGAACCCCCAAGTAAACATATGGGTTGGATTTGCACAAGACAATAGGCTAAAACAGTTGGTAATGTGTGATTTAATGTGTCTTGCAAACACAGCTTTAAAGTGCAACTGAAATCTATATTCCCGTAACTTAAATCTGTGAGTTTCTGCTTTTTAGGCAGCCTTCCACATATTGGAACGTAGTGGTCATGTCTTTCATATCTCTGGCCTCTTCTTCATGTTAAACACTGCCAGCTCCTTTTACTTTTTCCCATAGAGTTTCTCTACCTGATCACTAGGCATTTTCATTCTCCTGTAAAATTGGGTGCCAGAACCAGTCTCAGTTCTCCAGATGAGGTCCGACTCTAATAAAAACAAACCTTAACTGGTATGACTGGGAAATTATATTCTATTAAGGGAACTTACAATCGCGTTAGCCTTTTTTGCAACATGTCACACTGCTGACTCACTTAGGAATGATTACAATCCCAGTTGTAATTACCCTTTCATGGGTAATATTTTCAAATATACTATTGTTGCCCATCCTATTTATGTGCATTTCCCCCCCCCCCATATTAAGAATCCCATTTTTTCTGTTGAATTTCATCCAACCCAGCTCTCAAGTCTGCTTTTCCATTCTACTTCATTCCTATCTTCTCAATTACCCCTTTTCCATTGGATATCATCCACATATTTTTTTAAAAAATTATTCTGAGCAGCTTTTTAAAAAATCACTTTTATTTTGTTAGCCACTTCTGCATTTCCAATAGAGAGGCAGGATATAAATTAACTAAAATACATGCATATATAAAAATAGGTTCTCACTCACATTTATTTAACGTGTGCAAATGCCACACCTTTCTGACTTCCTATAAATTAAACTATTCACTCTCTTCTTTCTCCCCACCTTACATGAAACTGCAGTCTAAAGAAAAATTCTTCCTGATGTGGAAGCTGGCTTCCTGATCCAAATTAAATGTATGGCTTGCTCTCCAACTTCCTGTTTTGAGAAATGGTTCAGAATCCCATAAGGCAACTGGCATAATAAACAGCCATACTTGTATTATTTTGTAACCATTTGTAACCCTGAAGTCTAGATGCACTCTTCCCCAATCTGGTGCCTCCAGATGCGCTGGGTCTATAGTTCCCATGATCCCCAAAGAGGTTGGTGTCTCCGTGTTCAGGAAGGCTGCTTTAATGGGTAATTATTTTCTACTAAGCAGCCTTGAATGCATGCTCAGAGACCCTCCCCGCCCGGAGCGAGCGAGCGAGCAAACCCCACCCTATCCGCCCCCTTCTACTGGTTTGGAAGGAGGGCGGATGCTGGTCGCGGTAAGCAACGGAGCGGGAGCTGCGCCTCACCATTTGCCCCATTGTCTCCCCCCCGCCCCACCCCCTCACCCCCGCTGCCGCATCGGGGCAGGAGAGGGGCAAGCACAAGGAGCAGAAGAAGAGGCGGAGTCGTGATTCGCGAGCGAGAGAAAACGAGGGGCGAAATCCGTTAGGTCCGGAGGAACAGCAATCTCCTCTGCCCAGCTCAGCCCAGCCCGTGGCCAGGGGGCGATGGGCGGGGCCGTCTGGGACCCTTCGCCACCTCTAGCCTAGCCCAGTCAGGGTCTCCGGCACGGCGATAAGGCGTGGTGGAGCACGCAACGGGCCGAGGCGGGGAAGGCCGAGTCTGTCCGGCGCTCGGCGGCTCCCGGGCCCTCGACCGGCTGCGCTGGAAGTAGCCCAGTTGCCGAGCCAGCCCTCCCACTCCCGGGGCTGGTCCTGGTTACCTACCCCAGCTGTTCCTCTCCTTGCGGTTCTTCGCCATGATTACTCCGCCCGGCGGCTACCTGCTGCCTCTCGGAGGAGCGAGATCCGCCGGGCTCGGGGCGGCGGCGGCCGCTGTTGCTAAGATGAAGAAGGAAAGCGCCGCCGCCGCTGCTGCTGCTGCTGCTGCTGCTGCTGCTGCCTGGCCAAGAAAGGCGTCTCTCAGCTCAGCATCTCCTGCGGGAGGGTGCAGGGAGTGCCCGAGCCGGCTCCGGCGCAAACGCGGATCCGCAGGGAAAGGGCGCCTACGACGGCGCGCCGGAGCTAGCTTCCACACGCACACGTGTCCGGCCGGCGCTTGGAAACACCGCACTCCCCGCTCCCAGCCCAGCGCGCACCATCCGCACGACCTGATCACGATGCGGAGCACCTGCGGACGAGGACGCGCGCATCACGGGGCGCGGCGCCAGTGTGCGCCTGCCCACCGGTGCGGCGTGGTTTGGGCACACCCTGCGATGGAAATCGGCGCCCGACGCGTCTCCTGTAATTTTGGACCCGTCGATAGGTCTGGTAGAGGGAAGAGTCTGAGGCCACGTTGGAAACTCACGTGCTTGTTTGGCCCGGCCGATAATTCGTATTTTGTATTTTGGACTAGGGTGCGAAGGATGAGATAGGTGGCATTGTTTTTACGTGCCTAGCATAGCACCATCCGTGTGCGCGAGGGGGGCGCTTGACAGATTACCAAGGCGCCGGTCCCCGCCCCAACAGATTTCAACCCTGTCCGGATACAAAGCAGAGGAGAGGACAGTCAGAGCTGGAGAAAGCAGAAAAATAAACACATGTCAGCAGCTGAGAATGTTGCGCGTTATTTCAGTGGCTGGATTCTCCCTAAGAAGCTTTGCTCCCAGGTCGGCATTCCTGGCTTTGCAGATGTAAATTAAACTACGTATAGGCAGAGACAGAGGCAGTTTGGTGTAGCGATTAAGGCATCAGACTGGAAACCGGGAGAGGATGAGTTCTAGTCCCTCCTTAGGCACAAAGCCAGCTGGGTGACTTTGAGCCAGTCACTCTCTCGCAGCCCTAGGAAGGAGGCAATGGCAAACCACTTCTGAAAAAACCTTGCCAAGAAAACTGTAGGGACTTGTCCAGGCAGTCTCCGAGAATTGGACACGATTGAATGGATTAGGAAAAAAAATGGGCAGAGATAGGAAACAGGTCACAACCAGGATGCACCCATGATCAAAATCCTGGGTAGGGCCTGGAGTGGCAGTGAAGGTTCTTGAGGCTAAACCTCAGGGGTCTTTTTGAAAGAATAACTCCAAATAAAGGAATCATGGAGAACTTCAGAGCCTCTTTATGGCCGCTGTAACCTTGGGGTTTGTGGCCTGTAGCTTATTTTGTAAATGCTGGATATGGCTACCTGTCGGTGTAGAATCCAGAACAGCCCTCCTAATCAGCTGGTCTCCATTTGTCCTCTGCATTAAGGTAAAACTGACCAGGTTCAGTTTTTCAGAATTTTCCTGTCATTCACAAGGGCCTACCATGACATCAAAAGCACTGCTCTGTTGTTTTTAAAGCTGCAATTAAAAATATTCACTCTTCTGATAAAGAATTAACCCATAAAATCATATACAAATGCCCTATTCATAATGCCCATGGAACCCAATCAGCCTCTTGGTCAGATTTCTTTACCAAACGTGTTAGGCGCACACAAGCATACGAACTGACCTTTTAAAAACACCTTTTGGAGAATACAGAATCATAATCCACTTTCTCCAAAAAGTACTTGGTATCCTAGGAGTCAGAGGTATCTACAGGCTTTAAGGTTTTTATCAAATTGACAAAAGCAGCATTGGTCTGTTGAGACACATGCTCTGCCATTTTCATATGTTCCTGTGATGTAATGACGCACATACCAAAGGGGTTTCATTATTTCCAACCCCCCAACCCCATGTTTCTGCCACAAGTTTGTGCATCAGTAAAGAAATGGTGAGGCTTTATGCTATTCCATTGGCTTGGGCATACTAGCCAGTCAATAGTGGGAGGTGTTCTCTATCCTGTCTGGGTTTGGCAATGTATTCTATAATGAAAAGTCTTGTTTTCAATTGCACTGAATCTCCAGATCTTTTTTCTTGGAGATTGGAAACTGCCTGTTTTGAGTGGGTTATGATTTTTGCCCAATATGTCTGATGTTGTAATGGTCTGTGAGAATGTCCTTGAGAGACAGGAGGAGGAGGAGGAGAAGCCGCAGACTAGGCACTGGTCAGATAAGAGGCAGTTTAGCCCACAGGAACAATGGGGGCATGGCAAACATCTCAGATGGGACCCTCCCTAGTTTCTTGAACTGTAAAGATGAGGGGGGAGAGATGTACTTTCAGACTTGCAAGATTCTGTTACTGTAATCTTACAATCTCCAGCAAAGGAGATTGTTACCTTGTCGTGGTGCTGGAGCTTGAGCACCTCAATGAAACCATGAGCTAAACCGTGAAGGGACACCCAAGACGGGAAGGTCGTGGCAGAGAGGTCAGACTAAATACGATCCCTGGGGAAGGTAATGGCAACCCACCCCAGTATTCTTGCCGTGAAAACTAAATGGATCAGTACAACCAAAGATATGTCGGTATACCATCGGAAGATGGGACTCCCAGGTCGGAAGATGGTCAAAATGCTACTGGGGAGGAACAGAGGATACGTTCAACTAGCCCCAGATGTGATGACACAGCTAGCTCAAAGCCGAAAGGACGGCTAGCGGCCGACGGTGCTGGTGGTGAACGACGAATCCGATGTTCTAAAGATCAACACACCATAGGAATCTGGAATGTAAGATCTATGAGCCAGGGCAAATTGGATGTGGTTATTGGTGAGATGTCAAGATTAAATATAGACATTTTAGGTGTCAGTGAACTGAAATGGACTGGAATGGGCCACTTCACATCAGATGACCACCAGATCTACTACTGTGGACAAGAGGACCACAGAAGAAATGGAGTAGCCTTCATAATTAATAATAAAGTGGCTAAAGCAGTGCTTGGATACAATCCAAAAAATGATAGAATGATCTCAATTCGAATTCAGGGTAAGCCATTTAACATCACAGTGATCCAAATATACGCCCCAACCACAGATGCTGAAGAAGCAGAAGTAGATCAGTTCTATGAGGATCTGCAGCACCTACTAGATAATACACCAAAAAGAGATGTTATTTTCATTACAGGAGACTGGAATGCTAAGGTGGGTAGTCAGACGATACCTGGAATTACAGGAAAGCATGGTCTGGGAGAACAAAATGAACCAGGACATAGGCTGATAGAATTTTGCCAAGACAACTCACTGTGCATAACAAACACTCTCTTCCAACAACCTAAAAGACGACTTTATATATGGACTTCACCAGATGGTCGACACCGAAATCAGATTGACTACATCCTTTGCAGCCAAAGGTGGCGGACATCTATACAGTCGGTAAAAACAAGACCTGGAGCTGACTGTAGTTCAGATCACGAACTTCTTATTGCAAAATTTAGAATCAGACTAAAGAGAATAGGGAAGACCCACAGATCAGTTAGATATGAGCTCACTAATATTCCTAAGGAATATGCAGTGGAGGTGAAGAATAGATTTAAGGGACTAGATTTAGTAGATAGGGTCCCGGAAGAACTATGGACAGAAGTTTGCAACATTGTTCAGGAGGCGGCAACAAAAAACGTCCCAAAGAAAAAGAAAACCAAGAAGGCAAGATGGCTGTCTGCTGAAACACTGGAAGTAGCCCAAGAAAGAAGGAAAGCAAAAGGCAACAGTGATAGGGGGAGATATGCCCAATTAAATGCAAAATTCCAGAGGTTAGCCAGAAGAGATAAGGAATTATTTTTAAACAAGCAATGTGCGGAAGTGGAAGAAGACAATAGAAGAGGAAGGACAAGAGACCTCTTCCAGAAAATTAGAAACATCGGAGGTAAATTCCAGGCAAAAATGGGTATGATCAAAAACAAAGATGGTAAGGACCTAACAGAAGCAGAAGAGATCAAGAAAAGGTGGCAAGAATATACGGAAGATCTGTATAGGAAGGATAATAATATTGGAGATAGCTTTGACGGTGTGGTCAGTGAGTTAGAGCCAGACATCCTGAAGAGTGAGGTTGAATGGGCCTTAAGAAGCATTGCTAATAACAAGGCAGCAGGAGACGACGGTATCCCAGCTGAACTGTTTAAAATCTTGCAAGATGATGCTGTCAAGGTGATGCATGCCATATGCCAGCAAATTTGGAAAACACAAGAATGGCCGTCAGATTGGAAAAAATCAACTTATATCCCCATACCAAAAAAGGGAAGCACTAAAGAATGTTCAAACTATCGAACAGTGGCACTTATTTCACATGCCAGTAAGGTAATGCTCAAGATCTTGCAAGGTAGACTCCAGCAATTCATGGAGCGAGAATTGCCAGATGTACAAGCTGGGTTTAGAAAAGGCAGAGGAACTAGAGACCAAATTGCCAATATCCGCTGGATAATGGAGAAAGCCAGGGAATTTCAGAAAAACATCTATTTCTGTTTTATTGACTATTCTAAAGCCTTTGACTGTGTGGATCATAACAAATTGTGGCAAGTTCTTGGTGGTATGGGGATACCAAGTCATCTTGTCTGCCTCCTGAGGAATCTGTATAACGACCAAGTAGCAACGGTAAGAACAGAGCACGGAACAACAGACTGGTTTAAGATTGGGAAAGGAGTACGGCAGGGTTGTATACTCTCACCCTACCTATTCAACCTGTACGCAGAACACATCATGCGACATGCTGGGCTTGAGGAATCCAAGGCTGGAGTTAAAATCCCTGGAAGAAACATTAACAATCTCAGATATGCAGATGATACCACTTTGATGGCTGAAAGCGAGGAGGAGTTGAGGAGCCTTATGACGAAGGTGAAAGAAGAAAGTGCAAAAGCTGGGTTGCAGTTAAACCTCAAAAAAACCAAGATTATGGCAACGAGCTTGATTGATGACTGGCAAATAGAGGGAGAAAAAGTGGAGGCAGTGACAGACTTTGTATTTCTAGGCGCAAAGATTACTGCAGACGCTGACTGCAGCCAGGAAATCAGAAGACGTCTACTTCTTGGGAGGAGAGCAATGGCAAATCTTGATAAAATAGTTAAGAGCAGAGACATCACACTGACAACAAAGGTCCGCATAGTTAAAGCAATGGTATTCCCTGTAGTAACCTATGGCTGTGAGAGCTGGACCATAAGGAAGGCTGAGCGAAGGAAGATAGATGCTTTTGAACTGTGGTGTTGGAGGAAAATTCTGAGAGTGCCTTGGACTGCAAGAAGATCAAACCAGTCCATACTCCAAGAAATCAAGCCAGACTGCTCACTTGATGGAATGATATTAAAGGCAAAACTGAAGTACTTTGGCCACATAATGAGAAGACAGGATACCCTGGAGAAGAAGCTGATGCTAGGGAAAGTGGAAGGCAAAAGGAAGAGGGGCCGACCAAGGGCAAGATGGATGGATGGTATTCTGGAGGTGACAGACTCAACCATTGGGGAGCTGGGGATGGTGACGGCCGACAGAGGGCTCTGGCGTGGACTGGTCCATGAAGTCACGAAGAGTCGGAAACGACTGAACGAATAAACAACAAAATCTTACAATAAAGGTACTGTTAGTACTCATGGTTTGTACTTGTTGTCTGGACTACCTTGAAGGACTGACAGATGTGAGGGAATATCAATAGTAAAATGGCAGTTCCCCATTCAAGAGTGGTGTACAATCTGGGGGTCTTCCTGGACTTATAGCTCCTGCTTGATGAGCAGGTGGTAGCTGTGGCCTGGAAGGCCTTTGTACAACTTTATCTGGTGTACCAGTTGCACTCCTTGCTAGATCAGGAGGCCCTTCAGATAGTCACTCATGCCCTGGTCACCTCATGGCTTCACTATTGCAATGCATTCTACATGGGGCTGCCCTTCAAGACCACCCAGAAGCTTGAACTGGTCCAGGATGCCGTGTTGGGGCAGTTTCCTTCCAGGTGTGATTCAAGATGCTGGTTGTTACCCATAAAGCCCTACAAGGCATAGGGCCTGGCTATTTGAGGGACCGCCTGTCTCTTATCTGCCCGACTGCTTTGATCTGGCAGAGTTGGTGCACTCTGGGTTCCTTCAATTAAACAATTTGTTGTTGTTGTTGTTGTTGTTGTTGTTGTTCAGTCGTTTAGTCGTGTCCGACTCTCCGTGACCTCATGGACCATAACACGCCAGGCCTTCCTGTCCCCCACTGTCTCCCGGAGTTTATTCAAATTCATGTTCATTACATCAGTGATGCTATCTAACCATCTCATCCTCTGCCGTCCCCTTCTCCTTTTGCCTTCAGTCTTTCCCAGCATCAGGGTCTTTTCCAGTGAGTCCTCTCTTCGCGTTTTAGGTGGCCAAAGTATTTGAGCTTCAGCTTCAGTATCTGTCCTTCCAATGAAATTAACTAAATCAATTAAATCAATTAAACAATCAATTAAACAATGCCATCTATTAAAAGGTAAAGGTTTTCCCCTGCACAGTTGTGTCCAACTCTAGGGGGCAGTGCTCATTTCCGTTTCTTAGCCGGAGAGCCAGCGCTGTCCGCGGTCATGTGGCCGGCATGACACGCGCGGAACACTGCCATTAATAGATGGAATGCCATCTATTAGGACCCTGAAATGTACCTTCTCTGACACAGCACCTACCTTCTGGATGAACTTCCCTCCAAGATCTGGGTAGATCCCACCCTACTGGCATTCTGAAAGTCCTTGAAGACCTGATTCTTCACCCAGGCCTTTGGCCAGGATGGATGTAGCTTCTTTCAAGGAGGAGGAGTGGGTTTGTTGCTGATTGGTTTTGCTATCCTTGCTTCTTCCTTTATTGCTGTATTGTTTTTATTGTTTTATAGTTCTCATGTTTTCTTGTGAACCGCCCAGAGTCGTCGGGAGTCAGGCATTGAATAATATTGAATTGAATAATATAAAAATTGAATAATATAAAAATAAACAAATAAACAAAAGCGCTGAGTTTTTCAAAATGCTTCCCTTTGTCACCATTCCTTTGTTCTACTGAAAAATCCCTTTGAATTACGAAGGTGAAACGCTGGCATGTCAGCAATTTTGCAACCAACAGCTTTTGGATTGGGAGATTGGGAAGATGAGCTCTAAACAATGTACACTGAAGCAGTTGAACTCCAGGAACAGGAAACTGAACCCCTACAGGAGGTGGGGAAAGAAAGAAATAGCTTGTTTTTGCTCAGGAGCTGGGTAAGAGTTTCTGCCAGAAGATCTGCAGAGTCACAAGGGAAAATACCAGCTGCACTTTGTTTCCAATAAGATGGAGCAAAGTCAGTAATCAGTCAATATAGCTTCCAAAGACAAATTATATTCTAAGATCAGCCTAGTTCAGAGCCAATCCCAAAGTGCAAAGCATTGGTTTAGAGGTGCCTGTAGTTCCCTCTCATTGATTCTTTTCATGTCCTCAAACTGGGGCCACACTTCACATTCAGAAACTTGGTTGGTTGTAAATGGTATAATCAGACAGACACCTTATGGAGGTGGTAGACAGGATCTAGGTTACTCTCCCTTTTGGCCAAATGGCTTTGACTGCCTATTTTTGGAGGGGGGGGGCACAATTTGAAATGCTAGTTCTACCCAACAAGACTTTAAATAGATTGATCCCAACCTATTTAAGGTGTCACTGGGCAGAACTAATACTTCCTAAAGTGTTCCCTTTATCCACATCTCTCTCTCTCTCTCTCTCTCTCTCTCTCTCTCTCTCTCTCTCTCTCTTTCATCTATCTAATTTTTATCCCACCTTTATTATTTTTTATAAATACAGTAACTCAAGGCGGCGAAACATACCTAATACTCCTTCCTCCTCCTATTTTAACCGCCCAGAGTCCCCTCCGGAATGGGGGGAGATGGGCGGTGATATAAGTTAGAAATATAAATAAATAAATAAATTTTCCCCACAACAACAACCCTGTGAGGTGAGTTGGGCTGAGAGTGACTGGCCCAAGGTCACCCAGCCGGCTTTCATGCCTAAGGCAGGACTAGAACTCACAGTCTCCTGGTTTCTAGCCCAGCACCTTCACCACTAGACCAAACTGGCTCTCTATGATATGATAAATCATATATATACATATACATATACATATACATATACATATACATATACATATACATATACATATACATATACATTGTATGTATGTATGTGTGTATATATATATATATATATATATATATACACTGTATATATATATACACACACATACTATGTATATGTATGTGTATGTGTATGTGTGTATATATATACACACACACACATACACACACACACACACATATACTATGATAGAGAATTAAGATTTCCCTTCGATACAATACTTGCTCTCTCTTCAGATTCCCTTAAAGTTATAATGCACAAGAAGGCCATTCCTTCCCCTGGGAGACTGTCACAGCTCCTTCATTGCTTGTGTTTAGGGAAGTGGTTGAAACGTTTCTTTTAATCAAGCTTGTGAACCTGCCCAGATATTCTGGGTGCTGTGCATTTTATTATTTGCTTTTGGTTGTTATCCTGTGATTTTGAATATATACTACCATAATGGGACAGCCAGTTTAGTGTAGTGGTTAAAGCATCAGGCTAGAAACTGGGAGACTGTGAGTTCTAGTCCTGCCTTAGACATAAAGTCAGCTGGGTGACCTTGGGTCAGTCACTCTCTCTCAGCCCTAGGGAGAAGGCAATGGCAAACCACCTCTGAAATCTTGCCAAGAAAATTGCAGAGACTAGTCCAGGTGGTCACTAGGAGTCAAAACTGACTTGAAGGGGCACGCGCGCGCACACACACACACACACACACACACACACAACCATAATACCCTGAGGGAGGAAGAGAGGAATAGAAATAATTTTAATTAAATTAATTAATTTAGATGATGAAATAAAGAGTAATGAGTAAGTAATGTGAGCAGAGAAAATTAGGAAAACAAGACAGGATTCTTAAGGGATTAATAACTAAGTAAATTAAAATAAATAAGGTAACTTGGAATGCTTTGATTGATTACCCATGCCACCCATGCCACCTCCTCACCCTTCTGCCTGTCAAGGGAAAGAAGTATGTATGTATGTATGTATGTATGTATGTATGTATGTATGTATGTATGTATGTATCAAGAATCAGTAGTTCACTAGCCCTTCTTTTGGTGGCAGACCATAAAAAGAATTTTCTGAGGATTACAAATGATAACTGTCTGAAAGGTAAAAGGTAAAGGTAAAGGTTTTTCCCTGCACAGTCGTGTCTGACTCTAGGGGGCGGTGCTCATCTCCATTTGTTAGCCGAAGAGCCAGCATTGTCCGAAGATGCTTCCCCAGTCATGTGGCCGGCATGACACACGCGGAGCGCTGTTACCCTCCCACCGAAGTGGCACCTATTTATCTACTTGCATTTGCATGCTTTCAAATTGCTAGGTTGGCAAGAGCTGGGGCGAGTGCGGGAGCTCACTCCGTCATGCGGCACTTGGGTCTCGAACCGCCGACCTTCCGATCAACAAGCCTGGTGTCTTAACCACTGAGCCAAAAGGCCCGTCCAACTGTCTAAAAAGCCGGACCTAATTCACTGATAATGCTGCAGGGAGCCAGATGATCTTTCACTTACACAGAGGACTTTCAGATCAGAGGATATGTAATGTAGCAGTAGGACCACAAACAAAAGCACAATTTTTTAAGGGAAGTTCTTTCCATCTCCCTGCCCTAGGTTTTTGTGCAAGACTATCTCTGTTATTGGAAGAACACCAGTCATCAATGTTTCAAAGAAAAGGTGTAGTTCAGTGTTTTTCAACATTGGCAACTTTAAGATGTGTGGACTTCAACTCCCAGAATTCCCCAGCCAGCATGCTTGGGAGTTGAGGTCCACACATCTTAAAGTTGCCAAGGTTGAAAAACACTGGTGTAGATGATAAAATGTTCAGAAACCCCATGGATCTCTGAGAAAACCCACAAGCCAATGATCAAGTACTGTAATACCCCTGAAGCACTCCTGTTTAAGATTACGGGGTTAACGAAGTGCAGAAGCACTACTGACAAATTCCCCAAATGCTATAGTAATCAAACATCCCAGAAGGATACTACTGTATGATCTATACTAGAAATTATTAGTGGGGATAACCAGCTGAAATCGCTCCCCTAGACTAATCCCTGGCACAAGTAATCAACCAAGGCAATCAATGCTGTTTTCCCTCTCAAAAGTCTTTGAATCCAGATGGGAAAAAAGATCCCAATAATTTGTGTCATTCAAGAAAAGCTACAGGTAAACAGTTTGCATTTATTTTAAAGGGAAGATTGCCAATATTGGGTTCACACAATGTGCTAAGATGTACAGTGGTTTGTTCTTGGTGGATTGTATGAACTCAACTGCTGCATTTGGCAAATTATAATTATAATTAATGGGTTGCATACTGTGTAAACCCAGCCAATTATGATACAGTATATTCAGTTAACTGTGGTTGAGTGAACAATGGTGTAGCACAATATGTAAACCTGATAATACAGTGGGAGTCCATGGAAGATTTAAGAAGTCTGACAAAATCCGTTTTTAGAGGAGTTGGCCATAAGTCTTTTTCAAAGGGTTTACAACCTCTATTACCCTGGTCAAGTCAATTTCAGGCAACTGCTGTGAGCCAGAACTGACTCCATCCACCCACCCACCCACCCACCTACCTACCTACCAACCAACAAGGCAGAATGGACTTTATGTATCTGCACATTTTTATCCTGCCTTTCTACCCAACCATTAATTGAACAAACAATGATTAGCCTTGTTTTCCCAAGGAAGGTGATTTTCAGGTACAGTTCAAATCACTGTTTTTAATATATAAGGCCCTCTATGGCTTGACACCTAGGTATCTGCCAGACTGTCCGTTCCAACCAGAATTGACTTGTCCAATAGAGTCAGGGGTCGGCAACCTTTTTTCCATCAGGGACCACTCCCGTCGGAAAAATTTTTTCAAGGACCAGGGGGCGGGGCTTGCGGGCGGCAGGCAATCGGACAGATGGGGGGTGGGGTTTGTGGACGGCAGCCAATCGGACAGAAGGGGGCGGGGTTTGCGGGCGGCAGCCAATCAGCTGGATGGGGCGGGGTTTGCGGGCGGCAGCCAATCAGACGGGTGGGGGCGGGGTTTGCAGGCCTGCCGCTCCGGGAACCGCGGGCATTTTCAGGGTCCCCGGAGCCTGCCCCTTCGAAGGGGCAAGCTCCAGGGACCCCGAAAATACCCTTGGTTCCGGCAGGGAGGCAAAAGCCTCGCCGCGCACCGGGCCACTTCCCTGTGGCACGGAGATTTTCCACCCCGCCCCCTCCTACGCCGGTCAGCTGTGCAGTGGAAAAGTGGCTGGTTCCGGCAGGGAGGCAAAAGCCTCGCCGTGTGCGCGCACGCTGCAGGGCCGCTTCCCTTTTCCCGGAGCTTGCCCCGTAAATGCCCTTGGTTCTGGCAGGGAGGCGAAAAGGCGCACCCGCACCTTGCCGCCGCCGCGAGGGGAGACCTGCCTCCGCCCTTTGCCGCGCGCTGATAGGTGGAGGTGTTTCCCCTTCCTGGTCTCCACCAATCAGCTGCTCCGGCTCATCCTGCAGCCCACTTCCTAATGGCAGGTTGCCGACCCGTGCAATAGAGCCATCCTGCGAAGAACTACTGGTGGTTCCTCACTTTTTTGGAGGCAAGGGAAGCTGAGGCCTGGAGTTGTCTTCTGTATTGGTATAAAGCAGTGTTTCTCAACTTTGGCAACTTTAAGATGTGTGGACTTCAACTTCCAGAATTCCCTAGCCAGCATGCTTTGGGCAGGAATGGGGGGAAAAAAGCATTAGGGAGGGACTTGCAGACGGGTTTTCAAGATTCTGTTATACCCTATTACAATAAAGCAGCATTCCTGCAACCCCTGAAGTACCTTTTTCTTCACCTGGCCTACCTCAAAGGGCTGATATCAATCTTGCAATGCGCATAAGAAACACAGAGTTTTAATTGCACCGCTGAGGCTGCCATCTTGACTCTTTTGGCCATACCCTGCAGACACCCCTGCATGCAGCTGAGTATAATCAGCCCTTTTTAAAATGGTGTTCCATGGAACTCCATCGAGAACTTGTGGAATCCTAGGGTTCCATGAGAGACTGGGGGGGGGGGACTTCACTTAACCTTTGCTTCTTGATCAGGAGCTCTGGGAATTTTTTTAAACTAACAGTTTCCATGGCCTGAAAAAGTTTGAAAACCTCTGTTCTAGGGTAAGCTTGGTTTTTCTGACCACATTTCTTAAACCATAGTTTGATTACATGTGGTTGTTGGCTAACCCACAATAGGGCAGATTTGTGTTACCAGCAGTTCTTCTGCTTCTAGTCATGTGGTTTATTGTCAGCTTCAGCATTGGCACCAGTGTTTGTACTTCTTGTGTTTCCTGTTTACAATATATCTATATACAAATACATACCTACTGAGATACTGAGTCTTTCCTTGGTGGAGATCTTAAGCGTAAACTCAACCCTTGCTTTATCAGAATAATAGCATGGCAGGCCAGGTTCTGGCTCAATAAAAACTCGGCTGAGATTCCCAGATACTCCCTCTAGAACAGGGGTGGGCAACGTCAGGCTCCCGCCCGCAAACCCTGCCCCTTCCACGTGATTGGCTCCCGCCCGCAAACCCCGACTCCAGTGCTTGTGATTGGCTCCTGCCCGCAAACTCCGGCCCCCGGTCCACGGAATCCCAGAAACCCCCCCGCCCCCGGTTATAAATATCCAAATGGCCCTTGGCAGAAAAAAGGTTCCCCACCCCTGCTCTAGAAATATATCTCCCCTGCCCCTCACTCCCATACAGTTGGCCCTGACCATGTTGGCTTTCAGAAAGGCAGTAAAAACCTGGCTTTCTCCTCAGACTTTGGGGCCAGGTTGATTGGAGTTTCTGTCTGGAAGAGGGTGTCAGTTTGACTTTTAGGTTGCCCATTACTGTGCTAGATTTTAACTAAAATTGTTTATCTTGTTTTTTGGGCCTATTGTACACCACCCAGAATTGCAATATTCAAATTGGGAGGCTATATAAAATTTTAAAATAAATAAATCAACTCAGTACAGCTTGACCAAACTGTTAGGCTCAAACTTGGCTGAAGACTCTCATATCATAGGATAGCGCTAAGTAAGAATCTTTTATGCGAACTGTGAAAAAGCCATTGAAACAGTTGATTGCACTCTGTCAACATGAAAGTGCAATTCTTACTTACAACCACGATAGCGTAGTTCTGATCATTTCTTTGTCTGTCCTTCTCATAATTTAATATACTTTTCCCTTGCACTTCTTGGCCTTGAAGTTGGGCAATTGTTCATTGTTGACATAACTGATATCTCTACCCTGAAAAGTCCTGATTTTCGAACTAACTCCCATACTAAGATAGTGATATGCTGTCCTAATTTTGATGGCTGTTCTGGCTGGCAAACAAAATATATTACCTCAGAAGTGGTAGTAGTGCTGGTGAGAATATTTTAGAGCTACTTATTGGTTGATGAACAGCCAATGGTATGCATTGCCCTCCATCTTAAGATATAGGTCACTCACCACTGATCTACCAATGATGGATTAAGCTCAGTAGATCATATGACCACCCCAACGCTGTGGGGGGAAGTGCATTAAGATTCACACATCCTACTCTGTGATGGCTTCAGCAGAAAAACTTGTTATTTCCTGGATTGTTTAGGACTGAACTGTTTAATTCTTTTTTTTTTTTAGCAGTTCATCATTTCGCTTTTATTCACCTTTCCCACAAGAATTCTGCAGAATTAAAGCAAAGGGTTTTTTTTCTTTCTGTAATTTATTTATTTATTTAATTTATTTTTATTAATTTATTTTTATTTATTTATTTATTTATTCAATTTATTCCCCGCCCATCTCCCACACAAGGGACTCTGGGCGGGTCACAACAATCAAAGTTAAAAACAATACAATAATTTTAAAAAATACAATATAAATAGATAAAATACAAGATGGGGGACGTAGGGAACGTAGCATAGTGTTGCTACGGGGCTAGCCAACCCCAGGAGGCACTCCCGCCTCTGTTGTCCCAGGCCAGGTGGCAGAGCCAGGTCTTAAGGGCCTTCCGAAAGGTCAGGAGGGAGGGGGCCAGTCTCACCTCCGGGGGCAAGATATTCCATAGGGCGGGCGCTACCGCAGAGAAGGCACGCCTCCTGGACCCCGTTAGATGGAATTCTCTTGTTGAGGGGGTCCGAAGCATGCCCTCTCTGCATGCACGGGTGGGGCGGGCTGACGTTATCGGGACGAGACGGTCCCTCAGGTACCCTGGTCCTATGCCATGTAGGGCTTTAAAGGTGATCACCAACACCTTGAATTGGACCCGGAAGCAAACTGGCACCCAATGCAGCTCGCGAAGCAGAGGTGTTACATGGGCCGATCTCTTGGCCCCCATAACTGCTCGCGCCGCCGCATTCTGCACCAGCTGAAGCTTCCGGATACTCTTCAAGGGTAGCCCCATGTAGAGCGCATTACAATAGTCTATACGGGAGATGACAAGGGCGTGAGTGACTGTTCGGAGGGCCTCCCGATCCAGGAAAGGGCGTAACTGGCGCACAACTCGAAGCTGAGCAAAGGCCCTCCTGGCCACGACTGCCACCTGCTCTTCGAGCAGGAGTCGCGAGTCCAGGAGGACCCCCAGATTCCGCACTGGATCCGAGTGGGGTAGTGCAACTCCACCCAGAACCAAAGATGACAACTTCCCGGATCCAGGGGGGCCGTCAATCCACAGCCACTCCGTCTTACCAGGGTTCAGTTGAAGCCTGTTGTTCCCCATCCAGACCCCCACAGCCTCCAGGCACTGAGATAAGGCATTGACCGCATCACTTACTTCACCCGGGATGGAGATGTATAACTGGGTATCATCGGCATATTGGTGATACCTCATCCCGTGGTGACGGATGATCTCGCCCAGCGGCTTGATGTAGATGTTGAATAGGAGAGGAGAGAGAACCGACCCCTGAGGCACCCCACAAGTCAGGGGTCTCGGGTCAGCTCTATCCTCCCCTATCAACACCGACTGGGAATGGCCCTGGAGGAAGGAGGCGAACCAGCGCAGAACCACGCTGCCCGCCCCCAACTCCTCGAGCCGTCCCAAAAGTATACCGTGGTCGACGGTATCGAAAGCCGCTGAGAGATCTAAGAGAGCAAGGATGGACGCACTCCCTCCATCCCGCTCTCGCCAGAGATCATCCATAAGCGCGACCAATGCGGTCTCTGTCCCATATCCCGGCCTGAAACCTGACTGGAAGGGGTCCAGATAATCCGTTTCCTCCAGAATCCTCTGGAGTTGCAACGCCACCACCTTCTCAACCACCTTTCCCAAAAAGGGAAGGTGGGAGACTGGGCGAAAATTGCCCAGGATGGTAGGGTCCAGGGATAGTTTCTTGAGGAGGGGGTGCACCAGCGCCTCCTTAAAGGCAGCCGGGAACACCCCCTCACTCAAGGACGAATTTATAATCGCCTGGACCCAGCCACATGTCACCTCACTAGCTGATTTTACCATCCAGGAGGGACATGGGTCAAGTTGGCATGTGGTGGCGTTTACAGTCCGGAGGATCCTGTCTACTTCATCAGGCCCAACAGGATCAAACTGCTCCCAGATAACATGGCAAGTACGGGCCTCTGGCATCTCCCCAGATCTTGTCTCACGCTTGGAGTCCAACTTGGAATGAATCTGAGCGATTTTGTCCTGCAGATGCTCAGAAAACTCTTCCGATCGGCCCTGTAAATGGGTCTCCCCTTGCTCCTGACCCAAAAGTGATCTTGTAATCTTAAACAGGGCCGTCGGGCGGCATTCTGCGGACGCAATAAGAGCGGAGAAATATTCACGTTTCGCCGCTCTTACCGCCACAAGGTAGGCCTTAACTGCGGCTCTAGATTGTGTTCGGTCAGATTCAGTCTTCGTCTTTCTCCAGCGGCGCTCTAGACGTCTCTTAACCCTCTTCAAGGTCCTCAACTCATCCGTAAACCACGGTGAGTGGCGGGCCGAACAGGGCCGGAGAGGTCGCACAGGCGCGATCTTATCCAGAGCCCTGGCCGCTTCCCTATTCCAGGCCGCGGCCAGGACCTCCAACTTCTATCAACTTCTATTTTCAACTTCTATCACCGCACCATCTCCCCCAAAGGGGACTCTGGGCGGTAATGGTTTTATTATTTAAAATATTATATACATACACGTAAAGACATATACATATACATAGAAATACAACATATAATACATACTTACATTCAAAAAGGTGGGGGGAAAGAAAAAAAGAAAAAGAAAAAAAACACATAGATTCTAAGAGACCGTTTCCTTCACAAAGAACTAAATTAAATATTTATATTGTAAATTAATCTATTTACATTATAACTTTTAATCCCTTACATCAGGGCTTTCCAAAGTTTTCCCGCGGCGACACACCAACCGCCGTTGGTGTGTCGCCGCGGGAAAACCCGGAAGTGCTGCCGTTGTGGCAGCGTGCAAAAACCCGGAAGCGCTGCTGCCGCTTTTGGTTTTTTGCGCGCCGCGGTTGGTGTGTCGCCGCGGGAAAACCCGGAAGCGCTGATGATGATCAGCGCTTCCGGGTTGTGTGTCGACACACCAGACTGTGTGTGGCGACACACTTTTGTGTCGCGACACAGAGTTTGGAAAGCTCTGCCTTACATATTTCATTTCCATTTTACATATTTTGTCTTTTTACATGTTTCATTTCTGACATTTTTCATATACTTTAAGTCTTTCATATTTCATATATTTTAACCTTTTTCATATATGCATACATTTTGAACTGTTTAATTCTTGACTCCTTGATCTTATGACAGATGAGGCTTCTCCCATAAGATCAAAGAGCAACATTGCAGTTGCCAAGGAGTTCTAGTGCTAATGAAAATGGCAACTGAAGAAGGGCCTTAGATGAAAATGACCTCTATTTATGTTCACATACACACACCAACTAAGGGTAATGTCAAGAAAAAATTACATTGAAATAAATGTTAGTTTTAAAGGCACCACAGGGGATCAAACCCTTATGTGGAATATTTCTAAAAGGATAGAGATGGGAGTCCTGCAGAAATTAGATTACTTGAAGCTGATTATTTCAACACTTAGTTTGTAAAAAGCGCACTGGTTCCTGATTAACTTTTAGAACTTAAACTAGGTTTAAGGCTTAATTATTGAAATATGCATCCCTAAACCACATGGGATGAGGATATGTAGTAGAACATCTTCCTTATGATTGATGTCCACACTCAGTTAGATGAGCCCAGGTTTCAGCAGGCAGGTATTGTAATGTGTAATGGTATGTGGGAATGACCCTGGGAGACAGGAAGAAGAGCTGCAGACTAGACCACAGTCAAATAAGAGGTAGCTGAGTCCACAGAACCATTACAGGTATCTGACTAACAAATGATGCTCACATCATCAGCTACATAGAGTGGCTAGACTGATAGAGACTTCAAAGTGACTGTTTTGGAAAAGCAGGACTTTTAACAGACCATCAAGCAAGAAATAGTTGAATTCACATAGGTCAAAAGGTTTCAGGCAATCTCAGAAGATCTCAACAAACAGAAAGGCTTTTTAACACAAGAAAAATGTTAATTGATAAGGTACTGGTAATTTGTCTCATAGGTAACTGTATCTGCATAACCAACTTATCTTCCTTTCTCCCTCACCTTATCCCAGTTTAAATCCTACATTAGTCTAGCCCAGTGTTTCTCAACCTTGGCAACTTTAAGCCATGTGGACTTCAACTCCAGCACGCACTGGCTGGGGAATTCTGTGAGTTGAAGTCCACACAGCTTAAAGTTGCCAAGGTTGAGAAACACTGGGCTAGCCACTCAGTGCAGCTGATAAAGGGAACTGATTGATTGTAAACCATGAGCGGTGAAGAAATGTAATAAATACATAAACGAACAAATAAATAAATAATATGCCTTTTAATACAATTTGTTAATTAGGTGACCTAAGAAAGTCATATTTATTTATTTATTATTATTAAATAGTTTAATAATAATAATCTGTTTAATGATTTAAAATATTGCAATATTACACATGGCAAAAATCTTGTATCTTTCTGGACAGGCCTTCTTGGCGGTTGCTCATGGGATGGCTTTCCTCCCTGTATTTGAGGACACCTCTTACTACATTGTTTAACTGAAGAGCCATCTTTTCACCCAAACCTTCCCTGTGTGAATGACTGAGGCAGTTTGGTTTTTGACCACCTTCCATTCTCCTTTCCATTTGAAACTCAGGTGGCAGTGCCAGAATTGGTTAGTATCAATGGGATACTACTTGGAAATCCCACTGCAGCAGGCTGGGCTGAAAAACCAGGGGGGGACAACCAGAAGAAGGCAAATGCAAACTATGTCCGTATTGTTGCCAAGAAAACCTAAATGGATGTATCCATGAAGGAATCTAGGTCAACCTGAAGGGATTTTTACCAGCTTTAACCCTTTTAAGATTTCATTTAATTATGCTTTTTTAATCGGATCTCAAACCTCTTTAAGATCATTAATGAAGTGTGGCATTTAAAAATGATTTGAAAGAAATCATTCAACACAACCACATATATACTGTTCCTAATGTTTGTTCCCCTTCATGGATCACTGCCTTGTCATGGCGAAGGGGCTTGCGTAACTCAATGAAGTCAGGTCAAGACGGACAGGTCGTGATGGAGAGTTCTGACAAAATGTGGTCCACTGGAGGAGGAAATGGCAACCCACTCCAGTATCCTTGCCAAGAAAACCCCATGGACAGTATCAAAAGGCTAAAGGATATGATGCCGGAAGATGAGCCCCTCAGGTCGGAAGGTGTCCAATATGTTACTGGGAAGAGCGGAGGGCTTTTCCGAGTAGCTCCAGAAAGAGTGAAGCGGCTGGGCCACAGCCGAAAGGACGCTCAGTTGTGGATGTGTCTGGGAGTGGAAGGAAAGTCCAATGCTGTAAAGAACAATATTGCATAGGAACCTGGAATGTAAGATCTATGTATCAAGGTAAGCTGGATGTGGTCAAACATGAGATAACAAGATTGAACATCGACATCTTGGGAATCAGTGAACAAAAATGGACAGGAATGGGCGAATTTAATTCAGATGACCATTATATATACTACTGTGGGCAAGAATCCCTTAGAAGAAATGGAGTAGCCCTCATAGTCAATAAAAGAGTGGGAAAGGCAGTACTGGGGTACAACCTCAAAAACGACAGAATGATCTCAGTTGGAATCCAAGGCAAACCATTCAACATCACAATAATCCAAGTCTATGCCCCAACCACTGATGCCGAAGAAGCTGAAGTCGACCGGTTCTATGAAGACCTACAACACCTTCTAGAACTAACACCAAAAAAAGATGTCCTTTTCATCATAGGGGACTGGAATGCTAAAGTAGGAAGTCAATAAATAAATAAATAAATAAATAAATATTTAAATTTATATGACCGCCCATCTCCCCCAATCGGAATAACAGGTAAGTTCAGCCTTGAAGTACAAAATGAAGCAGGGCAAAGGCTAATAGAGTTTTGTCAAGAGAACACACTGGTCATAGCAAACACTCTTTTCCAATAACACAAGAGACGACTCTACACATGGACATCACCAGATGGTCAATACCAAAATCAGATTGATTATATACTTTGCAGCCAAAGACGGAGAAGCTCTATACAATCAGCAAAAACAAGACCTGGAGCTGACTGTGGCTCAGATCATGAGCTTCTTATCGCAAAATTTAGGCTTAAATTGAAGAACGTAGGGAAAACCACTAGACCACTCAGGTATGACCTAAATCATATCCCTTATGAATATATAGTGGAGGTGTGGAATAGATTTAAAGGATTAGATCTGGTAGACAGAGTGCCTGAAGAACTATGGATGGAGGTTCGTAACATTGTACAGGAGGCAGCAACTAAAACCATCCCAAAGAAAAAGAAATGCAAGAAAGCAAAGTGGCTGTCTGATGAGGCTTTACAAATAGCTGAGAAAAGAAGGAAAGCAAAAGGCAAGGGAGAAAGGGAAAGATATAACCAACTGAATGCAGATTTCCAGAGAATAGTAAGGAGAGATAAGAAGGCCTTCTTAAATTAACAATGCAAAGAAATCAAGGAAAACAATAGAATGGGGAAGACTAGATATCTTTTCAAGAAAATCGGAGATATCAAGGGAACTTTGTGCAAAGATGGGCATGATAAAGGACAAAAAAAGGCAGGGACCTAACAGAAGCAGAAGAGATTTAGAAGAGGTGGCAAGAATACACAGAAGAACTATACAAGAAAGATCTTAATGTCCCTGATAAATACGATGGTGTGGTCACTGACCTTGAGCCGGACATCCTAGAGCAGAGCTTTTCAAACTGTGTGTTGCGACACTTTAGTGTGTTGCGACAAAACCAGGAAGTGGACGTGCACGGCGGTGCGCGCGGGGGGGTGCGCGGTGGTGGCGGTGTGCACGGCGGTGGCGTGCACGGAGGCAGAGGCGACGGCAGTGGCGCGTCATCAGTCTTTCCGGGTTTTAGTGGAAAACATGAGGCTGCAGCCGCTCCCACAGCCGCCATACACACCGTGTGCGCGCCCCCACGCCACCGCCATGCATGCCGCTGCTGCCGCGTGTGCTCCCGCACCGCCGCCGCTGCCGCCGTTGGTGTGTCACCAACGGCGGCAGTTTGGAAAGCACTGTCCTAGAGAGTGAAGTCAAGTGGGCCTTAGGAAACATTACTAACAACAAAGCTAGTGGAGAAGACAGTATCCCAGCTGAGCTATTTAAAATCCTAAAAGAGGATGCTGTAAAGTGCTGCACTCAATATGCCAACAAATTTGGAAAACTCAACAGTGGCCATAGGATTGGAAAAGGTCAGTTTACGTTCCAATTCCAAAGAAGGGCAATGCCAAAGAATGTTCAAACTACCGTACAATTGCGCTCATTTCACATGCTAGCAAGGTTATGCTCAAAATCCTACAAGCTAGGCTTCAGCAGTATGTGAACCGAGAACTACCAGAAGTGCAAGCTGGGTTTCGAAGAGGCAGAGGAACTAGAGATCAGATTGCCAACATTCGCTGGATCATGGAAAAAACAAGGGAGTTTCAGAAAAACATCTACTTCTGCTTCATTGACTACGCTAAAGCCTTTGATTGTGTGGATCACAACAAACTGTGGCAAATTCTTAAAGAGATGGGAGTACCAGACCACCTTACCTGTCTCCTGAGAAACCTGTATGCGGGTCAAGAAGCAACAGTTAGAACCGGACATGGAACAACCGATTGGTTCAAAATTGGGAAAGGAGTATGACAAGGATGTATATTATCACCCTGCTTATTTAACTTATATGCAGAGTACATCATGAGAAATGCCGGGCTGGATGAATCACAAGCCGGAGTTAAGATTGCCGGGAGAAATATCAACAACCTCAGATATGCAGACGATACCACCCTAATGGCAGAAAGGGAAGAGGAACTAAAGAGCCTCTTGATGAGGGTGAAAGAGGAGAGTGCAAAAGCTGGCTTGAAATTCAACATTAAAAAACTCAGATCATGGCATCTGGTCCCATCACTTCCTGGCAAATAGAAGGGGAAGAAATGGAAGCAGTGACAGATTTTATTTTCTTGGGCTCCAAGATCACCACAGACGGTGACTGCAGCCATGAAATTAAAAGACGCTTGCTCCTTGGGAGGAAAGCTATGGTAAACCTAGACAGCATATTAAAAAGCAGGGACATCACCTTGCCGACAAAGGTCCGTATAATTAAAGCTATGGTTTCCCCAGTAGTAATGTATGGTTGTGAGAGTTGGACCATAAGGAAGGCTGAGCGCCGAAGAATTGATGCTTTCGAACTGTGGTGCTGGAGAAGACTCTTGAGAGTCCCTTGGACTGCAAGGAGGTCAAATCAGTCAGTCCTAAAGGAAATCAACCCTGACTGCTCATTGGAAGGACAGATACTGAAGCTGAAGCTCAAATACTTTGGCCACCTAATGCGAAGAGAGGACTCACTGGAAAAGACCCTGATGCTGGGAAAGACTGAAGGCAAAAGGAGAAGGGGACGGCAGAGGATGAGATGGTTAGATAGCATCACCAATGTAATGAACGTGAATTTGAGTGAACTCTGGCAGACAGTGGAGGACAGAAAGGCCTGGCGTGCTATGGTCCATGGGGTCACGACTGAACAACAACAACGTTTGTTACTTTGGGTTAATACAAACACATAGAGTAGGACCTATTGGTGACTGGGTGGGATGCTGATAGCATTTATTCCTGCTTGATGAGTCCTGCTTTTTAAAAGTACGAATATATGCATACATTTATAAAGCCCTGGTGGCAGAAAACCTTTAAAGTTTTGTCTATGTCTTTACCGCCATGGCTCAGACTTTCACAGCCAGATCGGGCAGCGTGAGAGAGATCAACTGCTCCACCGAATGACTAGATCTGGAAATGAACCACGCGATCCTTTGTGGTGTTTGTCGGCGCTGAGAACGAACATGGATTGAGCGTGTGCGAGGATCCTGCTCCGAAGACGCCCATTCATTCATCCGGACCGGGCTTTCGTTGGGGAGCGGGTGAGTCAATCCGGAGTGTTTCTTCCGAAGGGAAAGGAAGGGCGAGCGGTTGTGCTGGAGCCGAGGGCTCCGAGAGGCTGAGGCGGTCGTTTGTGTTGCCCTCGAAAAGACGCCCATTCGGAAGACCCACGCCGGGGCGCTGTCGTTCTGCTTACCCCGGGCCCGGCCTTTCAGTGGCGGTGGCGTTGTCGCCGCCGCCGCCGCCGCCGCCGCCGCCGAGGAGGCTGGACCGAGAGGGCGGGACTCCAACGAGAGGAGGCGGCCACGGCGGCGGCTCCTCTGTCTGGCGTGGGCCGGCCCGGCGCGGGTTCGAGCGACGTTCTGGGAGGCGGGTGAGGCCGAGCAGCTCTGCTCAAGCCGACCAGGCCGTACTTGCGCGGCGGGCCGGCCGCGGAGCGATTCGGCGGGCCGGCCGCTGATCTCCGCCTGGCCGAGCGAGGTGGGACAAAGCGGGGCCTCCTCCTTCTCCTCCTCCTTCGCGACTCCGACCGAGGGAGCTACCCGACTCTGGCCGGGAGAGGTGAGACGCCGCGCGGGATCGGGGCCTGCACGAGGTAACGGGAGGAAGCGGAGCCCCCTTGACCACTTTGACCGCGGCTGGAGGAGAAGGGAGGCGTCCCGGCCGCCCCCATCCCCCGAGTAAGAGAGGGCTCCCAGTGTGGACCTTTGTGCGAGGAAGCCAAGGAAATTGAATGTGTGGTAATGGGGAAGCCGAAGGGTGCAAGGCTTTTCGCCTCTCAGGGACATGAAATGGGGGTTCTTCATAACAATAGCTGAGGGGGGTGGGTTAGGAAGGGAAGGGAAAACGAATTAAGGGGAGTATCTCCAAGTCCACTGTGCAGAGACTGGACAGAGTGAATCTCTCTCCTGCATACAAGGTAGGCTGTACTTGCACAACAGACAAACCTTGGTTAAGTGAGTTTACTCAATAACCCAATTCTTTGGGTTTGCAGAGTACCGCTGTTTAATAAAGTAACCATACTGGCTAGGTTGGTGCAATATGCTAAAATAGAAACTACCCAACTGCATTCTAGTCTAGCATGTTGCATGACCCTAGGTGCATGCATGAGTGGCAAGGCTGCAGACCCGGGAGAACCGCACACCTCTTTCTCAGGCTTGTTCATGACTGAGGGATGCACTTCTGCTTTGTGGCAAAGGCTGAAGGAAGCCTCAGTGACACCAGGCTTGAGCCATTCCAGCTGTCAGCTCGGCATGGTGATGAGAAAAGATCCCTTGCCCCACGGGGAAGAGTGGAGGAGGCCAGTGCCTTCCTTTGGCACCCATTGCTAATTTTAAAGAGTGAAAAATAACCAGACGTTCATCAGCTTCTGACTTGGGGCCTTTTCCCAGCACTGAATTGAAGTGCTATTTCCCCATCCTGGAGGCTGCAGGAACCTATATGAAATTTGCTGTCCTCAGTTCCAGTCCCTATATTGCTTCTATTTGCTGTTATCTGACTTCTCTCCAAGGTAATGTGTGATAAAGCCTGACAGATTTTATATACTTACTTAAGCAGTGTTGGAATTGGGGTGGGTGGGGAGGGGATACTGTTTTAAACTGTTGCAGGTAAGGATCACTTAAGGCTGTTGCACTCATGGGCTGGGAAGGATACAAGGCAATGTCGTAGGAATGGTGCAGAAAAAAGATGTTGCCAGGGCATGTTTGTACAGGGGAAAGATCCTCAAACTGGCTCTGATGCTGCTGTATTATCTGGTCATTCACAGCATTCCTAGCTTTAAGCTTGCTTTGAAAAGATCTGACTCCTTAGGGAAACTTCCTGGATCAGAAGCCCGCTGCTTACACGGTTTTGTCTTTGGCTTCCCCTTCATATATTTAGTGAAATGTTGTAAAGAGATTCATGCTAAATCAGTTAACTCTGGAATTACAGGGAAGTCTTTGTTGCAGACTCAGTAACAGAGGCTGGATAAATCCTGTTATAAACAAACTGATATTGGACATCCGTGAAAAGCTGGATGCTTCAGCATACATAAATGAGCAAAGCAAGCAAGTTTGCTTACATTAGCTTACTGTGCCCAGTTCAGCTCCGGATACTGTGCAAGTTTTATTCAATAGATTCCTCAACTGCAGTTCCACTTGCCTCAGCAGTGTGGCAAAGACTTAACCAAGAAGAAAGGACTAAAATTTAATGGTGCATATTATGGGGATGACTTTTAGGAGATGGTTTGGTGCATTGTCACCTTGCATTTGTTTTGTTTCTGGAAACTGTTGGCTGTTGGACCTTGTGGGTATCAGGCTTAGACATCTACCTTCTCTTTGTTAGTTTGCTTCTTATCCTTCTGTTGTATGTTAAAGTTATAGACAGCTTGACTACTATTACCTCATTTCCCTCTTGCACACTTCCTTCTTCTTTTCAGCTCCCCTGGCAGGATCAAAGATATTTACGGCCCAGCTATCCAAGTAGGATTGTAACTTGTATTCACGTGTTACGGTTGAAGTCCTTTCAAACTGAGCAATAGTTTTTGAAACCTCATTTTTTAGTATTGTTTGAATAGACAGTCAATTGCACATGCCATTTATTTATTTAATTTTTATCCCACCTTTATTTTATTTTTTAATAAATAACTCAAGGCTGCGAACATACCTAATACTCCTTCCTCCTCTTTTCCCCACAACAGCAACCCTGTGAGGTGATTTGGGCTTAAGTATGGAAATGGGAATGATGAGATGCAGTTCTTTAAAAATTCAGTGGAAAATATTATCTGCAGAGTGTCCATGAGAAAAAAACAGCCTTGGGGCATTTGCAAGGGAGAAATACAGCATTAATGTGGCTTTTGAGAAGTGGAATGTAGATGGTGTACAGCTAGGCCTGCCTTGATTTTTTTTTCTTGATGCAGCTGTTGCTGTTTTTTCCTAGAATGCATACTGAGAAGTGATTTTTAGATTGGAATGTCTACATTCACATTTCTATTTGAGTTGTGGGCAGACATTGGTACTGAGGATAACATCCATCAGGCTGAAGACTTTGCATCTTTCAGAAATGTTCTAATATATAATGCTATGATGCTGTGGCTTGGGAGTGTTAATTGTCAGCCAAGTGCATGCCTTCTTGTACCCTGAACTATAGATGGCACATTATCTAGTGTGGTTGGTTGGGGACATCATTTGATAAACAGCAATTGAGAGTAAGATGTTCCCCAAACTCTTTTTTCTTTCCTGGAACTGTTAGAAAGAAAATACTATAACATTATGCCTAAGTCACAAATTACAAAGGATCCTGCTTTCAACTTTGATAAAGTGCAGAATCTGAATTATGTGGTGCAGACAGTGTTGATCTGTATGGTACATGTTTTTTTCTTTGGAGCCACAAAAAATTCAGGGGAAATATGGGGTTCCCATTATCTTTTTTCCCATGCTATTAATATAGGGGTTCAGAGATTCATTTGCAAGGGAGGATCAGCAGGAATACATATCTGTTCTCCCTGGGCCACTTAATTAATTAATTTAAATTTGTATTACTGCCCATCTCCCCCATCGGGGGACACTTAATACTGTATTTCTCCCTTGCAAATACCAGAAGGCTGTTTTTTTCTTGCGGATGCTCTGTAGCTTATATTTTCCACTGAATTTTTAAAGAACTACGTATCATCATTCCCGTTCCCATACTTAAATGGCATGTACAATTGACTGCCTATTCAAACGATACTTAAAATGAGGTTTCAAAAATGCATCCATTGCTACGTTCTGATGAAAATAGCATGTTAGGGCTCCAGACTCTGCAGCTGGGAGCAATATCACTGAAGGGTTTTAGAAAGAGAAATCAGCAAGCCAGGATTACATGGCTCCCCCTCCCTCTTACTACTAGTTCTCCCTGCATGGATCCCTTCTGTCTATGCGTTCTCTGTTATCTTGGCAAACGTCAGGTTAGAAACATGAATTTGCAAGCATAATACTCAGTTTGAAAGTTTGCTTATTATCCTGTGAGATGACTAAGAATAAAATGGGAGTTCAGCAAAGTCAGATCTTATTTCAGCATCAGTCCTGATATCTACAATTTGGAACAATCATGCCAGAATAGTTGAAGAGGTAAATATTAATACTTGGCTGACAAAGCTGGATTGCTGAGGCTGTTCTTTCTGGCCTGATGGAAGTGCAGCTATGCTGTGGTGAAAGATGAGGTATCCTTCATAGGCACCATGAAGGGCAGGGGGCTTGAAGACGGCAGCGCCATTTGCCAGCTTAGGCCTATTGAACTGAATGGGCCCTGGACAACAGTATCATATTTGTATCCCCTATTAATTAACAGGAAGAAGGATTCCATTTGGTTTTCCTTTTTCTGGTCCCAAAATGTCTCTGTTCTGGTTTGAAATCAAAACCTCATTGAATTTCCTTTTTTTAAATGTTAGGCCCAGCAAAGAGTGGACCGAAGCCATGTGTTCCTGCCAGCAGATTGTTCCACTTGGATTTTAAGGACACCATTTACTTGGTTTCAGAAACCCCAAAGTGCTGGAGGCAGAGGTAGCTGTGCATCATTCCTGTTCCCCCTCTGTGGGGAAGGGGAGAGTGCATTAGCAGATGATGGATCCTCTGACTCGCCCAAGTGGAGATATTATGCGGCGGAATCCACAGCAAGACTACGAGCTCATCCAGAGAGTGGGGAGTGGTACCTATGGAGACGTCTATAAGGTAAGGCCAGGAAATTTTTCTTTGCCAGCTAAGAGAGCAACTGGGAATTCCTACCCCTTTCCTTTTCTGAAAATAGCTTGAATTGCTTCATAGATCTTGCAAGATGATACACCATTGGTTATTAGATGGATATGTATGGATTGCATCCAGCCTTAATTGGATCGGTTTAGTGTAGTGTAGTGTAGTGTAGTGTAGTGTAGTGTAGTGTGAGGGGCGCGATGGCTCACTGGTTAAGACGCCAGGCTTGTTGGTCGGAAGGTCGCAAGTTCGGCGGTTCAAGACCCTAGCACCGCGTGATGGAGTGAGCTCCCGCACTCGCCCCAGCTCTTGCCAACCTAGCAATTCGAAAGCATGCAAATGCAAGTAGATGAATAGGTACCACTTTGGTGGGATGGTAACAGTGTTCCGTGCTTGTCATGCCGGCCACATGACCGTGGAAGCGTCTTCAGACAGTGCTGGCTCTTCAGCTAAGAAACGGAGATGAGCACCGCCCCCTAGAGTCGGACACGACTGTGCAGGGGAAACCTTTACCTTTACTAGTGTAGTGTGTGAACTGGCCATTGTAGTATGGAAGCCAAGCTCATCCATGTTCATCTAAGAAACTTACAGCATCCCTGAACCTGGAAAAATGCATTCAGGTAGTCCTCGCTTAACGACCGTTCATTTAACAACCGTTTGTAGATATGACGGGGCTAAAAAAGTTACGATTCATCCACAAAGTTACGACCATTGCACCACCACCACTCCACAGTCATGTGATCACGATTTAGGCACTTGGCAACCGGCTCGCATTTATGACCGTTTGCAATGTCCTGCAGTCACATGATCACAATTTGCGACCTTCCCAGCTGGCTTCTGACCCGAAAAATCAATTGGAAACAATTGATTCGCTTTACCACCACTGCAAAAATGGTTGTAAAATCAGGTCTGGTCATGTGGTGCCTTGCTTAATGACTGCATCACTTAGCGACCAAAATTCCGTCCCAATTGTGGTGGTTAAGCGAGGACTATCTGTACACTTTTCTCATTAAAAACAAATTATCTTTAATCATAGCAACATAATTGACTGACTTTAGATTTGTCTTCTATTTGTAGCCCCCGTCCTTTGTGAGTTCATTTAGACATTTGACTTGATTATATATGATGTTGTATTGCTCTATATTAAATGTATTTAGAAACAATTCTGTCATGACCTAAAGGAAAATAATGGAATTTTGAAGTGGCCAATTTTGAGTGCCATAAAGAAGGACAGTAGCAGTGGGAGAGAAAACCCATTGAAGAGAATAGACATTGTGCATGAGACGAGTAGTTCCTTTTATTGAAACTTATAATGGGGAAGTTCATGGGGAATTTGCTCCATGCAGATTAGTGGGAAGAGCATTTTGATTTTTCACTTGGTCTAATTGTTAGCCTCCTCAAGTTGTATTGCAGATATATTTAACTGGGCTGGCACAAACACATATACACTGTGTGGGCATTTAACATCCAAGAAAGTGAAAAATCCTAGATGTATGGTTGTCTGAACTCCTAGTTTGTCTTTAATATAATGCAGTCTTGCCAGCACTGGATATGCCTTAAGAGAACTCTGGTCAATTTATGGTTGGTAGAGAGTGCTTTCAGAAGCATGGGAGAAAACCCCTCTTGAAGAACACATGTACTTTGATTGTGTCCCTGTTCATATAAGTACAGAACTTCACAATATTGATTAATACTCAAGATTCTTTTAATTGGTAATCATATTATTTATTTATTTATTTATTTATTTATTGTATTTATACCCCGCCTATCCCCTCCCTAAGCGGAGGGCTCTATATTAGTTTGCTTGTGTATTATATCTGTTGATATCCAGCTGAGCTGTGAAATTGAATGCAATTCAATGTAGGGGCGCGGTGGCTCAGCGGGTTAAACCACTGAGCCGTTAGACTGCCGACCATAAGGTTGGCAGTTCGAAAAAAAAAACCGCGTGACGAGGTGAGCTCTCGTCACTTGCCCTAGCTCTCTGCCAACCCAGCGATTCGAAAGCTATTTAGCAAGTAGATTAATGGGTACCACTCACGTGGGACAATTTGCGGGCGTCCAGCGGAGGGTCGTCCTCGATTCCAAGAGAGACCTCGGAAGAGCGGCGATGTCGGCGGAGGACGACGGAGGACGACGGATCCGGAGACACCAGCTTCCTGGACGTCAGCAGCCGGCGCGGAGCGAGGCATTCTGGGACTTGCAGTCCAATGCCTGCAGCGGAAGAGCCGGTTCCCTTCCTCTCTCCCTGTCGCGCGGGAATAAATTGTAATAATGATGTTGTATAATTGTATAATTGGATTGGAAATATATAATACTGTAAGCCGCCTAGAGTCCTCCAGTAGGGAGGGGATAGGCGGGGTATAAATAAGACAAATAAATAAAAAAATAAATAAAATTCTTGTGTAGAGCTCACAACAGCTTTCAGTTATAAACTGGAATTTCTCACAAAACCATATTCCAGTTCCAGTAACTGAAATTCCATAGTTTTTTAATAAATGTGTCCTGCCAGTCGAACAGTAAAAACAGTGAAATGATTCAGCATTTATAGTTCTGTTTAAATGCCTCTAACATGTTATTCAGTAAACGTTTGGATTGAACACTTCTTTAGCTACTGTGGAATTCCATGTTCTCTAAAATAAAACTTCTGAATTTTTATCATTAACACCATTTTATAATCCATCTTTCAGTTCTGAGAGCAAGAAGCAGATTACCATATTAAAAGTGCATAACAACATTTATCTTAAATCTTTCTAATCTGCCTTTAAAGGCATTTTCCCCCCAACAAGTGGTACATAGAAATAAAACATAACTTAAACTAGCATTAAAAATATTAAACACTAGAAAAGTTAAAACTGCCCTCAATACTAAGAATCCTAATTCCAATTGGAACCCTGACAGACACTGATTCTGTGCCATGAAGTTGGTGTTGACTCTTAAATATCACATAGATCAGGGGTGGGGAACCTTTTTTCTGCCAAGGGCCATTTGGATATTTATAACGGGGGGGGGGGGGTAGGGGGCGGGGTTTCTGGGATTTCCGCCGGAGTTTGCGGGCGGGAGCCAATCACAAGCACTGGGGGGCGGGGTTTGCGGGCGGGAGCCAATTGCGTGGAAGGGGCGGGGTTTGCGGGCAGGAGCCCCGCGGGGCTTATACGGCCCGCAGGCCTGACATTTCCCACCCCTGACATAGATAGACCTTCTTTAGGATATTCTGGGGAAAACTCTGAAGAATAAATGGATTTGCTCTTTAGGGTTTTATTCAAAGCTGACAGTGATGGGGCATCCAGGGAGTAAGGCATTCATCCCCTAGTGAATCCAGGGAGTAAGGCAATCTAGAAATGTCTTCAGATGAGGTTGAGAGAACAGGTAGAGTGATACAGGTGAAACAACCTGGTCCCAACAATTTAAAGCTTTAAAGTTAAGAATCAGCACTTTGAATTGGGCTTGCAAATGTTGGTGTAATATAGCAGTCACATATTTTGACCAGCTTGCCCTTGCCAGTGCTCAGTCTTCAAAGGATGCCCCATGTAGAGCACATTACAGAGCTTAATTTGGATGTCAGTACTCCATAAAATAAGAAAGCATGTTTTAAACATTCAACAAAGCAAGAGTTGTAGAAATGAGGGTGTGGCTAGTGAAATGACAATTCAGTACTTCCCCAGAGTAGAACTGAGCAGAGCCTGGGCCTGGATCTTAAATATACTTGGTGTGGAAGTCATTCCTGAGTACATGTTGCTCCATGCGGTTACATTAGCATTGGAAGTGGAATAACACATTGGAGGGTCCACTGTTACACTTGTGTTGCATATCAGCAGTAATGTGGGAGTGAGACTTGGGTGTTTGATGTGCCCTGCTTCCCAGTGGCAAGTAGGTCAGAGTATCACAATCTGTTTATTTTATTTAGACAACTGCTATGTAATTGTGATTTTTGCAGCAAACAGCTGTGCCTTTACTATTTCACGTTTGTCCCAGTCATTTTTAAAACTGTCTGGTATTTGCTATTAGTACTTTTATTAGGTTTGGGGTTGTTGTTGGGTTGTTGGTTTTTTTGGATGTTGTGCAAATATATACTATGTGGTCAGAATTAATTGCAAATAATGCAAGCATCATATGTTGATTATTTTTTTTAAAGAAAGGAAAAGGGGAGAAAAAAGCACAGAAATTTGTATGGCAGGCAAAACAACTCAAGAAGATTTGACCGGATTGTTCAAAAGTCCTGTTTCTTTCCCCTCTTTTGGAAAAAGATTAATTCAAATGTCGACCAACAACAAATACCAACTGCAAATCATATATTTTTAAATTTTATTAAATTTATATTACCGCCCATCTCCCGTCGGGGACCCTAGGTCAAATATTCCATTTGTCTCAAGTGAATGGAAGTTAATTGCTATTTTGATTTAGCAACTAAAGGTTCCTGCCTCTTTTTATTTGAATCTGAAGTGCCGTAGAGGTGGTTTGATTTTAAATCAGTGTTCTAATATGTATGAAGAAGTCTTTTAAAATGTGGTTTTCATCCAAATAGTGCTTAGGATGAAACACTGTCTTATCCCCTCTGGTGCTCCATGTAGTATTGTGAACTTTAGCATAATAAATGCAGAAGTCACATGAATACAGAGACCTCGGACTATCTGTATTCCTGAGCCTCTTCAAGTGGGGTGAGGGTTTACTGTATATATCTGTTTCTATATATACATAGCATTTATAGGGCCTGATTATAAAGTACATGATCCCTAAATTAACAATTGCTTTCGGGAAGCAGAATCAGATAAAGACAAATATACAATTTGCAGCATATTTGAATGTTCGTAATTTAGTAGTTGCTTCTTCTGATTTTCTGTTTTAGACTATTCATATGGTTACCCTGGCTTCTAGATGTTAATCCTGTGCAATTGTAATAATATTGCAAAGACTCCCTTGCAGCTCGTAATAGAAATGAAAGATGCTGCCTTAGACTGACTCAAGATACTGAGGCCCTTGGTTGGGTTCTCATGTACATTGCCAAACAGTCCAGGAAGGTTTTTGAAGAGAGAAACAAAAGAAGCCTAAAATAAACAAGTAAAAGCAGATAAGGCTGTCTGTCTTTTGTTGCTACCTTCAACTAATGAGAATGGTGTGATAGCTGAAGGCCATGAAGTCCTTTGCTTGAATCTTCTCTTGGCTCTGAATTCACCTGGTGGCCTTGAAACCAGTTGCTGCTCATGTGCTGCAGTGTTTCTTTTTTTGTATTTGCAATATGAATATACAGGTAGTCCTCACTTAACAACGGTAATTGGGACCAGCAACTCCATCGCTAAGCGACATGGTCGTAAAGTGCGATGTCACGTGACCACACCAACTTAACGATGGTAGTTGTGGCAGTTCCGGTTGCTGTTGTTAAGTGAATCCCATGTGGTCATTAAGCACAATGTCATGTGATCGCTGACCTCCTGCTGGCTTCCCCATTGACTTTGCTTGTCAGAAGCCAGCAGTGAAGGTTGCAAATGATGCAGTGATCATGTGACCGCAGGATGCTGCGACTGTCGTAATTGCAAGCTGGTTGCCAAACATCCGAATCACGATCATGTGACCATGGGGATGCTGTGACAGCCTCACTACGAGGATTGGTCACAGGTTTCCTCTTTCGGCGCCATCGTAACTTTGAACCGTCGCTGAATGAGTGGTCATTAAATGAGGATACCTGTAATAGCTTTGACCTGCTTTATAATGCTAATATAAGCTTGCCAGAAAATATTCAAAATGCCACCATAACATATAGAGTGTATATTTATTTGATAAACCTGTTCCTCAAAGACCTTGCATCATATGTAGATATTATTTGAGGAGTGGTGTGGTTGTGGGCTAAAGAGGATCTGAATTCCTTCCTCTACTCAGAAGCCATAATATCCTATTCATGCACCGTGTTTCTAAAGAACCATATCAAACTGAGGTTTTGGAAGTTATTTTTTATGTAAGTTGGTTTGTCATGCTCTCTCCTAGTATGAAGGTTTGAAAGGAACTTCAGTCTTCGTTAATGAGAAAGCCCTCCAGATGCTTTTTATGAATAGGTTTAACTACATGGATTTTTTGGAGAGGTTATCGCAGCTGATGCTAAACTGCACCATTCTTTTTAATCCATTGAGTATTGAATTGGAAGGGATGAAAGGTGACCTGGGTCTAAACTAGGGATTGGCTACCTATTCAAGCGCTGCAAAGAAAAAGAAGAAGAAATATATTCATTTTTAGTTGTCCAAATCTTGCGCATCTATCAAATGTATCAAGATGTTTATGATGTTGCCCATGAGGTCTTGTGAGATCTCATGCAGGAATGTAGAGATCTCATGAGATAAAGCAAGCTTGCAACATTTTTGCTATTTTAATTTAATGTGTTTATGTTTTTAAAATGGGGATTGAGCAATTCAGAGCATCCAGCCTGTTGAGGCAAAGGCTAAAAATGTGGAGATGGCAGAGTTGTCCATGGAAATTTCACGTTCAGTGTCACAAGCCCCTGAGTCTCTGGTCTTCTGATGTCACTTATAAGCAGAATCCCTCTTCTGACCTTCCCTCTCAACATGCAGATGTTGGTGGCTGAGTAGAATGGAGTCTCAGAAGGGCAGGGTCGTGCTATACCCCTTCCCTCCTTCCTACTTTTAATTCTCACACGAATAGGCTGAATGTCTGTATAAAGCCTGTGTTGATATCCTATATCTGCTTCCATTTCTGGACACGTTCCTGGGATATCCCCAGAGCAGGAGGAAAAGGCAGGGGGTCACTGGAAGCAGTTGCGGGGAAGAAGGAATGTGGTGGGTGAGGAGAACGAGTAGGCAGTTGCTGTTATATACAACATTCCACTTAACTTCTGGCATTGTCGGTTTTCTGGTGTCATTTTTTTTTACTGCAAATGTGGTGATGCTTGCTATGTTAGAAGTATAGAATTATTCAGTACAAAATAAAACTACGTGTCTTTTTTTTTACTACTAGTTGTTCAAAGAGAAAAGAATAATTTTCCACAAAAGAACTTGGTGAAGCAGACCATGTAAATTGGATTTCCCTGTATGCCCCTGCTGCCCTTCCTCTGCTATCAGTGAGATGGTTTAGAAAAATATGTCACATGTTCCATCTTGATTATTTCCTCTCCAATCCATTGCCCTAGTTTTGGATAGGATTTAGTTAGGAGGTATTTTGAGAGAGCTCATTTTCATAAAGAAGAATGAGGGGGTTTACAACTAGATGATTGCTTTGAAGTTCAATCTGTGGGAGTTTTGATCAAATCTCCTCGCTTATCATCTTGGGCCATTTGTAAGCCAGTGTCAACAATGGACTGCAGGTCTGCAAATGAGTATGGAGTTACAGTAGGTGGCATTATGTCCATAGGAGGATTGAGTGAGGTTAAGTAGTTATCTCAAGGGAATCTCTTTCCATATAAATTCCTCCCTTCCAAAAACATTAAAATCAACCAGATTCTGCTTTCACGTCCACTTTAAGGATGCTGGACTGGCCTCCATGATATATGGCACTTATATTGAGTCTGAGCAGAGAAAAACATTGATTGATGGTCCCATCCAAACTGATGGTAGTACACATAAATGGTATTTTTTTTCCAAAAGAGTATTACATAAAGGGAAAAGAGCTGTGCTCTATCAAAGCAAAGACCTACAGTACATAATTCACCATTTGTCTATGAAGGTTCTCAGTCATCCAGGTGGAATTGTCTGTAGCTTGAATAGAAATCCAGTTGACATGATTCAAGCTACAGATAATTCACCATTCTGTTGCTACATTAATGAGCCAGACACCTTTGGGAATCCACAAGCAGGACATGAATACAATATCACTCTCCCACTCATGTACCGTAGCAGCTATTCTGAGGCAATCTGTAGTCATAATTAATAGTCATTGTGGATGTTTGTGAATTTTTTTTGTCCTTAATCTGTCACCAGTTGTCTATCGGCAATTCCACACTTGTGACCATTTTCATTTCCTAGATGCTCAGTAGCTTGAAATGCATCCCTGATGCATTTACTTCTACTTTACTAGAAGTACTGAGTACTGGAAGCAAGAATCACTGCCTTGCCCTGAGTTGCTGCAAGTGCTGCAGCAACAAAAGTTCCATTACTGCAATTGCACACAAAAGAGATCCACTGCCTGCCTGCAACCCTCCCCCCACAGAGGAAACTGACAAAATAATTGTCACTTTCATCTCTGTCCCTTTTATTTGGGTTGAGGAGGAAGAACACAAAGCCGATCCGATCCCGCTGCCTTTCCCTGAGACAACCTGAAGCTTAGGAGCTGGGAGGAAGGATGTAGCAAAAGTTCCCTTCAGTGGGGAACCAGAGCCACAGAGTTTTAACAACACCCTCCCACCCCCAAAAAAACCCTCCCTAGCTCTGCAGCAGTCTCAGTTATGCTGTATCTGAGCCAGAAATAATTCAATTGAGATCCTCATTGCTACGGGGAACACAAAGCTCCAGAGCTCTTTCAGACTGGTGCAGAATCCTCATGTGGAAGGGCCATTCATATGATGACTCCTGGGGAAAGGTCCTGTGTGTGCGCGCACGAGAAAGATATCTGAACACTGCATTACTTACCTGTATATGTTTTTACCATGTCCTTTCTCACTCCTTTTTGTTATCTGTAAAGCCTTAACTGTGTAATTTTATTCATAGGACAGTTGCTGCAGCTGCTTTTTCAATTTGGTTGCCTCTTTCCACCAGAACTCTATAAACAGTTCTCCAACTGTGATTGCACTGCAGATATATTTTGATAACTGATATGTCTATGAATAACTGACTTTTTCCCCTTTTCTTAATCATCCCCATGGCATAATTTCTATTTTTCAGAGTTGGTGCAGACTGGGTTGATACATGAATTAAATTATCCACCATAACCCCAGGATCTCTTTCCTGAGGTGTCACTGCCAGCTCAGAGCTCATCATCAATTTTTATATGAAATTAGGACATATTTGCTGTAGCGTTTGTCACTTTACTGATCTTTAACTGCATCGCTGTTTTAATATCCAGCTCTTATTTAAAAAAGGTTCAGAATGGCACCCACAATATAGCTATAGAATAAAGAGAAATTGTCAGTAGATTCTTCCACTTGGTTTTAGACACTGGGGTGCATTAGGCACTTTTTCTGGACCCAGGATAATGGAGTATGGGATATGCTGCCAGGTATATACTTCTGGAGAAGTTCTGCTTTGGTAATTGTTTTGTTTTGAACATTTTTAGCCCTTCTTAGTGCATAGTGATCAAATTTTGTTCAACACAAAATTTTAGGTCTTCACTGAATATTGAAAATTAGTTCTTCTTCATTAGTCTGTATATTCTACCTTGGGAAAGAATCAAGTTGATCCAGGAAGCTGAGAACTTCATGTGGAGTTGAGCAGTTACCCTTGGCTTGCTAGATGGCCGTGGATTTCTCAGAATCTCAATTAGTCATCTATATAATAATCAAATGCAGAAAGATTGAATGTGTTGTGCATTGCACAACACTCCTGCTGTTGTATAAGCTAATAATAAAGCTGTCATCTTCATTCCTCATAGCTTTTTGTGTTTTGTGGGTTGGAAGCAGCATTGCTTTCATCTTCGTCTTGTGATCATGGAACTGGCCAACAAGTTTTATTCATGCTTCTCCCCACCCCTTGCCCTTTTGCTTTTCATCTCTGCTCCAGGCATTTTCCTAGGGCATGGCTAGAGGAAGCTGACCTCTAACTAGATGGAATTGTTATGACTAGACACTAGTTAGTGTCTAGTTCTAGATCTTAGGATTTTACAGAGAAACTTTAAATCATTCCTTGTAAAATTTTTCATACTGCAGGATGGTAGCGTAGGCAAGGAGATACACTGGCCAAATAACTGGGTTTGAATGCAGTGTAGTCCTGCCCCAGTGTGCGTTGAACACAAGTGGACTTACATTCATAAGCAAATAGGAAGCTTGTTTGTTGTAGTGGCCAGGAGACTGCTATGGAAACAACCACATTTATCACATACAACACAAACCACTTCAAGTTTCTGCCATGAAGAACTGATTCACTTTGTTTGCATATCGCACTAAGCTGTGGTTTGCTTACCCATGTTTTGTTAAATGAGTCACAGTTGGCTAGGTTTACCCAATGCTAAGGAATATACTAAGTTTCACAAACCACAATGGGTTCACACAACACACTAAGATTTAATGTGTTTTGTTTGATTTTGGGGTAGCATATTAGATGAACTGAATCATTAGGTTTAACTATAGGTTGGACTAAACTTTTTAAACTAGGATTTGTGTTAATGAACACACTGGTAATAGGAAACCCAGCTAGTTTTATTTGTTTTTAACACTTGAGCCGGTGTAACATGATAGATTAAAAGAGAATTTGAACAAGGGAAGGTCATTGGGAGAGAAATTCTATAGTCCTCCCCAATTTGATTATTCTTGGTTCAGCAGTAAGAACTGCTCTTTAGTTCCAATAAATTGTAATGGTTGAAGCTAAAACATCTCATGAGTTATATTTGCTTGCCAGATTCACAGGCTGTTGATTCTTACTGGATCTTCATTTCATGTTAAAAGTTTGGTTGAGCTGTTAGGGTTTTTCATTTTCTTTCAGAATGCCTGGGCTAGAGAATTGAATTTTCATTTCCATGACTGAGAGACAAATCAGAAAGGAGGACGGGATGAGATGGTGGATTTGTATTGTCGAAGGCTTTCACGGCCGGAGTTTGATGGCTGTTGTGGGTCTTCCGGGCTGTGTGGCCGTGTTCTGGAAGTTGTGGTTCCTAACGTTTCGCCAGCATCTGTGGCCAGCATCTTCAGAGGGCAGGAGCACAGATAGAAGCCTTCTATCTGTGCTCCTGCCCTCTGAAGATGCTGGCCACAGATGCTGGCGAAACGTTAGGAACCACAACTTCCAGAACACGGCCACACAGCCCGGAAGACCCACAACAGCCATCAGATGGTGGATTGCCTCTGAAGGATTTGGTTTAAAATGGAAGAGTCAAGAGATTCCTGCCCATTATATTAACTTTCTACATTATACTGTACATGTAATTTTCTTTTTATTTTGAACTAGTTCCTCAGAAACAGCCTCATATACAGACATTCTCCACCTAATTTTTAATTCAGAAACAAGGCTTTGACCAACATTACATTTCTTTGCTGCCCATATCTCCCTTTCTACTTTAAAAAGTCATTCTGTAGCAATCATGGCATAAGTTCAAAAGGATTTGGGGGAGAGAAGGTGTCTTCTAGATAAACATAGGATTAGTTTGCGAAGTCTGGGACAACAAATGAAAAGTCTAAATTGAACTCCACTTTCCTGAAGATACATATGTATCTATGTAAGTTGCATCCTCTTAAGACTATAGAAGGGGATGAAAAAGTATTCTGCAAATAAACATAAATGTGCTGTACCCAAAGTGATACAAAATTCATGGTACTTGACTGAGTTGGCTCTTTTTTACTCACACAGGAAAATAGAAGTTAGGTTTGAGTGAAAAAGAGCCAGCTCAGTCAAGTACCATGAATTTTGTATCACTTTGGGTTGTTGTTATACTTGGTTGTTATACAGATTCCTCAGGAGGCAGACAAGATGACTTGGAATCCCCATACCACCAAGAACTTGCCACAATTTGTTATGATCTACACAGTCAAAGGCTATAGAATAGTCAATAAAACAGAAATAGATGTTTTTCTGAAACTCCCTGTCTTTCTCCATTATCCAGCAGATATTGGCAATTTGGTCTCTAGTTCCTCTGCCTTTTCTAAACTCAGCTTGTACATCTGGCAATTCTTGCTCCATGAATTGCTGGAGTCTACCTTGCAGGATCTTGAGCATTACCTTACTGGCATGTGAAATAAGTGCCACTGTTCGATAGTTTGAACATTCTTTAGTGTTTCCCTTTTTTGGTATGGGGATATAAGTTGATTTTTTCCAATCTGATGGCTATTCTTGTGTTTTCCAAATTTTCTGGCATATGGCATGCATCACCTTGACAGCATCATCTTGCAAGATTTTAAACAGTTCAGCTGGGATACCGTCGTCTCCTGCTGCCTTGTTATTAGCAATGCTTCTTAAGGCCCATTCAACCTCACTCTTCAGGATGTCTGGCTCTAACTCACTGACCACACCGTCAAAGCTATCCCCAATATTATTATCCTTCCTATACAGATCTTCCGTATATTCTTGCCACCTTTTCTTGATCTCTTCTGCTTCTGTTAGGTCCTTGCCATCTTTGTTTTTGATCATACCCATTTTTGCCTGGAATTTACCTAAGTGTTTCTAATTTTCTGGAAGAGGTCTCTTGTCCTTCCTATTCTATTGTCTTCTTCCACTTCCGCACATTGCTTGTTTGGAAATAATTCCTTATCTCTTCTGGCTAACCTCTGGAATTTTGCATTTAATTGGGCATATCTCCCCCTATCACTGTTGCCTTTTGCTTTCCTTCTTTCTTGGGCTACTTCCAGTGTCTCAGCAGACAGCCATCTTGCCTTCTTGGTTTTCTTTTTTTTGGGATGTTTTTTGTTGCCGCCTCCTGAACAATGTTGCGAACTTCTGTCCATAGTTCTTCCGGGACCCTATCTACTAAATCTAGTCCCTTAAATCTATTCTTCACCTCCATTCATTGGCGATCACTCGTAGCCGAGTAAGATTGTCTTCCAAAGGTAAAATTTTAACAGTGGATCCGTAAGTGGCTATAAAGGCCAATTCTGGATCCGCACAACCTCCCACAATGAGGGCATAGGTTTCCGGGTGGGAGATGGTCATGATGAGGGTTTGCCTGACATGCCTTCCTTTTAGCTCTTTTCTCCCTTTTGCCCTGTACTCGTACTTCTTCAAAGTCCATAGCGCCATTAATAAAGGCTGACCTCCAATTGAAACGCTCATGAGTTAGGGCTTCCTAGTTCTCAATGCTGATATTACATTTTTTTAAATTAGCTTTGAGAGTATCTTTGAATCTCTTTTGCTGTCCACCAATATTCCGTTTTCGATTCTTAAGTTGGGAGTAAAGTAGCTGCTTTGGAAGACGATGGTCAGGCATTCGAACAACATGACCGGTCCAGCGAAGTTGATGTTGGATGATCATTGTTTCAATGCTGGTGGTTTTTGCTTCTTCTAATACGCTAACATTAGTCCGCCTATCTTCCCAAGTAATTTGCAGAACTTTTCGGAGGCAGCGTTGATGGAATCTTTCAAGAAGTTGGAGGTGGCGTTTGTAGAGGGTCCATGTTTCACAGGCGTACAGAAGGGTTGGTAGTACAATGGGTTTGTAAACAAGCATTTTGGTCTCCCTGCGAATGTCCCGATCCTCAAACACTCTACGCTTCATTCGGGAGAAAGCTGCACTGGCAGAGCTCAGGCGATGCTGAATTTCAGCGTCGATGTCGGCTTTTGTAGATAGATGGCTGCCGAGATAAGAAAAGTGGTCAACATTTTCTGGTGACACACCTTTAAGCTGGATTGATGGCGCTGCGGAGGGATTGGTTCGAACTTGCTGTTAAAGCACTCTGGTTTTTTTAATGTTAATCGAGAGGCCGAGCTTTTCATATGCTTCTGCAAAGATGTTTAGGATAGTTTGAAGATCTTCCTCGGAGTGTGCACAGACTACGTTATCATCAGCATATTGAAGTTCTATAACAGAAGTTGTAATTACCTTATTTTTTGCTTTCAGCCTACTAAGATTAAAAAGCTTTCCATCTGTTCGATATATAATTTCTACACCAGTAGGAAGTTTCTCTTTAACAAGGTGTATAATCTTCACTTCTACTGCATATTCATTAGGAATATTAGTGAGCTCATATCTGACTGATCTGTGGGTTTTCCCTATTCCCTTTAGTCTGATTCTAAATTGTGCAATAAGAAGTTCGTGATCTGAACTACAGTCAGCTCCAGGTCTTGTTTTTACCGACTGTATAGATGTCTGCCACCTTTGGCTGCAAAGGATGTATGTCAATCTGATTTCGGTGTTGACCATCTGGTGAAGTCCATGTATAAAGTCGTCTTTTAGGTTACTGGAAGAGAGTGTTTGTTATGCACAGTGAGTTGTCTTGGCAAAATTCTATCAGCCTATGTCCCGCTTCATTTTGTTTTCCCAGACCATGCTTACCTGTAATTCCAGGTGTCATTTGACTACCCACCTTAGCATTCCAGTCTCCTGTAATGAAAATAACATCTCTTTTTGGCGTATTATCCAGTAGGTGCTGCAGATCCTCGTAGAACTGATCTGCTTCTTCAGCATCTGTGGTTGGGGCGTATATTTGGATCACTGTGATGTTAAATGGCTTACCCTGAATTTGAATTGAGATCATTCTATCGTTTTTTGGATTGTATCCAAGCACTGCTTTAGCCACTATTATTAATTATGAAGGCTACTCCATTTCTTCTGTGGTCCTCTTGCCCACAGTAGTAGATCTGGTGGTCATCTGATGTGAAGTGGCCCATTCCAGTCCATTTCAGTTCACTGACACCCAAATGTCTATATTTAATCTTGCCATCTCACCAATAACCACATCCAATTTGCCCTGGCTCATAGATCTTACATTCCAGGTTCCTATGGTGTGTTGATCTTTAGAACATCGGATTCGTCGTTCACCACCAGCACCGTCAGCCGCTAGCCGTCCTTTTGGCTTTGAGCTAACTGCGCCATCACATCTGGGGCTAGTTGAACTTATCCTCTGTTCCTCCCCAGTTACATTTTGATCATCTTCCGACCTGGGAGTCCCATCTTCCGATGGTATACCGACATATCTCTGGTTGTACTGATCCATTTAGTTTTCACGGCAAGAATACTGGGGTGGGTTGCCGTTACCTTCCCCAGGGATCGTATTTAGTCTGACCTCTCTGCCATGACCTTCCCATCTTGGGTGTACCTTCACGGTTTAGCTCATGGCGTCATTGAGATGCTCAAGCTACAGCACCACGACAAGGTAATGATCTCCTTTGCTGAGAGATCACTTTGGGTACAGCACATTTAAATGGATTTTGGTACATTTGGTACCACATGTGTGTCATTGGGTATGCCAGGTAATCTTTCTATGCATTTATGCACCATAGATAAGGGATGTACAGTTATATGTAAAAGTTGTCTGAATGTACAGTTATATGTAAAAGAATGTCTGATTCCAGTCAGATGTATGTTTTAGCGAATTCCTATGTGAACAGACGCTGACACAACTTCTATGTGGTACAGACTTAAACGCAACATCTTTCTGCAAATTTGAATGCATATTCAGTATTTCTTGCAGTTGTATGAAGCTTAATTTTTTTTAAAAAAAAATTGAATATGGCAGGTACAGAAATTTAGACACTGTTCAGTCAGTACTTTGTAATACCTCTCTTGGCAGATGTACCGGTGTCCAAACATTTCCTATAGCCAGCTAAGAGTCATATGTCCTGGAGAACATTTTTACTTGATGAGGGGAGGGCGGTTTCTTTAAAGCCTTGTTAAACAGCTGCTTGGAAATGGGTGATTTCATTCCTGTAACCCCTACGCTGGTGGTAGCAGCTAGCTAAACTTGGATCTTAAAAAAAAAAAGCCAAGCAGTATTAGACCTAGTTAGTATTTGGATAGAGACCCCTAGTAAATCCCAAGAGTGTAGGTTAGTTTGGGAAATAAAAAAAAACAACCCAGAAGAAGGAAATGCCAAGAAAATGACATGTCCATGTAGTCACCAGAAGTCAAGCTTATGCATTTCTTTTCTCCCCTGGACTTTATTGGCTTTTCTCTCAGAGGGATTACAGGGAACCATAGTCATGCTAATCAGAGTTATCTGGACTGGAGTGTTGCTAGATTGCATTAGATGCTCTCCCAGAGCTTGGTGGGAGGAAAACAAGCCAACGTTTGTAAGTTGTCCCCCCCCCCCCCATTTTTGAAAATAAAAAATCCAGCTGTTAAAATCAAAACAGTTTCCTTTCTATGTAAATTGAATTTTGATAACTGGCTATTCATCTAAGGAAAAAAGATATGATTATGTCTTATGCACCCATTTTAGTTGAGTTCTTTTATTTTGCAGTCACTGACTTATTCAAACCATTTCTTTATATATTGATATTTTGTAAGGCCTCTAAGGAAAGATTGTTCTGACATGTGCTGGGCTTAGAATAAATTTCACTTGTGGCATCTAGATTTTCTTTATGCTTTTTGCCTATTAACAGTGTGATCCTAGCTTTCTGGGTTACTCTTTAGAACCTGCAAGCCTCACCTGTAGTTTATTTTATTTATTGATTAGATGTATATCCTGCCTTTCAGCCTGGAGGCTCAAGATGATGTACATAGTGCTCCCTCCTCTTATTTTCCCACACAACAACCATTTGGTGAGGTAGACTCAGCTGAAAGAGGATAGTTTAACGCTCGGCAGGTCTGATGCTTCAGAACATGGTTCCGCAAATCACTCCAAGCCTGGCTGGCAGCTCGACAAGTCAGAGTTTCTCAGAGCTCTGAGCTCTGAGACCTGGCTAACTTTCTATCTTGTTTGCAGGGGTCTACGGACCACTGAAGTTTCCCCCTGGAGAAGGGGGAACCAGAAGATTGCTCACAGAGCCATTGTAATTGCACACTCCTGTTTTTCTTTGTTGTTTCCACCGCGGAGAAGAACGGGGGGTGAATGCAATGAAATGGCCGAAAGAGGATTCTAGCTCTGCAGAGAACAGTAAGTCTCTTGGGAGACACAAGAGTGACAGCCAGCTTTTAGATCACCTTATATTAGTTTTCTTTTTTAGATTAGTACATTTTTATTATTCTAAAATTTATCTTTGGACTCCGTTCAAAATGTTGGCTAATTTTGTGTTTTCTTTGCTATAATTAATTTTGGTGGAAGTTTGATAGATTTTATTTTGGCAACATAGTGAACAAGTTTTGTATTTTTCTGCCTTTCTTTTGTATCAGAGAAATTGGGACTTAAGAGACTTTGTTGGTATTTCTCACTCGACAAACTAACTGACTTTTGAGAAATTGTTTGTTTGGGTTAAGCAGCTTGCAGCCTGAAGAATAAAGAAGAATAAAGAATAAAGTATAGAGAATGTGTGCCTCTCTACCTTTTTTTTTTTCTTTTTCTATTTTTTTTTAGAAAGGACTATTTTTCATTTGGAATATATTTTCATCTTTCCCTTTACAAACTGTTTGAAATACTGCTCTGTGGAATTTTTTCATCTCTTACTTTAAAAGCTTTTCTCACTTAAAGAAATAGACATTATTGATAAATAATAGAACAGCTGTTCCTTGCTCCCTGAGAAATTTTTTTGTTTTGACTACGGCAGTTGATTACGCTTTGAACAATAAATAATGGCCTTTCTCACAGTACTTCAGGATTTTAAGGAAGAAACCAGCAAAAAATTTTTGCAAATTAAGAAATCCATAGAACGTATATTAATAGTTTTGGTGGCTCAGGAACAGAAGGTACAAGGGACAGATTTAGAAACAGAGGAAAGATCTTTCGAACCAGTAGAGAAACAGGGAAAGAGGACTTTGAATGTATTGGTACAGAAGAAGATTATGATATCTTACAGGAAGTGGTCTATTAAATGTTTGGGCATAAATACATTGTGGCAGCTGAGACAGGAAGATTTTAATATGCAAATTGATAGATATGGCAAAATAAACATTTTGATATCCCACATGAGTTACAGAAATAAACAAGTTGCATATTGTGATATTGGCATAACCTAAACAGGAGATTTATTGATATTGATTTGGAATGCAAGGTGAATGAAAATGCGGATTTGGTATTGTACACAGAGTAAGCACAGATATGAGAAATGAGAAATTTACAGATGCATAAAAACATGATATTTTAAGTGTAAGATACAAGATTATAAATAAATATGTTGATATTATATATTACTCTTTCTGGAGACACATTTATGAGAAGACAATGAGATGATGAGATGGAATTAGAATGTAGGTTATTACAAGAATATGTTGTATGTATTAGGTTATATGTTATGTTAGGTTTTGTATTTTTGCTATATTATGTATTATGTTATGTAATATGTTAGATTATGTATTAATGGAATATATAGTCATAACATGAACAGAATATACTGTATTTTATTAGACGTAGATAAGGCCTTTATTTGTTTTACTAATTGGACTTTATTGAAGATATAAATATAGATGTAAAAATGGAAAGAGCAAATGGAAAACATTTAATTGATGCAACAACGAACATTTGATTACTATTCTAAGGAGTAGAAACCAGAGATGGATTGTTGGAAGATATCAAGAAAGGCGAAACCTATATGAAGAACAGAAGATTGGATTATAGAAATCAAAGGGTATATGACAAAGAAAAGTTTCTGTGTATTGTATTAAGGACTAACATTTAAAGTTAATTGTTGTACTTAAAGTTCAAGGATAAATTGGAGGACATCTATTTTCTATATTTTTTCTTGTTTGTTACTTTTTGACTTCACTTTTTCTTTTCCCTTTTCTTACTTTGTATTTCTATTTCTTTTCTTTTGTATTAGCTTTTAATGTGTATTTTAAAATTAATAAAACTTATGGAAGAAAAAAAAAAGAACATGGTTCCGCAAATGAAAGCCCCCACAACTTTGAGGTACAGCCCTGAGAATGCCTCCAGAGGTTGCCACCAAGCTGCCATTTTTGTGTGATGGAAAGGGGAGGCTATTAAATATATAGGAGGGAACCACATTAACTGTGTTTTAACTCAGTTAAATTGAATTAAGACAGTTTTTGTCCCAGGCCTCCCCGCTTTTTACAGTGCTGTACACCTACAGTTTTCAATGCCAAGTGTGGCACATACTATAAAGTTAGAAAAGCAGACGCAAGGCCTTCCTGGGCTGGTATTTAGCCTCCCTGCTTCTAAGCTTAGGGCAGGAACAGAGCAGCAGCCATTGCCGTGATAACTCTCTTGTAAATAAATCTTTTAACGTTCAGAAGAGCGTTAAATTGGGGGGGGGGCACTGCTTGGTGACAGAGTATATGCTCTGCCTGAGGCAGCTCCATGCAAAATGGGTGAAAAAATGTGACCCACCCCTATCTCTTCTGGAGTTCCAGAGAGCTCTTCAAGTGAATGGAGCTGAATATCTTCCTTTTCTCCTTATTTGGTGTTCTCAGGGGAGTTAAGAGTCCAGCTGGGTGATTTCAGGCCAGTCACTTTCTCTTAGCCCAACCCACCTCACAGGTGATAATAGGAGGGAGAGCATTGCCAAAGCCTAGGCCTTTGGCAAGGACGATTGACGCCCCTTTTCTTCCTTTCCTTTGTTCCCATCCAGGTTTGTTTTCTCTGACCTCATTGTTCCTTTGTTTTGTGTTGTTTTTGTGCTTTTTGTATTGTTCCTTGTTTTTAAATGTTTTAACAACTTGTAAACTGCCATGGTTTAGTGTGAACAGAACCATCATAGAGATTCTGCAATGGCTCTGAGTAATATCCCAGGCCTGACCTATACAGAGGGCTTATAAAAAATGAAAGCCGGCTGGGTGACCTTGGGCCATTCACACAAACTCAGCCAAACTCACCTCACAGGGTGGTTGTTGTGAGGAAAATAGGAGGAGAAAGGATTATTTGGTATGTTCACCGCCTTGAGTTATTTATAAAAATAATAAAGGCGGGATAAAAATTAAATTAAAAAATTGTCTACAACTAGAAGAATAGATGATACAAATTCCTGTCCTGTTCTTGAATTAAAAAAATTTTTTTTTCTGAAGCCTTATCATAGCTAAGGTTGACACATACAGCATTCCTAATCCTTCAGATCATATTTACCTCAGAACTGTTTTATTCCCTTCTCTCTTCCCTTTTTAATAATAATAATAATAATAATAATGATAATAATTTATTAAATGTATATGCCTCCCGACTCCCAGCGACTCTGGGCAGCTTACAAATTGTTAAAAACATTTAATAACAAGGAACAATACAAAAACAACACAAAACAAAAGAGATAGTAGAGAAAGCAAACCCGGATGAGAACAAGGAAAAGGAAGAAAAGGAACGTCAGTCGTCCTCGCCAAATGCCTGGGCAAAGAGTCACAAGTTCAGGGCCCTTCAAAATACCAGTAGGATGGGGGCTGTTTGAATCTCGGCGGGAGCCTCATTCCAGAGGGCAAGCACTGCTACAGAGAAGGCGTGCTTCCGGGGTCCCAATAGGTGGCATTATTTAATTGATGGAACTCGGAGTGCACCAATCCTGCCAGATCAAACTGGCTGGGCAGATACTATGGGAGACAGGTGGTCCCTTGAGTAACCAGGCACTGTGTCATATAGGGCTTTATAGCTAGCGACCAGCACCTTGAATTACACCTGGAAGCAAACTGGCAACCAATGCAGCTCATGAAGCAGAGGTGTTACATGGGCATACCAAGGCATGCCCATCACTGCCCGCACTGTTGCATTCTGGACCAGCTGAAGCTTTTTGTATTCAGATCCAGAGAACTGTTTCCTCTTTAGAGGGAATCACTGCTGGATTTTCATAACCAGACCAGATCATGGTTTGCAGTTCCAGTCTGAAGGTCATGTACAAACTATAGCGTGCTGGTTCAAATGTAGATAGGAAACTAAAATTGGGGCTAAAGGGGAAATAACTGGTGGAATCTGGTTTGGTGGATTGGGTTGCATATGCCCCAGCCCATAGTTTTGGATAGATTAATAGGCTGCATTTTCTAGGATTCAGACATTAGAGTTCCAGTTTTCTCCCTCTTGTTACAACTGCCCTCATTACATGCCTGGTTTCAACAGACTTCCTGTCACCATGAAATGTAATGCCTGAAGTCAGTTGATATTTGTGCAGCTTTGCAGTTTTCCTTTTCCTTCCTGACCTTATTCCCTGTTCAATCTGGGAGGTGTGGCACTTTCTCTCCCTCAGTTTTACAGCATAGTCCTGGCTGGTCTTGCAAATGTTGGAATTGCATGTGAGCAAAGATCTGCAACTTGGAAGTCCACATTCTGCAGGTTGGCAAGGCACATTTCTGTACACATTTCTGTCAAGTGTACCTTGACACTTTAGAACAGAGCTTTCCAAACTTTTCATGTTGGTGACACACTTTTTAGACATGCATCATTTCACAACACACTCTTACAGAAGGGCATCATTTTGCGATACACTCTTACAGCAGGGCACAAGGCAGGCACTAGGACCTGCGCGGAATCACAGCAGGTTTGGAGGCAGCAGGGCACAAGGCAGGCACTAGGACCTTCGTGGAATCACAGCAGGTTTGGAGGCAGCAGGGCACAAGGCAGGCACTAGGACCTGCGCGGAATCCTGGCAGGGCTCGGAGGCAGCAGCAGCCGCGACACACCCAGACACTGCAGCCGACACACTAACGTGTCCCGACACACAGTTTGGAAAGCTCTGCTTTAGAAGATCAAGTAGAGCAGTGCTGAGTAACCTGTAGTCTGTCAGGCACAAATGAAGATGTCCATAGGCAAATGGAGACCCAGTAGCACCATGTTGCCTGTTCTTATACTAGACCAGTGTTTCTCAACTTCGGCAACTTTAAGATGTGTGGACTTCAACTCCCAGAATTTCTCAGTCAACAAGTTGCCAAGGTTGAGAAACACTGTACTAGACAATGTTTGTAGCTTGAATCATGTCAACTGGATTTCTATTTTCTCAGTGGAAACGTTTCGCTCCTTATCCAAGGAGCTTCTTCAGTCTGAGCAAAGTTAGTAAGGGAATCCTAAATATGTTTCTAGGTAGCTGTGTGACCTTACACCTGGGGCTAGGTCATGGTTATATTGAGATGTTATTTTAAGTCCTTTTATCATCTAAAGGAGGATCGTTAAGATCACCATGCTGCTGTTGAGCTTGTGAAATGGTCTTAATCTTCCTAGGAACAGAAGACAAAGCAGGGAGGAAGATGGGGGAAAGATTGTGCCTGAGGCCCCCACCTCTATTCAAGGAAGGATTTTCCAAGTTTATTATTTATTTATTATTTATTATTTCTAACTTATATCACCGCCCATCTCCCTCCACAAGGGGACTCTGGGCGGTTTACAATCAAGTCAGCAATTTAGATTTGGTGAAGGCCCAATCTGGATATCCACAGGCCTTCAGAGCTGTTCTCAGGTGCTGATTTTCATTCTTTTTGGAATCCATGGAGGTGGGGATGGTTGGTGGGGATGATGATCCCCACCTCCATGGATTCCAAAAAGAATGAAAATCAGCACCTGAGAACAGCTCTGAAGGCCTGTGGATATCCAAATTGGGCCTTCACCAAATCTAAATCTACCAGACCTAAAACAGCGACAGATAGGGCTGAGACTCAGAGTAAACGAAAGAACCTGGTCATTCCCTACATGGCTGGCGTGTCTGAAAAGATAAAACGGATATTTGGCAAACACCACATACCTGTATATTTCAAACCCACCAACACACTGAGACAGAGGCTTGTATACCCCAAAGATCAAACTCCAAAACACAAGAAAAGCAATGTAGTTTATGCAATCCAGTGCAGTGAGGAGTGCTCTGAACTCTACATTGGAGAAACCAAACAACTTTTGTACAGGAGGATGGCCCAACACAGGAGAAGTAACACCACAGGACCAGAGTCAGCAGTTTATCTTCATCTAAAGGAAAAAGGACACGCATTTGAGGACATTAATGTTCACATTTTAGACAGAGAAGATAGGTGGTTTGAGAGAGGGGTCAAGGAATCCATTTATGCCAACTTGGAAAATCCTTCCTTGAGTAGAGGTGGGGGCCTCAGGCACAATCTTTCCCCCATCTTCCTCCCTGCTTTGTCTTCTGTGCCTAGGAAGATTAAGACCATTTCACAAGCTCAACAGCAGCATGGTGATCTTAACGATCCTCCTTTAGATGATAAAAGGACTTAAAATAACATCTCAGTATAACCATGACCTAGCCCCAGGTGTAAGGTCACACAGCTACCTAGAAACATATTTAGGATTCCCTTACTAACTTTGCTCAGACTGAAGAAGCTCCTTGGATAAGGAGCGAAACGTTTCCACTGAGAAAATAGAAATCCAGTTGACATGATTCAAGCTACAAACAATTCCACCTGGATGACTGAGAACCTTCATAGACATGTACTAGACAATATTGCACTAGATAGACTAGATATGGAAGCACTAGATTGCATTAGCTAGATTAGATATGGAAGGAGCTGTACAAGGTTATAGAAGGCCTTCCTTCCTAAAGACTTGCTGTGCCTTCCATAAATATGCAAGACATAATAGTTGGAGGTGGGGAAAATGTCATGGTATAGAATAGAAATAATTTTAAAGGAACAATCTATCTTGTCTAGACACGTTGAAGCATCTGACTGTGCTCCACAGAAGATCGGTACTGCTAGAGCTGCCAGATTGACTGTTGATCATTCTCAGAAGCAGATCATGTTCCGTTCTTCAACCTCTTCCCACGTGGCTGACTCAGTTCGCTTTTCCCAAGCTTCAGAGCTAAATTTGCTGCATTCTGTTTCTTCTGCTTAATACATTTTGAATTAATTCTGTTGAAGTATTGTGATTAGATATGGAAGGAGCTGTACAAGGCTATAGTTTTAATTAATTTAATTAATTAATACTTTAATGGGGCGTGGTGGCTCAGCGGGTAAGACGCCAGGCTTGTCGATCGGAAGATTGCAAGTTCAGAGGTTCGAGACCCTAGCCCCACGTGACGGAGTGAGCTCCCGCACTCACCCCAGCTCTTGCCAACCTAGCAATTCGAAAGCATGCAAGTGCAAGTAGATGAATAGGTCCCACTTCGGTGGGAAGGTAACAGCGTTCCGTGCGCATCGTGCCGGCCACATGCGGAAGCGTCTTCGGACAACGCTGGCTCTTCGGCTAAGAAACGGAGATGAGCACCGGCCCCTAGAGTCGGACACGACTGCACAAATGTGCAGGGGGAACCTTTACCTTTATTGTGATTTGATTACATTTTAATTTGGTGATTGGTATTCATTGGTATTTTGTGTGTCTCTTACTTTTTTACTGGAGCCATCTGCAGAGAGATTCTTAAGTGGAAAAACAGATACAGGTCTCTAAAAAAATATTCTGGTGGTATTTGCACCACCCTGAAACTTTTATACTTTTTATTACTGTTGTTTCTTCTGCTTTGCTCAAGAAGACAAACCTGTTTGGGGAGTTTCTGAATCTTGCAGAAGTTCAAGAATTTGATTCCTGTTTCCCTCTACTGCTATAAACACTGGATAGCAATCTCTATTGTCATAAATGATATTTAATCCTATACCAAAGATAACTTGCCACAAAAAACCCTTCTTTTTTAGTCTGACATTTCTTGGAGATAGCCAGCTTGGAGCCCTTCATATGGCGTTGCTGCACATACACAACACATTTAACTCGGTTCCTGAGTTAACCCATTTTCTGTGTTCAAATGATATACTGAACCATAAAGTAATTCAAATGGGCTGGGTTTACATAACATGCTAAGACACAAAAAATTACCCATGCTAAAACTAACACAGCTTCCTGCATTGTGCAAATGTGGCTACTAGATTTGTAACTAATCTGGTTATGTGTGTTGTGCAAACACAGCCAGTTTATTACTGTGGTGAGGTTTAACACATACACCCCGGTATGTAATTTCACTCATAAGGGGGGAAATATTAAGAGTATATTTCAAGCATATGTTGCTATGCCTTGTATGCTTCATAACATGTAAAATCCCAAACAAGCATGTTTCTTGATAGGATGCTTCCAGAAGACAGGAAGCAATAGGCCTTTCTTTCCTCCTATCAGTCTTTTTTCAAGTGAGTACATATCCCTGCTTTTTTTCTAATCTCATAAATCATTTTATGGAAGACTTGGGTCACTGTTACCCATGAATACTCTCACCAGCCCCCAATTGAAGTCTTTCCCCGATTCTCTCCATGCTGATGTTGACTTCTTTTGAACCAATGGCTTCCATTCTCATTCATCTTTTTGTGAAAGATGGCATTCTTATTAGTGGTAACTTTGGCTCAGTAGGCTAGGGAACTATGTGCATTATGTCAGAACCCTCTTTTCCTCATTTTTTTTTGAAGAATAAGTAGTCTTCCATCCAGATAGTTCTTTTTCCCCCAAATCCATTTCTAAGTTTCATTTGTCAAGACAGTATAATATCTACTTTCCCAACCATTTGATGCCAACAGAAGTTGCTCTATCCCCTCAAAGTTTGAAGAGCACTTTCTATTTGGGTGAAATTGTGTCATTTCAAAGAGACTAGTGTTTGTTTTTGGCTTTTCAGGGTCCATCCAAGGGGTTGGGGTTTTCTCTTAAGTGTTTTTCCAACAGTTACAGCTATCAAGCTTTGCTAGGAGCTAGTTAAACACCAATGTCCTCTTCTGATCCATGGTCACTCTACAAGAACTACAGCCTTTTTATATGGGATTCCCCTACCAGTGTTATACAGGGTAGCTCTTTGGCACAATCTTCTATCTTTATCCAACATTATAGTCTGGACCTCTGTCCTCAGAGGGATGCAGCTTTGCGACAGGTAGTCCTTCCTTTGGTCACATCATGAACATCAGTCATTCCTCCAGGTAGCTATCCTGGTCTCATGATAAAGTAGAACTAATTGTTCACTTCTGACCAATGTTCTTTGAGTGGTCATGTATGAATATGCACAGCACTCCTACTCTACGTGATAATGTAACGTGGTAATGAGGAACCTCATAACTCATCTTGGGGTGCATTGTATCAGTCTTAGGACCTGAAGGTATTCAGCAGGAGCTATGTGAGTTACACATGCTATGCCAACAGCAAGCATTCATCTTTCTTTTTTGATCAAACCCATATAGCTATATTGATACCACCTCTCCTCCTCTTCTAATCAAGAAGCGTGTACATCTTTATGTCTTTAGGTCTCCTCTTCTAGTAATATTTAAAGATAGTTTCTGGTTAGTGAGGTATATGTACGGACATAGTCTTGTTTTTCTTTATTTCTCTCTTTCTCTCCCCCCCCCGCCTTCCCCTCTCTTTGAGGAGTTTGTTTTGTCTTTTCTTGAAAAGGAGGGCCAAGGCCAGTTCTGAGAGGCAGATCTGTTTTAACTGCTGAAGTCTGTGAAGTCTCTGTTTAGGCAATGTTTTCCCAAACACCCTTTCTGAGAATGGAGCCTGTCACCGCTTTCTCTCTCCCAGCTCCAGCTGGGTAACTGTACAGAATCCATAATTGCTGCTAGCAGTGGGGAAAATGAAAAGGCTGTGAGTGATACAAAAGACTGCCGGGTTCCCTTTCCCCCCCCTAGCAGTCCAAACTGGCTTCCTGTTTGCTTAATAACTTGTTGCTGATGAACCCCCAATAAATACCAGGGATACCAGATGGTTGCATCTTGTAAATTGTTCTGAAGATGGCCTTTTCTAGGGTGTGGTGTGTATACTCGAGTAAAGGATGTTCCTGCTGGTTGTGGGTGTCAGGCTGAAACAGCAGAACTCCTTCCACCAATCTAGAGTACAATAACATTGATATTATAATCATAGTGATAGTAGTAGTAGTAGTAGTAGTAGTATTAATAGTAATAGCTCCCCAACAATTAGCTTGAGATCCTAAAGCCCACTGAGGCTTTTAAATGGTTTTAGCGGCCTTCCCGAATGAGAACAGGCCAAGGACTAATTGTACCTCAGGCAGTGTGTTCCACAGTGTAGGAGCTACTACTACTGAGAAGGCCTTCTGTTTCTGGCCCCCTTGGCTTCACACAGGATAGAACCTTTAGCAAACCCTGCCTAGATGTTTGGACTAGGTAGGCAGAATCATTCTTGGTAAGGCAGTCCCTGATATTCCCCCGTGCTGCTCCATATAGCGCTTTGTAGCTAATTACCAGGGCTTCGCATTAGGCCCACATGCCTATTGGTTGCCATTGTGGCAACCTCAAGATAGGAGTAATTCTGCAGTAACATGTTTCCCTGATTAGCCCTCTGGCTTCCACATTCTGGACCAGTTGCCTCTTCTGAGTCATCTTCAAAGGCAGCCTTACATGGAGATAGGAAAAAAAATGTTGGAAGCCATAAGTACACAGATAAGGAGACTAGCTGACCAGAAGAACAGGAGGCTGACAAGCAGAAATGCCTGGATTGAGACTGGCCAGACCCAAAAAAGCTAGTCCTCCAGGCCAGGTTTAGACAGCCATTGCCTCTCAGTCTAACAGCACAGCCTTCCTTAGCCTGGTGCCCCACATCGTGCTGACAGATGTAAAGTAGGAAGCTTTCAGTGTTTATTAGAAATATTTTAGGTTCTTGGTTATTTAATAGAAGCAGTACCAGACGCTTCATCATCCTATCCTAAATTAGGCTGTTTGAATCCTTAATTTGTAATAGCTCAGTTGTAGACTTGTATGCAAGTAAGTCATCCCAGTATGTGGCTTTTCAATGCATTTGTTTATATTCTTTGTCCCAGTGTCTTGCAGGTGGTCCTGATTTTGCCTTCCTGTCTTCTGTGAACTTGGTTCTGATTGGTAGACTTTGGCAGTCTGATAAAAAATTGAACTAGATTCTGAAGTTAGCCTAAATGAACAGTTAATAAATTTCATAGTTGTTTAAGTAGGTCTCAGCTAGGCAGAGGTTTTGTCAAATGGAGTTAGATTCTCTGTGAGGAAAAGACCAGTTATGAAAATTTTTAACTGACATAGAATTACATATTCTATTTCCAAGATCAATGATGTATTTATGCCTCAAGACCAAGTTTTCTGAAACTACAGTCTTTTGAGAATGATAAAATGGGAAAGAGGAAGGGAGGGAGGGAGGGAGGGAGGGAAGGAAGGAAGGAAGGAAGGAAGGAAGGAAGGAAGGAAGGAAGGAAGGAAGGAAGGAAATGAAAACTGAAAGTCAGAAGCCGGGAGCTAGAAAATATGTTGGGGGGACAAAGGGGAGACACAGAAAGATATGCCAGACTGTAACTTAATCCCTTGACTACTTTTTCCAAGCTTTCACCAGATTGGCTGTTGTGGGTCTTCGGGGCTGTGTGGCCGTGTTCTGGAAGTTGTGGTTCCTAACGTTTCGCCAGCATCTGTGGCCAGCATCTTCAGAGGGCAGGAGCACCTGCTCCTGCCCTCTGAAGATGCTGGCCACAAATGCTGGCGAAACGTTAGGAACCACAACTTCCAGAACACGGCCACACAGCCCGGAAGACCCACAACAGCCATTGAACTCCGGCCGTGAAAGCCTTCGACAATACATTTCACCAGATTCTTTTCACTTATTTCTGCCATCATAAACAGTTTAGAAGCTTTCCTTTTAGTAAAAGCTACAATTTTCAAGGGCATAGTGGCTCAGCGGGTAAGATGCCAGGCTTGTCGATCGGAAGATCGCAAGTTCGGAGGTTCGAATCCCTAGCCCTGCGTGCGGAGTGAGCTCCCGCACTAGCCCCAGCTCTTGCCAACCTAGCAATTTGAAAGCATGCAAATGTAAGTAGATGAATAGGTACCACTTCGGTGGGTAGGTAACAGCGTTCCGCACGCGTCATGCGGCCACATGACTGTGGAAGTGTCTTCGGACAACGCTGGCTCTTTGGCTAACAAACAGAGATGAGCACCAGCCCCTAGAGTTGGACATGACTGCACAAATGTGCAGGGGGAACCTTTACCTTTTTTTTTTTTTTACAATTTTCAAATTAGCTAATGTTGCATCAGATATCTGCTATTCCAGCAGTGCCATGGGGACGAAGATTCAGTTAGACAAGCGTTCTGAATGTTCTTTCCAAATTAGCTATTGCTTCCATAGCAGTACATTTCAGGTAAGGACGTTTGCATTTATTAGATTACTGCAGTGAAAGGGTTCATTGTAAAAAGGGGTCAAAACTGTTATTAATTCCAAATGCAGATATTTGTAGTGTATTACATCTGTGCTTTAACATCTTTTTTGTGCGTCAGTCCATTTCTGGGTACCATTTAAAGTGCTGGTTTTAATATTGGAACAAGTTACTTGAAAGACCGTGTTTTCTAATATCTTATCAAAATCTTCAAATAGCATTTTACTTTCAACAATTTGAGGCTCTCTAGATGTTGGATTTCAACTTCCATAATTTTTCTCAGCCTAGCTAAAGACTATCTGCTTGGAATGGTGGAGTTTTAATCAATACATAGAGAGCATTAAGTTCAAGAAGGCTGCTTCAATCAGAGAAGTCCACTTGTTTCCATCCCTATAAACCTCCAGTTCAACCTTTAAGAAAATCGTATCATTTTTTCAAAATCTGTATTTTAATTCTGGACTTGCTGAAATTTAGTTTTGTATTTATGGTGATGTGTGTTTCATAGCCATTTTTAAATTTCTTATTCAGATGTTTCAGCCTCTGAGGGTAGTGTTTTTGTTTGTTATTGGGCAATAGACAAATGCCTAGGCAGGTGGCAGCACCTGGCTAACCTCTTCTAGGCTCAGAAGTTAATCAGGTTCAGCTCTGGTTAGTATTTGGATGAGAGACTCCCAGGGAATACCAGGGCTGGAGGCTAGACTAAGAGGCTGAAAAACTTCATGGAAAAAGGGAATACAAACCATTTTCCTACTGTTACTAAGACAACTAACTGCATGGACATTTAGTAAATATTATATTCTCCTGATTATAAAACCCAGGGGCAGGATTTGGAATTGTCCCTTGGCCTTGCTGGTTGGGATGATGGGAATTGTAGTCCAACCGTTTTGGAGAGCATCTGGTTATAGAAGGCTATTGCATACAATTCAGGGTTTGTTGTTTATTTTAAATATGCTTTTCTATTTAAACAATTGATATGGCTATGAAGATGAATTTTGGAAACATGAATCTGAGAACTCGGAAACCACAGAAGAGCAAGATTTAGTGTTTTGGAGTTTAATATCCCTTGTGGGTAGCAAAATTATTATTGTTCTTGGTGCCAATTGTGTTTAGTTTATTCAGTTGTCTGATGGTTACATGTGTATGTGTTTGGATCTGCATGGAAGTGCTTGCACACTTCCAGTAATGGGAGGAGAGTGGCAGACTGAATGGCCAACTTCCTGCTTGCTGTGGCTTCTGTAGTTTCCCCACAATTCCCCTGCATAACTTTTAGCTTAGTAAGACCAGCAACCTTGGTTAATGGCCACTAAGGGCCTTGATGAACCTGTTTCAGCTTCCTGCCTTGGAGCACAGGAGGAGGAGGAAGGGGTTGAGCACTTGCAAGGCCAGAATAGCTACCTGATACATTCAGTTTTCTGGCTTGCAGGTTACATGAAAGAATGAAGAGTGGGGTTTTCCCTGTTGAAATGCTGTTGTTACCAGGGATAGAGTAAATAGTCCAGCTCGAGTTCAAGTGTAACCTTATGAGTCTTAACTCTGCTGGTACCCTCATGGACTGTGAGTAAAAAGGCAGCAAGTAACCTGTATTTTTAAAGATACATGGGTTGTCTCCTGCCTGCCGGAGCTGCTAGTTCAGTTTCCTCAAAACCTTCCACATGCAGTTCTGGGAGTTTTATGGTTTTCTGCAAATCAGTGGAGAAAGGGATCCTAGGAGGAAACAAGTTATTTGAAATCTAGTACTTTAAGCTACCATCCAAAGCTTCCAGTTCTCCAAATATCCATAGCTGTGGAGCAACTTCCTCACAATCCATTTTAAGGGTTGGTGGAGGTTTTTTTGGATCACGTTTTTATTTTTAAAAATTCTGCTTTATCACATGCAGAGAGGACTGAATGTACCCTGCTTTGGCACAGATGTCTTCCTGCAACCAAAGAAGGAAGCAGCTGTCTTCCTGGATTTAGGGTGACCCTCCTAGTCCTTTTACCCCATTAAGCTGCCAGGGAGGAAGTGCAGGACAGGGGCTTCTTGTGACCCAGAAGATTAGGACAGGGCAGAAGAAAGATAAGCACAGGAAGGTGAGGAAAGTGCCTTCATCTTTCAGTGGTAGCATTGAGAATGGTGATAAACTACCAAGGCTGTAAGCACATATTGGGAAATTTTACAGTACAACCTGGAATGTGGGGGTTCCTTTAAACGTGGAGATTTGAGTGTTTGCACACTCACAAAAACATCTGCATTGGCTCTTGATCTTCTAAAATTTGCAGAGTTAAAAGAGGATGTGATTTTGTGGATCAGTTATTGCTCTGAGTGTCACACTGTATGCCCTTCATGAGAACTACACCTGCAGAGTTTACTGCATGTTATTGTAGGGCCGAGCTCACTTGTTGTCTTATGGCTAAGCCATGAGGTGATTTGTTTGTGTTAGTCAGGATGGTGTAGTGATGAAGGTGCTGGGCTAGAGAGATTCATGCCCAGGTTTATCCTAGCCATGGAAACTCATTAGGTGACATGGGGCAAGTCAGTTTCTCATCCCAGCCCACTCTTCTGGGTGGCAGTGGAAAAAAAATTGAAGGGAGATCCTCTGTGACAGAGCTTTCCAAACTGTGTGTCGGGACACGTTTGTGTGTCAGCTGCAGTGTCTAGGTGTGTCGCGGCTGCTGCTGCCTCCTGGCTTCCGCGCAGGTCCTAGTGCCTGCCTTGTGCCTTGCTGCCTCCAAATCTGCCCTGCCAGGATTCTGCGCAGGTCCTAGTGCCTGCCTTGTGCCTTGCTGCCTCCAAACCAGCTGTGATTCTGCACAGGTCCTAGTGCCTGCCTTGTGCCCTGCTGTAAGAGTGTGTCGCAAAATGATGCCCTGCTGTAAGAGTGTGTCGCAAAATGATGCATGTCTAAAAAGTGTGTCACCAACATGAAAAGTTTGGAAAGCTCTGCTCTGTGAGCTCCTTTGTATTTCCAGAAGAAGGGCAGGATATTACTCTAGCAAATAATGTTTTGGCTTACCATGTTACCTAACCCTTTTGGTTTATAAACCATGGTTTATATCTAGCTGTAGTTGATTCTACTCCTTGGTACTTTTCAGTGAACTGTGGCGAAGCAAACTCTGGGTTGCTTTGAATGTGAATTCAGTCAGAATGTAGGGATTGAGTGATGAACTAAATTGGAACAGTTAAAATTGTTTCCAAATTGGGCACACATATAAGCATTTATTTAGTGGTCTTATGAGGATGTTATCCATGTAAGAGGTGGGGACAGTCATGCACATAAATATGCAGCACTGCCAGAGATTCTATTCTTTTATCTTCTCTGGTTTCACTAAAATCTCAATACTATGGACTATAACTCTTAACCAACCATGGTTTGACTGTAAGAGAGGCCTAGCTAACTGTGGTTTTTAAAAAGGCTGCTTCAATTGGCTGGATTCGCTCTACACATTAAGGCAGAGCTTTCCAAACTGCGTGTCGGGACACGTTAGTGTGTCGGCTGCAGTGTCTGGGTGTGTCCCGGCTGCTCCGCGCAGGTCCTAGTGCCTGCCTTGTGCCTTGATGCCTCCAAACCTGCTGTGATTCCGCGCAGGTCCTAGTGCCTGCCTTGTGACCTGCTGTAAGAGTGTGTCGCGAAATGATGCCCTGCTGTAAGAGTGTGTCGCTAAATGATGCATGTCTAAAAAGTGTGTCACCAACATGAAAAGTTTGGAAAGCTCTGCATTAAGGCATAACACTTTGTTTGTAAACAAAAATATTTTAGTTCATAGGTCAAAGTCAAATGCTCTTGAAGTTTAGTGAGATGTATGAAATCATTCTTAGCCTTAACCACAGTCACTAATGCAATATTTAACTTTACACAAGGAAATTTACACAAGACAGCAGAGTCTGGGGAAAGAGAGTGCATAAACTTGTGGTACGCCTTCCATTTTGCAACTACAATTAAAAGATGGCTCTAATTGCAACTGCACCTTTCCAGCATTGTTCATGATATAAATGCAATATGAATTGCTACACACTTTGTAAACAGGTAGTTCTATAACAGTAGTTTTAATTATTTGCCAGAACAAGTAAATGCAGATCTACACAAAAGGGGCACTGTAGCCTCTCATTCTTGTTTTATTTATTTGCAACAAAAAATCCAAAGCAGCTAACATCTGTTAAAGAAATAACTGATGAGCAGTAAAAGAGTAATAATCCTGTTAAAGATAGAAATGTTGGAGCAGCAAACAAACATATCCACAAATAACTAACAGAGAGTCAGACTGAATTAAAAATCTAGGAACAACACAGAAACCTGTCACCAGAAAGAGAAAACATCCAAATTTTGTGCAAAACTTAAAAAAATGGCTTGGGTATTAATGGAAAACCAGTAAAAACTTTTAGGGGAAGGACATTTTAATATTGGAGGTGATCATAGAAAATTTTTGCATTTTCTTTTTGTGGCAGCCTTGTTTCTCATTTTCTACATCTTCTTATGATAGGGATATTGACATACTGCGTACACCATATCTAGTCCTGTGGAGTGAAGTGATTTATAAATATTATAAACAAATAAACAGATCTGTCAGGAATGTGCAGATTTCCATGATTTTCAAAAGGTCCATGTGGCAAAAATCTAACATATTGCAGGTACCACAAAAGCCATAAAATGTGGAAAAGGGGCGTGGTGGCTCAGCTGGTAAGATGCCAGGCTTGTTGATCGGAAGATCGCAAGTTCGGAGGTTCGAATCCCTAGCCCTGTGTGCGGAGTGAGCTCCCGCACTCGCCCCAGCTCTTGCCAACCTAGCAATTCGAAAGCATGCAAATGTAAGTAGATGAATAGGTACCATTTCGGTGGGAAGGTAACAGCGTTCCGCACGCGTCATGCCAGCCACATGACCACGGAAGCGGCTTTGGACTGCGCTGGCTCTTTGGCTAAGAAACGGAGATGAGCACCGCCCCCTAGAGTCGGACACGACTGTGTGGGGGAACCTTTACCTTTATACTAAGCTAGGATTTTTAAATTATGGTTCACTGAACAAGCCATAATGGTTTGGTTCACCCATAACACTAAGCCATTTAGTGAGTGGATTTGCACAGCAAACAAGTCAGGTTATATTAGATCCAGACCAATACTGTAAGAGCCTATTGTGGGTAACTATGATTTGACTGCCAGATATTTCAGTACAGCTGCATCAGTATGGAAGAATTCTGTTTGCTTTCTATGTAACATGGTTTCTGCTAGAAAAACCTGTCTGTAGTTTGCTTACATCTAATTGTCATATTTGTTTCTCTAGGCCAGAAACGTGCACAGTGGCGAGTTGGCTGCAGTTAAAATTATCAAACTAGAACCAGGTAAGCTCTCCTCTGTTTTCTAATGGTACTGGATTGGTTTTCTTAATCACACTGTTCATCAGATTCTTATTCCAAAGATCTCAGAGCAGTTCCCTCTTTCCCTCAGTTTATCTCAGTGTTTCTCAACCTTGGCAACTTTAAGATGTGTGGACTTCAACTCCCAGAATTCCCCAGCTAGCACATTAGTTGGCCAAGGTTGAGAAACCCTGGTTTATCTGTTCAGCAGTAACCTGGGATGAGAGCCAGTCTTTGAACAAAGGTCAACACTGAAGCTTCAAGGATACTTCAAGGGGAATTAAATGCGCCCCTCCTTGGTATGGCTCTAGTGTTTTATATTCTGTGCCACATTTTTGGAGATGTCTTAGCTAAACAGAGAGCAAACCCCATGTTCTTCCCATTTCTGTTTAATCCTGTCTGCTCTTCTACTTTGTCTCCGCATTGTGGCTGAATTGGATGTGATTTTTTTCTGAAACATGGCTTTCTATTGCAGCCCATTGTATTCATATTAAAAAAAATTGCGGGAGATCAGATGTCTTCCCATTGTAACACAGAACACTGTTAACAATTTCAGCTTGTTTCCCTTTATTTGTTCATTTTTTTGGCATAACACTTGGATTTTAATGTGAGTTAAGACTCTGGATTAATGTTTCTTAATTTTCAAGAAGCATGGACCACTAAATAAACACTTAGAAAATGAAGTGCCCACCCAATTAAACAACACTGTCTTTACATTTTTGTCTTTAAGAACATGGGAGTTCACTTTTTTTGATGAATAACATAATTATACAGTAGTTGCATTTGTATATGTCCATCTCCTCCCATTTCTTTTTAAACTAAAAGCTATATCAAAAACATTAGTCCAAAATTTACCATTTGAATCAATTCATTCATTCATTCATTCATTCATTCATTCAATCAATCAATCAATCAATCAATCAATCAATCAATTTATATAGCTGCCCATCTCAAACCAGTGACTCTGGGCGGCTAACAGTAATAAAAAACAGTCAAACAATTAAAACAGTACAAAAGAAATTACAATTAAAGAAATTAAAGTTTTATTATGTATCCCATGACATAATAAAACTCTAAGTGCAAACTTTCTAGTACAAATTTATTTATTTATTATTCAAATTTATCACCGCCCGTCTCCACGACAGTAGACTCTGGGCGGTTTACAACATTAAAATGTTTTAAATAGAAAAATGGATGAGTCAACCTTGAGTGCATTGAAATCTCATTTTTAGATATGCATCATTATATTTTGTATTCACACTTTTTCTTTTTGGATTGCTTGTGTAAAATCACAGTTCCACTTAGCATGGCACATGTGGACTCACAATCTGTAATTGCACTTAGACCTGTTCACTACTGTTGGTTTTATGAATTTTAGTACTCATCTTGCTCCTTATAGTTGGTTTATAGCAACTTCCCAAGACTATAGGCCTCCAGAGTAGCATGGACTTAGGGGCAAATGCTGGATGTAGGCACATAGACTTACTGATTTCATATGGAGCCTTGTGACATCATAATCTTGATTTACAAACCATTCTCAATGTGCTGTAAATCCTGCCTACTTTCCTTTGCTCTGTCCTTACTAACTGCTGATTGCAAGCACTTTTAGAAGTTCTACAGCCTGCTGACTGAGTGTGAAACTTGAACTGGGAGATGGGGGGTGTGGTAGGCAAATAGGCAGGCAGTGTTTCCGGGGCGGGGGGGGGGGGGGAGCACAGGGAATGTGGCTTCTACCTGATGCCAAGGTGCAGGCAGGGGGGAAAATGTTTCCCAAGGTTGCAGAGCAGCTGGGGTTCCTGCTTTGCTACGATGCCATTCCGTTAACTGTGTCTTGCAGCTGTGCAGATTGGGTGGGACGAGAGCCTCCTTCAGTTCATTCAGAAAGTATTTTGGATCATCATTCTGATGGAATGGGAGATAAATAAATACTTTTTTATTTTTACAGTAGTTATATATTTAGTACTTGTCTGTAAAATTTTACTTCATTTTTCAGCCTAAGGGGCTATCAGAACAGCTTGCTTGAGATTAGTAATAAGAACAATAACTGCAAGAAAAATAGTTTCTGCCTCTAGTCTTACTATCCCAAAGCCACAACACTAAAGGAAAAAAGGATGAGGAAGTAAGAAGAGCACTCAGGTGTACATGGTTCTTCTAAGGCCCAGATAGAATGGAACCACTTCAGGGAGAAGAGAAGGCAGATTCTGATTAAATGTTAGAAGAAGCCTGCTAACAAGAAGAAGAATTTGAGAATGGAACTACCCTGAGAAATAACGGATGCATTCAGTCAGAGGTCTAGACTCCCAACCGTCTGAGATGCTTGAATTTGGATTTCTGCACTGAGTAGGCACTGGTGTGGGTGGCCTTCATGGCCCCTACCAACTCTCTTATGAGTCAAACAGTTTCTCATAGAGGTGTGCAGTATTCAGATCTGGAGCAAAGATGCTTTAGATCCAAATACCACCCACTTCTGGGCTATCAAGCAGGCCTGCTGATCTGTCCTGCTAGCAGCTTCTATTCTTCAAGGGTTGGGTAGCTGCCAGGCATGGTTGCATGCACAATCAATTGCCATTTGCTGGCTGGAATAAAAGCTTATTTTAAGTAGCTGCAGCTGATTAAAACTGATTTTTCCTGAGCAGAAAATGGAAGGGGGGCAGTGTTTAGAAGACGGGCCCAGGTATTGCATGTAGAAGCACCCAGAGTGAATCCCTTGTGCGTCTGCCTGAAATGTCCCAACGTGGGAATGGAAAAGATTCTGTCTTGAGTTGATGCTGACAATTTTTGCATAACAAACTATCTTAGCATTGAACATAGTTGGGAAAGTAATCTGATGAAAGTCTCATAAAAGATCAAGTTAATCACCTCAGCAACAGCTCCCTCTGTTGTCAAGGCCAGATAGCTCACCAGTCTTTGTATCACCTGACACTTCCTGTTTATTATGATTAGCAGAGAAGGGCACCAGCAAAAACCATTGTCTAGGAAGGAAAGATTCTGCTTTATGGCCTCTCCTTCATCACACATTGTGTTCCTGGGGTACTAACAGGTGCTTAACAGTTAGCTAGAATATTAATCACTGAATTAGGAGGCTACATTAGATTATGGGCAGGGTAACTAGCCTGTATGTTGTTTTTTAATTCATTCAGTCATGTCCAATTCTCGGAGACTTGCCTGGACAAGTCCCTGCAGTTTTCTTGGCAAGGTTTTTCAGAGGTGGTTTGCCATTGCCTGCTTCCTAGGGCTGAGAGAAAGTGACTGTCCCAAGGTCACTCAGCTGGCTTTGTGGCCAAGGTGGGACTAGAACTCATGGTCTTCCGGTTTCTAGCCTTAGGTGCCTTAAACCCTACAGCAAACTGGCTCTCTAGCCTGTATGTAACAAGCTTTGATTACAAAATGCAGTCAAAGTATTCCTTCAAAGCTAAATTCTGAGTCATAGTTTGGATTCAATGGAGACCTCCAAACCATAATGTAGTTTACTTGTTATGTAAACACAGTTAGTATTGTGTTTAACAAACCACCGGTTTAACTTTAGAAAGGTCAGATCTTTTTAACTTGCATTTTAATCCAATTTACATAATTTCACCTCCCAAAACCTATATGTCAACAAGTTTTTTAAATGTTACTGATGTGGCCTGTAACTCAAAAATGGGAAATTAAAAGGCTATTTTGAATATGAGGAAAATGTGTGCTTAAAAAAATCTGTATTGGGTAAAAGTGTGCAAATATATTACATATTAAGGAAAACTAATAACAGCATGTACAGTATATTGAGGAAAAGCATGTGTAATTAGTATATTTTATAAAAGTGCATATAAAAATCTGGTGTCATCAGACCTATGAAGTAGTCCAGGTCAGGAAACAGACTCCTCAAGAATGACTGGGACTTGGTATACAAGGTTATCTTTTGGGTTCATAAGTAAGGTAATCTGATGGCGATTCTGCTGTATCCCATCTCATTTATCATCCTGTTCAGACTTTCTATACATTCTAACAATTTTGTCAGGCAAACATTTTTTCTTCTGCAACGGCGTATCTGTGTGTGCCTGCATGTGCATGTATACGTACTATATACCCACAACACACAACTACAGTGGGGCACTTCTTTCAGCTCATAATGCTTCAGGCTTCAGCCTTGTATCTGTCAGCGTGCCAGAACTCCATGTGATATCTATTTTGAAAAACCTGTCAGCCAGTTCCTGTGGAAGTTTTGCGTTATTCAGTCTGAGATTTGGTTATACAGCTCAGGAAAGTAATGCATCATTCACAGCAGTCTGAGATGAGCATGACCTGGGCGTAAGAATGTTACTGTAAAGGTTTGCTGCTGATTGCCCTGAACATGGGCCTACAAAGATTGTCTTGATCTCTTGTCTTGCCTATAACCTCTAATTCTTTCTGCATCACCTGAGTTAAAAAAACAGTGCTCGATTCAGGTCTCACGGCTGCCCTGAACGTGGCAAAGAGCCACCAAGAAAGTCACTCTGCATCTAATGTACCAAGGAAGTGCATGTTCTTCACGACTGTGTTGTAAAGAGTGATAACTGGGAGACTAATATGAATGGGGACTGCAGCAATAGGGAATGTAACTCTCTTCTCCCTTGCTGCAATCATAATGAAAATCGATGGCTGTTGTGGGTCTTCCGGGCTGTGTGGCCATGTTCTGGAAGTTGTGGTTCCTAACGTTTCGCCAGCATCTGTGGCCAGCATCTTCAGAGGGCAGGAGCACAGATAGAAGCAAAATCTCTGTGCCCAGGTAGAGTGGCAATGTTCTATTTATAGAGCTAAATTATAGGAGATTAGGTGGGGTTTTTTGTTGTGTTGAAATGTTAACGAGTGGCTGATGAGCGTGATTAGCATGTTCATTGTGAGAAGTATTCCCATGTCCTGGTGGTTGGACTGAGTTCGTTGACCTTTTGCAGGCTGTGTTTTTCAGGACTGGTAGCCAGGTTTTGCTAATTTTTAAACTTTCTTCTTTTTTATTGTAACTGTGCTGGTGTTTGTGAATTTCAATGGCTTCTCTGTATAATCTGGTGTAGTGGCTTTTGGTGTTGTCCAGTATTTCTGTGTTTTCAAATAGGATTTTGTGTCCCGTTTGCTTGAGAGCATGTTCAGCTACTGAAGATTTTTCCGGTTGCTGTAGTCTGCAGTGTCTTTCATGTTCTTTTATCCTGGTGTGAATGCTTCGTTTTGTGGTTCCAATGTATACTTGTCCACAGCTGCATGGTATGCGGTATACTCCTGCAGCGGTGCGGGGGTCCCTTTTGTCTTTTGCTGATTTTAGCATTTGTTGTATTTTTCTGGTGGGTCTGAAGACTGTTTGAAAGTTGTGTTTTTCCATCAGTTTTCCCATGCGGTCAGTGACTCCTTTGATGTAGGGCAGGAATACTTTGTTTGTGGGGGGCTGTTTTTCTTCAGTTGGATGTTGTTTTCTTGGTTTGATGGCTCTTTTTATTTCATTCTTGGAATAGCTACTTGCCTGTAGGACCCAATTCAGATGGTTAAGTTCATTGTTGAGAAATTGGGTTTCACAGTTTCGATTAGCACGATCCACCAAGGTTTTGATCATGCCTCTCTTTTGTCGTGGGTGGTGATTGGAATTTTTGTGTAGATATCGGTCCGTATGGGTGGGTTTTCTGTATACTTTGTGTCCTAGTTTGAGGTCCGGATTGCGTATGACCAGCGTATCTAAAAATGGAAGTTTGCCATCAGTTTCTTTTTCCATAGTGAATTGTATATTGGGGTGGATGCCGTTTAGGTGGTCCAGAAATTTCTCCAGTTCTTCTTCAGTATGACTCCAAATTGCGAAGGTGTCATCCACAAACCGGAACCAGACTGTTGGTATAATGGGTGCCGATTCCAAAGCCTGTTTTTCAAAGTGTTCCATGTAAAAGTTTGCTATGACTGGGCTCAGGGGGCTTCCCATGGCAACGCCATCCATCTGTTCGTAGAACTCATTCTCCCATTGAAAGTAACTAGTTGTTAGGCAGTGTTGAAATAAAGCTGTAATGTCTTCTGGGAAGATTTGCTTGATGAGTGCCAGGGTGTCCCTTACTGGCACCTTGGTAAACAGGGAGACCACGTCAAAGCTGACCAGTTTGTCCATGTGGTTGAGTTTTAGGGTGCTGATTTTGTTGATGAAGTGTCCTGAGTCTTTGATGTGGGATGGAGTCTGTCCGATGTTGGTCTGTAAAAGGGTTGCCAAATGTTTGGATAATTCATATGTCGGGGAGCCAATGGCACTTACAATGGGTCTGAGTGGGATCGAGTCTTTGTGGATTTTGGGGAGTCTGTATAGGTGAGAGAGCTTCTGTCTTGCAAATACGTTGTAGTACGTTGGGATGCAGGGAGGAGCTCTTTATCAGTGTGTTGGTTTGCTTCATGATTTTGCTGGTCGGATCCCGTCTTATTGTTCTGTATGTGGTGGGGTCTAGTAGTTCTCTGATTTTGTCTTTGTATTCATCTATGTTCATAATTACCGTGGCGTTGCCTTTGTCCGCTGGAAGGATGATGATGTCTGGGTCCGAATTGAGGGTCTCTATGGCGTTTCTCTCCTTCTTAGTAATGTTGCTGGTGGGGGGCTTTGCTTTCCTTAGGATTCTTGCCACTTCACCCCTTATTTCTTCTGCTTCTTCCTCTGGACGTTGGTGAATGGCTGATTCCACATTGGCAATGATATCTTCCACAGGAATTCTGGTGGGTGTAATTGCAAAGTTTCCTCCTTTGCTTAGGATGGAGGTTTCTTCAGGAGAGAGCAGGCGTTCTGTCAAATTGATGACAATGCGTGAAGTATCCAGTGCCGGTTTTGGTTGACTGTTTTGGCATTTGTTGAATTTTTGCTTTTGTCTGTTTGTGTAGTCAAAGATGTCCTTTTCCATTTTTCTGTAGGATATGGTATCAATCTTGTCCCAATCCTGGCTTCTCATTTTGTGACTAAGGCTCATATGTGTGTCGAATAGATCTTTTTCTGTGATGGCAAGGTTTCGGCGGGTTGTGTGAATTCTCTTGCGCAGGAGGGCTTGTTCAAGGCGGTCGTAAATGCGGCTGGCTTGTGACGATTTGAAGGTCCTTTTCGTTCTGAGAAAAGCTGGAATGGTCCTGGTATCTCTGCATCGCACTAGAAAGGTTAAGGAGCAGAGAAGGTGTGCTTTTCTGTTCTGGAGTGTTTCCAGTCTCCGTGTCTGTCGGAACGTTTCCTCCCCGTAGAGGCGTTCAATGTATTGTCGAAGGCTTTCACGGCCGGAGTTCAATGGCTGTTGTGGGTCTTCCGGGCTGTGTGGCCGTGTTCTGGAAGTTGTGGTTCCTAACGTTTCGCCAGCATCTGTGGCCAGCATCTTCAGAGGGCAGGAGCACAGATAGAAGCAAAATCTCTGTGCCCAGGTAGAGTGGCAATGTTCTATTTATAGAGCTAAATTATAGGAGATTAGGTGGGGTTTTTTGTTGTGTTGAAATGTTAACGAGTGGCTGATGAGCGTGATTAGCATGTTCATTGTGAGAAGTATTCCCATGTCCTGGTGGTTGGACTGAGTTCGTTGACCTTTTGCAGGCTGTGTTTTTCAGGACTGGTAGCCAGGTTTTGCTAATTTTTAAACTTTCTTCTTTTTTATTGTAACTGTGCTGGTGTTTGTGAATTTCAATGGCTTCTCTGTATAATCTGGTGTAGTGGCTTTTGGTGTTGTCCAGTATTTCTGTGTTTTCAAATAGGATTTTGTGTCCCGTTTGCTTGAGAGCATGTTCAGCTACTGAAGATTTTTCCGGTTGCTGTAGTCTGCAGTGTCTTTCATGTTCTTTTATCCTGGTGTGAATGCTTCGTTTTGTGGTTCCAATGTATACTTGTCCACAGCTGCATGGTATGCGGTATACTCCTGCAGCGGTGCGGGGGTCCCTTTTGTCTTTTGCTGATTTTAGCATTTGTTGTATTTTTCTGGTGGGTCTGAAGACTGTTTGAAAGTTGTGTTTTTCCATCAGTTTTCCCATGCGGTCAGTGACTCCTTTGATGTAGGGCAGGAATACTGCCCAGCACAGTTACAATAAAAAAGAAGAAAGTTTAAAAATTAGCAAAACCTGGCTACCAGTCCTGAAAAACACAGCCTGCAAAAGGTCAACGAACTCAGTCCAACCACCAGGACATGGGAATACTTCTCACAATGAACATGCTAATCACGCTCATCAGCCACTCGTTAACATTTCAACACAACAAAAAACCCCACCTAATCTCCTATAATTTAGCTCTATAAATAGAACATTGCCACTCTACCTGGGCACAGAGATTTTGCTTCTATCTGTGCTCCTGCCCTCTGAAGATGCTGGCCACAGATGCTGGCGAAACGTTAGGAACCACAACTTCCAGAACACGGCCACACAGCCCGGAAGACCCACAACAGCCATTGAACTCCGGCCGTGAAAGCCTTTGACAATACATAATGAAAATCATTTCTCTGAATGGTCTGGTTGCATGGAGGGGTGGAGAGTTGTGCTTTTCCTCCTTCCCTTTGCAAATAAAATAGGAAAGTGTCTCCGGTCTCACTGCTTAATTATGGAGTCCTTGGTGCTCTCTGAGCCTTGTTGTTTACTTGCAGACGTTTCATTGTCAGGCTAGGCACTTGCTCTCTGTTTATATACCCTGGCTTGTCCTGCCTGTGTTGGTGGGGGTGTTGTACTCTCCTTGGTGGTACCTTGATTGGGTGGTTGTGTGCTGCTTGGTTGATTGACTGAGTTAATAGTTCCTTGATTAGGGTCTATTGTGTTGTTTGATTGCTCCTCTGCTGCTAATCTTGCTCTTAATCTTTGCATATCTTGTTGTTAATTGCTGGCCAAGAGGTGTTCTGGTCTTCTGGCTTTTCTATTGTCTCTTATGAATGGTATGTAAATGTTGTTTACCTCTATGTGTCTGTTGATGACTGCTTTGTCTGAGTGCCAAGCTTCCAGCAATTCTCTAGCATTTTTGGATTTGGCTTGGTTTAATATGCTCACAGTTTCCCAGTTGAAAGTATGGTTAAATCTGTCCATGTGTTGTGAGATTAAGGAGTTTTCATCATGTCTTCTGACTGCTAGTTGGTGTTCATGGATGTGTTCTGCTAGTCTTCTGCCAGTCTGTCCTACATAGTGGCTGTTACAGTCCTTACACTGTATGTTCTAGATAACTCCTGTTTTTTCTTCTTTGGCTACTGGGTCTTTTGGTTTACTTACAATGTTCTGAAGGGTTTTGGTTGGTTTGTGTGCTACAGTGATGCCGTGTGGTTGTAACAGTCTATTAGTAGTTTCTGAGATGTTTCTGATGTATGGCAGTGTAATCCTTTTCATAGCTTCTGTTGGTTTTGCTGTGTGGGTTGAGTGATGTAAAGAGTTAAGAGTTAATCCCCAGGCTGCAGTGGGTTGGGTTTGGCTGTCTCCTCAATAGCTTGCATTTGATTAATTGCTTTTTTTCCAAGAAAAATTGAACAAGTATCTGTTCTAGACTACTTCAACAATTATCATAGCACTACAGTGTTTTTTTCTTCTTCTTAATGCACTCTCAGACTATAGAGCTACTGGGCCTGATGCGTGTTCAGACCTCATACTAGAAGCCTCAAGACTTGCCCCCTTAAACAGCTTTTATATATGTCTGTTGTGGGTCTTCCGGGCTGTTTATATAGTTTAACAGATGCTGCAGTTGTTATACTGGCTGCTGACCAGCAGGAGACACTACATAACTGGTGTCCTCCTTATTGGGAGTCTTCAGGGGTAGGTATCCTTCATATTAGATGTTTTATGTTTGATCCTTCAACAGGATTTGAACCTACACTTGATGCCTGTACAGTGCATTTAACTTTAGAACTATCTTGGCCTGGCTGTCAGTAGCTTGTAGGAAGGGAGGTCTTCCTGCAAGAAGTTATGTAAGTATACCTTCCTTTTTTTACTGTTTGTCTCTCTCTCTCTCTTTTTAATCCATTCAGTTGTGTCCAATTCTTGGAGACTGCCTGGACACGTCCCTGCAGTTTTCTTGGCAGGTTTTTCCCAAATTGTTTGCCATGGCCTCCTTCCTAGGGCTGAAAGAAAGTGATGGGCCCAAGGTCACCCAGCTGGCTTTGTGCCTAAGGCGGGACTGGAACTCACAGTCTCCTGGTTTCTAGCCTGGTGCCTTCACCGCTACACCAAACTGGCTCTCCTTTTGTTTGTCTCTAGTATATCACAAAAATCACTCTAGTCATGAGAGCATATAGCAAAAAAGAAGGCATACCTACATATTGTAGCTTCTGTAAGTTGCTATAATTGCTACTGACCAGTAGGAGGCACTGACCTCTGGTTACTGGTCAGTAGCAATTATAACATCTACTATCAGAGCATTTATAGTGTATGCTACAGAAAAAAAGGAAAGAAGAATTGATGTCAGTGAAAAAACAAATACCCAGGGTACTTTGCAATCCTGTTTGAAAAATCATTGCTTTCAAGCTTCTCTAAGCAGCCCATGGCCTGTAGTGGGGAAGGAAAAGGGGTGAATGAACAATGTAAGCCTTTCCCTGATCCTCTGAGCTTTGGCAGTCCTCAAGCAGTGCAAGGACAGGCCGGCCACTACTAGACATGCTTGAGTAACATAGCTCCCTTGAGGGCCATCCTGCTCAAGCAAGCCCTACTCTCCTATCCTCCAGACATTGATGTGATGAGCTCTCCCCACCATAAAAAAGCAGTGTTGCATTGCCCCACTCCTGTTTAGACATTCCCAAGGTCTTAGCTGCATTCCTGAAGAATAAAGCTGGTTTTACAGCAAGAATGCTTTGTAATTTCCCCCCCATGATAAGAGAGTGAAAGGAAAGCAAGGCCTGAAGACTGACATATTGTCCTGTCTTCCTCCTTAAAGCCCATTTTAGTAGCCTGCTGTCAGTTCATTTTTCTATCTGATATTTGGGCTTTGTGTTTGGCTTTAGAGCCGTGGCTGCCACTGATGAGTTTCCAGGGCCAGTTCTCAGCCAAGGGGTGTATTTGCTGGCCAGGGCTGAGCTAAAGAGCTGGGTTCCTCAGGCACAAGACTCAGCCTAGGAAATGTAATGCGCTGAGAGCTCAACAGAGTCTTTGCATGTTGTCAGGCGGTCTTATCTGGATTAGCAATCAGCTGCAGCTTGTTCTCTTGCACAGATGTGGGATTTACAACTTCCGTTTCAGGGTTTGTGGCTTCCAGTCAGACCTGGGCCTCCTGTCTTCCCACGGCACCTCATAGTCTAAACAGGAGGTCTACATAGTAGCACCACAAGCAAAGCTGGCGTGGTTGTATCGTCTCCCCTCTAGGTTATTATTGAGTATTGTCGATGTATGCAGAATATTACAGGGTTTCACAGGCAAGAACAGAGCACAGGCTTACCCCATAGCTCAGGAGCAGAGCTCCCATTTTGCATACCCTTGGGCTGAAAAAGGGAGAAGAACTTATCTCTGTCTACTTTCTCTTTGCAATACACGATTTTGAAGCCCTCAGTGATGTTCCCCTTTATTTTTTTCCAAGTAAGAAAGTCTCAAACATTCTTCTCTTTTCTCATGGGGAAAAGTGATCAAGCTCTCTCCTGCTTGCGTTGCTGTTCTATTATATCATTTTTCAAATAGGGTGGCTAGAACTTTATATAGTATTCTAGATGCAGACACACCATAAATGTGTATAAGGATGACAATGTTGGCAGTTTCATTTTTAATCCCTTTTCTAATGGTCTGTAGCACAGAATTTGCTTTTTTCACAGCTGCTGCGCATTACGTCTACATCAGTGTTTTTCAAACTTGGCAACCTTAAGATGTGTGGACTTCAACTCCCAGAATTCTCCAGCCAGCATGCTTGGGAGTTGAAGTCCACACATCTTAAAGTTGCCAAGTTTGAAAAATACTGGTCTACATTGACCCCAAGATCTTTTCTCTTGTTAATTATAGATGTCTCAGACCCCATCAGTGTGCATGTGAAGTTGGGGATCTTTGCCTATCACTTTACACTTACTTTGTTTAAGAGGGGAAAAAAGAGCAAAATAAATTGTGAAAGACAGGAAACAGAGTAGCAAACAATGTAAAATTCTAACCCCTCATTACTTTTCAAGGGTTGGCTGACTCTTTTGCATCTGAGAGCACTAGACTTTTGAATGCTATCTTTGTACACAAAAAAGTGATGTGTATGCTGATTGGAATTTGTCATTTATTCTTTCCTGGCAAATATGCACAGACACTGTTTTGGTGGCCCTTGGCAAGTCCCTGTCATGATCACTAATGAAGTTGTGATTTATGTGGTGTTCAGTTGCTGGGAGCTCCACCATCGCTACCCCCCCTCTATCCTTGTGTGTTGTTGTGTGATGATATGGATGTTGATAGCCAATCAAATAACTGCATGTCCTGGCTTAGCACAGGCTCAGAAGCTGTTTTCAATACTTGCTTTCTGGACTTGTTGACTGTTGATCTTGTCCAAGTATTTAGCTAGAGAAGGCATTTGTAATGGGTGAAAAACAGAAGTCAAGGGACTAGCTTCCCATGACTGCTAGCTTAATGGGGGCAGGCAGCCAACTGGATAGAGGGATCTACTTCTTTTTGAATTAAGCACCCCCAGGAATGGTGGAAAGCTGTGTTTTGTAACACTGCACAACTTGTTTGGAGCACCACCCTGTACAGTGAATCTGAATGGTTATGATATGTATGTAGTCCAGCTCATCTCAGGACAACCAATAAGCAAAGTGAAGGGGATACTGGGATCTTGAGTGAGAATTCAAAAACGTGAAATTTCAGGATTCTTGTGCAAGATCTCAGGGGTGAGATTGCTGAAAGAAAATCATAGGAGATTTGATGAGGTTTTCCAGGTCATTGCATAAGGTGATACAATGGCACCTGAAAAGATTACTGACCTCTGCTGTAATCCATCCAGGTGTGTGTTCTTTCTTTCTAGCGTTCTTCCAATGGAAAAAAAATGCAGAGCAAAGTTAACCAGGTGGGGCTGGCTCAATTTCCAGTAATTTCTACCAGCATATTTGAGGTAGTGAAGAAACACACTAAGGAAGGCAAAATCTCATGTTTGCTGAGTTCATCTGTGTCATTGGGCAGATTTAGCTCTCATTACAGTTTCTGTTCTTCATATGGACAAGCCTTTCCCTCCAAGCAGTCTCCTCTTTTTATAAAGATTATCTTGAAAAAAAATTGCCTACTGCAACTGTTCAAATTCAGCTTGCCTTGAAAAGCCTTAGTGAATGCCAATTAGTGGACTGCTAGGACCACTGACATTGCGTTGTCTTCGGACAACGCTGGCTCTTTGGCTAACAAACGAAGATGAGCACCAGCCCCTAGAGTTGGACACGACTGCACAAATGTGCGGGGGGTACCTTTACCTTTTAGGACCACTGAATGGAGCAGAGCTTAGTGCAGCGGAGCAATAAGCACACACAGAAAGGAGTTTTTATCAAAATAGCATTAATGAGCATACTAGAGAGATACAGGTTATTGATCTTAACACACTTAGCCCACCCAAGCATAAAGAATTACACGCTTAGACAAAGTACTTTCAAAAGAGTTGCTTCTTTTATTTGGTCCAGTTCAGTTACAGTACATCCATTCTGTTAGGAATGATTCTTCTTCTTTTGTGTTTCCCTAAACTTATGTAGACCCCTGGCCCTCTTTGCTGCCAGGGGCTGCGTGCAGAAAGGGGAAAGATTCTGGAGTTTAGGCCTCATGGCCTCTAGATGGAAGAGGAGCTCAGCAGCCACGTGCTCCTTCGATGGTGGCAAAAGGCAGAGAGAGAAAGAAAGAGGAAGTGGGAGGAGCAACAAACAGCTTCCTCCTGAAGCACATAGAGCAGGGCTTTCCAAAGTGCCGCCGCTATATTAGGGAAAGGTTTATTGGAAAATGTGGTGTTGATACAGCAATAAAAATAGAAGGGAACAAATGGCAACAAAATTATATACAGACTCTTAAATAAAAGAAGAAAGTTGTTCTAAGTTAAGATATCTTATCTTGCTCGCACTGGGCATTTTTACTTTATAGAAAAGCTTTTCATTATTTTAACCTTGTTTATGTATGATAGAAGTGTAAGTCCATTGATGATTGGAGTGGCATAGAAGCCTAATCAAATAAATAAATTGAGAGAAAGCTGGTTTCTTTCATGACATCTTTGATTATTTCATGGGATTTTGAGATCATTGGAAGCCAACTTTCTGTGACTGAGACAGAGACTGGGTTCCCACATTACAGTAAATCATAATGTGGCTTACTTGGTTTTGTACGAACATGTTCTGTGAACCCCACCGGTTGTGATTGATTAGTCAAGCCATGGCTTACTGCAGTGTATGATCCAGGTTGAAGAGTGATTTGGACCATTGTCAACCCAAACTCTGTCTCCAACGTAAGCAGTTCAATAACCAATCAAAAATTGCTTAGAAAGACAGTCTACCCTATGCAACCTAAAAGGGAGGGGCTCTGATTAGCAGCAGCCTGCCACAAACTTTGGCAAAAGACTTATTGTCCCATTACCTCATTGTAAGAGTATGAGGAACTAAAGCTAAGTCAGACCAAAGCCTTGTTTGGTCCAGCCTCCTGCTTCTTCAGTAGCTAGCCAGATGAGAGACCAGCAAGGAGAAGGGTGGATGTAAGAGCCCTCTCTTAATTTTGCTATCTCCAGTGCCAAAAAAATACAAGACATCATGATTATCAGCCATTGACAATCACATTCTCTATTAATTTTCTAATTTCCTTTCAAAGCCAGTAGTGGCTGTCACCACATTATGTACTAGCACATTTGTTATGGTGCCATTCCTTTCAGTTGGAGATGCCAGGAATTGAACCTGGGACCTTCTCTGTGCAAAGCATGTACTCTACTCTATGCCACAGGAGCTTGTCCTGTGGGACACCCCAGTGCTTCAGCCTGGTTCAAAACTCAGTGTGATAGTGTGTGAGAAGCCTTTCCCTGAGTCCTCTCTGAAGGCCAGAGGAATCGGGGTCTAAGGAAGCTAGAAGTGATCTCTTCCACAGCATGGCAGATCATCAAAGATCTCTTCTCACCTCCAGTCCTCCAAGTCTCATCAAGTCTCTCCCTGAGGAAGTTCACTGGATGCAACCAGCTTGAAAATTGGAATGGTTCTGCATGTCGAGGCCATTTTGTCATAAACGAGCAGAGGAATTGCAACCAGCAGGCTTCATAAGATGTTTCCAGCCCTTTGGGGCTTGTGTGCATTCTTTCAAGTCACTGAGGCATACAGGGTTGCTGGCACTTTGTGCTTTCAGCTAGAGAAAAAGTCATGATGAAGATTGGAAAAGCAGTAAAATGATGCACTGAGTGGATTATGTTTTGAGGGGAAAAACATAAACGGAGGACAGTTCACGTTGATTAAGCAACACGCTTTGGGAATTTTTGGTTAAGGATCATACATGTGTGCTTGGTTGCTCTTTCAGGCTATTGTTCTGTGCTCTTTCTTTCTCCAGTTTTTACATGAGCCAGTTTCCTTTTCACATACCTAGACTGGGATCATTTTGAACCCCTCACCATTCCCCCAGCAACAGTGGATGAGCGGTCATGGTTCTTGTTCTAGGGTGCTGCCTCTGCTTCAGCTGCTGTTTGCTTATAGGATCTCCTAATATCCTTACGTGTTTCCCACCAGCAAACCTATTTCTCTTGCTGGAGCAGGATTGCAGTATTCATATTCCCCAGGCAGCACATGGTCCCAGAGAAGTGTGTGTACTTGCCTCTACACACCTTCCAGTGTGCTACTGAAACTCATCAAGCTGATTCTGTAGCTTGAATCATGTCAACTGGATTTCTATTTTCTCAGTGGAAACGTTTTGCTCCTTATCCAAGAAGCTTCTTGGATAATGTTTATTTTGAGACTCTGGTTGAAGTTTCTCTTCAGATTCAAAGCCCCTGTTGTTTCCTTTTCCAAAACTCTTGAATGTTTCCTCAACTGTGTGAAATGGGATTTGGGAATGGTGGTGGTGGTGGATGAGGCAGGATTAAATGGAATTTGCAAAGATAGTAGGCACATCACTGGTGAATCCTTCCAAATTTTAGACAGTTTAGATACAGAGTGTTTTAAGGTTTGAATGTTTCTTAATTGAGAAGAAGGAATGCATCTTCCAAGATAGTTGCCATTACAAATTTTACCCATAATCTAAAAGCTAATAATGTGTTGACATATCCCCTGCCCCCAAAACTATTGTTATATGCAATTTATGCAGATTCAGTTACCCCCCACATACAAGTAATGAACCAACATCTCTTTCCAAACTAGCAAAAGCCCTCATAATGATTTACAATCTGTTTTTCAGGAGATGATTTCTCATTGATACAGCAAGAAATCTATATGGTTAAAGAATGCAAACACTGTAACATAGTAGCGTACTTTGGAAGCTATCTCAGGTAAGGCCTCTTGCTTCTTATCTTAGTCAGAATTATTTTCCATGCCAACTTCCTGGAGAGAGCTAAAGCCATCTGCAAATGTACCTGGAAGCTATTGTGTTTGAGAGTTAGCTATCTATTGCAACATGCAGTTTACTGAAGCTTTCTTGCTAGGTATGGAAGCCTTTCCTTGGCTGTGATGACATAACAGTAAAGTAAACTTTTTCACTGAACTTAAAGTGATGTATTTTCCATTCCACTGGAATTTGGCATTTCACTGAACTTCATCCCTCACTGGAGTTAATCTCATTTCATGCACACATTTTTAGGCATCTGATGTTGAAAAGACCCTGTCTGCCCTTAGCTTTAGGGATAGGCTAGAAATAACAGCATGCTACAAATAAAAATTGCTCAATTGCTGTTGTTTTGTAAATGGGAGCTTGTTGTGACCTCTAATCTGAATAATAGAATGAATGATAGATGGATGTTACAGTAGTCCTTGATTTACGACCATTCGTTTAATGACAACAGTCATTAAACAGTCACTGGGAAAAGTGACTGGCGACCAGTCCTCGCACTTACGACCATCGCATTGTCCCCATGGTCACGTGATCAAAATTCGGGCACTTGGCAACCGGCATGTATTTATGATGGTTGCAGAGTCCTGGGGTCACGTGATCGCCATTTACGACCTTCCCATCCAGCTTCTGAAAAGCAAAATCAGTGGGAAACTGCGTGATTCACTTAACAACTGTGTGATTTGCTTAAAGATTTGCCACAAAGAATGTCATAAAATTGGGTGCAGTCACTTGATGCCTCACTTAATGACCACACTGCTTCATGATGAATTTTCTGGCCCCTATTGTGATCGTAAGTTGAGGACTACCTGTATTCAGTTTGGGTTGTTTTAGAATATTGATTCTGATAATTTCTGCTTCATTTTTTAGCCGTGAGAAGCTGTGGATTTGTATGGAGTACTGTGGAGGAGGGTCCCTTCAAGACATTTACCATGGTATCCCAACATTTTATTTATTATGTTACTTTTATTGTGTCCGTTTTCTTCTCACTTCCCTCCATTTTGTATTCATGGCAATTTTATTGCAATGGCTTAACAAATATCACAATGTTGCTTGCTGTTGGCCATGAAAGTTAACTGTGGGGGCCCATTGTCAAGCCCCTGTGGTGAGCAAGAAGTTTTCTCGGCGAACAGGCAACAACCTTTCTGAATTGAGAGAAATTGCTTTTATTCTGTTTTCTTTTGAGGCCACCCATTTGCAACAAATTAATAATATAGTCTCAGGCCTGTAGTAGATTTCTCTTCAGATAATCAAGGCTGGAAAATAGGTGGCCAGGGAATAAGACAGGCAGAAGTCAAATTCGAGAGTAGTAAAGATGCAAGAGAGGCAGAGGCATCATCAAAGCTCGACAAAAGTCAAGAATCAGTCAAGAAAAGCAAACAAGCATTTGGGCAGAGTCCTTGCAGAAGTGACAAATAGTTTTCCAACTGGAAGAGCAAGTTTTGATGGGCTGCCATCTGGTTTTTTTCATCAGCTGACTAGATTGAATGTAAGCTGGCATTACAGCAAGGTGGCATTACAGGTTACCTGGTGCCCTTGAACCATATAGCCCAGGCTGCCAGTCTGTGCTATGACACAGAAAACAAGGAACAGAAATTTTGTTCTAAACAAAACCATCAATCAGTCTTTAACTTTTTACCAGATGTGTTAAAACTCCCACAATAATTACACTATATCCCCTGGTAACACCACAGGGAAGAGAGTGCAGGCATCTGTCTATTTTCAGCTAACCACACTTTCTCATGGCCAAACTGACATTAATGTTAACTAGATCATTGATCTGAGTAATTGATAATGCATTAATTAATGCTTTTTTGAATAAACGTATTTAATATTAATCACAATTTGCATCAATCTTTTATTTATTTATTTATTTATTTATTTATTTATTTATTTATTATTTCTAACTTATATCACCGCCCATCTCCCCCCACAAGGGGACTCTGGGCGGTTTAATCTTAATAGCAAGCCTCAATTGTTTGAAATTGCTTCCAGCATTCTCACAGCCACAGTGTGGACTTGAGGTGCTTGCATGTAACCCTAACCTTTCTGGCACCAGGGACCGGTCGTGGAAGAAAATTTTTCCAAGGATGGGTGGGTGGGTTTGCAGGTGGGAGCCAATTGCGTGCACCGGGGGCGGGGTTTTCAGGCGGGAGCCAATCGTGCACACTGGGGGACGGGGTTTGCAGGCAGGAGCCCCGCGGCCCACTTCCTAACACACCGCGGCCCACAGGTTGGGGACCCCTGTTTTACAGCAAGAATGTGCTGCTGCATATTTCAGCATTTGTAAGTTTGCTTTCCCTTTCAGTAACGGGGCCACTGTCAGAGCTACAGATTGCGTATGTTTGCAGAGAGACATTGCAGGTAATGGATTGCTTCAGGCCACCAAGTCACTTCTTTGGGCTAAGCTGTGATTTAAACTGTGGGGGTGGGGTACAGTTCATACTCCATCAGCTATTGCTCTGTGCCAATTGAAAACAAAGAGGCATCATACACGTGTCTTTTAAAGTATGCATTTCAAAGCAAACATCTGCTTCTAAAGTGATACCTTGAATCAGTTCCCTAACAGCTGTTGCTTCTTAATTTTCATGTGAAACAGTGAAATGAGGGAAGGACAACATGGATAAAGTCATAAGAACAACAAGGAGAAGGCTTAATATGCCTGTGTTTCTGCATGGTATAGTTTCAGTCTCTAGAATCTCCAGTTCAAAGATGTTCATCTGAGAAAAATGAGAAAAAATTGTGGTGGAAACCATGTTACAAAAGATATTCCTGGACTGGAAAAGGCTAGCTTGGTAGAAGGAGCTTTTTTTTTTTTTTTTTGATGTGCTACTGAATAAATCTGTGTTGTAATATACATGTAAGTGGGCTCATGAGGATCACATTTCGAACTATCTAGCTTTAAGCAGCTAGATTGCTCTAGAAAAAGACTATTTTTAACAAATAAATACCTGCCTATAATTGAGGAAAAAAGAACTCTTTATTTGCTTTTTAAAAAATGTAACACAAGCATTTGTATAAAGGTGATATACAGCATATTGCTGATTCTTAGTGCAGAAGATTTTAATATAATTAAATAAAATAGTTTTGACAGATATGTATCTTTGTAGATAAGAGAATAGAATTGTGGACTTCATCATTTTAAACTTCTGTGCTGGGTAGAGTCGTATTTTTATAGATTAATAAGCATATAGAACCCATGACATCTCCGTGGATAAATATATAAGCAATGCTTGTCATGATGGTACAGGTGTGTTGATTGGGGATATAAATGTATGTCATGGCAGATCATGCCATGTTGTTGATTGAGAACCCAAATATTTGCAGCAAATGATAGATTGCAGGATATAGTGAAAAGTGTCAGTCTAAAAACTGTTTACATCAAAAACAAAGGTAGTTGTATTTGACAGGGAAAATGGAGTGAATGATTGTTAGTTATAGAAAATTAGAGCAGATGGATGAATTTGTACAGTATATCTCAATATGTTGGGGAATTGATGTACAAATTCTGAGACATGCAGGTATTGATTAAAAAGGCAATGTATGATGTGAGGCAAGAATGTTAGTCAAAGGAAGGAAAATGGCTAGGAAGAGAAAAGACAGTGAGAAGTTTAAAGAACAAAAGATAGTGTATGAAGCAGAGTAGGAATGTGGTAGAAGCAACGATGGAAAGCTAAGGAGTTGCATAGTGAATTAAGTTGATAACTAGTTTTAGCTATATTTCCTTTTCTTTCCTCAAGCCTTTAATTTGTTCGGCTTAGTATTTCTTTTCTGTGTTCTGCATAACATTGCTTGCCCCCAGAGGGAATAGTGTGTGTATGAGTATATATGGGCATGTATGTGTGCATGTCTGATTATGCAAATAGGGATGAGTATGTAAGCTTACAATTTACAAGGAATTTTTCCCTTGGGACACTTCTTAAAAGAAAGGGTCAAATTTCTGTCATTGAAATTTTGTAGTCCAGAGCCTTCTCTGAAGTGATGCAATTTTGAATTCTCCTACCTTATTTTGTGTTGTGTGTAGAATGATATGATCCTAAATCTTGTTCAGAGAAAACCCAATGTTTCAAGTAGATTGAAAATTCAAACGGTGCTCTCCCATTTATAAAAAAAGTCTTTGCCTATAAAAACATTTTAAAAAAGAATTTGTAAACAACAAATCAGTCTTGTCTTGCTGCACTTAAGTTAATTCGGTGCCTGGAAGGATATTAAAATAGTATCAGCTACATCAACTATATTAGGACTATAGTTAACGAGAAGTTTTGGCACTTAGTGTAACAATACTCGGCATCAATTGTAACAAGTTATCTGCAACAAATATACAGCTTGAGCTTTTATGTTAACATGTTTCTTGTGCCAGTAATGAATGAATAGCAACCACTTACTCATAAACACTTGGACTGAACAACTTCTTCCTGCCCAAGAATGTGTAATGGCCAATTTTCAAATAATCATACTGTGCCACATTTTTCTGCAGCCATTCCCTGAGCAAAGAAGTTCCGATGATTTTCATTTTGGGGCCAGTAATATTCTTACCACTGCAGTTTTTCTCAACATCAAGTTCCTTTCTTTGTTATCAAAAATGTTGCTAATCTTATTAATACCAATTTAGGAGTAAGTTACCCTTTTTCCTTGAATTTCTTGAATAGCCTTTTCTACTGTCCTTTATGATTACTTAATTTGTCTTTTCTCTTTATCAAACCTGCTGCCTTCTAGGTATCTTGTAAGAGAGTTTCACCACGCCCAACCAGTAGGGACCATAACCACAATACTGGGGGTGATAGCAATTGTAGTACCACCATTATCTGGAGGCATGAAGTTACAATTTATCCCTAAAGTTGTTGGATACTTTTTTATAAAATTCATACTTTAGATTTTATTCTAAGCTGCCAGGAGATTTGGCAACACACACATTAATAATAATAATTCTTCTTCTTCTTCTTCTTCTTCTTCTTCTTCTTCTTCTTCTTCTTCTTCTTCTTCTTCTTCTTCTTCTTCTTCTTCTTCTTCTTCTTCTTCTTCTTCTTCCTGTCTTATTGTACAGATAGCTTTAGATGTCTTTAATTCTAATAGAAATTATATCCTTATACTAGCTGCTTCTTTTTCTAATTTTTTTCTTCAGGGACTTGCTTATTTGCACATGAAAGGCAAAATGCATCGGGACATTAAGGTATGTGACTCTTTAAGAAAAAGCTTTAGCTTGTGGCCCAGAGGTGAGAGATCTATGGTTCTCCAATTGTTGGAGAACAGTGCCCAGCATCCTTTATTATTGGTCCTGTAGACTGTTAGGAGTTTAGTTCATCAACATCTGGATAGCCACCATTTCCCTGTGTTTACGCTAAAAAATAGTCTCTACAGGATAGTAAATAACCTACACTTTTGAAAACTTTTTGTATTTTAGGGTGCAAATATTCTGCTGACTGACCATGGAGACATCAAGTTAGGTGCGTGACCTAGCTTTCCATAATCTTCTTTAATGTACTGTAGACATTTTGATTTGCAACCCTGTACATTTTTTACTACACCTCTCAGAACTCCTAAACATTGGCCATGCTGGCTGGGCCATGCTGGCTTACGAGAGCTGTAATTCAAGCGTTTGGGTTCCACGAGAGGTCATTAGGGGTTCCTCGGGGGGATCACAATTTATTAAAAAAATTATCTCAAATTTGGGCAACTTCACATTAAAGAGGTAAGTTTCATTATTTTTAGTTTAAGAACACTGTTAAGGCGTATAGACAGGCTTACCCATGAAACGAATATAATAATTTTGTAACTTCTGGCCTATATTTGAGCCTGAATGTGCAGGGGTTCCCCAAGGCCTGAAAAATATTTCAAGGGTTCCTCCAGGGTTAAAAGGTTGAGAAAGGCTGCTCGACGGTACGTGAGGAGCAACAGGGCTGCTGAATGATCTGGCCCATTTATGGTAGACTCCTGCCTTGCCAACAGGAAAATCATGTGCGTCTGGAGTTTCTCTTTAAATATTATAATCATAATCTAGAGAAAAAATAATGTTTACTCACCACAAAGTGGCTTACAATTTAAATATATTAAATGTACAGTCCAATTCTTAAAAAACAATATTTGGTAAACGAGTAGATCATTGCAATAAAAATGAAATATAACAAATGCAATATTATGGGGGTCTTTGGGGCATAATAAATATAACTTCAAATACAATAGCAGGAAGATAAAAACCTCATAAAAGCAACAATGGCTAAATCTAGCCAAATATGGAACAGAGTAAAACTCTTACTGGTTTTAATCATTGATTAAGTAGTTTTCTTCTTTACCTCTATGAAAATGAAGGCTGCATTTCAGAACTCTCTTGTATATGACAGTGGGGGTTATAAAGGTTTAAAGAAGAGCTGATTTCTATTTGTAGGTCTGCAGAATTGGATTGGGGCTGAATTTTGGCAAATTATTAGGCTGACTATACGTCCCATTTTGAATGGGACAGTCCTGTTTTTTCCCCTTTTCTCAACCGTCCTGTTGTTTTAACATAAATGCCGGTTTTGTCCCATTTTTCAGGAACAGGCAGAGGTGGAGCAGCCGACCGGAGGGAACCCGGAGGAGGAATCGCCCCCGCCCACCAGCGTGTGGCAAAGGAGGTGGGAGAGGCGGGTGCCCAGCCCGCCCCTCCCACGCGCTGATAGGCGGAGGCAAATCCCCCAGTCCCCCCCAACCAGCCGCTCTGCCCCCGCCCACCACGCCGCCCGGCCCACCCACCCCTGCACCAACAGGCGGAGGCGACCCCCCCAGTCCCCCCCAACCAGCCGCTCCGCCCCAGCCCATTCCTCTTGTCCCGTTTTTGTCTCAAGGAAATATGGTCAGTCTACAAATTATGGTTTCATTATAGTTTCCTTGATCTTAAGGGTGTTTATTTCCTTAAAAAGCAAGGTGGCAGACCTCTGTTACGTGTATTAGCTAAACTGCCTGAAGTTTACATACCCTGGTACCCGATGCGTAGGAATAGGTTTTGTTATTTAGTAGTGAAAGAAAATGTGCTTTGTATATGTTCAGAATCACCCTTTCTTTTCATTACTTCATCTCTACCATGAATCTTGGCAATGAACGTTGGCCCTAAAGGGGAATCCTAGAACATTGGTACAGACCTACGGTTTATCATATAAATTATTTTCTTCCATTTCACAAGACAGAACAAAATAACAGTATAGGTTTACTCATCTAGAAACCTTGATGGAAGGTGAATTTTAAGTCTAAATCTGCCACAGAGTCATGATCGGGCCCATAGCCAGCCAGATTACGTGGTTGCCAAGGCTTTGATTGATGATTACGTGCCATCAAGTCAGTGTTGACTCTCAGTGGCCACATAAATCTTTTCCATGCCAAGGATTTATCTCACAGTAATCTGAATTCAAGCTCCAGAATGTGTGTAGTCATCATGGAAGACTGAGTCTGAGATGTGCTGTTTTGGAGGCAAGAAGAAAGCCAAGAGAGATTTAGCTAGATTCTACGGATGTCTGAGGCTTAAGGAGACATTGGGAAGAGTGTCATTTTCCTTTGAGCTCACAGTCTGTCCCTGATGCAGCATTTATGCTTAATACTTGTGTATTAAACAACGCACAAAGTTGTGGCAGATGCTTATATGGCCTCTTGGCCAAAATAACCAGAAAGCACTGCACTGTCTTAGTGAAGCCTATCTCTAGTTTTAAACTTCCTTCCATTCTGCTGTATCCTATAACAAATGTCTGTAACTCTAGTCTCATTCATTCACTTGCTAAGAGTGATTTGTTTTGTGTAGCAGAGTCAGAAAGTAAAGCTCTTATTCCTGGCACTGGCCTCTTAATGAACTCTTAAGCACCATCTACTTACCTGAAGGGTCTGGCATTTATATGCCCCAGATGAGAAACAAGGATCTAAATAATATTTTCTTGGATTTATGCATGAAATGGAAGGCGGCTTCTAAAAATGTCTTCAATTTTTTCTTCTGCAGCTGACTTTGGCGTAGCAGCAAAAATAACAGCCACGATCGTAAAGAGGAAGTCATTTATTGGCACCCCTTACTGGTAATAAATTCCTTGGGATTATTTAAACAAGGGCCGGTGACCTTGAACCAGGGTTTCTGACTGTGCTATAAAGAATCTGAAATAAAATTGTTCAGCTAAGGATACGATATGTTGAAAACAGCAGTTGAAGACTATTACATTCATCTATATTGCTGTTGGATAGACATGTCTCTATGCTGAATGCCTTCTGCTGAATGCAACTTTTGGTTCACCAAAAGTTTCTGGTCAAGCAAGGAGGGTAACATGGAGCCAGGAACACATGGATCTCAGTTGCAATAATTTTCACAATCCAGGAAGTATATTTTGCTGTAGTGGATGTCCATGAATCTCATCTCATACACAGCACTGTTCACCTGCTTAGGCGGCTGATGTAGCAAAAGAAACAGCTAAAAATGAGTTTTGGAATACTCTTTGTTTGTCTGGAATACAAACATTAATGTACAGGCCTACAGTCAATGATCTATCTAATGAACACACTGCAACAGGTAGCCTAAAATACTCTTTTGTGAAATTTGGTTGCTCTAAATGTGAGAATTCTACCTTACTATAAACAAACACACATAGATAAATCTAATAAACAAACAAACATCTTCATGATCACAGAAGTATGTTTGAATTTGCTAGCAAATAGTCTTTATTTATGGAAAGGCTAATCTTGTATGCTTTTGAACTGGCCAGATTGTCAAGTCTTGAAACTTGAGAATTATCCCCAGAATAGTGTCTGTCAAAACTTTCAGTGCTGTCGCAGGCTACATTCCTCAAGTTCCATGACTGTTGAATCAATATAAACAGCATTGAGTTCAGGCCTGCACAGCTTGTGACCCATGAAGTAAAAAATGTCTCACACCAGCTCACTTAAAACTTGAGAAACTTGCTTTTAGCTGGCTATGTTTAGGAAACCAGGGCCATAGCAGTGGCAAGCCATGATGCATGACAGGTTTATTTGGCTTGAAGGGTTGTAAAAAAAATGCAGGATGTTTTAGTGTAACAGACCACATATGCTCATAATATGCTGAGGGTGTTAGGCAAGGATTGAACTATTCTTGCTCTCTAATGGTAGTATTATTTCCCTTGTTAAGGATGGCTCCAGAAGTGGCAGCTGTAGAAAAGAACGGTGGCTACAACCAACTCTGTGACATCTGGGCTGTGGGCATAACAGCAATTGAGCTTGGAGAGTTACAACCACCCATGTTTGAACTTCATCCCATGAGGTCTGTAGATAGACAGGTTCCGCTCCATTGTAACTGTGCAAGAGTTAAGGCAAGGGAAGAGTATTACCAGGAAAATTGTATTTTCTAAACTTGTTTACTTCTTGTTTTCTTGTTTGTTTCTTACTTCTTGTTTTCAGAGCTCTCTTTCTAATGTCCAAAAGCAACTTTCAACCTCCAAAGCTAAAGGAAAAAACAAAATGGTGAGTCTGAGTGGTCCTCCTTTTTTCTGAGTGGTCTACCAAAAGATTGAGGTAGGTTAAAATATATCAGAAAAGTCTTTTATGATGAGGAATGGGCTGGAGCAAGAATATGGGAAAAAATGCTATGCATTCCTCCCTATGCTGAAAATTAGGTATCTAAGAATAACATTCCAATCTGCTTTAGTATTCTATGAGAGTGGCTGGTACATTTCAACATAATACCTTCAGTTTGCTGGGTTTCAAAATTTTCATCATCCACAACCAGCAAAATCCTTGGTCATGTTGAGTGGTGATTATGGGAGTTGTAGATTGACTTACTGTACCTGAAGGATGCCTTTTTGGGAAAATATGAGCCTAAGTTGCCTTGAAAAATTAAGATTAAATGGGCTAGTATCTCCTAGTGGAGCAGGATGGCTGCTTTGAGCATTGATCACTTCCCCATTCAGTGCCAGTATATGGATGTTGACTTTGACATCATGGTAGAGGAGAAATAAACATACCAAGATTCCTTAATGTCAGTGCTTGGCAACCGTTTCAGGTGCCAGGTATCCTGTCCTAAATAATCTAACTAGATTTGGCAATCATACTTTCAGGAATCTAATACAAGTACTGTATGCTGAAATTAATTTTCTGTAATGACAGAAACCTCACAAGATCACCTAATGTTTTACATTAGGCGATCTTGTGAGGTTTCTGTCATTACAGAAAATTAATTGGGGGGGGGCATAAATGATTTCTAGAGGTGCTAAAAATGCCATACAAGCTTTGTATTACACTCTAGCTTACCAGGTGTGAGAGTATCCCAGAAGTATTGCCATTTTCCCGGAATGCACTGCTGAAAGGGAGAGCAGGATGCCTTGAAAAGAATGCTGTAAGAGAGCAAGGAATTTATTTGGTTTGCTGTTCTTTGATAGACAGTTTCTTCAATTGAGATTTCTCAGTTGTAATCCTGATTTTGGATAGCCTTCCAACCCATTCCCACCCCAACATCCTTCAAGTACAGATACATTCACCTTTGTTTTATGAATAATCAGATAATGAGACAGGTAATGCTCTTAACTAGCTATAAGAACAATGAAAAATATAGTTTCATGTCCAAAGGAATGGTATTCAGATAGGTCTCAGCTCCTGCTGCTCTCATTTATTGGAAAAGGTATTTTTATAAATTAAACATTAAAATACTATTTGAAGGTAGCTTGTTTTTCCTTTGGAGCTGTGGTTCCATATGTGAACCCTGGAGAGAACGGATTATCTAGACCCATTTCAGTCGAGTTTCAGGCCGGGATTTAGTACTGAGACAGCTTTGGTCGCAGTTGTCAATGACATGTGGCGGAGCCAGGATGGCCATGGTGCATCCATCCTTGTGCCCCTTGATCTCTCAGTGGCTTTCAATACGTTGACCATGGTATCCTTCTGAGCCGGCTCCAAGGGTTGAGGATTGAGGCACCGTTTTACGGTGGTTCTCTTCTTTCTCCAGGACCAGTTCCAGTCAGTGTTGGTTGGGGAGGAGAGATCACTCCCCAGGCCAGAGCTTTCCAAACTGTGTGTCGCGACACAAAAGTGTGTCGCCACACACAGTCTGGTGTGTCGCCACACAACCCGGAAGTGCTGATCATCATCAGCGCTTCCGGGTTTTCCCGCGGCGACACACCAATGGCAGCACGCAAAAATCCAAAAGTGGCAGCAGCGCTTCCGGGTTTTTCTGCACTGCCGGAACGGCAGCGCTTCCGGGTTTTCCCGCGGTGACACACCAACGGCGGTTGGTGTGTCGCCGCGGGAAAACTTTGGAAAGCCCTGCCCTAGGCCCTTCCTGTTTGGGGTGCCACAGGGTTCTACTCTCTCTCCCCTCCTTTTCATCATCTACATGAAACCACTGAGGTCATCCGCCGTTGGGATTCAGTATCATCAGTACACTGATTATATTCAACTATATATTTCAGCCCTGGGCCAGCCAAGTGAGGCTGTCAAGGTTCTGTCAAGGTTCTCCAGTGCCTGGAGGCTGTGTGGGTTTGGATGGGGAGGAATCATCTCCGACTCAATCCTACCAAGGCCAAGTGACTGTGGGTATTTGGACTGTCCAGATTTGGGGATATTCCATCTTTGACCTTGGATAGGGTAGCATTTCCCCCTTCAAGGTAGATAAGCAATCTGGGGTCTTCCTGGATTTGAAGCTCTGATATCATCATTGTCACATCTAAGGCTGGTGGTTCTACCTGTTGTCATTAGTTTGGTCGTCTTTATGTTTTATTTTAGTCCCATTTTTTCACTATGCTGCTTAACTTTTATTATTAGAACTTGCAGATCTTTTTGCATTTTTGGCTATCATTAACATACTGCAGGCCTTTGATGTTTCTTCCTCCAATTTTAAAGTCACACTCATCATCTTCCACCCATATAGTCAGATCATATTCTTTTTCTACAGAAATGTTTGCCATTTACATAATATTCACGTTGGCTGCCCTCTTCCCTTTCTTTGGAAAAACAGTGAAAACATTTTTTTAAGAACTGGTGATTTTTTTAAGATGCTGCACTTCAACTTCTTGTAGCATGAGAGGATTTAACGTGTTATTTACACAGAACAATCTCAGCAGATGGCAGTACCTGGCCAATCTTGTTTAGCCTTGGAAGCTTATCAAGGTTAGGCATTGTTAGTACTTAAATGGAGATTTGCAGGGAACACCAGAGTGTAGGCTAAATCAAATTAAAAAAATACAGTTGAAGGAAGCAATGGCAAACTATTTCTAAAATCACCAGGAGCTGAGCAAAAACCTGAACCCTGTTTTTATAAAACAGGAAGCTTAAAATTATTATTTATAAACCAAATAACTTAAGAATGTGGAGAGCCATGGAATAAGGAATTGGAATATTCAGTGCATTAACATAAATGGAAAATTTTAATACTTCACATATATTAGACACCTGTATTTACTTTTCAGAACAAATTGGTGGGTTCAGCTACTAGTTTGAAATGTATTCAAAATGCACTATTATATATGATGCGGCTATGTGCTCCTTTTTGGACAGAAGTTATTTTACCTATTAATTTTATTATGGAAGTTTAATTGTGTTTTATAGATGACTATGGTTTTTTTTTTAGAATTTTATACCAGTGATTTGCAAATTAACAGGACAGTAGTGGAAATAGATACTGTATGCTTTTGTGATTGCAAAAAAATACTACTACTATGCTGGAAGAATGTTCATTTTTTATCAAGTATACAATGGTCTGAGGAACTTACCTCTCTTCTTCCTATATTGAAACAATGATTGTACTTCAGGAAATCATATTTGGAGGACCATAGAAATTTGGTGTGGGTGTGTATTTATTGATGTATGAATTGGTGTATAAATTGATATATTTATTTCCCCTTTTTATTGTCAAGAAAAATGATTTAAATGTAAATAATTTAATTGTGTTGCATGATACAAATACATGTGTAAGAACAGTTTTGTTTAGTGCATTAGAGATGTATATTGTCTCCTATCATTGTTTTTGTCTTTCTTTAAACAAATATTAATAAATAGTTGCAATTCACACACAATAAATATATCCCTTGATAAAATAAAAGCCTATGTGAATAAATAGTACAACAGAAATGCTCTGTGTAAATGGTCCATTCAGTACCTCTGCTTATCAGCCTTCTCCAGTTGAATGCCCTCCATACTGTATATGTTCAGCTGTAACTTTCATTATCTCCTAATCAAGTTCGCTAAGGGAACACCTTAAAGATATCAGATAGGAAGGATAGAAAAAGGTAACAGATATTGTGGAGAATTCTGAGCTTGAGGGTGCAGTATGGGAAGATAGGCGGACTAATGTTAGCGTATTAGAAGAAGCGAAAACCACCAGCATTGAAACAATGATCATCCAACATCAACTTCGCTGGACCGGTCATGTTGTTCGAATGCCTGACCATCGTCTTCCAAAGCAGCTACTTTACTCCCAACTTAAGAATGGAAAACGGAATATTGGTGGACAGCAAAAGAGATTCAAAGATACTCTCAAAGCTAATTTAAAAAAATGTAATATCAGCATTGAGAACTGGGAAGCCCTAACTCATAAGCGTTTCAATTGGAGGTCAGCCTTTATTAATGGCGCTATGGACTTTGAAGAAGCACGAGTACAGGGCGAAAGGGAGAAAAGAGCTAAAAGGAAGGCACGTCAGGCAAACCCTCATCATGACCGTCTCCCACCCGGAAACCTATGCCCTCATTGTGGGAGGTTGTGCGGATCCAGAATTGGCCTTTATAGCCACTTACGGATCCACTGTTAAAATTTTACCTTTGGAAGACAATCTTACTCGGCTACGAGTGATCGCCAATGAGATTCTTATGAACAGTGTCATACTGAAAGATATAGATATTCATAGAGTCAGTTTGGGGTAGTGGTTAAGGCATCAGGCTAGAAACCAGGAGACCATGAGTTATAGTCCCGCCTTACTCTGTAGGTTGCGTCATGGCAACTGGATTTCTTTCTTTTGGTTGAAACGTTTTGCTGCTTGTCCAAGTAGGTGAGGGGACCCCAACTTTTAGCCAGACTGAAGAAGCTACTTGGACAAGCAGCAAAACGTTTCAACCAAAAGAAAGAAATCCAGTTGCCATGACTCAACCTACAGACAATTCCACTTGGATGACTGAGAATCTTCATCAACAGTCCCGCCTTAGGCACAAAGCCAGCTGGGTGACCTTGGACCAGTCACTTTCTCTCAGCCCTAGGAAGGAGGCAGTGGCAAACCACTTCTGAAAAACCTTGCCAAGAAAACTGCAGGGACTTGACACGATTGAAAGGATTAAAAAATATACATATACATAGATTATGTGCCATCAAGTCAGTGTCGACTCTTAGCGAGCACATAAATAGATTTTCTCCAGGAACTGAAACATTATGTAAAAGAAATTACAACAGTCTGTATTCATGACGGGCTAATAACTCATTGTCTACATTCTTTACTTCATACCCGTTAACTCTGAACTATTTTAGTAGGTTCAACTATTAGGATCAGGGATGAGGAATTTATAACTCTATGACTGCATGTGTCCCTCATCTTAAGCTTATGCTTTGGTCAGTCTAATTTCTACTTTTTCTTTAAGGAGTTTGTTCACACCCATAGTAAGAGTTCCCAGCAGCCTCTGGGAGAGGGAAAAAAGAGGCATTGGGGAGAGAATAACTATCCCCAGATACATTTGTCTCTGGCATCACACAATGCCCACAATTGGGTCCAGCAGGTTATACCTGATGGAATGTGAGCCTCAGCAAAAAACAATTGATCACCCGACTTTGATTAAGAAAAAAGTCAAGTACCATTCTCTACTACTTTAATCATCCCACCCTGCAGGTATAATTGGATTACAGTTTTCATAATTCCTAGCCAGCATGGTCATTGTTGATGTTGAACTGGAAAGCTGATCATTGTTGACCAGCACATCTGGAGAGTCTCAGTCTGGGAGAGGCCATACTTGCTATTTCCATTTATGTCAGTTTGAAGCAATTATTTAGTCCGTTGTACATTAGTTCTGCATTAACTACCACATTTGATAAAAATTGCATCTTTCATTTTCTTTAAAGGTCATCAACATTCCATACTTTTGTCAAAGTAGCACTTACAAAAAATCCAAAGAAGAGGCCAACAGCTGACAGACTTCTGACAGTAAGTATCTTTTTTTTTTCTTTAGAGGGTTAACATTAAAGTCCCATCACCACTAATGGAGTAAATGTTCAAGCTTTCAGTAGATCAGGAGGTCCTGCATATACTTTTTAAAAATGCTGTAAAGTATGATAACTATTAAAGAAATTTCAGGCATGCAGAAGTCTCTTGTTTCTATAATAAATTCTTTTGAGTAAAGACTGTGTTATAATATATGCCTGGCCTGCTACATAAATTTTGCTTTTTAAAGATTGAAGAAATTAGATTTCTTTTTTAACAAAAAAAAATCCTGGAAATCACAGAAAGAAGCAAAGTTCTCATATTTATGGGGAGATTATATAAATTAGAATTATGGAATGTGTGTAGCACGTTACCTCTTACATATACAGTTAAAGGAAAAACATTATATAGACTGGATTGCTAATGGGGTTCTGTTTTAGACTGAATGGTTTGTAGGTTGCATTGAGCATGGAATGTTCTGTGGAGTCCTTGGAGCTCTCTGAGCTTGGTTGTTTGCTTGTAGACATTTTGTTGCCTGACTAGGCAACATCTTCAGTGCTAGAAGGGGGTGGGGTTTTCCACTCCCTTCTAGCACTGAAGATGTTGCCTAGTCGGGCAACAAAACATCTGCAAGCAAACAACCAAGCTTCAGAGAGCACCAAGGACTCCACAGTTCAACCCTGGGCTACAGATATTCTCTTCTAATTCAATCTTCTCTCCAGGAGTCATAGTTTCTGCTAATTCTTCTTTACAGAAGAGGCAATTTTTAATAAGAATTGTACTAAGTTTCAAGCAAAGATAAAAGCTACAGAAAAACAAAAAACTACAAAGAAAAAAAACTAAAAAGGAGTGAAAACACAAGATAATTTTTTTTTTCAAAGTTACAAAGAAGTGTGACTTCTGACTTTTAACAGCAAGGATACACAAAAATTTTCCATAGTCAATCCCTTACTCTATATTAAACCAAAACCACATTATTTCTATAAATCATTCCACATTGGCACATTATAAAAATCACTAAGTACAGTTTCTCCCTCCCCTTATATTAAAAGAAAAAAAAGAAAAATTCATATAAACCTCCTAAACAACTTCCCCCTCCCCAAAGATAACATCTATTTAATTATTCATTTCCTACTACTATTCTATACATTTCTGTCTACTATAATAAAAATCAAACTAAAAAGCACATAAATTGACTGCCATTATACTTAGTAATACAACAATTTTAATGATCTTAATCTCAATAAACCCCAAACCCTCCAAGTAGACATTTTATACCTTATTAATGTTAATCCAAATCATTAAATATAAATGAAATCAGCCAAACCTTAAAAACAATCCAGATAAATATTCTTTAACCCTTACCCCACTTCAAAGTAAACCAGAGCATTTACATATCCCCACAATGTGCACAGGGCTTTTTTCTTAAAAAGATCAAACAGCCCAACTGGCCCCCTCAAAAACACTGACTTCTCTTCACGAAACCTCCCATACATAATAACCCCTTCTTTTTCATGGCATTCCACCAGAAAATCAATTTCACTTGTGGCTTGCAAATCACTCTCTCCCTTAAATTTCTCCAACTCGACTATCCAATCTTCATCCAGCATTTCAATAGAAATCCCGATCTCACTCTTAGAAGAGACATTTCTGTCACTGTTAAAATCCTCAGTTTCATCCACGACATCCCCAACCAGATGATACATTTTGTACCTCATATTTTCCACAATGTCCTGAATGTCTTGCATAAAAACTTGGTAGGAGTCAGAAAGAATCTGTTTAAAATCTTGGTGGAAGTCAGAGAAAGTCTGTTTAAAATCCTCCATGTCTCACACAGTAGATTATGACGCCCCCTAGGAGCTTAACCAGCGAAAGTCGAAGATATGAAAGAGTTCCGGAATGTGCTTACACAAGTGAAAGCGAGATATGCAGACAGTTCCCCAGGGAAAGTAGAAGCAGAAAGCTGAAGGTTCAAATCGGCCGATTCAATGTGTAGGAAAATGCTAATTTCTTCAAATTTAGTACAAAAATAATAACAGGGAGACAATTATTTACTCTCAATCCTCCTTAATATTTGGAGGAAAAACAAGGTCCAAAACTTAAAAAGAATTTTTTAAAAAAAGTAATCCCAAAAATAACAAGCACCAAGAGAGCCAGCTTCTCCTTGCTGTAGAAAGCCTCTCTTAGGGTATGCGTACTTAAAAGAAATATAAATTGGGTGATTTAGAAATGGGGTGGCCGGTCTTAATGTCCCTTTAAGGCTACAGTGTGGCTTGGAAAATGGTGACGTCCCTGCCTCCCAGCTAGCTCTTACCAGTTGAACGCGAATGCTGTTTGCGATCTTCTGGCTGCAAGCAGCTGTCCGGAGGGCAGATGGGGTGATTCCGGGTGTTCTCCTTTTTCCGGAAAACACTCCTGGGCTTCAGGAAAACCTGCCTGAGCACAAAAAAAACTGCCACGTTGTCAGCTCTGCCCACTGAGCCCGCGGGCACAGCTGTTCAGTCTGCCATGTCCCCACTGGAAGTCAAGAGGCAATTTTTTTTAAAATCCATGCTTCAATGTGCATTACAAAGATTTTGGACCTGTTCTCTGACACTAATATATATATATATATATATTTAGCATAGCTTTGTTGGGCAGCCTGGTCTTTCTCGGTCTCTGGCTGTTGAGCTCTTGGACAAAGTGAACAATCCTGATAACCACCCCCATTATAGTGAGGCAGATGATGATGATTTTGAGGTGAGTTCTCCTTCCTAGCAATTTCCTCATCTTATTTTTAATTTTGGATGAAATGGTAAAGCTTTGCGCCAACTAGGCTGTTTCATTCCCAGGGGTTGATAGGGGGGACGCTCAGACAAGGAATGCTCTGGCTATTAGAATGTGCTTTGTGTAGGTCTGTCCTTGAAGGTGATTTCAAGACTTGAACTGGTACAGAATGCTACTGTTTAGTTAGGAGACTGCATAAATTATAGACTCTTGAATGTCCTACCAAATAATATTAAATATTAATATCAGATAAGGGGCAAATATTGAAAAATCCTCTGATATGAAATTATCCAATTCTAAGGTTCATTTGATATCTTTTCTTAAAATTTCTCATTTTTGTCCTGCCCCTTGTCCTGTTTCTTAGCCCCAGTCCTTAATCTAACAACTTGTGTAGTTTCTTTAAAAATGTAAATTTTGCTTCACAGACATTGTATAAATTAGCATCAGACTATTACAGGTAGTGAAATGTCTTAGATTGTATTTATTCCATGCAAAACATTTTGAAGGTCTTTATTTTAAAAATATTTAGTTTTTTTTTTTAATTTAAAAAAGTTAAAATTATAATGTAAAGCATCATAAAACCAGGAACTTCAATGAACTCTTGGAAAATTTGTACAAACCACAGGTAGAAAAAAAAATCACAGCTGCAAAAACATGTGATTGTTGGGATTGTGGGGAAAATTCTTTTTAAGTTCAGGAGGAGCTCTGAATGTCTGCTTTTCTGAATCCTGTAGCCACACCCAATTATTCGCCACACGATTCGCTCTACCAACAGAAATGTCAGAGCAGAAAGGACAGCATCTGAAATAAATTGTGAGTTTCCTGTATATTTTAAAACTAAAATATTCTTCATCCAGTCAAACACCAAGCTAAATTGAAGTGTTTTATCTTTGAAGCAGCCTTTCCCACTCTGATGTCTTCTAGATTTGATGGTTTACAACTCTCAGCATCCTTTCTAAGTTGGAGAAGGGTGTTCTTAAGAATAGAATAAAATAAAATATTCTGAACTTCTAAACTGAGTTGAGAGAAACTCCTTGGCTATTGATTCTGTCTCTCAACTTGCACTGGACTTCCTCAATCATTGTGGCCTTTCCAGAAAGTTCCATGCTTAGCTTGCATGGGCAGAATCTTTAAAGAAAAGGTAGAGCAACATTTGTTCACAGTAAATTTATTCATGCTTGGTTTGTTGTATCAGAAAGAGGAAGCACCCCACTTCTTACAGCAGGAAAAACATTGCTGTGTGTTTTGACCAAATGTTTACAATAATATCAATATTACCCCAGAAAATTGGTATTTTGACGTTTGCAAAAAAATTCTATTGTTAAAATCCTCTTCACATCATTTTACCATTTGTAAGTATTCTATTCCGTGGGTGGGTGTGCACGCAGATGCGCCTTTGAGCCAGTCGTGATGCCGGGTAAGCTGCCTGGATAACTTCATGCCATTTGCTTGGCGATATTTTCAGTAGTGGTTTGCCACTGCCTTCTTCCTAGGGCTGAAAGGGTGTGACTGGCCCAAAATCATCTGGTTAGCTTCCTGCCTAAGGGAGGACTGGAACTCACAGTCTTCTGCTTTGTAGCCCAATGCCTTTAACCATTACACCAGACTGGTTCACTATTCCACAATATACTGTTCCATATTAAAAAAAAATGAAAGAAAATACTGAGGGAAGCCAACAAATCAATTAATATAAAATACCAATTATTATAATATGGATCAGTATATTCTAGTTTCCTTAGTATTATGTTACAAGGCAGGGCTTTCCAAAGTTTTCCCGTGGCGACACACCAACCGCCATTGGTGTGTCGCTGCGGGAAAACCCGGAAGTGCCGCCGTTGCGGCAGTGCGCAAAAACCTGGAAGCACTGCTGCCGCTTTTGGGTTTTTGCACGCCGCTGTTGGTGTGTCGCCGTGGGAAAACCCGGAAGCGCTGATGATGATCAGCGCTTCCGGGTTCTGTGGCAACACACCAGACTGTGTGTGGCGGCGACATACTTTTGTGTCGCGACACACAGTTTGGAAAGCTCTGTTATAAGGAGACAAGAATCACAAACCTCATATTTTAATTAATATTTTAAAGGACTGTTTGAGTTAAAAATGCTGATCTTATTAAAATGAAGACTTCTAAAAGTTTTATATACTTGAGCTTTTAATAGGTTGGGTTCTTTTGTAATTGTGTATGTGTGTGTGTTTGGACTTTTAAAAGGACATGATAGAGAGAATGTTTTAATATCTATTGCAGGAGAATGTCATGTTTAAGTAAAATTGCAAATATCCATGTTTTACAGTTGACAAGTTGCAGTTTGAACCACCTTTAAGGAAAGAGACAGAAGCCCGGGATGAAATGGTATGGGTTGACTAATTCTTCCTCCCTCTGTTCTCTCTGTAATTTTAATCTGCAGCAACTCCTTCCAGATATTCTTTAATTCTAATAAGTAGTTTATCATAATACATTTAATATGGAAAGAAAGAAGGGTTGATAGGATTTATTAGATTACAGATACATAATTAAGATTCTCTTTTATTTCGGTGTCACAACAGTGCTGACTGGGGAATTCTGGGAGTTGGACCCATACATTTTAAAGTTGCTGAGGTTGAGTAAGATTGATCTAAAATATATTCCATAGTTGTGGCTGGACTCCAGTTGTGAATCTCATTGCTACTCTGCTAAGACATCCAGAACATCAAAGGATTAATGGGGTTATCAGTTTCTTTCCCTTCCCCTGTATTTCCTAAAGACTTCAAAGAATTTGAGCCTTACCTCTTGTATTTCAAATGGTATTGCCTTAAAGGTTAGATTATAAAATGTAATATAAGTAAATACAAAAATATATATTCAGTAACTACACGTAGTCCTCGGTTAACAATGGTAATTGGGATTGGAATTTCCATTGCTAAGCAATGTGGTGATAAAGCGTGACATCACGTGACCGCATCACTTAGTGATAGCAATCCTGGCAGTCCCCGTTGCCATCATTAATTGAATCCCTCCGGTCGTTAGCCGAGGACCCATACCGATCCAAGCCATTCCTAGCTTGGTCCCTACCAGTCCCGAGCCTCGGTAAGGTAAGGGACTGCCTCCTCTGCCTCCTCTTGACTTCCTGCAACCTGCCTATCTCCCCCCCCCATCTCTGCCCTTTTGGCTGCCCACCTACCCGCTGCTGCCAGCTGCCCCTGCCGCTGCGCCCGCTGCACCATGCAGCACTACTGCACTGGCTGGGGCCATTTTTTGCACTGCCTTCTTTCATGCCGGTGCAGCTGGGGCTTCTCTCATGCCCTGCCCAGGGCCTCCGTTCACACCCCGGCCAGAAGGGTCGTTATTTTGCGCTGGCTCAGCCGGGGCCTTTTAACGAGCTCCGGGCTTTTTTTGCAAAAGAAGGCCCTGGGTAGGGCGTGAGAGATGCCTCAGCTGCACTAGCGTGAAAGAAGGCTCTGGCTGGTGCAGTACTGGCATGCGGTGTGGCGGGGGCAGGCAGGGCCAGGCGGTGGGGGCAGCTGGTGGCAGCAGGTAAGCAGGCGGCCAAAAGGCGGTTGTAAATGCGGGTGGGCCCAAGTGGGTCCGAATTTTGTTCACGTGATCGCAGGGGTGCTGCAACGGCCAGAACTTTGAGGACTGGTCGTAAGTCCCTTCATTCAGCGCCATTGTAACTTTCAACGGTTGCTGGACGAATGGACATTAAGCGAGGACTACTTGTATTTCAAAGCTATTAGTCTGTCCCATTATGGCAGCTGCTTTTGGCTATGTGAGGCTGAGGCCTGGGTTTGCCTTCTGATACCTGCCATACGCTGCTAGGCCTTGCTTGCTTGAATTTTCTAGACCAGAACTAACCCAGTCCTGTGTCTAATTTGGAAATTGCTTTGCCTCAGCTGGAACTGTGGATTTAAAGCTTGATTTCAATTGCTGCAGTGCTAATCTTTGTTTTAGAGGATAGATTCCCCTTGAGAAGTTACTCATCTGTGGTTTTATGCATTGGCAGGGAATACCAGCTGGAGCACCCTTTGCTTCACATTGGAGTCCTTTCACTGATGGCGGAGGTTGTGCCAAGTAAGTTTTGCCATGGCTTTGTCCTGAATAAATAACGAGGAGTTTCATGCTAATCATGCCATTGAAAGGAAAGTGGGGAGGGGGGAGCAGACATTGGAGACTGTAGGACACATTGCTCCGTATGGGTTCGAGAGGACTGGCAAGCCCAGTGTAATAAGAAGGGCAGCTCTTTGAGGGACATGCGACTCCTTTACTATTAGCACACTACAAGATAAACATGAGGAATAACTACATTTGCTGCAAGCTTTCAGTCTCTTAGGGATAAGGAACCTAGAGACTGCATATAGCTCCCCAAGATTGCACTGCCAAAATTCAAAGGTGTGATTTTTGACCTGTTTTTCAGGGTTACGGGTGATTTTAAGAATGAGAATGGGAGCAGTTTGCCATTCAGAGGCTCTTCTGTCCCCATCTCCTAAAACTAGCTAGCTAGCTAGCTAGCTAGCTAGCTAGCTTACTTACTTACTTACTTACTTACTTACTTACTTACTTACTTACTTAGGTTTTGGTGCCATCCAGAGTCCTTCTGGAGTCTGATAGCACCAAAATTAAAATAAAGAAGCCAACCAATTAATTCTCTGTCTCTCTGTCTCACTCACACACACACACACACACACACACACACACACACAGACACCCTTGGTTAAAACCCATCTGTCCTCTTTGTCCTGCAGAAGGGTGGGAGGCTCTGTTGTGGTCCTCCATCCTGCAAATGTTGGCCATCTGTGATCTAGTTGTTTAAGCAACAGGACGCTCATATCCTTGCTTTCTGCGTGGCCAACCTGTTGGAAGCTTCCCTCAACTTGCATTTCTGTACTCTGAGGTTATGGAAATTGGCCAGGAAGCACTCTGCTTGCTATGGCTGTTGCTGCAGTTTGCCCAAGCTGGGGTCCTAAAGAATAAGAACAGCAGAAGTATGAATATTTTTGAAACATATTCTCATTGCCTTGTGCTGCTGCTTACAGTGTGGAATGAGAGAGAAGGGCACGGTTACATATGGTTGTAGAAACCTAATTTGATACATGGGATAGAATCTGTTGGGAGAGTGTACAAGTTGTTTTTCAGTCTGGATTGCATTTTCAGCCTCAGGCATGTTTAGTATAACTGCTGCAGTGTCTTTAATTCATAGCTATAAGCCTATAAGCAGCTTCTTTGTTGAGGTAGCAATTCTCTTACGTTTAGCCCTGAATGGATGAGAAGTAATTTTGAATTCTTCATTATGTTCTGAACAATTCACAAGATAGACTTCCTCATCCAGAGATGTTTAGCTAGTCCCTGCCATTCTCCCAGGAAGCCCAGCCCTACTTAGTGGGGTTTATGGGAATAAGTCCAATACTTCTAGATCACACCAAATTGGGGGAGGCTGATATCAGTGTTGTTGCACTTCAGTATTTTTCTGCAGCCAGAAGGGCTAGCCTAGGACAGTTGTTCTTTAGAATAATTCCAAGTCAGGTAATCTGACATCTCACAGGTTAAAGGGGGGGGCTTTGAGGATCACAGGTTTCTTGCATCAGCATGCAAACAGAAAATTACTTGTTCTATGGGAGAAGCAGCTCATCATAGCGAAATAATTTTGCCTTAAAAAGCCTTGAATTTGAGTATGTCTATGAAGGTTCTCAGTCATCCAGGTGGAATTGTCTGTAGCTTGAATCATGTCAACTGGATTTCTATTTTCTCAGTGGAAACGTTTCGCTCCTTATCCAAGGAGCTTCTTCAGTCTGAGCAAAGTTGGTAAGGGAATCCTAAATATGTTTCTAGGTAGCTGTGTGACCTTACACCTGGGGCTAGGTCATGGTTATATTGAGATGTTATTTTAAGTCCTTTTATCATCTAAAGGAGGATCGTTAAGATCACCATGCTGCTGTTGAGCTTGTGAAATGATCTTAATCTTCCTAGGCACAGAAGACAAAGCAGGGAGGAAGATGGGGGAAAGATTGTGCCTGAGGCCCCCACCTCTATTCAAGGAAGGATTTTCCAAGTTGGCATAAATGGATTCCTTGACCCCTCTCTCAAACCACCTATCTTCTCTGTCTAAAATGTGAACATTAATGTCCTCAAATGCGTGTCCTTTTTCCTTTAGATGAAGATAAACTGCTGACCTTGAATTTGAGCTTGCAGCATAACCTCTATTTGTGTGGGCATTCTTTTTCCTAAATGCATTCCTCCTCTGGCCAGTCCATTACATTACAGTTTTACTATTTTTCATAAAGCTCTACTAATTATAAAGCCATAATTGAAGAGTGAAGAGGAATGGTAACCATGATCTCTGCCTTTGGAAGTTTACTACTTTTGACACAGGGTTTACACCAGAGAAAATATAGGGAAGGCTGGCATATGAAGGAATAAATGTGAATAAATGCATTCCTTTATACTGTAGCTTGTTTTCAATTATGGCAAAGGGCTTTGCAATCCTGGTGGTTTTGAATTCTGTTTCCTCATCTTTCCTTCTTGATTTGTAAATATTCGTGATATTTTTGTGGGGCCTGATGGCTTTCTCTGATTGCATGGGAGGTTTTTTGCCTTTTCAGCTGCTTTGGGCTGGCATGTCCTGCAGTGACATCCAGGGCCAGGCAACTGATGAGGAAAGCACTTGCAGGAAACAGAAGCTTCTGGGCTTGTGTCTAGCATTCATTGCTGCTTTGGATGGAATGGAATCTTCTCTGGTGCAGATGATTCAGTGTTGCTGCAGAGAAGCCCAAAGGCCAGGTGTTAATCTGCAGTGATAAAGTGGAATAGGAGAGCCCCTAATGTCCAATCAGGCAAATGTAATTTCCACTCCCTTGGAGATCACATTCTGCCCAGCAGCATAAACAGGAAATGCTTGGGGTTTTGGAGGCCTGGAATCCTGGATACTGTCACCACCAGGCAGAAAAAAATGAGCTTTTTTAGCTTTGGCTTTGGCTTTGGAGCAGCTTTTTGTGCTCTTGGACTTCACACAGCTTTGATTTATGACTTCATTAGGGTTCAGCTCTGTGTGAAAGGGCCATTTCGCTAGCTAGGATTCTGATGAATAGAGCTTACTTTAAATCTGAGTTTCAGTGAATAAAGTTTCCAATAAACATGTTGTTTCTCTTCTTCTCTTCTGAATTACTTATGCCATCTCTGAGGGAGGATCATCAGAATCATAGCAAATCTAAACTCTTATTAACATTTTTTTTCCAAATTCTTCAGTCCACAGTTATTCTGAGCAAAACTTTGATTAAAAATGTTTCCTGCCAGATGTGTAGAATCAGATATTACTTGAGGCAAGCTTATTATGGCCAAGGAAACCATGAACTTCTAAATGCTCCTGGGGAAGGTTGATGGGGGAAGCTTAATATAAGTGTTTAAAATCCCCCAGCACAAATTGAGGGAATTCTACAATAGTTTGAAAATTAGCTTGCCCCAGCCTGATAACACTCCAGATGCAATTCCTATCTCACATAGCCAGAGTCAGTCCCACAGTTGGGGAAGTCTGTCGTAGACAATCTGTGTCAGCCTGAGTAAGGGGATAGTTTAGGCATCCTAATCCTATTTCAGTGCTCATCTCATTTAAATGGTGGAGCCTGCTACATATCATCCCTTAACGGAGACATAGATTCATGAGAAATTATAATTTCATCTCTTTAACTGCTGGATCCTCATTACTATGGCATCTGAAAATGTTGTGGACTTACGTAGGTCCAATTCACCTTCCATTCCCAATATCTTTGCCTTACCACATGTCAATCACACACAATAACTTTGTTGTACTATGTCATAAAACTCTAACATTAAGAAGAAGCATATCATGACCCTATGTGATTCTCTCTGAGCAGTGAGGCATAATTATTGTGAGTGTGACTAGCTGATTTGATCTTTAAACTTCCTTTCAGGATAAACTATTCTCCCCAAGGGCAATTTGCAGTAGTCAGTAGTACAGTTTAAGATCATACAAAAAGATCAACACTTTTAAAGTGCAATAACCCATAAATCAAGGTACCAGCTAAAACCTGCTCTCACTCATTGATTAAAATGATACCATCCTTTTTTCCTTTCAAATTTAGCCCATTGTAATAAATCAGACAAGACAGCATATCTAGCCAGGTACCAGAATCTCTTACTCCCACAGCGAACCTGCCAAATGCTGTCTTTCCAAAATCTCTTGCAGAGATCTGTCTTATACACTCCCCAAATCTTATCTCTGAAGATATCAAGGATTGAACCTGTGATGTTGTGTCCAAACCTGGTATATTTCCACTAGCCAAAGCCTTCCTGAATTTTCACTCTTTGGTGCCTCAACTACTGTGTCTCTTCCCATTCCCATTCATTGTTAGTCCCACATCTGGGCCTGTAGCCAGAAATATGTATAGATGAGAGGAGGGGATGAGAACATACTATAGATATAGTTAAATCATAGATCTAAATGTAACTAGCATTAAAATTATTGTTGTATTTTAAAGTAAAATTAATCCAAGTATTGAATGAGGGAGCAAAGGGGGATTCTCACTACTTTAGTACTTAGTGGAAGGAGCAATAGCTCAACAACAAAGGACACACTTTGCAAGTAGACGATTCACCCAAGTTCAGTTCCTGGCATCCTGATCTGCTATGTCCATATAGGATTGCAAAGGTATCAGAAATCCTTGAGAGCTGCTGCCAGTCATGTCAGTAATATAGCCTAAATTCAAACAGGCACAACCTGAAACCATAAGACTATATTTAGCCCTCACAAATCTAAACTTACAGAATTGTAATTTCTAAAGTGACAAAAGGGAGGAAACATTAAATAAGATACAAGTGTGTAATCATGCTATCTATATTTAATTTTAATTAAATTTAGATGGAATTGAAATTCAGTCAACCTTAGTTTTTGCCATGTATTCCATCATCTACATTTTGCAAGCTCAGGAGACTAGAAGACGTCCTACCAGGAGAGACTGAGGAAATTAGCTTTGAAAAAGTGAAAGGGGGATATTATACTTTTCAAGTATCGGAAGGGGTAATTACACAAAAGATGGCCAGAACCTATTCAAACAACAGCAAACTTTATTATGGCCAAAGACCAGCATAAAACAATGCAATATAAAAGGGGTATAGAAATATAAAACTATAATATGAAAAGCAAAGGATGATATAATGTGGGGGAGCAACCTATTCAATTTTTTCCCAGGATAGAATAATGGACAAGTAATACAAAGGCAGAATCCAGCTGAATGTAAGGAAAAACTTCATACCAGGGATATCCATGGGAGGGTTGCCAAAAAAATTGAGAGGAGCATGATTGTGTGATCATGGCTGCCATCTTCTCCCCTCTTCCAACCTTGCCTCCTAATATTAAGAGTTTGACAATACAGCCATTAACCAAAAACAGTGGTGGTTCCCCATCTCTCAGTGTTATCAGTCAGAAGCTGGATACTATAAATTGAATTCCTGCTAGTGGGACTCTATATTCCTATGCTCCTTCTATCTCTGGAATTCTTTGTCTTTGTGGGGAACCTGTTGATTCTACAGTTCATCTTTCCCCCTCCCTTGGCTGTTACTGTTCCTTCTGATCTTTATTGGGAAGAATAGGTGAACTGTGACTGTCACTCTGTTTGGAATCGGCCTTCCCCTTTGAGCTCAGATTGTGGATCTCCCTCCTCTGTGGGAAAAGTAGATCACAAGGAACCTTGCTGAAAACTTGTATTTCATTTTTCAGGCTTCTAGACCTTTTAATAGCCTGAAATAATAATTAATAGCTCTGTTGTTCCTTGTCCTCCCTATCTTAACTGCAATGGAACTAGTCAAAGCCGGCCATGTATGTCTTTCCTTACCAAGAGGCACGAGTGATGTCCTAGATTTAGAGATCTGTAATTCCCCAACCCTGGTTAACCTTTTACTGTCTTGAGACTGACAACACTGGATAACTGAAGCCCCATTAAAGCATATATATATAATGTATTATATACATTATATATATTATATATATATTATATACATTAAACCGCCCAGGGTCCCCGGCAGGGGAGATGGGCGGTAATATAAATTTAATAAAATAAATAAATAAATAAATAAAATATATTTTACATTTTACATTTTTATATTTATGTATATTTATATTTTTATAATGAATCTGTTTTTAGTGATATTTTAATCTTTTATTCTTTTAATTCGTTTGTAAACCACCCAGAGTTGTTTGTACGAGATGGGTGGTGAAGAAATATGATACATAAATAAATAAAAATAAATGAATATCAAAGTTAATGAGGTAGCATTAGAGATGAGAAAACGAACTGCAGTCCAAATGGCTGCCAGCTATGAGCCTCAAAGTAAGCTTAAGCAAGCTGCCCTGTGAGCCCCCTCTCTCTCGCCCACTATATCTCAGATGTAGAGAGTGGCCTATTTTACGGGGCTTTGTATGGAGTACTTTGATATATCTGAATTCCTTTCATATAATTGCTATGTGGATGGTGATGATACAGGGAATCTAGACTCCTTTTGGTCTCCTCTATGGGTTATTTTTTCTATAGAGCAGATGTCTGCCAACTTTGCCACTCTGTCTTCTCAGCTGTCACAGAAATAGATGCCTTTCAGCTGCACTCACTCAAACTGGATTTTTATTTGATTCACAATGTTTTTCTTCCTTTTTAACTTTATAAACATTTCATCTAGGGGACATCTTACCAAATTTGGTGATGGCCATGAAGATGCCGAGGAGTGAGTGCTTTCTTCTTGACCTTTGACTTTTTGTCTTTGCTGCCTGATAATCATTGCCTCAAAGAGGGCTTATGTTTCTTCCACACGGAGAAAGCTACATCATAGAAATCATGTTGGGTACAGGCAAAGCTATCTTGCCCTTCTTGCACCATGGACTTATAACATAAAGATGCAGAGAAGAACAGATGGTTCTGGAAGGGGGTTCCACTCGTACTGCAGACCCAGTGTAATGACTGTTAAGGAATTTGATGTTCCCCAAGGCTACAACTTTCCAGCTTGCTTAGCCAGCATGTTTGAGAAAGCATACACAGTTTTTCCCCCAAAAAAAGATCTAGACCATTTTGCAACGTTGCATTGCACTGTCAACCATGCTCATCATGCGGCCACATGCGGCCACATGACCGTGGAAGCGTCTTCGGACAACGCTGGCTCTTTGGCTAACAAACGGAGATGAGCACCGGGCCCTAGAGTCGGACACGACTGCACAAATGTGCAGGGGGAACCTTTACCTTTTTTTATTGCACTGTCAGTCAAGATGCAAACAAATCATCCCAAACCTTCGGTGAGCTTCAAGTGACTCTTAATTTTTAATTCCTAACTGGAAAAAAATTAAGGGGTGGCAAAGCCAGGGCTATTCGGATACTCAGTGCAGTTTTTAAAAAGAATAAAACATCTGACCAGATTAATCCTAGTTCAGCCTAGGCAAGTGTTAGGTGCTGATGTAAGGATTACAGTAGAGTAAAACCACCTCTCATTTTCCACATAGACTTACTAGAAATCTATTTGGTACTAGCCCATATTGGACTCGATGGATGGCCTTGGAACTCCTTCCTTGGAGTTCTTGGAGTTGAGCCTGGATGGCCACTTCTCAGGGACGTTGTAGCTGTAGATTGCATTCTTAGAGATTGAACTAGATGACTTTGTGTGTGATTTTTAAAGTCTGTTATTCTACATGTGTAAGAGTAGAAGAGCACGTGGATGTATGCTTGAGGAACACCAGAGAAATTTGAGATGCCTTTTCTAGTCTGGGGTCCTTGTGTGGGAGGGGGCAGAAGTGAAGCATTTTCAGGGATATGATATATCCCCATTTAGGAAGGGGAAAGAAATCTCAAAGGGGTAGTCTTTGTGTTTTTTATTTTGCTAATTATCAGTATTCTTTGCTTACTTACCTCCTTTAATAATTGCATTTGAAACAAAGAGGCTACTATTGCAAAAGTAACCATGCTGGGCAACTAACCAGCTTTTTGACATTGTGAGCAATAATTATTTCTTGATAGTAACGCTGCTACCTTATTAGATGGGAATAAACACTTTTGTTGGTTGTTTTTTTTTAGATCAACATTGAAAAGAGCAGGACCCCCTCCTCTGCCTCCAAAGGTAATTGCATATGTCCAAGCATGAATCAACAGTTGCACACTAAGGAAGCTTTTTAGGAATGGGATTTTATAAAAAGTTATAAACTTTTGTATACCATCCATTGTTCACTTCATTGCAATTGGTCACACATTTTCAGGGACGGTTTCTCTAGTTCTTGTTCTCTACCCAGGCTGCTAGTTTTCACATTACTTAATATTATTGTACATGTTCTTTCTCTGGGTAAAATGCTAAAAATTTAGTGTTGAAGAGTAACTTAGAGATACAGTAGAGAGATTCTACTCATGTGCAGGAGAGGCTGTTTTGGGGAAATAGGGGGCATAAAGGGCAATGCAGGCATGGGGAAAGAGGGAACAGGTTAGGCCTGATCACTTCTTCAGGAATAGAAAGTGTCCAGGGAAAAAGCAATATTCGTGCTTTGTGTTTCTGCTCTAGCCTCGACTAGAAGAAATTTTCGTGGACAACGAGAAGTCCCAGACGATCAAGTATTGTCCCGATCTCCAAAATCAAGCCTCGCCAGGTCACCGGAGACAAAGCATCCCTGTTTGTGGGCCTCAGGTGGAGCCCTCTGCATTTGGCATGAGCAGCAGCATCAGCAGCCCGGGTCTGCTCACAGCCAGATACAGCGATTTGGGTAACTAGTATTGTTCCTTGAATGAAGATTAGTTCTGCCATGCTCAGCGGTCTGCAGAGTCCTCTTAGCTTCATCGTTCATTCATTTTCATCATGACCTCCCAAAATATGTAAGATGAAACCTATATTAAAGGAAACTTTTGCAGATAGTTTCCAAAGTCAACATTTTATGCTCAAATACAGCTATCCTGGGAACATTTAGAATGAAAAGAGGAGAAAGATGGTATTATGAAGTTCTCGATGGGACTCTTGGGTAGACATCCCAGTGCATTATTCCCCAGTATGAATATTTTCCCTTCACCAAAGAGAATGCTTTCTTTAAATTGGAGTGCCCAAAACAGTTTGCATCAGAATGCAGAAGAACTTAATGTTTAATTCAGGGGTCTCTTGAAATGTGATGGTGAGTCCACAGTATAACTAAATATAAAAACATTTGATTCAGCCATAGTAACTTGTTCTTAGCCAACTTGCAGGCTTCAGGACAGGAGCTGGATGGAACCTTTGTCTTCTACAAATTCTGTCAGTTGTACCACTTATCCCAAATTTCGGTATATGGCATAAAAAATAAAAAACCCTTTTGAATCTTTAATCGTTTTCTGAGAACAACAGACTATCATTACTTTCCTGCAGGCTGGAGCCCCTGAACCCCTTTTTGTTGCCCCTGGAATCCCTTTCATTTATGATATCAACACTTGGCAACATAGTTTGTTGCCATTTAGAGGCAGGAGACCCATGTCTAAGCCCTAAAATAGGCACAATGTGTAAAAATGGGGGAGGGGGAAGGTCCAGGGAAAAAAGGAAAATCCTGGTCCTTGCCTTGTATCTCTTGGCCCCAGTGGAGCTGTGAACTATCAAAGAGGGAAAACGTAGCTCTGCAGAGCAGCAGCTGCCGCTTCTGTGGCTCATGACGGGGGTTGGGTTAGTCTCCCTATTGGCATGAAATTCTTCCTGGAAGATGGGGTGCAGATTCCCAGTGGCTCTTAGTCCCCTGGAAGACCAGCGAGTGCTGCCCCCTAACTCTGCAGTCCTGGGACAAAGAGAAGAGTATCCTTGCCCTCTGCCCGTTGCCTGATTCATATTTTTTCATATTTTTCTTCATGCGGGGCTTACTCCTATTTACGATTCTGCTGTTTAGGCAACGGGGACACTGTGACGAAACACCTTGAGGAAAACGCTGACGGGTTGGGCCACATGCCGCAGCTGCCGCGGAAGAAGGAGAAGCGGGAATTCCTGGTGGGCATTGTGTCTTTTCTTCCGCAGTGTGGACACTTAATTGCTGTTTGATGTCTCCAGAGAGCACTTTTGCTCGCTGGCTCAACCTGTCCTTTCCTGCTCATCAGTGCTTACAGAGGGGCAAGCAAGAAAAGGGGGCACACTCAGATGGGGGGGGAGGGGACTGAAAGGCAGGCAAGGAAAGAATTGTTTTTTCCATCCCTGAAATCTCCCTGTTTGTTTTGAACTTGTGGCACTCTCCTGGCTGTGCATGCACACACACCTGTTCCAGAATAGTGCAAGATTTGGGCAACCTTTTTCAGCCTGGCACTCTCTGGCTGTGTTAAGATTATTGGCTGTGCTGGCTGGGAATTCTGAGAATTGTCATTCCAACACATCCGGAAAGTTCCGGGTTGGGAATATGGTCCAAGTCAGTGAAAGAGCCACCTCTCCTCCTTCCCAGATTTTTATGGCTAGCTGCAGATGTGAAGGCCTGGAAAGAAAGCCATGACAAAATATTGGGGTTCCCCCTCCATCATGGATTCGTCCTACTCATTCCAGGCATTAATAGTATAGCGTTGTTAGTCAGATATATCTCTCACCTTCCCTCAACCTGTCTTTCCTCCAGTCACTTAAGGCAGCTTACATAGGGCTCCCCTTCATACTATCCCCACAGTGACAATTCTGTAAAGTAAGTGGGGCTGAGAATGACCAAAGCAACCCACTGTGGCTCTGGGACTTGAACCCTCTGCTTATGCAGCATCTTTGGAGGGAGATGGGCGGTGACAAAATTTGAAATATAAATAAATAAATCTTCATAATCTCTTTCTCCAACTGATGCAACTTGACATTCCAGAGATCCTGGAAGTTAATTTTTTTTTCTCAGACTCCATTTACTAACAAATTTTTACTGTATTGAAAATGTTTTAAATAAACGTTTAAATAATATTCTGTTTAGCATGCCGTAGCAAGGTGCGGTTCGTTAAGGCACAAATTAAACACTTTAAAAACATCCAGAGATGATACTTTTCCGGAGGATAAAAGCAATTTAGTGGGCACTAGAATCCCTCTGTAAGGAGGAATTCTGCCAAGAAAACACTTCCATTGTTGACATATACCAAATGCCTGATAAAAGCACCTGAAGAGAAAGATCTTGGCAGAATATCCTAATGCACATGCAAATTTAATTATTAAGTGATCCTATAAATAACAAGGACAGAGCAGCCTGATTCATTCTTGATAGGTTTTTTTGCACATACTAAGGAATGTTAAAAATATTTCAGATTGAATTCAAATTTGGCCAATTTCTTGAAACGTAACCTTTTGCTGTTATTGTTGACAGAAGCCAGCAATCAATGGCCTCCCACCAACGCCGAAAGTGCTGGTAAGTCCTTTAATTAAAAGTTAAATAAGGCATGCATGCGGAGTGAGCTCCCGCACTCGCCCCAGCTCTTGCCAACCTAGCAATTCGAAAGCATGCAAATGCAAGTAGATGAATAGGTACCACTTCGGTGGGATGGTAACAGCATTCCGTGTGCATCATGCCGGCCACTTGACCGCGGAAGCGTCTTCGGACAACGCTGGCTCTTCGGCTAACAAACGGAGATGAGCACCGGCCCCTAGAGTCGGACACGACTGCACAAATGTGCGGGGGGAACCTTTACCTTTACCTTTAAGGCATGTTGATGTCGTTCTGCTGTTAATTTTTTAACTTTGTTTCAGATCTAAGTAGGGACCATCTGCATCCTTTTTCCCCATTGCAAACTGTTTTCTTCCCCTCCTTTGGATCCTAGCCTCCATCCCTCCCTTTTAACAAGCATGGATTGAGAATAATGCATAAAAGTGAAGTTTGTGAGAGTTTGGCCCCACCTTTAGATCTTACTGGCTAATGGAACAGACCCACCTCTTAAACTAGAACTAATATGGATAAATCTTTCATGTATTCTGTGGGGCTACAAAAGCAAGTATTTAAAAATAGTGGCTAATTAACCATCATCATTGTTCTGTGCCTTTCCAAATTATAGATATTGGGAAGGGGTAGATAGAAATAATCTATCTTCCCACATGTGAGAAAACAAGATCTCTGTATGGCATTGAAATTCCTCACAGTAATCCAGGATTCATTCTTTTTTTCTATGACTTCAGAGACTTTCACTGACCATTGTTTAGGCCACTTGAAGGTAATAATAATGGTCAGAAGGAATAGAAACTTCTCATGCTGTAAATTGGGATGTATTTTGTTTACTAATGCTATTCTAGATGGGAGCATGTTTTTCAAAAGTGTTTGACGGCTGCCCTTTGAAGATCAATTGTGCCACATCATGGATACATCCAGACACCAAAGGTAAAAAGTTACTGCATATGTGCAAATTTGAGATCCCTTGTTACTTTCATTTTTTTTTAACTAGCTAAGTCAGTTTGTCTTTCCGCCATATTACAGATCAGTACATTATCTTTGGGACCGAAGATGGCATTTACACGCTGAATCTCAATGAGCTGCATGAAGCCACCATGGAGCAGGTAGGTGAGAATGCTTTCTGTGTCCCAGATGGAGGTGGTCATTCTCTGGGTAGGGAGAGACTCAGGTAAAAAGTGGTGCTCATTTCTCGGGTGGGAAATTAAGAATGCCATGGATATGGCCAAGCAGGCTGGGTGGCATTTTGGATAACTTTTCTCTATGGTAGCTTGGGCATCCCAATCTTGGGGTGCTCCTTGGTTTTCCGAGGAGCTCTGAAAGATGAAATGCCAGAAGCGATGCCTAGAGCACTGTTGGAGAAAACAAAGATTGAATCCGACCGAACACGAGTAAGAGCCCATATTTGGGCCTACATCATGGTGATATGTGTGGCAAAATGTCGCTATTCCTCCACCCTTATTGCATCTGCCGATAGCTCCCTGGCGGCCCTGTTTAGGGTGACCTGCTCCCTATTGTGGGGGCTTGAGCCACAGGATCATCTCCAGGGCCATGGTGAAGAATATTCATGCTATCTGGCAGACAAAGTCACTTAGATTTGCTCAGAGTTGTACTCTGACTGGGCAAATCCTAATGAGTTGCCCAGGGAACAGTCGTGTGATGTTATCTGGACTGAATTTGATGCGGTTACATCCGAGCAAGTGGACCAGGTCCTTTTGTCTGTCAGTCTAGCCACCTGTTTGTTAGATCCTGGCCCCTCCTGGATTATTAAAGCAGGCCGGGAGGTGACCACAGGATGGGTTCATGCGGTGGTTTCAGCCTCTTTGAGAGAGGGGGTGGTCCCATCAGCCTTGAAGGAGGCAGTGGTACACCCCTCAAGAGGTTATCGCTGGACCCTTCCCTGTTGAAGAATTGTTGGCCAGTTCCCAGTCTTCCCTTTTTGGCAAAGGTTGTGGAAAAGGTGGTTGGATGACAGCTACAGAGGTTCTTGGAGGAAATGGATTATGTGGACCTGTTTCAGTCTGGCTTCAGGCCAGGATACAGTACAGAGACTGCTTGCTGATGACCTTTGGCGGAGCCAAGATGGGGGTGTTGCATCCATCCTAGTGCTCCTTGATCTCTCAACTGCTTTCAATACTATTGACCACAGTATCCTTCTGGACTGGGTGCAGGGGTTAGGAGTGGGAGGCACTATGCTCCAGTGGTTCACCTCCTTCCTCAGTGGTCGGTTCCAGTCGGTGTTGACAAGGGGGGAGAGATCGCGTCCGCGACCCCTCTTATGCGGGATGCCTCAGGGCTTGATGCTCTCCCCTCTCCTGTTCAACATCTACATGAAACCAGTGGGTGAGGTCATCTGCTCAGGGTTCGATATCATCAATATGCTGACGATACCCAGCTTTACATGTCCACCCTGAGCAGCACAGTGAAGCTGTCAATGTATTGACCCAGTGCCTGGAGGCTGTTCAGGTCTGGATGGGGCAGAACAGAGTTCGGCTCAATCCTAACAAGATTGAGTGGCTGTGGCTGTTTGGTCCCCCTGGGTCGGGGATGTCACTATCTTTGGTCTTGGATGGGGCTGCACTTCCCCAATCAAAACCAAGGCACAACTTGGGGGTCCTTCTGGACTTGCAGATAATGCTTGAAGAGCAGGTGGCAGCTGTGGACAGGAGGCCTTTGCACAGGTTCATCTTGTGCGCCAGTTGCGCCCTTTCCTCAATTGGGAGGCCCTTCAGACGGTCACTCATGCCCTGGTCACCTCACAATTTTATTATTGCAATGAGCTTTACATGGGGCTGCCCTTGAAGACCACCCAGAAGCTACAGCTGGTTCAAAATGCAGCAGTGCAAGCAGTAACGGGTGCCTCTTGCTGTGCCCATGTTTCCCCACTGCTACGCAAGCTGCATTGGCTGCCAGTCGGCTTCCGAGTACAGGCTTCCAAGTACAATTCAAGGTGCTGGTTATCACCTATACAGACGTGTATGGCCTAAGGCCTGGATATCTGAGAGACTGCTAGTCTCCAACTGTTTCTGCCCGCCCAGTACGTTCCATTACTGGGTCCCCTGCATTAAACATTGCCATCTTGTGGGACCTAGGAAGCATGCCTCTGCTGTTGCATCCCCCACTCTCTGGAACAGCATCCCCCCCAGAGATAAGGACGGCACCCTCTCTCCTGGGGTTCTGGAAAGCTTTGAAAACCTGGCTTGGTCCCAGTCCTGGGGCTGATGTTTATTATTTGTTCAGTGGTCCCTGTTTTGTTTTGTTGTTTTTGCTGTCTATTAGATTATTTTAGTCTGGGCTGTCTGTGTGATTCAATGTTTTTAGCTGTTTTTATATTTTCCCTAGTTTTGTATGCCCCCCAGAGTCCACTGGAGTTGGGCGGCCAATAAATTTAAACAAACAAACAATAATAAAAAAAAAAGATGTGGGACTTTGATTGCTTGGTCATGCAGGCATCTTGACTTCTTTGACCCCCCTCCCCCATGCTTGCTGCTGAATTGGATTGAAGATGTTAGCATGACCAGTGGGAAAAATATTAAATTCATAGACAGTAATTATAAAATGTAATATTGCATTTAATGAAGTTTTAGATTTAATTCTAATTAAATTTAACCAAAAGTTAAATTTTTCTTCTGGATCCCTCCATTTCTTGGAGTGCCGCCCCACTTAAAGCCAAGAATGGTCTAGGCCTGAAAAAGATTGCATATTCTTGACCAAAGTCTGTGAGTTCTTCCTAGGGAAAATGCCTCCATCCTTCTCTGACTAGTATCACCCGGTATAGCCTGTGGTGTGGTTAGAACATGCTCTTGATTGCTTTATGTTTCTCAGATGTTCCTAATACTTTTATTCAACTTCCATTTTCTTTTATTGTTCCTGCTTTTTCAGCTTTGATTTTGGGTTCTTAGTATTTAATTTTGCAGTATCAATTATGAGTGATCTTAGAAGTACTGGAGGATGGGAGATAGAGATAAATGTATAGATGGAATTTATTGAAATGTGAGTGGAGTGGAATTCTCAAAAGCTTGATAATAGTATTGACAGTGCAAACATGTACATACTTATCTAGGAATAAATGCCATTGAATACAAAGAGACTATTTCCAAGTAATAGTGCTTCAAATTATACTGTAAGAGGTACTGATATTATATCAGGTTGAAAAGAGTTGAAGGTCTCCTTGTGTGCTTGCATTCTGGGCAGCCATAAAGGGAAATTTTGCTTGGCCCCAAAATTGTTTTGCCTGGAATTCACAGAGCCCTAGAATCAAATTACCTTTTCCCCCCCTTTCCCCATTGGAATGTTCTCTGCTCCTTTTTCTTAGCTGTTCCCACGGCGGTGCACCTGGCTGTATGTTATCAACAACACTTTAATGTCACTCTCAGGTATGTATGTTGCTGAAGAAAAGTTTGAAGGGTAGGGGTGGGAAATCACAGAGTGCTACATTTAACTTTTGGTAAATTTATGAAAATCATCTCTCTCAATTTTTTCCCTTTCATTCTGCAATTTGCTTGGACCTATGGATACTTGGGGGCTATCCTTTTAGAAGGTAATCTTTTCTGCTCTAAGTTTCCTTCTCCTTTTATTTTTATTTGGCTTTTTGGTTTTTGCATTATCAATTTATTTATCAATTTATCTATTTATTTATTTATTTTTATTTGGCTTTTTGGTTTTTGCATTATCAGTTTGTGTGTGTGTGTGTGTGTATATATATATGTGTGTGTGTGTGTGTGTGTGTGTGTGTGTGTGTGTATATATATATATTTGTATTACCGCCCAGAGTCTGACCTAGATCAAATGTCATCTGTGTTACAGGGAAAACATTCCAGCTCTACTCCCATAACCTAATAGCTTTGTTTGAACAAGCCAAAAAAACAGGAATAGCTGCTCATATTCAGACCCATCGATTTCCTGATAAAATATTACCAAGGTAAGGACATCTTGAGATACATGTTTTTGCTATCTTGTCCTGGGGTTTTATCTGGCTTGCTTGCTATCGCTGATCATGAGAACAATATTTTCCTTAACCCGCTGCCTCTTCTTGTGGATGTTCATGGAGAACTGTCTTTGCTGCTTCTAGGTTTGCAAATAGAGAAGTAGCTATGTATGTAACATTATGTAAATGATTTCAGGAAATGGAAACAAAAATACAAAGCCAGATTTTATGGTTTGGGACTAGGATACCCCAAAGACCCATAATTCATGAAAAGCAGCTAGATGCTAAGATTTTCTTTCAAGAATTTTCTCCCACTTTTGAAGGTGAGACAGATAGCAGTCAAGGAGAGAAACTGCCACAATAGTGGCACCTTGTTAAATAGAACACTGCCCTCCCAAAGGTTGCCTCGTGTCCTAATCAATCCCTTTCAGGCATCAGAGAAGCTCTTTTTATTTGCCTTTGTCTTTCTGCAAATCTTAGCTGAGTTTCATTCTGTGGCTGTTGTTTCATCTGTTTTTTTCCTGTTCATCTACTTTTTAAAGTGGTTAGTTCTGTTGCTTTAGCTTTCTCTTTTGGTGATATTATTGTAATTTTAATTTATTTTATGACAGTTTTGAAGCATATTGGGCTGGAAAGTTGAGCGTAAATTTCAGAAATAGAAGTTACCTGTATCAGTTTTGTTTACATTATGCCTCTTCTCCATGAAACTTGACATCTGTCTCTCTCTCTTTCTCACACACACACACACACAGACAGCCTCACATATATTCTTTTTTTCAGTTCCTTCATTTTTATCCTCATAGCACTCCTGCAAAGTTTGACCCAAAATTGAGAGCCAGTTTGGTCTAGTGGTTAAGGCTCCAGGCTAGAATCCAGGAGACTGTGAGTTCTACTCCTGCCTTAGGTATGAAAGCTGGCTGGGTGACCTTGGGCCAGTCACTCCCTCTCAGCCCAACCTCACAGGGTTGTTGTGGGGAAAATAGGAGGAGGAAGGAGTATTAGGTATGTTCGCCACCTTGAGTTATTTATAAAAAATAATAAAGGCAGGATAAAACAAACAAACAAAAATCACCCAGTGTGCTTTGGGGCTGAACAGAGATTTGAATCCAGCCTTTCTCACTTTTAATTCTATACTCTAGCCATAATATAACAGCATTTGTGATTTTTAAAAATTGCAAATCAGAAGTAAGAGATTTTCAGGTATCTTATTCCCAACAATAACCAAGATCTTCTAACATGCATTGCTGGAATTTATCCTTTTTTTTCCCCGCAGCTTTTTTCTATCCTTCCTTTCTCCCAATTTTTTTTTTTTACACTTTGTTGGTTTTAGAATAGAAACTCTTAGAAGTTATCTTGCTGATTCAGTCCAGTTCATGCGAACCGATTGTTAATATTTTATGGCTCCTCAGGGATTCTTCCTGAGGAGTGTCACACGGGTTCTGGCATTGAGCCTGCTCCCGGCAGACCAAGCACTGTGCCTCCTGCATCTCTTCTTTGTGTGTGGGTGCGTGTGCGTGGATGCATTTATGCATCTGTGTTGGTATTGTCATTGTCATGGCCAGTTGGCAGTCACGACAAATTAGAGTCAGTTGATACCTAATTTTCATAACACCCCTATGAATAATCTTTTACACCATGAGCATGATACTTTCTTAAGTGTGCAAAGTATACAATACTTGACAGACAAAGGTACAATACTTGGCAAAACAAGAACAAAGATCTCAATTAAATGAAAAGTTGAATATTTTCTAAGAGCTGAGGGCACCTTGTACAGAGAGGTATGTTCCCCACAACAGCAGTCATGTAAGGTAGGTTGGGCTGAGAGGGAGTGACCGGCCCAGAGTCATCTAGCGCTGCACTAGCAGCTTAACCACTAAACCACACTGGCTCTCTGTTGTCAAATAACTTTAGGAAAACAATTATACAGTTCTTTAAAAGGTACAGGACTCTACTGTGTTGATGTTGTGGGAGATAACAGAGTAGATGGTATTCACAGATGATAGAGCATTGTTGAAATTTAAATATTTTTGGCAAACAGCCATTAAAACAGTTAAAGGATATTACAGAATGTCATTAAAACTGTTAAGATCTTTGTTGGGCTACACAAAGGATATTGTTAAAGTAAAGGAAAAGGAAATTGGTTTTATGTTCTTGATGACCGCTAGATTTGAAATTGCCACTAGGTGAAAGTCAGTAAGAAGAATATTATAATAGAGGCAGATTGAATGGATACAAGAAGGATGGAACTGTTTATTATGACTGAATTTATAAAAACGTTATATTTAGAGAAAGTTTCCCTGTACACCTGGAGCTTTAGAAACGACAATTTGAGAAAGCGAAGACTAAAGATATCTTTGGAGAGGGAAAAAGAATGATATTCTGAAATGCCAGGCATGGGCAGATTATTTTTTTAGAATTCAATATTTCTGAAGCATGTTAACTATGAAAACTGTATATAGTTTTCCTGTACCATGATCTGCTGTTCTGTGTTTCATATATACCTACCTACCTACCTACCTACCTATCTATGAATTTAAAAATGAATGTTCCTGAAACTTCTGGGGGAGGTATAGCGAATTGAAGTCGGCTCTGAGAAAGCGGAGCTGATGACTGCATCAAAGACCAAGGAACTGGTGAGTAAGCCAGTTCCTTGGACTCTCCCTGGATAAGGAGAGGATGGGAGATAGCACGCATGTGCTCTGGATGGCTGCTTGTAGCGAGGAGACCACAGAACAGTGGTTTTCCGTAGGTTTGAGTGCCGGAAGATGACAGGATTAGTCAGCAGTTAGCTCGCAGTTGTTACTGAAGAAATGACAGTTGTAGAACAAATTTTACCTGACAAGATAGAGATGGTATCGAAAGTGGATTTACAACTGACAGGCCAAGAGAATTATTTAGAAAAGGATGTTTCACTGGATCTACAAAAGAAACTGGCTGAGGTTTTAAAATTTAAAAGGGAAATACAAATGACAAACCAAGAGAGTGACCTGGATAATTTTTTCCTATTGGATTTACAAAAGAGGCTTGTTAAAGCCTTGAAGAACTCTGTGCGATGAGACAAAGCAGAAATGAAGAGAAATAAAATCCTACGACAATATTTGAATGAACTAAAGAATTAAGACTGTTAGAAGTAAAAGGAAGGAATGTTATTTGATCAAGGTTAAAATAAGATATGTTGTTACTTCTGGCTACCCTTTATGGACTTTCTGCTGACACCAGGACTGAAAAGATGATGTTTTATGGATTTGTTTATAGATAAGAGAGAGGGTGAAGAGTTTATTGTTTAAATTGTTTATACTTGTTGTGATGAAGGTTGGAAGTCACTTCTTTATATATTTCTTTTCTCTTTATTATATTCTTACTTTTCTCTTTCTTCTCTTTCTTTTTCCTTGCACTTTTTACTCCTCCCTATTCTCTTTCTTTATGTTTAGTTTGTATTAGATTTTACGATTATAATCAAAATTCTTAAAAATTATATTAAAAATGAATGTTCCTGTTCTGTTAGTAAAAGAAAGGAGTGTACGTAAGAAGAAACTCCTGCAAGATCAGAAAACAGACTTCCTGTTTTCAGGAAGTCCATGAAAATGCTATAAAGGCAGTCTCCAAAAGCTGATACTCCGAGATACAGTATCCCCATAGATTTTCTATTTTGCAAACATAAGCAATTGCCATCAAGAACAGTTGCTCCATTCATGTTACTGTTTAATATTTGGTGGGTTTAAATCAAAAGTGGCTCAAGGAAAACCCTGTTGAAAATTATTTTTCCATTAGTCCTCTGACCTGTTCTTAACAGTTGGCTCTGTTTTTTCAGAAAATTTGCCTTAACAACAAAGATCCCAGATACAAAAGGATGCCACAAATGTTGCATAGGTGAGTCTTCATCTTGAGTTGATATCCTCAGTTCAATCTACAAGGAATCTTCCAGCTCTTGTAGAGCTTGAAACCACCCTACAACTTAGAATTCCCTTCTTAAATTAATGACCTTCACATACAGTATGTTGGAGTATAATATGAAACCGCTGGGTGAGATCATTCGTCGCCACGGGATGAGGTATCATCAATATGCTGATGATACCCAATTATACGTCTCCATCCCGGGTGACTTAAGTGATGCTGTGACCACCCTCTCTCGGTGCCTGGAGGCTGTAGGGGTCTGGATGGGGAACAACAGGCTTCAGCTGAACCCTGGTAAGACAGAGTGGCTGTGGGTTAGGGACTCCCGGGCATCCAGGAACTTGCCATCTTTGTCTCTGGATGGGGTTGCACTGCCCCAGACATATCCGGTACGGAACCTGGGGGTTCTCCTGGACTCACAACTCCTGCTCAAAGAGCAGGTGTCAGCCGTGGCCAGGGGAGCCTATGCACAGCTTTGTGTTGTGTGCCAGCTACGCCCCTTCCTGGATTGGGAGTCCCTCCGGTCAGTCACTCACGCCCTAGTCATCTCCCGTATAGACTATTGCAACACGCTCTACATGGGGCTACCCTTGAAGAGTATCCAAAGGCTACAGCTGGTTCAGAATGCAGCCGCGTGAGCAGTCTTAGGAGCCCCAAGGAGGGCACACACAACACTGTTGCTGCACGAGCTGCATTGGGTGCCAGTTTGCTTCCGGATTCAATTCAAGGTGTTGGTTATCACCTTTAAAGCTCTACATGGCATGGGCCCAGGTTACCTGAGGGACCACCTCACCCCCGTTACATCGACCCATCCCACCTGGTCAGGCAGAGACGGCATGCTGCGGACCCTGTCCATGAGGGATTGCCGATTGGCGGGGTCCAGGAGGAGGGCCTTCTCTGCTATGGCACCCGCCCTTTGGAATAAGTTACCCCCGGAGGTGAGGCAAGCCCCCACTCTCCCGGCCTTCTGGAAGGGGGTTAAGACCTGGTTATGCCACCTTGCTTGGGGTGGGAGGGGGGATAGCCAATCATGGGGGTGGCTGGCACCTTGATGCCAATGATAAGATCAGTATTTCACCATCTCGAATTTTATATTTTATATTTTATATTTATATTATTTATATTTATATTTATATTGTATTGTTTTAGTGATGTTGTTCTTCTGTTTTTAATTGTCTGTAAACCGCCCAGAGTCGTTATATACGAGATGGGTGGTAAAGAAATATGACAAATAAACAAACAAATAAATAAATAAACAATCCTCTTAATTCCATCCTGTGTAACTGTTCTGACTAGGAATTATGGAAATGATAATCCAGCATATCTCAATATGTAATTTGGAAGGTTGACTGAAAACCTGCTCTTGGTTTCACTCACCACTTGCTCTTTCTCTAAGCTCACAGTGTCAAAGCATGGCTAAAATAGGGCAGATGCTCTTCTCTTTCAAAACCCTGCCTAGTCCTGCAGGGAGAGTGCCTCATCTTTGGGGAAGAGTGTATGGATAGTTCTGTAACTGATGAGAACAGCAGATTGAGAATCAATGCAAGAATAAATCTCTCAGGCTTAATCTCTCAGAATTAACAATGCAAAACATAAATATGTATTATATTTTAAGTATTTGCAACTTCCCCGTGAGATTAAAAGGCAATCCTGGACCCAACTCAGGCCTACAACCAAGTTGTTGTTTGGAACCAGGATAGATTTCAAGCCTTGATCAGGTTTTGGTGTTATGTATGACCAATGCCAACTCACTTTAGGAGCCCAAGTATAGTCAGTTGCTTGAGCAGGGTTAGTTGGTTCCCCTGTTTAAATTAATACAGGCTGGCCATATTTATAGTTTTGATGCAATGCAAATAATAGAGGGACAGTCTCACAGGCTGCATATGGATACAGTCCTGTGGACTGATCCCTAACTAGAGATTCAGATATTTCAGATTTTGTATTGCGCCTTGAAAACACTTTGTTGTAGTTTTTCCATTGTAGTCCAACATATGTATATGTACATGTACATACATACACACACATACATACACATACACACATACATACATACAGTTTTCATTTCCATGATTTAACATGGCAGTTGTTGTGACAAGGGGAGTTGTAATTCTGACACAATTGAGAATGCCAGTTTCTAGCTAGCTGTTCTGATTTTGCTTAACTTCTCCTCTTGTCCTGCAGGCAGACCTGAAACCAACCATACAGCATCACAGTATCTTTCCTACTTCCCAGAAAAATATGAGTGCTGAACTTAATACTTCAGCGTCAGGTGGCAGAATCATACTTACTTTCAGTGTATATTTCACCATCAGTGTACGTGGCATTAACAAGATTGAAATGAAAAAGGGGTCTGCCAGTTTAGCTGTGTATGCTTGGGTTTATTTTTCAGTGAGGCAGGAAAGGGAAATTTGTGGCCCTTCAGGTATGGCTGAACTACAATACCCAGCATCCTTCACAATTGGCCACGTTGAGTGTAGCGATTCTGCTATATTTGAAGTACATAGGGACTGTGATAGATGTAGACTGAGGGATCTTGTAGATTGAGTCAAAAATGTCACAGAAATTGTATCCTTGAGGAGATGCGACACCACATGGCTCTTCTAGGATGGTGCTCCTGGCATAAGAGGATAGTGATAAATGATTCATCTGTGATAAATTGTAAGATGAATTCAAACAGCTGGCAAATTAAGATGAACCATTGTGATTACTTCAGAGTTCTTTTCTTTTTCCTTCATTAGTAAGAAACCCATATACAGGTCATAAATACCTCTGTGGAGCTTTGCAACTGGGAATTGTTTTGCTTCAGTGGTATGAACCAATGCAGAAATTCATGTTAATAAAGGTAAGCTTCCCCCCACTTCTCTCTCTCTGTCTCTGTCTCTCTGCAACTTTTTTTTAGGAATTGGTCTGCCAAAAGTGCACTGGCACTGTTAGAAAGTAATTTGAGATTTCAAATGAGTTTGGACCTATGGCAATTTTTGAGCTCAGTTTAAGCTGCTGCTCTTTATCTTTACATTTCTAAAAAGATCAGTGATAACTTGGCCATTTGGTTTTTGGAGACAAAACGGGGGACAGGAGCAGGGCCTATCAAGTAAAAATCCTTCCCTGGGAACCTGATCCATAAAAGCTCATTTGAGCATCTTCAGAGAAATGTTTTAAAAGTGCTTGGGGTTTTGTATACCTGTATATATTTGTTGTAATATTTTATATGGATTTAAATTGAATGTGTAGGTTACTTTTCAGATCTAAAATAAATAAAATAATTAGTGTTGGAATGAATAGATACATTCTAAATATGCATATCTTAAAATATACAAGTTGTTCTTCAATTAGATCTTTTTTATTTATCTCCATCCACCAGCACTTTGATTTCCCTCTGCCAACCCCACTGAAAGTATTTGAAATGCTGGTGATCCCAGAACAGGAATACCCTATGGTATGTGTTGCAATCAGCAAAGGGGCTGAACCAAATCAGGTTGTACAGTTTGAGACGATCAACTTGAACTCTGCTTCCTCGTGGTTTACAGAAATTGGTACAGGTAAGTCTTTGGCCTTGTTCAGTTTAATTTTGTTTAGTGTTTGTATTAGGTATATGCAAAATGTTCTGTTTCCAGATGTGGAATATTTTAGGAAACATTTAAGATTTGTTTTGGGTCCAGACCACCACAAAACACTTCCTGTTCCATAAGATTTTTCTCCCAGAAAACTGCTGGACCACTCCCAGAATGGGTAGGTCAGCATGGTGCAGAAGAAGATTAGAACATTCTAGAATTCCTCAGAATTTTCCATTTCCCCAGAGAGAGAACATTTTGTTCATACCTAGTTTACCTCATTTTTTGCAAAAATCCAAGTGGCTTAAGGCAAAAATGGGATAAATAATAAAAGGGTAAAACATGAAAACAGTACAACCCACAATTCAACAAACGATAATCATATATTGGCAATTAATCAGTAGGAGTACATTTAGAACAGCAGAAGCATATAGATTAGCTGTGTTGGATTACAACCTGTCACCCTAGGCTACATCTAGAGGGTGCTTAGTTGGAGACGGCTGATATGAAGATTAAGCAGTTAAACTATTTAACTGTTAAACTCATAGAATTTCCATTTGATTTCAACCTGCAACAACAACAGTGAAGGACTGCAGGAAGCCAGTTTGTTCAGACTGTTCTGAAAAAGAAGATACTCTGGCATAGGCATCTGTTACAAGTCATGACCATGTCAAAATTAATGACACATGTAACATGATATCATTTTGCAAATGTCACAGTTCTGAAATATATGCAAGTATGCGAGTTGTGTCATTTGCATGATGGCATCAAGATACATTGATGGCTGAAAGCGAGGAGGAGTTGAGGAGCCTTATGACGAAGGTGAAAGAAGAAAGTGCAAAAGCTGGGTTGCAGTTAAACCTCAAAAAAAACCAAGATTATGGCAACGAGCTTGATTGATGACTGGCAAATAGAGGGAGAAAAAGTGGAGGCAGTGACAGACTTTGTATTTCTAGGCGCAAAGATTACTGCAGACGCTGACTGCAGCCAGGAAATCAGAAGACGTCTACTTCTTGGGAGGAGAGCAATGGCAAATCTTGATAAAATAGTTAAGAGCAGAGACATCACACTGACAACAAAGGTCCGCATTGTTAAAGCAATGGTATTCCCTGTAGTAACCTATGGCTGTGAGAGCTGGACCATAAGGAAGGCTGAGCGAAGGAAGATAGATGCTTTTGAACTGTGGTGTTGGAGGAAAATTCTGAGAGTGCCTTGGACTGCAAGAAGATCAAACCAGTCCATACTCCAGGAAATCAAGCCAGACTGCTCACTTGAGGGAATGATATTAAAGGCAAAACTGAAGTACTTTGGCCACATAATGAGAAGACAGAATACCCTGGAGAAGAAGCTGATGCTAGGAAAAGTGGAAGGCAAAAGGAAGAGGGGCCGACCAAGGGCAAGATGGATGGATGATATTCTGGAGGTGACAGACTCAACCATTGGGGAGCTGGGGATGGTGACGGCCGACAGAAAGCTCTGGCGTGGACTGGTCCATGAAGTCACGAAGAGTCGGAAACGACTGAACGAATAAACAACAACAAACATCAAGATACATATAATTTGTCCCACCTCTTTCCCTTCCTCCTCCTCCTCCATGTCCTCTACTTACTTTTGGAGCCCTTCACTAGCACAAGATAGACCTATCTGCAGAAGTCAGACATTGATTGCCATCTGCAGAAGCCTTTCCTTCTAAGATGAATCTCTAGTGCTCTGCAGTGAAAAGGGGGGTCAGTGTTTTTTGACAGATTACAGCAATGATTCCTAATGAAAGAAACTTCATAATAGAGGCACGTGTTCTACAGGATGCATCTAATGAAGTGAACTGCAGCTCATGAAAGCTTAGTCAGAGAAGGTGCTACTGGTCCCCCCCCTAGAGCGTTCTATGGAATGTGCAACAAGGCTGTGGTTTAGGATGGGGGGCCAAATTTCTGGGACAATAAGGGCACATTTGTTATGGGAGAAAGAAGTGATGGGGAATTCAAAGGTCACAGAAAGATTGCTTTTGCACCATTATTATGCTATCTCAGTGTTCAAAATGACAACCTAAGGAAACTTAGAGAGTTGCCCTTTCCTTGAGAACAATGCTTCTTCCCATTTTTTCCCTTTTAATTCCTTGCTTCTCAGCTCGTATCTGCAGTGAATGAGAGGAAAGTATGTCACCTGCAACATCCTTTTAAAAACTTCTCTTGTAATAGAAGACCAGGTGCTCTTGGCCTGCCATGCATTGCCTGCATAATGCACAACTGGTTGCTTCTAAAATACTCATAACATGCATGATTCCTGCTTGCAGTATTACGTATTGGTAATGGTGCTAAGTTATAACTCCCGTTATCCCTCTCTGCTTGGCATTATAGTCCAGCAATATTTAGCCAATTTATAATTCCTTACTCCTCTTCTAGACATCAGTAGGAAGGATAGGAAAACTAAAATACTGCTCTAAAAAAGAATCTGAGCTGAAGATGCCGTGAAATGGAATCCCTTTAATTTTTCCCACTGCTTTTTGATCTCAAAGCAACTTTAATGGCTTCTGATGTGGGAAGCTGGATGTGTATTGGGTTTTCGGTGCATTGAATTTTTGGATAGAGACTAATGGTTTGTTTTCCCTAAAGGTTGTCAACAACTTGATGCCATCCATGTCACTCAGCTGGAAAGAGATACAGTTCTTGTGTGCTTGGACAGTAAGTGATGGGATTTATACCCTGTCTAAAAAAAATAGAAGATGGGGCATACAACAAAATATAAACTAGGAGGAATAAATACCCCAAAGGAAGATAAGTTGTTATTAAGAATGTATTCAGCTTTACCTGGTACTGAAAAATATCACAGTAGACATCAGACATGTGGCATTTTGGTGTCGTCATTGAAAAGGCCTTTCTTTCAGTCTTTTGTCTGATATTAGAAAATGGAGGCATCCAGAGAAGACCTCTTTCCAATGATCCTAACTGAAAGGCATGTTCATATAGGGAAGGCTCACCCTCAAGAAAAACCGAATGCTCCAATTCTACAGTACAATGCCTCTAGCAGTAGAAACCATCCTATGTAAATTAGACTAACAGAAGGATAGCTTCATGCTATAGGGGAGGTCCTCACATAGATTTCTCATGTGGCTTCTGAATTTATTTATGTGGTATTTATTTATTTAGGTTAATAGCCTTTGTGGAACGTCCCAGTCTCTCCACTCTGGCCAGTGTATGTGAGCAAACCAAAACCAGAATATCTCAAATTGTCAGATGGATTCGTGCAAGTGTCTGCTTTTAGTCTCAGTCCCTCTCCTTCCAGCCTCAGAAATACGAGGCAGTGTTTGTGACACCCTCAGAATGACAGCACAAATCACTAAGCCTTTTGACAATCTCTGTAGAACCGCGTAAGTACAGGGTGTACGTCTTGTCACTTGATATCCTGCAGAATGGATGCTAACTGGACCCAATCCCCACATTTTGTGTTTGATGTAGTAAAGTCATGAACATCACATGTATTGCTTGACACTTTTCTTGTGGTGGATATTTCTTCAGAAAATGCCCCCAAGTGGTGAGAGGCAGGACTGACTCCTATACCATCAAGTTACAGCAAAAATTAACATTTTCCAAGATTTGCTCAATCTTTTCAGGCCCCAACAAAAGTAACACAGTACTGTAACTGTTGTGTGTGTGTGTGTGTGTGTGTGTGTGTGTGTGTGTGTGTGTATATATATATATATATATACATATACATACACACACACACACACATACATACATACATACATACAGTATATATATGTATTTTAAATGAATAGATAGCAAATGAGGAAAGACAGAACAAATTAGATTGTGACCCTGTGAACTGCTGATTAACTCCACTTCTTCTGAAACTATTAGCTTGAAGATATCTTAATCACAGATCTCCCCTATCATCCTTAGCTGTGCCTTCAGCACTGTTATGTCAAAATTAAAACAGAGCTGTACAATCCAGTACCCACCATGCAGCTCCCAAAGTTTTTTTTATGTGACACATGGCAAATAATTATCTCTGTTTCATCAGTGCAATTTGCTTTTAATTACAAAATCAAATTTAAGTTTTCTCCTGGCCCTGCTTCAGCCTCCAGCTCACTTGGCCCTCCAATCTGGCCCTCCAAAGCCAAGTGTGGCCCTTGGCTCAAGAAAGGTTGAGCATTTTCAAAACAATGAACAAGAAAAGTTACTGGGGTGGAGAGAGTGATGATAGATACCTTTATTGAACTGTGGACAGATGTGCTTATCTTCAATATGGAAAACCTCCTTGTGAATATTTAGAAGGGAAAATAAAATATTTGTTTTTTAAGTTAGTGAAAGAGTCTGAAGCAGGGCTTTCCAAACTGTGTGTCGCGACACATTACTGTGTCGCCCGGGGGCCCCAAATGTGTTGCGCGACAACCCGGAAGCACTGGCAGCGGGCCATCAGCGCTTCCGGGTTCCAGGACAACACTTCCACCACCACGACATACAAAAACCCAAAAGTGCGGCGGCAGTGGCAACCCGGAAGTGCCGCCGCCGTCACTTCCGGGGTTTTGCGCGCCGCAGCAGTGGCAGCGCTTCCAGGTTTTTGTGCGCCGGCCGTTGGTGTGCCACTAACGGCAAAAGTTTGGAAAGTCCTGGTCTAAAGAATTTCTATAATTATTCTCCATTGAATTCAACACAGCCTTAAAACAGGGAATTTAAATATTTTTAAATGTCAGCAAGATTCAAAGCATGTATCTTGGAAAATCTGTCTGGCTTTTGGCTGGCCTTGAAGTGAGTGAGGCTGACTGAGCCCTAGTACAGAAAGTGAAATAAAGTTCTTGGTTCTTCTCTTTTCCCTCTGCTTTTGAAGGCAGTCTTTGAGCCTATCTGACACTAAGATCCTTTCTTTATATTGTTTGCTTCGTTTTTCAATCAAGGATTTGTGAAGATTGTGAATTTGCATGGTAAACTGAAGTCAAGCAAGAAGTTAGCCTCAGAACTAAGTTTTGATTTCTGCATTGAATCTGTAGGTGAGCAAACACTTTCCCCATTATTTATTGTGCCTGAAGTTGCTATATCATATGTGAGAGGGTCGCCCCGAAAATATTTTTAAAGGCTAAAATATCATGCGATTTCTGTGATGTCATTCTCAGCTCTTATAGACAGACACGTCATGGGTTTGTGAGATTTCAGCATTCTTACTTGAAATCTCGTAAGATCTCAGTCCAGAATGGTAAAGTTATGTAAGATTTAGCAGGCCTCCCAAAATTTTAAAATAATGAATGTTATTTAATGGGGGCTCTCTGTAGATGCTATTCAGAGGTTTTGCAGACAGAATGCCAGTAGGGACTGTGTTACTGATCCCCTGATAGATGATAAACAGAGTTGCAAATCACCATAGATTCACAAGTTAAGAAATGTAAGCAAAGAAAGCGTTGGAAGGAAGCCTGTTATATCCTCAAACGCCTGCACCTTTCTGGCCAAGGGCCAGTCTTTAGGTTTAGTGCTGCAATTTTTACAGTGGGAATATTCCTTCTGACTAACCTTTAGGATCCCTCTGATATTCAAGGCATGATCATTTGTGATCAGAATTTCTCATTGATTGAACGCAGGTAAGGGGTGATATGAGTGACATACCACTTACTGTGCTCCATTGCTTGAAAAAGTTCCTTAAGCAGGGACAAATGTAAAATGAGCCCCAGCAAGAAAATTGGGTGCTTGTTCTGTGTCTGTTAATCATCAGTCAGTGGAAGTTTGACACAGCTTGATCTCTCTGGCTTTGGAAGCGTCACCCAAGATTCACCCATTCCTCAGGTCTGTTTCCAAACTTCTTCCTTTCATTTGGATCTCTCACGTGTGCGAGGAAAACAATAAAGTCTGTGTAACAAACTGGTATCTCTTGGGAGCCCTTGCTCAGAAAGTTCATCCCCAAACATTCCTGATCAGTCAGTCTTACCTTGTGTCTTTCCTTGCAGTGTGCCTTCAGGATAGTGTGTTGGCCTTCTGGAAACATGGGATGCAAGGCAAAAGCTTTAAGTCTGATGAAGTAAGTTTGGGCAGGGGTGTTATTGATCATTGTTTTGTTATCCTCCTTACCCTTCAGTTGTGAAGGTGCCATTCACAGACAAAGGAATCCTGAACAACATGACCATCCTTGTTGTTTTTAACCTGTACCTGAGTAGTTTCATTGACTCAAAGACAGATGTCTGTACTTGGGAAGGACCAAAGAAATAGCAGTGTGTGTCCTGTTGTGATGCAAGAAAAGAGAATAGCTTAGTAGGTAGTGCTGAGTAGGTACTGCTTCCTGCTGCTAGTGGGAATACTCAGCACTGAACTCCATGGACCTGATTTAAGACAGCTTCCTCTGCACTTAGTATTCTGTGGAACTGGCTAGGAGTTCTTGGTTCAAATCATAGCTCAGCCATTTTGTCATTAACCAGCTGGTACTCAGTCTCTGGCTTCAGTCTCCCCATTTGCAGCATAGAAATAATATTACTGACCTATCATTCGATATTTTCATCGGGATTATAGAAATATTTGGTATAATGCTATTGAAATGCCAAGTGTTTGTATTGCCCCAAACTGATTTAACTTGGGCAGAACCTGTTACTGGATTAATAACATAGGCTAATTTTCTTGATTAATTTTGAGTGAGATCATACTAGAGTGCCCTCTTTCTTGTCAGGGGTCCCAGGTTTAATCCCTGTCATCTTCCATTTGAAAAAAACCTTAAAAGAAGGGAGAGACCCTTCTCTGCCTGAAAGTTGGCCAGGAGTAAGGTAGGCTAGCTAGTGGTCCATCTTGTTGAAAAGCAGCTTCCCAAACTGAATGAAAACTCTCAAAAGATTCTGTTTTGATCTTCTGCTGTGCTCCATTTCTGCAACACTATGTATAAATAGCTCTCCTCCTATATAAATAAATGTGACTTTTCTGAGCTGAGGAAGAAGTACATTGGTAGAGTTTAGTACATGATGTAAATATGACTGTGTGTGTGTATATTATTAAAAGTTGCTGGCCTGTTTGAAACCATCCTCATTTGCAGTCTGAATTGGCTTTGTTCTTTTCCAAATGGGCAAAGATGCTGCCTCTTCTGCCAGTTACTTCTTCACATTCTCTGCCTTTTTTGCTATTTTGCAGGTTACACAGGAGATCTCTGACGAAACAAGGGTATTCCGCTTACTGGGCTCTGACAGGTGAGCTGAGAAGTGCAGCATTTTCTCCTTTAAAAGGAAAGTAGTACATTTAGTAGTACATTTAGGTAACAGCGTTCTGCACGCGTCATGCGGCCACATGACCATGGAAGCGTCTTCGGACAACGCTGGCTCTTCGGCTAACAAACGGAGATGAGCACCGGCCCCTAGAGTCGGACACGACTGCACAAATGTGCGGGGGGAACCTTTACCTTTACCTTAGTACATTTAGAGAAAGAATTATTGTCTCCCTGCCTTCCTCTTAAGGGGGTTCTTCTGCCACTGCCTTCTCCCACCTTTATACTCGTGTGCGTTGGCTGGGCAATTGCAGGTCTAAGGCAGCATGCTTTTTGTATGACACACTAACCTTCCACATAATCTCAGCCCTTGGAACTTTCAAGTAAAGCTCTGACAAACACAGCAGACATCCTGAGGCTTCAAGGCCGAAGCCAACATTCCAAGAAGATGAATCTAGAAGGGAGGGAGGTTGCACCCACTGTGGACACAGTTTGAGAACCAGAAGCTATTTTTCCATGAAACACACTGGTTTCTCTTCAGATCGTATAAATCTTTTGCCCTTTGATCTGATTATTTCTATCTAGTACTTTTCTAAGTTCATTGAAATTGGTGTTCCTGAATTCAAGTGTACATGTATGACTATGCTACTATCTCCCTTTATCTTGAATGTCTTGAAACCTGAGGTAGTGTGGTCACTTTCTCACAAGGTCCCCACTATTTTTGCCTTTTCAACCAGTTCTTCCTTGTTAGTTAGGATCAGACCTAGGAGACCCTATCCCCTTGTTCTTAAAGCAGTCACCAACACTGATGAGAAATTTGGGGGCCTTGCAATCTTGGCTGAGATGGTTTTCCAACAGATATCCAGATAGTTGAAGTCTTGCATTGTGCCTCTCTTCCCTGAAAGTTCTGTAATCTGGTCCAGGAAGGCATGATCCATATCTTCCGCCTGGCTATACCCCTCACAATAATATCTTTGTTGTTTCCCCTCCCTTGTATTCTTACCAGTACCCTCATGCTTAAAGTCCTGGATCTCCCATTAATGCATGTTCTTCCTTCACATATATTCTCCTCCCCTTCTATCTGGCCATTTCCTTTAGAATAAGGTATACCCTTGAATCCTTACATTCTAGTCCTGAGTTTCATCCAACCAGATTTCACTAATGTCTATTAAATCATATTCACCTTCCTGCAGTAAGATTTTTAGTTCTTCCTGTTTGTTCCCCGTAGACTTTGCATTTGTATAGAGATGCTAAAACCACACCCACTCACCCACCCAAATTAATGTATAAAATGTGGGAGTCTCCAAATGCTATGTAGGAGTATTCAGACTTCTTAAGCATCAGGTGCATCAGACTTCTTGATACTCTCCAGGACAATAATGTTGGCTTCTCATTTAAAGAATCGTAGAGTCTGAGAGAACCCTGTAGGTCAGGGGTACCCAACCTTTTTGGCACCAGGGATCGGTTGTGGAAGACAATTTTTCCACGGACTGGGGGGGCGGGGTTTGTAGGCGGGAGCCAACCGCGCAGACGGGGGGCGGGGTTTGCAGGCGGGAGCCAATCGCACGGATGGGGGTGGGGTTTGCAGGCAGGAGCCAATCGTGCGGACAGGGGCGGGGTTTGCAGGCGGGAGCCAATTGCATGGACAGGGGGTGGGGTTTGCAGGCAGGAGCCAATTGCGTGGACGGGGGCGGGGTTTGCAGGCGGGAGCCAATCGCACGGACCACCACCGCTCACCTGCTGTGTGGCCCACTTCCTAACAGGCCGCAGCCCACAGGTTGGGGACCCTTGCTGTAGGTGATCAATTACATCTATTCTATTCTGAGAGTATTTGAAGGGTTGTAATATTTGGAAATGGCACATGCTAAAAGTCCTGCAGTTTCAGAGGTTGCCATTTGCCGCCCATATCCCTAAAAGAACATTTCGGTACAATATCTGCACAGTTACTGTGCATGTATGATTGGGTAAGAAAATATGGGTGCCAAGATGGGTAGGAAGGTGATTGGCCGGTTAGAAATGGCCCAGTAGCAAATACTCAAGGAACAGCATCCGGGATGTCTGCAACAACTGCTGTCTTACCCATTCTGTGCTTGCCCCCTAGGGTGGTGGTGCTGGAAAGCAGGCCGACTGATCATCCAACCGCACACAGCAATCTCTACATTTTGGCAGGCCATGAGAACAGTTACTAGGCAACCATAAATCGACTTGAACTGTGAGCCAAGCAATATGTTGCATAAGGAAGCCGCTCTTCATGGAAACCCTGTCCAAGTCGTGCTGTGGCGCCCTTTTCTCTCCTCTTCTTCCTCTGCCTTCACGTTCCCTAGTTGATGTCTGAACAGACCCTGTTTTTAGGATCAAGAGCCAAACGTCGCATGTGTCTTGCAGCTGGGAAGCAGCTGTTCTCTCCCTTGCCACTATGTGGTTGGTTATGTCGTTGGCTTAATAAAAGCTGTGAGATCATCAGTCCCTTCTATTTGTTAGGCCTACAGAAGCTTGGATGTTGGAAAATCTCAGATGCGGTCCAAGTGCCGTATGATTTGGGACATGATTTCTTCATGCTCAGGTTCAATAGCTTGGGCTGCTGATTTCATCATCTTCTGACAATGCCTACTTTTTGATACTGGGAGTTGAAGTCAACAGCAAAATGAGGGAAGGGGGGATGCCTGTGGGGCAGGACCCAGTAGAAATGAATTTCTCCTCTGTGAGGCCTTGATGGGTTTTCTCTCACGCCACCGAAACATCCCCACGTCAGGGAATCCTCAGCAGAGGTTCCCAGGAAGTTGTGTTTGTGTCTTTATTTTTTAACGCAGCCGTTCTCTGTGGATTTGTAAAAAAACACTATTTAATCCTTATTTATTAATCTGCTGCTAGGGTGATGTGATGCATCTTAATTTCCAGCACATGAAGGTTGCAGAGCAGCTTTTGGTTGTGGGTGGGTGGGTGGTTTGTTTTGGTTTTTTAACAATTGTAAAAAAAAAGCATTCTTCTTGACCTTTTCTTAGATATATCACATTGTCCAAGGGAGATGGGTTTTTTATATATATATATATATATATATATATATATATATATATATATATATGATTTTAAAATTAAAACAAGCAAAACCTTTTTCGCTATATAAATGCAGTTTTGTACAAGAGTATTTTGTATGGGTTTGGCTTGTGGAATTGGTAATAAAAGGTAGTTTGGTATTGGCTGAAATGATGTGTGAAATGCAAGGTGAATTTTAGTGAGGATCAGTAACACCCTGGAAGGTTGGCAAAAAGCATACAGTAGAAATAGAGTGAGTTATACTTTTGTGTGCCTGTGAGCGTGTGTCTGGAGAGGAAGCCACGTTCCATGTGCCATTTCTCATACGCATGTTTGAAGAACAGAGGTGAAAGGTTTATCCAGATCTTCAAGCATTCGTGCTCCTGAGGCAACTGTCAAGATGTGACAGAGGTTTATCTCACACTGGTCACCACTGGCTGACCGAGACTGTGGTCCCTCTAGGTGGTGACCAGCCATTTGTGATGGGTACCTGTGTTCTCCACAGAGTGCGTCCTGTTGGGAAAGGTAACAGCCTTTTCCCGCAGCAACCCCCCTTCCCTGCTACAATGCCAAACCAGAGATTCAAAATGCCTTGGGCTGGATAAACCTTTCTAAAACATAATGCCCCAGCATGTTTCAAGGAGTTCTTAAATGCTTTAATTTGTTCATGGACACGTATTTTATTTATACTATGCCAGAATGAAGCTGGAGATAATGCAGTGCCTGGCAAAAATGAAAGAGATTTCTTTCAACTTGGGCACATTTGAATGGTAGGTTTATTTCTTGGTGGTATGGTATAAATATATATATAAGAAGCAGTATTGTCTAATAAATCTTGGGAAATCTTATTTTCTCCATTATCTTTTTTTCAAGGCTGTCATCCATGTTGCTCCTTTTTTGTTTTGTTTTCCCCATTAAAATATCCCCATTAAACTATGTCTCTTTTTATTAATGAAGGGATAAACATGGATATGGGTATATGGTAGAGTTTAGAGGACAGTTAATTTGGTAAGATTCCCATTTTCTCCTCTTAAGGAAATGCTACTCCTTTTGTGTATATCACAGTATATAACAGATTGAAATGCAATTTGTTTCCCAACTAGCAGAGCCCTCACAATTTGAAGCAGCGTCCATCTTGTGGATGCAGGTATCTCGGGTTCCTGCGCATTTTGTGTTTGAATTGCCTTGGAATGGCAGGAGATGGTGCTGCTTAACGTTCACTCAGAGGTATCTCTGCAGCTTATTAAGGGGGGGGGGTGTCCATGTCTTTCTACACAGATACAGTTCTCAATTTTGGGTGCAAGATGCTCTGAACTGACGTTTCAAGAAGAGCCCAGGAGATCCAAACTAGCAGGACGGGAAGCATGTATTGGCTTATATTTGAATCTCTGCTTAGTTGAGAATCTCACTTCCTAAGCTCAGGCCGGTCTCTCTCAATGTTCAGTATTGTTTAGGACTGTAAGCATAAAATCATACATGCTTCCTGAACCATCAGAAGGAAAATCAGGATTCAAATGCGTGGTTCAATAACCATCATACTGAAATTGACAAGGGGCATTTCTACTCCGCTGTGTGACTAATTTCACACTCTTTGGAAAGTAAGTATAATGTGTAAATATGTAAATAGGGTTTGCAGCAGGAGCTAAGCAGGCCCGTAAGCTGCCGCTTTGAGAGGTCACAAGTGATCTCTGGAGAGAAGGCAGGGCATAAAGAGTATAAAGGTAGGGAAAGAAAAAGGGGGGTCCGGGTTCAACTGCTATTTGAAAGGTTCTCAAAAAAACAGAACTGGGATGGAGCCTCTTTTTGCCAAGACAATGCAAGACTAGATGGACCAGTGCTTCAGCTAATTTCAAAGAAGTGTCTACATTGCTCGGGATACTTGCACTGCAAAAATGAGTTGCTTCCATGGGCATATAGGGGTTGGAGGGGACATGACATCACCACACAAGTGACACAGTTTACATCTTTTGCACCATGATGTTATGGTGTGATATCATCATGGCTTCTCATGGATACCAGTAAGTTTCATAAATTGGCCTCTGATTTATCTCAGCTGCTGCCCAGAGTCGTCGTCGAGTTGGGCGGCCTCGAAACTGGAATATTAAAATTAAATTAAAACTTGGCTTTCGAGATGTTTGAAACAAGAAGATTCAAGCCTGCAAGATGAGGGCTTTAAAAGGACAAAGCAGTACCTGTAGAACAGTCAAGCATCCTTCCCATGAAGGATTTGGAATGCTATCGGATTGCTGACATCTGCTGGGTTCACCCAATGTGGTAAAGCCTGTAAGTTAAAGAATACATCGCTGTGCCCAAATAAAACACATTATGGCTGAACATAATGGCCTGGTGATTGGTGAAATGCTGAACCAGAAGCTACCTATTCCTGTTTTAACGAAGTTTAAAATGGGCAAACCCAGCCAGACATTCAAATTCCTGTTCAGCTATGAAATTTGCTGGAAGTTCCAGACTTGTCATTAGCAGGGATTCGTACATTGTATTATGCACGCACAATGTGGTTGGTTCAGTTTATGGCTTAAGCCATGATTTAACTGTGCAAGCAAGAGTTAGCTGAACCACGGTTTACTCAACCCAATTTTCTGGGTTCACATGACACTGACTCATAAACTAAGTGGGCTGGATTTACACAGGAGGCTATGTTAAGCCATGATTGGTTAGTTTCTTGGTAAGTGTGTTGTAAAAGCCAATCTGGTTCTAGTTCTTTTACTGTCTCATCTTCCATGGCAAAGCCCTTTATTAATAGGTTTTGGAGTCATCAATCCAAAGTACAACCTCGCTTCACTTTGCTTTCCCTCTTGGGTTTGTATGACACTCAAAACCACATACTTGATCCTAGTTTAGCCAACTGTGTTGTGCAATCCCATCCTTGTGGTTAGTTGATGGATGAGTGTAGCAAGTGGACACAGAAAATAGGTTAATTTAACCAGGGGTAGGCATGTGAACACAAGGTTCTCCAGTTGCTATTCTACCTGTGATCCGTGTTTGGGCAATGGAGTGTCCTTTAAGTTTATGACAAAGGCGTTTGCAATGAAAGGAATGAAAACAAAGGGTTTTTTATGCCCCACAATATTTTGACCGCCTCTGGATAGCAAAGAGAAAAAGTTCACCTTTTAGTAGAAAAGGGGAGAAATGCGTCGCTCCGTGGTAAAATGTATCACGACATTACTGGCTTCAAAATGGAGCAAGCCTGTTTTGCTGCTGCTGAGTTCTCCCATCCCTGCGTGGGCCTCTAAACGACCCCACAGAGCAACGCTGCCCTTCTGGTCCGAGTCCGTGGAGAACCTGCGTTGTCTCTCTCTCTCTCCTGACAGACGGAGCCACGACAGCACCGTCCAGCTTGCTGTTCAGGTGGCTGGACTGTCACCTGCTGCTGCGGAAAACGGCGGCCTCTGGCCTCCTCCTGCCCACGGTCCACCTCCAGGAGGCGGGCGGTGGCGAGAGCCGTCGCCTCCCCGCACCGCCTTTTTCCCCCTCTCGCCCGGGGGGCCGCCCTGACTGGCAGTTCAGCGTCTGCGGCCGACGGCCCGGAGTGGCGCGTGAAGGAGTCACGGCTGGAGCCACATTTGTACGCCCGCGACAGCCGGCGGGAAGCGGGCAGCAGGGGGGCGTTTGCGCCTGCCGAGAACCATCGCCGGACGGCTGGGCGGAATGAAAGCGAAGCCCCGCACAGAGGGTGAGAACTGCTGGAGGGAGCGCTGTCGCCCTAGGCGCAGGGCAGCGGGTCTCTGAGCACAGGCAAAGTGCGCTTTGGTCGAGGAGGGCTGCACGGTTGAGCAGTCCCTTCTCGGCTACGAGTTGCGAAGAACGGCGGGCTTTTCTGTCGAGGATTAGATACGTCCCTATAGGCTTGCAGGGCTAAAGGAAAGGAGGGTACTTCTGAGCATGTGCAGAGGGCGCTTTATGGGCTAGCCCGTTGCAGAAGGGAGGGGGCATACCTGGTCCCTCAAGTGGGCTTCTTCCTGCTGTGAAAGAAAGACGTCTGAATTGCCACTGAGGCAGCAACCTTCGCCTGTGCCTTGGCCTCCCTCTGAAAGCCAGTCAGGCTTCTTGGGTGTGCTGGAGCCTCGCACCTCTCCTCATCCCGAAAGGGCTGCTTGCAGGCGTGAGGGGGACGCTACCAAGGGACTGTTGGACTGCTGAGGGAGGAGGGGGCTTCCCGGGTGGCCTCTTGCCCCCTCTCATCGGCTGTCCCCGCTGTGCCCTTCTCGCCCACTTGCTGGCGCCATTATTCTCAGGGAGTTTCTTCTGCAGGCAAGCGAGACGAGGGAGGGGGAAGCCAGAGCCGGGTCCCTCGCCCCTCGTTCCTTACCCGGTGTGTTTTGCTGCCGATGGGCTTGCACCTCCCTGGCAACCTGCCTTTGCCTAAAGGTGCTGAATTAAAATTTAATTTCCAGATGGGCCTTTTGCCTGCGGAAAGTGGTCTGAAGACACAGAGGCCACTGGAGCCTTCCAGCAACCGGGTTTCGGGTTGCACTAGAGGCGCTCCTATCCACCACTTTGGTGCACAGAGTGCCTTCAGTCCTCGCCCTCCTTTGCTTCCCAGTGTTTCTAAACTCACAGAATAATGCTACCCCTGTGCAGGTTTTACAGCAAAGGCCCTCTGCTTTTCCAGACCAGGGGGCACCTTGAGTGTAGGGCACTCATACAAAATTGTCCTTGGAAGGGTTGCATGCTTGCAATAGTGGTGTCGCCGTCATCACAAAACATCAATTTGCCACAAAGGAAGCTGATGAGGCTGGTCCTGGTCACCCCCTCCTGTCCTTCAGAATAATCCCACTTCAGTATATCTTTGTCCTGGGGGTGGGGGGCAAATAGGCATGCTCCCATCAAAACACTAGCCTGCAGCCCCCAACCATTTTCATTTTCTAAGAATGCCTGTGTGGGGCCCAGAGACGTATTGGTAAAGGAAGATACCACTAGCCTTGTACTTTGCTTTGCAGCATGCTCACATCTCTGTTTGAGTTAAAGGACTTTATAAGAAAAAATGATTGGTAGGGCAGGGAGCCTGGCAAGCATCCAGGGGCACATTAGAGCCCTCAGGCATCACGTTGGAGACCCAGAAGCATTATAGAATAACATAAACTTGAAAAGAACTACCTTGCTCTAAGGAGCTTGCAGTCTACATTTGATTGAATGTAGAGATGATAAGATTTGAAGAGAGGAATGGAGGTGAAGAGAACACGGGGAAGAAGAAAGTAGGATGGGGAGAACATGCATAAATACAACCAAGTGTGCTTATGTTGTTGTTGTGGCAGGAATCCAAAAGGTTAAGCCATAGATTATTATTTTTTTGAATTGAAAAATTCTGGCTTTTGAGGTGAAATGTGATGAAGGGAAAAGAAAGTGGCTGAGTAGGAGTTCCAGGAGTGGGGGGCAGGTGGAAGAACAAACAGGGACAAGGGTTGTTAGAAATTTTCAGGAAGCAGAGGAATGGATGGCAAAAAGGTAAAGGTAACGGTTTCCCCTGCACAGTCGTGTCCGACTCTAGGGGCCGGTGCTCATCTCCGTTTCTTAGCCGAAGAGCCAGCGTTGTCCGAAGACACTTCCACGGTCATGTGGCCAGCATGACACGTGCGGAACGCTGTTACCATCCCACCGAAGTGGTACCTATTAGTCTACTTGCATTTGCATGCTTTCGAATTGCTAGGTTGGCAAGAGCTGGGACGAGTGCGGGAGCTCACTCCGTCACGCGGGGCTAGGGATTCGAACCTCTGAACTTGCGATCGACAAGCCTGGCATCTTACCTGCTGAGCCATCGCACCCCTTGTAATTTTGTAATTCCTGAAATTTTCAGGAAGCAGAGGAATGGATGGTAGGAATTACAAATAGAAATGTATTGTGTTAAGAAAGCTAGCCGTGACTTTCCCAAGGCTATTTGATATGTTCTGTGGCCGAATTAGGAGGCTTTATCCTGACCTTCCAGTTAAAAACGTTTCTACCCCACCATTTTCATAATTAAAAACAATCTCAAAATGGGTTGTAAGTCATTGCAAACAATTAAGTAGGTTTAAAGTCATCATCTTAAAAATGTTAAATGTAAATAACCTTTAAACACTATTAAATATGGAACAGAAAAGTACTGTGGTCCCAGTTTAACTGAAAGTCTGAAAATGTGCGTCTTAAAAAAGCTCAGTATCAACTGTAACCAAACAGGAACAGATTCTGCAATGGAGGTTTTTGTACTGGAAATGCCTATGCTCGGGTCATTGGGTTGTGGACTGAGCAACTTGAAGGAGGCATCTTTTGTAGATCTTAGCTGATGGGCATTACATATAGAAAAGGGTATCCAGGTCACAAATCTACAGGATGCTGTATGAGATTACAAGTACTATAGAGATAAGTCTAATTAACAGAAAGGTAAAGGCTTCCTCAAATCGTGCTTGACCCATGGGGTCTACATTAATATTGTCCGTGTCAGTTGTCTTTGCAACATCTACAGAAGTACTGTAGTTTGCCACTGACTTCTCCTGGGTGGTTTCTTCAGCTTCCCAGTCCAGCTTGCTACCCAAAGCTTTCCTGCAGGTCTTCCATCCAGACTCTGCTTCATTTTTTCAAGGCCATCCAAGGTTGACTAGGTCCTATCAATGTAACGGCTAATTAACAAAGTAAAAAAAATAATAAAGTTGAAGGGTCAGTTTATACATCACACTAAGTCATCATACATTTGCTGGTTTTGGAAATCCACTGAAATGTGGGCAGTGCCGTATTAAATAGAAACTTTTCCACAACAAACCTCACTGTAATTTCAGTCATTCCGGTTCATTTCAGTGGAACTGGTGGGGGAAAACTTCCTCCTTCGTTAAGCTCCATTTAACTTTTTCTGGCAAGAGGTTTTGGGAGCTTGCCCAGTGCTGTAGGGCAAATAACAGTGCATTACAAGCAACAGTGATGAAGCCAGCAATGAAGCCAATTTTTGCTAAACTCCAACCTCTCCCTTCCACCTGCTGGATTGTCTGCGGGTCCCAAAGACTAGCCCATTCTGCAAAACAAAACCAGGTAAACATAGGCTCTGCTGGTCCATTAAAGAATCACTGTGGTGTGGTTATCTTCCATGGATTCTGTAGATGCTAAGTGTGGCTGCAACCGTATTTTTAAATTTGTTTTTCAGGTTTAAGATGATAGTGGTCTCTTGCATCTTTTGAATCATTCAGATACTCAAGGGAATATCTTACAGTGGATAACATCTCCAGAGATTCTTTTCTGTTAGCAATGGAGAAATATGAAAAGATCAGTAAGATCGGGGAAGGCTCCTATGGGGTTGTTTTCAAGTGCCGGAACAAGGACACCGGGCAGATTGTTGCTATCAAAAAGTTCCTGGAATCTGAGGATGATCCTGTTATTAAAAAAATTGCACTTCGAGAGATTCGGATGCTAAAGGTAATTAATTGGAATCTGCTTATCAGAAACTTAATTTGATTAAAGCTGTCTGTGCTTATGTTTTTTCTATACATTATTTGTTTTTCTTCCTTTTAACTAATGCAATGACCCATTTTATTTTAACAGCACCATGCCTCTTGTATCAGAAATACACTGCTGGATGCCTGTGTAAGAGTCATCCAGCTTTTGAAAACCTATCTGTAAAATGTATTTCATGGATCATTAACTGTACATAAAGTACATGGACTATGTATTTGATGACAGATAGCTCTGAGAAAAGGCTATGAGAAGCAGTGGAAAGGATAGATATAAATAAGATTATTTATTACATCAATTTAAATATCAAATGTGGATTATAGATTTAGAATGAATATATTTTAAGAATGGTGATTTTTATTGTTTTATTCTGTTCTATTTGAAGACTTTTAATCCTAGAAGGAGATTAATAAATCTGCTAATAAGTAAACAATAATTGTGATTAGGATAGTAGAAAACTGTTTTATTCCTTTGTTTCAAGCTTCTTATGATATTTAAGATTGGGGCCTTCTGAAACAATTCATGTAATTTCTTTACATCATATACAATCCCATAGGCCCAGATCAGTTTACAGTGAATCATCATTTCTTTACATCATATACAATCCCATAGGCCCAGATCAGTTTACAGTGAATCATCATTTCTTTACATCATATACAATCCCATAGGCCCAGATCAGTTTACAGTGAATCATCATTTCTTTACATCATATACAATCCCATAGGCCCAGATCAGTTTACAGTGAATCATCATTTCTTTACATCATATACAATCCCATAGGCCCAGATCAGTTTACAGTGAATCATCATTTCTTTACATCATATACAATCCCATAGGCCCAGATCAGTTTACAGTGAATCATCATTTTTTCTGTCTCTGAGAGGTTCACAGCCTACGAGTGATCAAGTGGTTTGTAGACTCCAAATACATTATAAATATAAATATCTCTTAAGAATCCCCCGATTTCAACAGTCTTACAACACTATGACCATGAGTTTTCTTGTTGAGAGCATGAGTTGTAGTGGGTGATGGGGGGGGGGGGTTCTGGCTGTAGATACGTGCATTAAACATTTGCTGATTCTCCTCTTCTGAAAGCTTTTCAGATGGTCTGAGAGACCAGAGAGAATTCTTCATGAAGGCTTCTTAGATAATGTCATCCTGATATTGGGTCTATATATTCCACTCCAAATGAAACAAAGCAGCATGTCAAGATAACCCAAATTCTGCAAGAGGAAAAAAACTGCATTTTGCAATTGATGTAAATCACGCGCTTTGTGGACAATTGATTGAGGTCGTAGTTTTCTTAGATTTATTCTGCTAGTTGTATGTCATTGGTAGGCAACCTTCAGCAGTAGTGGACCACAGTTCAATCCTCCTGCTCCTCCTCATAATAATATAATCATTTTTTATATATTGGTTTTGTTAAATTTATATGGCCACCCATTTTACAACAGCAACTCTGGGCACCTAAGACAACTTAAAGCACTAAGTACAAAGGATAACAGTAAAAAGAAAACATATAAAATAAAAAGCTTTAAATGGCCACCATTAGTATTAATCATTGGTACTGTAGTTAGTATTTCCCAGGCAATTTAAACTCTAATAGAAAAGAATATATGTAACTCAGGGTTGAACTATGGAGTCCTTGGTGCTCTCTGAGCTTGGTTGTTTGCTTGCAGACATTTCACTACCTGACTAGGTAACCTCATTAGTGCTAGTGAGTGTGGAGTTTGCTCCCTGTTTATATACAGTAGCTTGCCCTGCCAGTGTTGGTGGGGGTGTGGTTTTCTCCTTGGTAGTTCCTCGATTAGGGTATTGTTTTCTGCTTGATAGTTTGTCTGGTGTTAATCCCTGCTTATCTGGGTGTTGGTTGCTGGAGAGGATGTGTTCTGGTCTTTTTGTTTCCTCCTTAGCTTTTTTATTGTCTCTTTTGTATGGTGGGTAAATATGGTTTATCTCTATGTGTCTATTGATAGTTGATGTGTCTATTGATGTCTGAATTTAAACTCTATTTCTGGAACAAGGAAGGGGAAGAAGATTTTAAATGAAAGCTGATATTCTTATAGGAACTTATGAAGCATCTTTTTTCTAGTTGGCACTTGCGCAAAATAATAAGCTAGAGTTTCTGGGAATTAATGGGCAGGATTCATCCTTCCCAGCTGATTATCTATGCAATTATCCATGCATTACTTTACATGATGTAAATTATTTTGCATCAGCTTTGCCCAGTCTGAGTCACTCCACATATATATATAATATTAGAATATAATGGTTACATTGGTTGAGGATGGTGGGAGTTGTAATCTGCCACAACTTCAGGGCTCTGGCTTGACAAAAGATGCCCTAGAACTGCTCACACAATCTTTTAGGCCAGTGCATATATTTAGAATTTTGAGAATGTATTTCAGGCATCCTTATAAAATACTGTTGTTGTAGGCAAGACCAACACTGACAACAAAGGTCCGCATAGTTAAAGCAATGGTATTCCCTGTAGTAACCTATGGCTGCAAGAGCTGGACCATAAGGAAGGCTGCGCGAAGGAAGATAGATGCTTTTGAACTGTGGTGTTGGAGGAAAATTCTGAGAGTGCCTTGGACTGCAAGAAGATCAAACCAGTCCATACTCCAGGAAATAAAGCCAGCCTGCTCACTTGAGGGAATGATATTTAAGGCAAAACTGAAGTACTTTGGCCACATAATGAGAAGACAGGATACCCTGGAGAAGATGCTGACGCTAGGGAAAGTGGAGGGCAAAAGGACGAGGGGCCGACCAAGGGCAAGATGGATGGATGATATTCTGGAGGTGACGGACTTGACCTTGGGAGAGATGGGGGGGGCGACAGCGGACAGGAAGCTCTGGCGTGGGCTGGTCCATGAAGTCACGAAGAGTCGGAAGCGACTGAACGAATAAACAACAAGGCAAGACCAATCATAAAATACCAATTGAGCAGAAAGTAACCTGCAACCTTGCACTATCATCACCTTTGACCTTTCAGGATCATTGAATCATAGGGTTGGAAGGGGGCTTGGAGGTCTTCTAGTCCAGCCCACTACCCAAAGCAGAAATCCTCAGACCATCCCAGACAAATGGCTGTCTGAACTTTGCTTGAAAACCTCCAGTGATGGAGCACCTATAACTCCAGGAGGCTGGGTCTTCTACTGCTTCATAACTTCCATAGTCAGGAAATTCCTCCTTATTTCGAGTTTGGATCTCTTTCTGTAAGGCTTCTATCCCCTGGTTCTTGTCTATCCTCTATGGAGAATAAATCCACACCCTCTTCCCCTGCAACAAGTATAGGAAGACTGCTACCATGCCCCTCCCCCTCCCCCTCTTCTTTAGGCTAAACATACCCAGTTCTTTTAACCATGCATAATTTTGTACACCGCAGTCATGTCCCCTCTTATTTGCCTCTTTTCTAGACTAAACCCCCCCAAAAGTTGCAGTCTTTCCTTGTAGGAAAGCTGCTCCAGCCCCTTGATTATCTTGGCTGCCCTCCTAGGAACCTTCTCTAGCTCCGCTACATCGTTTTTGAGGTGTGGTGACCAAAACTGGATACGGTATTCCAGGTGCAGTCCGACTTATGCAGCATTGAGTGCAACAATCACTTCCCCTGATCTCAGTGTTATGGATCTCTGTTGATGCAGCCCAAGATTGCATTGGCTCTTTTGACAGCTGCAGGACTCTGCTGGCTCATGCTTAATCTGTGGTCTACCAGATCCTTCTCGCAAGTACTACTGCTGGCCAGGCAGCTCCTATCTTGGCCCTGTACGTCTGTTTATCAGGTCCATCTCAATGTATTTTCCCTTTCTTTTCTAGATAGATATACTTCAAGAAAGAGCACTGGGTTGTAATCTGCTATTATTTTTATTTATTTTCTAAGAATGCCTCTGGGCTGTATGTGGTACAGAGAAACCTTCCTGAAAATAAAGTGTTGCTAGCTTCTAATTTTTTTTCTTAAAAACTAAAATAATCTTTAAAAACAATTGAATAAATTCAGATGAGTCATGGTGCCTGGCAAACACAAGGGGAGGTGCCACACTAGGAATTTAGGAGGTGCAACAATTTTGCAGTCAGTATTAAATTGGTTTACGGTTCATAAACTACCTCAAACTGTTTACATGTTTAAAGTTGGAGTGGCACTGACTAGCTTTTTTCCAAGCTAAGTCCCTCAAAGGAACCAATATGTCCTGTCTTTCCTCCTACACCTGACCCATTTGTCTTACAGATGGAACAATAGAAAACTGTGCTTATCAGTCAAAAGTTTATCCCCTGCAAAATATACCCAGCAATATGGAAAAGTAGAAGGAGATAGCAGCTGGGTGTTGGGTTAGCTGGGGAAAGTACTTTTGGATTAACTTTGGGGAGATTCAGATGGCCTTGACCTTATCGGCATTTTGTAAGGTGCTGAGGACCTGGTTCCAACCCTGGGCATTGGGCCAGGATGTAGAGTGAGCTCATCCTGCTTCTCTGTTTATCTATCTATCTATCTATCTATCTATCTATCTATCTATCTATCTTATCACATTGTGATAAATAAATACGTGCATTGAGTTCCTCCAGGAGCATTGGGGTGTTTTAATTGCTTTTAAAAAATTAAATTATTATTATTGGTTATTCTACTGTTTATTAGCTACCCAGTGTTGTGTGTTCAGTTGGCAGCCATATATATATTTAAATAATAAGTAAGTTTGGAGACCCAGTTCAACCACCCTTAGCCAGGAAAGTGCACTGAATGATTTTGGGTAAGGACATGGTTTTTTCTCCTGCTGGTCAATTCTGAGGGATAGCCCAAGGTTCTAACCCTCCATTCAGATGATATTGTCTTAAGCCTTTAGGCCCGGAAGAGGAAACCAGGGGTCCTCTGGATATTTTACACTACAGCTCCCCAATTCCTAAACTTTGACTATGTTGCTGGCACTAATGGATGTTGTAATACAAAGCCAATGAGGATATCAAGTTGCTTACTTCTCCTTGTGCATGCTTTAACTCCATAGCAGCAGTCGAATCTACCCTACCTATCTGAAAAGATCCAGAAGTCTGATAAGCTATTGTGGAAAGATTAATAGGGATTTCTAAAGCCCAGGAAGAAATTCAATAGTGGCGGCAGCAGCTAATGTCAGGAAAGCAGTTGATAAATGCCCCTTGAAGGAAGAAAGAGAGAGGGTGAGCAGAGTATCTCAGCAATTTGCACCATTCTTTGCCGATGGATCTGTGTGCTGAATTGTGTTGATTGAACAAGTGCGGACCTGCTCTGCCGCCAGGTCTCAAAAACACTTTCTCAGTCAATAGTAACAGATTGTTTGTTTGCTAATTGGAGAACAGCATGGGATGGGCAACAAGCGGTTGGTGCAAGATCTAATCCGGTGGGGGTGGGGAGACAGGATTCTGGATCCATCATTTTTCAGTGTTGCCTAAACACAGAAAGAACAAAGGCTTCAACAGTACTTGCCATAGTAGTTCAGATTAAAGAGATTAAACAAGCACCACTGTGTGCCTTGCTTGTCTTTGGGGTGCAAATGTTGGGTTTGAAATGTATGAATGTAAGGCTATCAATGGAAGAAAAGGCTACTGGTGTTTATATATAAACTTCAGCGTCAGAGGCAGGATGCTTCTGGATTCTAGTTGCTGGGAGACATGTCCTGCTTGTGAGTTTCCTTCTGTGGGAAACATGGTGCTGGTCTGTAAAGGCCTTTCATCCGATCCAGCACAACTTTTTATATACTGTTATGAACACCAAGGCCAGGAGACCCCCAGGTGATATTTTTGTACCTAAAAAAATCTGAAACCCTCTTTTCGTTGCTGTTTTGCTGTGTTGTTATTAAATTGCTCTGTGTTGAGTTAGTAGGACCTCTGAAGCAGAGGCAGGCAGCCTGTGATCTTATACAGCCTCCATCACCTCATTTGTCAAACGTATTTGTCAAATTTCTAAACCTGCCCAACTCCATAATGTGACATACAATATTAAAAACAATTGAAAATAACTATAACCAGCAAAAATAATGAATAGGAAGAATAGGAAAATTGTAACCCTTAACCCCCATATTCCCCCAAAGAGCCCACCATACTCCCTAACCCAGGGCTTGGGGGAAGAGCCAGCTTTTCAAGGTTCACTTAAACGGGGCAAAGGTAGGGGCCATTTTAGCTCTTCCAGGCTCACTTAAACAAAGTCAGGATAGGGGCTGTTTGAATCTCTGAGGGGATGCAGTTCCAGAGGGTAGGCACCGCAACAGAGAAGGCCCACTTCCTGAGTCCCATCAGGTGGCACTGTTTAATTGATCCAGCCAACTCTAACCATGTAGGATGAACAGATACCACAGGAGACAGATGGTCCCTCAAGCAACCAAGCTCTGAAGGGCTTTATAGGTGATCATCAGTGCCTTGAATTGTACCCAGAGCCTACTGGCAACCAGTGCAGTTCACAAAGCAGAGGTATTATGGGCATAATGTGGCATGCCCATAGGTCCTTGTGCCACCATATTCTGGACCAGTTGCATTGTAGGATCCAAGTGGTCTTCAGGGACAGCCCCATGCAGAGTGCATTGCAATAATCCACACATGAGCTGACCAAAGCATGAATGACTCTGAGGAGGGCCTCCTGATCCAGGAACAGGCACAATTGGAGGACAAAATGAATCTGTGTAAAGACCTTCCTAGCCACAGCTGCCACCTGCTCCTCAAGCAGGAGCTGCAAGTCCAGAGGTCCCCCAAATTGTGCACCAGTCCCAAATGAGACAGTACAGTCCCATTCAGGGCTAAAGATGGAAAATCCCTGGATGTGGATGAGACAGTACAGTCCCATTCAGGGCTAAAGATGGAAAATCCCTGGATGTGGGTGGTCCAAATATCTCCAGAAGTTCATCTTGTCATCCAGATTATACTACATGCTCCATGTCAAAAAAATTAAAATGTAGGCATTCAGTCAAAATGCTTGTAATAATATGGATGTTAAAACGGATGGATATGGCAGAAAATGACAAATTGACATGTTTATTAAAAGAAAATTCAAATTATTACTTTCTTAAAGAGTGGAAACCATTAATGGATTATTTACAACATGCAGGAGGGGCAAAGCTTACATGGGGATTTGAAGATTAAAGTATATATAAATTGATATATTAGACAGGAAATGTTTTTAAATGTTATATAAAGAACTAGCATGTAAGATAAATTTTGTTAATTACTATGACCAGAGATAAATCGGAAGTTAACCAATTTCTATGTCTTATTTCTCTTCTTTTTTTTCTTTACTTTTCTACACCTTTTTTCTTCTTTCTTTGATTTGTATTTCTATTTCTATTTCTTTTTCATTTCTAACTTTTAACTATGTATATTTAAAATCTTAATAAAATTTGAAAAAGAAATGCTTGTAATAATAGTCAGTATGAGTTTAGGATTGTATTTATGATAAACGGTCAGGACTCCTGCTTTTTAGCTAGCTTAGATAGCTAAGCTTTAGATAGCTTAGGAGGAAGGTGCATGCCTTGGGAAGTTTATAGAAGACAGGAAAGGGAGAACGAGAAAAGTATGGGAGAAGCAAAAGGGAAGAAGATTGTAGTTGAGTATTAATGGCAATTAAGTATTTTATCTTTGTTTTGGTTGAAGAGCAGAACTAAGTGGTTAAGCTAAGTGGTTATGGGAGATTAGTCTTAAATAAATAAATAGAATTAATGATAATGTTTAAGAAACACAGAACCAAGGAGAGCACATACGTATTTTTGAGATAATTTGAGGCACAGTGGGCAATAAGGCAAAGTGGCATCTGGGAGTTGAATTGGAAGTATGAAATTCTGAGCAAGGAACTAGAATGACTTTAGACCTTCTTGCTTAATACAGTGACTGTATTTTGGAATTATACCAGGTTGTGGAATGTTGATACAACAGCTTTATTTTCTTCACACCAACCTGCTTCTTCACAAATGTTATGTTATGCTTTTTAGCAACTGAAGCATCCCAATTTGGTCAATCTTCTGGAGGTCTTCCGGAGGAAACGAAAGCTTCACTTGGTCTTTGAATATTGTGACCACACAGTCCTTCATGAACTGGACAAGAATCCACGTGGGTAAGTAGCCAGCTCATGACTACTTTTATGTATATTGTTATAATGTCAATGTTTATGTCTATTGTTATAGTGTCAATTTTATTGTAAACCGCCCAGAGTCCCTCTTTTGGGGGAGATGGGCGGTAGCAAAATTTGAATAATAAATAAATAAATAAATGAAATTCATAGAAAGAGAGAAGTCCATACCCCTCTGCAGACTTTTCTCTCTAGATGTGACAGCCCTTAACCATCAATCTTGAGGGAAAATAGCCACTGTGTGGTTGTCATGGATTAAGGCATGCTTGCAAAAGAATGGTTTGAGAGCTTGCTGTGGGCTCTTGCAAAGGAAATAATGTAGCTGAGATGGGAGCATGTATGGTGACGGGGGGGGAATAACTCCTCTTTAGACCTTGAAACTAGCAATTGCTGAAAAGATTTCTCCCTTCTCCATGGCAATTGCAAACCTCGCGATTTTTGAGAGAGACATCCTTCGACAATGCATTTTAAAAGCCCAAATTTCAGTATTCATTTGAAAGCTAGCATGATGGACGAGGATGCTGAAGTCTTGGTTTAAATACTACAGTATATGGTCAGGCCTTGGGAAGATTGCCATCTTTCCTGACATGGAAATTGATTGATGGGGAAAATGTTGCTGACAGCTTTCTGCATGTGGCACGGCTCTTGAAGAGGCCAGTCAGTTCTTAAGAATCACAGCAGGGATAGAGTTAGGGCACTTCTACATGAGGTCTCCGTGCCAGTTTGAAAGCAGCTCCAGATCTCTTGATATTATGACATCAGCTATGTTTGAGAGCTGAGTTAGTATACTTCTGTCTCTGCTGCAGTGGATTTGAAATGACAACAAACTATTTTTTTATTTGATTTGACTTGATTTAGAAGGCCACTAGACTCCAAAATTACTCTGTCCAGCTGATGCAATTAAAAGAGAAGAGAAAAACAATTTAAAAAGTGGGGAAAAAATCTTTATATACCCAGATAAAAATCACCCAGTACCTAAAATACTGCATAGAACCTGCCAGGGACTCACAAACAGCCTAACCCCAGGCCTGAGAGCAAAGCTAGGTTTTAAAAAGTTGCAGATCCCTTGCAAGGTGGAAGCCATGTGACTCTCTGGGGGGATGTTTTTCCAGAGAGCAGGCGCTGCAACAGAGAACCCAAGATGCCACTAGATGAGACTGTTTAATAGTGGGGACCCAGAACACCCTCACTTTGCCCAATTTTACTGGATGGGTGAAAGCCACTGAAGACAGGCAGTGCCCCAGATAACCAGGACCTATACCATGAAGGGCTTTATAGGTGACAAGGGTGCACCAAGAAGCCAGCTGGCAACCAGTGATGACATATGGGTGTATTGAGGTATTTATTTATTTATTTATTTATTTATTTATTTATTTATTTATTTATTTATTTATTTATTTATTTAATTTCTATAACCGCCCATCTCCCCCCCATGGGGAACTCTGGGCGGTTCACAATAAATAAGTTAAAATAAGGTTAAAATCTCAAGTATACAGTAAAAATATATTGAAAAATCCAGATGGTAATGGAATAATTAAAGAAGGACAGTTATAAAATTAGGGGATTAGCCACCCCCATGAGGAACTATCCCTCCCTCCTTCCCCTGCCAGGCGGCAGAACCAGGTCTTCAGCTCTTTCCTAAAGGTCGGGAGGGAGGAAATCTATCTCAACTCTGGGGGCAAGATGTTCCATAGAGTGGGCGCAACCACAGAGAAGGCCCGCCTCCTAGACCCCATCAGATGACACTCTTTAATTGATGGGGTTCGCAGCAGGCCCTCTCTGAATGACCTGGTGGGGCGGGTCGATAAAATGGGGATAAGACGGTCCTTCAGGTATTCTGGCCCCATGCCATGTAGGGCTTTAAAGGTGATAACCAACACCTTGAATTGTACCCGGAAGCAAACCGGCACCCAATGCAGCTCACGGAGCAGCGGTGTTACATGTGCGGATCTTGACGCACCCAAAACTGCCCGCGCAGCCGCATTCTGCACCAGCTGTAGCTTCCGGATAGTCTATATAGGTATACCCATAATTGCCCTTGCTGCTGCGTTTTGGACCAGCTGTAGCTTCCAGATGGTCTTCAAGGGCAGCCCCATTGCAGTAGTCCAGTCATGAGATGACTGAAGGGTCTCCTGTTACAGGAATGGGCACAACTGGTGCACAAGATGAACCTGTGCAAAGGCGCTTCTGGCCACAGCTGCCACCTGATTTTCAAGCAGTCTCAAATGGGGAAGCACCACCCCATCCAAAGCAAAAGGTGAAAAATTCCAAGATCCAGGGCCCCAAAATAGCCGCAGCCACTCGGTCTGAGAATAGCCTCCAGATACAACTAGTCTTTTTGTTGGCATGCATTAGCTCTATAACTGTCAGCCTTCCCAGGTAGAACAGACAGGAAACACTACCAAATGAGCTAATTCTACTTTATTGTAAGGCTATATTAACAGAATCTTGGAAGTCTGAAAGTACAAATCTCCCGTTGTCTCCTTTACAGCCTGAGAAATTAGGGAGGGTCCCTTCTGAGCCTCTTTCTCAACCCATTATGCAGCTATAGGCTATGCCCTCTCTTATCTGACCATTCCCTAGGCAGCATCTTTTTGCCTGTTTCTGAAGGTCTTTCTCACATACCATTACATCAACACTTGTTAAATGGTCTATTTCTTATTTCCAGGAATCTCACCTTGTTGTGATTCCTGACTCTTGCTATGTTAGTAGGTCTTTCAAGGGGAAAGGTGGCTGGATGACTTTTCACCTCCTCCTCATAGAAACTGCTTACATTTTCTTTTTTACATATGACCAGATAAATCCACAGAATGTAAAGTAACGATGGGAGAAGTGCAAGTATGTTATTTTAAATTCTATTGTATGGAATGGAAATGAGAGAATTTTGTTTCTCCAGAACATGCAGCAACTCAGAGTTAGGCAGTGATTAATAAGAAGGATTCTTTGCTCCTTGTTCTCAGCATTTTGAGTTCAGAAGATTGAAGACAATTATCAGGTTTGTGCCAGGCAGTTGTCAAGCCATCTCTTTCATAAACTTGAGCATGGTTTCAGATGTGCTTTTATAACACACCCAAGTTCTATCCTCCACATGAGTTCAGGGGATTCTTGGGAGAAAGCAAGAGTTTAAGGTGTGCATCTGGCATTATTCCCTATGTACTCCAGCAGCACGTTAGTCAGCTACAAGGCTGGCTTCTAGCTGCTGATATATTGGAGGAGGAAAAAAATGCTTGCCAAATTCTGGAAGAACATTTCCACTTGCACCCATGAATACTCAGCTAGACAGAGATGCAGTTGTCTTTATGGTCTGACATACTGTACAACCTATTAAACAAGAGATACTTAAGGAGAAATGTCTTTGGAAATAGTGATGCAACGTGTATGAGAAGGTGGTATAGTAGACTTCCTGCGTTTGTTTGAAAATAAAACTCTTCTTCCTGACCAGCTGTGGAATGCTCTGCAATAGAAGGTTTGTTCTGCCCTTTCTTCAACCATGTTTAAATGGACCATAAAGGTTTGACTCTTTCAGTCCAATTCTATACGTATGAAGAACCATCATTCATTTTTTTCCATCTTTTTTTTCTTGTATCCTACTCGCATCTCACAAACAATTTAAAATCATCTTGTTCAAGTGTGATTTTGGCCTTTCATTCTTCCTGGCATTTTGTTATGCTATGTGTTGTCCTTTTTCCTTCGTTTTTATATGTTTTATCTTCTTGTTATCTTCCAGAGTCTGTTACAATGGGGCAGGATATAAATAAATAAATACGAATCTGTAACTGTTTAGTTTTAATTTCACTTCATGTTGGAATGGCATGTTAATGCTGTTTTTTAAGATAATTGTTTACAGTCACTGTACTGTACTTCCAAAAGAGCCTTGTTGCGTCTGCACTAGAACAGAAAAGGGCAACCAAACAATTAGAGGATTAGAGTGGTTCCTCTCTGAGAAAAGGCTATAGTGTTCGGAGTGTTTGGCTTAGAAAGTACGTAAGACAACATGATAAAGGTATATAAACCAGGCATGACATCGGAAATGGAAACCAAAAGGTTTCTCTGCTGCTGATAATATGAGAACTTGAGGTCAACCACTGAACTAAATGCAGGGAGGTTTAGAATATTTAAAAGAAAGTACTGATTTACATAATAGGGCATGGCTTTATAAATGGATTGAATACATAAATCTCATTATGTAATTCATAGTTATCAAATCTGGTTTTGAAAAGGCACTGGACAAATTCATAGAGGAATAGGCTACCCGTTACTTTTGGAATGACAGGTAGCATATCTGAAATGGCATCCATCAGGGAACAATAGTGAAAAAAAGTTATCCCTTGTCCATGCCTTTGAGCATCCTGGATATATCTGGTGGGTCACTTTCACCTGACCCTGATTCTTATTTTCTTCTATATAAATATTTTACTGCTTTGTGTATTTGAATGTAAACTTTTTGAAATATTTTTAAATACTTAAAATACTTAAAGCAGAATAAAAGTATTTAAATAGCTGCATCTGAGAATTGATTTCTTTCATTTCTAATCTGCAGTCCAGCTTGCTTCTTGCTTGGTTTTATTTTAATCCATAAATCCATAAAAATACATCAAATATTCTAAATGGTTTGCTGCCAGTTTAAAAATGATAATACTGTTGCTAACCCTGCATGTGTGTTATGTGTATGTAGGAATCATCTAGGAAAGACATTGAGGATTTTTTACACCCTGTTTTTGCCTCCTTTTTAATTTTACTTCCCAGGGTCCCAGAACATCTTGTGAAAAGCATAACTTGGCAGACTCTCCAAGCAGTGAATTTTTGTCACAAACACAATGTAAGTCATCCCATCCCAACCTTGCTGTTCTGCATTCACTCTGCCAGTTTGTTTCTGTAGAGCCACAGATTTCGAGCTTACTAAATCAGAAAAAAACATTTGTATTTCCAAGTAACCTCCATGTTGCAGAAAAAGGTCTAGGTCTCTTACGTATAATTGCTACAATTATCTCAAGATTGGATGAGCTAGATATAAAGCTGTTTTCCAGGTTTAAACACTTTTTTTTTAGAGAAATGTTTTAATTGGAGATGGTTGATTTTTCTCCATTTTTGAAATTTTGCCAAAATGTCAGAGGGGGTGGAAGTTACCATGACGCCCTTCCACCTTAGTTTCCTGCTTCCATGATAAATTTCTCATCCCTTAAGAGAGAGGTTGGCAACTTTTTCAGATCATAGCTGGATGCCATTTCATGTCTTAGTTGTGGCCCAGGTAAGTCCCTCTGATTGCCTGAAATCTCATCAGATCACCAGATCTGGAGAGATTTGGTGGTCTTTGTCTAAGGTTTTGCAAGATCTCATGCATCCAAAATTTGCAAAATCTCTCATGAAATTGATTTCTTTTAATGCAAAAGGTCTCAAGATTTGGTGATCTCCCAGTATTTTGGCCATTTTAATTCTTGAACATGTATTAAAGTAACTTTGATTGAATGTAATATTTTGAAGAAGTAATAGCCACCATGTTGCTGCCACCTTCCCTAGAAAAATCTTCCCCAAGTTGGTAGTCTCGATAGGGATTGTTGCCCCAGAATTCCCAGCCTCCGGCCATACTGATTAGGAATTTTGTAGTTGCAGGTTGGGAAAAGATGTTGTAACAGAATCAGGTATTCCTGTTTATAGGAATTCATGTACAAATATGTTTCTTGACACATCTCTCTTTGTTATATACTGAAACTTCAAAACAGAAAGAATGTGACTGCAATATATTTCTTATATGTCTTTAGTTTCCCTACCAATGGAACAGGATTACTGTTGTTTATTTGTTAGCAGTCATACTTCATTTAAAAAATGAGAGGGCCATATTGTCTCAAGTGTCAGATCTCAGGAGTGGACTGCCAGGTGTCTATGTCTGAGATTAATAAAATGAAGCATTGTGTGTTCTGCTTGATTGTCTCATTATATCCCTTTTTTACGTCCAGTGCATACACAGAGATGTAAAGCCGGAGAACATCCTTATAACGAAGCATTTTGTCATTAAGCTCTGTGATTTTGGATTTGCTCGCATCTTAAGTAAGTTTATTATGTGAAACTCAGCAGAATGGATATAGTTGTAGAAAACAGATTCTCCTCTCCACACTGTGACCACCTGTACTCTCAAAATCTTTTCAGAAGATTGGGAAACTTTCTAAAATATAGTTTGGCAGAGAAAGAAAAGTTAGATATGTAACAGCAAGAGAAGTCACATCTTCTAAATCTTGCATGCCAAGGATGAAATGGTTACACCTTGGCTTTTAACATGCTGTATTTCTTTCCGATGATGGAGTGGGGGAAAAATCCTTAGAGTGTCTATCCATGGGCAAAAACAAGAAGTCTTCTTCTTCTTATTTTGTCTTTGCATGAATACTGGAATAATTTAATTGGATTGCTTTTTTGTTTATGTACTTTCTGTAAAACATGCATTTAATTGCAAAAATATGATTTATGGTAAGTCACTTCTGTAGAGCTAGGAACAAACATTGTACTGTCTCTGACATAGAAATCAAAGCTGCATTTGATTTTGTACGTCTGCACATTCTGGTGTTTTTGTAGATTTCAGCAGCTCATGTTTTCCAGTCGTCTTTCTCTAAAATGCATCATCATCATTGGCGATCACTCGTAGCCGAGTAAGATTGTCTTCCAAAGGTAAAATTTTAACAGTGGATCCGTAAGTGGCTATAAAGGCCAATTCTGGATCCGCACAACCTCCCACAATGAGGGCATAGGTTTCCGGGTGGGAGACGGTTATGATGAGGTCTGTAGCTTGAATCATGTCAACTGGATTTCTATTTTCTTAGTAGAAACGTTTCGCTCCTTATCCAAGGAGCTTCTTCAGTCTGAGCAAAGTTGGTAAGGGAATCCTAAATATGTTCCTAGGTAGCTGTGTGACCTTACACCTGGGGCTAGGTCATGGTTATATTGAGATGTAATTTTTAAGTCCTTTTATCATCTAAAGGAGGGTCGTTAAAATCACCATGCTGCTGTTGAGCTTCTGAAATGGTCTTAATCTTCCTAGGCACAGAAGACAAAACGGGGAGGAAGATGGGGGAGAGTTTGTGCCTGAGGCCCCCACCTCTATTCAAGGAAGGATTTTCCAAGTTGGCATAAATGGATTCCTTGACCCCTCTCTCAAACCACCTATCTTCTCTGTCTAAAATGTGAACATTAATGTCTTCAAATGAGTGTCCTTTTTCTTTTAGATGAAGATAAACTGCTGACTCTGGTCCTGTGGTGTTATTTCTCCTGTGTTGGGCCATCCTCCTGTACATAGGTTGTTTGGTTTCTCCAATGAGAGAGGAGTCAAGGAATCCATTTATGCCAACTTGGAAAATCCTTCCTTGAATAGAGGTGGGGGCCTCAGGCACAAACTCTCCCCCATCTTCCTCCCCGTTTTGTCTTCTGTGCCTAGGAAGATTAAGACCATTTCAGAAGCTCAACAGCAGCATGGTGATTTTAACGACCCTCCTTTAGATGATAAAAGGACTTAAAAATTACATCTCAATATAACCATGACCTAGCCCCAGGTGTAAGGTCACACAGCTACCTAGGAACATATTTAGGATTCCCTTACCAACTTTGCTCAGACTGAAGAAGCTCCTTGGATAAGGAGCGAAACGTTTCTACTAAGAAAATAGAAATCCAGTTGACATGATTCAAGCTACAGACAATTCCACCTGGATGACTGAGAACCTTCATAGACGGTTATGATGAGGGTTTGCCTGACGTGCCTTCCTTTTAGCTCTTTTCTCCCTTTCGCCCTGTACTTGTGTTTCTTCAAAGTCCATAGCGCCATTAATAAAGGCTGACCTCCAATTGAAACGCTCATGAGTTAGGGCTTCCCAGTTCTCAATGCTGATATTACATTTTTTTTAATTAGCTTTGAGAGTATCTTTGAATCTCTTTTGCTGTCCACCAATATTCCGTTTTCCATTCTTAAGTTGGGAGTAAAGTAGCTGCTTTGGAAGACGATGGTCAGGCATTCGAACAACATGACCGGTCCAGCGAAGTTGATGTTGGATGATCATTGTTTCAATGCTGGTGGTTTTCGCTTCTTCTAATACGCTAACATTAGTCCGCCTATCTTCCCAAGTAATTTGCAGAATTTTTCGGAGGCAGCATTGATGGAATCTTTCAAGAAGTTGGAGGTAGCGTTTGTAGAGGGTCCATGTTTCACAGGCGTACAGAAGGGTTGGTAGTACAATGGTTTTGTAAACAAGCATTTTGGTCTCCCTGCGAATGTCCCGATCCTCAAACACTCTACGCTTCATTCGGGAGAAAGCTACACTGGCAGAGCTCAGGCGATGCTGAATTTCAGCGTTGATGTCGGCTTTTGTAGATAAATGGCTGCCGAGATAAGAAAAGTGGTCAACATTTTCTAGTGACACACTTTAAGCTGGATTGATGGCGCTGCGGAGGGATTGGTTCAAACTTGCTGGTAAAGCACTTTGGTTTTTTTAATGTTAATCGAGAGGCCGAGCTTTTCATATGCTTCTGCAGAGATGTTTAGGATAGTTTGAAGATCTTCCTCGGAGTGTGCACAGACTACGTTATCATCAGCATATTGAAGTTCTATAACAGAAGTTGTAATTACCTTATTTTTTGCTTTCAACCTACTAAGATTAAAAAGCTTTCCATCTGTTCGATATATAATTTCTACACCAGTAGGAAGTTTCTCTTCAACAAGGTGCATAATCATAGCGATGAAGATAGCGAATAAGGTTGGAGCAATAACACATCCCTGTTTAACGCCGGATTCCACTTTAAATGGATCGCTTTGAGAGCCACTGTTATTCAGGATTTATGTCGTCATGGAGTAGCCGCAAGATGTTCACAAATTTATCAGGGCATCCGATTTTCAGAAGGATGGTCCAGAGAGCAGTACGATTTACAGTATCAAAAGCTTTAGTCAGATCAATAAACGCCATGTACAGAGGGCGGTTTTGCTCCTTGCATTTTTCTTGAAGCTGTCGTGCAGTGAAGATCATATCCACTGTTCCCCTGGAAGGGCGGAAGCCATTTTGCGTTTCAGGGAGGATGTCTTCTGATACAGATAGGAGACGGTTTGCGATGATCTTTGCCAGGATTTTGCCTGCTGTGGCTAGAAGGGAGATGCCTCGATAGTTTCCACAGTCTGTTCTATCACCCATTTTAAAGAGAGTGATAATTATGACATCCCTAAAGTCTGCTGGAATCTCCTCCCTCATCCAGATTTTTTCGATGAGCTTATGAAGTTGTTGTGTAAGTTCAGGCCCGCCTTCTTTAAAGACTTCAGCAGGAATCCCATCAGGTCCACTAGCTTTGTTATTTTTCATTTGTTTAGTGGCTTTACTGACTTCCTCCAAACTAGGGGGTACTGCAAGCTCATCTCTTGTTTGTTTTTGCGGGATTTGCAAGAAGACTTCATCAGCCACAGTAGAGTGACGATTAAGGAGATTGTTGTGGATGAATGTATGATTTTCTTTCTCTTTGATCATGTTACTGATGTTCCTCTTAATGGATGAAAGGATGAAAATAGCAAACTTGCTCTTAAAAATGTGTTAAGCAGTTAATTAATTGAAAAGTAATTTAGTTACATTTTTACTCTTTGTAAAAAGAGTACCAAAGTCGGTAAACAAGAGCAAGTTTGCTTCTTTTTGAGGAATTGGGAATGAACCTTACTGCATATTTTTTCTTGTATTGTTTGTAATTTATAAATAAACTTCAAAGTAGACCCCAGGATATCCTTTTATTTCCTTTGCCCTTGAAAGGATGATTTAGAGAGAGGTCTCTAGTCTACTATTCTAATTGGTGCTTCTGTTTCTGTAATCCCTTCCTCAACTCTTTTTAGCTGGGCCCTGTGACTATTATACAGATTACGTGGCTACCAGGTGGTATCGTTCTCCTGAGCTCCTTGTGGGTGATACCCAGTACGGCCCTCCTGTGGATGTCTGGGCTATAGGCTGTGTCTTTGCTGAACTGCTTTCAGGCATCCCTCTCTGGCCTGGAAAATCTGACGTGGATCAACTTTACTTAATCAGGAGGACGTTAGGTGAGCAAAGCTACTGAGAAACAGAGATACCTCTAAGTTGGCTGTTGTTTCAAGTTTAGCAGATTCTTCCCTCCTCCTCGCCCCCCCCCCCCCCCGCTGGGGTGTTGCATCTGAACTTTGACTGTCTCCTGCATAAACACCCCTGAGGAGCATGACTTGTGTAGCGTTTGGGTCAAGGAACTATTTCGTTAATTGAAGTGTACACTTTCAACAACCTTCTTCCACCTGGTGCTTGGGGGCGGGGGGAAGGAGAGGGCATTTAAGGCAGAGTTGCACAACCTAGAGTCCCAGAGACCCTCCCCCGAGGGCCCCCAGAGTCCTCCCAAAATTGGTCCTAAACCGTAGCTTTTAATATGATAGAAGACAATGCTGACATGCATTCCTGGAGAGCAATCATCTTACTAGGCTTAATATAAATTACTTTACAATAAAATAATGTTTTGTTTCTATCTTTGACCCATATACTTCTTTTTGAAAGTTGCTCAGAGCCAGGTGCAGTCCTTAGGCCCCTCTCGCCCCATAGAGGGTTGTTTACATTTTGGTAACCTTTACCAACCTGGGGCCTTTAAAGGAAAGAAAGGCAAGGCCAAAAGCCAACACGTTTTAAAGTGGGAGCGGGGGTCAGCAACTTTGAAGAAAATACTTCTTTGCCAGTCCTAGGAACGACTGTTTGGCTGGTTACCTAGGCACCGATGATGTTTCTGTGTCAAGCCGCTCTTCTGTCCCTTCTGCTTCTATTGCAAACCCCACACAGGATGAGGTCTTGGTGATGCAAGTGTTTAAACTGACAGCACTGTTTGATTCTTGTTCAAAGGTGATCTCATTCCCAGGCATCAGCAAGTCTTCAGCACGAATCAGTTCTTCAGTGGGGTGAGGATACCAGATCCAGAAAGCATGGTGAGAGTTGCCCTCCTCAGCGGTCTTACCACAAGCGTAGCGCTGTATCGCCACTGGACCCGCCTTATCAGGATGGCAAAAATGTGGACGACCAACAGATGCCAGCAGAGCGATAGAGAAAACCGTAGCTGGCAGCCCAGATACAATAGCCTGAGAAAACAGAGCTAGCTTGCAAGTGTTTCTCCTCTCCTCCATCCCCTTTGGAAGAAGCACTGATTTTTAAGGACCAGAAAATACTGCTTTTGCAGATTACTGTAGCTATTTAGGGAGCCAGGACATTGCTTGGTTACCAATTGTTGCCTAAAAAGAATGGTTCGCTCTTGGATGTGACTCTAGAGAGACATGTAACTAGGCGCAGTCTGGAGATCAGCACCCAAATTGGTTTCTGGGAGGGGGGAAGGATTGCTATTGGAAACAGAAGAGAAAGCTGCAAAGGCAGAAGGGCCAATTTAGCTCTTTAGTTCTCTCATCTGTCCTGGGAACCATTCCTTTAAAAGAAAAATGCATTTTTTCTTTTTTTTTTCTTTGTTGTTGTTCCTGTAATGGGAGGGGGGTAATACTCAATAAATGTGAAGGAGATTCTGCTAATATTTATTCTCCCTTTTTTAACCAGGAGCCACTAGAAATGAAATTCCCCACTATTTCCTATGCTGCTCTAGCACTAATGAAGGTGAGGAAAATATCTTGATCTTTGTAATCATTTATTGGGGGTCATAAACGCAGTACCATGGTATGAGTCAGCCTCCCTCACTCAGCAACCTCCAAATTTACTGGGATTACAACTCTCCAAATTCCTGGTTAGATGGTTAATGAGGAAGACGATGGGAAAAAACTGCAAGGATCAAAAGCAAGGTTTCAAATGGAATATTTAGATACAATGCACTTTTGGTCTCAGACGAGCACTAAAGCTGAGTGTGACCCTCAGGTTGTTGCTGAACTATAGTGCATTATTGTTTATGCCAAATGGGGCTTTGGGAGTTGTAGTTCAGCCACAAGTGCAATAAGAGCTGGAGAAGCAAGAGGAATCTAACCAAGCCCACGTTTTTGAAGCACCTGGAGAAGAGCTGGGTGGTGGGCTGTTGGTAGGAGCAAGCCACAAAGAAATGGGCCATTTTCATTTTCAGGCTTAGTGCATGTGACTCTGAGAATGGACGTTTCATATTGCCCTGAAAATAGATAAAAGATTTCTTTTCTAATATGGGTGAGAAGGTGAAAATAATATTTGTCGGAATCTGTTCCTCTTTGGAAAGAAATAACTTGTTATTTATTGGTAGCATTCTTCTTTGTTTTATTTATTTATTTATTTATTTATTTAATTTATTAATTCGATTTCTCACCGTCCAACTCCCAGAAGGGACTCTGGGCGGTTTACAAATCATCAAAATTACGAATATTAAGCATTAAAACATTAAAATAACCATTTAAAATACCATAAATATAAAAATTAAGAAGGCGATGTGTTCTTTATAACGCAGGTTCTGTCAATGCTTGTATCTGAAATTTAATCATAGTTTTACTCTCTGCAGAGAGAATGCGTTTCCCTCTCCTGAATGTTCTTTTGAATCCATAATTACATTTTATAGTCAGTATGGATTTCAATCTCCTGCTTGTATTATCTCAGGGCTGTCTCCACATGGATCCCACTGAAAGGCTGACCTGTGAACAGCTCCTTCAGCTTCCTTATTTTGACAGTATCCGAGAGGTAGAACTTGGGAGGGAACGTGAAAGATCCATTACACGGAAACCAAATCGGCCATCGCGAAGGCATGTGCCTGGGGTAAGACGCACTAGGCAATGCAAACTACAGGAAATGGAGCCTCGCTTGAGACTGTTACCTCACCTGTTCTATTTATTCCACTGTTCAAGGCAACTTACAATTTAAAAAATCAAAACCAAAAATTAAAATCAGTGTTTAGAACAGTGTTTCTCAACCTTAGCAACTTTAAGATATGGGGACTTCAACTCCCAGAATTCCCCAGCCAGCAAGGCTGGCTAGGGAATTCTGGGAGTTGAAGTCCCCACATCTTAAAGTTGTCAAGGTTAAGAAACACTGGTTTAGAATAATTAACATGTAAAAGCTTTTCAGAAGCCATCTGCTTTTACCATCTTCCTAAATACTAGAGGAATAGGGAGCCTGCTAGCCCAAGTATCTGAAGATCTCTATGTGGAACTTTTCTGAGCAACTTGCATTGAAGTAGGCTAAAATGAAGGGCATACACATATCCTCTAGTAAATTATTATTTATACTTTATCTTTCAGCTACAGTACCTGCCCCAATTAACCAGCAGCAACATTTTACCTGCTTTGGATAACAAGAAGTACTACTGTGGAACAAGAAAACTTAACTACCGTTTCCCAAACATCTAAAAAAAGCAGATGTCACAGCTAGGACATCATGTGTCTTCTTGCGTTCCTAGCCATGAAGAACCTTGGAAAGACAATCACAGTATCTATACCGGCATAAACTAAAGCAAACCACAAAGTTCTTACTGAAAAGTGATAAACCTTGGAAATATCTGCACACATGTGTCTGCACACACACATGCACACACACACACAAAGAATGTGTCAACAAAAGGTTTGAAATAATTTATCTCAGTTCAACAGAAAATACTTCTATTTGGGCCTCTTGAAAAATTGTGACTGTATCTCTAATTATCAAGCACTGATAATTTATAATTTGTGGGGCAAGAATTCTTGTCTCTCCTGCGGCTGGAATTGGTGGAGGGGATCCATATATGCCAAATATATTTCATTCACAACATCCCATTGTGTCAAAGCAAGAGAGAACCCTTGTTCTTGTACTAGATATGTAGTTAGTAACATTGACAGGCTGAACCTGCAGGTTATTCGTTCAAGTAGAGAGGTAGCTTTGGAGGTTACAGACGAGAACCAGAAATGTCTGGATTCGAATTTTTTTGTCGCTGTTTTCACAACAAAATAAATAAAATGTAAAGGAGCTCTTTAATTAAAAATTTTGTTTCTTTAAATTTTAACCAATATTATTTTCTACCTAAAATAACTAGAAATAAAATAAAATTTTAATATGTATCTTTTTCTTCACAGGATTCATTTGTTAAGATATTAAGGCTCTCCAACATATTTTAAATGCCACTTTTCTATCAAAACAAGAATCAGAAAAATTATGTGGCTTCTGATGTTCAGCATCAAAAATCTCATTAGTTATGGGCTGTATTTTATTATTGTGGGTTAGTATCCTCAAATTCCCCCATCGTCTATGGATGATTTGTTGTTTTTGCTTCATGCCCTCAATTGCATGAATTATGCAATGCCTTTGGCTGCTGAATGATTCTTTTCATATTCAAACCAAACAGTGCAGATATGTTAATCTCCTAGAGGAGCACTATTTTGCCCAGTTTCTACCAGTTTAGAATGTTGGCAACCAAGATTCACATACATTTATTTGAATACCAGGTTCAGATCCTTGCATTAGGTGAGAACCAGACAAAAATAGGTATAATTGTTCTCAATGCATTTGGGCTGTTTCAGTCAAAGACTAGATCAGGGCTTTCCAAAGTTTTCCCGCGGCGACACACCAACCGCCATTGGTGTGTCGCCGCGGGAAAACCCAGAAGTGCCGCCATTGCGGCAGTGCGCAAAAACCCGGAAGCGCTGCTGCCGCTTTCAGGTTTTTGCACGCCGACGTTGGTGTGTCGCCGCGGGAAAACCTGGAAGTGCTGATGATGATCAGCGCTTCCGGATTGTGTGGCGACACACCAGACTGTGTGTGGCGACACACTTTTGTGTCGCCACACACAGTTTGGAAAGCTCTGGACTAGATTATGCTTGGATTATGCTGCTAGGTTGCATAAAGTCTCTGTGTCATTGTTCTCAACCTGGCACCTTCCAGTTTTTACCTTTTGGCTTTTGTAGCCAACAGAATCACAGTTGCGCTAGCTAAAAACTATGAATGTTGAAACAATACATTTGGAGGGAACCCAGTTGGGAAAGGCTGCTATAGAATGGAAATTGTGTTCATGGTTGTCAAGGCCAGGATCACAGAACTGTGTCCAAGTGCTGTGTCCTATGGTTCAGATTTACCTGGTCTAAACCACACTTAGTGACTTCTGTAGGGGACTGCAAATTCCATATTACTCTGAATTATCTGTACTTCTCCTTTCCTAAAGTAAAGGTAAAGGTTCCCCCCGCACATTTGTGCAGTCGTGTCCGACTCTAGGGGCCGGTGCTCATCTCCGTTTGTTAGCCGAAGAGCCAGCGTTGTCCGAAGACGCTTCCACGGTCATGTGGCCGGCATGACGCATGCAGAACGCTGTTACCATCCCACCGAAGTGGTACCTATTAATCTACTTGCATTTGCATGCTTTCGAATTGCTAGGTTGGCAAGAACTGGGGCGAGTGTGGGAGCTCACTCCGTCACGCGGGGCTAGGGATTCGAACCTCCAAACTTGCAATCTTCCGATCAACAAGCCTGGCGTCTTAACCGCTGAGCCACCACGCCCCTTTCTCCTTTCCTAACTGCTACCTAAATGAATGGCTTCAGTTAGGGAAGCTGTTTAAAATCCATGGTAAGTTTCCTGGGATGCAGGAATTCCCTTTATTTGCTGTCCAAGTGCATTCCCACACAACATCCGTGAGTGTGAACATGAACTTCTAAACCATGGGTGTCCAACCTTTTGGCTTCCCTGGGCCACACTGAGTGAAGAGGAATTGTCTTGGGCCACACATAAAATATATAATATAGTTAATGTATATAAGTAATAAAACTTCATTTTTTTTTTATATTTTTATTATAAAATTTTTAAAAAGAGGGCAACATAAAACTAGTGGGATATTTGACCTTGTTTTTGTGAAACTAATGCATCAATGTCTGGTTCAATGAAAGTGGTTGCAATTCTCAGTGAGTTCTCAAGGTGCTCGTCAGCTTTTACCTGGGAGAACCATCACCCATTGGCGACTGCTGCTAACGGCGCGTTTTTCTGCTGGAGCCGCTGGCGGCCTCCCCTTCCCGCTCAGCATCTCGGCTCTGCTCCAAGCGGCAGCCTCCGCCAATCTTCGCCTACTAACTACAGACGCATTAATGGTAGAGCGGCGGAGTCAAGTTGCAAAACTGACTTCGGCGGCTGCTTGCAAACCGGCAGAAGGCTGCTGCCTGCCTGCATGGGAAGCCGAGAGGAGAAGTGGATGCTCTACGCAGGCAATGTAACTACCCTGAGCTTTGTTACTGTCTCAAATGTACCGGGATTGTCTATTTTTGGTGTGAGCCTGGCTGCTAAACAGAAGAGAGAACGGCAACCAAAAAATCACAAAATAATGTTAAAAGTTTATGATTTTGGGGGGCTGCATTACTAGCTGTTCAGGGCCGCAGGCTGGACACGCCTGTTCTAAACAGTCCACTTAAGGCTTCCTCTATTCAAACATCTACATTCAACATCCAGAGGAATGCAGGAGATTGCGTAATGTGAAGCTGGGGTCCCTATTGGGCTGAAAACCCCTTTATGAGGGAAACACGTAAGGCAGTGAACCGGTTGTCATTGAGGGTGTTTTAAAGAAATGTGACCAGTCCTGGGACATTATTCACATACGACTCATGTGGCCATCACAAACTGACATCATCTTTAACCCTGCACGCCATATCCCGTGAAATCTCATTTGCTGGAACTTCATCTTAAGGACTGTACCAGATTTAGAAATATTCTTGTAGAATTAAAAAGGAGTACAGTAGACATTTTCTTATTGTGATTATGACTCCAGATACATGATTTAAACTGAATTTTGTTGAACTAGATCACATTTGAAATAAAATACTGTTATATGGCCCTGCCCTACTTCCTTATATGGTTGCTGGGAAGACAGAGAACAGGTGACCTAGTGTTAGTTTTCTCACCAGTATCCAAGGAGCATAAAAGTGGAGACAATCAGCACATTTAGAGTCCACTGGAGCTGGGCAGCCAATAAATTTAAATATAAATAAATAACTTTACGTACTTGGGTCAGATGTTCAAGCTACAGCTCAGACCTCTGGTTGTCAGTTCCCCCAATTCCTCCTTCCCTTTTCCTGTTCCTAAACGTGACTGCACATACCTTCTACTACATCTCACCTGCTCTCCTTAGCTGGGTAGAAAGCACGTCTATTCTCTTACTACTCTATTATAAATCGTCTACAGGCTGCTCCAACTATCAGGTCCCATTAGGGGCCTTGGAACACAGGATAACTCTACAAACTGCACTTAATGGGACCAAATTTGGCGTGGACAAAGAAGTCAGCAGAAGGAAGAGCAAGTTTAAAAACTGGCTGTATCTGGCTGGGAGCTACAGAGAAAAAAATCCAGAAAAATTTCCCCCAGCACATCCCTGCAAGATAGTTGGGCAGTGGCTAGGAATGTTGCCAATGCCTCCATTTCAAGCTCTCTTTCTTCCTGGTCATAGAGTCGTTGCTATACGAGATGGGCGGTGAAGAAATATGATAAATAAATAAAAATAAATAAATAAAATCCATAGAAGAACTATTATAGAGTAGTTGGAAAGAATTCAGAAGCCACGTTCTCGTGCTTTCCCTACCTTGTTTTAGTCATACCACTTGAACTTCTCAAAGCAACAGTAACAATACTCTTTGGAGAAGCCAATTTTTTTTCCATAACACCTGCCACGCCTCTTTCGGAACCCCTTTTGAAACCTTGTTTCTTCCATGGATTTATTCATTTAATCAGAAATCTAATTGCTTACATGAAACTTTATTTATTTATTTATTTATTTATTTATTTATTTATTTGTCATATTTATTTACCGCCTATCTCATGTACGACTCTGGGCAGTTTACAGACAATAAAATAGCATCACTAAAATAATATAGAATAAATATGAGTATAGATCTATATAAATATAATACAGAATATAAAATTTAAAATTGAAGTACACAGTATGCAATTTCCCCTCCTTACATAGCCCTTTCTCACTTTCTATCCAACCTAATTTATAATATCCTCTGGGACAAAAATTGGCTGGCTCTCCACACACCCCTCCAAAACTTAATTTTGTCTTCCTGGCAATATGATGTAGAGCATCACAACAACAGTTCTAAATCAAAGAATTTATTCAGGCAGAAAAGGGTTTTTATTAATGTTTTAAGATGACAGTGTAGGAAAAGAATTTTCCTCCAAAAGCTGATTCACAACACTTTTAATTATGACTATAAATGTAAAGGTCCCCCCCACACATTTGTGCAGTCGTGTCCAACTCTAGGGGCCGGTGATCATCTCCGTTTGTTAGCCGAACAGCCAGCATTGTCCGAAGACGCTTCCACGGTCATGTGGCCAGCATGACGCACACGGAACGCTGTTACCATCCCACCGAAGTGGTACCTATTAATCTACTTGCATTTGCATGCTTTTGAATTGCTAGGTTGGCAAGAGCTGGGGCTAGTGCGGGAGCTCTCTCCGTCACGCAGGGCTAGGGATTCGAACCTCCGAACTTGCGCTCTTCCGATCAACAAGCCTGGCGTCTTACCCGCTGAGGCACCACGCCCTTATGGTGACCTTATGACTATATGCGCCAGCAATCTTTATTTAGCCTATGTCAACTCCTCCCATAAAAACTTAAGACCCTTAAGAATGAAGACTTATTTCTCATCTCTTCCATACATTCTGGGATTCTATATCTCACCCGAGGGTAGTCAGAGCTTAAGGCATAGCTTTACAAACTGTGTGTCGTGACACTTTAGTGTGTCGCAACACAGAGTTTGGTGTGTCACAACACAACCTGGAAGCGGCGGCGCGGGGGTGGTGGTGTGCACAGCGGCGGCGGCAGTGACGATGGCAGCGGCGCGCCATCAGCGCTTCTGCGTTTTAGAGGAGGCCGCTGCCGCTGTGCACACCACCGCCACCGTGCTGCTGCCACCACCGCCGTTGGTATGTCGCCAACGGCGGCAGTTTGGGAAGCACTGGCTTAAGGAGTAGACCATGTGCCTTGCCTCTGTAGCATTTCTCTCTTAAGTAGCCAAGGACTTCCAGAACAGCCATGGGCTGCTCAGAGGATTGTTTCACAGATTTAAGAATGCAAATGATGCCAGATTTAACAATGGCAAGGACTTTATTCCAAGTCTAATTCCAGCTCTAGTGCTGGCATTGATTTCTTAAGGAACTGAACAGTTCTTTCCTTCTCTCGTATCCCAGGCAGATCACTCAGGAGCAAATATTCCAGGTTGCTGTTAGAAATCAAATAACAGGAGAAGGAAGATTATTGTTAGCAAAATAGTTGCCAAGTGACACAGAAAGAAAAAGGTAGCCCATTTAACAATATTCATGTGTTAACAATATCTAATTTTAACTACAGGATAAATGCTCTGTCTGCCCTCCCCAAAAAATCTTACAAACATTTATACATTTTAAGCCCATGTTTATGCTATCAAATATGCTGTTATATATCCAGCAAGGAGACTAGTATATTAACTGAATCAATTAACATAAGCTTTCTAGCATACACAAAGGCAAACTCGCATGTGGCCCAATCAGAGTTCTAGACAGATAACTGCTTTATAAAATGTAGAGTTCTTTTAACTGGCTTGCATACCTGAGCTTATGCAATGCAATGATGCCTTTGTCTGTGACATTCCCACAAGAAATGAGAAACAAACGCAGCAGGCTGTTCTGCAGGCTTGGAGTCTCGCTAATCCGCTGTAAGCACTCATCCTCAATATATATGCACTTGCACAATTTTATTTCCTCAAGATGCTTCAGACCATCTGAAATAGCATAACGTCTCTTGCTAAGGAAAGAGCTTGTTACAAAACGCTTACGTGAAGGACTACTTAGGTTCTTATCCACATACTGACTGGACTCACATCCTTTTAAGTCATAACGTGGTTTGCTTAGTTTTAGTTCGGTTTCGTGAACCCAGCTAGTAAGAGTTTAAAAGCTATGGCTTATAGCTTAATGTATTGTGAAAATCCATTCCACCATAGTTTATTCAATAAACCATGATTCAACAAATAACAACTTAGCATGTTTGTGAACCCAGCCAGTGAGCAATAGCGAAGTTTCATTAAGTACAGTGCCTTTCGACTGGCATTAGATAAAATCAAACCATTCTGATTTTGGTAAAGCAATCCAGAGAGGTCAGATAATTCATGATTATGATATTGATTATAAGGAGCGTAATTGAATATGCAAAGTTCCCTTCCCTTACACTTTATTCTCCCAACTGAAGCTAGGAGAAAACAGTCTAACTTCTTATAGCTAATTTTTTAAAAGGTTTTTTAGGAACTTCTGGTGAAAGTGATACTCTTCTTTAAAGGAAGGACTGTAACTCTGAGATGGGGCACACACGTTGCCAGAAGGTCCTGGATCCATTTCTAGCATCTCCAGGCAGGGCATCTGCCTATATACAGTAGATGCTCAGGTTATTGCCAGTCAGTGACCTAGCTGGACCAGTATTATGACAAAACCCTAACTAACCAGGATTTTTGACATGGTGTAAGTCCAGTTTCCTAGTTTGCACAGAACTCTAAATCAAAATGGATAGCAGCCTGCATCCTGCAATGCTCCAAACAAAATCACATTGTGCTTAGTGTTGCATGTAAGCCAGCTTCCTATATTCCTAAACACATCTTCCCTAACCTGGCGAAGAACAAACCGTGCTTTGCTTGTGCTGGCTGAGCATTATGAGAATTGAAATCCAACCCATTTGGAGGGCAGCAGATTGGAGAAGGATGCCTATTGTCTCAAAATATATTGAGATTATATCCTTTATCTTGAATGTTGGTAAAATCCAGTTATATGGATCTACTCTTTTGGTAATCCTGTGAAAGACTGACATGAAATAGGTAAAGGAAATTGTGTTGTAGGGGAAAGGGGGGGTTGTCTTCCTGATTACACTTAGATACTATCAAGGTAATAAAAGCTGCAAATGAAATGTCTGCCATGCACTATGAACAAAGTGAACTGCCCTTGGGGAGACTTTACCACATACAAAAGCAATACACCAAGTAGGCTCTAGTTTCTATGATATCCTCTGCACAATCCTTTAAAAAGGCAAGCTTCTTGTATCAGAGCAACACAAAGGGAATGGACTAGCAAGGAAGCAACAAACTTTATCAAGCAATTTGTCTGGGAACATTTACAGACTAAATTAGTTATGTTAGGCTCAGCAACATACCCAAATAATGAAATCCTTTGTTCATGATGCAAGATTCTGTGGCATTAATTGCTTGGATCTTATATTTCTCAAACGGCCCCATAGGGAGCGCATTGTAATCTTGTTGCCATCTATCATGGCCATGGTAGCGCACCAACGCACCACACCGAAGGAGCCACTCTGAAGCTGCTCTGTCTGGACCAACAGCCTGGATCCGTTCATGGTCGACCCTGGCAAGGAGGAGGCACAATGAGTTCTTTCCACTACATGCAGCATCCTCAAATCAACATAAACAGCGGAAAGGGCCATAGATTAAACAGTGTTTCTCAACCTTGGCAACTTTAAGATGTGTGGACTTCAACTCCCAGAATTCCCCAGCCAGAAACACTGGATTAAATGGTCATTAAATATTTATCTGAATTTAATGGGCAGGCTTGAAAAAATGCAAATGAAATTCCTGGGGATATGTGACAATTATGGGATCATAGCAGGCGAAGAATTTAATTCTATTTTTTTACCTGCTGTAATCCTGAAGAAAATATATCCTTTGTATAATTAAAATCTTGCATCTGTTAATGTCCCTTGTCCCTTAATGCTAGAGCATTCAGATTAAATCCACTGGGCCTAAATAAGACAAAGTAGATTTCTTCCAATTCTGTTGATGCAAATTATAGTGCAATTCTTCTAGAGGGCTTTTTTTAACTAGTTAGACCAAGTCACTGGAATATTTTATTTACTGCATTTATATCCCACCACGATCATAAAAAAAACTCTCAGCTCAAGTTCACAACAGCTAGCAAAACAATACATAATAAAAAATACAAAAACTTACAACTTGAAACAGCATCTGCTGTCAATCCCCCCCCAACCCTATGGAAAAGTTCCATTTTCAGCTGCTTCTGGAAGGTCACTAAAGTTGGGGCCAATCAAATTTCCTACAGAAAGCTGTTCCAGAGGGCTGGCCCAATTAGATAAAAACACCTCCAAGGCTTTGGCCTCCCTGATCTCCCAAACTGGGGGACAACCAGCTGCTTTTCCTGGCATGACTTCAGAAATTAGCTGTGTTAGTTGATCTAATGGTCGGGCCAGCCTTACCATTTGCACATCTCTATAGCTGTGGAAGAAAGCTGCTTAAAAATAAACGTGGTGTATTATTCACTATGTAAATCACTGTGGAGGTCACAGTGGAAAATAGCCTTGGGGGAAGAAGGTCAAAGTTTTCCTATTAAAAAACTACTCCTCCTCCTCCTAGCACAAAGGAAGTAGAGAAAAATGCTGCAGAATAAATTATATGTAACTTATAAATCACTTCCACCAGTAAGTGTGGGATTGATTAACACAAGAACTAAGACATTTCTTGTTTTAGTTTTTGGCTTAGTTTGCTATATGAATCCAGCTCTTGTGATTTAAAAACCTTTGTTTGTGGATTAATATGTTGTAAGAACCAAGTTAATTGTGGCTAGTTCAATTGTGGCTAATTACCAGATTAATTAGCTGTCTTGAGTGCCCTTTGGTGAAAAGGTAGTATACTGTATTAAATAAGAATGAAGAATAACACAGACAGAACAGATATATCTTGGAAGTGCATGGAAACAGTTTACAAAGAAATACAGGTTTATCCACTCATTTAAGGTGGATTGATATATCTATATACACATTGTTTAAGCAACCTTAAACCATTATTTGTTTATAGTTTATTGAATAAACCACAACTGGATAGTGGTTTATTCAATAAACCATAAAAATAAGCTACTGTTTGCAAAACACAGTACCCGAGTTCATAAAACACACTAGACGACAGACAAGCAATCACATGTTGTATGAAGTCAGCCTTCTTCTTGTGTACAAACTATGCTCCGATTAGAGCACACCATCTGGGCCCCCACCTCGGCTGTGAACGTCTTGGTTTAATCTTAAACTACAACCTCAACCAAGGTCAAGAGGATAAGCAATGTGGGTCCTCTGGCTGCCAGTGTGCCCTCAGACCCCTCTCTTCTAGCCTAAGAGTCCCTGCCCCCCACTTGACTTGTAAAACAAAGCACCAGCCTTTAGCATTGTACTTATTTCCATCAATATCTTTGGGCTCCATTAAGCTCCCAGAGGCATCAAGGGAAGTACCTAGAGGAGCTACCATAGTAGCCATTTTGTGAATGCACTCACCAAATGTGCCCTAAACCAAAAGGGTTGCCTACTTCTACTGTAATCAAACAGGAGAACTTATTTATTTCTACACTACCTCTCTGTTTGTGTAAACACTCAAGGTGGTTTACAGTTGTTAAAAACACCAACAATATAATCTATGCAGTTAAAAGCAAAAATTAAAAATGGCTTTCATCTTGGCCATTCCATCTTCTAAAGAGCCTCTATATGACATCCCAATATTGTTCAACTCAGTTCACATTAAAGAAGCAAAAGAGACATTTCACCCCCCAAGAGTTCATACATAAACACTACTAGAAGATTGTAACTTCAAGTTCGGTGGGCTAAGATCTGTATGTTCAGAGCAACGAGCCTCTGAGATTTCAAGTCAGAAATCAAAGACTAGCTGAACATTCACTCAACCAAAAAATTCCTTGTCACAGAAAATTATGCTAGGACTCCTCTTTTGAGATACCAATTCTCACTCACTGGGAAGCACTGAATATCTACCTGCAGTTTTAAGGGTACAGTCACTCTATCATTTGTTTTCCCTAAGCATGCTGATCAGTAGGGCTCTGCACCTTCAAAAATTTAAAAAGTCAGGCTCCTTTACTGTATAGCAAAGAGTTGTGCTTGCATGAAGTCCAAAGCACTTATTCTGAATCATGAAGAATGCACAGGCCCCCAACTAATTTCAATGTATGAAAACCATCAAAGATCACAGCCTGCTGCATAGGAGGTAGGACTGCCAAGTACATATTTTATTTAATTAATTAATTTTTATCCCACCTTTATTATTTTTATAAATAACTCAAGGTGGCTAACATATCTAATACTCCTTCCTCCTCCTATTTTCCCTACAACAACCACCCTGTGAGGTGAGTTGGGCTGAAAGAGTGACTGGCCCAAGGTCACCCAGCTGGCTTTCATGCCTAAGGCGGGACTAGAACTCTCAGTCTCCTGGTTTGCCATTAGTTCCTTCCTAGGCCTGAGAGACAGGGATTGGCCCAAGGTCACCCAGCCGGCTTTCATGCCTAAGGCGGGACTAGAACTCTCCGTCTCCTGGTTTGCCATTGGCTCCTTCCTGGAGCTGAGAGGCAGGGACTGGCCCAAGGTCACCCAGCCGGCTTTCATGCCTAAGGCGGGACTAGAACTCACCATCTCCTGGTTTCTAGCCCGTTCCTTAACCACTAGACATATGAGCTTAAATCTCACATTTTGCTGCCTGAGATATACAAGCATCTCTTTCCCTTCCACAAAGATAATCCACTTGGGTTGAGAGCTGGAATTATCTATCTATAATCTATAAACTATCAATCATACTTTTGTGAAAGAGCTAGGAAAATTCAAACCCGTTCACTCGAGTACTACAATTCTCAAGGCTGATGAGAAGGCAGTCATGATATCAAACCCATTTGCTACTAGTTTCAGCTGGCATTGTACAAGCAATTTATTAGTGTCCTTTATGGAAACAACTTCATTTTTCTTGCCTGTGCTCTTACTGATTGAACACTGCATTTAACCATCCCCATAAATGCCTCGGCAGACCACCAGGGGGCAGTTTCCTTAACAATCTTGTTTGGCGTATCAGCATGTCCGTCAACATCATCAACTTCTGAAAGAGATCACAGTAATGACAGCTCAGTGGATTTCCATAAATCAAGCACATCATTGCTCATGTGTTTTCTAAAGTTAAAAACAGGCTATGCATTAACAAAGTCTATCCTTAGGCTGCCAATATTAGCATGTGACTAAAAGGGACTCGGGGGGCGTGGTGGCTCAGCGGGTAAGATGCCAGGCTTGTCAATCGGAAGGTCGCAAGTTCGGAGGTCGCAAGTTCGGAGGTTCAAATCCCTAGTTCCACATGACGGAGTGAGCTCCCGCACTCGCCCCAGCTCTTGCCAACCTAGCAATTTGAAAGCATGCAAATGCAAGTAGATGAATAGGTACCACTTCGGTGGGAAGGTAACAGCGTTCCGCATGCATCATGCCGGCCACATGACTGCGGAAGCGTCTTTGGACAACGCTGGCTCTTCGGCTAACAAACGGAGATGAGCACCGGCCCCTAGAGTCGGACACGACTGCACAAATGTGCGGGGGGAACCTTTACCTTAAAAGGGACTCACTTAACCTAGGAGTAAGAACTACTGAACTCACTACAACTTACAGTACTTTTGAATGGACATGTTCAAGAGCACACTGTTCATCTTCAGTCCAAAACACTTATATGGGAAAAAGGCCCATTGAGGCTATCAACCACAACAGGGAAGCAACCATGAACAAGTTATTTCCATAAAAAATAGAATGTTGGCCATTTCTGTTTTTCTCCTATGACGCTAATGCAAGAGGGAACATGGTGGACAATATGATCCAAATTTAATTTCCATCTGGGGGGATCTTGGGCCAGACTGTTAAACTGCAATTCCCATTCATCTGCCCTGTATCTCTAGGCAAGGGGTGGAACCTATTTTGGTCCAAAGGTCAAACTGGCTCAAAATACATAAAGAGGGGCTATGCATAGTAGGCAGGCCCACTCCCCTGTGAACAGTATCCCCTGACCCACGATGACGAACCATACATGGGTGGATTTGCACCAAAAAAAGCACATTATGGCTCAGTGCATCAACTTATCTATTCATTAACTCTGCATGATCCCGACAACGTTGCTGCGAATTAGGACAGTTCTCTCCATACTTCAAGCGAGGACAGGCACAGGCTGAGGAACAATGGCTGATGTAAAGCCTCGGACGTTTGGGGCTAGAGGGAAAAGTCTGAGCCAATCCTTTCCACATCTCTCCTTCGCCCCACAACTCCACCCTGTAGGTGAGGCCTTCAGGCCTGCCCAGCAACTTAGCACGATGGAAGAGTCTCCCCAGTCCAGCTCCGAAGGCAACCGCTGCGAGGACTGATCCCCCCTGGGATTAGCTCCGCCGGCCATGGGAGCGCGAGGAGGGCTGCTGCAAAGAGGGTCGAGGGACGTTACAACCCCATCCCTCAGGGGGACGACAACGCCGCCGGTGGGAAGGCTGCCTCGAGCGGAGGCGCTTCTCCAAGGCCTTCCCTCCCTGCAGGGGGAAGCCCAGCGGGCCCAGCTGCCTCCCTTCCCGACGGGCCGGAATGGCGGGACAGCGGGGAAAAACGTACCCCGGACGGCAGGTCCGAGGCGGGATGGCGCGGTGCCTTTGGCGTCCCACCCCCGCCTCAGTGGGGCTCCTCCGAGTCGTAGTGGGCCCGACCCTGCGGCAGCCTCCGATCTGCCTCCTCCCGCTGGGCCTGCAGCGGGCGGAGAAAGAGGAGGAGTTGGGCTGACTGGCTCGCTTACCCGCCCGCCAGCCAGAGCTCGCTATGGTCCCGGCGTGGCTTCGGGCCGTCGGCGGGGCCTGGCGCCCTTGCTGGGCCGGGGGTCGAGCGATGCCCTCGCGGCCTCTCAGCGCCGACAACGACCGACAGAGGAGGTGAGGCGTCCTTTCGCGAGCTCCGCGGAGGACAGCTCTTGGCGTCGGTCATGGCCCGGCGAGCCCCGTGAGGAACGGCACCCCTGCCCCAGGGCAGCCTGGAGCGCCGAGCGGGGGCTCTGTCGGGATAACTTTAGCAGCTGCCTGCTAGGTAGACATTCAACGGGGAGAGTTGCCCTTTGCGGGGGAAGTCCTTAAAGGGCCGGGGGAAAAGAAGCAGCACGAGTTGAACTTCTGCCTCGGCCATGATTATTTCCCTGCCCATTTGAATCTGAGATGCGTCTTTACACCAGCTTTTATGCCCTTCTTTGTTTTCATGCCAGGAACTTACTACTATACAGTACAGTATTACTAAATAGAAATATAACAATTCAGAAATTGGCTGGGTTTACAGATTACACTTAATGAGCTTTGTCTGGTTGACATGTCCCATCAGTGTAGTATGTTGGATGAATCCTGCTATTACAGTTTAAGCCACAGTTTTTGGTTTAGCTTGTATGAACCCAGTCAGTTGTGACTTATGCAGAAGACCATGATTATTCAATATGTGGCTTAGTACAATATGGACAATCATTGTCTAATAGTTGTAAACTATTATAGTTTATACTAAATTATAGTTTATAATAAAAAAAGCTTTAATCTTGAAAATATTTTTTTTCCAAATCTGGAGCACATGCCTTGCAAACAATCTTTTCAAACCTATCTTTTGACAGTACCTTTGATGTTGTTGTTATTGGTGGTGGAATTGTGGGTCTGGCATCGGCCAGGGAGCTTAGCCTGCGGCATCCGTCCCTTGTTTTTGCAGTACTCGAAAAGGAAAAGGAGTTAGGTATGATATCTGAATTTGCAAAATTGTTGACAGACTCCTGTATTATTTTCACTCATCATATGTTTAACTTCTAGGAACAGTATTCCCAGATATTAAATAGTATACAGGTAGTCCTCGTTTAGCGACTGCCTTGTTTAGCTACCATTTGCAGTTACGAAGGTAAAGAAAAAGTAACTTTGTGACCAACCCTCACATTTACAACCTTCACAGGTCTGTAAAGCAAAGGAAAACTGAAGTAAGATCATAAGCACAGTCGTGGTTTCACTTGGCGACCGCTTTGCTTAACAACTGAGTTGCCGGTCCCAATTGTGGTTGTTAAAAGAGGACTACCTGTAGTTCAATTAGACACAATCCGTTAAAAACCTCTTTGATGGGCCAATTTTACATACTTATGCGTCGTAAGACAACTTTAAAATTCCTAGTGACTTACGCTGTAATTTCTTGTGGCCACTGAATGGAAAATTGATGAATTACTTCTAGGATATGGATTTGTTGCCTACATGGAGTGATGTGATTCCTATGGCTTTCTGACAAATAGAAGCCCATCATATCTATACATTTCCCCTGTATATTGTACATAAAGTCAAGATAGTTTTGTATAAGACATCCATGGCGATCTCAGACAAAAATCAGGAGCAGGCCATGGGAACAAATGTGCATTTTCTGTTTGCTTGGTGTTTTAGTTGAAGCCTCTTAAATCTTACTGCTTAACATACATGTTTATACAGTTTTCCTATCATCCATGCTATGTGGCCATTTTTAGGCTTATTTCTATTTTACCTTGCTGTCTTTTGCTGAACTAATAATGAAACTATGTAAAATAATAATTCTATAATATTTTGACTAACAAAACATGATACATATTGGAAGATCAATCAGATGATAGGTGTAACTTTCTATTTAGCTCTCCATCAAAGTGGGCATAACAGTGGTGTTATTCACAGCGGAATCTACTATAAACCTGGATCCCTAAAAGCAAAGTTGTGTGTAGAAGGAGCTGTTCTCTGCTATGAATACTGTGACCAAAAAGGAATCCCATATAAACAATGTGGCAAGGTAGGGTAAGTGCTGAAATTTTTGCTGTTAATCTTAAACAACTCCTAATACAATTGATTAGGTTATTTAAAGTTTTGTTGGCAATAGCTACAGTGGGGTCTTCCAAATGATTCTAAAGAGAAGCAGACTCAATTATACTACAGATCTAATGCACTTGATATGTGATTATTGTTGTTATTATCCAATCAGAGAATTGGGCCCCAGCAACACGTTAGATACCCAGCAGCCTGGGATTTTTTTTCTATCCGTGTACTCATATTCTCATTTTCCTCTCAATTCTTATTTGTTCATTACTGTTTCATAATCACTGAACCAACTTTCAGTCATTACGTAATCTGCAGCCTTAAGAGTTACACAGAATGAAATGTTACTGGTTAATTAGTCTTTTCCATCATTGTTAATACAGTAACATCAGAAACCAGTATAAAGCTTGTTTGTGTGTACTCACTTCTTATGAGTATGATTGCACTAGCTCCATTTCTCTTGATCCATTGCTTTATTGCTATTTTATATTTGCAATTGCAATATGTATGAGCACAAATCAGCATATCTATTTTATTTTATTTTTTATCCCTTTATTATTTTTTATAAATAACTCAAGGCGGCAAACATACCTAAAACTCCTTCCTCCTACTATTTTCCCCACAACAACAACCCTGTGAGGTGGGTTGGGCTGAGAGAGAGTGACTGGCCCAAGGTCACCCAGCTGGCTTTCATGCCTAAGGCGGGACTAGAACTCTCAGTCTCCTGGTTTGCCATTGGCTCCTTCCTAGGGCTGAGAGAAAGTGACTGGCCCAAGGTCACCCAGCTGGCTTTCATGCCTAAGGCGGGACTAGAACTCACAGACTCCTGGTTTCTAGCCTGGAGCCTTAACTACTAGACCAAACTGGTTACAATTAGATCTTGTGGTCAGGGATTTAGGTGTTGTTTAAATTGGCAGGAAGAAGGTAATTTTACTCACAGGAAGGCATTCAAGATTTTACCTTAAGCAGTTGGCTGGAATAGTACAACATTCTTGAGATGTATGCCCCAAAATACTAGACACTAGGCTTTAAGAAATTTCAACCATATCATACCAGGTTGTTTGCATTAGTTTCATACCCTAAGCTATTGCTAAATTCTTCCAACTGTCCCCCAAAATAAAGATTAAATTGAATGCCTCTTATTTTTTGTGTGTGTGCGCGCATTTGGGTCAGGCTTTGACTCCTGGCAAGTCCCTGCAGTTTTCTTGGCAAGGTTTTTTTTCCAGAAGTGGTTTGCCATTGCCTCCTTCCCAGGGCTGAGAGAGTGATGGGCCCAAGGTCACCCAGCCAGCTTTGTGCCTAAGGCGGGACTAGAACTCTCGGTCTCCCGGTTTCTAGCCACCAAATGGCTCTCCATTTCACATGTGCTATCTTTCTTGGTGACTTAAATAAGTCATTAAATAAATGTAACCTCTCACTCAAGCATAGATCCTGATGATTACACTGATCTATCCAGGTAATTCTCTTGGCAACAGTGTAGAAGGGTTTTGCCATTGACTTCTTTTGAGATGTTTTTTTTCAACTTCACCACATAACCTGCAGATTCCTCAAATTCCATGGTGAGCTCTGATCCAAATACAGTACTAACCAAGCCTGACCTTGCCTAGCTTTGAAGCCCAGACAAGTAGATCCTGCCACCTGCTGAGTCAGTGATTGTATTTAGTGGAGGCCTGATGGCTATTCTGTTTTCTCTAAGTGTTTGGAGTTGATATTGAAGAAACACCTGGTATAGTGCAACTCTTTTTCAAGATAAGGGAGAATCAACCTGATACTTATATCACCCAGAGGAGGAGCAGGCATATAGTACCTGTAGCAAATTCAGCTCTTACTGACAGTTACTTTGAACAGCAAGAGACTCTGGCTTCTTCTATTGTTCTCTGATTCAAAGAAATCAGAATCAGCAGTTGTTATCAAGAAAGAATATCAGCCAGGAAAGATCAGCTGAAACCATATTAGATATATATTATTTTGGCCCACTACTTTATTTGATCTGAATAACTGATTTCCCTCCACTCCTTTTCCTTGTGGGCCTTTATTTTTGTGTTTATTTATTTAATTTTTATCCCACCTTTATTATTTTTCTAAATAACTCAAGGTGGTGAACATACCTAATACTCCTTCCTCCTCCTATCTTCCCCACAACAACAACCCTGTGAGGTGAGTTGGGCTAAGAGAGAGTGACTGGCCCAAGGTCACCCAGCCAGCTTCCATGCCTAAGGCGGGACTAGAACTCTCAGTCTCCTGGTTTGCCATTGGCTCCTTCCTAGGGCTGAGAGACAGGGACTGGCCCAAGGCCACCCAGCCGGTTTTCATGCCTAAGGCAGGACTAGAACTCTCAGTCTCCCAGTTTCTAGCCCAGCACCTTAACCACTACACCAAACTGGCTCTCTTATTTCATAGCTTGGCACAAGGCATGTCTTTCATTTAATTCCTATGAGCCATTTTGGGAGAAAGTGATTGTCTGAAAAGTAGAATAAAAATATAGTAAATGAGCTTAGCAAATTTATAACACCCATACACTCCTAATTTATTTAAAAAAAATAACATCAGCTACAAATGTTAATTTCTGAAAAACCTACAGTACTCTTTCAGTTACAGCATGTCCTGCTGAAATACCAGGGCCTCCAGCTAAGTAAAATCTTGAAGCAGAATTAATTTATATTGCCATTTTAATTAAATTCTAATTAAATCAAATATTAATTCTGTTTCACACTTCAGAATGTGGTTGTTTCATGTTGCTCCTCCATGGTATTTTTTTATTCTGCGGTTGCTCTAGTTTCTTATTTCCTCTGCAGCTGATTGTTGCAGTTGAACATGAAGAAATTCCAAGACTCAAGGCACTTTATGAAAGGGGGATACAGAATAACGTACGGGGGCTGAAACTAATTACTTCCAAAGAAATACAAGCCAAGGAACCCTACTGTCGGGTAAGCTCCTTTCTTGCTCTGCAGTATCTAATCTTTTCCATACAAATAACCTGTTAAATGTGGGGTGGTACTGAACAAAGTCCAAAGTCACTATCCCCATGCAGTTTAACAATATTAGTACATAAAATTCAAATATATATAGAAAATTAAATACAGGATTTCCATGCTCCAGTACATGAATTTCTGTGCAGGTATATGCTTTCTTTGTATATGGTGCAACTTCGTCTCCTTTTCTATTGAGTCTTTCTTTTTAGAATGTTGTCTCAGAAGACTAGAGCTTATTCAGATAATGAGTCATTCCATCAAATTGCAGTGATGCTTAAGACATCATATTTGTCCTCCTATGTTATGATTTCAACTTCTATTTATTGCTAATGCTCTGGAGATTGGTGTAGAAATATCTGAGATTGTAAGTGGTATCTGCTATAAGCTTCATTGTTACTGTATATTTTTCCTTTCAATTTCTAAGTCCCTCCTCATTCTTCTCCCTTTGACTCCTGCATTGTTGACCCCCGTCCTTGGTAGTATATTTGGTTCTGGGCTTTTGCTACCCTTCTTCTTTTGCTGTAGTTTAATGTCCTTCTGATGAGATGATGAGATGTTTCCTGAACACATCCTTCCCAATCTGTATGAGATGCTACCTATCTTTTGCGAAGAGTCCTTTATGTAGATAACACAGTTCATGATTGAGGAACCCAAATCTTTATTTGTGGCATCATCTACATAACCATTTGCTGACTTCCAGGATCCTGTTTGCTCTTCATGGAAGAACTGACAACTACACTACTTGCATTCCCCATTCTTTCATCTTCCTGCCCAAGGCCTCATAGTCTCTGGAGAAATCTTCGAGGCCTTTTCTGGCATTTTTGTTCATCCTCAGCTGAATAGATGGCACAACTATTATTAGTGGGCTTGAAGAGTCTTGAAAGCCTATCATATTCTGAAAATGGACACCTGGAAGACAATACACCTTCTGTGACATCATATCAAATCTGCATGTTCTAGCCTCAGTTTTCTCATTGGGGAATTACACATTACCAGAATGCGCCTCTTCTTCCTCAAAGTGGTTCCTGGGTTCTCTGACCTATCGGGGCCTGAGTGTCTCCCACCCTGTTCCATGAAGCTGAGGTTGGCAAGGTGGAGGCTATGCACTGGCTTCTAGAGCAAGTTGCTGAGCTACCAGTGGCACTTAACTTCTGATCCTCTTGCTTCTCTGGGTCACAAGCTTCCATTTGCCTTCCTTCTTGTGTTCTTTGGCATTCATATCATTTCTCTGTCCCTGCTGAGTTGCTTCACCTGTCATAGTGAGAAACTTATTACCTTCCCTCATGCCTGATGGTGTATAAACTCTTCCTTTTACCTTCTCTTCTAATAAGGACACAAGCTTCCATTTCCAGCAGGTATTTATTTTATTTATTTATAATTCGACTTGTATTTACCGCTCCATCTCCCCACAAGGGAACTCTGGGCGGTTTACAAAAAATCGACAGTTAAAATTCAACAATTAAAACAGCATATATAAATACTCTCCAATACAATGAAATTTAAATACAAAATCCAAGATTTGATGGGTCGATGTTTAAAAGGGCTCTATGGCACCAGCCATCCCCAAGAGGAGCTGTTCCCCCCCCCCACGCAAGGCGGCAGAACCAGGTCTTTAAGTTCTTTCTGAAGGCCGGGAGCGATGGGGCCTGCCTCACCTCCGGGGGCAGCATATTCCAAAGGGTGGGCGCTACTATCGAGAAGGCCCGCTTTCTAGACCCCGTCAGGTGAAACTCCCTTACCGATGGGATCCGCAGCATGCCCTCTCTAAATGACCGAGTGGGACGGTTCGACGTTATGGGGATGAGACGGTCCCTCAGGTAACCTGGTCCCATGCCATGTAGGGCTTTAAAGGTGATAACCAACACCTTGAATTGGACCCGGAAGCACACAGGTACCCAGTGCAGCCGTCGCAGCAGAGGTGTCACATGTGCTGATCTTGGCGCACCAATAACTGCGCGAGCAGCCGCATTTTGGACCAGTTGAAGCTTCCGGATACTCTTCAAGGGTAGCCCCATGTAGAGCGCATTGCAATAGTCTATATGGGAGATGACCAGGGCATGAGTGACTGTACGGAGGGCATCCTGATCCAGGAAAGGGCGTAACTGGCGCACAACACGAAGCTGTGCAAAAGCCCTTCTGGCCACGGCTGCCACCTGCCCTTTGAGCAGGAGCCGTGAGTCCAGAAGAACCCCCAGATTCCGCACTTGGTCTGAATGGGGTAGTGCAACCCCATCCAGAACTAAGGATGATAACTTCCTGGATCTACAGGAGCCATCAATCCACAGCCACTCCGTCTTACCAGGGTTCAGTCAAAGCCTGTTGTTCCCCATCCAGACCCCCACAGCCTCCAGGCACTGAGAAAGGGTAGCCACTGCATCACTTACCAGGGATGGAGATGTATAATTGGGTATCGTCCGCATATTGATGGTATCTCATCCCATGGTGACGGATGATCTCACCCAGTGGTTTCATGTAGATATTAAATAGGAGAGGGGAGAGAACCGAACCCTGCGGCACCCCACAAACGAGGGGGCGAGGGTCGGATCTCTCATCTCCTATTACCACCGATTGGGACCGGCCCTGGAGGAAGGAGGTGAACCAGCGCAAAACTACGCCGCCCACCCCCAACTCCCTGAGCCGTCCCAAAAGGATACCATGATCGATGGTATCGAATGCTGCTGAGAGGTCAAGAAGAGCTAGGATGGATGCACTCCCTCCATCCCGCTCCCGCCAGAGATCATCTGTAAGCGCGACCAATGCAGTTTCCACCCCATATTCCGGCCTGAAACCTGACTGAAAGGGGTCCAGATAATCCGTATCATCCAGGATCCTCTGGAGTTGTAATGCCACCACTTTCTCAACCACCTTCCCTAAAAAAGGGTGGTGGGAGACAGGACGAAAATTGTCCAATATAATAGGGTCCAGTGATGGTTTCTTGAGGAGGGGGTGCACCAGAGCCTCTTTAAAAGCACCTGGGAACACCCCCTCCCCCAGAGATGTATTAACCATCACCTGGACCCATCCACATGTCACCTCCCGGGCTGCCTTTACCAGCCAGGAAGGGCATGGGTCTAGATGACATGTGGTGGCCCTTACAACCCGAAGGATCCTGTCCACTTCCTTAGGTCCAACAGGATTGAATTGTTCCCAGATAACCGGGCAAGGACGTTCCCTCGGCATCTCACCAGACTGTGCCACACGCTTAGAGTCCAACTTAGACCGAATCTGAGCGATTTTATCCTGCAGATGCTCAGAAAATTCTTTCGCACGGCCCTGCAGGTGGGTGACAAACTCCACCTTACCCAAAAGAGATCTTGTTATCTTAAACAGGGCCGTCGGACGGCATTCTGCAGACGCAATAAGAGCGGAGAAATATGGACGTTTCGCCGCTCTTACCGCCACAAGGTAGGTCTTAACAGCGACTCTAGCTTGTGTTCGGTCAGATTCAGTCTTTGTCTTTCTCCAGCGGCGCTCTAGGCGTCTCTTAACCCTCTTCAAGACCCTCAACTCCTCCGTAAACCAAGGGGAGTATCGGGTCAGGTGTGGCAAGAGAGGCCGCATAGGCGCGATCCTGTCCAAGGCCCCGGCCGCCTCCCTATTCCAGGCTGCGGCCAGGACCTCCGCTGGAGCATGCAGTAGATCCTGTGGTACAACCCCCAGCTCCCTCTGAAACCCTATTGGGTCCATTAGTCGCCGGGGGCGGACCAATCGACTGGGTCCTGCCTCCCTGCGGAGTGGGGTGGCATAAGAGAATCTCAAGGTCGCCAGGGCATGATCTGACCATGACAAAGGGGAACAATGTAGCTCTCCCCTCAGAGCATACTGCCACTGCTCTGACAAGAAAACTAAGTCCGGGGTGAGTCCACTGTCTCGAGTTGCGTCTCGAATAATCTGGAACAGGCCCATGGCTGCCATGGTAGTCATGAACTCCCGAGCCGCCTCAGAGGCACCTCCCAGGGACGGCAGATTGAAATCCCCCAGAACCATAAGCCTAGGGAATTCCACCGCCAGCCCCGAGACAGCCTCCAGCAGCTCAGGCAGGGATGTCGCTACGCAGCAGGGAGGCTGGTACAGCAGCAACACTCCCAACTGTTCTCGAGAACCCAACTTGAAAAACAGGGTCTCACAACCGGCCACTTGCGGAGCAGCGCCCCTGAAGGCCACTAGAGACTCTCTAATTACAACCGCCACCCCTCCTCCCCTGCCCCGGAGTCTCGGCTGATGCCACACCTGAAACCCGGCTGGGCATATTTCAGAGAGGGCTACCCCCCCCCCCCCCCGAGCTCAGCCAGGTCTCAGTGATACATGCCAGGTCTTCCCCCTCCTCCGTGATCAAATCACTTATGAGGGTTATAGTTTGGGTTTTCTGTTTGAAGGACAAACATTGTACATACCTTACAGATCACCATGAAGCTTCCTTCACTGTCCATGGTGCTTGGAGTCTCCCATGCAAAACTTCTTATTTGTTCACTTATTCTGGTTACAAGTTTCCAGGTGGTGTTTCCCTGGAAGAGCTGTAGCTGAAACTAAGTTCTCCTCCCAGCCAGGTCTGTGGCTGATCAGGAGCCAGAAACTCGCAGCTGCAATCAAGCCCCAGTATGTGCTTAACACTTGCCTCAAACAGAAAAGCAAGTCCACTCTCCAAAGCCTCCAACAATCACACCCAGTCAGTTGCTCAGAAACAAGAACCTACCTTCTTTTCTTCCTTGTCTGTACCTTCTCCTTGATAGTCCCAGGCAAAAATCCCCTGTTCGCTCTCTCAGATTGCAGGTGCTCAAAAGCTGCTACTTGATCAATGGTTGACTTCCAGAAATAAGTTTCAATCCATATATGTCAGCCTTCAGTATTTTACCTCACCAATCTCTTTACCAATTGTTGGTTTAAAAGATAGGAATGGTATCAAGAACTCTATTGGGGATATAAGACAGCCTGTTCTAAAGCTTTCTTGAACAGCTCATTTGTGCTAAAGATTAGTCAAGTGCCACTTTCATGTGTCTTCAGTTGCCCTTCTGTCATGGCTTGCCTGTGACCAGCACGATCTGAGTAAGCACATAGACCTAGTAAGCAGGTAGGCTGCCTTGCTGAAAGTTGCATTGATTCAAATGGCCCCTTTCTGTCTTCTTTGTTCTTTCAATATGAACCCTGTGAACAGAAGTGTTGTCCCTGCATCCACCTTTTCAGGGGTTGATGGCTCTGGATTCCCCATACACCGGCATTGTGAACTACAGGCAGGTAGCCCTAGCCTATGCTGAAGATTTTCAGGCAACTGGAGGTACTGTGCTGACTGAGTTTGAGGTGGAAGACATGGAAATGGCAAAGGAAAGTGCTGACGGAAGTAAAGAAGGTAATCTACAGTAAATCATTTATTTCTGACACCTCTGTAATTTTACCCTTCTCCAATGTTCTCTGGAATTTTCCCCTCAGGATTCACTGTCACATGCAGACCTTGAACTCACATGCATTAATCTGGGGTTGCCAAGAGTGTGCCCCACCGGCACCCCCTTTGCAGCCCCAAGACACAATCCTCTGGCTTAAGGCATCTATTTCACCTCCTAAAGCTCCAGAAACTCTTCAAAATGAACCAGCCCAATATAGCATATGCAACAAACCAAAGTTTAACAAATCCTGGCTTAGCACAGTCCATGAACCCAGACTGCATTTTCTATGTATTTGAAGATCTTGCAGGTTGAAATTGGCTTCAACACTTAGGTTGATTTGAATAAGTGGTATGGTTCAGATGATTATATTTTTATAGGTTACATTTCCAGGATCTGTTTCAAAAACTATTGTAAATTTTGTAGATGCTGAATGTCACTTTAGAATTAATTCACATCCTAAAGGCAGAGGAGTTATAGCTGGGAAATAGGAAAATTTAGCAACTTTCTTCCTTGCAATTTAATAAAGAATAACAACTATATATTTTTAATTGGACTGTTACTTGGTTTGAAATCAGTACTTTAAAACCTTTTACTAAAATAGGATTCAGCAAGAAAAGGTTGCTTTATGTTTCATCACCTCCAGAATTCATAAGAAAATATTTTCTGACCATTTTCAGCAAAGGATACCTAGTAATACATTATATGTATTATTTGAGTAAGTAGAAAGGCAGGAAGGGAGACAGAACAAGGGGAGAACAAAATGCAATTCAAAAGGTATTGTTGCAAAGCAAACTACATGGATGTGTCCATAAGTCATCTGGAATTAAGTTTGATTCAAAAGAGACTTGATATTTTATATAATGTTGCCTGACTCCCTGTTTTGGATGATTAGGAGTTCTATAGTTCAGATCTTTATTTTCAACCTGTTGCATACTGCTTAAAATGGTTTAAGTGTACTTCAAAGTACATACATAGCCTTTATGAGAAGGGCTGAATGGTGCTCAAACTAAACAAAGGCTGAGAAAGGAAACACAAGTTTTTTGTGGACATTAATCACTCTTAAGAGTATATATTACAAAGAAGTCAGGGTTTTCTCCATATGCCTGCAGCTTAATCAAGATACTTCTATGAGAAGAAAAAGAAAATGGCTCCAGAGGAGCCCACTTTTTCTTTAGAAACTATCATTTTGGTTTTAGTGTTGTACAAGGGAGAAAACAATTGCTTCATAACCCATTTAAATTATTTCATCTTATTATTTATAGGGATGAAATATCCAATTGTTGTTAGAAATTCAAAGGTAAGTTCAATTCAATTTATTTTTTTTAAAGTACATATATTTGACCTGGTATTTTTCACTGGTTAAGCATAAAAAAGATTTTAGAGAACTTTTTGAGTGAGATGGGCGGTGACTAAATTTGAAATATAAATAAATAAAAAGATTTTACCTTAATTGTGGCTTTAGTAAGTTAGTACTTTAGTTACTGTTATATTACATTCAACTTAGAGTGCTGTTTTGTATATTAATTTAGTTCACAGGTTTCTTTAGTGATGAAATGGGAAGATGTATTAAGGTAAAATGAGTTTATTATTAATAATTTAATAATAAAGCTCTATCAGCATCTGTTTTTATAATAACAGCAATATACCCCAAAGTCTTTAAGAGGTGAAGGTGGTTCTCTTCAGTATTACTCTATATATGTCATTTTTCAGACATCTGTGCTTTCACCTTAATACATCTTCCCAATTCATCACTAAAGAACTGAATTAATCTACAAAACAGCACTCTGAGTAAAAAGAAGAGTGTAAGCTCCAGGTTATTTAAAGGACAAATATACAGTATACTAAAAATTAGTTGATGGGGGTTTTCCTCAACCCTCTATAGAGAAGCAAATATAATTTTAATGGCTGAAAATATATAATAAAAGATAATAATGATATTACAAAGCATTACAAAGACACAGTTCTAGTAGTTTTTATGAAAATCTGAAAATCTAGCTGTACCTAAAGCTTCTCATTCCCCAATAAGCTCTGAGTTGAAATGCAGGTAACCGTCCCGTGGAGTTGCTGGACTGCTGGCCTTTTCAGTTTGGTTGGCCAGACCAGCTTTCTCCAAAGGTTCCTCTCTTCATGAAAAACTTGCCTTTGACTTGAGCTTCTACTTCAGGGTAAGAAATCATCTCTTCCTGTCCTGGTCTCAGGTCAGTTCAGAGATGAGGAACAGCATTAGAGGAAATGGAACACAGAGGAGAAAGCTTGGGGAACTATTTGCTTTTGAGGTTGTGTTAGGTGCTATATTTGATCTAAATTTATGCTGCTTTTGTCACAGGGGAAGGAAGTCCGATGCCAACATCTTGTGTGCTGCGCAGGACTTTACTCGGATCGACTCTCTCAGATCAGTGGTTGTCACCCAGAGCCCCGCATTGTGCCTTTCCGGGGTGATTATTTGGTGCTGAAGCCAGAGAAGTGCTATTTAGTTAGAGGAAACATTTATCCGGTAAAACATTTCTTGGTACTTCCGCTGGTTGGGCAGAAGCTTTGGAGTTTTGGGGCACTATTGGTATTACAAAAAGTTATTCAAACTTTAGTGGCCTGGAAAGTGTCTCAACCCCATTTCCAGATCACTGCCACCTCTCCCTCTTTACTCTGCCTTTACTTAAAGGATTGCATCCTTTAAGCCAGGATTTCTCAACCTTGGCAACTTTAAGACATGTGGACTTCAACTTCCAGAATTCTCCAGCCAGCATGCTGGCTGGGGAATTCTGGGAGTTGAAGTCCACACATCTTAAAGTTGCCAAGGTTGAGAAGCACTGCTTTAAGCTGATGTTTTAAAAAATTCTGTTATAAATGTGTCACTGAATTGAAATGTGCCATTGACTCTGGAACCCTGTTTCATGCAGGAATCCAAATTAAAGCATCCCGGACAGGTGGCCATCTCACTTCTGCTTGAACATACCCAATGAAAAAGAGCCACTATCTCTTTGGGTAATTGGTTCCACTGTTCTCCATATCTCTGCACTAGACCTTCAGTTAAATGGGAACTGTTAATTTAATCCACTACTATCTACAATCAAACACATTTACTTTCTTGTAATTTAAATCTTTTATCCATATTTTATACTCTGGGATGAAAGGCAGATTTTGGTTTCTTTGCAACTTATTTTCAGTGACTGAAGAATGCTATTATATTCCATTAATTCTCAAGGCTCAACATACATAGTTCCCTCCATTTTTCTTCATAGAATTTAAATACATTTTCATTACTGTTCCAGTTGTCTGAATCCTTCTTAAAGTATGTTTATTATATATTTATATATTTATATTTAATTTTTAAATTGATATATTGTGTTGTATATTTTATATGTTTTTAATCACTAACTTTATTGTAAACCGCCCAGAGTCCCCTCTATGGGGGGAGATGGGCGGTGATATAAGTTGAATAAATAAGTAAGTAAGTAAGTAAGTAAGTTGTCAGAACTGGACACAATGTTCAAGAAAACCCTAACTAACATAGAATATAGTGGAGTTATTACTTCCTGTGATCTAGAAGCTGTACTCCTGCAGATGCAACTTTGTTTACCCTATCTGTAGCTTTGTTACACTGCTGACTTACTGTATATTCAGTTTGTAATTACCTATTGTTCCAAGGTATTTTCATAAGTATTGTTGACAAGCCAGGAGTTCCCATTCTATATCTGTGGCATTTGATTTCTGTTTCCTAAGTGAAGGACTTTGAATTTGTCTCTCTAAAACAGGGCTTTCCAAACTTTTCCCATTGGCGACACACCAACGGTGGCACGCAAAAACCCAGAAGCCCCGCAGTGGCGGCAGCGCTTCTGGATTTTCACGTACCGCGGCGTCGGCATCCTGATGTGTTGCGCTAAAACCTGGAAGCGCTGATGGCCCGCCGCCGCATGTGGCGGTGTCGCGCCATCAGCACTTCCGGGTTTTTTCGCAACACATCTGGGCCCTGCAGGTGACACAGTAGTGTGTCGCAACACAGTTTGGAAAGCTATGCTCTAAAATTTCATACAGTTATTTTCTGTTAAAAATAAGCAAAAGTCTGTTTCTTTTACTTATCAGGATCATTTTGAATGTTGTTTCTGATTTCTGCATTATCAGCTATCATCTCAATTTATGCAGATTTTATAAGTATTCCCTTAAGCACATCTTCCAAGTTATTAATAAAAATTGAAGAATACAGGACTGAAGGTCAGACCTTGTCTTATGCTAAACCTTCAGTTAGCTGGAAAACTATTAATGAGCATGCCTGGACAACTATTTTCAAGCAGATATGTGTTTACTCAATGTCATGCTCTCCAGCCCACACTTAACTATCTTGCTAATCAGAATATCATAGGGTAACCTTGTCAAAGCTTTGCTGAAATCAAGAAATGTTACATTCCCACAATCTACTAAGAAGGTACTACTCCCGAAAACGTGCCAATGAAAACCCTATGGACTACAACAGACCGTTTTGCGATGTAGTGCTGGAAGATGAGCCCCTCAGGTCGGAAGGCACTCAATATGCTACTGGGGAAGAGCTGCCTTCTCAAAGTAGAGCCAACCTTTGTGACGCGGATGGAGTCAAGCCTAGAAGACTAGTTATTACTACTATTATTCAAATGTATGCACGAATGCGGAAGATGAAGAAATTGAAAACTTCTATGAAATGCTGCAATCTGAAATTGATCGAACATGCAATCAAGATGCTTTGTTAATTATTGGCGACTGGAATGCAAAAGTTGGAAATGAAGAAGAAAGATCAGTAGTTGGAAAATATGGCCTTGGTGACAGAAACGAAGCTGGAGATCGTATGATAGAATTCTGTAAGGCCAACGATTTATTTATTTGCAACACTTTTTTCCAACAACACAGTCGACGACTATACACATGGACCTCACCAGATGGATTACACAGAAACCAAATTGATTACGTTTGTGGAAGGAGACGATGGAGAAGCTCAATACTATCAGTTAAGACAAAGCCAGGAGCTGATTGTGAGAGAGATCATCAATTGCTTATGTGCAAGTTCAAGCTGAAACCGAAGAAAATTAAAATAAGATCAAGAGTACCAAAGTATGACCTTGAAAACATCCCACCTGAATTTAGAGATCACCTCAAAAATAGATTCGATGTACTAAACACTGATGACTGAAGACCAGAAGAGCTGTGGGAAGACATTAAGAACATAATATGCGAAGAAAGTGAAAGAACATTAAAAAGGCAGGAAAGAAAGAAAAGATCCAAATGCATGTCAGATGAGACTCTGGAACTTGCTTTTAAATGCCGAGTAGCTAAAGCTAATGGAAGAAAGAACGAAGTAAGAGAACTAAATGGAAAATTTAGAGTCCAGAGTCCCCTCGTGGGAGATGGCGCGGTGATAGAAATCGAAACATAAATAAATAAATAAATAAATAAATAAATAAATAAAAATGTCAAAGGGCAGCTAGAATAGATAAGGAAAAATATTATGATGAAATATGCAAAGACCTAAAATTAGAAAATCAAAGAGGAAGAACACGATCAGCATTTCTCAAGCTGAAAGAGCTGAAGAGAAAATTCAAGTCCCGAGTTGCTATCCTTAAAGACTCTATGGGCAATACATTAAATGACGCAGGTAGTATTAAGAGAAGATGGAAGGAATATACAGAATCACTGTATAAAAAAGAGTTAGTTTATGTTCAACTATTTCAGGAGGTAGAATATGATCAAGAACCATCGGTAATGAAGGGAGAAGTTCAAGCTGCATTCAAGGCACTGGTGAAAAACAAGGCTCCAGGAATTGATGGATTACCAATTGAGATACTTCAACAATCAGATGCAGCAGTGGAAGCACTTATTCTTCTATGTCAAGAAGTTTGGAAGACAAAGACCTGGCCATCTGACTGGAAGAGATCCGTATTCATACCCATTCCAAAGAAAGGAGATCAAACAGAATGTGGAAATTATCGAACAATTTCATTAATTTCACATGCTAGCAAAATTTTGCTGAAAATAATTCAACAGCGTTTGCAGCTTTACATCGATAGAGAACTACCAGAAGTCCAAGCTGGATTTAGAAGAGGATGCCGCACGAGATATATCATAGCTGATGTCAGATGGATCTTGGCTGAATGTAAAGAATACCAGAAAGATGTTTACCTCTGCTTCATTGATTACGCAAAGGTGTTTGACTGTGTGGACCATAACAAGTTATGGTTAATATTACAAAGAATGGGAATCCCTGAGCACTTAATTGTACTCATGCGGAACCTGTACACGGATCAAGAGGCAGTCGTTAGAACAGAAAATGGTGATACCAAGTGGTTCAAAATTGGGAAAGGTGTGCGGCAAGGTTGTTTACTTTCACCCTATTTATTCAATATGTACGCTGAACAAATAATTAGAGAAGCAGGAATGTACGAAGAAGAGTGGGGTATCAGAATTGGCGGAAGACTCATTAACAACCTACGATATGCAGATGACACAACTTTGCTTGCTGGAAATGAAGAAGACTTGAAGTACTTGCTAATGAAGATCAAAGATTGTAGTCAGCAATACAGACTACACTTGAATGTGAAGAAGATTTTAACAAATGGACCAATAAGTAATGTCACAATAAATGGAGAAGAAATTGAAGTTGTCAACAATTTCATTCTCCTGGGATCAATGATCAATACCAAGGGAAATAGTAATCAAGAAATCAAATAACGTATCGCGCTGGGAAAATCTACCATCCAAGACCTATCTGAAGTTTTCAGAAGATGTCAGTCTAAAAACAAAGGTGCGTCTGACTCACGCTATGGTCTCAATTGTCACATATGCCTGTGAAACTTGGACATTAAAAAAGGAAGATAGAAGAAGAATTGATGCATTCGAATTGTGGTGCTGGCGAAGATTACTGAAAATACCATGGACTGCCAGAAGATCAAACAAATCAGTTATAGAAGAAATACAACCAACCATACATGGCATTCTAGAAACACAAGTCTACCGGAAATCTACCCACACTAACCAAGTGCTCCACTACCAAAGCAATAACCCTACCTCTCACAAGAGGAGCTGTGTAAGAACACTATTCAGACAAGCACAAATGCACTGCAGCAACCCAGAACACCAGAAAAAGGAAACAGATAATCTATACAGCATCTTCCAGCAAAACGGATACCCACGCAACTTTATCAAAAAGTGCCTGACCACTCAACCCACCACAGCAAAACCAACAGAAGCTATGAAAAGGATTACACTGCCATACATCAGAAACATCTCAGAAACTACTAATAGACTGTTACAACCACACGACATCACCGTAGCACACAAACCAACCAAAACCCTTCAGAACATTGTAAGTAACCCAAAAGACCCAGTAGCCCAAGAAGAAAAAACAGGAGTAATCTACAACATACAGTGTAAAGACTGTAGCAGCCACTATGTAGGACAGACCGGCAGAAGACTAGCAGAACACATCCATGAACACCAACTAGCAGTCAGAAGACACAATGAAAACTCCTTAAACTCACAACATATGGACAGACTTAACCATACATTCAACTGGGAAACTGTGAGCATCTTAAACCAAGCCAAATCCAAAAATGCTAGAGAATTGCTGGAAGCTTGGCACTCAGACAAAGCAGCCATCAACAGACACATAGAGGTAAATAACATTTACATACCATTCATAAGAGACAATAGAAAAGCCAGAAGACCAGAACACCTCCTTGCCAGCAATCAACACCCAGATAGGCAAAGATTAACACCAAGATTAGCACCAGAGGAGCAATCAAACAACACAATAGACCCTAATCAAGGAACTATTAACTCAGTCAATCAACCAAGCAGCAAACAACAGCCCAACCAAGGAACTACCAAGGAGAGTACAACACCCCCACCAACACAGGCAGGACAAGCCATGGTATATAAACAGAGAGCAAGTCCCACTCCCTCTTCGCACTGAAGATGTTGCCTAGCCTGGCAATGAAACGTCTGCAGGAAAACAACAAGGCTCAGAGAGCACCAAGGACTCCACAACCAAATTGTTCACTAGAGGCGATGATAACTAGGCTTAGACTCTCATACTTTGGGCACATTGTCAGGAAAGATCGATCGCTTGAAAAGGACATCATGTTTGGTAAAGTCGAGGGCCAGCGGAAAAGAGGAATACCTTCAATGCAATGGATTGACACAGTTATCGCAACAATGGATGCAAACATTGGAACAGTCAGGCAATTGGCGTAAGACCATTTAACATTTTGTTCTATTATACGTAGGGTCGCTATGAGTTGTAAACGATTCGACAGCAACTAACAACAACTAAGAAGGTTAACCTAACCAGAAAATGAAGTAATTCTAAATGGCTAGACTAGATTTATTTGCTTAGAATCTTCCCAGGTAACATTGTCAGTCCCACGGTCTGTACCTCCCTACATTAACTCTGTCTAAGTAAAGGGATGTTTCTGGCCACATGCAAACTAATTATAGATATTCCTCCTTTACCCACTGGTGGTGGGGGAATTACATTACGAAAGTCCATACTTAGCATTTTATGGTTGTGTTTCTTCATGTGCAAAGTTTGAGATAAGTTGCATTTAGGAAAACTGCATAATGATATGTATTGGGACAGTGAAAAATGGATTATGAAAAATCTTAACTTAGGCAGTAAATCAATTGTGTACTTTAGAAAAATGTTCTTCAAAAGATTCTACATACTACAGTGGAATAGTTTGTACATATGTGGCACAGACATTCAGTACTTTGCTGCTTCAAATGAATTTTGATTTAGGACTTGTTCCATGTGTTTTGCTGTGATAGGTACCTGATCCCCGTTTCCCCTTTCTGGGCATTCATTTTACCCCACGGATGGATGGCAGCATCTGGCTTGGGCCCAATGCAGTCCTTGCATTTAAACGAGAGGGCTACAAATTTTATGACTTCAGCATCCAAGATTTTATGGATGCAACTGCTTACAGGTAATCTCTTCCATTTAGTATGCCCTCCCTCATTTTTCTGTTACTTGAGTATTAATTGTGAGCGTTGCAAGAAGCCTTACACTGCTTGCTATGGGAAATGTGGGAGAGGACAGGTGGTGTGGTTCATTTCAGGTTGTAACTAGTATTGTCTTTAGGAATGTTGGGAGAAAAGGCAAATACAAATATTGACAGTATAAAATCTGATCGTTCAGTAGAACCATTTGCATCACCTGAAGAAACTTAAAAATGGCAGGTGGAAAACAGAAAAATAGACAAGATTGCTTATATATTTAACAAAAATATAGATGTCTTACTAGATTAAAAATTAGTAAAATCATATTTTTAAATTGAGCACTATCAAAGCAATTAGAAAAGCAACTAATTTTACAGCATCTCAAGAATGCAAAAATGTATTGTGGCATAAACATTTTAGACAAATTCATTTAATCAGATATGTAAAGTGGAAACAAGCAGAATAAATAAAAAGGCCTAAATCAAGATGACAGATATTAATCCCAGTGTAGTATTTTGTAGCTACAATGCTAGAATGGCTTTGTTACTATTAGTTTAATTCCTTCAGAGTAATTGGGATGCAATGATTAGTTTGTACCTGTAGTTGGTTTGTATCCGTTATCTATGAATATTTATTTATTTCTATATTTACTTATTTACTACATTTCTATGTTGATGTTTTCCAAAGGCTCCTGATGGTTTACAGAATTATGGGTGATGAGAGAACTTAGCCTTCTTAGCCAGCCAGCTCGCAATAAACTCTTCTTCTTTTTTCCCCCAGTGGCTTATGGAAACTAGTGCTGAAGAATTTTTCATATGGGATGGGAGAAATGTACAGAGCATGTTTTCTAAATGCCCAATTGAAGCAGCTGCAAAAAATCATCCCAGAAGTTACTATCAATGATATTCAGAGGTAAAACAAATATAAAATTGCTGAGATGTCAAGAGTGGGGTTTTTTCCCACCTTGGTTGAGTAATTTGCAGGATTTTAGAGGAGAGTGTGCTAATATCCCTGAAGGAGAAGCTCCATGATAAAGAAGTCACAGCAGAAAAAGGCATTTGATGAAAACTGTAGTCCACCATTGCTGCTTCTCCACTTCCCTGCTACTTCCATGAGATTCAAAAACATGATGTGATCATTTCCCCTCTGCTTCTTAGTCAAATACTGTACTGCACGTTGTTTTAATGTGTGTTTATATACCGTGGTTCTACAGAAACTAGACTACTTAGATGCAGTATATGAATAAAAAATTAAGATTATTTTTATACCAAAGATCTTTCACAGAGATCTACATCGGTGCTTAAAAGTTTGTGAACCCTTTTGAATTTTCAATATTTCTGCATTTTTGCCTACATATGCTAGGGCCAATTTTTTAAAGTATGCATCTAAATTGCAGACCAGATTTTAAACCATCCTAAAGCAATAAAACTTATTGCTATTTGGCAATAAATCCTGAATTTGGCTTATTATTTCCATGTTGAGTTTGTTTGCAAGATACGTAAGGGGTGCACAGTCTGTACCCCTTTCCAAATCCATTGGTTGCAGCTGCTGGAACCTTTACAAAAGGTGTTGCTAAACTGTAATTTTTAATGTGACAAAGGGACAGATTATTAGGACTGAAGTTATATTTCAAAGATCCAGTTGAAAGCAATATGATTGAATTTCCAGATCAATTCAATGCATCACATCAAATACATTGCTCTGATTCAAAGATTCTGCACGCATGTATATTTTTAATTGAATTGATCCTTTGAACTGAATCTTTGAATTAACTTGGTTTATTAATAATAACTAATTAAACTTGTGTGTTTAATAAATTTTGGATAATCAAACTTGGGTGATTTGCAAACCCACAGAGATTATATTTATGCCTTGAATATAATGCAAAGTTATCAAAATCAGTTTTTGTCCTGGCCCCATTTTCTGTTTTTATCTGAAACCATCCATTTCTTGGTGTAAAGCCCTTGGTTTACAACTCAAATCCCAAATGCAAACCCTCAGCCCTTATGCAATTGAATTTAAAGAAACAAATATTGTGAGGGCTTCTCTTAATCAGCCTCTCAGTTGTTAGCTAAAATCAAGTGTGTATAATTAACCACGATAGTGCAGTACAGGAAGTCCTCGACTTAAAACTACAATTGGGACCAGAATTTCCATTGCTAAGCAATACAGTCATAAAGCGCAACGTCATGGGACCGCATCACTTAGCGATGGCAATCCCGGGTAGTCCTGGTTGCTGTCGTAAACCCAATACATGTGGTTTGTTAAGCGGGAAGAGGCGGGAGTCCCAGGTAAGGAACATGGAGGGTGCCGTGGGGGAGGTCTGGGAGGGCCAGCGCAGGCTGCGTACAAGTTGGGGGAGGGGTGCTGTGTGGCGCGAGCTCAGGAAGGCTGGGAAAAGTATGCTGCGATTCAGGGGCTTCTTGGCATGCTGTGGCTCTGGGGCTGCAAGCTTTTTGTAGCCCCAGCGCACCAGGCAACCCCTTTGTAGCACACAAAGCCCAGCCCCAGCGCAGCCCAGCAGCGCGGCACAAAGCCGCTGCACCCAGGGAAGCCCCAGCTGTCCCAGCCCAGTCCCGGCTGCAGTCGACCTCGCCACCTTGCACTTCAAGACTTCTGCAGCCCCAGCTGACCTTCGCCACCTTTGTGCTGCTGCTGCTGACAAGGCATGCCCATCCTGGCCCTTCGCGAGGCAGCTGCTGGCCACATGAGGCCATCTTCCCCAGGTCTTGCAAGCAAACTGCTATGCACAACCTTGGGAAGAAAGCCTCGTATCGCCAGCAGCTGCCTCGCGAAGGGCCAGGCTGGGCATGCTTGGTCAGCAGCGGGAGCAAGAAGACTGCAAAGTCAGTTAGGGCGGCAGGGGCCGCTGAGTGCAGGGGGCCATAAGGGCATAGATGTGGGGGAGATCGGTGGGGAGGGGTTGAATCACCCCTGTGGTTGTAAGTGCAGGCAGACTGCCAAGCGCCCAAATTTTGATCACGTGACTGCAGGGGCACTGCAACAGCCATAACTTCAGGGACCAGTCGTAAGTCCCTTCGTTCAGTACTGTCATAACTTCGAACAGTCGCTGAACGAATGGTCATAAGTCGAGGACTATCTGTAATTGTCTTAATTAATTATTTATTTATCATATTTATATCCCACCCATCTCCCTCTCAAGGAGGATTTTACCTCATATTACCTCATATTAAGTCACTTTGGTGAGAGGGTAGTTATACATTTAAATAAATAAATGTTGAATTTTCAATGTCTTTCTTTTCGCAGAGGGCCTGCTGGAGTCAGAGCTCAAGCCTTGGACAATGGTGGGAACTTGATTGATGATTTTGTGTTTGACAGTGGGACTGGAGACATTGCTGCCCGAATACTCCATGTCAGGAATGCTCCTTCACCTGCTGCTACCTCCTCCCTTGCCATTGCAAAAATGATAGCCAACGAGGTGGAGCAGAGATTTGAACTGTGACTGGGACGGTGGAGACTTGGCCCTCTGCTCTTCTGTAGGTAGCTACAGTCAAAGGAAAGGGCTACTTTGTTTGGAAACAGGTGGTTAGAAAAAGGAGTCACCTATTAGCTTGCCATACAAAAGCATCAAACTTCACAGTCTGTATCACAGCACTGAAACTGTGTAAAAAGAAGCATAAGAAGGCTACACAGATCCATTAAATGTCATATTAATTTGTTAAGGGAGAATGGTGTGTATATGTAAGAGAGCAATTAACAAACCAGAATCTCCCTCCTCTTCCTTAAAGACCTGCTTCTGTCTGAACAAAGTTCTGTTTCCAAATGGAGAAATGAGGAAGACACCAGGCCAAGAGAGCCATTTCTGTCTAGGTTTCTGTTTCTTACTTACACAAAAATTCAATGATGCATGGGCTAGCACTTTTAAAATATGTGAGCAAGCATGAGCTGTGGTGGTATGACTTTTCTTCTGTCTTAGAATCATCAGAAGAAAGCCAGTAGACACCAACTGTCCATAGATCAGTGCATCCTAAGTAGTTTGTTTCCTTATGTTCATCAGACTACATGAGTGGTTCCACCTCTAGCAGAAGTTATGCTGTGAACTTCCAGAAAAAGATACCAGTTTGTCAAGCACCTTTGGTCTCCAGTTTTCCTTTTTAGCAAAGGAATGCTGACAAGAATACAAGCTGCTGATGGCCAGAAGCAAAGTACTGCATTATCCTTGCCAAACTCATTGAAGAAAAGGGCAGGACTCTAATAGCGTGTTCCAGACACTGGAAGTAAAACATGGCTTTTGTCCTTCCATGTACATATTGCCATGGTTTGTCTCTAGGCTTTTGTTTTTTTGCTTTGTCATTGCTGGAAATTAGGCCATTCTCTAAATTGCAAGCTAATGATCATTTCCTGATTTCATGTGCAGACAATCTTCCTTTTCTAGATGGCCCAGGCATGTAACAATTATATGTGATTAAATTCAGAACATTTTTTAAAAATAAAAGTTAATGGGATAAAAGCAGCATTGATTAAAAGCATAATTGGAAGTCATATAGAGCTTTATATGTTAGTCAATAATAAAATATAAAAAGCAGTGCATAAATATGGAGGTGATGAACAAGGACATTTTAAACGATTTTCTTTTTAACTGAGTTTTAGTGTACATTATTTTCTGTTTATCTTCAAATAGGCTGTGTGAATCATTGGAGGTTCCTAATGTCTCTTTTTCTGAAAAACTGAAATCTCCATATCTGATTGAGTCTTGTCTCGACCTCCCTTTTCTACCCACACCACTCCCATCCCAATTATCGAGAGGCGCTGCATTATTAAGCAAGAAAGTTAAAATAGAGGAAAGCAAAGTTGGTGCTCCATGGAACTAGACAGAAGATTCTAAAAACATTTTCACATAGTACAATTTTTTACCAATAGGTTTTTCGCAGCAGAATCAGAAGGAACCACATGGTACTGTTGGCCAAGAAGGCCCGTGACTCAGCGCAATGTGACCCAATTAAACCACACCGAGGCGGGAAGGTCCTTTGTTCTCTCTTATTTCTGTGCACAGATACAAAGAGGTCTCCTGCCCAAGCGCAGAGAGCCCTGAGCAAAAGCAGACAGTGGTTCTGATACATATCACCATACTCACATGCGCAGTTGCTAATCATGCATTCTTCACATGCAAGCCTAAAACTAAACATTGGTATCACGAGCTGTCCACGTTCCTCTAAGGTAATCTCTGACGTTTCACCTTCATTAGCATCCTAGGCCTCGCCATTGGGGTGTGGTTTTTAGCATGTTAATTAGCCCTTAGGTTACAACAGGTTACCTTGGTGGTCTCATAACTATGGTGACTAGTGGTCTCTGAATACCTAGGAACTCATTTTCCTGTCTTCTGAGTATAACAGGTCTTCTTCCCAAAATACCTTACCACGTCTTCCTGCTGTTAGTCACGTGCTCAACCTACATCCTCTAGAAACTTAACCACATGCATCTATTATTGCCTCGTTAGCAGACAAACTAGCAAATAAGCTCTAAAAGGCAATTTTATATTAAAACAGCCTATTTAATGTGCTAATTTTCCCTATGAGTTTCTGGGGCCCTCAGTGCCACTCCTTGTTAATACCAAAATCACTTAGTATTCTGGATTTCTTATTGGAAGGCCATGACCTGTTCTTGGTCCCACCAGACTGCAAAACAAAAAAAAAAATGTTCTAAGTGTCAAAGTCACATTTGATGGAGTGTAAAGAAAACTTTCCCAGTAATAAGAGTGGTTTACTAGTGGAATTCCTAGAGAGAGTGGGATAGTGGCAGGAACTGTGAAATCATCTGTTGGGATACTTTAATTATGATTTCTGCACTGAGCAGGGAGTTGGACTTCTTGATCTGTATTTGGGTTCTCATGAAGAGAAAACTACTTTGCTTATTTGGCAAAAAGCAGATCAAGTTCTCTTGGTAGGCAGCAAGTAATGTTTACTATTGCAGTAAAAGTTACATACAAATAATTGGTTTTGGGTTGCTGCTTTAAAAGAGCTCTCAAAAAATTAAAATACGTCAGATGACATTTCCATAAAACATTTAAATTTTTATTTATTTAATTTGTTTTATTTTTATCCCGCCTTTATTATTTTTATAAATAACTCAAGGCGGCAAACATAGCTAATACTCCTTCCTCCTCCTCTTTTCCCCACAACAACCCTGTGAGGTGAGTTGGGCTGAGAGAGAGATTGGAAAATCCACATTTTAGCAGTTTATATTCTCTCTTGAAAACCTGTGTAGTTTGAAACCTTGGTCATCCATAGGAAAGGAGTCACTCTTTAAGTGAGATGGGTGGTGACAACATTTGAAATATAAATAAATAAATAAAATTTAACTTACAGCATAGCTATACAATCCTTACATGACTAAACAGTTCACTATTCCACTTCTTCAAAATTAAATTAAAGTCCAAATAAAATATATTTAGGAATAGGTGAAACAATATCCCTTTTTTTAATTAATGAATTTTTATTAGAATTTCAAAATACATAGTTAAAAGTTAGAAATAGAAAAAGAAATTTGTTGTTTATTCGTTCAGTCGCTTCCGACTCTTTGTGACTTCATGGACCAGCCCACGCCAGAGCTTCCTGTCGGCCGTCACCATCCCCAGCTCCCCCATGGTTGAGTCTGTCACCTCCAGAATATCATCCATCCATCTTGCCCTTGGTCGGCCCCTCTTCCTTTTGCCTTCCACTTTCCCTAGCATCAGCTTCTTCTCCAGGGTATCCTGTCTTCTCATTATGTGGCCAAAGTACTTCAGTTTTGCCTTTAATATCATTCCCTCAAGTGAGCAGTCTGGCTTGATTTCCTGGAGTATGGACTGGTTTGATCTTCTTGCAGTCCAAGGCACTCTCAGAATTTTCCTCCAACACCACAGTTCAAAAGCATCTATCTTCCTTCGCTCAGCCTTCCTTATGGTCCAGCTCTCACAGCCATAGGTTACTACAGGGAATTCCATTGCTTTAACTATGCGGACCTTTGTTGTCAGTGTGATGTCTCTGCTCTTAACTATTTTATCAAAATTTGCCATTGCTCTCCTCCCAAGAAGTAGACGTCTTCTGATTTCCTGGCTGCAGTCAGCATCTGCAGTAATCTTTGCGCCTAGAAATACAAAGTCTGTCACTGCCTCCACTTTTTCTCCCTCTATTTGCCAGTTATCAATCAAGCTCATTGCCATAATCTTGGTTTTTTTTGAGGTTTAACTGCAACCCAGCTTTTGCACTTTCTTCTTTCACCTTCGTCATAAGGCTCCTCAACTCCTCAAAATACAAATAAAATAAAAAGAAAGAAAAGAAAGTGTAGTAAAGTAAAAGAAAAAAAGAAAGATATGAAACATAGATAACTTCCAATCTATCCCTGGTCATAAGAACAAGAAAATCCATCCTAAGTACTAGTTTTTCATGCAATAGAGAAGAATAATTCTTTGTCTAATATACCCTATTATATTTATAATATAATCTTCAAATCCCCATGTAAGCTTCGCCCCTCCTGCATTTCGCAAATAGTCCACCCAGTGGTTTCCACTCTTTGAGATATTGATAACTTGAGCTTTCTTTCAATAAACAAGTGAGTTTATCATTTTCTGCTATGTCCATCAATTTTTACAACCATTCTTGTATCGTCGGTAAAGTCTGAGTTTTCCAAAATTGTGCATAAATAAGTCTTGCTGCAGTAACCATATATTGTATGATTCTAACTACGTGTTTTTCTATTTGTAAATCCAATATCCCCAACAAAAATAGTTCTCGTTTAAGCGGAATCTGTATTTGTAATATACTCTGCATCAAGGTACGTATTTGATTCCAAAATTTCTTTGCAACCTTACACATCCACCACATATGGTAAAACGACCCCTCTTGTTTATTACATTTCCAACAAACGTTGGAAACAGTCCCATACATTTTCGAAAGTTTTTTGGGGGTCATATACCATCGATACATCATCTTGTAGAAATTTTCTTTCAAGTTATAACACAAAGTAAATTTCAATCCTATAGACCACATATTTTCCCATTGCTGCATGTGTATATTATAACCAATACTTTTTGCCCATTTGATCATACATTCTTTAACTTGTTCTTCAACCATTTCTCCTCTCAACAATAATTTATACATTTTGGCAATTAAATGTTCATTTGCTTCACAAAGTTGTATTTCAAATTCCGATTTACTCTGTTCAAATCCAAATTCTTTTTTATCTGACTTAAATTTCTCTGTAAGCTGCATATAAGAAAACCATTGGAAAGTATATCCTTCTGAGGCAAGTTGTTCTTTCAATTTAATTTTATATTCTCCTTATTCTTTTTCTAACAAGTCCTGGTAAATCAACCATTTATCTTTATCTGTTTCAGTTCTGTAAAATGCTTCTTGTGTAGAAATCCATAAAGGCATCTTAGGACATAAAATTGCTCTATATTTATTCCAAATCCTTAATAAAGATCATCTGATATAGTGATTTTTAAAGTCCACATTAACCTTAACTTTATTATACCATAAGTATCCATGCCATCCAAATCTTAAATCATGGCCTTCTAAATTCAATAGTTTTCCATTTTTCAGAACTATCCATTCTTTAAGCCTTACTAAACAACAGGCAGCATGATATAACTTCAAATCCGGAAGGCCCAGACCTCCTCTCTTCCACATCTTGCAAGACTTTATATTTTATTCTCGGTTTTTTCCCTTCCCATACAAACTTAGAAATATCGCCTTGCCATTGTTTAAAAGGTGCTTCTGAAATCAGTATAGGTATTGTCTGAAAAAGATATAAAATTCTTGGCAAGATACTCATTTTAATCACTGATATTCTACCTAGTAATGACAATTGTAATTTTTCCCATCTGTCGCCTAAGTCTAATATCCCTTTCCACTGTATAGATTTTTAAATTAAAACAAAATGGAATTATGTTTTGAGAACCTATGGTACAAAACAAGCCAAAATCTCACTGTATCTTTGGCTTTGATTCCAATGAAGAGAGAGAAAATAGTTATATTGATAGGTCAATAAATATGTCAGAATAGAAGAATTTTCCTATACAAAGTCAGATTATTAGTTCATATTCCCCAGCGTTTTCTATTCTGACCAGTGGTTCCCTAGGATTCTTTTTCAATTGGTGACTGAGCCATACAATTTCTACATGCAAAACGTACACTCTATCACTGACATACAGCTCCTCTGGGGGAGGGGGGGGGAGATGTTACTAAGTTTCATAGCTACAGTTGCAATCAAAATTATTCAACCCCCATTGCAAATCAGGTAGGTTTATTGTCAAATTTTACAGACTCAGCTGTTTGCAGTGAACAAATCAAACAAAAGCAATTCAAATAGCTCAACACAATGAATGTTTCAAGTGGTTTCCCCAAATTCAACTGAAAATGCAACTGATAATGACTTCTCCAGTCTCAAAATTGATCATGGCAAGCATCTTCAGTACTCAGTAGAGCACCCTTTTGCTGTTATGACCTGCTGCAAACGAGATGCATAGCCAGACACCTCCAATTCAGTAATATTCTTGGGTTTGCGTGCTGCAACTGCCTTCTTCAAATCCCACCAGAGATTTTCTATGGGGTTCAAGTCAGGTGACTGTGATGGCCACTGTAGAATCTTCCAGGACTACTTCTGCATCCAAGCCTTAATGGAATTTGAGGTATGCTTGGGATCATTGTCCTGCTGGAAGGTCCAATGACGCCCAAGCTTCAGCTTCCTTACAGACGGCATGACGTTTTCTCCTAGGATTTCCTGATATTTCAATGAATCCATCTTGCCTTCCACACGCTGCAGGTTTCCAGTACCAGAGGATGCAAAGCAGCCCCAGAGCATCACCGAGCCACCACCATGCTTAATTGTAGGCAGAGTGTTCTTTTCAGCGTATGCTTCATTCTTTGTCTTCCAGACATACCGCTGATCCATCAGGCCGAAAAGTTCGTTTTGTTTCATCGCTCCACAGAACAGAATCCCAAAACTTCTGTGGCTTATTTATATGATTTTGAGCATATTGGAGCCGACTGTTCTTGTGCTTTTGGGTCAGTAGTGGTGTACGTCTTGGAGTTGTGGCATGGACACCTTCTGTGTTTAGTACGCGCCTTACTGTGCTCACTGAAACCTCAGTGCCTGTTGCCACCAAGTCTTGCTGCAGGTCTTTTGCAGTCACTCGAGGGTTTCTCTCAACCTGCCTTCTCAGAAATCTGGTTGCAGCCATTGACGGCTTCCTTTTTCTGCCCCGTCCAGGTAGTGAAACCACTGTTCCTTTAACTTTGAACTTGCGAACTATGCTTCCAGCTGTGTCTCTAGGTACATTCAGTGCCTTCACTATCTTTTTGTATCCTGTTCCTTGTTTGTGAAGGGCGATGATCTCTTCTCTTACCTTTTTGGACCATTCTTTTGACTTAGCCATATTTCTAACATGCAGTCAAACATGACACTCAACAAACCCCTAGCCAGTTCAGGCATTTCATGTGTTCCAGCTCAAGCACACCTGGTGCAACTAATGAAGCCCTTGATTAGTTGCATCAGGTGTGCTCGAGACCACACCTGTTTTGCATACTGTACAGTATGTGTGCTGTTGTGTCGGATTCTATTCAGGGGGTTGAATAATTTTGAGACTGGAGAAGTCATAAGTTGCATTTTCAGTTGAATTTGGGGACACCACTTGAAGCATTCATTGTGTTGAGCTGTTTCAATTGCTTTTGTTTGATTTGTTCATTGCAAAGAGCTGAAAGTCTGTAAATTTTGACAATAAACCTGATTTGCAATGGGGGTTGAATAATTTTATTTATTTATTTATTTATTTATTTATTTATTTTATTATTGTATTTATACCCCACCTATCCCCTCCCTAACGGAGGACTCTAGGCGGCTTACATACATCTTCATACATATACATCGTTATACATTATATTTCATTTAAACCGCGTGCCAAGGGAGGGGGTAAGGGAACCGACTCTTCTCTGGCTTCTGGACTACATGTCCCACGATGCCTTGCGTCGGAGCCGGCTGCTGACGTCCTGTAGCTGTTGTTACTTCGGGATCCGTCGTGACTGCCGCCATTCAAGAGATCTTCAGTTCAGTGGACGCCGACCCCTGACAGGACGTCAGCAAATTTTCCCACTTAAGGTGGTACCCAATTTATCTACTTGCAAGCTTTCGAACTGTTGGGTCAACAGGAGCAATTTTGATTGCAACTGTATGTACACCACTGGTTCTTAAATCCAATGGTGTATATGCGATCTGTGTTTATTAGGTATTTTTATTTTAAAACAAGCAGAGGTATTTCTTCTGAGAATAGTAAAGAAATTTTGTACACAATTCACCTGCATAACTTATGTATACAGTATACCCATGGTTTTTCTTCATTTTGAGAACTCAAGATAGTGGATTAAATCATTTCATAAAATTCTTACTACAAAGACAAAGGCTACACAGATACATGAGTATCAGACTTCCTGAATTTAATGAAAACTCAGAGAAAACTTTAGCACTTGCATTTGTGAATGATGATTACAGTTAACAATTATCAAACACACACACACACAAACACTCTGGGGTATACATCCCTATTGCACAGTAAGCTTGGGAATATCTCCCAAGTATGTTCCCTATGAAATAGTATTGAATTACATTGAATTACATTTAGCAAATACAACACTGACAAACAGAGTCTCCATGTCAACAATGCCCTTTAAAATACAAAGAAGAAAATTAAATCATACATCTAAAAGCCAAGTTCTGTGTCTTCTATGAGATAACAAATACATCCATACATCTGTGCATTAATAGAGAAGTTGAGCAAATCAAATGTCCAACATTCAAGAGAGTTCAATCAGTGTAAGATGGTATTGAATTTTGTGACTGTTCAATATTTTGTCTGGATTCTGGGTGTAGCTGCCAGTGAAGCAACCCTACATCACAAAAGGAAGGTATTTTTAATGAGATCTTTTGAGGTATGATGGTTTGGTGTTTGTTTGTTTTTCTGCATTTGACCCAAATTTAAAGCACAAAAAACAGGGCAGTATAATCTGTAATGTAATTCACCTCCCATATAGATTATTGCAATGCGCTCTACATGCGGCTACCCTTGAAGAGTATCTGGAAGCTTCAGCTGGTCCAGAATGCGGCTGTACGGGCAGTCACGGGTGCTATAAGATCAGCACATGTAACACCACTGCTCCGCGAGCTGCATTGGGTACCAGTTTGCTTCCAGATCCAATTCAAGGTGTTGGTTATTTCCTTTAAAGCCCTACATGGCATGGGGCCAGGGTACCTGAGGGACCCTCTCATCCTGACTATATCTACCCGCCCCACCCGGTCATGCAGAGAGGGCATGCTTTGGACCCCATCAATAAAAGAATTTCATCTAGCGGGGTCCAGGGGGCGTGCCTTCTCTGCGATAGCACCCACCCTGTGGAATATCTTGCCCCAGGAGGTGAGGTGGGCGCCCTCACTCCTAGCCTTCTGGAAGTCTTTAAAGACCTGGCTCTGCCGCCTTGCTTGGGATGTAGGAGGTAATAGTTCCTCCTGGGGGTGGTTAGCCCCGTGATATCCTCCTTTTTAAGATCCTACCATCCTCTGGATTTTCTTTATTTATTATTATATTGTATTTTAAAATGTATAGTTTTTTAATGTTAATATTATTGTTATAAACCGCCCAGAGTCTACTGCTGTAGAGATGGGCGGGGATAAATCTCAATAATAATAATAATAATAATAATAATAATAATAATAATAATAAATGAATAAACGTACATTAGTTTGTATCAAATCAATTACCAGATCCAGGAGAATATTATTCAGCAAATGATATTGAATTATCTTTGACCCAAAGCTTTATTTTGAGTAGTTCATGTCATACATTGCCAAAATATATAGAAAATGAGGAATGGGATTCAAGAATATCCTTTTGCCACCCAAATTATGCAAATTATGAACTGAAGACTTGGTTCTGCCGCCTGGCATGGGAAGGAGGAAATGACAGCTCCTCATGGGGATGGCTAATCCCTTAATTTTATAACACCCATCTTTTAACATCATTTCCCACTTGGATTTTATAATTATGTATTATATTAAGTGTATAAATTGCTGGTTTTTTATTGTATATTTTATATTTTAATTAATCTATTTTATTGTAAACCACCCAGACGGTATACTATTAAAAGCTAAGTAACTTAGTAAGTTGTAAGGTACAACTTGGTAAACTTTTTACTGAGTAAGCTCTATTTCAAATGTTCATGCAAATAAGGAACTGGGAACTAGTAACTAACTTCAGCATTGCTTTATAAAAACAAATTAGTTTTTTCTTCACTAAAAGTAATTCTGAGGTGAATGGTGCTCATGGGGTACTGCTCATGCATTGCTGGGGCAAGCTGAGGAAAGTATCAGATTTTTGCTAGGCCAAGGAACAAGCTAAGGCTGCATTCCTGTACTCATGTTCCAGGAAATAAGATCCACCAAACTAAAGAACTGGGTTGACATGTTGCACTAATCCAGGGCTTGTTTAATCATGATATCTAATAAACCATAACTAGATGAATTCACACAACACACAAAATCTTAAAACATGGTTCACAAAGTACTCTTAACCAAAATAAACCACATTATACTTAGCATAATGTACAAACCCAGTCAACTGGGTTTAGTTATTTATTTATTTATTTCTGAGCTAAGTCATGCAAGTTAGTTTACACATTTGTATGTTCCACTTGGTAGGATGCCTTGGGGGCGTGATGGCTCAGCGGGTAAGACTCCAGGCTTGTCGATCAGAAGATCGCAAGTTCGGAGGTTCGAATCCCTAGCCCTACGTGCGGAGTGAGCTCCCGCACTAGCTCCAGCTCTTGCCAACCTAGCAATTCGAAAGCATGCAAATGCAAGTAGATAAATAGGTACCACTTTGGTGGGTAGGTAACAGTGTTCCGCGTTCGTCATGCCGGCCACATGACCGTGGAAGCGTCTTCGGACAACGCTGGCTCTTCGGCTAACAAACGGAGATGAGCACCGGCCCCTAGAGTCGGACACGACTGCACAGATGTGCGGGGAGAACCTTTACCTTTACTTTTTATGTTCCACTTGATGACCTACAACAGAGTACATGAAACATTTCCAGTAGAAAGCTTAAAGGAAAGGCTGTAGAGCTTAACTGTTTTCAGTAAGTAGATTTGCCAACTATATTTTAGTTGATTAAATGGAGGCAGCCACATTTAATCAAGGGAAACAATGTTGAGAATTAAAAGTATGCTTGTTAAATATTAAAACACTCGTGCTTCCTTCAAAAAGTCATCTATACCATGCTTTTATAATAGGCACATTTATTTCAATTTAATTTATATAGGAAGTGATATGGAATAATATAACTCTGTCATGGTATTTGACTTGGGATGGCTCATTCAGATATGCCAGTCATCACTTGACTTTGCAACTAGGAAACGATGAATGCCTATCTGTAAACAGAACTGAACTTCAGCCTACCCTGTCTCTTATTAAAAAGTGAGGAAGTGGTATAGAGCCATAAAAATGATTAATTATCACTGAAGCAGATGAACCACAAAATATGCAGGTTTTCCCATTTTTATTTCACTATCCATGTTCCTGGAACCCTTTCTTGTGGTGTTCCAACCACCATCCATCAAAATTCCAAGTTTCTTTTTCATAGCAGAAGTGTCTATCTCTCAGTCTCAATCACTTCAAAGCAATCACCTTATCCATCAGGCATTTCAGATTCCATATATGCATCACTACAGCAGGTTGGTTGTGAGCCTTCACTTATCTTTCTATCAGTCAGATCATAATAACTCAGCTCAGGTGTATAGCTAGGATGCCGAATTGGTTGAACGTCTTCCTCAAATTTCTGAAAGGAAGATTCATCTGTTTGCTGATAATGAGATGATACTACCTTGCCAGTTTTAAGATTTATCCAGCTTCCTTCTGGCATAGATACTGAATTATAAGTGAGTATGGTTTCATATTCCACTTCTACATAGGCTAAGGATGATTGTACACTCAGAGAAGTCCTACTTACACGAGAAGTTAGCACTTTCTCATCATTACTCTGCTCTTCTTCCCAAGATTGCAGAATGCTGAGATTTGATACAACCATTTGAGTTGGTTCACTGCTACTGGAAGTTTCCTGACCAGATTTTATTTCACTCACTTCCACATCAGATGGGGGGGGTTTGGAACATCCTGCTGAATTTCCATTGTCCTCCGGAGTTGTTTTACTAAATGAGCTCATACTTGTCTGCTGGCTATGGTTTATCAGTAATTTTCCAGTTTTTCTATTTAGCCAGATACCATTTTCTAGAGAAATTCTGCTGTATGTCTGCTGAGCTTCATTTTCTCCCTCTGTATATGATGATAAACTGCCAAGGGTACTCCTGCTTTCAGACTCATAAGACTGCTGAGCTTCACTTGCTGATGTGTTCCCAATGATGTTATTATAGTGAAATTCATGTTTCACATACTGCTTGCTTCCTTGTTGGAGTTCCTGCTCCACATCCAATTTGCTGCTTATTTGGAGAGCCATCCCTTCTTCCTGTTGAGATGTCATTATTTCTTGCTGTTCGCTGGCTCGCTGGGATGCTGCCACCTCTGCCTGCTTGCTGGGCTGTCGGGATGCTGCCACCTCTGCCTGCTTGCTGGGCTGCCGGAATGTTGTTATCTCTGTCTGCTGGCTGGCCTGTCGGGATGCTGCCACCTCTGCCTGCTTGCTGGGCTGCCGGAATGTTGTTATCTCTGTCTGCTGGCTGGTCTGTCGGGATGCTGCCACCTCTGCCTGCTTGCTGGGCTGCCGGGATGTTGTTATCTCTGTCTGCTGGCTGGCCTGTCGGGATGCTGCCACCTCTGCCTGCTTGCTGGGCTGTCGGAATGTTGTTATCTCTGTCTGCTGGCTGGCCTGTCGGGATGCTGCCACCTCTGCCTGCTTGCTGGGATGTCGGAATGTTGTTATCTCTGTCTGCTGGCTGGCCTGTCGGGATGCTGCCACCTCTGCCTGCTTGCTGGGCTGCCGGGATGTTGTTATCTCTGTCTGCTGGCTGGCCTGTCGGGATGCTGCCACCTCTGCCTGCTTGCTGGGCTGTCGGAATGTTGTTATCTCTGTCTGCTGGCTGGCCTGTCGGGATGCTGCCACCTCTGCCTGCTTGCTGGGCTGCCGGAATGTTGTTATCTCTGTCTGCTGGCTGGCCTGTCGGGATGCTGCCACCTCTGCCTGCTTGCTGGGCTGTCGGAATGTTGTTATCTCTGTCTGCTGGCTGGCCTGTCGGGATGCTGCCACCTCTGCCTGCTTGCTGGGCTGCCGGGATGTTGTTATCTCTGTCTGCTGGCTGGCCTGTCGGGATGCTGCCACCTCTGCCTGCTTGCTGGGCTGCCGGAATGTTGTTATCTCTGCCTGCTGGCTGGCCTGTCGGGATGCTGCCACCTCTGCCTGCTTGCTGGGCTGCCGGGATGTTGTTATCTCTGCCTGCTGGCTGGCCTGTCGGGATGCTGCCACCTCTGCCTGCTTGCTGGGCTGCCGGGATGTTGTTATCTCTGCCTGCTGGCTGGCCTGTCGGGATGCTGCCACCTCTGCCTGCTTGCTGGGCTGCCGGGATGTTGTTATCTCTGCCTGCTGGCTGGCCTGTCGGGATGCTGCCACCTCTGCCTGCTTGCTGGGCTGCCGGGATGTTGTTATCTCTGTCTGCTGGCTGGCCTGTCGGGATGCTGCCACCTCTGCCTGCTTGCTGGGCTGTCGGAATGTTGTTATCTCTGTCTGCTGGCTGGCCTGTCGGGATGCTGCCACCTCTGCCTGCTTGCTGGGCTGCCGGGATGTTGTTATCTCTGCCTGCTGGCTGGCCTGTCGGGATGCTGCCACCTCTGCCTGCTTGCTGGGCTGCCGGGATGTTGTTATCTCTGCCTGCTGGCTGGCCTGTCGGGATGCTGCCACCTCTGCCTGCTTGCTGGGCTGCCGGGATGTTGTTATCTCTGCCTGCTTGATGGCCTGTCGGGATGCTGCCACCTCTGCCTGCTTGCTGGGCTGCCGGGATGCTGCTATCTCTGCCTGCTGGCTACTTCGTTGGGATGCTGTCACCTCTGGCTGTTGGCTGGTGCATTGAAATGGAAAATCTGCATGTTGGCTGGGTTGGCAGGATTCTACCACCTCAGCCAGTTTGGATGCCACCATCACCATCTCTTGGCGAGATTGTTGGGAAGCTAGTATCACAGGCTTTGGGATTCCATGTATTAAAGCATCCTCCTGTAGACTCACTCTTTGGGACTGCAGAAACTCCTCTTGTTGGCCTCCCACAATGAGTTCATCTTTGCAAGACTCCTGCAGTTCTTTTTCTGCTTCATGGCCTTCAGAAGATATTAGTCCTTTGTCTTTAATCAATGCTGCTGCTGCCATCTGATTCTCAGGCTGAGACTCATCCTTACAAGTATCTTGCTGTGCTACAACCTTTCTGTCATCCTCAAGGGGATGTATGTTATCAAATTCAGTCTTTGCTGCTTCAGGTGCAAAATTCCTAGCCAAGCTTCCTTTAGACGTGAGATTTAGTTTTCTTGCTCTGTGATCCTGAAGCCAACTTCTCTCAGTTTGTTGACTACTACATGTCATTAATTTACCAGTTCTCCTGTTTATCCAGGTATTCATTTCAACTGAAATAATGCTATATGTTTGCTGAGCCTTTTCAGAAAACGAAGGCTTTTGTTTTGACTGATTTATGTCACTTTCAAGAGTACTATCCCCAACCACTTCATTCTCTTTTTCAGCATCCAGCTGGGGTTCTGCCTTTACCACAGCAGGCTGCTTACTTTCCCACTGGGGCAGTGATGCAGTGGATTGTTGGCTAACATTCCAGGACTCAGGCATGATGGCTTGTTCACTATATCTCTGGGATTTGGGCATGATGAGTGATTCACTGCATCTTTGAGATTCTGATGCATCAGGCTTCACACTGTCCATCCTGTGTCTGGATTCAATCAATAGTTCAGTGCTCCTTTGGGATTCAGGGATGGCAGGCTGTTTGCTATCCATTTGGGACTCTGATACAGTAAGTTGTTCACTGCCCTTTTGGGATTCAAACAAATAAGGGTGTTCACTGCCTCTTTGGAATTCTGGATTAGTGGGATGTTCACTATTCTTTGGGGACTCAGGTACAGCGGGTTCATCCAACTTCTGGGACTCAGGGCAGATGGGCTGTTCACTGCATCCTGGGCATTCTTGAACATCAGGCTGTCCTAAGTCAAGCAAAGTGGGATATTCACTAGCTTTCTGGAACATGGGTGGTTCACTACTTCTCTTGGATTGGGACAAGCTGGATGGTTTGCTAGACTGCTGGGACTGGGGTATGCTGGGGGGTTCACTAGCCCTCCGGGAACGGGGCATGCTGGTAGTTTCAGTGGCCTTCTGGAATTCAGGCAAGAAGAGTGGTTCACTGGGCTCCCATTTCTGAATAAATAAGTTGGTTTTTGATCCACACGTAAGAAAGTGTTCACTAGTCTCGTGGGACTCTATGATGCTATGTGGCTCAGTGGCCTTCTGGGACTCATGTTCTTCACTGGCCCTCCAGGATTCAGACACACTAGATTTATCACTACCTCTTCGAGATGCAGGAAAAATAGTCTCTTTGCTGCTGCTTTGGAAGTCAGGAGCAGTTAAGTGTTCAGTGGCCTTCTGGGATTTAGATAAAGTGGGCTCTTCACTGCCCCTTTGGAATTCTGGGGCAGCAGACAGCTCCCCACCTTTGCAGAACTCTCCAGAGAGCATGGATTCTCTGATATCCCTTTGATATTCTGGAACGGTGAGCTGGCCACCAACCTTCTCGAAATGAAGCATGGCAAATTGTTCATCACATGTTTGAAATTCTGGAACAACAGGCTGTTCACTGTTCTGGGGCTCCGATGCAGCAGGCAGTTCACTCGCATTCTCAGTTTCAAGGGATGTAAGCTGCTGGCTGCTTTTTTGGGATTCTAGACTTGGGGGCTGCTTACTGTCCTTATGGGACTCAAGCACAGCAGCCTGTTCTCTGCTTCTTCTGGTCTCAAACACAATGGACTGTTCACTACTCCCTGACTCTGGACTGATTCTTTGAGATTTTTGAACCTCAGGTTCATTACTCTTTGACAGTGTTTCTTTACTGGCAAGTTTCTGTTTTTTCTCTCTATAATTCTGAAGCCAACTATCATTAGTCTGTTGGCTCTGGTTTCTTATTAATTTGCCAGATTTTCTGTTTAACCAAGTAGTTTCCCCCAGTGAAATGATGCTGTATGTCTGTTGACCAAATGACATCTTTTGTTTCAGTGGCATTGTCCTATTCTCAGAAGCGATGGTCACACGGGGCTCATTTGCATCATCAATCTTGTTTTCTGTCCCTAGGCTACCATGCTGTGATTCTTGCTTTAGTGAAAATAACAGGTCTTTCTGATTATCTTTTTTTTCAAATTGCTGACTATCATGTTCAGATTCTTGTAACACAGCTAGTTTACTGCAATGAACTTGCCGATCTTCAAGAGGAAAACTACTCCGTCGATATTCTTGCACCTCACTTTGCTGGCTATCATGGAGAAAGTCTCGTAAATGGGCTGGTAGACTGAGAGCACGGAGTTCTTGAATGACAACTTGCTTGCTTCCTTCGTGAGAATCTTGCTGTTTTTGTGGCAGGCTGTCAGTGCAGAGATCTGAAATAGCAGGTTTATCTGTTTCTTGCAAGCCATACTGCTGACTACCATGGCGAGAATCTTGCAATCCTATTTGTGTTCTAATTTTTGCAATGCTAATGGTATCAGTCTGTAAACTTTTTTCAATCAGCTCTCTTTTCAGACTCTGAGCACTGTCTGTCTGCTGAGCTTCGTCAATTTTAATTTTGTGTATTTTTCTACGTCGCTTTGTTCGTTGTTCCTCTGATTTTGATTTTTCTGTTTCTACTTGTTGGCCTCTTATTTGGGTCTCCTGCTCTATTCCAAATACCTTTGTCTCTTGAATACTGTATTGTGATCCTGGTACTGCAGGCTGTTGATTACATTGCCTTGATTCTTGTCCCTCTGACTTTTGAATACTGTGTTGAGATTCTTGTATGGCAACAGATCGACTAGTTTGCCTTGTTTCTTTCCCTTCTGGCTGTTGAATATTGTGCTGAGTTTCTTGTACTGCAACAGATTGACTAGTTCGCCTTGATTCTTGCCCCTCTGGCTGTTGAATACTGTGCCGACATTCTTGTATGGCAACAGACTGACTAGTTCGCCTTGATTCTTGCCCCTCTGGCTGTTGAATACTGTGCCGAGATTCTTGTACGGCAACAGATCGACTGGTTCGCCTTGATTCTTGCCCCTCTGGCTGTTGAATACTGTGCCAAGATTCTTGTACTGCAACAGATTGACTAGTTCGCCTTGATTCTTGCCCCTCCTGCTGTTGAATACTGTGCCGACATTCTTGTATGGCAACAGATTGATTAGTTTGCCTTGATTCTTTCCCCTCTGGCTGTTGAATATTGTGCTCGGTTTCTTGTACTGCAACAGATTGACTAGTTCGCCTGGATTCTTGCCCCTCTGGCTGTTGAATACTGTGCCGAGATTCTTGTACGGCAACAGATCGACTGGTTCGCCTTGATTCTTGCCCCTCCTGCTGTTGAATACTGTGCCGACATTCTTGTATGGCAACAGATTGATTAGTTTGCCTTGATTCTTTCCCCTCCGGCTGTTGAATATTGTGCTCAGTTTCTTGTACTGCAACAGATCGACTGGTTCGCCTTGATTCTTGCCCCTCCTGCTGTTGAATACTATGCCAAGATTCTTGTACGGCAACTGATCTACTGGTTCGCCTTGATTCTTGCCCCTCTGGCTGCTTAATACTGTGCCGAGATTCTTGTACTGCAACAGATCGACTAGTTCGCCTGGATTCTTGCCCCTCTGGCCGCTGAATACTGTGCCGACATTCTTGTCCTGCAACAGATCGACTAGTTCGTCTGGATTCTTGCCCCTCTGGCTGTTGAATACAGTGCTGTGATTCCTGTACTGCCACAGACTGACTACCTCGCCTTGATTCTTGCCCTTCTAACCCTAACCCTAACCCTTCTGGCTGTTGAATTTTGTGCTGAGATTCTTGTACTGCCACAGATTGACTATCTCTCCTTGATTCTTGTCCCTCTGGCTGCTGAATACTGTGGCAAGATTCTTGTACTACATGCCTTTGAGAACTTTGTTCTAATTCTTGCCCCTGTAGTTGTTGTGTACTATATTGGGATTCTTGTACCACAGGAGGTTCCAGTTCAAGAGCACCAGAAAATGTTAACACGTTTTCAGCATTTAATACTTCTTTTTCTGAATTTCTTATCACAGATTGATGAAAAGGAAGTAGAATTTCTGCAAGTGTTTCTGGGCCCCAAACTATACTGGTCTGCTGACTGCTAGATACCATCTGACATGTTTTTTCACTAATCCAAGTCCTTTCTTCCATTAAATCTGCTTTGTTCAAGGGTTGTTCCTGGGAAAACATTTTGCCTGATAGATTTTGAGCACCAATGGCTTGCTGACTGCTGTGCTGAGGTTCCAGTCTATTTAAATGTTGGCTACCATCGTGTGAAACTTGTGTCTTTATTTGCTGACTACCATGCTTCCCTACTTGTTTGCTTCCAGAGCCAAATTCTTGCTCAAAAGTTTCTTTAATTTCTGTCTCTTCAGGAAAAATAACCTCCTGTTCCAAGCACACTTGGGAAGTATTTTGGATTTGTAAAGGCTGGTAAGCAACAGGTGGCTGAGTATTACAACAGGATACTTGGTCTTGGGGTTGAGGGCTGCTGGACTGTAACTGTTTCATAAGAGATGTTGGACTACTTTTTACAGTTGCAGAAATATTTGTCTGCTGGCTTTGATCCATTATTTCTTTTCGTCTAAAAATGCTCACGTTGCTATCTGTCTGCAGAGACTGGTTCATCACAATTTTTTCAGTAACTGTTCTCTTTATAGGTTCTTGTTCCATTACTGGCATGGGATCTCCACTTTTCTGCTATCGACTGATCTGAGTATAATCCTCATTTGTGTCAGAAGTAGGTTCCAGACTCTCCAAACTGAGTATTTCCTCATTCCCAGGATTTATCTGGGCAGGTACAATTTCAAAATCACTCAGTTTTTCTTTTAGCAAAATTGCTAAATTAATTCTGAGGCCCTGAGGCAACAGCTTTTGCAGCATCAGCAAGCCAAATCTCCCTTCTGAACCAAGCTGAGTTTTCTTTTAAAAAGCTACAAGTAAAAGAAACATAAGCGCTACCTTTTCTGATCCCAATTCATAATGGTTAATTCTTTTCATCAGGACTGTGACTTGGATGTAAGTTGTATCATTTTCTAGATGGTGATAAACCTTCGCTGTGTGCGTGTTTCTTATTTACAGCCAGTTGGAATCATGGCCTTTATGTCAAAGTACTAGCTCTAGATTAAAGAGTTAGCAAGTAATTTGTCCAATGATGGTTTTCCTGTTCACACTCCAACTGCCTTTGTTCTACAAGCATCAGAAGGTGGTCTGTGACATCATTGCACACTATGCTCCAATCATTTATCTTATAGCTAAGGAAGATTCTAAGTCCAAGCCTCTAGAACTAACAATAGAGTTCATTTTTGCCATTCAAGGGCAGCAGCTGAAGACTTGGCTATTCTTCTTGCTGCCTTCTAAAGAAACTGACTTTACAAAAAGGTAACTAATAATAATTTCCCTTAACCAAACTCTTAAGTGTGGCATTATGGTTGTGAAATCCTTTAGAAAATAGTTGAAAGCAATGGGTTTGTGGAGTGCAAAATTTATCATTTAATAATTTCATTTTTATTTATTTATTTATTACATTTATATCCCACCCATCTCCCTCACAAGGAGGGATCCTGGGCGGTTCACAACAAAGTTTAAAATCAGTTAAAACAATAAATATCAATAATAAACAATATATATATATATATATATATATATATATATATATTTATTTATTATATATATATATATATATATATTATACAATTTGATCCAGGAATGGTAGATCTCATTCCACTGGTCGATAAGGCTGGTCAGGGCAGATCTAAGGGACCAGCCAACCCCAAGACTGGTATTCCCCTCCCCTCCCCAAGCATGGTGACATAACCAGGTCTTTAGGTTTTTCCTAAAGTCCAGGAGAGAGGGGGCTGATCTTATTTCAGGGGGAAGAATATTCCAAAGGACGGGGGCTACTGCAGAGAAGGCACGCCTCCTAGACCCCGTCAGATGTAACTCTCTTGCAGACGGGGTTCATAGCTTGCCCTCTCTGCAGGACCGGGTGGGACGGGTTGATTGAATGGGGATGAGCCGGTCCTTCAGGTAACTTGGTTCCATGCCATGTAGGGCTTTAAAGGTGATAACCAACACCTTGAATTGAATCCGGAAGCAAACTGGGACCCAATGCAGCTCACGGAGCAAAGGTGTTATATGTGCCGATCTTGAGGCACCTAAAATGGCCCGCGCGGCTACATTTTGAACCAGCTGAAGCTTCCGGACGCTCTTCAAGGGTAGCCCCATGTAGAGTGCATTACAATAGTCTATCAGGGAGATGACCAGGGCATGAGTGACTGTTCGAAGGGCCTCTCGCTCCAGGAAAGGGAGTAATTGGCACACAGCACGAAGTTGTGCAAGGGCCCTTCTGGCCACGACTGCCACCTGTTCTTCGAGCAGGAGTCATGAGTCCAAGAGGACCCCCAAGTTACACACCGGGTCTGTCTGGGGTAGTGCAACCCCATCCAGAACTAAGGATGATAAATTCCTAGACACTGAGGGGCCATTAATCCACAGCCACTCCATCTTACCAGGGTTCAGCTGAAGCCTGTTGTTCCCCATCCAGACCCCTACAGCCCCCAGGCACTTGGACAGGGTAGTCACAGCATCACTTACTTCCCCCGGGATGGAGATGTATAACTGTGTATCATCAGCATATTGATGATATCTCATCCCATGGAGACGGATGACCTCACCCAGTGGTTTCATATAGATGTTAAATAGGAGAGGAGAGAGCACTGAGCCCTGCGGCACCCCACAAAGGAGGGGCCGTGGACCTGATCTCTCCTCCCCTATCAACACCGATTGGGACCGGCCCTGGAGGAAGGAGGTGAACCAGCGCAAAACCACGCTGCCCACCCCCAACTCCCTGAGCCGACCTGAGGATACCATGGTCAATGGTATCGAAAGCCGCTGAGAGGTCAAGGAGAGCCAGGATGGATGCACTGCCTCCATCCCGCTCCCGCCAGAGATCATCCATAAGTGCGACCAATGCTGTTTCCATCCCATATCCTGGCCTGAAACCTGACTGAAAGGGGTCTAGATAATCTGTTTCATCAAGAATCCTCTGGAGCTGCAACGCCACCACTTTCTCAACCACCTTCCCCATAAAGGGAAGGTGGGAGACTGGACAAAAGTTGTCCAGTACAACAGGGTCCAGTGATGGTTTCTTGAGGAGGGGGCGCACCAACGCCTCTTTGAAGGCCGCCGGAAACACCCCCTCCTGCAAGGATGCATTTACCATTGACTGGACCCAGCCACACGTCACCTCCCGAGCCGATTGAACCAGCCAGGAGGGACATGGATCTAGTTCGCATGTGGTGGCATTTACAGTCCAGAGGATCCTATCCACTTCCTCAGGTCCAACAGGATCAAACTGTTCCCAGATAACAGGGTAAGTACGCTCCTCAGGCATCTCCCCAGACCATGTTTCACGCTTAGAGTCTAACTTAGAGCGAATCCGAGCGATTTTATCCTGCAGATGCCTGGAAAACTCCTCAGCACGTCCCTGCATGTGATTTTCTGAATCACCTTTCCCCAAAAGGGATCGGGTGATCCTAAACAGGGCCGCTGGGCGGCATTCTGCGGATGCAATAAGAGCGGAGAAATACTGGCGTTTCACCGCTCTTACTGCCACAAGGTAGGCCTTAACTGCAGCTCTAGCTTGTGTTCAGTCGGGTTCAGTCTTTGTCTTCCTCCAGCGGCGCTCTAGGCGTCTCTTAATCCTCTTCAGGACCCTCAACTCCTCCGTGAACCATGGGGAGTGTTGGGTTCGATAGGACAAGAGAGACCGCACAGGCGCGATCCTGTCCAAGGCCCCGGCCACCTCCCTATTCCAGGCTGCAGCCAGGACCTCCGCTGGAGCGTGCAGTAGATCCTAAGGTATAACCCCCAGCTCCCTCTGAAACCCTATTGGGTCCATTAGTCACCGGGGGCGGACCAATCGACTGGGTCCTGCCTCCCTGCAGAGTGGGGCGGCATAAGAGAATCTCAAGGCCACCAGAGCGTGATCTGACCATGACAAAGGGGAAAGATGTAACTCTCCCCTCAGAGCACATTGCCACTGCTCTGACAAGAAAACTAAATCCGGTGTGAGACCACTGTCTCTAGTCGGGCCCCGAATAATCTGAGTCAGGCCCATGGCTGCCATGGTGACCATGAACTCCCGAGCTGCCTCTGAGGACCGTCCCATGGATGGCAGATTGAAATCCCCCAGAACCATAAGTCTGGGGAATTCCACCGCCAACCCCGAGACAGCCTCCTGCAGCTCAGGCTTTGCTAGACTTTCTGGCAGCCTTCCCCAACTTAATTCCTTGGCTAGGAATTATGAGAGATGTAGTTTAGCGTGTTTGTACAGAACAAGATAAGAAGATAGAACTTCTTATTTTAGACCACAGCTTGGTGGGCATGAGGAAAGTTTTCTCCAAGTCCGATGGCTTTATGAAGAGCTGGACGTATAAGACAGGTCAGTGTGATATCCTCTGTCTTAAAGTAATTTTTTTTTTGCACGTTATCTTAGTTCAAAACATGTAACAGCAACAGTAGTCCATTATTTGGAAATATGATAGCAGTTTCTGTGTATTCTGAGAAAAAAATATACTGGTGTGGCCAGTTTCAAGTCTGGATCCAATAGAAGAGAATATATGTAGCTCAGGGTTGAACTGTGGAGTCCTTGGTACTCTCTGAGCTTGGCTGTTTGCTTGCAGATGTTTCATTACCCAACTACGTAACATCATCAGTGCGAGTGAGTGTGGGGTTTGCTCCGTTTATATACAGTAGTTTGCCCTGCCAGTGTTGGTGGGGGTGTGGTTTTCTCCTTGGTAGTTCCTTGATTAGGGTATTGTTTTCTGCTTGATTGTTTCTCTGGTGTTAATCCCTGCTTATCTGGGTGTAGGCTCCACATTTACACACCATTCAAAACAGACAATAAAAAAGCTAAGGAGGAAACAAAAAGACCAAAACATGCTCTCCAGCAGCCTACACCCAATCAAAGAACTACCAAGGAGAAAATCACACCCCCACCGACACTGGCAGGGCAAGCTACTGCATATAACTGGTGTGGTGCATCAGTTGCACCTGTTCCTGGATTGTGAGGCTCTGCTCAGTGTTACTCATGCCCTGGTCACCTCCCGAATAGACTACTGCAATGCGCTCTACATGATGCTGCCTCTGAAGAGTATCCAGAAACTTCAGCTAGTGCAGAATGCAGCAGCACAGGCAGGTATGCGTGCCCCAAGAAGAGCACACATTACACCTCTGCTCCATGAGCTGCATCGGCTGCCAGTTTGCTTCCGGGTCCAATTCAAGGTGCTGTTTTTGATCTTTAAAGCCCTACATGGCATGGGGCCTGGTTACAGCAAGCAGGGCATGTTGTGGGTCCCATCTACAAGGGAGTTCCATCGGACAGGACCTAGGAGATGAACTTTTTCTGCCATGGCACCCGCCCTCTGGAACACCATCCCTCCTAAGGTGAGGTTGGCCCCAACCTTTGTGACCTTTCGGAGAGGTCTTAAAACCTGTTTTTTTTCCAACAAGCTGGGGATCCCCTAGTGAGAGGGAGCCTGCATACTGGCTCTATTATACATAATTTATTTATTTATTTATTTATTTATTATTTCAATTTATTCCCCGCCCATCTCCCTTGCAAGGGACTCTGGGCGGGTTACAACAATTGAAGTTTAAAAAATACAAAAACAATACCTAAAATACATCTAATAATAAATTACATAAAATATAATACATAATACATAATATCTCCCCCCTTGTGATTTTGCTTTATTTAGTTTTTATCCATGTTTATTGTTTAATTGATTTTATTGAATGTTTTAATCTCTGGTTTTATTGTACACAGCCCAGAGTCACTTTGCGTGAGATGGGCGGCCATATACATTTGATTAAATAAATAAAAAATCTCTCATTTATGAATGTCAATTATCTAGATGCCACCTTTCCACTTAATGGCTTTCTTTCTTCACTTACATGGTGCAAACTTGCCTTGCCAACCCCTTTTCTCTGCTTTCATCTCCTGCCCATGAGTGAGGAGGTCTTGTCATCCTTAGCTGTTCCAGGATTAAAGTAATATTTTCCCCTTATTCCAACACTCTCCAAGGGTAAGTTTACCAGATATGTCCTCCTTTTTCTACTCATGTCCTCCGTCTGGCAAGCATAGCCTTAAAATCAAATATTGTCTAGATCTTTGAGTGTCTTTTTTTTAAAAAAAATTTTTTTAAAAATTGAAATGTTTTCACATTAGTCATTCAAACTTTTGTGTTTTGTGACCTTGTAAATTGTCGGCTTATTTCTTTCCCTCATCCATTGACAGATTTGTCAACCTAGATTTACATTATTCCAGCAATTGGCTTCAATCCAGCCCCTTCAGATCTATGATCACCGTGGTCTGTAGATCACATGACCCATCACATGTTTCTATGGTAAAATTTGAAGTGTGTCATCACCAATTCTATATTATCGCTAGCATATGTTCTTGAAAATACTGTAAAGATTTCTTGGAAAAATATTGTGATTGAAATCTTTCTGATGCTGGAAAAAGTAATTTCATATACTTGCAGGCCGAAGCACTTTTTTTTGCAGATTTTCATTGTAATATTTGTCATGGATGCTAAGAAAGTTAAAGTTACTGTGTCCTCCCCCTCCCCCAATTTGTTCTCCTCTCCAATTGTCCATGTCCCCCTTTAAGGTAAAGGTTCCCCTAGGGGCCGGTGCTCATCTCCGTTTCTTAACTGAAGAGCCAGCGTTGTCCGAAGATGCTTCCACGGTCATGTGGCTGGCATGACGCACGCAGAACGCTGTTACCATCCCATGGAAGTGTTAAAGTTATTCTATGTAGGATTCAAGCGAATGGATTCCTTCACTGTGAATTTCTAGCCTGTAAATTGGGATTTTTCCATTACAACTCGCTGTAAGCAGTTTCCCATAACATTCCACCAGTAAACACCAGGTGTGATTTCGCTAGTCAAAACAATATAGTGATAACAGCCTTGTCCCATGAGAAACGTGGGGGGGGGGGGGGAGCCAATGCACAACACCGCCATCTCATGGCGGTTTATAGTAAGTACAACTGTTACTACATTGTTAAGCTGAAAAATGGCCTAGCCCACATTAGCCAATCAGAATGCTGAAACATGTGAATAATTCAGCTATGAACTATGGGTACTCACTCACTCACTCATTTCTATGCTTCTTTTTGACTGCTATCTACATGTTGCCATGTACTTTGTTTCTGAACTGTAACTATGCCTGGTCTTTGCATAGACCATGATTTTCTTTCCTCACATCTGCTGATGGAACTCTGCGTATGCTGTTTTTTTTCCTTTTTGCAATAATGCACTATACATCCATTATTGCCTTATGCTACCAATAAAGATATTGTTAGCCTTAAAACACGTTGTTTGGATTAATCTGCGCCTGGAACCCCAAAAGCCAGCAACACCCCACAGGAAGTGGTACCTATTCATCTACTTGCATTTGCATGCTTTCGAATTGCTAGGTTGGCAAGAGCCGGGGTGAGTGCGGGAGCTCGCGGGGCTAGGGATTCGAACCTCCGAACTTGCAATCTTCCAATCGACAAGCCTGGTGTCTTACCCACTGAGCCACCACGCCCCTTTGTCCTCCTTTACCTATTAAGACAGAGCTTTCCAAACTTTTCATGTTGGTGACACACTTTTTAGACATGCATCATTTCACGACACACTCTTCCAATAGGGCACAAGGCAGGCAATAGGACCTGCGCGGAATCACAGCAGGTTTGGAGGCAGCAGGGCACAAGGCAGGCACTAGGACCTGCGTGGAATCCTGGCAGGGCAAGTTTGGAGGCAGCAGGGCACAAGGCAGGCACTAGGACCTGCGTGGAATCGTGGCAGGGTTCGGAGGCAGCAGCAGGCGCGACACACCCAGACACTGCAGCCGACACACTAACGTGTCCCGACAGTTTGGAAAGCTCTGTATTAAGATATCTGGTAAGTCAACCCCAGGGCAGCTTCAATATGTCCAAAAGCTGTTGGGGTTCCTTATCCATCCCCACTACCTTGGGGTGAAGTCCCAAGTGACCCGCAGTGACTTGAACCAGAGGCAAGATATGGATTGGAAATGCAGATAGCAAATGTGTTGAACCCTCCACAATACCTTTGCAACATCACTAACGGAAAGAAGATTGTGGGAGTCTCTCCAGAAGGTACCAAACTGAGGACGATTTTACGAGAAGTTCGAGCGAACGACCGCGCGGCGAAGGCTTAGGCAGCCTCTGGGATCGAAGAGTGACGGGGCCACATAACAACGAAGCCTCCTGTTTCCTGCTGGCGTTTCTGGCGCCTTAATCGCTCTCCGCCCGCACCTCACTTTTGCGATTACCGTGCTCAAAGCCACCCTCGGCGAACAGCAAGGCACGCCGGTGGCCCCGCCTCTGCCTGGTCTCCGAAGGGGCCGCCTTCTTTTTCCATTGGCACTTCCCCGGCAGGCCGACTCCCTCTTCCTCCCGTCCTTCTCCCGGGCCGCTAGAGAGCGCAGCTGAGCCCTACCCGGCGGTTTAGGCCGGCCTCTGCGTTTGCGCAGTGCGCGTGAGACTGAGGCGGCCGCGGCCCAGGCTTGGGAAATTGGAGCGGCGGCAGCGCCTGCTGCGGCTTGCGGCGGGGCCGGCGGCCTGAGGGACGCGGATGTGACCGCGGTTGGCCGGGCCTGCGGGCAGGGCCGGGGAGGGGGTGAGCAGCGCCGCGCCCCTTCCCCTCCCCCGTCATCCATCCCAAGGCACGAGAGGAAGAAGAGGGGCTATGCAGCCGCCTCAGCCACCCCCCTACGAGTTCCTCAGCGAGGAGAACGGGCAGAAATGGCGGGGGCTCCTCGTGCCGGCCCTGCGCAAGGTCAGTCCCTCCCGGCAGCGGCGTCCTGTCATGTGGGCGCGCTCCCTCGCACGCGGTCCTTCAAGTGGGGAGCGGCAGAGCACTCCACCCCCCCACCCCCCGTTGCCAGGCGTCTCCCGGGCAGCGGGATCCTTCTTCCTATCAGTCCGCGAAGTGCTCCCGCTCCCTCCCCCCCCCCCGCGTGCTTCACAGTTTACCTCACGCGGGGGGTCCCTTCTGAGCCTTAGGGAACCGCCCCCGTCAGGGCACGCCCTCTTTTCCCTCTTAATAAAGCTGCTCTGCCTAGGCCAAGTGCTTCCCATTTCCCCTCAGGTGCCAGAAGTCCCTGCTGAGGAGCTTTCTTTTTTGCCACCGATGTCCCATTAACTATTGCGTTGCAGATGTGGTGTAGTGCTTCAAGTTTACCCTCCACCATGCAAATGGACTGGGGGACTTTGGGTCAGTCCCTGCCTTGGAAGATTGTTGTGAGAATATTTGTTGTGAACTCCTGGAGTTCAATCTGGGTAATACACAAGGGCTTATTTGCAGGGCTGGAAGGTGGAAGCCGTGGCAATGTAGAACAGAGCTTTCCAAACTGTGTGTCGGGACATGTTAGTGTGTTGGCTGCAGTGTCTGGGTGTGTCAAGGCTGCTGCTGCTGCCTCCCAGCCCTGCCAGGATTCCACTCAGGTCCTAGTGCCTGCCTTGTGCCCTGCTGCCTCCAAACCTGCTGTGATCCCGCACAGGTCCTAGTGCCTGCCTTGTGCCCTGCTGTAAGAGAGTGTCGCGAAATGATGCATGTCTAAAAAGTGTGTCACCAACATGAAAAGTTTGGAAAGCTCTGATGTAGAAGTTTCCTATGCTTTCCCCAGAGAGCCTTGTTTATTTATTGATAATTAAACTTGTGTGCTGCCTTGCTTCCAAGGACTTTGGGCTTGTGTTGGTGTGGACCCTCTGGACTTTTACTTCTTCATCTTTCCTGTCTTATTTATTTACTGTATTATATCGTTTTATATAGCTGTCCATCTGATAATTGCAACTTCGGAACAACTGCATTCAGTTGCTTGAAGTGGAGCTTCCCACTTCTGTGCATTATTGCTGTAGGGAAAATTGGAGGAGGGACTGTTCTGTACATTGACTTAAAACTCCTGGAGAAGATGTGGGTTTTTTTCCCCAACAATGAACAAATAATATAATACATGTAGCCCTTGCTTACCGACTGCCTCATGCAGTGACTGAAGTTAAAAAGGTAAAGGTTCCCCCCGCACATTTGTGCAGTCGTACTTACGACAGTGCTAAAAAATAACTTTGTGACCAATCCTCGCATTTATGACCGTTGCAGCATCCCATCCCACAGTCACATGATCACATTCGCTTGCTTCATAACCAGCTTGTGACAAGCAGAGTTAATAGAGAAGGTGGAAGTAAAATTGTAAGTTGCGGTCATGTCATTTTTTGCTTAGCGACTGTGGCAGTTTGCTTAACGACCAAAGGGGAAGTAAGGTCGTAAGCCCATCACGGTCATGTGATTTTCCGCTTAGGGACCATGGTGCTTAGCAACTGAGTTGCCAGTCCTAATGGTGTTTGCTAAGCGAGGACTACCTGTAATGGTTTGGACTGATTCCCATGCTGGCTGGGTGTAATTAACGTTGTTCAATGTTAAAAGGGCTGAAGAAAGCTGGCATAAGTTTAGGTACCTGGCTCCCTTTGACCATCTTCACAGCCAGACATTTTCTGCTTTCTTCTGTCATAAATAATCTTGCATTAGAGTACAATTTCTCTTCAGTGATTTCACCTTAGTGTGTGTGTGTGCCTTCGAGTCAGTGTTGACTCCTGGCCACTGCCTGGACAAGTTCCTGCGGTTTTCTTGGTAGGATTTCAGAAGTGGCTTGCCATTGCCTTTGTCTTCCTAGGGCTGAGAGAGAGTGACTGGCCCAAGGTCACCCAGCTGGCTTTGTGCCTAAGGCAAGAGTAGAACTCAGTCTCCTGGTTTCTAGCCTGGTGCCTGAACCACTGAACACCAGACTGGCTCTCTATTTGATCTTAGTACTGTAAGTTAATTTTTCCCATTTTCCCATCCAGTAAAACTCTCCATGAACAGTTGCATTTCTTCAGTTCTACTTAGGGGCTTGCTATCCTCCTTCAAGCTTCTGGTAGTTTCATTGTGCATGGTATGATACATCTTTCCATACTCAAGGTGGTTCATCTGCCAAACACGTAGTTATTCATTGGATAACTCTCTTCCTGTGCATCCTTATGTGCAACACTCTTTATTCTGAAAATATATCATGGTATAGGTAATACTGGCATGTTGTGGCTTCTAAAAAATAGGAATAAACAATGTAAGAGTGGGAGATAAATGTTTACTTCATACATCTTCATACACCTCTGTAATACTGCCTTAGTCCCTTTACAAACTCTACATGTGAATGCATGCATACACTCATATCCTGTACATGCCATCCCAAAAGTACAAGTTGTTTGCTTCCAGCATGCTATAATCAAAATGCACTGTGCTGTGTAGCAATTTCAGCTGTCAGCTGTTTTTACTACCTCCAATGCTCACTTTTGGAAACACACACAATTACTTTGTGTTGTCTCTATTTCCCCTGTTCCTCCTTTTTGTGTGTACTAATCTTGTTGCTGTCACTCAGCATTTCTTAACTCAGAACCTGGATACCTTATTGAGGAAGATTGCTTTAACTGTATGTTGTATGTTCCTACCTTTTTACATGGAACTGTCAAAAGGCATCTTCAGTCACCATGTGATTCAGATATTCTTCTGTACAATTATACAGTTAGATCATTCTATGTTATTCTTTAGTTTGCCCCATACATGGACACACTTCCTGCCTTGTATTTGCCTCTTCTGTATACAAATAAACATCCCGATCATCATGCTGCTCTAAATTCCTATGTAAGGAAGACAGTTGAGTAGATATGTATATGTATGGGAAACTGCAAATATACCATGCATACCCAAACACATTATAAAGATGTGGAAGGGGAGAAGTCAGAAACTGCAGAATTTGAGCTGTTTGTTGGGAATAATAAAATCAGTCTAGGTAAGATGCTGGTCCAGACTACATAATGTGATTTGTTTATTTGTTTATATACTTAACAGGAAGAGTCCTTCGGCTGTGATGGATTCATAGTAGGCCTAGTGTAGTGAATGAATGAGTAATCCGAGTCATTGACTTATCTCTCTGCACACACACCAATTTTTTTTGTATCCTTCCATAATCTAGGGCATAACTTTCCAAACTCTGTGTCGCGACACAACCCAGAAGTGGACGTGCACGGCGGTGGCGGTGACAATGGCAGCGGCGCGCCATCAGCGCTTCCGCGTTTTAGCGGAAAACACGAGGCCGCCGTGCACGTCACCCCCCCGCCGCCGCTGTGCATGCCCCCGCTGCCGTTGGCGTGTTGCACTGATCTAGGGTGTCTGTCATCAGTCAGTGTCAAGTCACAGAATCTGCATTTCTTCTAAGAAACTGAGGATTGCCTTGATTGTCTTGCATGATTTAGTATAGTTTGATTTTTATAGCAGTAGTATTACATTTCAGGAAAACCACAAGAGTTTTGAGATTGAACTGAGGCAGAGGCTTTCCTGTATAAAGAAGCCATGATGTAATTCCATATTATACCACTGGCAATATATTTCTTTTTCAGATAGTTTTCAAAACTCAGAAAAAGACAAGCAGAACTATATAAGCATTTTTCTCTGACCTAGTTCATGTGCTGAACTAAGACATAATGGGATTCATTTGATTTATTATGTTGCATGAACCCAGGAGTCTGTAACACACACTTTATGGCTTAATGTACTTTGTGAACTCCATCATTTGTAGATTACTCGGTAAACCATGTTAAATGGCTTAATATTGTATGCAGACCCAGTCATACATTTTGGCCTAATTTAGATCATCCACAAAGTTATTGTGATTTGTAAACCATGATTTATAGTTTGGGTACAGTTCCCCCTCCCTGCTTCATATTTTCTGGCAAGTGAGTATATTTGGAATGTTGTGAACATGACATGGGCACTGTCACAAAATGGTTGTATGATATTTTGGCTCTTCTCAAAATATCTATATAGTAGAAGACAAACTGAGCACTTTGCCTGCTACCAGTATGTATGTATGTATACACACACACACACACACACACACACACACATTTTCCCCCCAAGGATGCCTCCACAAAGCTCAGAGGCATTGTGGAAATGCACATTATGTTTGAGGCTGATACTTTGCTTTTTAACATCCTTTCCATTCATTGTTTAATTAAAAGAATTTAAAAAATAAAATTGGCAAGCTTGGCAGATATCAAAGAACATGGTATTGCTCCAGGAGCCATGCTTAGGACTCAGGCTTAGCATGTGAGAGATGCCAAAGCAATCATTTCAGTGAGAAGATACTTACTTGCTATTCGGATCATTTTAAGTTTATTCTAATCTCTATTATACAAATGTAATACCTATGCATGAAAGAAAAATACAGAAAAATGATTTCTTCTCCCTTATATAAATTTTATGGGGATTATTTTTCACAGAAAAATTAATTTGATGTAACAGAGCCAAAAACTGCTTTTCCTGCATTGTCTTTTAGCTTTCAGCTGCTTTTGTTATAGAGCTAAATCACATGTTTGTCCATATTTTCTCAGTTACAATATAGGTTTGTATGCAGGAAGACTATTGCTTTTTTACTGTAACTTTAAAAAATTAACCAGGGGGGATTAGAAAGTAATTGAATTACATACAGTTGTAATTGAAATTATTCAACCCCCATTGCAAATCAGATTTATGGTCAAAATTTACAGACTTTCAGCTGTTTGCAATGAACAAATCAAACAAAAGCAATTGAAACAGCTAAACACAACAAATGCTTCAAGTGGTATCCCCAAATTCAACTGGAAATGCAACTGATAATGACTTCTCCAGTCTCAAAATTATTCAACCCCCTGAATAGAATCCATCACAACAGCACAGGTGTGCTTGAGCTGCAACACATGAAATGCCTGAATTGGCTAGGGCAGGGGTCGGCAAACCGCGGCTCGCGAGCCACATGCGGCTCTTTGGCCCCTTGAGTGTGGCTCTTCTGCAGCTGAACTCACCTCTGCGGCTCTCCCACCCTGCCCCCCCACCCCGTGCAAAGTCCAGGTCAGGTCAAGTAGCCGCCCCTCAGATCCGAAGCCGCAGGTGGCGAGGGCGCCACCTGCCCGCCGCGCTCGGTGCCCCGCGCCACAACCCGACGGCCGGCGGGGAGCGTCCCATGATATCGCCGGTCCCTCCCTCGCTCCCTCTCGCGCTTGGCTCTTACGCGCTCTCGCTCTCCAAGGCCGGGGCCACCCGCAGCCGCCCTCACCTCGTGCACAGCCTGCGGGCCTCTCTGCCGCTCCCTTCGACGGAGGAGGGACCCGCGTGCCTTGGGAGCTGCTGCTGCTGGCAGCATGTCTGGGCCAGGCGCGCGGGCGGAGCTGCCCGCCTGGCACTCGGGCGCTCCGGCTGGGGTGCAGCGGGACGGGAGCATCGCTGGCGGCCCACGAGGACCGGCCAGGGAAGGTGAGTGAGGGCTGGGGCGGCCAGCCAAGCGGCAGCGCAGCCCTGTATCTTGGCTTCCGCCCCCTGCTTCCTCGGCCAATGCGCTTGATCTTGCGCGTCTCTCTCTCTCCCTCACCCGTTTTGGGGGCGCAGGGGGTACTTTCCCCAATCTCTTTAGCGGGCTTATCCCCCCACCCTTCCCTGTCCGCTTTCTGCTCGTTAAGCAAAGCGGTTGGGTGACACCTGAAGAAAAGAGCTGCAGACTTTTCCGCTGCAATCCGCCCCTTTGAAGGTGTCCCGAGAATTTTCCATTTGACAGAAGTAGACTAACAGCCCACCCCCACGCCCCATTTTGTCTTTTAAGCCAGCAGGTCCGTAATTGATCACCCTACACCAGGCATGGCGGCAGGCGTGGCGGCCCCCCAGTGCACGCCATTGGCTCCTGCCCCCAAACCCCGCTCCCTTCCGCGCGATTGGCTCCCGCCCACAAACCCCGCCCCCTTCCGCGCGATTGGCTCCCGCCCACAAACCCCGCCCCCTTCCGCACGATTGGCCCCCGCCCTCAAACCCCGCCCCCTGGCCCTCGAGCATGTCAAAATGGCCCCTGGCATAAAAAAGTTTGCCGACCCCTGGGCTAGGGGTTTGTTGAGTGTCACGTTTGACTGCATGTTAGAAATATGACTGTCCTGACTTTGAGTCAAGGAAACATGCTGAGACTTGGTGTACAGGCTCTAGTGTTTTATTGTTCTACTCTGCTAGACAGAATCCAGCTAAACTAAAATGAACTAGTAATGCTCAGCGAAAGGTCCCCAGAAATCAGGGCGGTGCCACCCTCAACCTCTTATGATGAAAGCAAAGCAATTCAGTTCTGCACATGCGTTTATCCCCCTGGAGGGAGCCCCCTCCTTCTTCACCAGTTATCTCCCTGATGATGGCTAAGTCAAAAAATTGGTCCAAAAAGGTAAGAGAAGAGATCATTGCCCTTCACAAACAAGGAACAGGATACAAAAAGATAGCGAAGGCACTGAATGTTCCTAGAGACACCGTTGGAAGCATAGTTCACAAGTTCAAAGTTAAAGCAACAGTGGTTACACTACCTGGACGGGGCAGAAAAAGAAGCTGTCAATGGCTGCAACCAGATTTCTGAGAAGGCAGGTTGAGAGAAACCCTCGAGTGACTGCAAAAGACCTGCAGCAAGACTTGGTGGCAACAGGCACTGAGGTTTCAGTGAGCACAGTAAGGCGCGTACTAAACACAGAAGGTGTCCATGCCACAACTCCAAGACGTACACCACTACTGACCCAAAAGCACAAGAACAGTCGGCTCCAATATGCACACAATCTCATAAATAAGCCACAGAAGTTTTGGGATTCTGTTCTGTGGAGCGATGAAACAAAACTGGAACTTTTCAGCCCAATCAATCAGCGGTATGTCTGGAGGACGAAGAATGAAGCATACGCTGAAAAGAACACTCTGCCTACGGTTAAGCATGGTGGTGGCTCGGTGATGCTCTGGGGCTGCTTTGCATCCTCTGGCACTGGAAACCTGCAGCATGTGGAAGGCGAGATGGATTCATTGAAATATCAGGAAATCCTAGGAGAAAACGTCATGCCGTCTGTAGCAGGACAATGATCCCAAGCATACCTCAAATTCCACTAAGGCTTGGATGCAGAAGATATCCTGGAAGATTCTACAGTGGCCATCACAGTTACCTGACCTGAACCGCATAGAAAATCTCTGGTGGGATTTGAAGAAGGCGGTTGCAGCACGCAAACCCAAGACTATTACTGAACTGGAGGCCATTGCTCATGAGGAATGGGCTAGGATTCCTCAGGAACGCTGCCAGAAGCTGGTGTCTGGCTATGCTCTCATTTGCAGCAGGTCATAAGAGCAAAAGGGTGCTTTACTGAGTACTGAAGATGCTTGCCATGAAAGGGTTGAATAATTTTGAGACTGGAGAAGTCATTATAAGTTGCATTTTCAGTTGAATTTGGGGACACCACTTGAAGCATTCATTGTGTTGAGCTATTTCAATTGCTTTTGTTTGATTTGTTCATTGCAAACAGCTGAAAGTCTGTAAATTTTTACCATAAACCTGATTTGCAATGGGGGTTGAATAATTTCGATTGCAACTGTATTTGTACATCATTAGCACAGCTTCGAAGGAAGCTGTAAAATCTCTAAGGATAAATTATCTAGAAAGTATCTGTCATCTCATGATATTAGAACATTTATGAAGACATAGTGGGGGAGAAAAGAACTTTACCACAAACAGTATACCACAATGGTATTATTTTCATTTATTTTGGGTAAGAATTGGTTGCGGTCTTGAATTATCCCTATGCTTAAATGTGTCTCAGAAAGGTTTTTTTCTTGGAAAGTTGCAGATGTTGCATCTTTATAGTTGCGACTTCCTGTCGGAAATGGCGGTGCGGTAGCCGAGGCTTTCAGAACTCTCAAGCCTTGTCCCAGCTGTTCTCCGTGTGCGGTGGATCTTGGAAGGAGAGAGATCACCGAAATACTCCCCTGGACAAGGAGAGTTCAGAAGATTTACCAAGAGGGTTGCGGATCGCTGCTCCTCTTTGCCCACTCGTTTTCCACCACGAGAGGAGTGGGGGTTGTAGCAGCGAAAAGCAACTGGAGAAAGAAAATCTGTGGAGGGCAGTAAATCTCGAGGTAGAGACAATAGCACCAGCTGAATCCGACCTCTTAGATCACTTAAAGGAGAGGGGGAGGGGGATCTTGTTTTTTCTCTCTCCCTCTTTTGTTTTTTGTTTTGTTTTAAATAATTCTTTTTATTACCATCTAAGACAGAGCTTTCCAAACTCTGTGTCGCGACACAAAGTGTGTCACCACACAGTCTGGTGTGTCGCCACACAACCCGGAAGCGCTGATCATCAGCGCTGCTGGCTTTTCCCGCGGCGACACACCAACGGTGGCGCTCAAAAACTTGAAAGTGGCAGCAGCGCTTCCGGGTTTTTGCGCGCTGCCACAATGGCGGCACTTCCGGGTTTTCCCACGGCGACACACCAACGGCGGTTGGTGTGTCGCCGCGGGAAAACTTTGGAAAGCCCTGATCTAAGATCTAACTCTGGACTTTGTTTGTGGATGCTGGTGAGTTGTTCTTTTTTTATTCTTTGCTAAGGAACCGTTTATATGGGTGGAAATTAATAAATGGACTTTGCCTTGTTATAGATGTTCTTTTTAATGAATTTTGATTAAAAAGATTTTTCGATGGTAAAATGGTTTACCTTACATTTGGGATTACAATTTATTTATTTATTTATTTATTTAATTAAATTTATATAACCGCCCATCTCCCCCAACGGGGAACTCTGGGCGGTTTACAATAAAATAGATTAAAACAGGATAAAACATCAATGTACAATATATAAATTAATAAATAATTATAAATCCAGATGGAGATGGAATTAAACGAAGGACAATAAATTAAGGAATTAACCACCCCCATGAGGAACTATCCTTTCCTCCTTCCCATGCCAGGCGGCAGAACCAGGTCTTCAGCTCTTTCCTAAAGGTCGGGAGGGAGGAGATCTGCCTCAACTCTGGGGGCAAGCTGTTCCACAGTGTGGGCGCTACCACAGAGAAGGCCCGCCTCCTAGACCCCATCCAATGACATTCTTTAATTGATGGGGTTCGTAGCAGGCCCTCTCTGAATGACCTGGTGGGGCGGGTCGATAAAATGGGGATAAGACGGTCCTTCAGGTATTCTGGCCCCATGCCATGTAGGGCTTTAAAGGTAATAACCAACACCTTGAATTGTACCCGGAAGCAGACCGGCACCCAATGCAGCTCGCGGAGCAGAGGTGTTATGTGTGCAGATTTTGGTGCACCCAAAATTGCTCGCGCGGCCGCATTCTGCACTAGCTGAAGCTTCCGGATAGTCTTCAAGGGTAGCCCCATGTAGAGCGCATTGCAATAATCTACATGGGAGATGACGAGAGCATGAGTGACTGTTCGGAGGGCGTCGCGATCCAGGAATGGGCGCAACTGGTGCACCAACCGAAGTTGTGCAAAAGCCCTCCTAGCCACGACTGCCACCTGCTCTTCGAGCAGGAGTCGTGAGTCTAGAAGGACCCCCAAGTTGCGCACCGGTTCCGAATGGGGCAGTGCTACCCCATCAAGAACCAAAGATGATAATTTCCCAGAAGACGCTAGGCCATCAATCCACAGCCACTCGGTCTTGCTAGGGTTCAATTGTAGCCTGTTGTTCCCCATCCAGGCCCTCACAGCCCCCAGGCATTGGGATAGGGTTGTCACTGCATCACTTACTTCACCAGGGATGGAGATGTACAATTGAGTATCATCCGCATACTGATGATACCTCATCCCATGGTGTCGGATGACCTCGCCCAGCGGTTTCATGTAGATGTTAAATAGGAGAGGGGAGAGAACCGAACCCTGCGGCACCCCACACAAGAGGGGCCGAGGGTCAGATCTCTCCTCTCCTATTACCACCGACTGGGATCGGCCTCGGAGGAAGGAGGTGAACCAGCGCAAAACTACGCCGCCCACCCCCAACTCCCTAAGCCGCCCCAACAGGATACCATGGTTGATGGTATCGAATGCCGCTGAGAGATCCAAGAGAGCAAGGATGGATGCACTACCACCATCCCGCTCCCGCCAGAGATCATCCGTAAGCGCGACCAATGCAGTCTCCGTCCCATATCCCGGCCTGAAACCTGACTGAAAAGGGTCTAGATAATCCGCTTCATCCAGGGTCCTTTGAAGTTGCAACGCCACCACTTTCTCAACCACCTTTCCCAAAAAGGGGAGGTGGGAGACTGGACGAAAATTGTCCAGGATGGTAGGGTCCAGGGCTGGCTTCTTGAGGGGGGGGTGCACCAGTGCCTCTTTAAAGGCAGTTGGAACCACCCCCTCCGCCAAGGATGTATTAATCGTGGCCTGGACCCATCCACATGTCACCTCCCTGGCTGATTTCACCAGCCAGGAAGGGCAGGGATCTAAATCACATGTGGTGGAATTAACAATTCGAAAGATCCTGTCCACTTCCTCAGGTCCAACAGGATCAAATCGTTCCCAGATAACAGGGCAAGACCATTCTCCCGGCATCTCCCCAGACTGCATTTCACGCATGGAGTCCAACTTAGACCGAATCCGAGCGATTTTATCCTGCAGATGCTCAGCAAATTCTTCCGCACGGCCCTGCAGGTGGGTGGTCGATACCACCCTACCGAAGAGAGATCGAGTAATCTTGAACAGGGCCGTTGGACGGCATTCTGAGGATGCAATAAGGGCGGAGAAATATTTACGTTTCGCCGCTCTTACCGCCACAAGGTAGGCCTTAACCGCGGCTCTAGCTTCTGTTCGGTCGGATTTGGTCTTTGTCTTTCTCCAGCGGCGCTCTAGGCGTCTCTTAATCCTCTTCAGGACCCTCAATCCCTCCGTGAACCACGGGGAATATCGGGTCGGATGAGACAGGAGAGGCTGCATGGGGCGATCTTGTCCAAGGCCCCGGCCGCTTCCTTATTCCAGGCTGCAGCCAGGACCTCCGCTGGACCGTGCAGTAGACCCTCAGGTATAACCCCCAGCTCCCTTTGAAACCCTATCGGGTCCATTAGTCGCCGGGGGCGGACCAATCGAATAGGTCCAGCCTCCCTGCGGAGTGGGGCAGCATATGAGAATCTTAGGGCCACCAGGGCATGATCTGACCATGACAATGGGGAAAGATGTAACTCTCCCCCCAGATCACTTTGCCACTGCTCCGACAAGAAAACCAAATCCGGAGTGAGGCCACTGTCTCGAGTTGGGTCCCAAATAATCTGGACCAGGCCCATGGCTGCCATGGTAGCCATGAACTCCCGAGCCGCCTCCGAGGCACGTCCCAGGGACGGCAGATTGAAATCCCCCAGAACCATAAGTCTGGGGAATTCCACTGCCAACCCTGAGACGGCCTCCAGCAGCTCGGGCAGGGAGGTTGCTACGCAGCAGGGAGGCTGGTACAGCAGCAACACTCCCAACTGCTCTCGGGAACCCAACTTGAAAAACGGTCTCACATCCGGTTACTTGTGGAGCTGAGCCCCTGAAGGCCACTATAGACTCTCGGATGACAACTGCCACCCCTCCTCCCCTGCCCCGATGGCTGGTGCCATACCTGAAACCCGGCCGGGCAGATTTCTGAGAGGGCAACCCCTCCTCCAGAGCCCAGCCAGGTCTCGGTAATGCACGCCAGGTCGGCCCCCTCCTCCGTGATCAAATCACTTATGAGGGGGCCCTTGTTATTAACTGACCTGGCGTTAAGCATCAACAGCCGGAAACCAGGGCACTCGAGGGTCTGCTGACCAGGGCCTAGGTTTGAATCCGGGGGCCCGGAACACACCACCGGTACCAAACACCAGGGGCGTCTTCCCCAACGATGGCCTGCCCCCCGGTTCCCGCCGTAACATCCCTGACCTGTCACCACCTCAATAGGACAACCCGCTCCATGGCCCCTAGAGATTCCAGGCCCAGTTGCCTCCACCACCGGACCTCCGAAGACCCTAGGTTGAAACGGGTCCCCTCTTCCGTGCGCACATCTTCCAGTACCCAATCAAACCCAAGGGGCAGTAGGACCACCAGTGCACCAGCATTTGCTCTCGGCACTGGTAGGAACCAGCCACCCCCTAAACACTCATTCCTCACTCACTGAGCCCCCCCTCCGCCTCTCTCACTGGTTGAGGGGGGCTCCATCCATTCCTGCCCACCTCCTGTCTCTCACTCAGGGGCGGGCACTCTTATATACTAACATCCAACTCTGGTCTCCCTCAGGGTCTCTCACACCAAGAGAGCCCCAATCTCTGCCACCTCTAGTGGATGGGAGAAAATGCAGTTATAATCTTAGGATTTACAGATGTTACAGATGTTAAAAACCATGAGGGCTCCCTCACCTTAGAGTTCCACCCCCTAATATCTGAGCTCATCGCTCACAGAGCTGATCTTATTACAAGGACCTGTAATCTCCCCAAAGTCTGTAGTCCCCAAAGTCTATAGCCCACTCCAAGGCCCGTCGTAAACTTCCCCCAAGGGGATGTTAAGATTTATCACGACCACCAGGAGGAAGCCAGAGTCCAAAAGGCTTGCTAACACTCGTCGGGCTCACCAAGGACTACAGGGGGTCCGCTGGAGTCTGCCAAAATCTAACAGGATCCATAGCACAGTTAGCAAACACGGAGTCCACTGTTGTTACTCAGGCTCTTCGCACTCCACCCAGGTCCATAGCAAGGTCCCCAAGAGCACGGAATCTGCTGCTGACTACTACCGTCGTTTGCTACCGTAGTCTGCTACGCGGAGTTCGCTACTCCGTCGCCAAAGCTCACACTCTCCTCCTCCTCCAGGGAGGTCAGCCGGCTTCCAGGTAATAAACGTCCACCAAAGGGGGTCCGCAGGAGGGCACACCGGGCTTAATAGTCCACCAAAGGGGGTCCGCAGAAGGGCACATCAGGCTTAATAGCGGCTGCTGCACTCCGTTAATCTGCTGCTACTTTGCCGTTCCTTCCAGAGGATCCAGCCGTCTCCAACTCGGCTAGCAGCTCAAAAAAAGCCGAAAAACCCACAAAAACCCACACAATTCTCTCCCCAAACCCCAAATTAATATAATGGGGTGGAGAAAAAAGTGGAAAAGAATGGAAAATAAGGGTTTTGGGAGACCAGGATCCTCTCATCCTGGAGCAGCAATTAGCGACTGCTCCCGGTCGCCATCTTGGATTTTTTCTTGTTTTCATTTTTCAAATGATATTGACTGATGATGAAGGAAGATATGTTGGAGTTGAAGTTAATATACAAGGGACTAAAACGTTGATAGTGGGACTTTATGCTCCAAATATTGACAAAGGAGTATTTTATAAAAACTTAATGGACAAATTGTTGGATTTACCTTATGAAAATTGGTGCCTTATGGGTGATTGGAATGGGGTAATTTTTCCAATGGAAGATAGACACTCTCAAAAAAGATTGAGACTCACGCAAGGAAAATTACCCCAAACATTCTTTGATTTGAATGATATGTTGGATTTACAAGACATTTGGAGACTCATGAATGGAAATTCTAGGGAATATACATATTTTTCAGAGAGATATAGATCATTTTCCCGAATAGATATGTTTTTGATTTCTAAAAGTTTGATGCTGGATGTTACTAAGGTTGAAATATTACCTAAGACTTTCTCAGATCACAATCCAGTTAGGTTGACTATTAAAGGGAAAAGGAATACATTCCGATGGAGATTAAATGAGACAATTTTAAGGAAAAATGAAACAGTTGATGCATGTAAAAAAAAGTTAAGAGAATTCTTTCAACTGAATTTAGATAAAGGCACTAATATTCAGTTTGTTTGGGATGCCAGCAAAGCTTATATGAGGGACTACTTTATCCAATATAATGCTCAGATGAGGAGAAGAAAACGAGAGAAAATCCAACTGATTTTAGATGAAATTAAAAATAAAGAGACTTGTTTGAGAGATAACCCATTAGATCAGAGCTTTCCAAAGTGTGTGTCACGACACAAAAGTGTGTCGCCTGCGGGGCCCAGATGTGTCGCGTCAAAACCCAGAAGCGCCATCAGCGCTTCCGGGTTTTCCCACGGCAACACACCAACGGCAGCGCACAAAAATCCGAAAGCGCCGCAGCCACGGTGGTGCGCAAAAACCGAAAGCGGCAGCAGTGCTTCCTGGTTTTTCCGTGCTGCCGCAATGGCGGCGCTTCTGGGTTTTCCTGCGGCGACACACCAACCGTGCGCAAAAAACAAAAGCGGCAGCAGCGCTTCTGGGTTTTTGCGCGCTGCCGCAAAGGCGACGCTTCTGGGTTTTCCCACGGCGACACACCAACGGCAGCGCGCAAAAACCGAAAGCGGCAGCAGCGCTTCTGGATTTTTGTGCGCTGCCACAAAGGCGGTGCTTCTGGGTTTTCCCGCGGCGACACACCAACGGCGCGCAAAAAGTGAAAGCGGCAGCAGCGCTTCCGGGTTTTTGCACGCTGCCGCAACGGCACTTCCGGGTTTTCCTGCAGCAACACACCAATGGCGGTTGGTGTGCCGCCGCGGGAAAACTTTGGAAAGCCCTGCATTAGATGAAACATTGATGACTCAAATTAAATTTTTACAAAAACAAATGTCAATGATATTGATACAGGAATTAGAGACTCAAATTAAATTTGTGAAACAGAAGCATTTTGAATTTGCAAATAAACCGGGCAGATGGTTAGCTTATAAATTGTGGAAACAAAGACAAAAGAATTTAATTTCTAAAATACAACATGAGGGGAGAACTTTGGTGGACAACGTAGGTATCCAAGAAGCCTTTTACTGTTATTATTCAGCATTATATAAAAAACAAGATGTTCCATTAGATGACATTGACAAATATTTGAGTAAACAAAAATTAACTGTTCTCACTGATCAGCAAAAGTTATTGCTTAATAACCCTATAACGGTAGAGGAAATGTTAACTACTTTCAAGAAAATTAATAGTGGAAAAGCGCCTGGTCCCGATGGTTTATCAGCGGCTTATTATAAATTCATTTTATTTTATTTTTATTTATTCAATTTATTCCCCGCCCATCTCCCATACAAGGGACTCTGGGCGGGTTACAACAATCAAAGTTAAAAACGATATAATAAAAGTCTAAAAAATACAATATAAATAGATAAAATACAAGATGAGGGACGTAGGGAACGTAGCATAGATAGTGTTGCTACGGGGCTAGCCAACCCCAGGAGGCACTACCGCCTCTGTTGTCCCAGGCCAGGTGGCAGAGCCAGGTCTTAAGGGCCAAAGCATAAATGCTTTGAGGATGAGCTTTGTCTACAAAAGACTATGAATTCGATTTTAGAAACAGGTGTAATGCCAGAAACATGGAAAGAAGCTCATATTGCATTGATTCCAAAAGATCAACAAGATTTGACTGTAACGAAGAATTATAGACCAATATCTTTATTGAACAATGACTATAAGATATTTACAACAGTGTTGGCGGAAAGAATGAAAATTATTCTTAAGGATTTTATCCATGGGGATCAGGCTAAGATTTATTAGATTCTCTTATCTAAGAGACAAATTCGAGATAATGTTCAAAATGTTTTGGACATATTGGAGTACTTGGAACAACATAATGAAAAACAGGCTGCTTTGATATTTGTAGATGCTGAAAAAGCCTTTGACAATTTAAATTGGCCTTTTATGTTTAAAGTATTGGAATCTATGGATTTTGGGGGAAACTTTATTAAATGGATTAAATCTATATATACCCCCCAAACCGCTAAAATAATTGTTAACGGCGATTTCAGTAAACCATGTGAAATTCAAAAAGGTACAAGACAAGGATGCCCATTATCTCCACTTTTGTTTATACTGGTCTTAGAAGTTTTACTTAGAGACATTAGACAAGATGATGGCATTTCTGGTATAAGAGTCAAAAAAGAAGCTTATAAGCTAAGAGCCTTTGCTGACGACCTAGTCATTACTTTAGAAAACCCATTGGATGGGATTGAGTTACTAATGCAGAAATTGAAAGACTTTGGGTCTCTAGCAGGGTTCATAGTGAATTTACAGAAAACAAAAGTTTTAACTAAGAATATGAATTGCCACCAACAAGAGAAATTGAGAGAATTAACTGGATTTATAATGGAAAAAAAAGTAAAATATTTGGGAATACATTTAACATCAAAGAATGTCAATTTGTTTCAGAATAACTATTTTTCACTTTGGACAGATATAGAAAAAGACTTAGATCGGTGGGAGAAACTGCAACTATCACTATTAGGTAGAATATCAGTGATTAAAATGAATATTTTGCCAAGAATTTTATACCTTTTCCAAACAGTACCTATACTGGCTTCAGAAGCGCCTTTTAAACAATGGCAGCGTGATATATCTAAGTTTGTATGGCAAGGGAAAAAACCGAGAATAAAATATAAAGTTTTGCAAGACTCAAAAGAAAGAGATGGCTTGGGCCTCCCAGATTTGAAGTTATATTATGCAGCATGTTGTTTAGTATGGCTTAAAGAATGGATTGTTTTGAAAAATGAAAAACTATTGAATTTAGAAGGTCACGATTTAAGATTCGGATGGCATGGATACTTATGGTATGACAAAGTTAAAGTTAATGTGGACTTTAAAAATCATTATATTAGAAGATCTTTGTTAAGGATTTGGAATAAATATAGGTCAACTTTATGTTACAAGATGCCTTTATGGATTTCTACACAAGAAGCATTCTATAGAACTGAAACAAGAGATAAAGACAAATGGTTGACTTATAAGGACTTGTTAGAAAAAGAACAAGGAGAATACAAAATTAAATCAAAAGAACAACTTGCCTCGGAAGGATATACTTTTCAATGGCTTTCCTATATGCAGCTTATAGAGAAATTCAAGTTAGATAAAAAAGATTTTGGATTTGAAGAGAGTAAATCAGAATTTGAAATACAACTTTGTGAAACAGACAAACATTTAATAGCTAAAATGTATAAACTACTGTTGAGAGGGGAAATGCTGGAAGAACAAGTTAAAGATTGTATGATTAAATGGGCAAAAAATATCGGTCATAACATACATATGCAGCAATGGGAAAATATGTGGTCTAAAGGATTGAAGTTTACTCTGTGTTATAATTTGAAAGAAAATTTCTATAAGATGATGTATCGATGGTATATGACCCCCAAAAAACTTGCAAAAATATATGGGACTGTTTCTAACATTTGCTGGAAATGTAATAAACAAGAGGGGTCGTTTTACCACATGTGGTGGACATGTAAGATTGCAAAGAAATTTTGGACCCAAATGCATACGTTGATGCAGAGTATACTACAAATACAGATTCCGTTTAAACCAGAATTATTTCTGTTGGGAATATTGGATTTACAAATAGAAAAACATTTTGTCAGAATTATACAATATATGATAACAGCAGCAAGACTTCTTTATGCACAATTTTTGAAAACTCAGACTTTACTAACAGTACAAGAGTGGATGTTAAAATAGATGGACATGGCAGAAAATGATAAATTGACTTGTTTATTGAAAGAAAACTCAAGTTATCAATATCTCAAAGAGTGGAAACCATTGATGGAAAATTTGCGAAATGCAGGAGGGGCGAAGCTTACATGGGGTTTTGAAGAGTAGATTAAATATAATAGAGTATATTAGACAAAGAATTATTTCTATCTATTATATGAAAAACCAACATTTAAGGCAGATTCTTTTATCTGGATGACCAGAGATAGATTGGAAGTTACCTATTTTTCATATCTTTTTCTTTCTCTTACTTTACTACACTTTTTCTTTTTCTTTTTCTTTATTTTGTATTTCTATTTCTTTTTCCATTTCTAACTTTTAACTATGTATTTTAAAATCCTAATAAAATTTATATATATATATAAAAGAATATTACTGAACTGGAGGCCATTGCTCATGAGGAATGGGCTAAGATTCCTCAGGAACGCTGCCAGAAGCTGGTGTCTGGCTATGCATCTCATTTGCAGCAGGTCATAACAGCAAAAGGGTGCTCTACTGAGTACTGAAGATGCTTGCCATGAAGGGGTTGAATAATTTTGAGACTGGAGAAGTTGTCATCAGTTGCGTTTCCAGTTGAACTTGGGGAAACCACTTGAAGCATTTGTTGTGTTGAGCTATTTCAATTGCTTTTGTTTGATTTGTTCACTGCAAACAGCTGAAAGTCTGTAAATTTTGACAATAAACCTGATTTACAATGGGGGTTGAGTAATTTCTATTACAACTGTATCACTAAGGCCAAATTAGAAAGGTAAAGGTGCCTTTGAGTTAGTCTCAACAACAAGTGACAGAATATCAAGCCGTTTTCTTGGCAATAAAATGGAAATAGCCTTCTCTTAGTACTTTTTTTTCAACTGTTGAGAGGAAACAACATCACTGAAGGCGACAGCGGCAAACCACTTTCCTAACTTAGCCAAGAAAAGTCCATGGAGGCTGTCAACAGGAGTTGAAATTAACTCAAGGGCATCTTTTTTAATACTATGTCTTTATTTTTAACCTTTCAAGCACTTAAATAATTCATAGGAACTACTCATTTTTTAGTACTTACTGGATTTTATGTTTGTACTGTGTGTTCATATTTATGGTGTAAACCATATGTCTTTTGAGCCTGGTGATAAACACAATAAACAAACAAATAATACAACCAAGAAAAATCTGTAAACATTCTACTCCTTGCAGGGCCCTTTTGTGTCCTTGAGGCCTCATACTAGCTTCATAGAGCTTGATAAGAGGTAGAGTGCAAATGGGTGGAGAAAGTCGTCAGAGAAATCCCATGCAGATATGGGAGAATGGGAGAGGCACAGTACAGCACGCAATTAAATAACTTATCAGTAGAAAATTCTGGGGAAAGAAAGAAGTTAATTATTATTGCAATGCATTTTATGTGGGGCTGTCCTTGAAGAAGGTTTAGAAATATATTTTAGTAAAAAACATGGTGCCAAAGGTAGTGACTAGTAGTGGGAGATGATCATATTATGTCAGGATTGTAACCTGTTAAGTCCTTCATGGCTTTGAGTCACAGGAATGCCTCTTCCTCTTACATTCCTACTGGAGCCTTGCAATTGTCATCAGAGGCCCTACTCTAAGTGCCCTCACATGCTGATATGGCTCAGGAATGGCTTTTTAGTACTACTCTGTCAGTATGACATGCCATCCCCAGGGAGGGCTGCTTTGTATTTCTACTTTCTGATTATGTGTCTAAATGAAAATATCAGATTTTAAGAGTTTGTGAGGAATGTTATAAATAACTGCTAAATCAGTTTTAATATAAGAAGTTTCAAAATAGCTGTACTTCAGCTGGGGTGTGTATGCATGCACAGACATTTGCTTCTTTAAAACATGTTCATTGATAGACCTCTAAATTCCCTGTGTCTCCAGAAGTTTACTTATCTAAAAGAGGGTGTTTTCTAGAATGAAGGAATTGCAATAAAGTTCTGGGTAAAAATATTTCTGCATGATTCACAGTTCTGAATTTAGCAGCATTTTTTCCATTGTCTTTCACATACCAATGCTTTGAACAGTTACAAAAGATGGTAATACTAGATTATTAGTTAATGAAATAAAAGCTTACCTGTATCCTTCTACATAAATATTAATTATTGGACATTTTATTGTGGGACACTCAGAAAAATTAGGCTTATAAAGTGATAATAGATACAGTATGGTTGTCAGTATCCCTGTACCATCATTAATCTGTCTTCTGATTGAACATAACAAATCCATCTTTCTGCAGGTCCAGCAGCAAGTCCATCCCAACCTTTCAGCCAAGGAAGATTCCCTCTTTTACATCGAGGAACTAATTCTTCAGCTGTTGAATAAGTTATGCATTGCACAGCCACGGACATTTCAAGATGTAGAGGTATGAAATACAATGCATGTGGGGGGGGGGAAGCAGGTGTTTCCTCACAAAACATTGCTACTATGAAAAGAGGAACTGAAAAAAGTGATCCAAATTAAATCAGGGCAATGGAGAGAGTATTACTTCTCTAAAGTAACAACATAGATATGAGAATACATGTTTATGTTACGAGGTTTCAGATCATGAAATGTGGAGAATTTTAAAACTGGTAGCATAAGCAGTAGCTTTCTGGGACATGGATGTACTGATCAGTATTACCTGGTATCAGCTGTTGTACATAATGAATATAAAAACAGCAAAATGCTATTCTTGGAGAGCTAGTTTACTGTGAAGATTGACAGTAGACCTTTATTTAATAATAATGCTCTTCTGCATTGATGCATACAAGAGAAATTGTGTGGTTTCTGTAACAAATAAACTTATAAAACGTTTGTGACAGAGAATCATTTTTCTTAATTCCTAATGCTGTGTTCAGTTCCATTGCATTATACTGCTTCCCACTCTAGCAGAGGAATTGGAAGAATATTTTGAAAAGGACTTTGAGCCAATGCAGTGCTGCATGGCTGCTGTTTGGAAGGGAAAAGAATACTCAGGGAAATAAATGACATACTCTAGCCAATATTGAAAGAAAGAAGCCTGCCTCTCTTTTTTTTTGTTGAGAACCTGGCAACTGTTTTTTTGCACTTGGGCAGGAGCGTGTGCAAAAGACTTTTCCTCATCCAATTGACAAATGGGCAATTGCAGACGCACAGTCTGCTATTGAGAAGCGAAAGCGAAGAAATCCTCTCCTGCTGCCTGTGGACAAAATACATCCTTTATTAAAGGTATATTGGGGCAAAAGTATTGGTGATTTAATATGACATTTTTAAACTGCTAAATTTAATAATTTCCTCTCCTGTCCTTCACCAAGACACTCTTCCCTGAAAAATGTGAAGTAATTGTATAATAGCAGAATATTCTTAGACGTGTGCAGAAAAATATGCCCTTTCTTGGACAAAAAGTGAGTGTCCTGTGGTTAGAAAAAGGGGGTTTAAATCAGAGAAAGAAATAGCATTTCTAGTTGTAGCATTTATAAATGGACTCCACTCTTGCTTGGAGACTTAATAAATTCACTCGCCCATCAGTAGGAAAAACAAAGCAGGTAAAAAGAAATTCAGAATGGAGAGAAACGGCATCAGCTTCGCTATAGTAAATAAAATCCTATAGATGAAGGTTAGGGCTATAGTTCCCCTTTTGGCAGGCTGGTGCATCATTGGCTGCTAAGGCTGCAAGTTAGAGTGCTTATCCCTTGCACCCTTTATATCATGGAGTATAATTTTTTTGGGGCCCAGGTGTCATCAAATGATCTTGTGGTTTTTGAATACCTCACCTTCTCAAAAAAGATTATCATTTTCACATGAGATCACAAGGATCTCTCTTGAAACTGCCAAAATTACAGAGGATTTGGTTAGTTTTGAGGGAGGGATCAGAGACATCTGTTTGAGGTCTATTGTATTATGTTGCCTTACATGTAGAGTTAGCATCCTTGCCATAGCCAGCTGTCTGACTTTGCTCAGATGAAAGCATAATAAATGGGATTTTATATATGTTCTTTTGTGTTAACTTTCAGGAGGTTCTTGGTTATAAGATAGATTATCACATGTCTCTTTACATTGTGGCTGTCCTGGAATACATCTCTGCTGACATCTTAAAATTGGCTGGCAATTATGTTTTCAACATACGACATTTTGAGATCTCCCAACAGGACATTAAAGTATCCATGTGTGCTGATAAGGTGAGGTTCTATGGAAATCCCAAATTTATACAAGCACTTCAGCTCCATTATATAGTTGTTGGCTTTTGTTGTTGCTTAATAACTATTTCATCTTGCCATAAATAGTTTCCCTGTTGTAGGGAGCCTTTTAAAATTCATTTCTGTATCAATAAAATCTACTCAAATAAATTATGACACTTCTCTCACAAAAAATTATTATTAATTTATTATTATTAGCCAATAAAATGTTGAATTCAGTAGTTTTTCAAAAAGACCATAACTTCATATTGGATTATAAAATATTTGATCATGTGTAAATATGTCTTATCTATTTAGGTGTTAATGGATATGTTTGATCAGGATGACATTGGTTTGGTTTCCTTATGTGAAGAGGAACCTTCTTCTTCTGGTGAACTTAATTACTATGATCTTGTCAGGACTGAAATTGCAGATGAAAGACAGTATCTGCGGGAGCTGAATTTGATCATAAAAGTATTTCGAGAAGCTTTTCTATCTAACAAAAAGCTGTTCATGCCCAATGTAAGTCAATCTTTTGCCATACTGACCCTTTCTTGTGATAAAATGTGCGCTTTGAATTAAAAGTAATAATGGTGAAAACTCCCCCCCTCTTGAAATCTTGTTTTAATAAGAAACAGACAGGTAAGCTGGAAATGTGCTTCATTACATGTTAGTTTTCTAGTTTCTCTTCTAAAAAAAGTGTTATTTTTTAAAAATGCAAACAAATTCTTCAAGGAATCAAAGTGATTTATCTCATTTTGATGCAACAGTTAAAATAAATCATAAATAATGCATAAAAATTGCAGTTGAAGCCTTGCCATATACTGTTATGATTGCAAGTTTTTTAAAGATATTTAGAGACTTGGGAGCACAATACATGGAGAAGTTCAGCTCTGTGAATGAGGCAGGACTTCTTATGTAAAATGTCAACTTTTTCCATATTTTTTTTAAAAAGAACATTATATGATGCAAGCATTTTGTAATAGATCAGAAGTGTGTGTGAAATAAAGAGGCTGTATAAGATAATTCATCAGTCTAAAACAGTGTTTCTCAACCATGGCAACTTTAAGATGCCTGGACCAACTCCCAGCATTCCCAGCATGCTGGCTGGGGAATTCTGGGAGTTGAAATCCAGACATTTTAATGTTGCTAAGGTTGAGAAACACTGGTCTGAAATGATACAAAAGTCTTCCTTAATATCTCGGTTTAATTTAAACTATTGCACCAATTTTGAATCAAATAGAATGTTTAAAATAAAAGTGTAAAAAGATACAGACACATTCAGAATGGATTTTCTTTTCCTCAGGATATTGACATGATATTCAGCAACATCACAGATATCCATGAATTGACAGTGAAGCTCTTGGGATTAATTGAGGACACAGTGGAAATGACTGATGAAAGTAGTCCTCATCCCCTGGTTGGCAGTTGTTTTGAAGATCTTGCAGAAGTGAGTTAGCAATGCTGTTCCATTTATTATGCAGTGGGACATGACTAATTCAGATTTCTTGCTGGGTTTTAGAATGAATTGCTCTGTTTCCCCCTCTACCTACAAACATACAATTAGCCCATTAAAGTGCAGGCATATAATGCATTTATTTCTAAGTAAAACTTTTTTATATATAACTGGGGATACATGCTTGAAGAATGTACTTGGTATGTAAACCTAAAAAGCCTCTTTCTTTGAAAGCCTACTTATTCATTATCAGCTCTTCCAGTGTTTGTCTGAATTTAAGAAGCCAAAGTTAAAGCTATAATAGCTTAAATTGGAAAGGTGACAATTCAGGTGTCATGGATTCTCTCAGCTAACTAGCAATTAAAGAATGTCAAAGTTATATTTTAAAAATCAGTAGGTTACTGTAATGGCCTCTTTTGTCACACATGACAAAAATATGCTTGCAGAAAACATACTTATGAAATGGCGTGCACTCTTCTTTTCTGAAGTACTGGTTTGTTGAAGAAGAGAGCATACAGTATGTGGTCATAGCTTCCTTCTTTTCTGTAATTTATTAAAAGATATAAGACAGAGCTTTCCAAACTCTGTGTCGGGACACATTAGTGTGTTGGCTGCAGTGTCTGGGTGTGTCGCGGATGCTGCTGCCTCCAAACCTGCCCTGCCAGGATTCCGTGCAGGTCCTAGTGCCTGCCTTGTGCCCTGCTGTAAGAGTGTGTTGTGAAATGATGCCCTGCTGTAAGAGTGTGTCGCAAAATGATGCATGTCTAAAAAGTGTGTCACCAACATGAAAAGTTTGGAAAGCTCTGATATAAGAGTTTGCCTTTCTGCTTCCAAAGGCTTTGCAGATTTAATCTTATCGTTTTCTTAAAAACATGTAATGTAGAACAGATCTTTAGAAAGCTTGTTAATATTCTATGAGATATTTCCAGGTTTAATTAAACCCAAGATCACTTAAACATAAAAATTATCTTTAAGAATACCAGATCTTGATAAAATTGGCTCAATTTTGGAGTGATATTAAATCATGGTTGGTTTATTAGAAATGCCCTTGCATTGCCCTTCTTTCTTCCCTCTAACAGATGAATTCGTTTCTCCATTTCCTAGTTTTTAGTAGCTGGAATTTTTGGTGATTTAGTGGTTTGTTTCTAACTGCAATTTGATGAATTTTCCAACCATGATTTGCCAATTTAGACATAGTTGATGGAAAAACAGGAACTAAATAGAACTGTTGAACTATACAATTGTTATGTAGCAAGTATATCACTTGCATGGGCATTTTGATTTCCAAACTATAGCAAGTTGTTATGATGAACTGATGATATGTATGCTGGGCATTTGGAATCACTATTAGGTTAATTCACAGATGAAAGAGTGCTAGTTATTTGTGTAATGTGTTTGTTGTTGTTCAGTCGTTTAGTCGTGTCTGACTCTTCGTAACCTCATGGACCATAGCACGCCAGGCCTTTCTGTCCTCCACTGTCTCCCGGAGTTTACTCAAATTCGTGTTCATTACATCGGTGATGCTATCTAACCATCTTATCCTCTGCCGTCCCCTTCTCCTTTAGCCTTCACTCTTTCCCAGCATCAGGGTCTTTTCCAGTGAGTCCTCTCTTCTCATTAGGTGGCCAAAGTATTTGAGCTTCAGCTTCAGTATCTGTCCTTCCAATGAGCAGTCAGGGTTGATTTCCTTTAGGATTGACTGATTTGACCTCCTTGCAGTCCAAGGGACTCTCAAGAGTCTTCTCCAGCACCACAGTTCGAAAGCATCAATACTTCGGCGCTCAGCCTTCCTTACGGTCCAACTCTCACAGCCATACATTACTACTGGAAAAACCATAGCTTTAACTATACGGACCTTTGTCAGCAAGGTGATGTCTCTGCTTTTTAATATGCTGTCTAGGTTTGCCATAGCTTTTCTCCCAAGGAGCAAGCGTCTTTTAATTTCATGGCTGCAGTCACCGTCTGCGGTGATCTTGGAGCCCAAGAAAATAAAATCTGTCACTGCTTCCATTTCTTCCCCTTCTATTTGCCAGGAAGTGATGGGACCATATGCTATGATCTGAGTTTTTTTAAAGTTGAGTTTCAAGGCAGCTTTTGCACTCTCCTCGTTCACCCTCATCAAGAGGCTCTTTAGTTCCTCTTCGCTTTCTGCCATTAGGGTGGTATCGTCTGCATATCTGAGGTTGTTGATATTTCTCCCGGCCATCTTAACTCCGGCTTGTGATTCATCCACCCCGGCATTTCTCATGATGTGCTCTGCATATAAGTTAAATAAGCAGGGTGATAATATACAGCCTTGTCGTACTCCTTTCCCAATTTTGAACCAATTGGTTGTTCCATGTCCGGTTCTAACTGTTGCTTCTTGACCCACATACAGGTTTCTCAGGAGACAGGTAAGGTGGTCTGGTACTCCCATCTCTTTAAGAATTTGCCACAGTTTATTGTGATCCACACAATCAAAGGCTTTAGCGTAATGTGTTTACATTTTTATATTGTTTAGATGTGTTTGGGTAAAGTTATCCTTCCTGTATGTTGGTTTACCTGTATAGGACAATGTTTTGGTGACATATATCTTTGTTTAGAAATTAGTGACATTATCCAACTTGAATCACACTTCATTATCCAAGTCTGGATAGATTATATTCCATTAACCATATAAAAGTAAAACTATTAAAACAAGTTCTCATATATAACTGGTAGTTTCTCTAAAAACATATGCTATTTTAGAATGCTTATTCTATTTTTCTAGGAACAAGCCTTTGACCCGTATGAAACCTTGTCGCAGGAAATCCTTTCACCACAATATCATGAACATTTTAATAATGTAATGGCTAAACCTGCTGTGGCTTTACACTTCCAGGTATAAGTATACAGATTTGTAAGTTGTAATATTAAAATAAAACAGAAAAGATCCATCTCATATACCAGCAGCCCTTAGTCCTCATAGAATGATTTAAATTGTAGAATCCAGATATTGTTGAATTCCAACCCATAGCATTTCTCACCTGTATTGCTACTAATTGTAAATTTGCAGCATGGTCTTCTTTTTCCAAACTGTAGATGGGCAGCAGTGTTCTTTTTGGAGAATAGTGGCTTTCTCCTGGCAACCCTGCCATGCACATCATTGTTGTTCAGTGTTTTCCTGGTGGCCTCATGAACACCGATAATTGCCAATGCAAGAGAGGCCTTTAGTTCCTTAGATGCTACCCTGGGGTTCTTTGAGACCTCCTGGAGTATTACACAACTTGCTCTTGGTGTGATCTTGGTTGGTTTACCACTCCTGGGGAGGGTAACAATGGCATTGAATTGCCTCCATTTGTACACAACCTGCCTGACAATGGACTTTGGAAATAGTTTTGTAACCTTTTCTAGCGTGGTGATCATCAACAACTTTTTTCAGATGTCCTCAGAAATCTCCTTTGTTCAAGCCATGACACACTTCCACATACCTGTGCTATAAAGATCAGATTTGATAGTGAATACCCAGAATTCTGTTCTTTAAATAAGGCAGGACCTCCCACACTCACACCTGATTATAATCCCATTGATTGAAACATCTGACTCTAATTTCCCCTTCAAGTGAACTGATAATCCTAGAGGTTCACATACATTTGCCACACACAAATACGTAGCTTTGGATCATTTTCCTCAATAAATAAATGAACAAGTATAATGTTTTTGACTCATTTGTTTAATTGGGTTCTCTTTATCTAGTTTTAGGACTTGTGTGGAGAAAATACCATGTTTTAGGTCATATTTATGCAGAAATATCGAAAATTCAAAAGGGTTCACAAACTTTTAAGCACCATTGTAATTCGCACAGACCTGATACAAAAGATCAGCCATATAACTTTCAACCTCATTTGTTTTCTGGCTTTCAACTCCTCTGTCTGATGAAGAGTTCTAAGAAATTTTGAAAGCTTGCAATTATTAACTTTCATTGGCCTAATAAAGATACTATGCCTGTTTTTTCCTTCCTTCAGTTGAAGATTGCCTACATTGCCATTTAGCTGCTTTGGCTGTGGATATAGATAATACCTATGATTTATAAAGCCAAGATCATGGTCTATCAAATCATTTGATCATTCTATCAAATGTGGTATTGTCTGACAGGCAAAAATTTGCTGCCCATCTACCTCCTGATTCTTTAATTAAGATCATGGTGATTGAATTGGAGTCTTCTGCAGTCAAATTATATATCTGCCACTGAACTAAGTTCTTTCCTACAGTTAAATTATATATATGCAGTATTGGGTGCTCCAAGATCTGCACATGTGACACCGTTGCTCCGCGAGCTACATTGGGTGCCGGTTTGCTTCCGGGTACAATTCAAGGTGTTGGTTATCACCTTTAAAGCCCTACATGGCATGGGACCAGAATACCTGAGGGACCGTCTGATCCCCATGTTATCGACCCGCCCCACCCGGTCATTCAGAGAGGGCCTGCTACAAACCCCATCAATTAGAGAATGTCATCTGATGGGGTCTAGGAGGCGGGCCTTCTCTGTGACAGCGCCCACACTATGGAACAGCTTGCCCCCAGAGTTGAGGCAGATCTCCTCCCTCCCGACCTTTAGGAAAGAGCTGAAGACCTGGTTCTGCCGCCTGGCATGGGAGGGAGGGAGGGATAGTTCCTCCTGGAGATGGCTAATCCTGTGATTTTAATGTCCTTCTTTTAATGACATCTGGATTTATAATTATTCTTGTTGTAATTTTATCTATATTTTAATCTATTATTATCCTGTAAACCACCCAGAGTCCCTATTCGGGAGATGGGCGGGGATAAATTTAAATAATAAATAAAATAAATAATATGCCACTGAACTAAGTTCATTGTCTGAGTAGTGCTTTCTAGCAGGTTAGATCAGAGGTTGGCAATCTGGTAATTTTGTATGATACCATATACAAGATTTCATAGAATCTCTGGAAGGACTTGATATGAAAAAATGGGGGGTAATCTGTGATTTGAAAATATTGCTTTGTTTAAATGTTCATAAAACCCTCCTGCCTTGCTTTCCCATCCTACTAGATGCAATAAAATTATCCTAAAAGTTGCTATTGTTAGGTTGGCCTATAAGGGGAATGGTATCTCCCTCTCCCTCTCCCTCTCTAGATTTATTTTTCACAAAACCTGTATGTCATCCTCTCACGGTCTCTGGGCAGCTCACAGTGCCATTTTGAATGTCTGTCTCTTTCATCCTCTGTTCTTCATACAACAACCATTTAAACAAGATTTGCTTTTTTTTCCCCCTTCAGTCAATTGCTGATGGCTTTAAAGAAGCAGTACGGTATGTCCTACCACGTCTCATGTTAGTTCCTGTTTATCACTGTCTGCACTATTTTGAATTACTACAGGTGAGATATGTTCTTTAAAATAAATTATAAGTAAATTCCATATACAGTATAAGTTGAATATGTAAATATAATAAATCTATGGGTGGAATAAAAATGTTGCATCTGTTTCATGCACCAAATTTGGACACTTAAACATGTAAACTATTTACTATTATTGTTACTTTGTATAATTTTCCACCTTAACTTGACTACTGCTTGTACTGAAGTTTAAAAAAAATAAAGTATGGATCTACTATATCTGACGACAAGTCATGGATAATTCAAAAGACAATTGTGTTTTATTAGCCTAATATTCACAGCTTGTAGATGAGCCTTCCCCAACCTAGTGCCTTCCAAATCTATTGTCCTGTAGATTGTATCAGTTAAAGACTGACACATCTGGGAAGCACCAGATTCAGGTGTGTTGAAGGCATGTTAGACAGTCCTGTGCCCCATTGGCAAAAAATACAACTTGCACAAAAACAATAAGAAGTGTAATACTCAGGTGCAAACTTCAAAGACTTTGAACAATCAGGTAACAGCTAAGAGATACTCTTCCAGAAATCAGAATATGCATATACACTACTTGCATATTGTTATGTGTAAATACATTTAATACAATCAACCATGAGTGGGTAAGCATTTGATGGTCCATTGGTAGCCACTTGACAATATTGAAGGAACTACCTAGTGCTTCCTAGTTGCTTGAATTTTTGCAAAGGATGTTGTCTGAGTGATCCAGCGTGATGTTTCATACATTATGCAAGATGGCAAATTCATAAACATGCTAAATGCAAAATATTTATGACAACTGTAAGAAATTTGGTCTTCCTGTTTGAAAACATATCAGTGCAGCAGTAAGATTGAATTTTAAAACCCCTGGGATAGAGTGAAGGGTTACTACTGTGTAATTTGCATTCTTGTTGCTTCCTGATTTAAAGAAAGTAAATCAGTATATAATAGATATATACTGCTATATAAGAAGAATAAATTATTAAAGTACATAATAAGAATTAAAGTCAGTCAGGTATAAGAGAAATATAAACAAGGTCTTAATACTGTGGAGTCCTTGGTGCTCTCTGAGCCTTGTTGTTTTCTTGCAGACATTTCATTGCCAGACTAGGCAACATCTTCAGTGCGAAAAGGGACTGGGACTTGCTCTCTGTTTATATACCATGGCTTGTCCTGCTTGTGTTGGTGGAGGTGTTCTTCCCTTAGGAGTTCCTTGATTGGGCTGTTGTTTGCGGCTTGGTTGATTGACTGAGTTAATAGTTCCTTGATTAAGGTATAATGTACTGTTTCATTGTTCATCTGGTGTTAATCTTGGTGTCTCTTCCTTGGTGTTAATTTCTGCATATCTGGGTGATGATTGCTGGGGAGGAACTGTTCTGGTCTTTTGGCTTTTCTATTGTCTCTTTTGAATGGTATGTAGATGTTTACCTCTATGTGTCTGTTGATGGCTGCTTTGTCTGAGTGCCAAGCTTCCAGGAATTCTCTAGCGTTTTTGGATTTGGCTTGGTTTAGGATGCTCACAGTTTCCCAGTTGAAAGTATGGTTGAGTCTGTCCATGTGTTGTGAGATTAAGGAGTTTTCATCATGTCTTCTGACTGCTAGTTGGTGTTCATGGATGCGTTCTGCTAGTCTTCTGCCTGTTTGTCCTTGTTGTTGTTCAGTCGTTCAGTCGTGTCCGACTCTTCGTGACCTCATGGACCATAGCACGCCAGGCCTTCCTGTCCTCCATTGTCTCTCGGAGTTTACTCAAATTCATGTTCATTACATCGGTGATGCTATCTAACCATCTCATCCTCTGCCGTCCCCTTCTCCTTTTGCCCTCAGTCTTTCCCAGCATCAGGGTCTTTTCCAGTGAGTCCTCTCTTCTCATTAGGTGGCCAAAGTATTTGAGCTTCAGCTTCAGCATCTCTCCTTCCAATGAGCAGTCAGGGTTGATTTCCTTTAGGATTGACTGGTTTGACCTCCTTGCAGTCCAAGGGACTCTCAAGAGTCTTCTCCAGCACCACAGTTTGAAAGCATAAATTCTTCGGCGCTCAGCCTTCCTTATGGTCCAACTCTCACAGCCATACATTACTACTGGAAAAACCATAGCTTTAACTATATGGACCTTTGTCGCCAAGGTGATGTCTCTGCTTTTTAATATGCTGTCTAGGTTTGCCATAGCTTTCCTCCCAAGGAGCAAGCGTCTTTTAATTTCATGGCTGCAGTACTATAACTCCCTAAATGCCTATCCCTAAAGGGACTGCGGTGGCTCAGTGGTTAAGACGCTGAGTCAGAGGCCATAAAGGCTGACAGCTCGGCAGTTCAAATCCCAAGAGCACGAGCCGCATGCCAGAGTGAGCTCCTGGCAATTTGTCCCAGCTCCTGCCAACCTAGCAGTTCAAAAGCATGCAAATGCAAGTAGATAAATAGGTACCACTTCGGTGGGAAAAATCACAGGGACATGAAAGGAGCCTCCTCAGGTGTCTCCCAGGCAATGGTGATGTCACCAACAAATCCTTTCACTACAAAAGCGCCTTGGTTCCTCTGACACGAAAAAAAAAATGCCTATCCATGCTGGTTGGGAATTCTGAGGGTTGTAGGGCACCATCTTGGGAAAGAATCATGCAGTTACTTTTTCTAGAGTTCTTGGAGTTAGGGTGCTTTGACCACAGATACAAAGATTGTGTTCATATAAAACGCTTAACTCGGTTGCTGAATTAACCAATTTCTGGGTTGGTACAGCATTAAGTGTTCGTGGATGAGCTCTGCTAGTCTTCTGCCTGTTTGTCCTACATAGTGGCTGTTACAGTCCTTACACTGTATGTTGTAGATAACTCCTGTTTTTTCTTCTTGGGCTACTGGGTCTTTTGGGTTACTTAGATGTTTTGAAGGGTTTTGGTTGGTTTATGTGCTACGGTGATGCCGTGTGGTTGTTTCTGGGATGTTTCTGATGTACGGTAGTGTTATCCTTTTTATAGCTTCTGTCAGTTGTGTTGTAGTGGGTTGAGTAATCAGGCACTTTTTGATAAAGTTGAGTGGGTATCCATTTTGCTGGAAGATGCTGTATAGATGATCTGTTTCCTTTTTCTGGTGTTCTGGGTTGCTTATTAAGGTCTTAATAATTACAATTTTAAGTCTAGCATTACTCAGAAGTTTTTGTTTTCACTAAAGGTGTGCAAAGTGTTTTGTTCTGAAATGTTTGGAGCATGAAATTTAATGAAATTTCCATGTTTCAAGATTTTGGAAATGTTTTCAAGGTTGAAATGTTCCCAGAATGTTCATACTAGCTTCTTTTGTGCTCAAAACACTTTGAAGTGAAACATTTTGTACATCCTTATTTTTCACTCTTCTAGCTACCTTAAAAGCTTGTTTCCCTTTCAGTATTGTAATTAAAAAATGAACTTGTTGCTGCTCAAAATTTAAACATAGAATTGGAAAGGCCCATTATATGACTTTTGTCAGATGTCCTGCTGTGATATCCAATCATGGTGCTTCTTGATTTATGCTCATCCTTGAGCAAGAAGTGACTTGCAACCCTGTTTGGTAGCTTATTCTGACTGCTCTTTCAGTTACGTTTAGTTTTTTTTAATCTGCTTTAAGAATGCTTTTAAAAAACTAAAAAAACAAAGTTGTAAGTATCAACAAGATGCATTATACAGCCTTGACTTTCATCTTTGAACTAATAATTTCTGTTCACTTTGCTAAAAATGCTTGTTTTATTCAGTGTACATGGAGAAGTGAACTCCCCATGAAATTAAAGTATTTGTTCTTTTCAGCAACTTCAAGAATGTAGTGAAGATGAAGAAGACTGCGAATGTTTAAAACAAGCCATCACAGCTCTCCTGAATCTCCAGTGTAGTATGGAACGTATTTATAATAAACATTCACCTAGACGTCGGCCTGGGTAAGAAAATGAGTCATACTGCTGTTCTAGCTGCAGTTTGAGCTCTTTGGGAATATTAGCAAATATGTTGACGTTTGAAAGAAAGGCAGATAATGTTAAAGGAATTATGGCTGTGAGTCAGCACCCTGACACTTGCTTTTCCTTCTGCTAAGGCCTTTTTACACATTTTGTTTCAAAAAGTAAGCCAACCTGCTTTACACAGACTTCAGCTGGTAATTGCCAAATTTAATCTGATAAAATATGCTTTTAGGGAGCCGGTGTCTTGGTTCTACAACCGCCAAGTAAGAAGCAAGCATCTGGCCATAAAAAAAATGAATGAGATCCAGAAAAACATTGATGGTTGGGAAGGCAAAGATATTGGTCAGTGCTGCAATGAATTTATAATGGAAGGCACACTGGCAAGAGTAGGAGCCAAGCATGAACGACATGTATTTCTCTTTGATGGTTTAATGATCGGCTGCAAAGCCAACCATGGGCAGTCACGACTTCCGGGCTATAGCAACGCAGAGTACCGGCTCAAAGAAAAGATCATTATGAGGAAAGTCCATATAGTTGATAAAGATGACACGGGTGAATACAAAAATGCTTTTGAGCTGGTCCCTAAGGATGAGAACAGCTTAATCTTTGCTGCCAAGTCTGCTGAAGAGAAGAACAACTGGATGGCAGCACTTATTTCCCTCCAGTATCGCAGCACCCTGGACCGAATGTTGGATGCAGTACTATTGCAAGAAGAGAATGAGCAGCCCCTGAGACTCCCCAGTCCAAGCATCTATCGTTTTGCAGTGGAAGACTCTGAGGAGAACATGGTTTTTGAGGACAGTCTTCAGAGCAGGAATGGAATTCCAATCATCAAAGGTGGAACTGTGGTGAAACTCATTGAAAGGCTAACTTATCACATGTATGCAGGTATCTGGATATATAATGCTTTCACTGCGTTATTGACTTACGGGAAGGGGATCATTATTACCTGAAATGAAATACTTAATTTGGAATTGTGCTTGCCTTTCTAGATCCTAATTTTGTACGTACTTTCCTCACCACATACCGCTCCTTTTGTAAGCCGCAAGAACTCCTAGGTTTGTTGATAGAAAGGTAAATAAAAAAATTATCCAATCCCTTTGTGATGAATTTTGCTCTCATATTAGCAATAATAAAATTGCCATATTGGTGAGATACTGTGATAACTTAAATGTTGGCACATTCATTTTTGAACAATTTATTTTAATGGCATTTCTTATCTTCTGTTTTCCAGAGTCCATTACATACTTAATTATATAAAGCTTTTAGAAACGTTTATGTGGTTTGGCAATATAAAGCTGAAACAATTTGGACTCAGTTAAAAATAGAATACATTGTGAAGAAAGGTCGCTGGAGAGAGAATTTTTCCCTTGTAAAAAATAATTAAGTATTGTATTCAATGTTTGGGTAATTGGTAGTATACTGCTAGTAGTTATTTAAGTCCTGATGGAACAGCTGGCACAAATATTAAAAGCAGCACGTAAGTTGTAAAAATGTGAACAACAGTTTACATAGTGGCTTGCCCAAGCAGAATACAAGTTTGGAATTTGATATTAGTGCAAGGATGAAAATGGGCTTCCAGAGATAGTAAAACTTTAGAATTAGACCATTGCATACAATCCATTAGAAAGAAGGAGGTACAAATGTTGGCCTGTGATCTGAATTTTGGCTTTCTCAGAATCTCTCTATGAAGGTTCTCAGTCATCCAGGTGGAATTGTCTGTAGCTTGAATCATGTCAACTGGATTTCTATTTTCTCAGTGGAAACGTTTCGCTCCTTATCCAAGGAGCTTCTTCAGTCTGAGCAAAGTTAGTAAGGGAATCCTAAATATGTTTCTAGGTAGCTGTGTGACACGGCTACCTAGAAACATATTTAGGATTCCCTTACTAACTTTGCTCAGACTGAAGAAGCTCCTTGGATAAGGAGCGAAACGTTTCCACTGAGAAAATAGAAATCCAGTTGACATGATTCAAGCTACAGACTTTCTCAGAATCTTTCAGATCATTTGTTTGGTTTGTGAACTTCCTGACTATGCAGAAAAGGCTAGAAAATCAGTCAAGAGAAACTGGAACAATCTAAATTAGTAATTGTTATGTTTTAGGACAAAATTGTTCTGTGAGAGAGATGATTGAATTGCCAATGTTCAGGCTCAGTCCAGTGATAAAGAGATTACTTTTCTGTAATTGGCAGCTGCATTCCATTTGTACATTACAGTGCTGATTATGCTAACATTAAAATACAGAAATCGGTGTGGCCAAAGATGGCATGTCCAGTATAACTCTTACAGCTTAATAATGATCCTGCAGCTGGTGTACAAAGTGGGACCCAAGACAAAATAGTTGTTGAAGACAATTTTACAGCTCTTTGAAAAGGGATAGAAATACCTTATCTGACTCTTGCTGCTGATATAGAAATATTAAAATGAATTGGATTAATAAATACCAAGATCTTCTGCAGTTTAAAGAATTTAGTGCAGTAATAGCAGTGATTTAAATTCCCTGCATGTTATTTCATATTCAGAAAGAAAATTAAGACCTAGCTTTTCTTAGAGTTCTTAATTTTAAAGACTTGATGTTCATGACTAAGATCTTGATGTCAGATGATGGATGCCAGGGAGTTATAGTTCTACCAGTTGTATTTTATATAACTGTTTAGTTATATTGATTAGAACACCATAAACCACCGGGAGTCTTATTGAATAAATACAACAAAAATAAATGAATAAATTATTCCTCTTATCCCTTGTTCCAGTTATGAACAAGAACGTGTTTCCAGGTCTTTCTCCTTTCTTTGCATTCTGGATCTGCTGTAATTCATGTTCCAACTTCTTTGTATTTATTAGATTTGAAATCCCTGAACCTGAACCAACAGAAGCTGATAGGCTGGCAATAGAGAAAGGAGAACAGCCAATCAGTGCAGACCTTAAAAGGTTTCGCAAGGAATATGTCCAGCCAGTACAACTCAGGTTTGAGCTTTTATCTCTTTCGTGTTTCCAACTGTATTATCAGGTGGGAGGACACCGAGGTGATCACTTCACATGAGAAACACAAAGCTCACTTTGCTTGAGAAGAAGTTCTTACTTTATATGAGAATGAGAGACCCTGAAATCTTATGTAGAAGATCAGTTGGGGTGTGTATTCTGGCTTTTTTTAAACATAATTTTTATTGGTAAACTTTATTTATTTATTTAATTTTTATCCCGCCTTTATTATTTTATAAATAACTCAAGGCGGCAAACATACCTAATACTCCTTCCTCCTCCTATTTTCCCCACAACAACCACCCTGTGAGGTGGGTTGGGCTGAGAGAGAGTGACTGGCCCAAGGTCACCCAGCCGGCTTTCATGCCTAAGGCGGGACTAGAACTCACAGCCTCCTGGTTTCTAGCCCAGTACCTTAACCACTAGACCAAACTTCAAATTAAAATAAAAAGTTATAAAACTTGTCGATAAAATTTAAACAATTTGGATTATATATGAGACCCAATTTGGTGTAGTGGTTAAGGCACCAGGCTAGAAACTGTGAGGCTGTGAATTCTAGTCCTGCCTTAGGCACAAAGGCAGTTGGATGACTTTGGGCCAGTCACTTTCTCTCAGCCCTAGGAAGCAGGCAGTTGTAAACCACTTCCAAATATGTTGCTCTGAAAATTGCAGGGACTTCTCCAGGCAGTCACGAAGGCACAAAATATATGCATATGTCTATCTTATACATATATTAAATAATAAAAATAACAACATAAATGTGAAAAAAAGAAAATGAAATTAAATAATATTAGTCTATTTTTCTGCAATATAAGAATGTTTAATTTTTTTGCAAGTAAAAATGCAAGCCATATTATCCTGTATTCAATAGATTGACATTATAAATGACGGTCACAATAGCAGGATACTCCAAGGAAAGCATTATTTCCAATGATAAAATATAAATCATCCAAGTTGAAAATATATATTACAGTTGCAATCGAAATTATTCAAACCCCATTGCAAATCAGGTTTATTGTCAAAATTTACAGACTTTCAGCTGTTTGCAATGAACAAATCAAAAGCAATTGAAATAGTTCAACACAACGAATGCTTCAAGTGGTGTCCCCAAATTCAACTGAAAATGCAACTTATAATAACTTCTCCAGTCTCAAAATTATTCAACCTCCTGAATAGAATCTGTCACAACACATACAGTATGCAAAACAGGTGTTGTCTCAAGCACACCTGATGCAACTAATCAAGGGCTTCATTAGTTGCACCAGGTGTGCTTGAGCTGGAACACATGAAATGCCTGAACTGGCTAGGGGTTTGTTGAGTGTCACGTTTGACTGCATGTTAGAAATATGGCTAAGTTGCATTTTCAGTTGAATTTGGGGACACCACTTGAAGCATTCGTTGTGTTGAGCTATTTCAATTGCTTTTGTTTGATTTGTTCATTGCAAACAGCTGAAAGTGTGTAAATTTTGACAATAAACCTGATTTGCAATGAGGGTTGAATAATCTTGATTGCAACTGTATTTGTACATCATTAGCACAGCTTCGAAGGAAGCTGTAAAATCTCTAAGGATAAATTATCTAGAAAGTATCTTTCAACTCATGATGTTAGAACATTTATGAAGACATAGTGGGGGGGGGAAAGAACTTTACCACAAAGAGTATACCATAATGGTATTATTTTCATTTATTTTGGGTAAGATTTGGTTGTGGTCTTGAATTATCCCTATGCTTAAATGTGTCTCAGAAAGGTTTTTTTTTTTTGGAAAGTTGCAGATGTTGCGTCTTTATAGTTCCAACTGAATGTATGATTTGTTAGTCATAGTAAGCACAGTCCTTTTTTTTTCAACTGAGGAAACTTTGTTTTCATTCAAAAGTTCATTTCAGATGCCATCTCACTCCAGTATACCTGTTTTATCATCAGTTGGTGAATCAGTTTACCTCAGCCTCGGTTTGTGAAAATTAAAAATAGTGACACTTTTTCTCTTCTCTCTCTTTTTTCCCTTAAGGGTATTGAATGTGTTTCGGCACTGGGTGGAACATCATTTTTATGACTTTGAGAGAGATCAAGAGTTACTCGATAGACTGGAGACATTTATTTCCACTGTAAGAGGTATATAATTTTAGTTGGTAATTTTCTTTAAATGTGAACGCTCAGCATTATTTCTCAGTTATTTCATAAATTCTCATCTTTAGCTTTTTACAAATCCTGAGTGTTCCTTTGCTCTGTGCTTATTCACGGATCAGAAGACAATGGTATTTCCAGTTATTATGAGACAGTGTTATTATATCAGTTTCCTTTCTAATCCATTTTCTGTTTACAAAAGAAAAAGCATTACATTACATAACTATGTTCTGAATGCTTCTGCATTTGCGCCTTCCTTCTTCCATTAAAAAGTAGAGTATGGATAATGTTTCTTATCCTAATTTCATGCTTTTCTAGGAAACCTGTGACCATTATCACATGAAATGAGAAGAGTCAGGCCTGTCATTCATGTTTCCATTTAGACAGATAAATGTAAAATCACACATGCCATTTTTAATGTGGAAGATCTAATATTGTAGTAAAGTAGCTCTGACAGGTGAATGCTTGCCTAAAGATGTAGCTGGTTGAGTGAGCTTTGCTTATAGCAGAGCTTTCCAAACTGTGTGTCGCGACACAAAAGTGTGTCGCCACACACAGTGTGGTGTGTCGCCACACCACCCGGAAGCGGTGGCGCGCGCGTGCACGGCAGCCGCCATGCACGTGCGCGCCGCCGCACGCCCCCCGCCCCCCCGCCGTGTGCGCGCGCCGCCGCACGCCCCCGCGCGCCGTCGCCGTGCACGCGCGCCGCCGCTGCCTGATGTGTCGCCAGCGGCGGCACTTTGGAAAGCTCTGGCTTATAGTCTTAAATTTAAAGTTGTTTCCATCAGCATAATCAAAAAGGTATCAGCATGTCTAGTTTAGAGAACAACTGCAGTCATCCAGTTCCAGTATTCGCTATAATTTCTGGCGTGCCCAGGGCTGCAGTTTGGGATATAGAATTCTTCTTTTCTTTAATTTTCTGTCATAATTTTCCTGAAAAAAAAGCCAATAGTGTTGCTGAACAAGATTTTCATGGGAGGGGATGTTTTATAAAATAAGAAATTATGTACTTTGAATCTAGAAAATCCCTGGCATCTTTACTTAGCTCAGAAATTCATCTGCTTAAGAGCTTGGAGATTAATTGCCTGCCGTTCCAAATTACAGTCCTTTGTTAAGTAAACCAACAGTTGATGATGGAGAAGACAGACAAAAAGCAGAATGAAATGTGCAAAATGTAGAATTAGTTATACAAAGTAAGACATAGGGGATTTCTTGCTTAATAGCCTACAACTGACAGTGCTGTTTTTTCTTAGTGCACAATTTAAGTTCAGTGGTTGTGGTTCTGATTTCTTCTGCTCTGTTTGGGTATTACCCTAGATCAGAGCTTTCCAAACTTTTCATGTTGGTGACACACTTTTTAGACATGCATCATTTCGCAACACACTCTTACAGCAGGGCACAAGGTAGGCACTAGGACCTGTGCGGAATCGCAGCAGGTTTTGAGGCAGCAAGGCACATGGCAGGCACTAGGACCTGCGTGGAAGCCAGGAGGCAGCAGCAGCCGCAACACACACAGACACTGCAGCCGACACACTAATGTGTCCCGACACACAGTTTGGAAAGCTCTGCCCTAGATATCTCATTGCCCACTACAATGCTAAATTAGAAGTCTAGCCCTGAAGGTCTTCCTTATTTTCCCAATTTAAATGCTATTGGCCTGGTTGTAAAACATCATGTGTATTCTGCTACAACATATTAAAACAGATGGTCATTACTTTAAAATGGGAAGAACCAAGTCATTTATTTCAAATGTATCCTTCTACACTGCATTTTTCAGTGCACAGAATATATTTTAGCAAATGCATACAATGTACTTGCTAAACAGTTTGCTATCTCAGATTTGTTTTGTAAAACATTATCCCCAGAGCTGATGTTAATTGTTAATAAGGGAAGTTTGTTCTATTTCATACTTACTCCATGAAGTACCAATGAATTCGTGCTGTGCACCTCTGATATTGAAAGCCTTTATACAAACTACTAGCAATGTCTGATGTGTCTTCCAGGCAAATCCATGAAGAAGTGGGTGGAATCCATTGCAAAGATAATCAGGAGGAAAAAACAAGCTCATGCAAATGGAATTAGCCATAACATAACATTTGAGAGCCCGCCACCTCCAATTGAGTGGCATATCAGCCGTCAGTTTGAGACATTTGACCTCATGACTTTGCATCCCATAGAGATTGCTCGGCAGCTAACCCTCCTGGAATCTGATCTCTACAGGTAGACCACTGTTTTGACGATTCCTTCCATCCCATAATTCAAATGGCAAAATGCTCCTTTCTTAATCAAATTCATTGTGCGAACTCAGTTTGAATAGTGCAGTATATTGTAGTATAGTATAGAGCAATATAATGAATGCAATACCGATGCTGACTGGTTTGATATTTGCAGTATATACTCCTTCAGTAATAAGCTAATGTAACATACTGGTTGAGAGATGAGCAGTAAGTCCTGAAGTAAACTGGGTAATGTAGAGTTTTTGATGGTAGAGCATGAACTTTGTGTGTGCAAGTTTGAACATGGATAATTTCTGTTAAAAGGATTTCAGGTGGCAGCTTTGAAAAAGAACTCAGTCTGAAATCTTAGTTCTATCAGTTGAAGCACCTTGTGTCCTGACTACAGCTCCCATTATCCCTTTTGTTAGCCTGTGTGATTGGGCTGATGGGAGTTTCAGTCCGTCACATCTGGAGGACAAGATTGGGGAAGGCTAAGCTAGGTAATCCTGAACTAAATGGAGCAATGATATGATTCATTTTAAGGCAGTTTTATACGTGAAACTGATCCAGTAGGTCACTACTTCAGAAGTTGTATCTGCTGTCCATTCCCTTCAAAGTAATGTGAAGAAAGGTACTTGGGTGATTTTAAGAGTACTGAGACAATATACTTAACATGCTTTATTCACCTAAAGTACAATACAGTGCTATATATATTTATAATTGAGCACTTGAACAATAAGTTGTTACTTCTAGAAGAAAAGTAAAAAAAAAATTATGTTCAAGCTGTGGATCCAACTCAAACAAATAGATGGGGTGGCTATTTTTACTGTCATTAAAAAAAAAAGATGACCACTTGGAATGACAGTTGTATCCCATCATAAATGATTGTCCTTCTAGCTGGACTTCCCTCCTTTGGGAGAATTGCTTAGCAAATTAAAAGGGAAGAGTCCATAGTAGCTGCACAGATTATTACATTGTAATTTCCCTAAATTGAAATGCCTGGAGACTCTTCTGAATTTTCTTTATATCATACTCTTCCCACCGTGCACATGGATGCACTTGGGTGCATGCGCACGCGCGCACGCACACAATCATCTTGTTTTTTCTGTATCAGGGCTGTCCAGCCTTCAGAACTTGTTGGGAGTGTGTGGACAAAAGAAGATAAAGAAATTAATTCCCCAAATCTACTGAAAATGATTCGGCATACAACAAATCTTACACTTTGGTTTGAAAAGTGAGTAAAATCACTTATATCAAGAGTATGCAATTCTTTTCAGCTCAGGAGCCAGAATTTGCACGGAATGGTATGGCATCGTGGAGGGGCCATCTTTGCAGGGGTTGAAAAGGGTGCCCATTGAACTCACCAAGTGTAAAACATGCAAAAAAGGGGGACCAATTTTTTTTTTACCACCCACTCCATTGGAGTCTTAGGGCTACACAACAGATATTGGCCAACTCTGTTTTTTGCACCCCTGATGTAGCTGCTAGGGATGGGGCAGATTTTTAGTGGAAGGTTTGAAGGAAGCTAAACAAAAACAAAGTAGTCCTAAATTGGCTGTTGTGGGTCTTCCGGGCTGTGTGGCCGTGTTCTGGAAGTTGTGGTTCCTAACGTTTTGCCAGCATCTGTGGCCGGCATCTTCAGAGGGCAGGAGCACAGACAGAAGCGAAAGCCCAGGGCACAGAGAGATCGCTTCTATCTGTGCTCCTGCCCTCTGAAGATGCCGGCCACAGATGCTGGCGAAACGTTAGGAACCACAACTTCCAGAACACGGCCACACAGCCCGGAAGACCCACAACAGCCATCGAACTCCGGCCGTGAAAGCCTTCGACAATACATAGTCCTAAATTCTTTCAGAATTAAGTACTTGGAAATGAATGATACAGGGGAATTATTCCTGTACAGCTTTAACCTATGGATTAATGCTGAATGCTTAACACTCTTATTTGCTAATCTCAAACTTTTGTAACAGTGGCAGAGTCATTATATCACTTAAAAAAAAAGAAAAAGAAAACATTGTGGGGCTCATTCTTTCTATAGTTCTTGTACCCAGTATTGGAAATTAGTTTTATAAGCAAGGCAGAAATGGATGGGTGAATTACGAAATAACATACGATGACTTTTTTTAAAATTTCAAAAATTACAAAATTAAACTCTGTTCTCCGTTTATTAGAAGGTATAGATAGATTCTTGTCAGTGAAAATCCTTCCCAGTGAAAAGTTGCTGCTCAGTAACTGTAGTCCACATTCCTTCTGGGTACCACACTGAAGACGAGGGGGCTTACATCATCATACTGTGTCAGAGTAACGTAATGTTTAAAATATTACACAGGTTTTTTAGGGGCTTGAGTTCAAAGCACTGCTCATCCTTGAGAAACTGGGTGGTCTTGAGCAACTTCCTTGCTCAGTATTGGTCTGTTTATTGTGAGCATTACAAAATGTTTAAAAAGTACCACCTTATTTTACTTGAGGGAGGGTCAAAATGAGAATATGACAATTGTTTTACAGTAAAATAGCATCCAACAAACCTCTGTGCTGTTTTTTCTTTTTCCAAATTAGATGTATAGTAGAAATGGAAAACTTTGAAGAGCGAGTGGCTGTGTTAAGCAGGATTATAGAAATTTTGCAGGTTTTCCAGGACTTAAATAATTTTAATGGCGTTCTTGAGATAGTCAGCGCAATGAATTCTGTCTCCGTGTACAGACTAGACCACACGTTTGAAGTAAGTCTTGGTGGCTGGCCAGTAATCAAAGTGTAACCAATGATTTTAAAATACAGTTGTTTTATACTGATGGCAGCAGCAATTCAGTACAAATGTGAATAACATGGTAGGAATTATTTCCAAAACTAAGTAAAATAATGCTTTGTTTATTACATTTGTATCCTGCCTTTTGTACAGGAGCTCAAGGCATCCTATCCTATCCTATCCTATCCTATCCTATCCTATCCTATCCTATCCTATCCTATCCTATCCTATCCTATCCTATCCTATCCTATATCATATCACAATATAGTATAATAAAACATCATGAGATTTTTTGGATAAACAAGGTTTCCAATCTGTGGTAGTATGAAATACGTCTGTAGCTCAAAGTTCATAGTTCCATTTTACTTTGTGTTTTGCCAAACTGAATTATTTTTGTATTATGAGCTTCTTTATGTACGTTTTACTATTACCATTTATCTATGACCTTATAACTAGTCTTAGAACCAAGTATATTTAATAACAAAAAACAGAGTATATAGCAGCCAAGATGATTCTGTTAAGGCATTTTGACAGCAAAGACTAGTAATATCTGAAAAATAGGGATCAAAGAATGATATAGAACAAAGAGATGTTGTGAAGATTTCACAATTTCTGGCCAGCACTGAATATTACACAGACATATCCTGCAATATCAAAATGTGGATTTTTTTTCTGTCTGATATCAGGCACTGCAAGAAAGAAAAAAGAAAATTTTAGATGAAGCAGTAGAATTAAGTCAAGATCACTTTAAAAAATACCTTGCTAAACTCAAATCAATCAATCCACCATGTGTGCCTTTCTTTGGTAAGTTACGCCACAGAGGCAGAAACAGTGGCTGCTTCTTATATTCCTGTTAATCCATAAATAGTTAATGAAATTGTGATATCCTTTCTAGGGTGTTTTGCAATATCTTTTGAGAGAGTGCTTTTCTGCTGAATATTTTTCTTTCATTAATTTAGTGTGAAAAACAAAATGTATTTTGATTTGAGATGGTTGCTAAAATGCTCTCAGAATATGGCTCCAAATAAGCACTGTGCTATCTAAATTTATTTAGAATACCATCAAATGCTAACTATTTCTTGCATATTTCAGCCCAGTTGTGAGGTGGGGGAGAATCTAAGGACATAACATATTACTGGAAGGTATATTGGTTTTAAAGAAACAGATACATCAGTGAAGTGAAATTTTCTTTCTGAGTTTCAATCTCTTAAATCTCATCTTAATTTTTTTAATGATTTTGGCCCCTGCTTGCTTGCTTGAAACTGTTAAGACAAAAGCTTTGATTGTTCTTTGTCATTTGGTAAGCTTGTCACTTATTGGTCCAAAATGGTTTAGAAATGTGTCATCTTTCAGGTTCTGCTGAGTTCCTTTTGTCAGGAAATTGAGTCATTCTTAAGTTATGGTTGATCCAACAGGAGGTAGTAGTTTTCTCATTCGCTGTTGCTCAAAGTTGGACAGCAAGACTTTCACTTATTTATCTTCCCTCTCACCATTCAGATGTGCATCAAAAGTTCTCTCAGGCTTAGGGGAAGTGTGTAGGGTCTGCAGGGGAGAAGGGGAATCCATTCAACCATTGGTGTCTGTTTTACTGGTGAACAGGCATGGGTACAATCTCTATGTCTCATTGTTAAATGTGCTATAAAATGTGTTCATAACATATATTATTTTACATTCTTACTTGATAAGGGTTGTGTGTGACTTAAGAGGAATCTCGCCCCTTCTTTATAATTGATTGGTTTTGATAATTTATTACATAGTGCAACAACCCACAAAAGTAGGCTTGAGTTAATACCTGGATGCAGAGAATAAAAAATAATACTTTCCCAAAGCTTCCTAGTGAGTTCATAATCTGAAATGTCAGCTCCTTCTCCTAGACATTCTGAAGCTCAAAAAGGTAATGCAATACTTCACGCACAGTTGCCCATTTATGGCTAATTTTTCTGAAGGAAGAGTCTCTGTCATGGTCATAAACAAAAAAGAAGGCATGGATGTGAACAAGCTAAAATCCTTCTGCCCTTTCTCTCTAATTAGGAATATACTTAACAAATATTCTAAAGACAGAAGAAGGGAATCCTGACTTCCTAAAAAGACAAGGGAAAGGACTGATCAACTTCAGTAAAAGGAGGAAGGTGGCTGAAATCACAGGAGAAATCCAACAGTATCAGAACCAGCCGTACTGTTTACGCGTTGAGCCAGACATCCGGGTAATTGGACAGCAGTTGCGGAGAGAGTTCCCTCTGCATTCGATAAAATGACAAATAGTGTTTTGGTGCTTTGCTGAGACTAGGCCACCAGTGCAATGCAGCTGCTAAAAAGACAAATGCTGTCAGGGGGCGCACGAATGGGGACACAGTGGCCAGATCACAGGAAATTGTTCCACTCTGTTCTGCCCAGGTCACCCCCTAGTTCTGAGCACCGCATTTCATAAAGGACAGCAACAAATTGGAGTAAACCCAGAGGAGGGCTACCAGAGGGGTCTGGAAACCAAGTTTTATGAGAATGTTAAATTATCTGGATATGTTTAGCCGACAGAAAATAAATTGTGCAGAGATATGCTAGCCCCTTCAAAATATCTGAAGGGTTGTCACACAGAAGCAGGAGTAGACATATTTCTAATGTCTAAAAAGCAGTACCAAAACCAATGGGTTAGAAGTATGAGGAAGCAGGTTCAGGCTAGAAGTCAGAAGGAACTTCCTGAAGGTATGAGCTACCAGCCAGTGGAATAGGCTGCTACATAAAGTATTGGGTTCTCTTTGCTAGAGGTCTTCTAATGGAGGCTGAAGTGTAATCTTTCAGAGGGTCTAAGCAGAGAGTTGTAGTAGAGGTCCCTTCCATTATGTGATTGTATATCAGTATTTTCTGTGTTTGGTGAGGATCAGATTTAGCAGTAAATCACTCAAAGTGTCCAGCTTCTTAGATTTCCTTGATGAAGGTATCAACTTGTGACATTAGATGGGAGTGTTGCACTGCGGCCACCATTAAATTGAAGCAGCCATTCATATCCTGGAAAGGATGTTTGCTTTCAGTTTAAAATGTATGGAAGTAGAGCCATTTGTCCATTTCACATATACCGTGTATACATACAGTGCCACTCAAACATTGCTAAGAATATCTGAGGAAGAAAAATATGATACAGTGTAGACCAGAGCTTTCCAAACTTTTCATGTTGGTGACACACTTTTTAGACATGCATCATTTCGCGACATACTCTTACAGCAGGGCATCATTTCACGACACACTCTTACAGCAGGGCACAAGGCAGGCACTAGGACCTGCGTGGAATCACAGCAGGTTTGGAGGCAGCAAGGCACAAGGCAGGCACTAGGACCTGCACGGAATCCTGGCAGGGCTCAGAGGCAGCAGCAGCCGCGACACACCCAGACACTGCAGCCGACACACTAACGTGTCCCGACACACAGTTTGGAAAGCTCTGGTGTAGACTGACTGAGAGTCTGGAAACAAATGGGATTCCTAGAATCTTAGGGGGTGGTGCACATGTTGATATTGACTGGAACTTCTCATTATGATACAGTCAGTTGAAAAGTTACTTTTTTGTCTTTTCAGAGATTCTTTGAAAATTTGAACCCCATGGGAAGTTCCCCAGAAAAAGAATTCACAGACTATTTATTCAACAAATCTCAGGAGATTGAGCCCCGAAACTGCAAGCAGCCCTCTAGATATGTAAGTCTTCAAATGGTGTACAGGTAGTCCTCGGTTAACAACTGTAATTGGGACTGGAATTCCCATCGCTAAATGATGTGGTCATAAAGCACAATGTCTTATGACTGCATCCCGGAACTCCCCATTGCCATAGTTAAGCGAGGATTGCGGGTTGTTAACTGAATCCCAGGCGGCTTGCAAGCAGGCTGGCAGGCGGGCAAGGCACGGAGCAAGTGCAGCAGGGTCATGGGTGGCTGCTACTGGGCGGGAGTGGGTGCACAAGTGGCCCATGAGTGTGGTGGGGCTGGGGGTGGCTGCTTCCAGGTGGGGAAGGGTGCGAGCGACTTACAGGAGCGACTTGCAACTTTCCCTGCCGGCTTTCCTATTGACTTTGCTTGAGGGAAACAGGCAGGGAAAGTCACAAATGGTGATCACGTGACTGCGGGACACTTCAACTGTCATAATTGTGAGTCAGTTGCTAAGCGCCCAAATCGCAATCACGTGACTGTGTGGTTGCTGTGATGGCCAGAACTTCAAGGACCCATCGTAAGTCTCCTTTTTCAGCACCATCGTAACTTCAAACTGTCGCTGAACAAATGGTTGGTAAGTGAGGACTAGCTGTATGATTCCATTTGATAGTGTATGCATCTGATGTGGAAAAAATAATGGTGTATGTTGAGAGATATGTGCCCTTTGCAGAGATACTGTTCTTTTCTTAAACCTGACAAGGTCTCTAGAAAAAGTATTATATTCTCTCTTTTTTTTATATAAGAATTTTATTAAGTTTAAAGCAAAGATAAAAACTACAAAAAAGATAAAAACTACAAAGAAAAAGAAAAAAAAGTGGAAAAACAGAAAATGAAAAAAGATTTTTTAAGAAATTACAAGGTGACTTCCGACTTTCAACAACAAGAATATACAGCAATTTCCAGAATTAATCCCTTACTCTAAATCTAACCAAGATCATATTATTTCTTTAAATCTTTCCATAGACACATTATAAAAATCACCAAAGACAATTGCTCCCTCCCCTTATATATAAAGAAAAATAAACAAATATATAAACCTTTAAATCAACTCCCCCCCCCCAAAGGAACTAATTTATTTAAGTAATTCCTTCCTACCACTATTCTATATATTTCTGGTGTGGGCTGGTTCATGAAGTCACGAACAGTCGGAAGCGACTGAATAAACAAAACAAAAACATTATAAAAATCAAATTATAAAAACATTAAATTATTTACTTTTATACTTAATAGTGCTGTAACAATCTTAACCCTATTAAACCTAAAACCAAACACTTATTCTTATATCTTCTAAATCTTAAAAGATCAAACAAACTTTAAATCATTAAGGAAAAATGGAATCATACAAGCCTTAATATCAATCCAAATACATATTCTTAATTTCTTACCCTACATCGAAGTATACCAGGACATTTACTTCTCTCCATATTACGGATAAGGCATTTTTCATAAAAAATTTAAACAATCCAACTGCCCACCTTAAAAAAACAAGCTGCTCAGTAGAAAACCTCCCACACAACATAGATTCGTTCTCAAAACAATTCTTCAGGAATTCAGTATCAGTATCTTGCAAGTCAAACTTTAACTCCTTCTTCACCAAAGTATGTTCGTCATCTGGCATTTCATCAAAGGGACCATTCTCCCTGTTAGGAAAAAAATCCCCCTCTTGATAAACTTCTTCCTCCCCCCACAGAATGTCTTCAGCCAATTGACACATTTTAGCACTGATATTTTCTGCAATATCCCAAATATCTTGCATAATGGCTTGGCGAGTGTCATAGAAAATCTCTTTGAAATCAGAACGAAGCCCAGAACGCAGCTTTGCGAAGATTTCCTTAAGGTCGTCCATAATTCAGGCAGTAGATTATGGCTCCCCCTGAATACTTGACTAACACAGATAGGAGCTAATGAGTTAATGAAAGGCTTGCAAAGTTATTAAATGAAATTGACAAAGAAAAAATATACTAACCAGCAGTTACAGAGAGAGAATAGAAAAATGAAAAGTCAAAACAGCAAATTCAATGTGTAGGAAAAAGTTAAGTCCTTCAAATTAAATACAAAAATAGTAACAGGGAGATGATTGATTATTCTCAGTCCACCTTGAAATTAGATGGGAAGTAAGCCAAAGACTAAAAAGAAAAGTTTTTTAAAGTTAATCAAGAAATAACGATAAGCACCAAGAGAATCCGCTTTTTCTTGTTGTAGAAAGCCTCTCTTAGGGTAAGAAAACTTAAAAATATAAATTGAGTGATTTAGAAAGGGGGGGCTCGACCTAATGTCTCTTAAGGCTACGAACGCGTGCTGGAAATGATGGCTTCCCCAGCCTCCTGTCGTCTCTTACCAGGTCTTCGCTGTTTGCGATTCTCAGGCTGCAAGGCAACGTTTTGGAGGACGAAATGGGATAATTCCGAGCTTTTTCTTAACTCATGAAAAGTTCTGGGCTTCAGGTAAAAGCCTGAGCCCGAAAAAAAATCGCGTTGTCAGTTCTGTCCACACGGAGCTTATGGACAAGACTGTTCAGTCGGCCATTTTCCCCACCGGAAGTGAAAAGTATTATATTCTCAATTACTGAAAAATAGCAACAGAAAATTACTTTGTAGTGTTAAATGGAACTTTAGTATGGAGAGTCCTGAATTATTCTACATAATTAATGCTTACATTAATCCAAGCCTTCAAAAGACATTTTGTTTTTTTTTTCAAAACAAAATGGAATTTTTACTTCCTTGTGTATCAGAGAAGATAAAAGCATGCAATCAAATGTAGTTTGAAGGCAGATACTGTTGATTTATGTATACATTAGCATTTCATTCTTAAGCAAAAAATGGCTTAGGAAGTAAAAAAGCAATTTTCCTAGTTTAGCATGATTAGTCTTTTTTGCACTGATTTATTTCCTTGTATTTCTAAACATAAAGCAAAATAGCCCAAAGAAACAGAGAGAAGGAGATAAAATTGTGGGATTTTTTCCTCTCTCTCTCTCTTAGCCTAGAAAAACAAGCTACTCTCTAAAATCTCCTGGAATAAGGCCAAATGCTGGCAGGCACAGCTCTACATCTGGCACGTTGAGAGGCCATCCAACTCCTCTTGAAAAGGAGCCTTACAAGATTAGTTTTAGTAGAATTACTGAAGCTGAACAGGAGTCTGCAGCATCAGCACCAACTTCACCAAACATACCATCTACTCCTCCAGTGTCTGCATCATCAGAAGTCAGTGTGTTCATAGACATTGATCTCAACAGCTCCTATGGTAAGTATTTTGAGCGACCTTACCTTCTTAAACTACAGTAATAAAACGAAACTGAAATTATTTCTGATATTTGCAAGTTTACTGTTCTACCATAGTATGGTAAGTCTGGTTTAGAGGATGATGAGGTAGATGGGAATACTTCTGAAAGATCTACTCACCGACTTAATGTATTTTGAATGCAGTTTTTTTGTCTTTTAACTTTTGAGACCTGGAACAAGACGTATTTCTTTTCATGCCATTTATAACTGAACTCGGAGTTAATGGCGCAGTGGACATCTATGTTTTAACTCCCAAATGTTTATGTTCACCATCTCTTTTCCTTAACTTTTTATTAGGCCCATGCAAAGCTTTTGAACAAAGAGCCGACTTTTTTTTTTAATAATGTGTTTTTATTGATTAAAAAAAGGGAAAAAAATACATATTTACATAAATTTACAAACATTATAGACATAACAATACAATACAATACAATACAATACATTTAAAAGTAAACTATATATAAAGAGAAAGAAAAGAATAGAAAGCATATAGATAGAAAATTTAAAAGTAAGACTTCCAACTATCCATATGAAGAATCTAAAATAATTACTAAAGTATTTTCTGCATTGTTATATTATTTAATGTCTCTATTTCTCTATTTATATATATTATTTACATTGTTATATATCCATTTGGATCTTTTGTGTTGTCTTGATGAATTTGAAAAAAGGTTTCCAACAAATTGTAAAGTCTTCCATATTTTTGTCATTTAATTGGTCGGTCAATTTTGCCATTTGTGCTAAATCCATTGCTTTCACAATCCACTCTACTATTGATGGAATATAGTCCTCTTTCCAGTGGAGAGCGTAGATAGTTCGTGCTGCAGTAATCAAGTAAAGTAGTAGTTTTCCATGTTTTATTTGTAGTTCCTTGTCTATAAATCCAAGTAGAAAGAATTCTGGTTTTTTGGTAAAGTCCTCATTTAACATTTTACATAGAATTTTATGAATTTCATCCCAAATTTTTTTAGCTTTTTTACATGTCCACCAAGCATGGTAAAAGGTGCCAATTTCTTGTTTACATTTCCATTTTGGATAAGTTATTAGGCATAATGTACCACCTGTACATCATTTTATAGAAATTTTCTTTCAAATTGTAATTGAGAGTAAATTTTAAATCTTTTGTCCACATTTTTTCCCAGGTTTCATTTTGAATTTGGAAGCCGAAATTTTCTTCCCATTGAATTATACATTTTTTAGTTTGTAAATCGGACATTTTAGTTTGTAATAATACTTTGTAAATTTTTGCTATTAGGTGGTCATTGTCAGTCCATAATATATTATCCCATTTGGATGATTGTTTTACAAACTTATAATTTTTGATATCTATTTTATATTGTTCTTTTAATTGCAAAAATTTAAACCAATTACATATAAATCCTTCATTTTGTAATTCTTGTGTCTTCATTATATAGTTTGTTCCTTCAAATTTAATTAAATCTATATATTTTAACCATTTTTGATGACCCAAATTTTCTTGGCATGCAAAGGCCTCTTGGGGAGAAGTCCATAGGGGTAAATTTGGCAGTAGAGTATATTTATATTTTTCCCAAATTTTTAAAATAGATCGTCTAATCACATGATTGTTGAATGCTTTATTAGTTTTAATTTTGTTATACCAAAGAAAGCCATGCCATCCGAATCTGAGGTCATGACCCTCTAAATTTAATAATTTGGTATTCTCTAATGTAATCCAATCTCTTAAAAGGTAAAGTTTCCCCCCGCACATTTGTGCAGTCGTGTCCGACTCTAGGGGCCGGTGCTCATCTCCGTTTGTTAGCCAAAGAGCCAGCGTTGTCTGAAGACGCTTCCACGGTCATGTGGCCGGCATGACGCACGCGGAACACTGTTACCTACCCACCGAAGTGGTACCTATTAATCTACTTGCATTTGCATGCTTTCGAATTGCTAGGTTGGCAAGAGCTGGAGCTAGTGCGGGAGCTCACTCCGCACGCAGGGCTAGGGATTCGAACCTCTGAACTTCCGATCTTCCGATCAACAAGCCTGGCGTCTTACCCACTGAGCCACCACGCCCCTTAATCCAATCTCTTAGCCAGACTAATACAGATGACTTGTAATATAATTTAAAGTCGGGTAATCCAAAACCACCATTTTCTTTATTATCTTGTAAATACTTAAATTTTATTCTGGGTTTTTTCCAAAGAGCTGTCTTTGAATCATTAAAGTCACTCCATGTTTTGCAAAGCTCATATGGCTGCTTCAGCAGTTCCCAGCTGTCATGAATGAGCCTGCAGAGCCATTTGCTTCACCTTCTTCATGTGCATGCAGACCCAGGCATTTCTGTTATAGCCATTTGAGTCTTGCAAAACACTGTACAGGTAGTCCTCGGGTTACAATGACAATTGGGACCGGTCTTAAAGCGCAGTGTCACATGACCCCATTGCTTTGTGATGGCACTCCCTATTGCCGTCGTTAAGTGAGGATCGCAAGTCATTATGCTCCTCACAACTTCCTGCTGGCTTCCAACAAGCAAAGTCAATGGGGAAGTCAGCAGGAAGTTGCAGTCCCAGGCAGCTCCCAAGTAGGCCGGTGGGCAGGTAAGTGGCTGCTACTGAGTGGGGGAGGGTGTGTGAGTGGCCGGCATGGCGCAAGAGCAGCAGGGCCGGGGGTGGCTGCTGCCGGGTGGGGGAGGGTGCGCGAGGGTGCGGGAGTGGCTGGAGTGGCACAGTGTGAGCGCTGCGGGGCCAGGGGTGGCTGCTACCAGGTGTGCGAGGGTGCACTGGTGGCCATCAAGGCACAAGCAGGGCTGGGGGTGGCTGCTGCCGGGTGTGCAAGGGTGTGTGAGGGTGTGTAGGTGGCCGCCAAGGCGTGAGCACAGTGGGGCCGGGGGTGGCTGCTGCCAGGTGGGGGAGGGTGTGCAGGTGGCTGCCGTGGACAGGGGGGTTCTGCAGGCACCATAGCTGGGCTTCTTGGGGGGGGGAAGCCACTGGGATCTTGCAACTTTTCCTGCCAGCTTCCCCATTAACTTTGCTTGTGAGAAGCCAGCAGTGAAGGTCACAAATGGCGATCACATGACAGTGGGACGCTGCAACTGTTATAAGTGCAAGCCAGTTGCCAAGTGCCCAGATTGCGATCACATGACCGAGGGGGTGCTGGGACAGCTGGAACTTCAATGGCCAGTTGTAAGCACCACTTGTTCAGCACCGTCGTAACTTTGAATGGTCACTGAACGAGTGGTCGTTAACCAAGGACTACCTGTAGAGAAATGCTTTCCACAGCTCTATGCCAGAGCTTTCCAAACTGTGTGTCGCGACACAAAAGCGTGTCGCCACACACAGTCTGGTGTGTCGCCACACAACCCGGAAGTGCTGATCATCATCAGCGCTTCCAGGTTTTCCTGCAGCAACACACCAATGACAGTGCGCAAAAACCCGAAAGCGGCAGCAGCGCTTCCGGGTTTTTGCGCACTGCCGCAATGGCGGCACTTCCGGGTTTTCCTGCGGCAACACACCAACAGCGGTTGGTGTGTCGCCGCGGGAAAACTTTGGAAAGCCCTGCTCTATGCCTTGTATTATAATCTCTTCTTCAAAGAGCTCATAGCAGAATTTTTGTTGTTGTTGTTCAGTCGTTTTTATATATATATATATATATATATATATATATATATATATATTTATATTATATTTATATTTATATTTATATTTCTAACTTATATCACCGCCCATCTCCCCCCACAAGGGGACTCTGGGCGGTTTACAATCAAGTCAGAGATTAAAAACATATATATAAAATACTTATACAATTATTAAAAATATAAAAATATAAAATCCAAGAGGCTGCATGTGATGTTTGTGACCGAACTTTACGGTGCAAGCCATCCCCAGGAAGAGCTATTACTCATCCCGTCCCAAGCGAGGTGGCAGAGCCAGGTTTTCAGTTGCTTCCTGAAGGTCAGGAGTGTGGGGGCTAGCCTCACCTCAAGGGGCAAGATGTTCCAAAGGGAGGGTGCTACGGCAGAGAAGGCACGCCTCCTGGTCGTGTCTGACTCTTCGTGACCTCCTGGACCATAGCACGCCAGGCCTTCCTGTCCTCTACTGTCTCCCGGAGTTTACTCAAATTCGTGTTCATTACATCGGTGATGCTATCTAGCCATCTCATCCTCTGCCGTCCCCTTCTCCTTTTGCCTTCAGTCTTTCCCAGCATCAGGGTCTTTTCCAGTGAGTCCTCTCTTCGCATTAGGTGGCCAAAGTATTTGAGCTTCAGCTTCAGTATCTGTCCTTCCAATGAGCAGTCAGGGTTGATTTCCTTTAGGATTGACTGATTGACCTCCTTGCAGTCCAAGGGACTCTCAAGAGTCTTCTCCAGCACCACAGTTCGAAAGCATCAATTCTTCGGTGCTCAGCCTTCCTTATGGTCCAACTCTCACAGCCATACATTACTGGGAAAACCATAGCTTTAATTATACGGACCTTTGTCAGCAAGGTGATGTCTCTGCTTTTTAATATGCTGTCTAGGTTTGCCATAGCTTTCCTCCCAAGGAGCAAGCGTCTTTTAATTTCATGGCTGCAGTCACCATCCGTGGTGATCTTGGAGCCCAAGAAAATAAAATCTGTCACTGCTTCCATTTCTTCCCCTTCTATTTGCCAAGAAGTGATGGGACCAGATGCCATGATCTGAGTTTTTTTAAAGTTGAGTTTCAAGCCAGCTTTTGCACTCTCCTCTTTCACCCTCATCAAGAGGCTCTTTAGTTCCTCTTCCCTTTCTGCCATTAGGGTGGTATCGTCTGCATATCTGAGGTTGTTGATATTTCTCCCGGCAATCTTAACTCCGGCTTGTGATTCATCCAGCCCAGCATTTCTCATGATGTGCTCTGCATATAAGTTAAATAAGCAGGGTGATAATATACAGCCTTGTTAATTGTCTATAGGCAGCTGTTCCTGCTTTTTAATAATGAAATAGTTTATTCCCCGCAGCATTTCATTGCTGACTTCCTAAATTCATTCTGCTTTTCCCTACAAGCCTCAAAATCCCTCTCGAAGACCCTGGTGCCTGAGTCAAAGATCAGCTTAGCGTCCTGGCTGGTATAGGAGGGATCTGGCTTGAAAGAGCTGGACTCTCTTGAGGGGAGAAGACTGGACAGATCCCACCTCACAGAGGTCATCTGACTATGCCACTAATCAAATAGTCGGTCAGGTGTGCCGGATAGTGCGCATGGCAAAAACTGTGTCAATAGCAGAAAGAAAACATTACTTTACCTAAGAATAACTTAAGGCTGCCTCAGGTACGGTCTGGGGATCAGAAGGCGGCAATGTCATGAGGACATAGTGGAAAGAAGCGATTGCTGGGGCATGTTTGGTGATGCAAAAGGGGAACGGCTGTAAGAGGCCAGAGCAGTTGTGCTCTTTTTGTCAAGTTCAGGTGACAGAAAGTTGTGTCACTTACAGTTAATGACACTGTTTTTCTCTTAGCTGTATTTTCAATTCTAAATGGTATTTTGACATGTAAAACATTCCTAATTATCTCCTTTCTGCCTTCTCTTCACAGGCAGCAACAACAGCATATTTGCTCCTGTCCTTTTGCCTCAGTCAAGTAAGTACTTTGGTTGCTCCTGTAGAATTCCGTTGTCTCTTTGCATATCTATACAGAAGAGCATCAGGAGTTCCTGTGACTCTAAAGCTGTACAGTATTTGGCCCTGTCTAAAGGTGGCAGGGGGCATGGCCAGTGATCCCATAGCATAGCACAGAGCTGTCCAAACTTTTCATGTTGGTGACACACTTTTTAGACATGCATCATTTCGCGACACACTCTTACAGCAGGGCATCATTTCGCAACACACTCTTACAGCAGGGCACAAGGCAGGCACTAGGACCTGCGTGGAATCATAGCAGGTTTGGAGGCAGCAAGGCACAAGACAGGCACTAGGACCTGCGTGGAATCCTGGCAGGGCAGGTTTGGAGGCAGCCAGGCACAAGACAGGCACTAGGACCTGCATGGAATCACGGCAGGTTTGGAGGCAGCCAGGCACAAGGCAGGCACTAGGACCTGCGCAAAATCCTGGCAGGGCAGGTTTGGAGGCAGCAAGGCACAAGGCAGGCACTAGGACCTGCGCGGAATCACAGCAGGTTTGGAGGCAGCAAGGCACAAGGCAGGCACTAGGACCTGCGTGGAATCCTGGCAGGGTTCGGAGGCAGCAGCAGCTGCGACACACCCAGACGCTGCAGCCAACACACTAACGTGTCGCGACACACAGTTTGGAAAGCTCTGCCATAGCATTTCCAGAATGGGCGAGTTCCAGACTCTTCTGGGGAGGTTGGGGCTTTGGGGCAGCTTGAGGGATGATATGGCTGCCTTAAGGCCTGGGGAGGCTTCAGAGAATGCCAAACCTCCTCAAAAAATTAGAACAGTTTCTTCCTGTTGTTTGAGGTTTTAAGGTGCACAATTATTTATTTATAACATTTATATTTGGCCAGTTTGGTGTAGTGGTGAAGGTGCTGGGCTAGAAACCAGGAGTCTGAGTTCTAGTCCCGCCTTAGGCAAGAAAGCCGGCTGGGTGACCTTGGGCCAGTCACTCTCTCTCAGCCCTAGGAAGGAGCCAATAGGAAACCAGGAGTCTGTGAGTTCTAGTCCCGCCTTAGGCATGAAAGCCGGCTGGGTGACCTTCAGCTAATCCCTGTCTCTCAGCCCTAGGAAGGAGCCAATGGCAAACCAGGAGACTGAGAGTTCTAGTCCCGCCTTAGGCATGAAAGCCGGCTGGGTGACCTTGGGCCAGTCACTCTCTCAGCCCAACTCACCTCACAGGGTTGTTGTGGGGAAAATGGGAGGAGGAAGGAGTATTTGGTATGTTCGCTGCCTTGAGTTGACATAGATTGGTAAGTAGGTAGGTAGGTAGGTAGGTAGGTAGGTAGGTAGGTACATGATGCATGGATGCATGATAGATAGATGTGTGGGGGGGATGGGAAATATTAATAATAATAATAATAATATGGCAGCCCAACTCAAACTATATGACTCTAGACGGTGTACAAAATCATTAAACATAAATACAAAACAGCACATGGCACCGAAACAAAATAAAACAATTAAATGGCTATCAGAACTAAAATGTTTTGATCCTACCAAATGAGAACTTTGCTCATCCTGGCCCAGGTGTCTGGGAAAAGAGCCGGCTCTCCACTGCCTTTCTAAAGGCTTGCAGGCTTGGGACCCAAAGCCTTTGCAACTGCTTCCCTTAACCTCACTAAACCTCCAGAAATATTAAAGAGAAAAGTCCAAAAATGTCAGCCCCATTCAGTGTAGAAAGCTGCCCACAGATTTTCCCATCCTGTCCTAAAGACAGAAGCTGCTAACATATGAGTAGAGAAAGCAAAAAGTAAACAAGGATATATTGAAAATACAAAAATAATTGCTAGGGATTACACATTTAAGAAACAAGGTTTCAAAAGATTAAATAATTAAGCAATTGGCACTCCTCTGTCTGTTTCGTTCTTCAGAATCATTCTTCAGTTCGTGTGGGAGTTTGCATAAATTAAGTGAAGAGCCCCTGGTTCCTCCTCCTCTGCCTCCTCGCAAGAAGTTTGATCAGGATTTTTCCAACTCAAAGGTAATCTTCTGTTTGAAAGAATCTTCTTTAAGTGTATTTGTAGATTATGAGCAAAGCAGAGGTCGTGTGGCTGATTTCTCACTGCTCAGTCCCTCTGCTTTATTTTGTTACATGTTTGTGCATGTGCATGCTCTCAAACCCACACATGCACACCCGCCTGTCAATCAGCTCATGTGCCAACCTCATTTCTGCTACATTAGCCATCTCAAACTTGGCTTGTTGGTGTAACCAGGGATTTTGAAATACATGTCTTTAGAGCTAAATCCCATTCATTTTGGGGGCGGGACTTTAAACAACTTTCAATTAAATTGCTTTAAGGTTTGAGGAGTTGTCATTCAAGTTCAGGAATGGTAAAAATGAGGTATGGAATGTTGTATTCTGAGAATATCCGTTTTCTGACTGAAAAAGGAAATTTGAAGATGGAGATATATGAGGGTTAATGCAGGTTCTTGCTCAAAGTAATTTATACTGGGGACAGTTTGGATGATTCTGCTCGTGTGTATTTCAGGGTGGTTCCAGGTCTGATGATGATCCTCCTGCTGTGCCCCCGAGACAGCCGCCGCCTCCAAAGATACAGCCACGAGTCCCAGCTTACACTAGCCTGTTTGATCAGCCACTGCAAAGCCCTCCACCACCCCCACCAAGAGATCCTCTGCCTGACACGCCTCCTCCAGTACCCCTCCGCCCTCCAGAGCATTTTGTGAACTGCTCGTTCAGCCTTCAGCCGCCACCCGTGGGACACTTTCACAGAGAGCCTGACTGGCTCCGGGAAGTTAGCACGTGCCCGAACTCCCCTAACACCCCTCCTGGCACCCCATCACCCCGAATCTTGCGTCGTTGGTGCGTGCTCAGCCCAAATCCCAACAGCCTCGCAGCACCTCCAGTCCCACCTCGTCAGAATTCCAGTCTTCAGCTACCGAAACTGCCACCAAAGACTTACAAGAGGGAACTCGCTCACCCTCCTTTGCACAGACACTCTTTGCTAGAAAATGCGGAAGCTCCTCAATGACCCTCATCGTGGTAGTCATTGACACTGGAATAGCAGCTCCAAACTTTACGTTTTCTTCTTAATTTATTCCAATGACGCAGTGTATTTGAGCCCTTCGTCCAGCAAACACTTGCACCAGAGTGCTGCTGATCAAGACTCATCCTCAAGCATTGGAACAACAAGAACAGCCTCCAGACTCACTCTAGCCTGTTTACACACGGCAACAGCCTTCTCAGGGGATCAGTAGCACTGCCTTCTCCTCTTCCTCCTCAGTGCTGTGACAGTTTTGCCAGTACAAAGAATACTGTATTTTGCACTGTAAATGACACACTACACTAATTTTAAACTGACATCAGTCCATTGCACTGAGCCAAAACAAAAGTGGTTGCCGGTGGATTTTTTATTTCTAAACTGGAGCATGAGCAGCCTTCTCCCTCCCTCCCTCCCTCCCTCCCTATATATATCTATATATCTGTATTTTAAAGGTGCAATTTATCGGAGAGCCTTCTCCAAACGTGTCTTCAAGCTGCATTGGGACTGTAGTCCCAGCCAATGTGGCCTTCTAGAAAGCACCAGGGAAGAGGGAAGATGCATTGAGAAGCTCTCTCACCCAAGCCCAGTTGAAGTGAATAGATTCGTTTCAGTGTGCTTTACAAACTGGGAGACCTTTCCAGTGGATTATGCCCAATTGATGCCACACTGGATGGCCTTCCCACCAAAACATGGAGATGTACATCATGTTTCTGATTTTGTTTTTATAAACCTCTTTGGATACTTGCTTTTCAGTAAAATTTAAAATCAAGAGGTTTGTGATAGACCATTATATTACTGCTGTTTTCAAATGTTAAGTGACATCATGTCTTAATTTTTCGTAGTTTTGCTGCTGAAGTTGAGAAAAGAGAAGTCACTAAAGCAAGAGGGTGCACTGCGAGTGCTCTGATTAAGTGAGAAGCAGAAGAGGGTCTGCTTCACCCACCTGTTCAAAGAGAATTTAGCACGTGTGTCATAATCAGTTGTGCCTTCATTGTTTAGACAAGCGGAGGTGTCTTAAGCTAAAAAGTTGCCTGCTGTTTCGGCAAACAAAGCTATTGCGCCATATTATGTACAGTTGTTTATAGTGTATATTTACGAAGTTATAACCTGTATACATTTCTGTGACTTGAGGCCTCTTCTGCAATCTGTTCTTTCTGTGCATTGTACTATTGTAAGCATTTCCCTACATATTAGTGGTGAAAACCATCTTCTAAGCACCGTTCCCCCCCCCCATTAGTTCTTCACTGTCATTATGGGGTCCCTTCTGGAAATGTGGTGTTTAAACCAGCAAATATTGAACGCTATTTGGACTCTCTGAAACATAAATGAGACCTTCCTCTGGCCAGTGGAACTCTGTTCTTTTCCACTCAAGCTGGCGTATTAAATGAGTCTGGTTCAAGTACTGAAAAACACCAGGAGGGGTCTGGTAGCACCTTTGTCAATTAACAAATTTTATTAAAAAGCATAAGCTTTCATGAGCCACAGCTCACTTAATCAGATGCGTAGAGTGGCTAGACTGATGTGGGATTTAAATTGGGATGGCAGGAGAAAAAAGGGGAAGACAGGTTGGTTATGTAGGTACAGGTTACATGTGAGACAGAGTAGCAGTACCTTATCAATTAACAACTGTCCTGTTAAAAACCCTTTGTTTGTTGAGACCTTGAGGTTGCCTGAAACCTTTTGATGTATGTGCATTCCGCAATCTCTAGCTCAGTGCTGGCATTAAAATGGGCTAGTTGGAAAAGGTGCTACCAGACTCCCTTAGGGTTTTTTGCTACTATAGACTAGCGCAGCTCTCCTTTTATAATGTTCAAGTACTGTAGAATCCAAAAGCCTTCTCTTGACTGGTCTGTGGCCTTTTACTGTTCTTTGTATCAGAGTTCTTAACCAGACTAATAAATCCACCTGGTTTTAATTTTTAAGAAAGTCTGATCAAATTATATTATTCTTGCAAATATCATCAGATTAAGGGAAACAGATGAAATTCCTTAGCATGTTTGGATCAGAGATGGCTCTAGGCAAGTTGGTACTGGAGGCAGAAAATCCAACGTGATGCGCTCCTCCTCTCTACTGCTACAGAGATTAAAGTGTAAGTGATTATTTGTGGCCCAGTAAGTTCCATGTCACCTGCTTGTGGCAAACTGTTTCGCCCTGTGTAATAATGAAGGCCAAAAATTCCAGTGGGGGGTGGTGGTGGTTCAGGAAACAGTCATTTATAAAAGTCCGGGGGGGGGGGGGGTTACAGAAAACCCTACATTATGTTTATGGGGAAGTAATTCTGAGTAGGGGTGTGTAAAATAAGGTAGTTATTGGAAGTGCTCCAAGTAAACCAAAAATATTCTAGATTAAAATCAAGGCAATTCTGAAGTCAGAACACTTCCAGACCATTCCTGATAGGCTGGAGTATCTATTTCTACCTCAAAATGGGAACTTTCAAGCTCAGAAGTGTTTTCAGTTCAAAATAGTTTGCACGTGATTAGTTACAAATGTGTAAATATAAAGAGGAAAAGACATTCATAAAATTAGACCAAATTATGTATTTTAGAATAACGCGTTGACCAAGATAACCATGGAAATTGTGTGAGTTCTGGAAAACAAAGATTTCACTAAAAGCTTATCTATACCCTTCCTATGAATAATTATTACTAGGTATTCTGTCAGACACACACCACATTCCATGAGAACAAAGAAAACTACTAAGATATTTGTAAAAGAGCTCCAATATACTGCTTCTTACCAGTTGTTATTTATACTCTATTTTTTGGTGCATATGGCCATTAGAAGCTTGCAAGTCTAATCTTAATCTTTATTACGGCCTTAGAGCCAGAAAACTCAATATACATCAAATATGTATAGCTTGCAAGTTAAAACTAACATTAAGGCAAAACATGGGAGAAGAATGTATATGCTAGCAAAGAACTGGTAAATCAGTTGTTAAAAAAGAAACTATCCTGATCTAGATCTTATGGCTCATCAGGTATATTTGCATTCTGGGAAAGTTAATTAGAAATTGGCTTGATTAAGGAAGAAAAAGCTAAGTGCCATCTGGTGTTGAGAAGGAACTGAGAGGGAGGGAGAGGTAGCACCCATTCAAAACAGGTGCAATGATATGTGTAATAGGCAATAAGAATGGGTGGGATCGTCCTGGTTGTAGTGTGTTCATAGTTATTTGATCACTACGTACAGTTAGAAGGTTTACAATCAATATTACATTCCCATCGAACAATATACCAATCTTGTGCTTCAGCCTAGGACAAAATTCAACCTGGTGTGGGATGGGACAATATGGAATAGAAACAGGGTGGATATGCCTGACCTGTCCTATCCCCCGTTTAAAAACCTCTCACAATCTGTTTTTGAAATGTAACTTGGATGTTCAACTGTGCTGCAAAGGGCAGGGTGTCAACATAGCAATGATATTTCCTTGCATAAAGTTCCCTGGTGGGGTCAGGAGACGGGAAATATTGGGATCAGTGGTTGATGGGTCTGTTTTCAAATCAATTTTCCTGCAATCGAGCCACCAGCTATCAACATCATGGCAGCCTTTTGGATGGGAGGCAAGATTATGCAGTGTATATTATGAAGCATATAAAAGATATGTAGTCACTTTCAGTTGCAATCACACTTCATTAATCTTGAGTGAAAACAATACATGAAATGCAACCAACCAATTTTTTAAAAAAATTCCATTTCTATTCTTGCTTGATCCTCTTCAGTTTTGTTTTATTTGATTTATCTAGCTGGACATCTCGCATATGTGACTCTGGGTGGCTTGCAGAGTTAAACACACACACACACACACACACACACACACAAAACACACACCCCAAGATCATAACAAAAGACCAATGAAACATTAAAACAATAAAAACTATTTATTGTTTTTAACTATTTAACTATTGTATTTATTTAAACTATTAAAAAAAAATCTGCGGGAGAGCGCAATCAATCTCACTAACAGTATAGCCGTTTTGCAGGCTCCACACCACCATTTCATCTTTTCCTTTACAAACCTTAACGGCATATATATACATTTATATATTCATTTATACATTTGTTGAAGACTATAATTTTTAGTTACAGTATACTGTGCCAGTTTTCAGTAGTTTTCCTCCCTCTTTGCTGATTAAAACCTTGGCACTCTGGGAGTGCTCAGTAGCGCCATACTCCTGAGAGCGATGCTAGCAAGACCATGAATTCTCGGTAGGGTCACCTTTGCTAGTACAGGAGATCAGAGAAACTAGTAATAATCCACGGGGTGGGGGGGAATGTGGAGTTCTGCAGGGATAAGGAAAACCAATCTACCTACAAGAAGGAACTCCAACATCGAACTCAGAAGATGGCAATCGCAAACCATTTTGGTATTGTTACCAAAAAATCAGTATGGACACATGCGGTGATGTTCAATAAGGATATTTTTATTTATTTATTTAATTTACATTACCACCCACCTTCCCCCAAAGGGGAATTGTTAAATATGTGCTCAGCTATTATCCAATTATTAACAGGATCACAGAATTAGGTATTAGGCGAATCAGGCAGTCTCTGCTCAGTCCTACAGTCTAGCTATTAGTATTTCACAGCAATGATACATGAGTGAGATTACCTTGAAACATCTGAATGCACCCATCTTGAAAGCTTCTAAAGCCAGGAACATTGGCTCCTCGATATGCCTCACGAAGGGGCATTGAATAATTACTGTACTGGAGCATGATTATCCCAATCAAAGTCTATGCTAAAGTGCTCCCACGTATTAGGTTACACCGTAATACGGCTTGGATGGTTTTTTTTTTTAGTTAAGATGACATGGACCTAGCCATTTTGTTATGCAATTAACAGTTATGACTTACATTACATGCGAATCCAACAGTGGCTTATTCAAGAAACTATTAATACATGGTTTGTTGTAACATCTGAATCCACTCAACATATTTGAAGACAGGTCCTGTGAAATGGGTCCCACTTACACATAAGTGGTTGATGCTCCATTCATATGAATAATTAACACAAGGATTTTGTATGTTCAGTGATTCAAATGTTAAAGCAAAGTCATGGAAACTTAGCTTTACTTCCTGTCATCAGAAAGGTGAAGATTGCTTCTGATAATCATTTGATATTATCCCATTTTTAAACTCAGTGGAACCTGCATCAGATCTTATCACAATGCCTTACCATTTCATGGAAGTTTGTCACTCTGACGAGGCCAGAAATGGATGAGTAAAGAAAGACTTTCTAAAATACATAAAAGATGGTTTGGAATATTTGTGGTGTCGGTTCTCAAAACAACAGTAAAGTTGCATTCACCTAACAGGCTTAATGAAGTCAGGTGAAGATCTAACAGGTTTTGTTGTTTATTCGTTCAGTCGCTTCCGACTCTTCGTGACTTCATGGACCAGCCCACGCCAGAGCTTCCTGTCGGCCATCACCATCCCCAGCTCCCCCACGGTCGAGTCCGTCACCTCCAGAATATCATCCATCCATCTTGCCCTTGGTCGGCCCCTCTTCCTTTTGCCTTCCACTTTCCCTAGCATCAGCATCTTCTCCAGGATATCCTGTCTTCTCATTATGTGGCCAAAGTACTTCAGTTTTGCCTTTAATATCATTCCCTCAAGTGAGCAGTCTGGCTTTATTTCCTGGAGTATGGACTGGTTTGGTCTTCTTGCAGTCCAAGGCCTCTCAGAATTTTCCGGTGTTCCGTGGTCTGTTCTTACCGTTGCTACTTGGTCGTTATACAGATTCCTCAGGAGGCAGACAAGATGACTTGGTATCCCCATATCACCAAGAACTTGCCACAATTTGTTATGATCCACACAGTCAAAGGCTTTAGAATAGTCAATAAAACAGAAATAGATGTTTTTCTGAAACTCCCTGGCTTTCTCCATTATCCAGCAGATATTGGCAATTTGGTCTCTAGTTCCTCTGCCTTTTCTAAACCCAGCTTGTACATCTGGCAATTCTCACTCCATGAATTGCTGGAGTCTACCTTGCAGGATCTTGAGCATTACCTTACTGGCATGTGAAATAAGTGCCACTGTTCAATAGTTGAACATTCTTTAGTGTTTCCCTTTTTTGGTATGGGGATATAAGTTGATTTTTTCCTATCTGATGGCTATTCTTGTGTTTTCCAAATTTGCTGGCATATGGCATGCATCACCTTGACAGCATCATCTTGCAAGATTTTAAACAGTTCAGCTGGGATACCGTTGTCTCCTGCTGCCTTGTTATTAGCAATGCTTCTTAAGGCCCATTCAACCTCACTCTTCAGGATGTCTGGCTCTAACTCACTGACCACACCGTCAAAGCTATCTCCAATATTATTATCCTTCCTATACAGATCTTCCGTATATTCTTGCCACCTTTTCTTGATCTCTTCTGCTTCTGTTAGGTCCTTGCCATCTTTGTTTTTGATCATACCCATTTTTGCCTGGAATTTACCTCCGATGTTTCTAATTTTCTGGAAGAGGTCTCTTGTCCTTCCTATTCTATTGTCTTCTTCCACTTCTGCGCATTGCTTGTTTAAAACTAATTCTTTATCTCTTCTGGCTAACCTCTGGAATTTTGCATTTAATTGGGCATATCTCCCCCTATCCCTGTTGCCTTTTGCTTTCCTTCTTTCTTGGGCTACTTCCAGTGTCTCAGCAGACAGCCATCTTGCCTTCTTGGTTTTCTTTTTCTTTGGGACGTTTTTTGTTGCCGCCTCCTGGACAATGTTGCGAACTTCTGTCCATAGTTCTTCCGGGACCCTATCTACTAAATTGAGTCCCTTAAATCTATTCTTCACTTCCACTGCATATTCCTTAGGAATATTAGTGAGCTCATATCTAACTGATCTGTGGGTCTTCCCTATTCTCTTTAGTCTGATTCTAAATTGTGCAATAAGAAGTTCGTGATCTGAACTACAGTCAGCTCCAGGTCTCGTTTTTACCAACTTTATAGATGTCCGCCACCTTTGGCTACAAAGGATGTGGTCAATCTGATTTCGGTGTCGACCATCTGGTGAAGTCCATGTATAAATAGGCTGACCATATTTCCTTCAGACAAAAACGGGACTTTTGGAATGGCAAAACGGGACAGGGTCTTATGCCACCATGCCGGCCTCCAAACCCCGCCCTCCAGTCCACGCAATTGGCTCCCACCTGCAAACCCCGCCCCCGCCTTACACGATTGGCTCCTACCTGCAAACCCCACCCCCATCAGCGTGATTGGCTCGGATTTTAAAAAAATTTTCCGATTTTTAAAGGTTTTTTTTTCTTCTAGCAGTAAATGGTGCGGCAGAGCTGGTGTGTTTGGGGGAGGCCGGAGTACACACACTGTGCACACAGCACCGTCATCAGCCGGGGAACAAGGGGCGGGGATGGAAGGGATGGAGGCCCACCACTGCCCCATCCCCCTCGGGCTTGGCCGAGGGAGGGAGGAGAGTCGCTGCTGCTGCCACCGCCGCAGAGCAGGAGAAGCAGAAGGAGCCGGCTTCGCTCGGCTGCTTCAGCCACACCACTCCGCCCCTTGCTGCCCGCTGAAGCTCCCCAGGGTGGCCGCTCCTGCTTCTCCTGCTCAGCGGCCACACACACACACACCCTCTTTCCACAACCTTCCCGTGCCTGCTTTCCCTGGCCTCACCACTGCTGGGCAGACAATCTCAGGATCAGGTAAGGAGGCAGGAACCTGGACTGTGGTGCTGTGTCTGCTGCTGGGCTTGCACGTGGCAACTGGGCTTCCAGTTTCCGCACTGATAGGGCCTCTTCCGGGCTGCCTCCAATGGCAAGTCCGGCTCCAGTCCTCCTTCCTGTCTTTATTTTGATCAAAACGACGGGACGGTTGAAAAATGCTAAAATAACGGGACTGTCCAGTTCAAAACGGGACGTATGGTCACCCTATGTATAAAGTCGTCTTTTAGGTTGTTGAGTGCTTGTTATGCACAGTGAGTTGTCTTGGCAAAATTCTATCAGCCTATGTCCTGCTTCATTTTGTTCTCCCAGACCATGCTTGCCTGTAATTCCAGTTGTCGTTTGACTACCCACCTTAGCATTCCAGTCTCCTGTAATGAAAATAACATCTCTTTTTGGTGTATTATCCAGATCTAACAGGTACACCTGCACAATATGCCAAGCTGGGTTAGCAATAAACTTGGCCAGTTTTTTGTGACTTGTAACCTGCTTGGATAGCTCATGATTCAATGCACTGTGCAAACCCAGGAAATGGATTAATGCAATAACCAGGTGAAGCATACAGTATTGTATTTATGCAGCCAGAATGTGTTACAAAAACATCCCACCCTTCAGAACGCCTGACTGCAGCTTCCGCGTGGAACTGATTGTGCCAAAGCAACAAAACAACCCTATTATCATGCAGCATGAAGCACACAGAATACTTTCTCCGCCGGTAATTTCATTCTGACATACCTGTAGCTTGAATCATGTCAACTGGATTTCTATTTTCTTAGTGGAAACGTTTCACTCCTTATCCAAGGAGCTTATCCAAGGAGTGAAACGTTTCCACTAAGAAAATAGAAATCCAGTTGACATGATTCAAGCTACAGACAATTCCACCTGGATGACTGAGAACCTTCATAGACATTCTGACATACATTCATTATATCTATGATCGCCTTTCTCTTAAAAGGAGGCAGCAAATATAAACATACTAAACTACATATTGAGAATAACGATGAAGACAGTGTCCTTGCAGTTTTCTTGGCAAGATTTCGGAAATGGTTTGCCATTGCCTTCCTAGGGCTGAGGGAGAGCGATTACTTAATATTACCGTAATACGGGTTTGGAAATTTTTTCCCCTTAACATAAAGCAGCTATGACTGTTTTTCCGTACAGCTATTTTGCTTTTTACCCAACTGCAGTCATTCATCGCCACACTATTACTACCGCTGCTATTCTCACGTGTCTGTCTATTCTTACTCATCCGGAGACACGCCCTTCGCGTGTGAATTCACGGACTAAGGAAACCCAACGGGGACTGGGAGAAAGTCTCCCCACCGACCCTTCGAATCGCCGGAGGGGCTAATGCCGCCGGGGGGCTGCGAGCAGAAAGGCGCCGCCGCCGCCCGGTCCCCCTTCCTGTCCCCCCCCCCCCCGAGACGGCACGGCCGGGAAAAGAGGCCGGCCCTGCCCGCTCTTCCTTCATGTCGCTGCCGCGACCGGCGGTCTTCTTCGAGCGGGAGCTGGCCCGGCGGGACGGCTCCGGGATCCTCCGGCTGGCGCAGCGCTCGGCCGGCGGGACGGGCTCCGTGGTGTGGGACGCCGCGCTGGTGCTGGCCCGCTTCCTGGAGAAGAGCGCGGCGCTAGCGGGGCGAGACGCGGCGCGGCGCGGCGGCGCCCCGGTGGGCCTTCTCCGCCACAAGGCCGTGCTCGAATTGGGCGCCGGCACCGGCCTCGTGGGCCTCGTGGCCGCCAGCCTCGGGTACGGGAGTGAGGCCGGGGGCGGGGGGGGATCCTGGGCCTTCGCTGGGCATCGCTGCCCCTTGGTTGGTCTCCTGCCCTGCGCTGGATGTTACCTCGTGCCGTAGCAGGGAAAAGGGCATCACCATGCTTTACCTGTGGGGCTTCTGTCTGGAAAGCACCTCTTCTAGCCAGCCCGGGCTGTTTACGGAAGCAGAAAGGAGATGATGCCTGCCTCGAGAGCCCTGCAGGCGCTGCCACCGCCTAAAACCTCCCTGGCTCGAGAGATCTATTATCAAGACAGTTTTTCTTTAGCCTTTGGGGACGTGCTTAAACAATTGCGAAAAGCCGGAGTTGGTTTTTTACCATGGCTATTGAATAAATCCAAATTGGGTAGGCTCATACTAAGCCATAAACCATTGCTTACAAACCGTAATGGCTGCATTCACTCAAAAAGCTAAGCAACAAACAAACCACAGTATAGTAAAATGTCATGTGAACCAGTTAATCACACAATGCAAAACTCCCTCTGTATGTTTTGTCCCTATTGGGGAGATACAGATATTATTTTCCCTCTAGGACTATTAAAAGGGGTTCTCAGTTCTTTGAAAGTAAGCTAGGCCATATTTCATGTATAACATTTTCCAGCTTAACTTCATTCCATTTATCGAGTTCATTTGCCAGCAGAACTGGTTCTGTGTTGCCTTTGTACGTATAGTTCTGTACACTATTTGCTTTGGCAAGAATTTGCTTGCAGTTCAAACTTCTTAAAAAACTGACAGTGTGGAAGGGAGCCATGTTAGTCTGTGGTGCCAAACCATCAGAAGGGATTCTGGAAGCACCTTTTCCAACCAACACATTTTATTAAAAGGCAGCTTGTGGCATCAGATGCATACAAATCTAAATCTCGCATCCGTCTAGCCACCCTGTGCATCAGATGAAGTGAGCTGCAGCTCACAAAAGTTTATGCCTTTCAGTAAACGCTATTAGTCAAAAAGGTGCTATCAGATTCCTTCAAAAAAAAACGAGTGATGGGTTTTAAGTTTTCATGCTATATTCTGTCTTGTACTGCTTGTATAAAAGTGGGGGACCAGGAATACTAAAATGTTTTCCTTCCCCCTTTTTTGTAGAGCAAATGTTACTGTTACTGATCTGGAGGAAGTTCAGGACTTACTAAAAATGAACATTGAGTATAATCAACATCTTGTGTCAGGTTCCATTCAAGCCAAAGTACTGAAATGGTTCGTATTAACTTTTTATTTTACAATTCAGTTTTTTTCAAGAAATTGAAAACCAGTTTTGGTTAATTGGACAGTTAACGATGGGAGTCAGCCTTAACAGGGTTTAGTTTTAACAAGAAATATGAAATATTTTGGTCTAGCTAAGTCTGTAATGCAAAGGGCCTTGCTAAATTATTGGACTGAACTATATATATTTAAAGTTACAAAGTTTGATAAGACTTTGGAGAAATTTAAATACCGGTAAATGGATAGTTCAGCAGATGCGCATTTAATTGTATACTGCTTTGAGAATCTTGGCTAAAATTTAGGGTATATATAAAATAACAAATGAATCAAATGTTATTTCCATATTTATTTATTAGATTGATTATTTATATGGCCACCCATCTCACATAAAGCGACTCTTGGCGACTAACACAATACAAACACTGGAGTTGGGCGGCCAACAAATTTAAACAATAATAATTATTAGTATTAATAATAATAGTAATAGCATTAATAGAATAACAAAGCACTATAGATAAAACACATCAAAAAACAAAAAGAAAAATGGCCACTGAGTATAAACCGTTTGGGGAAGATGGGTGGTCATATAAACTTAAATAATAAAAATAAAATAATAAATAAACCTGTCAGCAACAAATACTCCCAACATTGTGGGTATGTCAATCAACCTTCATGGCTTGGGGCTGGGTTACTTAATGGGACCGTCTCTCTTCAGTGGTGTCCACCCGTCCTGTTAGGTCCGGCACATGATCCAGGTCCCGTCTGCAGGAGATGCCATCTGGCAGGACCCAGGAAGAGAGCCTTTTCTGCCGTGGCGCCCGCCCTCTGGAATATCATCCCCCCAGAGATTAGACATGCCCCAACCCTATGGCCTTTTGCAAGGCACTACAAACTTGGTTTTGCCATCAAGCCTGGGGCTCCGATAGTGTGGGTGAGCCTGTTTATTGATCATGGGGGATTAAATTTGGGATGTCATAAGTGTTCTCAGCTGCTATCCTATGTATTTATATTGTTTTTAATTTTGGTGGTTTTTACTGTTTTTAACTGTCATGCGTGTGAGATGGGCAGCCATATAAACTAATTAAATAAATATTTTTTTACTTATTTTACTCACCATGTTTAGGGGGGAGGATGTAACAGACTTCCTTCCTGCACCTGATTTCATATTGATGGCAGACTGCATCTACTATGAAGAGGTAAACTGCATTCCCTTAATATCAGTGGGCTAAGATTAGAGTGGGGGGCAGGCCAAGAGTCTCCAGCCTTGTAATTGGGATTAAACTTGTGACATCTTGTGAACTGATTCTTGATGTTGCGAGATCAGGGTAGATATGTTGTGGTAAAATGACAACCAGTGGGCTATTTTTTTCTTTGTAGGGTGGCCTCATGAATATCTTTGAGACTTTGACCAGGAAGCTGAACACTTGAGCCTAAGGTTTGCTATAAGCTCTCTGTATGACCTTGAGGAGCCCACTCTGCCCGAATTCTTTAAAATTGTATTCATTACGTTTTTTAAAAAATAACCCTTTGATGGAAGGGCTAAGGCCCTGTACCCATCTTGTCCTCACATCATTTCTGTGAGGTAGGTATAGGCAAAGTAATAGTGACTAGCCCAAGGTTACCCAGTGAGCTTCATAGCTAAATAGGATTTTGAGTCCAGATCTTCCAGTTCTGGTCAGATGCTATAACTTTAGGGTAGGTAGCCAGGTGCCCCAATGATGTTTTGAACTACAACTCCCATAAACCACACTCAGCATGACAAATTATTGATGATTTCAGAAGTTGGAACCCAGGCAATTGGGGGTGTAGTGGCAACACGGAAGACCATTGTTATTTTGAGGAGTTAGGTGACATATTTTGATTTTCTCCCTCACATGAAGATTAGAGTTTATTTAGAGTTATACTGATGTTTAACTGGCTTGTTTTTATTTCTAGCTGGAATGGAGGGGGAGATAGATTACCCCAAGATTGTTGGTGTAAGCATAAGTCCGCTCCTCCAACAGCCCCTCCAGCGGCTTGGAATGGGGGGGGGGGAGATTGTTGATGTTGGGCACTGGCTTATCTGTAAAGCTTCCCAGGCTCTTGGATGATGTCATAAACAGGTGCATAGACCCCGGGAAGAATCCCAGTCAAGGTCAGGCCATGCAGCCTCTGTACCATGGAAATATGGTCACGGGGTTTGGGGGCCAGACTTTGATAAAAACCTTAGGATTGTCTTTTGAGTTTGGGAACCTCTATACAGACGCAGGACGCTGGGTGCTGTAGAACAAAGAGCCATCCTTTTGGGGTTATTCTCGCTATCCTGGTCAGGTTCCTGGTAGCAAAAAGGGAATAAAGGTATCACCTTGCTTTGGTATGTAGGATTTCTTTCTTTATGCTATGCTTTATATGCTTTTGTATAATCTGCCTAAACTGTGTTTAAATCTGTTTGCTTAAGTTTATAATAAGGCTAAAGTTTCTTTATTCAGTGGCGTGCTTATTATCTCTGGATCTAGAAGAACCAATTGTCTGAAGCGCCTGATCACTGCTTGGACACTTGGCAGAACAGGGGGTTCCCTCCTTCTCTAACTCCTGTATCAACTTTTCTCAGTCTGATAGAATCACAGAATGCTGTCCAAATGTTTTGGATTGTTATTCTTTTCATCTTATTTATTATTTGCTGGGTAGTGGTGGTAAAGCAAGTTGTAGGTCCTTCGGTCAACTATGTCCATTTGTGGTAGCTTGAGCTGAAGCATTATTTCTTAGAAAATATTTTTCCTGAGAAATCCTTGGAGAGACTTCCTTTTCAGGATCCTTCAAACTGTTCAGGAATATTCAGCAGTCTCCACCCCTATTTCATTCTGTGAATAAGACAGAGAAACAACTGTGGATTCAGCCCTTAGTAGTGGGAAAATGGTGATCATGTCCTGTTTCCTGCATTCCTTCATTACTTCTTTTAGCCATTAGTGTAAACTAACAACACAGTTTCATTCTGTATTAACTGAGCTGAAGTTTCTCAGAAGAGAATTTTTAGGAGCTATTTCCACATAGCCATAGAAATAATAGCCTTTCAGTACCTCATGACTGTCATCCTGGGTCTACACTCTGACCTTTCTCAGAACTGACTGCACTTGCACTTACTTCTGCTCTCTGCCTGACAATTATCCCAAATAACTGAAAGTTTGAAGGGCCATCAAAAGAAATAACACCATGATATTTGCTAATATAGTGATCCAGCTGCTTGTGTTCAGCTTTTTGAAGTAGAAACTGGATTGTGCCATATATAAGCAGTGGTTTGAGACTAAATGTCAAGTATTTAACTTTTATGGACAGTCACTGGAGCCATTGCTTAAGACCCTGAAGGACCTGGCTGGTTTGGATACTCTCATCCTTTGCTGTTACGAAGAAAGGACTGTGGGGCAAAACCCAGAAGTAGAGAAAAGGTACTTTGAGGTGAGTCTTGTTAGAGCTTTTCTTGATTTGCAGTAAGTTTTCTCGGGGGGATTCAAGAGTAGAAGGGCAGGTTTTCAAAACCAGGATTCCAAAATATTGAGTAATGATTTCATGCTTTGCAATATTTCCTAGAACACTCATGGGAAGCACAAACGGTATTTTGAGGTTTTTGAGAACTGATTCTGGTATAATTTTAAATCACAGCTTCTTCAGAGGGACTTTGAGTTGCAAAAGGTTCCCTTGGATGAACATGATGAAGAATATCGGAGTGAAGACATTCATATCTTTATCGTCCGAAGGAAAAAAATGGTAGGTGTTAGGCTTACAGCTTCTGGAAATGTTCATGGATACAGATAACCAACCAGTCTTCCTTCCTTGCAAGCCGATTCAATAAAAATGACTTTGGACTCTTATTTAGTTTCAGAGTTGTCCACTGGAAATTACAGTTATAGACCAGCATACACTTGAAATCTCTCTTTTTTCTCCTCTGTTTATTTCTTTGTTTATTAAATTTATATGCCACCTGACTCCCAGTGACTCTGGATAGTTTAGAAATTGTTAACAAGAAGAAAACAACATAAAGCAAAAAAGAACAAAGATGGCAGAGATAACGAGCATAGATGGGAACAAAAAAAAGGAAGAAGAACAGGGGGCTTCAATCATGCTTGCCAGAGGCTTGGGCGAAGAGCTGGTCTTCAGGGCTCTTCGAGACCCAAGTAGAGGGGGGGCTGTTTGAATCTCAGGGGGAACCTCATTCCAGGCGTTGCTACAGTGAAGGCGTGTTATGAATAAAATGTCCCAATGCAGATACAATGCTGGCTCCCTCAAAATCATAGCTTACAATTTGTACATTGGGCCAGCATTTGCACAGTCCCATTTTCTGTTCTTCTCTGATGAACTTTTCCTTTCCATATTCCAACCATGGTTAGTATTGCATGCATACTGAAGTTAATTGTGATTGATACTAACCAAGTTCTTTTACAATTGGTGTATTTATCAATTTAAGACAGGTATGGTTAGCATCAATGCAGATTAACACGTGGCTGAGGGAAGAAGGGCTGGACTCCTGTTTACAAATCATAGATTGTAATTGTGGAAGGAAATCGGTTTTGGATGTTAGATTCAGCCAAGTTGTTTTCTACATTTTTCAGGATATTTCATCACGACATCTTTGATGCTGTCTTCTGACTTCTAATATACGGGAGAACTCTGGAGGAAAGTGGAAATTAGAGAATTTTTAATAGATTCTCTGTAGAACATCTCTGCAGTCAGAGGGGATCAGCATATTGTTTTCTACTAAACTGATTTCACCAACAAATCAGTTCTCTTGAAAAAGAACTACAAACTGAAGGGTTTGGATTATCAACATGAAGCTGATGAAAGAAAGAAAGAAAGAAGAAAGAAAGAAGAAAGAAAGAAAGAAAGAAAGAAAGAAAGAAAGAAAGAAAGAAAGAAAGAAAGAAAGAAAGAAAGAAAAAGAAAGAAAGAAAAAGAAAGGAAGGAAGGAAGGAAGGAAGGAAGGAAGGAAGGAAGGAAGGAAGGAAGGAAGGAAGGAAAAGAAAGAGAGAGAGAGAGAAGGGAGGGAGGGAGGGAGGGAGGAAGGAAGGAAGGAAGGAAGGAAGGAAAAATGGAAAAATCAAAGAAGCATAAATGTGTACCACAGAATGTCAAATGGGTGTTTTTATATGAATGTATGCATAATAATGCAGTCCCTCTTGGGTAAAACCTGTTTTGATAGTAACATTTTATTAGAAAATTTGTTATAAAGTTGTAATGATTTATTAAATGGCTGTTCCTATCCTAATATATCTTTGTATGTTCCCTGAACTTACTGCATAGTTTGAGACTTTTCTGCATTTATTTCTTTTGTAATACATTCAAAAGAATATATTGAAAATATGATAGACACATATAGAGGCAAAAATTAAAATGCAAAATCTGCAGGGTCCTTGGGTAACAGTCCTTGGGTAATATGTCTATGAAGGTTCTCAGTCATCCAGGTGGAATTGTCTGTAGCTTGAATCATGTCAACTGGATTTCTGTTTTCTCAGTGGAAACGTTTCGCTCCTTATCCAAGGAGCTTCTTCAGTCTGAGCAAAGTTGGTAAGGGAATCCTAAATCCTACCTAGAAACATATTTAGGATTCCCTTACCAACTTTGCTCAGACTGAAGAAGCTCCTTGGATAAGGAGCGAAACGTTTCCACTGAGAAAATAGAAATCCAGTTGACATGATTCAAGCTACAGTCCTTGGGTAAAAAAAGAGCTGCTGTTTTTGTTCAAAGTCTTCTTTAAAATATTTTATGAGGCAGCGTGTACAGTTCTATTTACTACAATATCTATCCAGAGGGAAGGTAGCCCTGAATTTAAGACAGGACCCCAAAGGTGGGAAATAGATTATGAGACAAAAATCCTACGTGATGCTCATTTTGCCCACTGTGTCAACCTATAGCTGCTGACTCCAGCAGAAACCAATCATGGAGATTCCTTCCCCATAAATGTGTCGTGTGTGTGGGGTGGGGTTTTTTTGTGTGTGTGTCAGAAGCACTGAGGTGCTTTTGTAGTGAGGATTTGCCGGTGACATCACCATTGCCCAGGGGACGCCCAAGGAGGCTCCTTTCATGTCCCTGTAATTTTTCCCACCGGAGTGGTACCTTATTTATCTACTCACATTTGCATGCTTTTGAACTGCTAGGTTGGCAGGAGCTGGGACTAATTGCCGGGAGCTCACTCTGGCACGCGGCTCACGTTCTTGGGATTCAAACTGCCTGGCTGTCACACACCTGTGGGGTGTGTGTAATGATGATAGATAGATAGATGATAGATAGATGGATGGATGGATGGATGGATGGATGGATGGATGGATGGATAGATAGATATAGATAGATAGATAGATAGATAGATAGATAGATAGATAGATAGATAGATAGATAGATGATAGATAGATAGATATAGATAGATATAAAGCCAGAAATTACGCTTCAAAAAAGGCAGAGAGGATGTGCATGTATATATTAAAATGAACTGTCTGTAAAATAAGTACCTCATTATTTATAAAATTAATTGATCACTCTACCTATAACAACCATTGTCTAACACACAACATTCCCTTAAAGCAGAAAAAGGAGATAATACAGAGATGGGCTTACAAGTAGGAGATAACTGCCCTGGGAAGGGGAATAAAACTGGATGGAGATAAAAGCTCCCCCTCTCTCTATTACAAAAAAGGGTTAAATTCACCAGGGAAGCAATCTCTGCTCATTTACTCAGGAAGTATTTCTCAATTAGTGCAAGATGCCCTCCCCCACTCATTCACAGGTAATTACTGGAAAAAATATCCTTTTTTTCTGACATGGTAAACATGGTATATGCATATTTATTTAGTGTTCTTTGCCCAGCTTCATGCATTATTTAAAAGCCATACTTTGCTTGATCATGTTTTATTAAATAAACCACAGTTGGCTGGATTCACAACACATCGAAGCATAAAACCCTGTGTTACAAGGCTGAATAGGCTGAGCTCGCCCAACAGGCCAAGCCAAAGTCAATATTTTGCTTTAGCTTGTCATGTAAACCCAGCTATGATTTGCATTATCCTTACAGCATCCTGGTATGGTAGATCAATATTACAATTTTCATATTGGGGGAGAGAAATTGAGGCAATGAAAGAAGCTCCCTAGAATAGCGGGATTCTGTCATGTGATTTCATGACAGAAAGTTGATAGGTATGGTCACACAACATGCTAGGCTAAAATGGGGCTAGCTAGTTTGTAGCATAGTTTGTAATGGCATGTGGGAAGGACCTTGGGAGACGGGAGGAAGAGCCACAGACTGGACAACCAGCATGTAAAAGATATCTCATTCCAGAGAAGGAGAGGAGGCGTGGGAAATGTTTCAGAAGGGACCCTCCCTGGTTTTCCAGAGAGTAAAAGGAAAGGAGGGGAGGAATACTTTCAGCCTTGCAAGATTCTGTTAATGTAACCTTACAATAAAGATACAGTTAGAACTCATGGTTGTGCTTCTTGTCTGGACTATCTAGAAGGGCTAACAGTATCTCAGTGGACACTTTAGGCAACCAGCCTTCCTCTGGGCCAAGCCTGATCTCACAATGAAGATGAAGCAAGATTAAGGAACTCAGTTGATTTATGAGTACCAGCATGCAAGCACAATTGGTGTATCTACTTCTTTGAGCCTGCAGTACTCTCACAGAACGATCAGTTATAACTTGCTCTTTCTTCCTAATAGACAAGCCAACTGACGCTTATCTTCCAGCCAACAAGGAGTGCTTCATCCCACCTCCCTTATTCCAAAAATCAGAACTGTTTCAAAAGCTTTGAAAGGGAGTTTGACAACTCACCAAGCCATCTTGGGGTCCTTAATCTGATGTAACATTCAATTGTAATGCCGGAATATGAGAAGCTGGAAAGCAGACCAAGCTGATGGCTCTTCAAATTAATGCTAAGACTGCCCAGTGCAGTCTCACATGATGATTGGCATGTTGGGCGTGCTAGTGTGGCCCATCACAATACCACCACATAATAGCAAAGTTTTTTATTCTGAAACTCAAGGCAGCGTACATAGTCCTTTTATTTTTCCCCAAGACAAACCTGTGAAGTAGGTGGAGCTGAGCGAATGACTAGCCCAAAGTTACCTGGAAAGCTTTTTTAGATAATGATGGACTAGCACCTGGGTGTCCCCACTCCTAGTTCAACACCTTAACCACCCCTTGCTGATGTTTCTTGAATATGGTGTTGGGATTATCAGGAGTCAACTCAGCATTGTCTCATAAGCATAATAGGGGGTCTTTCTAGTAAACACATCTCTACTGTGCTTGTGGGATGTTACCTTGGTCACCTGATTTCCTCTTCCTCCTCCTCGAGTTTGGGGGATTAACATTCTCCATTACGCTTTGGGCACACCTGCAAGCAGGAGGGCTGCACCATGCAGCTCTCGTCCATTCCATCTCGCTTGCACACAGATCTACTAGGAATCTACTCGTATCCAGATCTACTGAATAAATGTAAGCTATCTCTATTTTTCTTCATCTAACTAATGTGTGAAGACTGAATTTATTTCTGAATGCAATTAAGCTTAAAGTGCAAGTTCCCTGCTGGTTCACGCTTCTACTCTGCAAGATTGTTGTTAGCTGCTTGGAGTTCTTTTATTAACCTTCAAGACTCCATCATATGGCTGCCTGCAGACATCACAAGTTCAGCATAATGATCAGCAGGAAGATCTAGACACACACCGTTAGGCCTCCCTGAGAACCCAGACAGGCTTTTTCCCTGCAAGCAGTCACACTCAATGTGCAATGCCGGTGGGGAGCCGATGTCATCTGAGTGAATTCAGTGGCCGTAGAGTGGTGAGACTTAGCTAGCACGCTCACATGCTGAGCCCCAATAATAATGCCTGAAGAGGGCTAATGCGTTCGTACAAAACACCCCTCAGCAACATCTGTTGCTTTGGGCAAGTCCAGAACCAGCAAAAAGAGCATTTCAGGAGACATGCAGAGAAAGGGATAAACTGACAACTGAGAATATTTGAATCGCCACCCAAGGATTGTCTGCACACCACACAGTACTAATCCACGAGAAACAAACTAAAAAGGTTGTAGTTGCGTAACATACTATACACCAAAACAAACTTCTTATTGCTTAATGTAATGCTGTGGCATGTGTGCATAATATGAATTATGCATCCATAATATGAATGTTTTGGTTTTGGCTCAGCCACTGTAATTTGTAAAGATGGTTTATGTTTCAGCATGTTGTGCAAACACTGGTTATGTGCTGGAATATGGCCTGCTCATAGTCAGCAAATCTACATACAGAAAGGCTGATTATATATTCATGGTGAACAAGTCAACATACCTGTTTAACCAGAGATTAGGTAGTCATATATATTGGATTTTCTTCCCCACCTGGATTGAGATTTAGGTCTGTTGGATTTAATTCCAGTCCCAATTCGCACTGAGACTGGAAGATGAAAAAGATAAAGTCTTGAAGTCAAGCTCAACTCCAGAATAAAATTAATGTAGTTCTCTTGGCAACAATATGGAAATGGTTTGCCACAGTGTTCTTTGAGGATTTGGCTTCAATTTCTCAATCTGTCCTACAGCGCAGGTATTCCCTTAAGGTCTTCATCTAAGAATTATTGGATTCTGGCAGTATACCAACAAATAAAAGTAAAAATAACCTGACCCTTTCCTGCTCCAGAGCCCAAAGTCAGCCAGGTGCTACCTGCCACTGCTGAGAACCGGCAACACAGGGCATGAGAATTAACTGTTTGTTGGATAGCCAATTTCTCCGATGCCAGAAGGAGGCAGTATAAGACAGAACACTTGCTCTTGCCTTCTCCCAGGCTAGCACATAACATTTCAGAGAGATGGGTACTGTATATCAAGTACCTTACAAACTTTTTGTTGTTGGTGGTGGTTGTTTATTCGTTCAGTCGCTTCGGACTCTTTGTGACTTCATGGACCAGCCCACGCCAGAGCTTCCTGTTGGCCATCGCCATCCCCAGCTCCCCCACGGTCGAGTCCGTCACCTGCAGAATATCATCCATCCATCTTGCCCTTGGTTGGCCCCTCTTCCTTTTGCCTTCCATTTTCCCTACAAACTTTTACAGTTCGATTAACCACAGTAACTCACATCTTCTGTAGCATTCTAGCAATTGTGTTTGATGTAGCTGCTGACAATTTTCAGAATCACAAGACAGTGGGGAAAGAAGGAATAAATATTAAAGCTAGCTTGTGGCATAAGCATATTTTTTAGATTCCTTTTAGACAGATACTCCCCTATACATACAACCTGAGTCCACATATTGCATTAAGCTATGGTTTGACTTCCGGTTTGGTTTGGGATGCCCTTGTGAGTGCGCATCTCTCGCCTCTCTCCTGATTAAAGTGTTTTCAAACTTCTGAATTATTGGACTGTGTGGACAAAGACTTTGATCACTGGGTAAATAAAACTTTTTATTGCATATTATTTTCCATCTATGAGCTATTAAGATGGCAACTAGACTCAAACGATCAACAGCCAGCTTAATTTCAGCTGCACCATTATTTTTTTTAATGCTGCGCCATTATCTGCCGAGCCAGAGAAAATGGTGGAGGGGGAGTCTTCAACTAATTTGCCAAAAGAGATCCTGTCTTGAAGCCAATCGAACAAGATCTGGCAGAGCTTAAAAATGGTTTAAAGCAGATGTAAGAGAAAATGGCTCGCTATGAAGACCGGCTAGCGAGTCATAATATTTTGGATAAACGAATTAGAGTCACAATTGCGCAGGAAAAATTTACGTGTGATTGGCATTGAGAACCCTCCAAGTCAATCAAACCCGGCTGAATTTATGGAGGATTTTTTCAGAAAGCTCTTCTCTTTGGGAATGGACCTTCCAGTCAAGATTGAACATGTGACTAAAATTCCTTTAATGAGATGGAAGACTAGAACTAGTTCCAATATTATTGTTGTGCAATTCCTTTGTGTTACTATAAGAGATGAGATTTTACGTATATTCCACCAGGAATTAGTAAAGTCTTCGTTCAAGTGGGGTTCCAGCCAAAGTAAGATATTAATCTATCCTGATTTTACTAAAGAAGTCTCCGAAAAGAGAAGGCTTTTCACAAAAGCACGAAGTCTTGCCAGGTCAGCACAACTTCAATATTTCAGGCACTTCCCAGCTACATTCTGCATTAATCACCAGGACCAGATTCACAGATTTGACAACCCTTTGTATGCAGAGGCTTTTATCTTATCTTGGGAATCTGCTGATGGACAAGCCTGATTGTGCCTTACTCTGTGGAATCTGCTGAGGGAGAAATTTGAATCTGCCTAAAGATGTGCTGGAAAAGCCTCATTTTAAAAGGCTCTGTGTTTTTTCCCTCTGTACTCCTCGTTTTTGTTATTGCTAACTTCATGATAAAAAGTCTGGGCATATTGCCAACTTTAGTGCCTATCTTTAGATACAATATAATTACCTGAAGTAGTAAGTCTGAAACTGTTCTGTACATTTCATCTACAAGAAGAGAGAGGCAACCACAGCGCTGTCTCATATGGGATGTCGTGTATTTATTTCTTGCTGCTTCAATTTCTTGCAGATAATCATGTTTTTCTTTTAAGTATATTCACTGTATGGGAAATAGATTCTCTACGTCAGAGCTTTCCAAACTGTGTGTCGGGACACATTAGTGTGTCGGCTGCAGTGTCTGGGTGTGTTGCGACTGCTGCTGCCTCCAAGCCCTGCCAGGATTCCGTGCAGGTCCTAGTGCCTGCCTTTTGCCTTGCTGCCTCCATACCTGCCCTGCCAGGATTCCACGCAGGTCCTAGTGCCTGTCTTGTGCCTTGCTGCCTCCAAACCTGCTGTGATTCCACGCAGGTCCTAGTGCCTGCCTTGTGCCCTGCTGTAAGAGTGTGTCGCGAAATGATGCATGTCTAAAAAGTGTGTCACCAACATGAAAAGTTTGGAAAGCTCTGCTCTATATACAGTATGTAATAGAATGGTATTTAAATGCTAATTTGAGTTTTTATGGAGGATGTACATCTGTGAGCAATACTAGAAAACATGATAAATATTCAGATATGGAAAAGTTCATTACTAGATATTTGTTAAATAGTACAGGTCATAAAATGAAGGGGTATTGGGAGAATATTGATAAGTGGGCCAAAATAAAATTAGTGGATGCAGTTACAGTAGTTAGTCTTAATGTAAAAGGGTCGCGAGAATCTAAGAAACAAAATGTAATCTTAGCATATTTAAAATCGTTAAGGGCAGACATTGGTTATCTACAGGAGACTCATCTAATGGAACAGGATAAATCATTATTAATGAAAGATTGGGTGGGACAGGTTTACCTCGCAGATACTTTGACAAAAGCTAAAGGTGTGGCCATTTTGGTTCGAAAAGGATTTTCAGTTGATGTACAACAGGTTATTACGGATGTAAATTGGCGTTATTTAATTCTATGTGCTAAAATAGCAGGGACTGCAATAGCTATGGTTAAAGTTTATGGACCTAACGTAGATTCTCCTATTATGTTTTATGAATGTTTTTGACACTTGAATGAGTGCATTTATGACAAAGTGGTAATAGGAGGAGACTGGAAATGAAACATTGGATCCTGAGCTTGATGGAAATACACCGGCATGAAAAAAAAACAATCATTAGTAAGGGAAAAAAGATTTACAGTATATGGAAGAATTGAATTTAACAAACCCAAGGCACTTGATGTATTCAACTAAAAGAAAATATACATTTTATTCAAGTATGCACCAGAATTTTTTTAGGCTTGATTATTTTTTAATATCATCAACTTTATATCACCAAATTCAAGAATGTAATATTGATGTTTGTTATGCATCAGACTATAGTGCAATTATTTTGAAATGTGTGTTTCAGGAACTGGTCAAGGTATCAAGAAATTGGTATTTCAATGTCTCCTTATTGAATGATAAAGAATTTGTACAACAAATATGGGTAGAGACCTTACAATACTTCAATTTGAACTCGGAAACATCAAGTGCCCAAATTTTTGAATGGGAAACATATAAAACATATATCTGAGGTTGAATTATTGCTTATGCATCATTAAAAAATAAGATTAAAAATAAAGGGTATTTGTAATTTTATAATTAGATGCTGGAAAAGCCTTTGACAAAATATATAAACAGTACATGTTTGCTGTATTAAACAGGTTTGGATTTCCTTTAGAACTCATAAAATGGATCAAGATATTATATGAGTCACCCACATCTAAAGTAAAAGTTAATGGTATGTTCTCTGCTACTTTCCCACTATTTAGAAGAAATAGACAAGGATGTCCACTTTCACCCTTGCTTTTTAATATTTGTGTGGAACCCTTGGCTTGTGTTATTAGAAAACATAGGGAGATCTACAGAATAGTACATAACTCAGTTGTATACAGATTGGTTTTATTTGCAGATGACATTATTCTGTTTATTTCTAAACCTCACATTACTATTCCAGTATTGATGCAACTGATAGATATCTTTAGTAAAATAGCGGGATGCTCTATTGACTGGTCCAAATCTGAATTGATGCCAATAGGTAGAAATTTGGTTACTCATTCATTTAAGGAATATCAATACCGTATTTGTACCAAATCCATTAAATAAATAGGTATGTGCATACCAAAAGATATAACTCAGTTAGTAGCATGTAATATAAATAATAAAATATATAGAGCAGTTTCTTCAGATATTAATAGATGGGAGTCATTAAACTTCACTCTTTGGGGAAAGGTGAAAGCTCTCAAAATGAATATTATTCCCAGATTAATTTATATTCTGAGAGGAATTCCAGTTCATATATCTAGAAAGTATTTTCAGAAAATAAATTATTTGTTTAGAAAATTTCTATAGGGTTCTTTGATCCTGAGAATATCTTTACAGAAAATGCAACTCCAAATTAATGAGGGAAGATTTGGTTTTCCAAATTTGGAGCTATATCATCATGCTTACCTATTGTCAAGTATTAAATATGAGAAGCCAGCAACTGGTGTCAATTTTCCGATTTGGGCAACTTTGGAGAGAGAGAGAGAGAGAGAGAGAGAATGTATGTGTGTATGTGTGTATGTGTATATGTGTGTGTGTGTGTGTGTGTGTGTGTGTATATATATATATATATATATATGGAAAAAGATGGTGATATGGAAAAATTGGATGGAGGTGGAGATATTGACTTTGGACCAACTGATAGACAATGAAGATGAATTTTTAACATATGCTGTGTTAAGAGATAAATATCATCTATCAGATGTAACCCAATGGCAATATTTATAGCTACAACATTTGTTAATAACGTTGTTTGGACCAGCAGCATTTTCAGCTTCTGAGAAACCTGAGATACTAGAACAATTTGTTAAATCCTTTAAAACTAAATAAACCTACTATTAGTTTTTATAGATATTTGTTATCAATAAATCAATTTGATATGCTGATGCTAAGAAATCAGTGGAAGAAAGAATTAGAGGTTCCCATATTGCCTAGACAATGGGAGAGCATCTTAACTTCTATAGCAAGAGTGCCAATGGACCTCAAACTACGACTCATACAACAAAAAATAATATTTAGAATTTATTGGACTCCACTTATGAGAAGATTGCCTATAGACGTAGACTTTGTATGGACAAGTATACTGAAATATGGAATTCATTTATTCAAAATACAGCAGGTAAAAAAAAAGATAATTATATAAGTGTATTAAAAAAAAAAGGTAAAGGTTCCCCCCGCACATTTGTGCAGTCGTGTCCGACTCTAGGGGCCGGTGCTCATCTCCGTTTGTTAGCCGAAGAGTCAGCTGTCCGAAGACGCTTCCATGGTCATGTGGCCGGCATGACGCACGCGGAATGCTGTTACGATCCCACCGAAGTGGTACCTATTAATCTACTTACATTTGCATGCTTTCGAATTGCTAGGTTGGCAAGAGCTGGGACGAGTGCGGGAGCTCACTCCGTCACGCGGGGCTAGGGATTCGAACCTCCGAACTTGCGATCTTCCGGTCGACAAGCCTGGCGTCTTACCCACTGAGCCACCACGCCCCTTATAAGTGTATTAGAAATAAACATATACATACTTGAATAATATTTACATTTGATAAGTATATATAGAATTGTAACTGTTAACTGTTATAACGATATATTATATTTTGTTTCTTTTTTAAAGCACTTTTTATGCGTTTTTTTTCTTGAGAATGTATGTATTTGCATTGTAATTTTCTTTGTGTTTTGTTCTTTTTCTTTTTCTGTTACTATTTAATTTAAAATAAATAAATAAATAAATAAATAAATAAATAAATAAATAAATAGCTATGGTTTGTTAAACAAACCAGAGTGCCCTAGTTGGCACATCTGAAGGCATGAAGCATAGTTTACAAAACACAATAGTTGCCAAGTTCAAGAAAGCCAGTTTAGTGTAGTGGCTAAGGCACCAGGCTAGAAACTGGGTGATTGTGATTTATAGTCCTGCTTTAGGCACAAAGCCAGCTGGGTGACCTTGGGCCAGATACTCACTCTCAGCCCTAGGAAGGAGGAGGCCATGGCAAACCACTTCCAAAATCTTGCCAACAAAACTGCAAGGACTAGTCCAGGCAATTGCCAGGAGTCAACACTGACTCGAAGGGAAAAAAAAATCCATGAATTATACTGTAGTTTATGACAGGGGTCCGCAGCCTGTTAGGAACTGGGCTGCGGGGCTCCTGCCCGCAAACCCTGCCCCCTTCCACGTGATTGGCTCCTGCCCACAAACCCCGCCCCCTGGTGAGCGCGATTGGCTCATGCCCACAAACCCCGCCCCCCAGTCCGCGGAAATCCTGGAAACCCCGCCCCCCGGTCCACGGAAAAATCGTCTTTTGAAACCGGTCCCTTGCGCCAAAAAGGTTGGGGACCCCTGGTTTATGAAACACAATAGTTGCCAAGTTCAAGAAAGCTACAAAATAACAATACATTGGGCAAACGTGTCACAGCTCTGCAGAAATGATTATGAGAGCGTGGGAGGGACTGATAAAGATAGTTCTATTACAGTTCTTAGAGTAATGTGACTAGAATCATTCTAAACTATAATGTGGATTAAATATGGATCTGATTGGGGTAAATTATGGGGGTGAAACAGAAATATGAATTGTATTTTCTTTAAGTGTTGCCTTTTACACCATTTTGTTATGTATGGCAGGGGTAACCAACCTTTTTGGCACCAGGGACCAGTCGTGAAAGACAATTTTTCCACGGACCCGGGGGGGGGCGGATTTGCAGGCGGGAGCCAATTGCGCGGACCGGGGGGGCGGGGTTTGCAGGCGGGAGGAAATCGCGCGGGCAGGGGTGGGGTTTGCAGGCGGGAGGCAATTGCGTAGACGAGGGGCGAGTTTGCAGGTGGGAACCAATCCCGCGGACAGGGGGCGGGGTTTGCAGGCGGGAGCCAATTGCGCAGACCACCACCACTCACCTGCTGTGTGGCCCACTTCCTAACAGGCTGCAGCCCACTAGTGGGCTGTGGCCCACAGGTTGGGGACCCCTGATGTATGGTCTTACTATTGTCTTCTATTTTGTATTTTGATATTGCCACATAGCCATTCAGATGATGATGATGATGATGATGATGATGATGATGATTACAGTTTGATTTTCGCTTAGCAGGATGTGTTTCTCAACTTTTTCTCAAGCAATAATCTGAAGGACACCATGTCAGGAACTCTGGTCTAAAATGTGTTGACTTTCACCTGGTATCCTTTCACTGCTATCCTGCATAGCCACTGAATCCGTCTCCGTGGCAGAGCTGATCCAGGGAAGCCTATTCCCAAGGATTCAGGACTGATGCACAACAGACAAGAGAGCTTTTCCAAGCTTGATTGCTGTCCTGTTGGACACAAGGATTTTAAACCAGTTTGCGTATGTTCTTGCAGATTTTTGTTCCTGCTAAACTGGAAGAGCAAAGGACATATATGATGGGCTGACAGCCCTGTTGGCAGATTTATATCTTCCATTTCCTTTCCACTACCCTTTCTTGTGCTATCTATAATTAGATTGTTGCAGCACCTTAAATAATTATTCTCTTGTGAACTGGACAGTCTATGCCACCTTTTACCATAATATATGTGTTAGGTTTCAAGGAGCTACAAGAATCGTTACTGTTTTTCCTGCACAGAATTAACACAACCACCTGGAAATAAGTTAAGCCTCCTGAGGCAGGAATGTGACTCTTAAAATGTCTGCCACACTTGGGTGCCAAAAGCCTCTCCAATTCTTATATTCTTGGTGCGGCACAAGAAAAATTTGTTTCAATAAGCAATTTTAACAGAGGACGATTTTCCAATGTTGTGGGTAAATCATAGTTCAATGGTTTTCAAGTAGCGCTTGCAGGATTTCTGTTCAAGAAATTTATCAGATTCTGTGTCACAGAGAAGCAAATTACAAGAAACTTTTCAGAAATACAGTGGCTTCCCCTTCCTCCCCAAATCCTGATTCTCCTTGCGGCATGCAGCAACAGAAGCCATCTCTCTCGGACTGCGTTTCTCAACCTCGGCAACTTTAAGATGTGTGGACTTCAACTCCCAGAATTCCCCAGCCAATTCTGAGAGTTGAAGTCCACACATCTTAAAGTAGCCAGGGCTGACAAACACTGCTGTAGGAGCAAGGTGTGCTGGTCAAAGTCTGGAACACAATAAGGCTTGGGCAGGGGGCAATTGTCAGCAGGCAATTGGCTGGGCAAAGCCTGCCACACTGGCAGAAGGCTTGCAATCTGCTGCCTTAGATGAATACTGAAGAGGCTCTTGGCAGTCAACAGTTAGTAGCAAAGAAAACATCAAATGTTTACTGAATGGAAAATGTTAGACATCGCACGTCTGAATATACAGAAATGGCACATCAGTCTTTCCGTGCTGTGCTCTCCCAAGCTCGCCGGTCTCCATTTAATCAGGACAACCGAGCAACATGTCACATTAAGTACTGCCAGTTAAGTCCACCTCTGAAATTATGCATGAGCCCCTTGTTTACTCCAGCTTTGTCCCCAACACACATTTCAGTGATGGAATCATGCATCACGCTAAGCCATAGTATGAAATGTTGGGTTTTGGCTTTCTAAACCATGGTGCATGACTTAGTGTTCTATGTGAACAAGCCACCACAGCTTATTCAACAGGCCATTATGAAACCCAGTTTTAGTGCAGTATGTGAAGACAACCTTTGTGTGTGTATGTGTATTGTAGAGCAAAAGAAAGAAAAGAAGGTTGTTGTAGTTGAGAGAAGTAGTCCACCCCCCTCATGTTTCAGACCATACATTTTCCATCAAAAGTGTTTAAAGGTAAAAGGTAAAGGTTTCCCCTGCACAGTCGTGTCCGACTCTAGGGGCCGGTGCTCATCTCCGTTTGTTAGCCGAAGAGCCAGCGCTGTCCGAAGATGCTTCTGCGGTCATGTGGCCGGCATGATGTATGCGGAACGCTGTTACCTTCCCACCGAAGTGGTACCTATTAGTCGACTTGCATTTGCATGCTTTCGAATTGCTAGGTTGGCAAGAGCTGGGGCGAGTGCGGGAGCTCACTCCGTCACACAGAGCTAGGGATTCGAACCTCCGAACTTGCGATCTTCCGTTCGACAAGCCTGGCATCTTAATATTTCCTTCCTTCCTTCCATCTGACTTGAGCCTTTCTGAGAAATTTGGCCCCCACATCACTGCCCTGAAGTCTGGGTCATGCTGCCCCTGGGAGATTGGAATCCTCTTAAGCAGGTAGAGCCAGTGTGGCATACTGATTAAGGTGCCAGACTGAGACCAGGGAGGCTTAGATTTGAATCCTCCCTCAATCAGGGAACATGACTTTGGACGAATTGCTATCTTTCAGTCCAATCTGCCTCACAGGATTGTTGTGGGGATAAAATGAGAGACTCCCAGATATGCCACTAAGTTCCTAGAGGAAAGGCAGGATAATAATATAATAGCAACAGTAGCCACATCTGGATAAGGAAACAGAAAGTAAGTGGCTGAACCTCTTCCATCATTTGTACGCAAACTCTTTTTGGCCACTTAGAATGCTTTGCATTCTATTTGCATTGTATTAGAATACAAGGTCATTTAGATTCAGTGGCATAAAAAAGAAAGGAAGGTGACTTTGCTATTAGAAGTAGTTCTAAGGTAAGTCTTGAATGAAAGCAGCTTCCTTGTCTCCAACCCACCCCCACTTTCCTTCCTGATCCCATGAAATAACATTGTCTGCCTTGTCTGTCTGAATTTGTATGCTAAGACAATAGCACAATTGTTTGTTCTTTCTATTGTTCAGTTTTGTTGACAAGGCAAACACAAGATGGAGTAATGTCAAGGCCTAATCACAGTAAAGTGAGAGGACATGAGTTTTGAGAGATGATTAGATCAATGTTAACATTCCCCCTGATTTTGTGCAAGGATTCTGCACGGATGCAGTCGAAGGGAGCCCAATTATTACATGACATCAGCTGATGGGTTTAGTGCTATTCCAAAAGGCGGCTAAAAAGCAGCTTGAACAACTGCTGGCAGGTGCAGGGAGAGTTGCAACACAAAGCGGCATAGAACTGTCTCTCTCCTGTGTTGCTTCACAGTTAGCCCCCACCACAGCTGGTCAGCTGCAGCTCAGACTGAAACAGGTCTCCAGGTGGGAAATTGGCATAGAGATCCGGCAGGTACAGTATAGGGAGACAGCCTGATTTGAGAGACCTGGACTCTCTTGCTACTCAGAGCAGAATGGCTCTGGAAGTGGCTGGAGCAGAAGGGTGATCTGTACCAGCCTAAAATGGGTTTAGCTAATAGGCAAATCCCACCCACAGGGGTCCCCTGTCTGTGGCACCAACAGAAAGTTGGTGAAGCATGTCACATTGCATCGACAGCAAAACCTATGTTGGAATCAGCAGAGTCTGCAGCTAACTGCAGTAACACCAAAACGATACATGCATGGTGACCATCACACAAATGTACTTGCATGTTAACATAATTTTCAACATTTATGTAATTACACCGTCATTTGTTCCTCTTGCCCCGTTCCTTTGGATGCCCATGATCGGAATAAAGAGGAAAACATTCCTTCAACATTGGTACAGCTAAGGACCACCTAGGGCTGTGGATCAGATGAAGGCAACAACCTGATGACACAGTAGAAATCTGGGCAGATTTGTGCTGCAGTTAAGATGCAAATGAGGAGGAGCTTAGACACACATTTACCTAGTTACATTAGCAAAACAGCCCAACAGATAGCTATCCTATGGCCATGAATGTTAATGTGGTGGAGTGCTAATGCTGGGATTCATCTAGTGTGAATTCAGGACTATGTTCAGCTGTGAAGTTCATTATGAGGCAAATCTCTAACACAAATATTTGAACGTTTCCATTTACCTTTTCACACAACTGAACTTCTCAAGATTAAATATGTGATGTGCAGCTGAACTGAAAACACGTCATCTCTTTTCACACGATCATCTCCTCCCTCTGTGGCCCTGGATTTGGGAGAGGACTTCAGCAGGTGGAGGAGTAATAACTGGGAAACTGGGAGAACTTGGAAAATGTGCTTGAAGCCAAGTAGCACATTATCACATAAGTACATTATAACACATACAGTTTAACATTGAGGCTCTCTTAGTTTGTTCTGCAACGTGGGTCTCTCCTGGGTTCGCTATGTGCATGAAAGTCAAAGGAGGTCCCAGTTTTTTCAGCACCCACCCACTCACCCTGAGGGCCACAAAATAGATGCTGGTGGGCTACACTTTTTGCACCTCTGATTTACAAATCAGGTTATATAAATTTAATTAAATAATTAATTAAATAAAACAACCTCTGAGACCCTCAGAGCAGCACACTTGGATACACTCTTAACATTGCACTTTAAAGTAATAGGTGAATTGGCACAAAGTCAGAGTTCGAACCAGATATGCAAAAGATGACTCTGAAGGTTGCAAAGTAAAATGTCTATGAAGGTTCTCAGTCATCCAGGTGGAATTGTCTGTAGCTTGAATCATGTCAACTGGATTTCTATTTTCTCAGTGGAAACGTTTCGCTCCTTATCCAAGGGGCTTCTTCAGTCTGAGCAAAGTTAGTAAGGGAATCCTTAAATATGTTGCTGTGTGACCTTACACCTGGGGCTAGGTCATGGTTATATTATATATAATATAACCAAGACCTAGCCCCAGGTGTAAGGTCACACAGCTACCTAGAAACATATTTAGGATTCCCTTACCAACTTTGCTCAGACTGAAGAAGCTCCTTGGATAAGGAGCGAAACGTTTCCACTGAGAAAATAGAAATCCAGTTGACATGATTCAAGTTGCAAAGTAAACTTTTCATCCTTGGCTGGAGTCTTCTTCCATTTTCCTTACTGTGACTTTCACAGCCTTTTTTCTGTTCTGCTCAAACATGCTCATTCTTCCAAACGTGATTTTCTCCCCAAAAGCAGATGACAGTAACAGCAGCCCTATCTGGTTACCAGCCTTCTGTCTCCCATTGATAAAGCTTTTTGATTTCTGGTAGCAGAAGATATGCCTGAGGGACCATCGTAGATGCAATCAAAGCTTCCTATGAAGGAAAGGATCACACTAATGGCGGGGGGGGGGGGCATTCAAGTGACCTGGGAAGTCAGGCCTGCTTGCTAGCTGTGTCCTGGCCTCTGCACCCGTCAGCATGAGCTTTATATGGAGGGACTGCTTGGGGGGGGGTGTATGGGATGGATCCCAAAAATACAGCTTGCAGGTTTGTTGTTGTTGTTCAGTCGTTTAGTCGTGTCCGACTCTTTGTGACCTCATGGACCATAGCACGCCAGGCCTTCCTGTCCTCCACTGTCTCTCGGAGTTTACTCAAATTCATGTTCATTACATCGGTGATGCTATCTAACCATCTCATCCTCAGCCGTCCCCTTCTCCTTTTGCCTTCAGTCTTTCCCAGCATCAGGGTCTTTTCCAGTGAGTCCTCTCTTCGCATTAGGTGGCCAAAGTATTTGAGCTTCAGCTTCAGCATCTGTCCTTCCAATGAGCAGTCAGGGTTGATTTCCTTTAGGATTGACTGGTTTGACCTCCTTGCAGTCCAAGGGACTCTCAAGAGTCTTCTCCAGCACCACAGTTTGAAAGCATCAATTCTTCGGCGCTCAGCCTTCCTTATGGTCCAACTCTCACAGCCATACATTACTACTGGAAAAACCATAGCTTTAACTATACGGACCTTTGTCAGCAAGGTGATGTCTCTGCTTTTTAATATGCTGTCTAGGTTTGCCATAGCTTTCCTCCCAAGGAGCAAGCGTCTTTTAATTTCATGGCTGCAATCACCGTCTGCGGTGATCTTGGAGCCCAAGAAAATAAAATCTGTCACTGCTTCCATTTCTTCCCCTTCTATTTGCCAGGAAGAGATGGGACCAGATGCTATGATCTGAGTTTTTTTAATGTTGAGTTTCAAGCCAGCTTTTGCACTCTCCTCTTTCACCCTCATCAAGAGGCTCTTTAGTTCCTCTTCACTTTCTGCCATTAGGGTGGTATCGTCTGCATATCTGAGGTTGTTGATATTTCTCCCGGCAATCTTAACTCCGGCTTGTGATTCATCCAGCCCGGCATTTCTCATGATGTACTCTGCATATAAGTTAAATAAGCAGGGTGATAATATACAGCCTTGTCGTACTCCTTTCCCAATTTTGAACCAGTCGGTTGTTCCATGTCCGGTTCTAACTGTTGCTTCTTGACCCGCATATAGGTTTCTCAGGAGACAGGTAAGGTGGTCTGGTACTCCCATCTCTTTAAGACTTTGCCACACTTTGTTGTGGTCCACACAATCAAAGGCTTTAGCGTAGTCAATGAAGCAGAAGTAGATGTTTTTCTGGAACTCTCTTGCTTTTTCCATGATCCAGCGAATGTTGGCAATCTGATCTCTAGTTCCTCTGCCTCTTCGAAACCCAGCTTGCACTTCTGGTAGTTCTCGGTTCACATGCTGCTGAAGCCTAGCTTGTAGGATTTTGAGCATAACCTTGCTAGCATGTGAAATGAGCGCAATTGTACGGTAGTTTGAACATTCTTTGGCATTGCCCTTCTTTGGAATTGGAACGTAAACTGACCTTTTCCAATCCTGTGGCCACTGTTGAGTTTTCCAAATTTGTTGGCATATTGAGTGCAGCACTTTAACAGCATCATCTTTTAGGATTTTAAATAGCTCAGATGGGATACTGTCTTCTCCGCTAGCTTTGTTGTTAGTAATGCTTCCTAAGGCCCACTTGACTTCACTCTCTAGGATGTCCGGCTCAAGGTCAGTGACCACACCATCGTATTGATCAGGGATATTAAGATCTTTCTTGTATAGTTCTTCTGTGTATTCTTGCCACCTCTTCTTAATCTCTTCTGCTTCTGTTAGGTCCCTGCCTTTTTTCCTTTATCATGCCCATCTTTGCACAAAACGTTCCCTTGATATCTCCGATTTTCTTGAAGAGATCTCTAGTCTTCCCCATTCTATTGTTTTCCTCGATTTCTTTGCATTGTTCATTTAAGAAGGCCTTCTTATCTCTCCTTGCTATTCTCTGGAATTCTGCATTCAATTGTTTATATCTTTCCCTTTCTCCCTTGACTTTTGCTATTTGTAAAGCCTCATCAGTCAGCCACTTTGCTTTCTTGCATTTCTTTTTCTTGCAGGTAAAACCCACTTATTTTCTAATATTAACCATAGGCATTAGACTTGCAATTGTTTGAGATAGCAATCTACTGTACCTCTTTCTATTTTTCACAGAATCACACAAATTACAAATTAGAGAAAGCGTGCGTGTATGTGTGACCAAGTTTGAGCATAAGATAGACAGCAGTGAAGGTATGACACCAAGGTTATCAACACTGCCTTTTCTTCAATTGGGAAAAGAGAAGGATAGGAGATGATTGCCATTGTACATGGGTGTGCAGGGGTGCCTGAAGGGGAGGTAAGAAAGTAAAATGGCAGCTATGACCATGTGATCAAAGCCCTGCTTTTTTGCAACACACATAAATGGAGGTGGGTCTTTAATTGTAGGTGCACCCACCATCTTGACTTTTTAACCTTCCTGTAAACACTTACATGTGCATATGGGTTGATGCCGGTGTGAGGGGAAAGAAGCAGCAGGACCACTGCTATGTGTTCTTGTCCCAAATCTGCTGCGCATAGCCTCATTTGACCTCACCAACAACCTTGTCAATTCAGGTTTCCCAATAAGAATAACAAGGACATGCCTGAAAATAAACATGCCTCAGGGTCTCGTACACAGTGATGATCGCTGGGTTTTTTTCATCATGTGTTATGAAGTCAGCCTGACTATGAGCTTTCCACTCATTACAGACAAAAAGCGGGGCAACGTTATACTTGTTGGGAAGAGGAGATTCTGTCAGGTATTGTTGGAATTGCAGTGAAAACTAAGTGAAAAGGTATATGTATACACAAATCCCTATATACCTAAGCTGTACCTGTAGAAAAAATTAGTCATTCTCTGCTAATCTGCACTTAAAGGAACATGACCCTTTAGAAGTTAGATACACATGAGCTCCTCCCCCATTCTTCCTCTGTAGCTGTAGCACAAGCTTAGTCCACCATCTATTATTTATTTATTTATTTATTTAATTTTTCTATCCCACCTTTATTATTTTTATAAATAACTCAAGGCGGTGAACATGCCAAATACTCCTTCCTCCTCCTCCAACAACCACCACCCTGTGAGGTGAGTTGGGCTGAGAGAGAGTGACTGGCCCAAGGCCACCCAGCCGGCTTTCATGCCTAAGGCAGGACTAGAACTCACAGACTTCTGGTTTTCTAGCCCGTTGCCTTAACCACTAGACCAAACTGGCTCTCCTATTATTTGCCAGCAGTTCTCATTGTTGTCATGGACTGAAGAGGGGCCACTGGGAACTACTGTATCCATTGAATGTCTCTCCACGGGGATGCTTTAGTACCTGTCCTCTCTTGGTACCTTCCAGAAGGAATACAGAGAGCCACCAGCTAAAATAGCTGCATGGTTGTCATATAAACAGAGAAGAGGTTTAATTGTTAACTTGGTTATACTTTAATGTGTTCCCCTCATTAATACATCTTAGCGCTGAAAAAGCACTCTGCCTGGTCCCAAGAGCCCATCTGTAAAAGGAAATGAGAACAGTATCTGCAGATTCCCATAAGCATCAAAGATACAACTAAGGAAGATGTTGAAAAGTCATTTTTATCAGCACTTTTATCAGACAGAAGCAGAATATAGTGATCACAAGCCACAATCCTCAAATACAGATGGAATAATGTGTTCTTTTGGGAGGTTTCTGATAATCTTTGGTAAGATGTCATTCACTAAAAGCTTTGAGTTAGCTTGCCCACTGACTGGGCAAAGTGAATGGATCTTAATGGTCAATACACATAAACCAAGATGCTTTGATACAAAACCTAGAGTATATTCTCCATCACACCCTTCAGACTGGAATATCAAGACTGAAAAAGATTAAAGCAGTCTACGCAATCTAACACCCTCCATCTGACTTGGATTACCTTTCCATAAATTGCAGCCAATGTGGTATAGCTATCCTGAAGGGAGCTAATGGAAGATTTGCTCTAAGGCACATGTGGGGCATGAAGTTGAAGAAGACAGCATTGGAATCATACCCCAATTCAACTTTTGGTAAAAGGGAAAAACACAATTGTTTGGCTATAATTTTTAATAGCAGCCTTATCTATCATGATTCTCCCTAGGTATGTTGGAATTATAATACCCAGAATTCCAAGCCAGCCTGTTAACCAATGGGTTGCATTGGTTTGGATTTCTGGGACTTGCAGTCCAGTACATCTGGTGGGCTGGAGGTGGGAAGGCTGTTTTAACCATCTACAGCAGGGCTTTCCAAAGTTTTCCCGCGGCGACACACCAACCGCCATTAGTGTGACGCCGCGGGAAAACCCGGAAGTGCTGCCGTTCCGGCAGCGCGCAAAAACTCGGAAGTGCTGCTGCCGCTTTTGGTTTTTGCACGCCGCCGTTGGTGTGTCGCCGCGGGAAAACCCGGAAGCCCTGATGATGATCAGCGCTTCTGGGTTGTGTGGCGACACACCAGACTGTGTGTGGCGACACACTTTTGTGTCGCGACACACAGTTTGGAAAGCTCTGATCTACAGTAATTGGGTTGGTCTGTCCCCTGGCACTTCTATCCAAAGGAGTCCCATCTACTTTGGATGGAAAAGGCTACTCTGAGCCCCATGTTAGGGCTGCATCTCCTTCAGCAATTTTACCTAGTTTGATAAAGAATCAGAGCATCCTCATTATTAAGTCAAGGTAGGGAAAAGGTATTAAAAAGAAAATCAGGTCAAAACTCCAACAGGCATTCCTAAAACCCAGCATCTCTGCACTGAATGAACAAAGTTAATTTGGAAGACCTGGAAGGGGATCATGATCTGATCCCTCTGGCCAGTTGTTACTATAGGTCTTCTTTGCTGAAATAGTGGATCTTCCTATACTTCCTGCTTAAGATCAGAGATGGAAATCTGTGCCATACTCCCAATTCAACAGTTGTGCTCTTCATGTCCTGCATAGAATGGATTCTTGGGTGAATATCAAACTCACCTCACAGGGTTGTTGCTGTGGGGAAAACAGGAGGAGGAAGGAGTATTAGGTATGTTCGCCACCTTGAGTTATTTATGAAAGTAATAAAGGTGGGATAAAAAATCTAACCCTTCCCGAAGATCAAAAAGCATTGGTAATTCATTAGACAAATAGTACTGACAAACTATGGTCATATCCACCCTCTACGCAGTTTTCTTGGCATGTTATTGAAGAGGTTTATTATTATCTTCATCTGGGATGTTCTGCCCAATCTAGCCAACAGCCCTGCAATTCCCAGGTGCTTCTCCTCCAAGTTTTAACCAGGGACAAACCTTAGCTTCCAAAAATAGCAAAGGTCAGCTAAAAACTCTGCTACTTACATTTGAAGGACCATATGGAATCTAACTGAGCCATGAAACTCCTGAAACAGTATATTGGCCAAAGCATGTACACTTTATTGATCAGACGGATAGAGAGGGGAGGAGGAGGAGAAGTGGGTTCGAATGTGAAAGACAGGACTCTTGATTGCTATTGTCCATGTTCTCCCAAATGCAGCTTTCTTTTTCAGTATGAGCTGTCAGTGATGGTAGTACGATCAACAGCAGGTATTCACTGTGTCTGAGGCGTCTGGCTGGCGTCTGGCTGACAGGATGCTGAGATAGCTGGATCATTGGCCTGGCCTGCCAAGGCTGAGTCCGGTGCTCTTTTCCCATGGCATTTGCATTTTGTTGCTTTTTTTTATGGTATTCTATTCTGTCTGAGCTGGGATTTGCTGTCAGTGCAATATTGTTTCAGTTCCCTGTCAGAGAGGGCTGCAGTAGGTCACCTGAGTATTGATAAATGAAGACAAACAAGGGCAGGTGGGTGGAGCAGCTGGAAACAGCCTGCTATGAATCAACAGGCTGTAATTTCTCTGAATTTGCTCACAGATGAAAAGGAGTCCCTGAATTAAGTGGGACATGGCCTTCTAATAAAAGCTTAGGGAACACAGCTGGAAGTTTGGTAATGGACAGATGTGGAAAACAGGGAAAAGCTATCAGTAGAATATTAACTGCATGCAACAATTTCACTCATCTTGTACCATCGCACCATTTAATTAAAAGTGCAATAGCCACTTTCTGAGTTAAATTTGCAATCCCATTCCTCTTTAAAATCCATCCCCCATAAAACCGACTAGATATTTGCTTCTTTTGCTGAGCTTGATGTAATAGTAATAGTTAACAGTTGTTGTATATGAACACCCATTAAAACAGGGCTTTCCAAAGTTTTTCCCGCGGCGTTGGTGTGTCGCCACGGGAAAACCCGGAAGTGCCGTCCTTGCGGCAGCGTGCAAAAACCCGGAAGCGCTGCTGCCGCTTTCAGGTTTTGCGCGCTGCAGTTGGTGTGTCGCCACGGGAAAACGCGCAGCGCTTCCGGGTTGTGTGGTGACACACCAGACTGTGTGTGGCGACACACTTTTGTGTCGCGACACACAGTTTGGAAAGCTCTGCATTAAAATCACAGAGCTGGCATGAGCCATCACCTCCCTGGGGAATTGGTAGTACTGCTGAATTGCTCTCACAGCTTGGAAGTTTTCCCTATTAGGTAAGAAGGCTGCAGCCCTGATAGGAAGGGATAATAGTGCAATGACAAAACAAAACAAAACAAAACAAAACATGTTTTATATGTGAAAACATCCAGGTTCAATCCCTGGCATCTCTTGGCCAAAAGCTTGGAGAGTCATTGGCAATCAGGGTAAGTAGTATGAACTATATGGACATACTGACTTAGTTTGGAGGTTTTTCCCAAATCTAGTTCTCCTTTTCTATTATCAGCTCGTGTTTTTAATATGTCCTTAATTCATTTGCAACAGATTATTAGCCTCTGCAAAGCCTTTAGCTGTTTGTACAGGGAAATGTCTTTGTAATAGTAGGGAATTCATGCCTTAAGTTGAATCTGTGTGTGTGTGTACACATGCACACACACACACACCTTCTGGCAACTACCTGGACAAGTCCATGCAGTCTTCTTGGCTATACTTTCAGAAGTGGTTTGCCATTGCTGTCTTCTTAGCAGTGAAAGAGAATGACAGGCCCAAAGTCACCCAGCTGGCTTCATGCCTAAGGCAGGACTAGAACACACGGTCTCCCAGTTTCTAAAAGTGCCTTTGAACACGACACCAATTTCACTTGAATCAGGAAATAACACAGGACTATCTTTTGACTCTTTATTCTTGTGTGAAAGGTGGCAGATTGGAGATCCAGTGAGTTAGGAAAGGAAATTTCCCTGCAACATAAACTTCTGACAACAAATGTTCTGGAGGGAACAATCTCTTCCAAGCTAAGAAACAAAATTTATGCAAGCTCACACTTTCTATGTCAAAGAACAATATTTTCAGTGGTATCAAAGAATGCAGAAGTTAGTTTTCAAAACTTTTTACATATGTGCCTAAGAACACATGACTAGAGGCAGAGATTATACTGTTCCTGAACATGAGAGATTTTACAAACTATCAGGATAGGGATTGGTCTGACAGACTTCCCTTTCACAAATTGGACTAATCTGCCCTCAAAGCCAATGGACTGAATATCCTTAAATTCTGAAGAAGCAACGTGACATCCTGCATCTCCTATTCAATTTTAACCACGAGACCCTGAATTCTGGGGTAACAGTAGAGAGAGTAATGAGTAACTGGCTCATCTTTACCAGAACTGGAATTCATGCAATGATTGCTGAGCTGTTTCTGCTGCTGGCAGCAGTTTAACATTTTGTTCTGCTTTGTAAGTTTAAATTGGCTGCTTGATAGATGCATTAATGTACTGTTAACCTGCCCAGGGCCTTCAGGATTGGGCAGGCTATGAATTTAAAGATTTATTATAGACATTAGAAGACCAACATATTTGTTGGAAAGCCAGCCATTATCAACCATTGCAGAATGCTTTCATTGAGGGCAGCAGCTGTGATCTTCCTGGCAAATTTGTTGTCCTGCCATGATGGGTGAGGAAATTAGTAGTACTTTTAAAACCTCCTCAGTGATTATAGTGGATCTATAAAATGGTTTATTAAAGCCATGTTGCAGCATGAAAAGTGTCTGCACTGTGTTACAGCCAACTAATGAGGAAAAGCCCAGTTGTTTTCTTGCAACATTTAAATGGCCATCTTTTTAGCCTGCAAATTCAGAGAATTTGATAAGAGCTGAAGTGGTGCACTGGGTCATACCAAACACTCTCTAGTGCACCATTCTATTCAAACAATGGGAAACCAGAGGCTCTGGGAACCCTACAGCACTACAAAGCAAAAACAGGACTGCATCATACATGGATCCTTTGGAATTATTGGAAAATTTCTGTGGGTAATTTCCAGTTTAGCTCTGCACCAACACACTGCCTATCTCCAAATCAGAGCAACCACACACACCACTCTGATCAGCTAGCAAAAATATAGATCGATGTTTATTTATTAACCATCAGCAAATATAAAAAACTGTTAACTATCAAAACAGGGTAAAATGCAGACAAAAACGGAGATGCTCTATATCTATACCAAAACACACACACAACTTTCCAGAGCCATTGGAAACAATGCTGTGGGTAACTAGAATGGACAGCCCCTTTGGTTATTCCAGCCTTAACCCTTTTATGTACGTTATGGCAGCAGAATAGAGATGGAAAATAGGACATCAGGTAATCCTCTCTCTATTCTGCACCATTAAAGAAACAATTCTGAAGATGAGGATGATGTATCCAACACTTAATAATTGAACTTGAAGGTAGCTTACAGCCATCAAGGTTGGTGGACTTATCCTCCATGAAATGGTTCATCCTGCTTTTAAAGTCATCCAACTGGTGCCCATAACTACAAGCCTGAGTAGATTACCATCCTACTAGAAGGCCCCATTCACACAAATACTAACAGTCCAGCCGATACCAGTTCCATCCAGAGGGTAACTCAGTATTTGTCTGTTTTTCTCATTTCTTTCCATGCTGCAACATATCAGTCATCCGAAAAGCACCTACAGTATTTGCAGTGGTATCCAAACCAGAACTTTTCCCAGCCTGGAAAGTGGTGCTTCCTTCACATCAGGTTCAAGGAGTTGAGTCTAGGCACAGAGGATAGCCACTCCCCCATCTCTTTGTGTTTATCCCAGCCCTGTAAATTCTTCACATTTCATTTCCACTTTCCATAACGTTAATACAACTCTCATGCTCAATTAATCTTACTTCACCCCCTTCAAAAATCACGTGTGAAACACCCAGCCTCTTTCACACCTTTGCTCAAATTCATTTCATCATATCTTCTTCTCTCGAGCCAGAGCTGAAGACTCTCAAACTACAGCCTGTGTACTCAGCTTTGATGGGTTTGCGCTTTGTTAACAGCAATCAAACTGATGAATTAGGATGGCAAGAGGAAGGGAGCACCAGCAATTTTTGTTTATTTCCTTCTATGGAGGGGGGTGGCTGCTGTGCACACAAACTTTTGGTTGTTCAGGTCAGGTTGATCAGGTAAGATTCTTTAAAATCAGCCCATCTGGACAAAACATAGCAAGACACATTTCATGATAGTAATGCTAGCACAGAGCTTTCCAAACTTTTCATGTTGGTGACACACTTTTTAGACATGCATCATTTCGCAACACACTCTTACAGCAGGGCATCATTTCGCGACACACTCTTACAGCAGGGCACAAGGCAGGCACTAGGACCTGCGTGGAATCACAGCAGGTTTGGAGGCAGCAAGGCACAAGACAGGCACTAGGACCTGCGTGGAATCCTGGCAGGGCAGGTTTGGAGGCAGCCAGGCACAAGGCAGGCACTAGGACCTGCATGGAATCACGGCAGGTTTGGAGGCAGCCAGGCACAAGGCAGGCACTAGGACCTGTGCGGAATCCTGGCAGGGCTCGGAGGCAGCAGCAGCCACAACACATCCAGACACTGCAGCCGACACACTAACATGTTCCGACACACAGTTTGGAAAGCTCTGTCCTAGCAGAATAGCATAAGAATCCATCCAAAAATTGTTTGCAATTATGACACTAGGGAGGGAGCGCATAAAGATGTTTGTGTGAAAAAGGCTTATATGTCAGCCCTTCAGGGTAGATCATGTCAAGAACCAGGCACATGAAGGATTCTAGGAATATTCTTTATTGTAGTATGGTAGAATAACAAACAATTCAAATTGTTTGAAATGATGCATGTCTAAAAAGTGTGTCACCAACATGAAAAGTTTGGAAAGCTCTGCCTTAACCACTAGACCAAACTAAAGAAAACAGCATTCCTGTTGTTAGTGTCCAGCACATGATATTCAGAGATGGATTGCCTCTCTACTTGGAAGATCCCTATAGCTTCATAATTACTAGTTAGAGTTGCTGGACCTTCTTCTGAAACTTGCCTCATCTCTTCAAAGCTAAGCTAAGAGGGGTTCTATCAGGATGGACATCCTGTCAGTGTTGTAATAGGTTTTGTAATAATTGTAGTAATAGTATCTGAGCATGGGAAAAGCATGATTGCTGAGAGGCCTGAGCACCTCCAAGGTCAGTGTGGATTGTTTATCAGCGTTCAGTAGAAAGGAATGTGGGAAAGGGAGTAGAGAACAGTTAGAAGGAAGAATGGAATTTTACTGCTAGCTAGGCTTAGCGAAAGGGGGGAATTTCACTTTTAGAAGTTGAGAAGGAAATGCAGCCTTGAGGGAGGGGTTAGAGATTTCGGGGGATTTTATCTTAGTGTTTTTGCGCGTTTTCCTTCAGACTGATCTTTGAATGGAATTGAGCATCTGTATTAATAAATTACTCTTCTACTTCACCTGATGGCATGTAATTGAGAGTTCTCGGATTAATAACTGTGTGCCAGTTCTTCACAGGTTCCCTCACCATATCCTGTCACAATGAATGCAGGGCCGCAACTAGGGGGGCAAGCGGAGCATGTGTCCCGGGTGCCGTGCTGGGGGGGGGCGCGCCAAAAGTCCTTTGTGTTAGGCCTGCAGTGCGAATCGGGACTTAATCTCATGCTCGCACAGGTTCCTTGTGGGTGGAGCCCACCGCTCAAGCAGGCAGGAGCAGTTTTCGTGTGCCCGGCTCCTCTAACAAACTAGCGCTCACCAGAACAGGAGGGCTGGGGCTTGCTCGCTCTTCTTTCGCGCACACGTGGGGAAATTGGCTGGTTTCTTAGATCTGCCTCGACCAGCCCTACCAGCCCATGGGATAAGTAAGACCTACCATTGTTTGGATCCGACTGTAATTATGTATTTTTGCTGATTATTGGTGTTATTTATGGTTTTTTATTGATTTTAAATTATTTTATTGTGAACTGCCCAGGGTCCCTCCTTGTGAGGGAGATGGGCGGGATATAAATATGATAAATAAATGAATAAATAAAAATGTTACGCAGGTTTGTACACATGCCGTAGTGCGAGTAGGGGGGCGTGGCGGAACTTCTCATTTTGGGGAGGGCGCGGAATCCATGTTTGCCCTGGGTGACAAAAACCCTAGTTGCGGGCCTGAATGAATGCTCTGTGTTAAATATTTGTTGGGCAAAGCTCTGCTTCCTTTTATCTGTAGGAAAAAACAAATTCTCTGTCCATTTACTCTACACCAGTTTCCCTAACTTGGTATCCTCCTTTTTGTTTATTCGTTCAGTCGCTTCCGACTCTTCGTGACTTCATGGACCAGCCCACGCCAGAGCTTCCTGTCGGCCGTCACCATCCCCAGCTCCCCCATGGTTGAGTCCGTCACCTCCAGAATAACATCCATCCATCTTGCCCTTGGTCGGCCCCTCTTCCTTTTGCCTTCCACTTTCCCTAGCATCAGCTTCTTCTCCAGGGTATCCTGTCTTCTCATTATGTGGCCAAAGTACTTCAGTTTTGCCTTTAATATCATTCCCTCAAGTGAGCAGTCTGGCTTTATTTCCTGGAGTATGGACTGGTTTGATCTTCTTGCAGTCCAAGGCACTCTCAGAATTTTCCTCCAACACCACAGTTCAAAAGCATCTATCTTCCTTCGCTCAGCCTTCCTTATGGTCCAGCTCTCACAGCCATAGGTTACTACAGGGAATACCATTGCTTTAAGTATGCGGACCTTTGTTGTCAGTGTGATGTCTCTGCTCTTAACTATTTTATCAAGATTTGCCATTGCTCTCCTCCCAAGAAGTAGACGTCTTCTGATTTCCTGGCTGCAGTCAGCATCTGAAGTAATCTTTGCGCCTAGAAATACAAAGTCTGTCACTGCCTCCACTTTTTCTCCCTCTATTTGCCAGTTATCAATCAAGCTGGTTGCCATAATCTTGGTTTTTTTGAGGTTTAACTGCAACCCAGCTTTTGCACTTTCTTCTTTCACCTTCGTCATAAGGCTCCTCAACTCCTCCTCGCTTTCAGCCATCAAAGTGGTATCATCTGCATATCTAAGATTGTTAATGTTTCTTCCAGCGATTTTAACTCCAGCCTTGGATTCCTCAAGCCCAGCATGTCGCATGATGTGTTCTGCGTACAGGTTGAATAGGTAGGGTGAGAGTATACAGCCCTGCCGTACTCCTTTCCCAATCTTAAACCAGTCCGTTGTTCCGTGCTCTGTTCTTACCGTTGCTACTTGGTCGTTATACAGATTCCTCAGGAGGCAGACAAGATGACTTGGTATCCCCATACCACCAAGAACTTGCCACAATTTGTTATGATCCACACAGTCAAAGGCTTTAGAATAGTCAATAAAACAAAAATAGATGTTTTTCTGAAACTCCCTGGCTTTCTCCATTATCCAGCGGATATTGGCAATTTGGTCTCTAGTTCCTCTGCCTTTTCTAAACCCAGCTTGTACATCTGGCAATTCTCGCTCCATGAATTGCTGGAGTCTACCTTGCAAGATCTTGAGCATTACCTTACTGGCATGTGAAATAAGTGCCACTGTTCGATAGTTTGAACATTCTTTAGTGCTTCCCTTTTTTGGTATGGGGATATAAGTTTATTTTTTTCCAATCTGATGGCCATTCTTGTGTTTTCCAAATTTGCTGGCATATGGCATGCATCACCTTGACAGCATCATCTTGCAAGATTTTAAACAGTTCAGTTGGGATACCGTCGTCTCCTGCTGCCTTGTTATTAGCAATGCTTCTTAAGGCCCATTCAACCTCACTCTTCCGGATGTCTGGCTCTAACTCACTGACCACACCGTCAAAGCTATCTCCAATATTATTATCCTTCCTATACAGATCTTCCGTATATTCTTGCCACCTTTTCTTGATCTCTTCTGCTTCTGTTAGGTCCTTACCATCTTTGTTTTTGATCATACCCATTTTTGCCTGGAATTTACCTCCGATGTTTCTAATTTTCTGGAAGAGGTCTCTTGTCCTTCCTATTCTATTGTCTTCTTCCACTTCCGCACATTGCTTGTTTAAAAATAATTCCTTATCTCTTCTGGCTAACCTCTGGAATTTTGCATTTAATTGGGCATATCTCCCCCTATCACTGTTGCCTTTTGCTTTCCTTCTTTCTTGGGCTACTTCCAGTGTCTCAGCAGACAGCCATCTTGCCTTCTTGGTTTTCTTTTTCTTTGGGACGTTTTTTGTTGCCGCCTCCTGAACAATGTTGCGAACTTCTGTCCATAGTTCTTCCGGGACCCTATCTACTAAATCTAGTCCCTTAAATCTATTCTTCACCTCCACTGCATATTCCTTAGGAATATTAGTGAGCTCATATCTAACTGATCTGTGGGTCTTCCCTATTCTCTTTAGTCTGATTCTAAATTGTGCAATAAGAAGTTCGTGATCTGAACTACAGTCAGCTCCAGGTCTTGTTTTTACTGATTGTATAGATGTCCGCCACCTTTGGCTGCAAAGGATGTAGTCAATCTGATTTCGGTGTCGACCATCTGGTGAAGTCCATGTATAAAGTCGTCTTTTAGGTTGTTGGAAGAGAGTGTTTGTTATGCACAGTGAGTTGTCTTGGCAAAATTCTATCAGCCTATGTCCTGCTTCATTTTGTTCTCCCAGACCATGCTTGCCTGTAATTCCAGGTGTCGTCTGACTACCCACCTTAGCATTCCAGTCTCCTGTAATGAAAATAACATCTCTTTTTGGTGTATTATCCAGTAGGTGCTGCAGATCCTCATAGAACTGATCTACTTCTGCTTCTTCAGCATCTGTGGTTGGGGCGTATATTTGGATCACTGTGATGTTAAATGGCTTACCCTGAATTCGAATTGAGATCATTCTATCGTTTTTTGGATTGTATCCAAGCACTGCTTTAGCCACTTTATTATTAATTATGAAGGCTACTCCATTTCTTCTGTGGTCCTCTTGTCCACAGTAGTAGATCTGGTGGTCATCTGATGTGAAGTGGCCCATTCCAGTCCATTTCAGTTCACTGACACCTAAAATGTCTATATTTAATCTTGACATCTCACCAATAACCACATCCAATTTGCCCTGGCTCATAGATCTTACATTCCAGGTTCCTATGGTGTGTTGATCTTTAGAACATCGGATTCGTCGTTCACCACCAGCACCATCGGCCGCTAGCCGTCCTTTTGGCTTTGAGCTAGCTGCGTCATCACATCTGGGGCTAGTTGAACTTATCCTCTGTTCCTCCCCAGTAGCATTTTGACCATCTTCCGACCTGGGAGTCCCATCTTCCGATGGTATACCGACATATCTCTGGTTGTACTGATCCATTTAGTTTTCACGGCAAGAATACTGGGATGGGTTGCCATTACCTTCCCAGGGATCGTATTTAGTCTGACCTCTCTGCCACGACCTTCCCGTCTTGGGTGTCCCTTCACGGTTTAGCTCATGGTTTCATTGAGGTGCTCAAGCTCCAGCACCACAAGGTAACAATCTCCTTTGCTGGAGTGGTATCCTCCAGATGGACTATATAGCATGGCCAAGATCCACAGGCAATATGCATCTGAAGCCCAGCTCAATAGAGGGTATTACTTAGGGAAAGGTTGCTCTACGCTTTGCAAAATGACAGTTGCTCTGACCAGATAAAGCCTGTCAGTTCTTACCCCATCCATTTGTCTGTCTACATTTTTCAGTTTAAGAATAAAACTAATGAAAAAGCAGGAAGAAGAGCATTTTGAAGCAGAGATATGCAACCAAGGATACATGCAGGACTTCAGTCCCATTTTTTTTGTTGGCTCCAGAGGCTCCCCTGACTGCAACTGCCAAAAATTAGTGGTCCAGGCTTCTACCATGTACAGATGAGAAACACAAAAACTATAATGGAAGCTCTAAAATAGCTAAAGGGAGTTGAGGAAAGAAAAAGAGTTCCCCATAAACACAGTCGCATTGCCCAAGTGTGTGACAGACACCTTGCATAATTGTTCCACCCACAGTGACCTTTGCTATTCCTTCCCACCAATGTTGAGTGTGATCATTAACCACCAAAAAGTTGTTCACCCTGGTTTAAAGGCTACCTACTTAATAAACTTCCTCACCCATCTGGTTGTTTTACCCAAACATTTCACAAACACACACAAGATTTTAAGCTAACTGTGACATTTACCTTTTATTTAATATTTTTAAAGCAAGGGTCCAGCCCTCATGAATCCAAGGGTTAGTTTTAAAGCATGCAGCCAGTGCCTGAAGCTCAATGGGGAATTCAATGGTTCACATCACTAATTGCCTAACTGCAGAGGAAAGTATATAAATTAGACTTTAAAAGGCCATTCCAAAACAGTTCTGGGGCAAGACATGGCAAGAGGGTACTGTATGTTGTCTGCTGATGGGTGTTGACCCATTTTAGCCCCCTTGCCTTTATTTCTTTGCTGCCTGCTCTGCTAAAGCTCTTTGCCTTTCTGATATGGGCTGCAGATGGTTTCAGACATTAAGCAAGCAATTGGGCCAATCTGAGCATGACATCTAACACAGCAATTGCCAGGCACTTTGCAAATTGTCTGTTCACTGAAGCTGCTAAATGAACAAACATCTTGGAAATGCCAGCCAATTGGCATTAGCTTTGCTGTTTCAGAGACAGGCTGCATCTACATCCCCCATTTCAGGTCTTAATAATTCAGGTTGAAATATTTGCAAAAATGAGAAACTCAGCAAAACCAAAACTGACAGATTTGTCTATTCCGAATCTCTACATATCTTCAGTTACATAAAGGCTTTAAGTTTAGGAAAAAGAAGTTGGCAAATGAAAAATATCTCACATATATACTTTAAAATGATCACAGATGAACTTTACAAACTTCAGTTAAACTTCGTAAGTTTCCATGAAACTTCAGACTTGTTTTGGAATTAAGCTATTTACCTTTTAAATAATGTTTTCCCTTCTCTTCGAATAACCCACTTAATAACACAACTGATGATTAAATTGAAATCAAGCAATGCTTTAAAAAGAAAAACTGGAACAGAGATGGAAAAGTGCTGAGGGGGGTACACTTTTGCCTTTAGAAATGTATGTATTAATATGAATAACCACCTCGTAGCTGCTAAAGCGCTTGTGTCTATCGTCCACATCTTGGAACTCAACTTTCTGCCTTCCAGTTCAAGCTGGCCTCCAACCAACTTCATCAAGCAAAGCTTTAGTCGATTAACTCACCTAATAATGCTTAGTTGGAACCACATTTCCCCCTAGAAAAAGGAGCAGGTGGTTTTATTCTTGCTTTAGTAGCCAGTCTCAAATTTCTCCCTGCAGTTCGGGCATTTTATCAGGTCAGGTTTCACAAAAGAGATGAGAAGATCTAAAAAAAATATTAATATATCCCATGACAATTCCAGGCCAAGTAGCAGAGTCAATGAGCTTGGAGAAAGTTACTTCTTTGATTTGCCAGTGTCTGCATCTCCTCTTCCAATCACTTATATATGTCGTTAAGTGACTCACAGAACCTTGGCTCAGCACTTCCATCTCCCCCACAGGAACTCCTTTAAGCCTTCCGCCAAGAAACTAAAGGAATGCAAAGACATAATGTACACAGTTATTTGGAAGGGGTTCTGGTGACGGGAGATCTAGAATGTAACTTTCTCTGGGCCAGACCAAGGTGCAGGTAGATTTAGAGAGGGGAGATTGTTCAAACAGGTCAAAGTAAAATGAGGTAGTAAAGCTCTGAGGTCCTGCCGTGGATTGCATAAATTCAAGTTAAAGGTAGGGATTCCAGTTTTGAATGCTCCCTGATGTTAAACAAAACCAAAACAAGCAACTCCCTACAAATATATCTTTTAAAACACATACATCTAGAAGTCATAACTTTTTTTTAACCTTTGCTAGTTTTTTAGATTTTTAAAAAATATAGGGGAGTGTTTAAATATTGCTTTCACTTCCACAATGAAGAGGTACAGGCCATCCATTACTTCATACTTTGGAACAGCTCAGCCTAGATAGGAAGTTGGTGATGAACAAAGCATCAGGGCTTCAAAGGGCACTAAAGTTAATTCTGAGAAAGCAGAAGCCTGCCAATATTTCAGTAGGTGATCACCTACATCTGCCCTGAAAAACTGAGCTGGAAGATCTAAAAACAATCTTACAGTTTTTCTTTTAGGAAAGCTAACTGAATATGGAATATATTCACCAGATAAATACAAAAGTAGACTGTCCTCGCTCCTGTTCCCCACTCTTGTAACATTCACCATAACTGCATCTTTATTCCCAGCCTGCCATTATTTGTGTCTGGTAACTTTATCAACCCCTTAAGCCAGAGGGAAGCAATCTATTTCTTCAGATCTTGATACCCTTCACTGAAATTTGGAGGCATACTCCAATGTGATTTTTTAGTTTTGGGGAAGGAATTATGAAAATGAGTACATGACATTTCTGCAGTATTTAACATTCCCTTTGGCCAACTTCCTCCAAAAGGCCAAAAATATCAGCTTTATCCCTTTAATATGTCATCAAATCATCACCAGCAGACCCCATGCAGTCCTCAGAAGTCTATCAAAAAAATTTCAGCTTGCGGCTTGCTTTTGCTTTAGCCCTTTCCGTTCTTTGTCCTTCTTTTCTTCATCACCTGGTTCCAGTACCACTAAAACTGAAGACTATGGCTGAATTTACATAAAACATCGAAGCTAAATGTGGCTTATGTATTGTGCAAATCCAAACTGTTATAGTTAGTTTATAATTCAGGCAACTGGGTTCATTCAATAAACTATGCTTCATTTAACTAAAGGTTACTATGTTGTGCAAATCTAGTCTCAAAGTTCCTTGAGGCAGTGTCTTCTTTTCATTGCCACTTCTTTTAATTGAACTTGTGCTGCAAAATGCAATTTACACGAAAGAGCTATAGTGAGGTGGATAAGCCGTGTTCCTTCAGATGTTCCTGCACTGCAACTACACACCATCACAGGCAACTGGCCAGTGGTAAAAGATGCTTGGAACTATAGGCCAGCAACATCTGTGGCAATTTTCCCTCCTTTGTGCTGTAAAAGCAAACAATGGAAGGGCGAATGGGAAAGCGGCATTGAATACGTGCACCTTTGGAGGATTAGCACATGAAAGGGTGAGCTACAGTATGGAATGTGCAGTTGTGTAACATACACCCATTCCCATCTTCAACTGTTATTTGCACAGAAAAGTGATTTGGAGAATTGCCACTGAAGCAGCTGTGATTTAAGACTTGGGAGATGCTATTAGCACAGATGCCTGCCAATTTATCACTGTTAGTAGATAATGCTGAGACTGCTCCTAACTACATTAGAAGTCTTGCTTTACAAAGCACAACTTACAGAGGAAACACCCCTTGAAGCTATATCCTAGAGTATTCCATGGCCTGAACCTTAAAATAAAGCATTCCTACCCAATGTGATACCATGTATAGGACTTCAACTCTTATAATTCCCAAAGGTCATCCAATAAATCTTATCCACAGGAGAAACAAGGATGAAAATATGCATTGTGATATTTTTATTTATTTATCACATTTATATCCCGCCCATCTCCCTCACAAGGAGATATCATGTTACATGATATCATGTTACAAACCCCTGAACTTATAGTATATATTTGCATCTGACTTTGGGATTCAAGTATGAAAGGCTAGGGCTTGCATCATGACTTTATAATGCAAATTATATCATGTTGTCATTGCAATTTGTACCAGATGCCTGTGCAACTGGAAGGCATTACGTTGGGCAAGGCTAAACTAAAGCCACTCTCTCTAGTCTTCAAAATAGGGCCATGGTTTCTAGGCACTAGTAATATTTCTGTGACTGTCTTGTACCTCTAGCTATTTGCTGGCCAATTGCTGACAATTGTGGGGAATCCAAGGCAGTTTTTGGAAAAGATACTTGAAGAAGCAAGATAGGAAGAGTATTGATGCTTTTGAACTTTGGTGTTGGAGAACACTCCTGAGAATATTTATTTATTTTTATTTTATTTATCGCATTTCTTCACCGCCCATCTCGTACAAACGACTCTGAGAATACCATGGACAGCCAAGAAAACAAACAAATGGATCAAACAAATCAACCCAGAGTTCTCACTCGAGGCACAAATGACCAGGTTCAAATTATCCTACTTCGGACATACTATGCGAAGACATACATCTCCGGAGAAGGCTCTAATACTGGGGAAGACAGAAGGAAAGAGGAGAAGAGGATGACCAGCAGCCAGGTGGATAGACTCAGTTACAGTAGTGATGGGGGCACCGTTGGAAGCGCTGAAGGACCAAGTTAGGAACAGATCATAATGCAAGAAAATCTATGTGGTTGCTAAGAGTCGACAATAACGATGGTACGTAATCAATCAATCAAGGCAGTTTTGAGAAAGAATATTGGAAGTCTGTAAAGGCCAAAAGGTAGTGTATGAAGCAATGTATGGATGTGGTAGATGCAAGGATGGTTTTGAAAGACAGAAAGGTATGGAGTGAAAAGTAGAGTGAGTGATGCTGGTATAAATTAGATTTAGCTATTTTCAAAGTCCTCAATACTTGTGGGAGAAATTATTGCCACTCTTCAAATTCCTTCCAGAGTTTGGCAATAGCCTATGTATATTGCCAAGAAAATAGAAAACTGTCTTAGAGTCAGACCATTGGTCCATCTGGTCCTGACTTAGTTCACACAACATGTTAAAACCATAGGGTGGCTTGTTTGGCTTTAACTTAGCATGTTGGATGAACTCAGCCACAGAATTATATGAACTCAGCCAACTGTGGTTTATAAAACAAATGTTTTGGTATGATTCGTGAGCCCTGTCATGACAATGACTTTTTGGGATTTTAGGCAAGAATTTTCCTGGTTTGTGTGGAAAATGCTGAGGCTTGAACTGAGATGTTCTATATGCAAGGCAGGTTCTGTATCATGCTATGTGGCTTCTCTCCTAGTGTAATAAACAGGGTCAACAAGGTTCTGATCATCCAGCTAAAGTAGCTATCCATGTGTATTTCTCGTTCATTTCTGAATCACAGAGAATATATTTAATTTTTCACTTCTGGCATTTGCCAATCTCAAGATTAAGCCTGAAGGACTGACCAATGTAGAGTTCCTTTATTAGGCAGAATATCAGAGAAGAGAAGCACAGTTTTAGTTTTTTTCTCATAACCTCTTGTCTGTCCTATTGCATTCCTCCTTGGCCATACCACAAACCTGCAGCTGTCACCTCCTCTCTTTGCAAAGCATATCTGGAGTGGTCTTGACATTGAGGTGAAAATCTGGCAATTTAATCCTAGAAGAAACCAAGTTGAAGGTGGTGTTGGTGTAAAAAAAATATAAGAATTCACAAAAATACAAAGCAGACTCAGTTCTACCATGCATACCCTGAAGAAGCAAGAATAAACCAAAGGAAACAGGGAGGTGGTATCAAGAAAGTTCTCCCCAGCCCACAAAGAGTCCTCTGCAGAGAACTCTGCTAGAGATCTCATATTTTCAGCTGGGAGAAGACATATAGCCTACCAGTGAAATTAAATAGGTACAAAAAAGATATTCTTCAAACTCTTCTTCAAAGAGTTTAGTCATTACTATTTTTATATTAATCAGCTTAATTGAACAAAAAAAGTATTTATTTATCATATTAACACCATAGTCTACATGGATTTCTGGAAGCTTAAAATAGTCAGAACAATATAATTCAGAGTTTAAAACCAAAATAATACTACAAATCCACCATGCAAGAAGAGGATGGTGTTCACTCATGACTACCTGCAGGCCATCTGGGACAACTCTAAGAGATTTTGCAGGAGAATTTGAACTGAAGGCAACCAACAAGGTAAAATACTTAAAACTTTCCTTTCAAAATGGCTCAGGGAGTTGGGGGTGGGAGGCGTAGTTCTGCGCTGGTTCACCTCCTTCCTCCGGGGCCGTTCCCAATCGGTGGTAATAGGAGATGAGAGATCCGACCCTCGCCCCCTCGTCTGTGGAGTACCGCAGGGTTCGGTTCTCTCCCCTCTCCTATTTAACATCTACATGAAACCGCTGGGTGAGATCATCTGTCACCATGGGATGAGGTACTGTCGTGTGTAAATGCAGAAATAACACGCCGAGGCCAGGAATCTAGTCTCTAGTGTTTATTGCATACCTACAAGCAGAAATCCTGCTAAACTAACAGTGCCTGAAGATTCCCAAGTATATCAGCTCAACCTAGGGCGGAGCTTTCTTCTGACGTTTGGGGAAATAGGCTAGGCTCTCTGAGCTGCGTGCTCGCTTCTTATCTAGCGCCCCGCCCTCTTCTCTGCTTCCCCTGACACCACCCCCCTCTCCATCCAAAAACTCCATAGCAACTCCCTCCCCCCTTTCGTCCTTGGTGTCGGGCAGGATCCCGTGTGAAAATGTGTCCATCTGCTCCTCCTCCTGGGAGCTGGGCAGTGAAGGGAGGACATCCAGGAAAGGAATGTCGGGGGAAGGCTCGCTTCTCTCTGTTTGATCTGATAGCCCGGGTGCAGCTGGCCTCTCCTGAAAAACAGCTAAATCGTTAGAAAGGTTCTCCCTCCCCCCTCCTGGGAGCTGGCAACCAGAGGTGGAGGGATGCGAATCCACCTTCTCCCCCCTCGCCGGGTCTGATGGGGGGAGCAGGCATGGTTGCTGGCAACTTACGAAATCCTCAGGCTGGTCGGCTTCCTCGTCTTCAGCTGGGGGCTGTAGCTCTGGGAGTCGAGCTGGTCGAGGCTTGTGAGGGAAAATCTGATGAAACCTATGCACTAGGAAGGGTGCGTGAACATCTTTGACATTTTCCCAGGAGCGCTCTGTCTGAGAATACCCCTTCCAGTGTATTAAATACTGAATCCCCCTGCCCCTCCTTCTGGAGTCCAAAATCTCTTGCACTTCGTACTCTGGTTCCCCTTGGACAAGTACCGGAGGTGGGGGGGTGGTATGCGACCGCAAGGCACTTGGAGGGGAATCTTTGACTAACAAGGACTTGTGAAACACCGGGTGAATCCTCATGGAGTGTGGAAGCTGCAAATGATAAGCCACAGGGTTTATTTGCTGTATCACCTGAAAAGGGCCAATAAACTTAGAGTCCAGCTTCTTGCAAGGTCTGTTAGTGGGTAGAAACTTTGTAGAGAGCCAGACCTTGTCTCCTGGTGATATGGGGGGTCCTTCCTGTCTGTGTTCATCTGCGTTCCGTTTATAGGCTGCCTTTGCCAGCTCTAGCTGCTCTGCTAACAGGTGATGGGCTGCCTGTCTTTCTGCCAGGAAATCCGTGGCTGCAGGCACAGCTGTTTGTTGTGAGGAAAGGGGCAACACTCTCAGGTTTGTGCCATAGAGAGCCTGGAAAGGGGACATCTTGGTTGAGGAATGTACTGCATTGTTGTAAGCGAACTCTGCCATGGGGAGAAGTTCTGGCCAATTATCCTGCCGGTAGTTAACGTAACATCTGAGATATTGCTGCAATAACTGGTTAGTTTTCTCAGCTTCACCATTACTGCAAGGATGATTCGCAGAGGACAAGTGTATTTTGACCCCCAACGTCTGGAAAAGCACCCCCCAGAACCTGGAAGTAAATTGCGAACCGCGATCTGAGATCAAGTGGTTAACCATACCTCTATATCGGAAGACATTGTCCAAAAAGAGCTGTGCTGTAACTTGTGCTGTTGGTAGGCCCTTGCAGGGGATGAAGTGCGCTATTTTTGTAAAGCAGTCTACCACCACCAGGATGGAAGTGAAACCCTGTGCCTGTGGCAAGTCAGTGATAAAATCCATGGAGACAGTGTCCCAAGGTTGGGGGTGGGTGGGCAGGGGCTGCAACAGGCCTGCTGGTTTCCCTGGAACCGTTTTAGCACATCTACACACGTGGCAAGAGGCCACGTAAGTCTTGATGTGTGCTGCCATCTTAGGCCACCAGTAGTCTCTGAGTGTTCTGTGCAACGTTTTGAACACCCCCCCGTGTCCTGCCGTTGGGCTATCATGACAGAGCTGTAATACTTCTTCCCTCAGGGTCTTGGGAACATAAAGCCGCCCACTATGCCAAAGGGTCCCTGCCTCCGCTGTGAAAGGGGACGGTGTACCATGCTGGGCCCCCTGGAGGTCATCCAGCCTAGCCCGTGCGTAGGGGTCTTGTTGCTGCTGCGCCTTGATTCTTACAAGGAGATCGTCTACTAGTCTGACTGCTGCCAAGTTCTCTACTTGGACCCCTTCGGGAGGCTTCTCAAAATTTTGAGGGTGCAAGATCGTGGCTTGGGTGGCTTGGTCAGGTTCTGCAATGTCCTGCGGCTGCCTAGACAACGCGTCAGCCAGCTTGTTTTGTTTGCCTGGCAAATACGAGATGACGAAATCGAAGCGTGAAAAAAATTGACTCCATCTGACCTGACGGGGGTTGAGGGATCCCGAGCTCTGCAACAGCGCTAAGTTTTTATGGTCTGTGTAAACCTTGATTGGCAAAGCTGCTCCCTCTAACCAATGCCTCCATTCTTGAAAGGCTGATTTTATGGCAAGCAGTTCCTTGTTAAAGACATCGTAATTCCTCTCTGCTGGTGACAGCGTGCGAGAGAAATAGGCACAGGGTAATAAACCTTCCCCCCTTTCGTCCGCCGCTTGGAGTAAAATGGCGGCGACGGCAAAGTTAGAGGCGTCGCACTGGACGTGGAACTGTTTTGAAGGGTTTGGGTGCCTCAGGAGTGGTGCGGAGGTAAACAGCTGTTTAAATTCTTGAAAGGCCGCTTGCTGCTGTTCCCCCCAGCAAAAGCGTCTGTTTTTCTTTAAAAGCTGAGTAAGGGGACGCGCTTTCTCCGCATATGAGGCAATAAACTTGTGAAGGAAATTTGCATACCCCAGAAATTGTTGGAGCTCCTTGACGTTACGGGGAGGCTTCCATGACATAATTGCTTGGACCTTTGCAGGATCCACGGCTACGCCTTCTGTGGAAATCCTGTATCCCAGATAGTCTAATTGCGTTAAGTCAAAGGCGCACTTTTCTAACTTCGCAAACAGCTTGTTCTCTCTTAATCTCTGCAGAACATTATGCACATGGGTAATGTGGGAGGTGGGGTCCTCAGAATAAATCAGAATGTCATCCAGATACACAATGACATATTTATCTAACAAGTCTGAGAAAATGTGGTTCATGAACCTGGAAAATACTGCCCCACAATTACTTAGTCCAAAAGGCATGACTAAATACTCAAACTTACCATATCTGGTGTTAAAAGCCGTTAAGTATTCATGGCCTGGCTTTATTCTGATCAAATTGTAGGCATTCCTGAGGTCTAGCTTGGTAAAAATACGAGCCTTTTGCAGGCGATCTAGCAACTCCGATATCACTGGAAGAGGGTAGTGGTCTCTAACGGTGACTGCGTTGAGTGCGCTGTAGTCATGCACCGTGCGCATGGGGGGTCCCTTATCGCCAGCCTGTGCCACCGGGGCGAAAGGATCGGGCTTTTTAGGCATGAAGAAGGTAGGGGCAGATGCCGGTGATGTCGATGGCCGAATGAAACCCTTTTTTAGGTTGGTATCCAAATATTCCTTCAGTATAGCTAGCTCCTTTGGGGACATTGTATAATGCCGTGCCACTGGGATCTTGGCTCCAGGCTTCAAATCTATTGTACAGTCGAAAGATCTATTGGGGGGCAACACTGTGGCCTCTTGCTCTCCGAAGATGTCTGCATAATCTCCATACTTTGTTGGTAGGGGAGCCTTCCCTGCTTCCCGGCTTGCAGCTGCCGGTTGGGCTTGGGTAATGCCCTGCAATTTGTGGTGCCGACAGTCTTGAGAGGGAAAGGAAACTGCTCCGGTCATCCAGTCCAAATTGGGGTTGTGAAGTCTCAACCAAGGTGCCCCGAGAATGACTGGGACTTGCAAGGAAGCAGTAACGTACAGTTGGATCCACTCCGTGTGATCTGCGATGGTTAGCTGAATCGGCAGGGTGCAACGTTCGATCGCACCTGCCTTGAGAGGTTGCCCGTCGATGGTTTCAACCTGCATGGGGCTTGGTAGTGCCATAGTTGAAATGTGAAACTTTTCCACCGCTTCCCCATCTATAAAATTGGTTGTCGCCCCGGAATCAATCATAACATTTACCGGTAATAGTTGCTTGGAATCTGTAGTCAGCGTGCCTGGAACAATATAAAAATCTTGGTTGTGATCTGCCGTCTGAGCCCTTCTTAATTGCTGGATGGCCTCCCTACGGGGCTCTGACAAGGGGGGCCGTTGGAGTTTAACTGCTGAGAAGAAGCGGCTGGAATGTGGGCCTGCTCTGTGCCTTGGGTTGTAAATCTTACCGGGGCTGCCTGGCGTCTGGTCGGGCACACCCTTGCAATGTGCCCTGGCCCCCCGCAATAAAAACAAAGTGCATTGTCCCTTCTCCTTTGCCTCTCGGCTTCAGAGAGCCCCCTTCTTGTGGCCCCTATCTGCATGGGTTCTTCCGCGCTCAGGGGAACAAACGTGTTAGAGGGGGTAGCAAAACCTGGAAAAGCCGGTCGGGTTCCTGCCCTGTTTCTCCCCGGCCGAAACTGCTTTAACTCCTCCAATCGAGCATCTATGACGCCTGTTAACTGGTATAGGTCTTCCAATGTCGCTGGAGTGCCCTGCCGCACTAACTCCGTCTTAATCTCTTCGTCCAGTCCTTGTTTAATCTGATCCTTCAATGCCACCTCAATCCAGCCCAAATCTCCTGCCAGCAGTTTGAAATCTGCGATGTACGCTCCTACTCTCCTGTTCCCCTGTCGGAGCCGTCGGATCTCTCTGCTGGCAGTGACTTCTCTGATTGGATCATCAAAATGGGCTCTGAAACGGGCCATAAAGTTCTGGTAGTTGTCCAGAATTGGGTCGTTAGCTTCCACCATGGGGATGGACCATCTTGCGGCTGAGCCTTTCAGCAAACTTAAAATGAATGTGACTCTGGACCTCTCCGTCGGGAACTCGGCTGGTCTGCTGTCGAAAAACATGGTGCACTGGGCGACGAAGGTCCTGAGCTGTGCCGTCTCTCCCCCAAATTTCTCTGGTAAACACCCTGGGGATCGCAGAACGACTGGTGGGGGTGCTGCCACTGGTGCCGGCTGCTGGACGACTGGGGCTGGTTGTTGCATCTGCTGAAGCATCGCCGCCTGTAAGTTATTAATCTGGTCATCGACCTGCTGCTGGTGTTGTGTCAAGGCCGCTGCTAACTGGATTATGGCCTGCTGCAATTCCTGTGTCTGAGAAGCCATTCTCCTGGTTTATGTGTTCCTCCCTCTTTCGATGGGAGTTTTGGTTTAGCAGGATTGATGTCGTGTGTAAATGCAGAAATAACACGCCGAGGCCAGGAATCTAGTCTCTAGTGTTTATTGCATACCTACAAGCAGAAATCCTGCTAAACTAACAGTGCCTGAAGATTCCCAAGTATATCAGCTCAACCTAGGGCGGAGCTTTCTTCTGACGTTTGGGGAAATAGGCTAGGCTCTCTGAGCTGCGTGCTCGCTTCTTATCTAGCGCCCCGCCCTCTTCTCTGCTTCCCCTGACAGGTACCATCAATATGCAGACGATACTCAATTATATATCTCCATCCCTGGTGAGATAAGTGATGCAGTGGCTACCCTTTCTCAGTGCCTGGAGGCTGTGGGGGTCTCGATGGGGAACAACAGGCTTCAACTGAACCCTGGTAAGACGGAGTGGCTGTGGATAGATGGCTCCTGTGGATCCAGGAAGTTATCATCTTTAGTTCTGGATGGGGTTGCACTACCCCATTCAGACCAAGTGCGGAATCTGGGGGTTCTTCTGGACTCACGGCTACTGCTCAAACAGCAGGTGGTAGCCGTGGCCAGAAGGGCTTTTGCACAACCGCGTTGTGCGTCAGTTACGCCCTTTCCTGGATCGGGAAGCCCTCCGTACAGTCACTCATGCCCTGGTCATCTCCCATATAGACTATTGCAATGCGCTCTACATGGGGCTACCCTTGAAGAGTATCCGGAAGCTTCAATTGGTCCAGAATGTGGCTGCTCGCGCAGTTATTGGTGCGCCAAGATCAGCGCATGTGACACCTCTGCTGCAACAGCTGCACTGGGTGCCTGTGTGCTTCCGGGTCCAATTCAAGGTGTTGGTTATCACCTTTAAAGCCCTACATGGCATGGGGCCAGGTTACCTGAGGGACCGTCTCATCCCCATAACGTCGAACCGTCCCACTCGGTCATTCAGAGAGGGCATGCTGCGGATCCCGTCCGTAAAGGAATGTCACCTGACGGGGTCTAGGAGGCGTGCCTTCTCGGTAGTGGCGCCCACCCTTTGGAATATGCTACCCCCGGAGGTGAGGCAGGCCTCATCGCTCCCGGCCTTCAGAAAGAACTTAAAGAGCTGGTTCTGCCGCCTTGCGTGGGGGGGGGGGGAATAGTTCCTCTTGGGGATGGCTGGTGCCATAGGGCCCTTTTAAACATCTAAACATCAAACCATCACATCTTGGATTTTATATTTAATTTTATTATATGAGAGTATTTTATTATGCTGTTTTAACTGTTAAATTTTAATTGCTGTATCCTGTAAACCGCCCAGAGTTCCCTTGTGGGGAGATGGAGCGGTATACAAATTGAAGCATAAATAAATAAATAAATAAATAAAATCCAAGAAGAAATCCAAGATGGCGGCCGCAAGTCATCGCGGCCGATTACCGCTCCGGGAGAAAGCCACAGAAACCCTGTGAAAACCCCCCGAAAATTCACCTTTGGGGGTCTAGTGAGGTGGCGCTGTCAGTGGGTGAGTGGCTTTCTCTGGGGGGAGTGCTGGGGCGAGCCCTTACGTCCGGTCGGAGCCTCCGAGGAACGGCGTGGGGAGGCGAGCGAAGAAGCGAAGAAGCGAGCCCAGCGAGCAGCCGGAGACGCTGTAGGCTGCCGAGGTCCGTGGGAAGCTGGAGGCCGCAGAGACTGTGGGGTTCGAGTTGGGCCGGTGGAGCTGGCAAGGAGCTGTTGCCCGGTGCCCGGTGCCCACCGAAGGTTGGAGACTGCGGGAGGCTGCCGAATGGCAGCTGGAGGCTGGAGATTTTTGATTACTGATCTCTGAGCTGGGGCCGGCGGAGCCTGCGGAATCCAAAGACTATCGTGGTCTGCTGGAGGCTGCCGGAGGCCTCTCTGTTTTCGATTGCTGGAGGCTGGAGACCATCGGAGTTTGAGCTAGGCCGGTACAGTTGGTGGGGGCCTAGCGGAGCCATCACAGCACGGAGGGGAGCCCGGTTGAGGCAGCGGACTCCTGGACTTTTTTCCTGGATCGACTTCTAGAGGGGGTTCGGAGGCTTCCGATGTTAGAGTGGACTGGAGTTGGTGGAGAGCCCTGCGGCCCTGGAAGGCGCAGAGGCTGGACAGATAGCCCAGGAGACCAGGGCCTACGAAGAACATGGACTAACTCCCATAAAATTCTGCATGTCGTCCCATTTAAGCTAAGGTGGCAGAGGGTTCGTAGGGGTCCCTTGGTATGAATGTGGACCCCCCCGGGTGAGAGACGAGGAGGGGGAGCCAAGATTGTATGGGTATGTAAGAGTACCCCCTGGGTGAGAGCCAGGTGGGGTAGGAGTGACTGTTGGTGGGTGTTGGTACCTCTCCCTGACCAGTGAGAGAAGTTGAGGGAGAGGTACAGAGTATGAGCGGGGGTGGTGCTGGACCCTAACAGTGCCGAGAGCGAGAGCTGGTGCACTGGGGGGTCGTGTCACTGCCCGACATTGTGTGGGACTGGATGATGGATGAATGGGATAAGGGACCCTTGATTAAGCCCAGGAATTCCGGAGGTCTGGGAGTGGAGGCTACTAGGCCAGAGCCGGGAATCTCTGGGGGCTGTATGGCGGGCTATTTGATTCAGGTGGTGACAGGCAGGGGACGGTATGACGGGAACCAGAGGGCAGGCCATCATCGGGGAAGGCGCCCCCGGTGTTTGCTACCGGTGGCGCGTTCCGGCCCCCCGTGTTCATACCCAGGCCCTGGTAAGCAGATCCTCGTGGGCTCCAGTCTCCGACTGCTGCTGCTGAATGCCAGGTCGGTGAACAACAAGGCCCCCCTTATAGGTGATCTAATCATAGAGGAGGGGGCCGACCTGGCGTGTATTACCGAGACCTGGCTGGGCCCAGAGGGGGGAGTAGCCCTCTCGGAGATATGCCCAGCTGGGTTTCGGGTGTGGCATCAGCCGAGACACTGGGGCAGGGGAGGAGGGGTGGCAGTGGTCATCCGAGAGTCCCTTGTGGCCTTCAGGGGCGCTGCTCCACAAGTGACCGGGTGTGAGACCCTGTTTTTCAAGTTGGGTTCACAAGAACAGTTGGGAGTGTTGCTGCTGTACCAGCCTCCCTGCTGCATAGCAACCTCCCTGCCTGAGCTGCTCGAGGCTGTCTCGGGGTTGGCGGTGGAGTTCCCCAGACTTATGGTTCTGGGGGACTTCAATCTGCCATCTCTGGGACGGTCCTCGGAGGCGGCCTGGGAGTTCATGGCTACCATGGCAGCTATGGGCCTGTCTCAGATTATTCGTGACCCGACTCGTGACAGTGGTCTCACCCCGGACTTAGTTTTCTTGTCTGAGCAGTGGCAATGTGATCTGAGGGGAGAGTTACATCTTTCCCCATTGTCATGGTCAGACCACGCCCTGGTGACCCTGAGACTCTCTTGTGCTACCCCACTCCGCAGGGAGGCGGGACCTATTCGATTGGTCCGCCCCCGGCGACTGATGGACCCAGTGAGGTTTCAGAAGGAGCTGGGGGTTATTCCCGAGGACTTGCTCCACGGTCCAGTGGAGGTCCTGGCCGCGGCCTGGAATAAAGCCGCGGCCGGAGCCCTGGACAACATCGCGCCTATGCGACCTCTCCGGCCCTGCTCGACCCGCTGCTCTCCGTGGTTCACGGAAGAGTTAAGGGTTTTGAAGAGGGTTAAGAGACGTCTAGAGCGCTGCTGGAGAAAGATGAAGACTGAATCTGACCGAACACAAGCTAGAGCCGCAGTTAAGGCCTACCTTGTGGCGGTAAGAGCGGCGAAACGTGAATATTTCTCCGCTCTTATTGCATCCACAGAATGCCGCCCGACGGCCCTTTTCAAGATTACAAGATCACTTTTGGGTCGGGAGCAGGGGGAGACCCACTTACAGGGCCGTTTGGAAGAGTTTTCTGAGCATCTGCAGGACAAAATCGCTCAGATTCATTCCAAGTTGGACTCCAAGCGTGAGACAAGATCTGGGGAGATGCCAGGGGCTCGTACTTACCACGTTATCTGGGAACAGTTTGATCCTGTTGCGCCTGACGAAGTAGACAGGATCCTCCGGATTGTAAACGCCACCACATGCCAGCTTGACCTATGTCCCTCCTGGCTGGTGAAATCAGCTAGTGAGGTGACATGTGGCTGGGTCCAGGCGATGATTAATTCGTCCTTGAGTGAGGGGGTGTTCCCGGCTGCCTTTAAGGAGGCGCTGGTGCACCCCCTCCTCAAGAAACCTTCCCTGGACCCTACAATCCTGGGCAATTTTCGCCCAGTCTCCCACCTTCCCTTTTTAGGAAAGGTGGTTGAGAAGGTGGTGGCGTTGCAACTCCAGAGGATTCTGGATGAAACGGATTATCTGGACCCCTTCCAGTCAGGTTTCAGGCCGGGATATGGGACGGAGACCGCATTGGTCGCACTTATGGATGATCTCTGGCGAGAGCGGGATGGAGGGAGTGCGTCCATCCTTGCTCTCTTAGATCTCTCAGCGGCTTTCGATACCGTCGACCACGGTATACTTTTGGGGCGGCTCGAGGAGTTGGGGGCGGGCGGCGTGGTTTTGCACTGGTTCGCCTCCTTTCTCCAGGGCCATTCCCAGTCGGGAATATAGGGGAGGAGAGAGCTGACCCGCGACCCCTGACTTGTGGGGTGCCGCAGGGGTCGGTTCTCTCTCCACTCCTATTTAACATCTACATGAAGCCACTGGGCGAGATCATCCGACACCACGGGATGAGGTATCACCAATATGCTGATGATACCCAGTTATACATCTCCGTCCCGGGTGAAGTAAGTGATGCGGTCAATGCCTTATCTCAGTGCCTGGAGGCTGTGGGGGTCTGGATGGGGAACAACAGGCTTCAACTGAACCCTGGTAAGATGGAGTGGCTGTGGATTGATGGCCCCCCTGGCCCCCCTGGATCCGGGAAGTTGTCACCTTTGGTTCTGGGGGGGGTTGCACTACCCCACTCGGATCCAGTGCGGAATCTGGGGGTCCTCCTGGACTCGCGACTCCTGCTCAAAGAGCAGGTGGCAGTTGTGGCCAGGAGGGCCTTTGCACAGCTGCAAGTTGTGCGCCAGTTACGCCCTTTCCTGGATCGGGAGGCCCTCCGAACAGTCACTCACGCCCTTGTCATCTCCCGTATAGACTATTGTAATGCGCTCTACCCTTGAAGAGTATCCGGAAGCTTCAGCTGGTGCAGAATGCAGCGGCGCGAGCAGTTATGAGTGCCAGAAGATCGGCACATGTAACACCTCTGCTACGCGAGCTGCATTGGGTGCCAGTTTGCTTCCGGGTCCAATTCAAGGTGTTGGTGATTACCTTTAAAGCCCTACATGGCATAGGACCAGGGTACCTGAGGGACCGTCTCGTCCCGATAACGTCGACCCGCCCCACCCGTGCATGCAGAGAGGGCATGCTTCGGACCCCCTCAACAAGACAATTCCATCTAGTGGGGTCCAGGAGGCGTGCCTTCTCTGCGATAGCGCCCGCCTTGTGGAATATTCTGCCCCCGGAGGTGAGACTGGCCCCCACCCTCCTGGCCTTTCGGAAGGCCCTTAAGACCTGGCTCTGCCACCTGGCCTGGGACGACGGAGGTGGTAGTGCCTCCTGGGGTTGGCTGACCTCATAGCTCTACTATCTATTCTGCGGGTCCAAGCCCATCCTGGATTTTATTTTATTATGTTTTGTTTGTGTTTTTAGATATTTTGTATAGTTTTTAAATTTTTATTTATTGTAACCCGCCCAGAGTCCCTTGCATGGGAGATGGGCGGGGAATAAATTTGAATAATAAATAAATAAAATAAAATAACATCCTAATCCGGGTAACTTCCCCTATGTCATAATCTGCCCTAAACAAGTAAACAGTATATAGAACAATGGCTTGCAAACTTAATTGAAGCCTGAACCAATGTTCTAATCCTCGTATTCCTTTCCTAATTCAAAGCAATAATCATCATTATCATTGGCGATCACTCGTAGCCGAGTAAGATTGTCTTCCAAGGGTAAAATTTTAACAGTGGATCCGTAAGTGGCTGTAAAGGCCAATCCTGGATCAGCACAACCTCCCACAGTGAGGGCATAGGTTTCCGGGTGGGAGACGATCATGATGAGGGTTTGCTTGACGTGCCTTCCTTTTAGCTCTTTTTTCCCTTTCGCCCTGTACTCGTGCTTCTTCAAAGTCCATAGAGCCATTAATAAAGGCTGACCTCCAATTGAAACGCTCATGAGTTAGGGCTTCCCAGTTCTCAATGCTGATATTACATTTTTTTTAAATTAGCTTTGAGAGTATCTTTGAATCTCTTTTGCTGTCCACCAATAATCCGTTTTCCATTCTTAAGTTGGGAGTAAAGTAGCTGCTTTGGAAGACGATGGTCAGGCATTCGAACAACATGGCCGGTCCAGCGAAGTTGATGTTGGATGATCGTTTCAATGCTGGTGGTTTTCGCTTCTTCTAATACGCTAACATTAGTCCGCCTATCTTCCCAAGTAATTTGCAGAATTTTTCGGGGGCAGCGTTGATGGAATCTTTCAAGACGTTGGAGGTGGCGTTTGTAGAGGGTCCATGTTTCACAGGCATACAGAAGGGTTGGTAGTACAATGGCTTTGTAAACAAGCATTTTGCTCTCCCTGCGAATGTCCCGATCCTCAAACACTCTACGCTTCATTCGGGAGAAAGCTACACTCGCAGAGCTCAGGCGATGCTGAATTTCAGCGTCGATGTAGGCTTTTGTAGATAGATGGCTGCCGAGATAAGAAAAGTGGTCGACATTTTCTAGTGACACACCTTTAAGCTGGATTGATGGCGCTGCAGAGGGATTGGTTCAAACTTGCTGGTAAAGCACTTTGGTTTTTTTAATGTTAATCGAGAGGCAGAGCTTTTCATATGCTTCTGCAAAGATGTTTAGGATAGTTTGAAGATCTTCCTCGGAGTGTGCACAGACTACGTTATCATCAGCATATTGAAGTTCTATAACAGAAGTTGTAATTACCTTATTTTTTGCTTTCAGCCTACTAAGATTAAAAAGCTTTCCATCTGTTCGATATATAATTTCTACACCAGTAGGAAGTTTCTCTTCAACAAGGTGTATAATCATAGCGATGAAGATAGCGAATAAGGTTGGAGCAATAACACATCCCTGTTTAACGCCGGATTCCACTTTAAATGGATCGCTTTGAGAGCCATTGTTATCCAGGATTGTTGCCATCATGTCATCATGGAGTAGCCGCAAGATGTTCACAAATTTATCAGGGCATCCGATTTTCAGAAGGATGGTCCAGAGCGCAGTACGATTTACAGTATCAAAAGCTTTAGTCAGATCAATAAATGCCATGTACAGAGGGCGGTTTTGCTCCTTGCATTTTTCTTGAAGCTGTCGTGCAGTGAAGATCATATCCACGGTTCCCCTGGAAGGGCGGAAGCCATTTTGCATTTCAGGGAGGATGTCTTCTGATATAGATAGGAGACGGTTTGCAATGATCTTTGCCAGGATTTTGCCTGCTGTGGCTAGAAGGGAGATGCCTCGATAGTTTCCACAGTCTGTTCTATCACCCTTTTTAAAGAGAGTGATAATTATGGCATACCTAAAGTCTGCTGGAATCTCCTCCCTCATCTAGATTTTTTCGATGAGCTTATGAAGTTGTTGTGTAAGTTCAGGCCCGCCTTCTTTAAAGACTTCAGCAGGAATCCCATCAGGTCCACTAGCTTTGTTATTTTTCATTTGTTTAGTGGCTTTACTGACTTCCTCCAAACTAGGGGGTACTGCAAGCTCATCTCTTATTTGTTTTTGCGGGATTTGCAAAAAGACTTCATCAGCCACAGTAGAGTGACGATTAAGGAGATTGTAGTAATGCTCTTTCCAGTGCAGTGCAATAGACTCTTTGTCCTTTAGAAGTTTAGCACCATCTATTGAGCGTAAGGGATTTGTACCATAGTTTCTTGGTCCATAGATGGCCTTTATGGCATTAAAAAAGCCCCGTGCATCATGAGCATCTGCAAAATGTTGGGTTTCTTGGGCTTTTTTTATCCACCATATGTTCTTAAGTTCTCTAGTTCTTCTTTGGACTTCTGCCTTTGCACTGGCGTAGATTTTTTTCTTAACGGCACAGTTAATATCTTTTTGCCATATCTGGAAGGCTTTCCTTTTCTTGTCAACAATATGTTCAATCTCACTATCGTTCTCATCAAACCAGTCCTGATGTCTCTTAGTTTGGTATCCGATAGTTTGTTCACAGGCTGAAATAATAGAAGTCTTCAATTTATTCCAGTGTTCCTCAACATTTTCAGGGAGTTCCATAGGCAGATGTTCCTTGAGAGTTGATTGAAAGCAAGCTCATTTAGTAGAATCTTGAAGGGCCAGTGTATTCATTTTACGCCTTGGTTTTCTTCCTTGGAGCCTACGATGAGGGACAATCTTTATGGCCATCGTGGATCGAATTAATCGATGGTCTGTCCAGCAGTCATCGGCGCTCGTCATGGCTCTGGTGAGAAGTACATCACGGCGATCTCTAGCACGGACAATTACATAATCTAAAAGATGCCAGTGCTTCGACCGTGGGTGCTTCCATGATGTTTTAAATTTATTTTTCTGGCGAAAGAGTGTGTTAGTAATGACAAGGTTATGTTCTGCACATTTAGTCAGAAGTAAGATTCCATTCATGTTGCTATTGTCAACTCCTTCTTTCCCAATGATCCCCGGCCACAAATCAAAGTCACGCCCAACTCCCGGCCACAAATCAAAGTCACGCCCAACTCTTGCATTGAAATTGCCCAGGAGGATAATTTTATCCTCCTTTGGTATCTCTGATAAGATGGTGTCCAGCTGGGTATAAAATTTTCCTTGATATCCTCATCTGCATCTAGTGTTGGTGCGTAAGCACTTAGGATAGTTGCCTGTTGGTTTTTGGCGAGTTTTATTCGGAGAATTGAGAGTCGTTCGTTAATCCCAGTGGGAACTTCTGACAAGAGCTTCACAAGGTCGTTTTTGATAGCAAAGCCTACCCCATGTATTCGTCGTTCTTGTTCAGGTAGTCCTTTCCAAAAGAAGGTATAACCTCCTTTTTCTTCCTTCAACTGTCCTTCTCCTGCTCTTCGAGTTTCTTGGAGTGCTGCTATATCAATATTAAAACGTCTCAGCTCCCTTGCAATAATGGCAGTCCTACGTTCAGGTCGTTCACTATCCATGTTGTCTTGCAGTGTCCGTATATTCCATGTTCCAAAATTCATGAGTCTTTTACGACTGCTAGATGGTGACCCCACTGGTTGCGGTAGTCCAGTCAGGGAGAAAATGAGGCAGACTATGTTTAGGGCACCTTTTCTAGCCCCCTCCCCATATGGGGTGAGCAGAGTGGATCCTAAATAGGGCTGCTCAGTCGTGGATACAGCTGCCGAACTACTCAACTGCCTTGAACCTTGAGTCAGGATGACTGAATACGTTTCCACCGCCCATGTGCTGGTCCATGACTAGGAGCTTCCAGATTTCACAGTCCTGCCCCCGTTGCCATTTGTCAATCGCCATGGGACTTTTGGTTGTTTTGGGTTTGGTGTGGTTGGAAGACGCCTGTGCGTGAATTTGTTTTATGTGTGGAGATCGGTGCACAACGATCAGCACACAACCTTCACAGAAAAAGGCTCTAATCCAATGGCATGGGTACCATGATGATTGGTGACCTTTTGTCTGCTGCAGCCTTCATCCGCCTTCGCAGCCATTGTAACAATACACCTTGTTATCTTCCGCCTGTTCTGCCATTGAGGACTTTCTTGGATCGTTCTTTGTCTGGTTCCTCCCCCTGGACCTTACTGCCACGGGTGACCCTACCAGGAGTACATGACTCCCGACGGCTTCGCTCACAGGGTTCATTGGGAACACACAAGCCCACTCACCACAACAAGGTGACGATCCAGCGAGGGGAAAGCAATAATCAATACATATTGCTCAATAGCACCCTATTAATTAATTAATTACATAATTACATAATCCACATTATGCTTTACTGCTCTGTGTACATTTGGTCCTTGGCTGTCTCAAAGAGGCCCTTTGTAAAACACATTTAAGTAATTATTTTTATTTATCTATTTATATTTCGAATTTCGTCACCGCCCATCTCACTCAAGAGTGACTCTGGGCGGTTTACAATAAAACAGGTTAAAATACAATAAAAACAGTATTCTTAAATAGCAATATAATACCGCCCAGAGTTCCCTGGTTGGAGGAGATGGGCGGTGATACAAATTTATTTATATATATATATATATATATATATATATATATATATATATATATATGCTGTGTTAATGCTCTGTGTTAAAGCATCCCATATCTGATGTCCTTCAATCTGAATTCTGTGTCCTCTATAAATGTTTCAGAGTAAGCATGGGGGTGGGGGAGACACCATATATATATATATATATATGGTGTCTCCCCCACCCCCATGCTTACTCTGAAACATTTATAGAGGACACAGAATTCAGATTGAAGGACATCAGATATGGGATGCTTTAACACAGTCATTCTTCCCCCCCCCCCCCCCAAATATTTAGCCAGCTGAGGCTATGAGGCAGGCAGTGTTTTCCCCATTTCTGTTCAGCCGTTTTGAAATTTGTGGTGGGCATGGGAAGTTAGCAGACAGTCAGTATGGAGCTAACTTTCTTGGAGGTACAGGCCCTCTCCATCCACCACGTCCTCAAATATGCAACATGACCTTGACAAGCTGAAAACCTGCATCAAGTGCATTTCTCTCATCTGATACAGAAACAAACTGGAGTGGAGTGGAGGGATGGTAGCCTTCACAAAACACCTGAGCTAGCTTTCTCATTTGCTCTCCTTGATAGAAAGCATTATTTATCAGCTCTTGAATGGGCAAACATCCTTATATGTTTAGAAAAGATGTTGGCCATCTCTTTTTCCACACCTTGTTGGCGGGATTCACCCAAGATGTGCCACTCATCAAGGCCATGCTAATGAGCTGATGCTATTAAAAGCAGGAGGCAGCAAGAAGCTGAGCTGCACCACCCTGCTTGGTTTGCAAGATGAGCATCCTTCAGGGCCAGCTGGGTTAAGAGCCGAACAGACATTAATTAGCCCTGGGATTCCAGCTTTTCACTCCAAGGTAGCAGATATGCTCTCTATGAAGACTCTGAGTATGAAGGCAGGGGAGAGAGTTTTAGTGTAGAGTTTGCACAGCTCTAGGCCCAGCATGGAGCTTAGCATATCCTGTAGCCCGTGTAATGCACAGTTAGAGAGTGACAGTTGAAAGCTCCCCTGCCCAAATTCGATGACAATCACACTGTTATGTAAGCATGCCGAGGATGCAATCCAATTGCAGATAAGCAAGTGAGCATAGCTGGAGAGAAGGAAGCAAACCAAGGTTGGCACAAATTTGCTGCCCAGGATTAGAAATCCAAAGTGGTCCCTTTCTATTACTTATTAATATGGGCACAATCCTGTGTAGTTTCCTTTGGATAGAACAAGAGTGTCACCACAAACCCCTTTTGTTTGGCCTTTTTCTTCATTTGCACCCAACCATGGCACAAGCATGACATGGCAACATCTTTTTTTTCTGCTGTTTCCCCTTGACATTGCCCCATCTCCTCCCGAGCCTGGGAATGAAACAGTTTTAAGTAAGTCTAAGCTGCATCAGTGTAAAGTGGTATTCCCATCCTCTTATTCTGACATTGCTCAAGGGCAATCCCTATGAAATGTATTAGGCTTTGTCCTCCATTGCCTCCAAGGGAAATTGGGTGACTGCAGGGACTTGAAGAAGAGACAAAAGAGGTAACAGGGACAGCAAATTGCATGCCAGTAGTCTGACTCAAGAGTGAGTGGAGAGCAGTGCAACACACAAGTTGGAAAAAGCCCTCAGATTCCAGGGGGCTGTGCAGAACTTTCTATGGATGATGGCTGAGCTGGAACTGGGTAATCAGATATGTGTATCTTCCCCTCCCACCACAATTAGAGAGATGCCTATCTAGAGGAGAGATAGACAAGCTTTTTGTAGCCAAGAACTATAATGCATAGGTTTGCTTTCAGTATTACTTTCGGCAGACCAGGGAGGTAGGTCAGTGTCATCATTCTGTCATACAATGCATGGGGCCAATCTTTCAGTTTTTTAAAAAAAATATTTTCCTCTTTTTTTCCTGTTGTTTTAGCTGAATTAAGCCTAACTGAAGCAGTGAAAATAGAATCATATACAGCTTTCAAAAGCCAAATAGCTTGACCCTGTGCTAGAGGAAGTCCTTGTTGCCTTACTTGAGGTTATGGGCTGTATGCAACCCCTCCAGACCCAATATTTGGCCCACCCCCAGTTCCCAGATGGCGATGCTGAAATTTGGTGGCAAAGTGACCAGGTTTTGGTGGCAGGATTTTTGAGTACTTGACACATCTGTATGACCTTCTAATTCCTTCAGCCCTTCAAAATACACACACTGGTCCAACATTTTCAGCCACACCCACTTGGGGATGTTATTGCTATACACACAACCCTCTGAAGCCAAAATCATCATAATTGTGCACACAGAAGTGTTGCCCTTAACTGGTTTGAAGCTGCTTAACTGGGATAGGATTCACATTTTCAAACACTGAAACAATTGAGGCTTTAAACCTGCATTTTAAAAATATCCTAATATCCCTCTGTATATTACCCTTTCAGTCTAATGATTTAAAATACAGTATTAGGGCAATCTCAAATTTCAGGCATATGCTGTTGGATGGGAGTAAATATATAAAACTGAGTTAGAAGTAGGGTTTATCCTCATACTAATATATTAGGGTGTACTGCTATGCTAGTTATATCAAGAGTGGTTTAGCTATGCAACTCCTGCTGTAGCATTTGGTTATGATATTTGGAGAAGCAGACAACCAATTTGGACAAATAAACCACAGCAAACTTATATCAGATTAGGAAGAGAGTGGTTTTGCTCAAAATGTCATAAACGAAATAGACATGAAGTGGACTGTGATTCAAACTATGCATATATGCTCTGCTTCGTATGACTTACATTACTTGTACAGGTATAAAAGCTCCATTGTTAAAATTGTTACAATATCTCAGGCTGGTAAAATCACCAGAGATTATTCTACTGACCATAGCAAACATTGGGGTAAATTAGAATGTGAAAACTGAACCACCGCCACCCTCGCCAAAACAAGATCAGCTATGAAACAGTGACATTTAAGTTAAACAGAGAGTGGCTATGAAGTTCAGATTTGTAGCTAGAGAAAACTGGAAAACATGAATTCTTCTACTGTACTGTCAATGTCTTTCTTTTTTAATTGAGAGAGCAGTAGCTTAAAACTGAATGACATTCTTTCTTCCTATCACACTAGAGCAAATGCTGGGATACCCTGGCAGAAAGCAGAGCAGCTCAATTTACATTGCCCAGTTCCCTCTGGGCTGCTTCTATTGCACAAGATTGTCTGGGTGTGCATTGATTCCAATTTAAGGATTAGCTTGGGTGTGTGCAAATGGCTGAGGAAGAAAAAAGAAAAAAGAGTGCATCTTGTTTCAGTCAAGAAATGCCACAGGGCAGTTCAGCCTGTGACAATAGACCAGACCCACCTGCAGCAAACACCATTGTGTCAGGCTGGGAATTAAGCAAAGGTCAATTAAGATATTATGGTGCTTTGGGCAAAGAAACCAAACAAACAGCATTCCCCTTCCTGCTGTGCTCAAGAGTTCAGAAGGTGCATGGGGTCAAGGAGACCTTTCTAAAAGAAAGCTGTCTAAATGCGCTGACCCTGCCTGCGAATTCTGGAAGTTATACAGCAACACATCCGGCAGACATCAATCTGGGGAGGGAGAGGATGAGCTAGAGGGAGGTGAAGTGAGGAATATGTATTCCAAGCTCCAAAGCTACAGAAAATCTCTGAATCGGGGACATTATGCATAATTACCCTGTAAAAGGATTCCTGAGGAGAGAGGAACGTTTGCCCTAAAATGCTGTTTAGAAATACTTTTAAAATAATAATTCAGCTTTACAGATAGGCCACAACACTTACAGTACTAGTCTTTAATCCGTTTAGTAGCTGCTAAAAGCTAACTTAGAGAAAGTTGTACATTTAGATTGGGGGCCTGATATACCATTGAGGAAATGTGCAAAATGGCTGGATAGCCTTAACTGAGAATCAACCTTAGCATCTAGCTCTGTGAAAAGCTGCCTATTTTTACAATAGGGATTGCTGCACAATTCATCTGAAAGCTCCTCAGAGTTATCGTTACTAAGCCATAATCAAAGCCTCCATTTTTAGTGGTCATTCCCCCTCACTTGGTGCTTGCGCTTGTAGTCTTCCTAGGCAATTATGCATTGCTAGAAACAGTGGGTAATCTTTGTTTTCTTGTATTAGTAATATCTAATACTAAAGTAATATCTAATACTAATGTCTAACCTAGACAGCATATTAAAAAGCAGAGACATCACCTTGCCGACAAAGGTCCGTATAGTTAAAGCTATGGTTTTCCCAGTAGTAATGTATGGCTGTGACAGTTGGACCATAAGGAAGGCTGAGCGCCGAAGAATTGATGCTTTCGAGCTGTGGTGCTGGCGAAGACTCTTAAGAGTCCCTTGGACTGCAAGGAGGTCAAATCAGTCAGTCCTAGAGGAAATCAACCCCGACTGCTCATTGGAAGGACAGATAGTGAAGCTAAAGCTCAAATACTTTGGCCATCTAATGCGAAGAGAGGACTCCCTGGAAAAGACCCTGATGCTGGGAAAGACTGAAGGCAAAAGGAGAAGGGGACGGCAGAGGATGAGATGGTTAGATAGCATCACCGATGTAATGAACATGAATTTGAGTGAACTCCGGGTGACAGTGGAGGACAGGAAGGCCTGGCGTGCTATGGTCCATGAGGTCACGAAGAGTCGGACATGACTAAACAACTGAACAACAACAACAACAATTAGTAATATCAGTAATGGCAGTCTTGCTAGAAGACTAGCAGAGCAAGTGTAGATATGGAATATATAGATATCTGTAAGAGACAGAAGTATGAAAAAGAACTGGATACAAAGCAGCTCTCATTGTCAAACCCTTTAGAGAACAGCCAATATAACAAGGAATGTAACATGCAACAGGATCGTTGCCCTTGTGAAGAAAGACCCTTTGTTTGGGGCAGGAAGCTCAGCCTCATTACGCTATCTTCTAGCTCATTAAACACAGAGGGAAAGCTATTGCTGAAAACTGAACTTGCAAAGAACACATAACCATCTATTTCTGCCATGCCTCTATCAAGTTATTTCTTGATGTTTAATAAAAATTTAAAATAATTATTGTAAAAGGTTAATTTTGCAGCCATGGCATCAGCAGGAACTGAACTCAACTTGAATGAGTCTTTACCTTGATCTTCAGGACACAGTGGTTCAAGCATGCCAAATAATCAAGGTCTTCAGTGTAGGCAGTCAAGTCCTGCAATTTCCACATTTGACATAACTCAATGGAAATGAGCTTTTTGTAATCAACAAAGAGTAAACTACAGAACAATCCTCAACAGGAAAATCTCATTTAGCTCCCTTCATAAGCTTTCAGACACTTGCTTTGAGCCTGTTCAGCAACTCCTTGCAGTCGTAAAGGACTAGATTTATGTATTTTTAATCAAAAACATTAACATGTTCAGGAAGCTGTACTCATTGCCCCAAAAAGAATACTGCACTTTTTAATGATTTTTGCTGCAAAATTTAGCTGCAGCTTCACACTGCCTCAATTAATAAAAGCAGTACTTTTTCTTTTGTTTGGCAACTACATGCCTTGCTGAACTGATTTTTAAATAGTCCTGGAATGACTATGGACATGGTCATTAGATGTCTATTCAGTGGACATTACACTTGCAGACTGATGAAATTGTATTAAACAGTTTAGGACCAACTGCCTTCACTCTTATCAATCTGTTTACCATTTAAAATCAGGAGCAAAGGTTCTTTCTCTTACTCTCCTGCAGTTTCCCAAAAGACATAGTGCAACTAATTTACCAAGCTTTGAACTATCTATTTGGTCAATAGTACCCTTCCAAAGTCTGAAGCAGGGGTGTTCTGGTTATCACAATCTTGAATAGCGGATCTGCAATATTTTACAGCACCTGCAATAAAAATTTGTGCCCTATGATGTGAAGCAGCGGTCATCTTGCTTTGGAAGATTAGCAGGGCCCAAAATGGAACAGAGGAAGAGTACACTTTACCTCAGATTGAAGACTGGCTGGTAAGTGCAGTATAACTATGAGAGTAATGTTGAAGCTAACTGCAGATTATGCTTGGGAATATTTTTGGAAATTTAACAGCTCAGATTGTGTGAAATTTGCTGAAACAGTCCCAGAAGTTTGACTCCAGGGACAGCAGGAGCATGATTTAATGCCTAAAACACACAGGACTTTCTAATGCATAGATCATTCTGGCCTGTTCACAAAATGACTACCACTGTAGGAATGGCCGGTCTCATTTCCCAAAAGGCAAAAACATCCAATTGTTCTGTCCTCCTCACCTCAAGATACCATCTAGCATTCCAGTTTACCTTGACCTGGGCAGGGGGGCACACTTCCAAACAAAACAGTATTTGCAGCCTCCTATTTTTATTTTTTAAGAATGCCTGTGAGGCCATTCTTGCAAATAAAGATGATGTCAGAGGCTTCTGCTTTGCTTTGCGGCATTCATTTTCGCCACTTTATTTATTTATTTATTTATTTATTTCTCACATTTCTTCACCGCCCATCTTGCCAAGTGACTCAGGGTGGTTTACAATTCAATTAAAATCATAAGAGATTAAAATCATAAAAACAAGTGCATCATAAAAATATAAAATATAAAATCCCAGATGGACAAACAATCTTGATAAAATTCCTCAGGGCCACATCACGGTGCCAACCACCCCCATGATTGACTATCCCCCCTCCTGCCCCAAGCGAGGTGGCAAAGCCAGGTTTCCACTCCCTTTCGGAAGGCCGGGAGAGTGGGGGACTGCCTCACCTCTGGGGATAACGTGTTCCACAGGGCGGGGGCCAGGGCAGAGAAGGCTCTCTTCCTGCACCCTGCCAATCGACAATCTCTCATGGACAGGGTTTGTAGCATGCCCTCTCTGCTTGACTGGATGGGACGGGTGAGGTGGTCCCTCAGGTAACCTGGACCCATGCCATGTAGGGCTTTAAAGGTGATGACCAACACCTTGAATTGGACCCGGAAGCATACCAGCACCCAATGCAGCTCGCGCAGCAACTGTGTTATATGCGCCCTCCTTGGGGCTGCCAAGACTACTTGCACGGCCACATTCTGCACTAGCTGTAGCTTCTGGATACTCTTCAAGGGTAGCCCCATGTACAGCACGTTGCAATAGTCTATACGGGAGATGACTAGGCCGTGACTGACTGGAGGGACTCCCGATCCAGGAAAGGACGTAACTGGTGCACAACACGAAGCTGAGCAAAGGCTCCCCTGGCCACGGCTGCCACCTGCTCTTCGAACAGGAGTCATGACTCCAGGAGAACCCCCAGGTTCCACACCGGATCTGTCTGGGGCAGTGCAACCCCATCCAGAGCCAAAGATGGTAGATTCCCAGATACAAGGGAGCCCTTAACCCACAGCCACTCCGTCTTACCAGGATTCAGCTGAAGCCTGTTGTTCCCCATCCAGACCATACAGCCTCCAGGCACTGAGAGAGGGCAGGCACAGCATCACTTAAGTCACCCGGGATGGAGATGTATAATTGAGTATCATCAGCATATTATGATACCTCATCCCGTGGTGACGGATGATCTCACCCAGCAGTTTCATGTAGGAGTGGAGTGGAGTGGAGAGAGTACTGAGCCCTGAGGCACCCCACAAAGGCGGGGCCGCGAGCCGGAACTCTTGCTCCCTATCAACACCAATTGGGACTGGCGCTGGAGGAAGGAGGTGAACCAGCACAGAATCGTGCCACCCACCCCCAACTCCCTGAGTCGTCCCAAAAGGATACCATGGTCGATGGTATTGAAAGCCACTGAGAGGTCAAGAAGAGCCAGGATGGATGCACTGCCCCCATCCCGCTCCTGCCAGAGATCATCCAAGTGTGACCAAAACTGTTTCCATCCCATATACAGGCCTGAAACTTGACTGAAAAGGGTCCAGAGAATCCGTTTCATCCAGGATCCTCTGGAGCTGCAACACCACCACTTTCTCAACCAGCTTCCCTAAGAAGGGGAGGTGGGAGACTGGATGAAAATTGTCCAGCACGGTGGGATCCAGTGACGGTTTCTTAAGGAGGGGGTGCACCAGCGCCTCTTTAAAGGCAGCCGGAAACACTCCCTCCCCCAAGGATGAATTTACCATCGCCTGGATCCACCCACACGTCACCTCCAGAGCTGCCTTCACCAGCCAGGAGGGACAGGGATCTAATTGACAAGTGGTGGCATTTACAGACCTGAGAACCCTGTCCACTTCCTCTGGCCCAACAGGATCAAACTGTTCCCAGATAACCAGGTAAGTATGCTCCCCAGGCATCTCCCCAGACCCTGCTACACGCTTGGCATCCAACCTGGAGCAAATCTGAGCAATTTTATCCTCCAGATGCTCAGAAAACTCCTCAGCATGGCCCTGAAGGTGGGTTTATAACCCCACCTTCCCCAAAAGGGATCTAGTGATCTTAAACAGGGCCATCAGGTGGCATTCTGTGGATGCAATAAGAGTGGAGAAATATTGACATTTCGCCACTCTTACCGCCACAAGATAGGCCTTAACAGTGGCTCTAGCTAGTGTTCGGTTGGATTCGGCCCTTGTCTTTCTCCAGCGGCACTCTAGACATCTCTTAATTCTCTTCAGAACCCTCAACTCCTCCGTGAACCACAGTGAGTGTCAAGTTCAATCGGACCAGAGAGGTCACACAGGCATGATCCTGTCCAAGGCCCCCGTCTCCCCATTCCAGGCAGTGGCCAGGGCCTCCGCTGGACCGTGCAGCAGATCCTCGGGTATAACCTCCAGCTCCCTCTGAAACCCTACTGGGTCCATCAGTTGCCGGGGGAGGACCAATCGAATAGATCCTGCCTCCCTGTGGAGGGGGGCGGCATAAGAGAATCTCAAGGTCACCAGGGCATGATCTGACCATGACAATGGGGATAGCTGTAACTCTCCTTCAGATCACATTGCCACTGCTCTGACAAGAAAACCAAGTCTGGTGTGAGAAAACTGTCTCGAGTCGGGTCCCAAATAATCTGGGACAAGCCCATGGCCGCCATGGTGGCCACAAACTCCCGAGCTGCTTCCAAGGTACGCCCCAGGGATGGCAGGTTGAAGTCCCCCAGGACCATAAGTCTGGGAAACTCCACTGCCAACCCCGAGACGGCCTCCAGCAGCTCAGGCAGGGAGGTTGCTACGCAGCAGGGAGGCTGGTACAGTAGCAACACTCCCAACTGTTCTCAGGAGCCCAACTTGAAGAACATGGTCTCACAACCAGCCACTTGTGGAGCAGTGCTCCTGAAGGCCACCAGAGATTCCCGGATGACAACAGCCACCCCTCCTCCCCTGCCCTGAGGTCTCAGCTGGTACCATACTGTAAACCTGGCCGGGCACATTTCCGAAAGGGGCACCCCCCTTCTGGGACCAGCCAGGTCTCGGTAATACATGCCAGGTCTGCCCCCCCTCAATGATCAACTCCCATATAAGGGGGGCCTTGTTGTTAACTGACCTGGCATTAAGCAGCAGTAGCCGAAAGCCAGGGCCTCGATAGCAGACCTATCTGCCTGAGTGCAGAGGACCGGAACATGCAACCGGTACCAAACACCAGGGGTGTCTTCCCCGACAATGTCCTGCCCTCTGACTCCCGCCATGACACTCCCGACCCGTCACCACCTGAATCGAGTTGTTGTTGCTTATTCGTTCAGTCACTTCCGACTCTTCGTGACTTAATGGACCAGCCCACACCAGAGCTTCCTGTCGGCCGTCACCATCCCCAGCTCCCCCATGGTTGAGTCCGTCACCTCCAGAATATCATCCATCCATCTTGCCCTTGGTCGGCCCCTCTTCCTTTTGCCTTCCACTTTCCCTAGCATCAGCTTCTTCTCCAGGGTATCCCATCTTCGCATTATGTGGCCAAAGTACTTCAGTTTTGCCTTTAATATCATTCCCTCAAGTGAGTAACCCACCCTAAATCCCCTGGAGCTCCCATTTCCCCCCAATCCCAACCCTCCAGGTGCCTTGGTTAGGGGTCCCTCCATCCAACCATACAGTCACATACACCAGACAACCATGGTGTGGTGGTGAGTCCCCCAGCACTCCAGCTCTCGCTCTCAGCGCTGTGGGAACCCAGCTGTCACCCCATCTGCTGTGCCCCCTTCACCAGCCTCTCTCTCTAGCTGGCAGGGGGCATTACACTCGCTTCTCCTCCTCCCTGCCTCTCACTCAGGGAGGAAGAATTCCCACATACACAACTCATCCACTCTTGCACTCCCTCCGTCTCTCACACCAGGGAGGGAGTACCCACTCCCTCCACAGGAGGGACCCCAATCTTCTCACCCCAGGGGGCTCGCTGGTCCACCCAGATCTTCACTTGAGGGTTCAGTCGCCCCCTCGCCTCGCCGCGACACTTTCTTATAGTCTGCGCTCTTGCTGTTCCGGGACACTCCGCCCCAGTCTTTGCTGTTCCAAGGGGCTCAAAGGCCACCCCCCGGGCGCTCTCATCCGCCATGATGCTTGACTCCCCACTCCGGCAAGCTCACTGGCTCACCAAGCTCCTCAGTCCAGGGAGTCCACTGGGCCACCTGGTTCGGTTTGGGGTTCAGTTGCTGGGCTGAGGGCTCGCAGGGGACTCACTGCCGAGACACCAAGTCCGCTGGGCTGGCCCAAGTGTCCACCATGCCACCCAGCCACTGCACTGTGCTTCCACTGCTCCGGGAGGATCCTCCACACCGCACCTCCACTGCACGGAGAACCGCCCACTGGGCCTCCTCAAGGCTTTACCATGCCTCCCGGCTGCCAAGCTTTGCCTCCACCCCTCTGGGCTCAGTCTGGGTCCATTGGGTCCACCAGGCCGGCACCCCAAGGGCTCCCTGTGGTGCCAGCCGACGTGCCACACCGTCCAAACTCACCACAGCCGCCTGCGGCCTGCCGAGCCGCAACTCTGCTGCTCTGTCAATCCAAGGGCTCTGCCTAGCACTTCCAATACCCGGCGTGCTGACCGAGGGGGCTAAAATGCCCCGACATCCTCCCCAAGGGCTTGTGATCACATCCTTGTGATGCCAAGCTGCACATTCCCAGCTCACCGCTTGCCGTGCGCCTCTGTCGCTCCGCTGCTCCAAGGCCTAGAGGAGCCCTGGGGCTCCACCGGCTCCTCCAACACCCAGACGCGCTGGCCGTGGGGGCCGTGGGAGTTGAAGTACCCCCAGACGTCCCTACTCAGTAAAAGGGGGTAAAAAAGAGGTGAGGAGGGGTCTTCCAGGAGTCCAACCGACATCCCTCCTTAGCCTGGTATATTAACCATGGGTAAGCATGCTGTATGAACATAACCACTGAGACACAAGTCATGGCAACAATTAAAATACATGTTTTCCATTGTCAATCCAGTTGTTTATTACATTGCTATAGCTAGTATTTAGTAGTAGGAGGAATTATTGATCAGAACAGCTGTTAATTAGAATGTGCAAGTAGAAACTAGCAGATTTACCTGGATAATTCAGGAAAGCAGGATTCAGAAAACAAATATAGTTCAAATTATTCCATGTGCTCAAACTAGTCATAAGTAGTGATGGGCTGTTCCAAACTAATATGGCATCCTTTGTGAAGCTGGCATTGCTGCATTTATTTAGCTAATACAGTAATTAGTTATTCAGCCATTATGGACACCAGGTAACCAAAACTCATTGGCCATTATGGACAACAGGAAGTATTTGTTTTCTATTAGCTACCTGACAATATTGCCTGCTTTCTTAGATAATATTTGGTAATGCTAGGTCAAACAACGTAACAGTGGATGTATTCAAGATGACAGGACATCTAACAGTAGTTTAACTATGAACACATCTAGCGCTTGAGGAATGAGTCATTTTTAGGTTCCCATGCCATTGAAAATGATACAATGGCTTTTTTAGCTGGAAAAAACTGAAGGGAAACATTAAAACAAAATAAAACATGGATTCCCTCTTTTTCCCCATATAGAAGTCATTACACCAAGTTCAAACAACAGCAACTTAGAAACACACAGAGATAGTTTAGCCATTCTATTTGGGAGACCATCCCTGGGCCTGTTCATGATGTAACTCTTCTTGGCTATGCCATGTAATCCAAATACAGTCACTGAGGTGTGTGAAAGTTGCATAAAATATTCAGAATTTAGAAGCCGTGAATTTGCATTGGCTTGCTGCATCTCTTTAAAACAGCTTTCCAAACTTTTCATGTTGGTGACACACTTTTTAGACATGCATCATTTCACAACACACTCATACAGCAGGGCACAAGGCAGGCACTAGGACCTGCGCGGAATCACAGCAGGTTTGGAGGCAGCAAGGCACAAGGCAGGCACTAGGACCTGCGTGGACTCCTGGCAGGGCTTGGAGGCAGCAGCAGCCACGACACACCCAAACACTGCAGCCAACACACTAATGTGTCGCAACACACAGTTTGGAAAGCTCTGCTTTAAAATCTAGCCCAGAAACAGGGAGAGCTGCTCTGAAGCTAATTTCATATTTGACTGTAATCCATTTGAGATACGTTAGGCCACAGGAGTTGGCACCAGGAGTTTCAGAAATATGCTGGTGGTCAAACTTCCTGCTACATAAGGTGCACACTTTGATGTCTTGAATCACATCTTGAGCTTGAAAGAATCCAGTTCAAATTTTTAGTTAGTTCAAATCCATGCACCTGCTGAGTGACCTCTCTTAATCAATCAATCTATCTATCATCTATCTATCTATCTATCTATCTATCTATCTATCTATCTATCTATCTATCAAATTTCTCTGCCGCCCATCTCGTATACAACAACTCTATGCTACCTATGCTACCTCACAGGGTTCACAATTAGGATAATATGGATTGGACTTCCAACAAGTTGAAAACAGTATTCATGAAAAAGGATTAGAGCCAGATTATTTAAAATTCCTGTTGACAAAAGCAATTGCTTATATCGTATGTTCACTGTTTTAACAATTATACCCCAATATGCTATCCCCAACAAAGTCAGGCTAGTCTGCTGAAACAGAATTTCAATTCATCTAAGTATTCTTGTTTTTCCTGTAAGAAAGTCAAAGTCAAAGGGTTTCTAAATAGTTTCTTCATAAATATCTGATCAGACACACACATTTAAGCTCGCAAGGTTGCTACAGTTCAGGCTACAACTTGGAATTTTAAGATCCATAAACTGACCCCAGGTACTATGCGAGGGTTGAAATTCTTCTTAGGGTAATATTCATAACAGTTTAATAAAAAGAGTATGTTGACAGTAGAAAAGGGTCATTAGGTTTCATCTTCTTGGGAGAATGAGAGATGGAACAGTGGAAGTCTGATGAAGTAAGCAAGTGTAATTTCTCTATTCATTCCTTCATGGTTCATTTTCATTAAGAAATGAACGTAACACCCTTTAGAATTTGCAGTGCTATGCATTCTCCTATCCTTACTCATCATAATTTCTGAATTATTTTACATTGGTATAGGCCTAAGAGGTAGAATACCATGCAATTCTGTTGGCTCCACTTCCATTCTTATAAAAGGGATTATATTCCAAGATTCAAAAAGGGGCTCATCTAGAATAATTACTTACCAAATGGCTTCTTGCTTATCATTAGACCCACAGTAAACACCCTAGTTGCACACACACATTATATTCAGCCATTTTTCCCCTTAGAATATAGCTTTAGTAACGACCTGCAGTCTCTCAGGTGACTAAATGCATTCTGCATCAACTGGCAACTCTGTGGATATCCTCGGACTGCAACTCTTAAAATTCCCAACATCTATACAGACTGGAATCTTGGGGAATTGTGGCCTTACCATAGCTGGAAAGTACAAAGTTGAGAATGGGAAAGGCTGATCTAGAGGACAGGTTTTAAAAAGGGCTATTAACAATGGCAGCTAAATGTAATTCTAGCAAATATGGATGCTTGAGCCAAACAAATGCCAAACAAACCCTCTCATTCCTTGTACGTGAGCACTTGGAGCCATCTAACTGACCCCTTTTGGAGGCATTTGATTTTAATTTGAACCCAATATTTTAATTCTTCCTTGCCTGGGTAAGAGTCATATTACTGGATTTTATTAATTGCATTTTGTGTACTTGTTCTTAGTTTTAATGCAAGAATCCCCAAACCTGCTTTTCAGGAAAACTAACTCTGAAGCTGTGGCTATACGTTTTATTGTACTCTCACTCTAAATCCAAAAGAATGTGGTTTGCTCTACAACTCTACAATAGTGAAGGCTAACTGAATATACTGTTAAACCAATCAAATTTTCAGTATTGATTTTTAGGGAAATCAAATGGGCAAAGAAGCTTTTAAGATGCTATTACAAGATCCAAAATGACACTCTGGTTTATAATGTAGTAAAAATATCAATTGGTATTACAGGAGAACATATATTATATTGATGTTACAAGGCTTCATATATTAGCCTAACAAGAAATTTAGTTATGTGGCAATCATATAAACTTGCCAAAGAAAATGTTCTACTGAATAATATTGAAATTACTTCTGAGTAAACACACAGATTGTGTGCAATGGCTACATTATAATAAATTGTCTCTTTTATCATGGCCACAACCGGATGGAATCATGTAACGCTCTAAGCCATAAATTGTGTTTATTAAAGAAAAATGGCCAGATTCACACAACATATCATGCTGAAATCAAACCACATTCTACCTTAGTACAATGTGTGAGCCTAATCTGTAAATCAGTGACATTTGCAAAATACTGTATCCACTTTGTAGGAATTAGATCCCTTTCTGTATTGGATACAGAGAAAGCCAGCATTCCCATCCAGAATCTCTCAGGCCAGATACAGAATAATTGATGTATAAGACCAAGAAAGAACTAACTCACATATTCTACCTCCCTTTCTCTTGTTGCCTTGCTCTTACTGATGCAAGACTTCGTTAGGTAAACCAATTTTCCGCTCCATCTAAATGAGAAACTGATGTATAGATGGATACTAAATCACAGGTTTCTGACTCAGATGTTACAGAAAAACTGTGGTGTAAACAAGCACTGAAAAAATTGAAACAAAAGAAATTAGTCTAAAGTCCATTCTAATAATCCCCATTAAGATAGTCAGCTGAACTAGCTAAATGACAATTAGCCAGAAGAGTTCTATTCATGTGATTCTTGTTCATATAGTGACCTGCATATTTTTACAGAATTTAAAAAGAGTTATGTGATCAGATTTTATGCCTCCAGTTAATGCAGAACATTTGTCACTTGTCCTTCTGAAGACTGACACCTGAAAGTACTAAAAAGAAAATTGTGGCACTTCAAAGGCTAGCATAGGTTTTGAGATATTTTAAGACTTATGTTCAATAGTTTACTGACAGCCCTACATTGTTCTACCATAACACAACTTCCCTTCTACAATTTATATTCAAAGCTTAGTAGTTTTGAGGAATGTGTGATCATAAAGATTGAGGGCAGACAATCCAACAAACTTACTTTTTAAAGAGGGATTCAATGTCCTTCATAAGAAATTTTTGGTATGTGGTACACGGAGCCTCCCACAAGTATGATAAACATGACCTGAACATACTTGGTTTCCACAGCCCAGAAAAAAAAAGGTAATAAGTTGAGATTTACATTGTAACAAGCTGGCAATGTAATATAGTATTGTAAAGCAATTTAAAAACAATGAGGGAAAAGGTTACATGAAGCTACATTATTTAGCTTAGAGAATCAGCCAAACATTAGAAAAACAATCTGGTGATAATTGTGGGTTTTAAGACTGAACAGATAAGATAAATAAGATAAATGTTAAAATCTTGGTGTTATTTATGTTAAACTCTGGTCAAGAAAAGTTGCAGAAATTGGGCTACATGTTTCCATGAAGTGGTATCTTCCAATTACTAGGTTCTCAAAGTTTCTCAGATTTCAAATGCTGCAGGGCCCAAAAGAACCAAGTTACATATCACAATGTTTCATCACTATGTAGAATCAGCATCAACTGAATTACAGTATGTAAGCTTAAAACATAAGTTCAAGCCACAAATTATATCATGGGAAAGTAAAGGAATCATGGGCACGTTGTCTTGAGCTCCTGGAAGAAAAGTGGGATATAAATCTAACAATTCAATTAAAACTCTGATCTGGAAATGATACAGTTTATGAATTAAGATTATTTCACAGTGCTACCCTGATTCTTCAAAAGCTTGCACCATTCACAACTGAAATAAATGTGATAGAATTGTCAGGGGCTAATTTACTCTTGTATGTTCATCCCTTGATGATTAGCATATGTGAATGTCCTATAAGAGTGTAATTGCTGCAAACGTAACACTCATACTGCGGAACAGTTCAATTGAGATAGTAGACTTGGCTGAGAGTCATTAAATGCTGCTTAATTTCAGTGTGACATTGGATGTATGTTTCAGGACCCATTCCTATTTTTTATTCAGAATTTATGAGATGCAATAAGAACAATTACTATTAAAGGTTCTGAAGCAAACCTCAAAAAATAAACAAACCTGATTTTTCCCCTTCTCACCTCTTCATTTAAATATCATAATAAATCCGTAAACAAGATTTTTTAAAAAAAGACCCAAGAGCAGGCTCTTCCTAGAGCCTTCAATGACTTTCATTCAAAAGAAATCCTGATGTTTAATGCCAGTAAAGGATTTTGAACCAAGTAATATTAATTTATAGATAAATTCTGATTTATGACAAGGCCCAAATACTGTACACTTAAGACATTGTAACTCTAGAATAGCTATAGTCATCCCATTTCAGGTATTTATTCCTTGCATTACAACTGAGAACCAATGTCTTTAACCATATTTGGCAAAGCCAATACACAACTGATTTAAGATGTTTCCTTTTCAATTAGGATATTACGCAATCTGCATGTTTAGATTCTCTAGCATTTCTAGAAAATAGTACACATAAACATACATATTAACTATCAGGTTAAATCCTTAGAGTTAAATTGGAATTATTATCCTCAACTACAACCCTCCAGATTTACTTTGATTTACATGTATACATCTCATCTGATGTAGCTGCCATAGCATCAATATATTCACCTTTCAAAAAAATCATCCACACTGATAGGGTCCACTGAAGATAATGTGACTTACTTTGAAGTAAATATGCACAGGATCTTGCTGTATGTATCTATTTTAGAAGCTTCTTCAATCAAAGTGTCTCCTTCCAGTTTTAGGAACAATCGGCATAATAATTGCTTTTATTTTGTTAATATTGTAACTCACCCATCTCTGACTTTCCAAGCTACTTTCCATTATTACAGTTTTAATATTTAATATTTAGCACAGTTCTAAAATGAATAGTCTTACTATCCTAATTTTATTTGATGAGAACATACATCATTGTCCTAGAGATAAAACAAGTAGAATCAATGGGTGAAGCTAGAATTCAGTGGCAGAAAACATACTTTGCCTGGAACAGAACGTCTAGCTACAACTCAGTGGCATTCCAGCTAGGACTAGAAAGAATACTATCTGAATGCTGTGCAGATATCAATGGTGACATCAAAAAGACAACAGAAATGTAATGTTGCATTACAATGTTGGACACAAGAACGTACATTTTGGCATTTCTGCGATGACACCATCACGCATATATCATTTACTTCTCATACCACCATGGACGCCTATGCTGCTGATACTCCATTATTATCAACCATAAGCTAATGGTCTCACTTGGTGAAATGTTGTTTCTTAAATTCCTAGAATAGGTATAGTCAACCTGGCCATGTCCAAATGTTGTATACAAATCTATCATCAATATATGACAAGGTTAATAGCAAGAGACTGTAGGAGATACTTTGCAACAATAAGGAAGTTGCTTGCCATTACCTTCTTCCAGGATGTTTCATCTTCCTACTGTAATCTACAGTACAGCCTTGGTATTTCCTAGTAGTTTCACATCCAAGTATTAACCAGGCCTGACCTTGCTTAGCTTCCCAGCTCTGGTATGGTTACCTGGATGCTGCCAGTTGCTAAGCAAAGTCAGGTTCCCATGTTCTAAGTTTTTTATTAAGAGCAGGAAAAGCTACATTTTAATTAAATCCTTAATACCATAATACCAGCCTTCACCCATAGGCAAGATCTCTGAACATAAAAGCATACAAATCTTGAAAAGCAAGCATTTAAATAACTTTTTCTCCCCCATTGAAATATAACAGAAGAACTGTGCTGTATAATTGTTTTATTTTCTGCTTATTAGTTCTTTTACCAACACTACAACCATATTGCAGACACAAAAAATCCTGTTTACTTTATTCAGGAAGATCACAGTCTACAGACTTATCAAACATAGTTAACGCCATTCAAAAATGTATTCAGTTGTACTTTATAAGTCACATGAACACAAAAGTTGGATGTACTGATTTTTTTTAAAGGAGTGGAATTCTAACAGATTGCATTTAATTTTGCAAGCTGCAGATAAATATCTAAAGCCATTGTTTTTTATGGCTACTTTGAGCCTCAGAAAAGACAAAACCTTGTTTCTTTGGAAAAGGACACTTATAAACTTTTGTACATTTTGTTCAGTAGCAAAAATTATTTGATCTATTTGCCACTTATTTCATTCAATGTTTATGATTTTCACCCAAAACTGGTGATTTAAAGTGGAAAGCAGAAATGTATTGTTTTCAACCTACATAATCAGCATACCTGGAGGAACAAAATTAAATGACATACACAAGTTATGTATCCAACTTAGTACACTTGTATGAAGATTTGATTCTGCCTCAGTTGGAGAAAAGTACTACAAACCCTATACCAAATGTAAAGCCACCTATGTTTTCACTGCAATTAGTTATATGAAAGTTTGAGAACCAGTAACAGATCTTCAAGTTTTCCAGTTTAGGCAACTACTTTGTGCTTGGCTTTAGCTATTCCAGAAGACAGTCAATTGTTTATGGACATTTCTGTATTACCACTATTTCCAAGATTCTTTATTTAACACAATCATAATGTAATAGTTTAGTTCATTTTTTTCATTTTATAATGCTTTAAAAGATTTTTTTTCTGGAGGAATGCTGCATTTTCTATGGAGATTAATTTCATTATTTTTATACTAAATTTTTTTATAGATTCATCTAGAATTAGACCTTAACTTATTTTCTGTTGAATGATGCTAAGCATTCAGTTTTAAGAAACTAATTCATTATAATTTTATCCCTCAAACATCTTTGGTACAAGCTTTAGTCCATAATTTAAACAGAAAAAACACTGAAGTGTAGTATAATGCCCCAATTTAAACAGATACCCTTTAAAAAATTGTAATTTTCTTCTGGTTTTGTAGCAATACATTCCTAAAATTCCTCAGATGAGTGTTACTCCTTGAGGAAATCCAAAATTAATCCTTAAGGCTGAATAAAAACCAGCTGTGTTACATTTTTGCACCCAGTATTAATACTTCATTGAAACTATTTTTATGCTAACCTGAATTCACAATAATCTCCCCTGACAACTAATCAGTTATTTGAATGCTGAGATATGGCAAAATAATATGATTGCCCTCAAAAAACACAACATGGAAGTTTACATTCATAGTCAGTTGCTCACTCTCCACCCCAATCATTAGCTACCCTTCCAAAGGGGTTTATAAATGTAGACATCCAAAAGACAAAATAAAAGTACTGCCAGAATGAAAGGCTAGAACTTGCCTGTATCTGCCTGCATACGTTCAACATTATTTTGCATACAAAGAGCCACACTTTCCAAACCCAGTCAGTTGTTTCAATTAATTTAGTGGCATCCACAAACCAAGCTATCACATCCTTCTTTTATTTTGATGCATTTAAGATTAACAATTACACAGAAGCAGATGAAGGTTCCCTCCAACCTCTCAGGTTCATAAAGCTGCATTAAGCCAAGTTAAAGATCTAAAAAACATTTGTGTATGGCTTTAGATGCTTTTAGTCCAATTGTGATACTGCCATCCTGTCTCAACTGTTGAGAGGAATAGTTTTACCATTCAAGTTTTGTGTTTTAAAAAACTGCATGTCACAGCGATACTTATAAATTATTGCTGCATTTCATGGAATGAAAGATTTTTTGCACTAGAACTGGAAAATAATGCAATTACTTAATATTGCAGCTGAAAAGCTAACTACAGTGCAAAGTACAGGAACTGTGGTTTGACACCATTCTCATATCCTGAGTATGGTTACTATTTAGAATGGAAACTTATTTGCATTCTTAATCATGCATGATATAACCACCTACTTTCAATATTCTGAAGTTGTTGGCCAGATAACCTAAGAATATTAGGTTCTAATAAGCAACCATATGTTCAAATGCTACCTTTATGATTTATCAATGGCCAAAAAAACCGAGAATTTTATTTCCTTTCTTAGTTACAGATTCTTGCCATAAAGAGGACAGAATGCAGTTCATTAACAGTGGTTTTCATTTTACTAGATAACAGAGACCTAACATATTCTGCATCATGGCAAAAAGAAGCAAATTTACAGCAAAAAATAAACGAGGGAGAAAACTATCAAACCCGAAAGCATACATTTAAAGAAATGATACATTTAGCCCCAGAACCCAAATAAATGAAATCAAAGCATTGCAACATTTGAGAAAAATTATTTTGCAAAGCTACAACATGTGTCTTCCCCCCAACCCACATTGCTGGAAGTTTGCCACAGAAATTAATGCTTCTGTTCATTCATAGTTAAAGATTAGAGCATTTCTTAACACCAAGCAAAATTTTTATTTAACTGGGGATCCAGTCAAGTGTGCAGAAGAAAAGGATGGTAATTGGAGAAGAGGTGAGCAATCATTAAAATCCTATGGATGCTTAATTTCTGAACTTTTTAGTAGAGAGAATCATTGTTTTCTGGGAAGCCACAGTGTTCCTTATGCGTGCTAACTCTCTTAATGACTAGTAACAGTTTGTCATGGTTTAAAATAATCATTAGGATTTATAGTTAGATGTTAACCATGTCAGCCCTTCATAGAGTCCATCACCCGAGGTGGCACAGGATGGCTGAACATACCAATTCCTATCCCTGATTCGGGTCAGGCCCAGTTTTTCTTGGATCTCATGTGGCTTCATGGCATCAGGAAGGTCCTGCTTGTTGGCGAAGATAAGGATGATAGCATCCCGCATCTCTCGATCATTGATAATACGGTGCAATTCCTGACGGGCCTCATCAATGCGGTCCCGATCAGCGCAGTCCACCACAAATATCAGGCCCTGAGTGCCTGTGTAATAGTGCCGCCACAGAGGCCGGATTTTATCTTGGCCCCCAACATCCCACACGTTAAACTTGACATTTTTGTAAGTCACTGTTTCCACATTGAAACCCACAGTTGGGATGGTTGTGACTGCTTGACCCAGCTTCAGTTTGTATAGAATGGTGGTCTTGCCTGCTGCATCCAAGCCAAGCATCAAGATCCGCATCTCCTTGTTGCCAAAGATCTTGGACAGTACCTTGCCCATGATGGTGGCAGTAGAGAGACAGGCATCCACAAGAAGATAGAGAAGGGTTGTTGTTGCACCCAGTAACAAAAAGCCACACCACACTGCTGGACAGAAGCCAAATGCAAGCTGAAGTGTATGTAAGTGTATTTACCACAACCAAGAAGCCAGTCAATCTCTGAGCTACAGAAAGTGATGGGAGGACAGAGGTGGCAAGGGGGGACCCCACCTTTACAGGCACCAACAGGGAGTATGAGGAGGTGGAGCGTATTTAATGTAATTTACTGCCACTGGAGCGGTGAAAGGACCCTCCTCGAGACCCCTCCGAGAGAACTGGGGCGGAGCTGGCTCAGAAGGGGGCGGGGCTTCATGGGGAAGGGCGGGAGCGCCCGGCGTCTTTCAGTCAGTCCCTCTCAGGGCGGGCCTGGGCGTCTCCCCCCTTCTTTTCCAGTTCCAAGAGTCTCTTGAGCGATGGTGGGTGACTGTAAAGAGACAGGGAAGGTGGGGGGGCAACACAGTCAGTCAGAGGAAGACTCTATTAGGTGCAACGTGAATAAAAACGAAGCCGCTCACCCGTCCAACGTACTCACCTCAGCTCGCGCCGGCTCCTCCGCCCGCCCGCCTTTCCGGAAAGGGAAAAGGCCCGCCTTACCCCTTCCTTCACAAACTCACTGCCTAGCTTGACTGACTCGCGGAGACCGAGTACAACACGCAGGCGCACAGCTCGGCCGACCGACACTTGCGAAAGAACCGCCCCGCCTATAGCGGGGAGGAGTGTACGGGGAATAGAAAGACACTGCGCACGCGCAAGTTTTCCCCTCGGCGACGGGAATGAGCAGGCGCAGACTCGAGGGCGCGTCTAAGAGGGCGGAAAGAGGTCATTACTGATACTCCGCATGCTCCCTGGATTGTTAACGTGGGTGCTGCTCAGTAGTTTCCCGGCTTCGTCCTGTTTACGCGCAGGCTCGCCAGAATTTTCGTGAGCATGCGCAAAGAATCATCACCGCCCGGATTCAATTGCGCAAGTGCTAAAAGAGAGAGCGAAGAGCCTTAAAACTTTTTTAAGGGTAACCTCTCCTAATCCGCATGCGTGGCACTTCCCATTGCTTGTCAGACATTTCATCTGCGCGTGCGCTGTTTTATCTTTTTTTGCGCAGTCGCATTCCCAGCCAATCGTCGAAGGTTAAAAAAACACGCGGACAGAATTCACCTCAATTGCCCGATATAAAACTACGCAAGCGCACTATCGTCATAACCTAGCGTGGCCTTGCTATGTCGCGCATGCTTGCTAGAAAGTCTGCCTGAGTTGATCTTAGAATAAAACTACCCATGCGTAATGTAGAGGCATGGCTATGAGAATAAAGCCGGTTAATCTACGTCAGAATTTGCGTATGAAGCTTCGATTCTTCTTAAAGGTTTAAGTAGCGCGAGGACGGCAAGGAATAATTGATAATTGTGTTTGTTTTTTGGAACTGCATTGGCGGCAGTCACCGGATGCAATATTTGCGTTTGAAGCTTTGAAAATTCTCTCCGCTTTGATTTGCAACTGATCTCATGGAAATTTTATCCGGCTTTTCTGTTTTCTGAAAACTTGGAAACCTGAAAACAAATTTTCTTTTCCATGCATATGGTTTTGTAGCTCACCTTCTGCATTGCTTTTCTTACCGTAATAGTGTCAAAAATTCTAAACGCCATAGAAGAAAAGTATCCTTATGAGACCATCCAAAATATCAAACTGAGTTGGGCGGAGGGCGCAGAAATGACTGAGAGGAAGACAAAAAACCCGGCTGATGATGAAACCACGGACTGGAAACCCCTTATGTACTTTTTGCGTAGAAAAGAAAATGATTTTGTGACATGGTTTTGATGATTAGAAAGAATAGGTTATAGAAAGGAATTATGATGTAATCTCAGAGGGAGAGGTTTGATTAGAATTGTACGTATAACTGCCGAGAGAAAGATCGGAAGCCACTTCTTTAATATATTTTTTTCATGATTTCTTTTATTTTCATTTTCATTTTCTATCTCTTTTTTTCTTTGTCTCTTCTTTTCCTTTCTTTCCTTTTTTTCTTCACATTTATTATATTTTTCATTGAATTTATTTCATATTATGTATGTAAAATCTTTTAATAAAAACTATTTTTAAAAAAAGGAATTTTCACTTAAACTCAGCCATAAAGCAGAACGTAGGAAGTAGCAGGCATTCAGACAGATTTTTCTAAGTGCTTCGATGGCTTCAAGTTGAGCCTAGGACAGTCTTTGAACTTTCATGATCTGCTAATAAAAGAGGTCAGCAGAAACTGATTTGGATAACTTTACTTAGTATTTTAAAAAAATGTATCCTCTCATTCAGATAATTTTAAATCCTTGTTGGTCAATTGAAACCCTACTGATTTATTTATTATGAGGAGGGCAATCATCTACAATAAGCTCCTCCTAAAGTAAATTTGTTAATTGCTTATTGTAGCAGGATTCTTATTTGACTTTGTTCCAATCAACAAATTTATCTGGAATTCTATGTACTGTACTCATGTCTCTTTTGTGGCTGAACGGCCAGCCGTTATTGATCAGGGCTTTGTGGAGAATATTCCATAGTATGCGCAGAATTCATTTTCTGCTACTTGCAGATTTAAGAAATTGGGGAGACAAGTTTAAAGCAAATTGTATGACTTCTGGGTGTAAAGCATAACTTACTCCTCCTGATCTCACCATGTCTTTCACACAGTGCTAAGCAGGATTTTTATACCATGATTTGCACAAAAAGCTGAATGGGTGGATTTACTCACACTAAACCAAAAATAAGCAAAGCACATTATAGCTAAGCAGAAGAGTTAATATGCAGTCTTTAACCTTTTTTTTCTGACCGAAGGATTGGGTTAATTCAGTTAAGCATGGATTAGTGTATTGTGTGAACACAACCTGTGTCATGATCCCTTGCTGATTCCATGAAGCCTTGTGGAATACAGTCCTGTCTTTTCCTGATGCTCAGTTTAGAGGAGACTTTTATTTGGTCCATAGCTGTCATTATACCAATGGCACAAGGATTATCGCTCCTGCACCAGCCACACATAGGTAAAGAACAGCCATTGATGACTCTTAACCTATGTAGGTGAACTTTGAAAAAAAAGTATTCTCCTGTATGATTAATACATTTGGTGGGACTATTTTAGTATTCTGCTCTTTGCTGCCACCTTCGGACTGATAGGATTCGGTTTAAATGGTGACTTCAGGCAGGAAGCAAACAGCAGGCAGGTGGCTCTTGCCTGTAATCCCAGCTCCTAGGGAGGCTGAGGCTGGTGGATCCATTGAGCTCAGGAGTTCTAGACTGCAGCGGGCTACGCTGACCAGGTGTCCTTATTAAGGTCAGCATCAACATGGGGGCACCTGGGGAACCAGGAGTCTCCAGGTTGTCTAAGGAGGGGTGAACCTGCCCAGGTTGGAGACAGAGCAGGCCAAAGCTCCTGTGCTGAGCAGTAGTGGGATTGCACCTGCAAGTAGACCCTGCAGTCCAGCCTGGCCAAAAGTCTAAGACCCAGCCTTCCTTTTTGAGCAGGCAGAAGTCAAATGGAAAGTTTGCTAAGGTTGGAGAGCATTTCAGGCAGCAGAAGTGCAAAAGGTATGGAATCCAGATGTAGATTAATATTCTTATTCCTGGCCATACTTGGCTGGGGATGATGGAAGCTGAAGTCCAAAACTACAGGGCCAAAGCCTTCTAGTTATAATGGAGTAGTTTTGAATACATACTGAGTATATCGCCATGCGTCCTCATTATAATCAGAGATGATGCTATATCCTAATTCATACAGGACACTAGTCAGAGTTGCATATTTTACTGAACTGTGATTGTTTAACCATGGTTTGTTGAATAGTCTGGATAATATGCATAATATTAAGGCATAATGTGCTTTATTTTGGTTTAGAAAGTTACACAAATCCAACCATTGTGGGAAACTGAAGTCATTTTAAAGCACAACTATTCAAAGTGCTGTGGTTGAAGCAAAATTAGAAGCCAGATTTTCTGCTCTGGATACTCTTCTATAAATATAGGAACACTAGTCTGGTAAAGCAGCCTTTCCTAATTGGGTATCTTTCAGATGTTGGAATCCATCACCCCCAGTTAGCAGTTGAAGAGATCTGGAAGCACCAGATTGGGGAAAGGATGGATTAGATAATAATGGGAAAATATTTTAGATAAGAATATTTATTACCTTTTTTCTCTCTACCAAAGCTTATTTGGTGTCTTATTTATTTCTTCTGGAGAATTTCTGTTCACCATACAGTATATCATTGTCTGGGACAATTATAGGAAAATCACCTCCCACTTGGAGATTCAAGATAAATTCTAGGAATAAAGGAGGGATTCCTACAATGATGGATCACAGCAGATGGGAGCATTTAGTTGATTTATTAGTACTTGGATGGGGGAGCTCCAGGCAGTCTCAGAATTGTAGGAGGAAAGCCATGTTGGCTGGGGAATTCTGGGAGTTGAAGTCCACACATCTTAAAGTTGCCAAGGTTGAGAAACACTGGTCTACGGTGACAAAAACAAAACCCAGAGTCGGGCAGCACCTTTTCTGACTAACAGATGTTATTAAAAGGTTATTAAAAGGTAATTACTAGGAGCTAGGTTCAAATTGAGCCTCTTAGCTTTTTTCCCCCCTACATAATGACAGCAAAAGGGCTTTAAAATATGCTGCTGGTAAAAAGATTTGAGGGAGGGCATAATATGGCAGAGAAGTTGCAGATGCAACCATGTAGTTCAGTTCATATGACACCTAGCTAGAAACTAGACAAACTTAGCTGGAAAGGTCTATATGTTCTCACTCAGTGACTGGGTTCATACAAGGCATTATGGTTTAATGTGCTTTGCTTGTTTATGGCTTGTTTGTGAAAAGTCAGACATTTATGCTTTGATGTCTGAATCCAGGAGATTGGGATTTCTTCAAAAAAAAGAAACATGTCTTGCCTGTTGTATGAATATAGCCAATATAAAGCAACTTTCAACAAGGGTCTGGCCACCCTGTTCTAATGGCCTTATCACTGGAATAGCCACCTTGGTACTGATACAGAAAGTTATAACCTCTGCATGCAGAGCAAAGAAAAAAAAGATAAAGTGTCCTTCAAGTGGAATTTGGCTCCTGGTAACTTATTGGACACACTTGTGCTATTTTCTTGGCAACAATATGGATGTAGCTTGCCTTCTTCTGGAATGTTTTGTCAACTTCCTAGTCTAGCCTACAGGTCTTGAAGGTCCTGGCAGTCTCCCAAGTACTAGCTAACCTGATTCTGCTTAGTTTCCAAAGCCAAAGAAAGCAGAAAGAAAGCCACAATGATACCCCTGAAACCCAGCTCCTCTCTAAGTATCTTCATTATCCTACTGAGGCTGAAGATAACTGTCCAAAGTGCCTGTCACAATCAGGATGAATTTGTACTTTCAAATGTAACCTTCAGGCAGAACCCATGGCCAGGTTCAGCATCTGGGACAGTGGTGGGGAGCCTTCTTTAAAACTTTATTTAGCTGAATGGCCATTTTATTTTTGAGTAACCTTCTGGCAGCTGCATTCTAGTGGGGAATAGAGTCAAAGGTCACAACCTAGATCATAGCTTTCCAAACTGTGTGTCGCGACACTTTAGTGTGTCGCAACACACAGTTTAGTGTGTTGCGAAGTGGTGGCGCGGGGGCGGCGGTGTGCACGGGGACGGCAGCAATGACGGCAGCGGCGCACCATCAGCGCTTCCGCGTATTAGCGAGGCCGCTGCTGCTGCCGCTGTGCACACCACCGCCGTGCATGCACCCCCCCGCACCGCTGCCGCCATTGGTGTGTCGCCAATGGCGGCAGTTTGGAAAGCACTGACCTAGATACTACTGCTGTGTAGTGCTAAAAAATCTTTAAAGTAAGTGCTTTGGACCACTTTTAGGAATCATTAAACTTACTATCGCTCTTAAAGCAGCACCATCTTTTTTTCAGGGATGTGTGGAACTCTTAAAAATGGTGCTTGAATTAATAACAGAGAAGAGCTATGCTTGTGCAAAGTCCAAACTAATTCCAAATAATTTTTGAAGCATACACAGCTGCAATACATATCCAATTCACAAAAATCCACCCACCTTTATAAAAACTGCACACACAAATTCAATTCATACATATTGTTACAGATGTTTGCATTTGTTCCAATGTAATTTCTCACTTTCTGTTGCATTTTCTCCCACCTTGTCAGCTACCCATCATCTAGCTCAGAGCTGTCCAAACTTTTCATGTTGGTGACAAACTTTTTAGATATGCATCATTTCGCGACACACTCTTACAGCAAGGCACAAGGCAGGCACTAGGACCTGCACGGAATCCTGACAGGGCTCAGAGGCAGCAGCGACACACCTAGACACTGCAGCTGACACACTACTGCAGAACTTTCCAAACTTTTCAAGTTGGCGACACACACCAACAGCGGCGCAGCCTGTGTGTCGCACGAAAACCTGGAAGCGCTGATGGGGGGAACTGGAAGAAGTGGCACCCCCACCAATCAGCGCCACCGCCGCTTCTTCCGGTTCCCCCCATCAGTGCTTCCGGGTTTTCAGACGACACACCAGGACACTGCAGGCGACACAGTAGTGTGTCGCAACACACAGTTCGGAAAGCTATGCACTAACCTGTCACGACACAGTTTGGAAAGCTCTGATCTAGCTGATGCAGGCTGATCTTGAAAATGACAAACCACCTCAGTATTATCTCCAAGAAAACTACATGGACCTGTCCATAAAGTCACCAGAAACCAGCCTTTTAATCATTGTTTGCATGCAGAAATTTATAAAAGAGCTGTACCACATGGTTAGTGTCTGGAGGCAATCCAAGGTGCTGTTTGTCACCTCTGAAGCTCTTTATGGCTCATAACCTGACTATCTACAGGATCACCTGTTCTCAGCAGTTTTTGCCTGCCCAATTACATTAGGAAGAATGGGCTCCCCTCGAGAGGTGGGCTTTTTAAGATTTCTGCCCCCTTTCTCTGGAACAGCATTTTTCCAGAGATTTGACTTGCCCCAACATTATTGGGATTCAGAAAAGGAATTAAAACCTGATCATTTCAGCAGGCCTCTAAAGGAGAGATGAATTGCAATTCCTCTTGTATATAGCTATATGGGGCTTTATTTTGCTATTTTTGTGTTACCTTCATGGATGTTAATTTTTCTGGTTCTGTTTTCTTGTTTTAATCCTGTTTACCCAAAGCAAGTTGCAAACTGCTCCAAATCAGTGATTGGACCGGCATATTAACCAAGTAAATAAGTGAGCCTTGGAAGGAAAAGGTAATCTGGAAGATAGATAGGATCAGCAGCTGGACTTGGTCTGTGAACTGTTAGTTCCCCAACCAACTTCTAGAAGTCATGTTTCTTTTATGTTCAGATCGAAATTAGAAAATAATTTAGGAAATGCGAGTTAATAAACAACAAACATTGCAATATGAATAAAAACACGGTTTCCAAGTTTTAAAAAATATCTTTTCAAGTGTTACATGTACCTATAAAAGTTGATATTTTGCAACTTCATTTGTGAATGTCTCCTGCTTGTTCGGCCAAGAAGAAAAACAACACAATTAAAATTTAAATTAAAAAAATAGAGTAATATGCCAAATATAATAATCTCTCCCTCCAAATCGATGCATAGGAGTTACAAAAAAAAAACCCATCCCGATTTCTAGGTTGCCCCTTGAATATATAGCTGAATTTCAGCGCTCGTAGCTCCCAAGACTCTGCGTAAATACACGTGGGCTCACGGTCTCCGACGGAAGCCAGATCCCAAAGCACTAGCACCGCCTGACACCGCATCTGTGTCCCCAACCCATTTTGGCTCTGCCTTCCTCCGCGGAATGAAGGAGTTTGGCTACGCCGTCTCGCCGTAGTTTCTGATCAGACGCGCAAGCGTGCGGGCCGGCCGCCTCCTGTCAGCGGAGCGCCTGAAAACTGCTGAAGGAAGGCCGAGTAGACGGAGCGAGGATCGAGAGTTTCTTGGTGGCCGGCGACGCTCGTTTCCGTCCATCATGAAGTCCCGTTTCAGCACGGTCGATATCAGGGCGGTTATAGCGGAGCTGCGCCACAGGTATGGCCTTCGGATCCCTTTCAAGGCCACGCCCCGATGATTGCAGGCCACGCCCACTAATCCTCTTGGGACCCGCCCCCCTCCCCGGTAACTTCTAAGCGAGTGGCCCTTTATCCGGGCAGCCTTTCTATCTGTGACTGCCTGGTTGCGGGTTGTTGGCTGTTGGCGGAAGTCTGTTCTATCCCTTCAGGCGCCCCTCTTCCAACTCTGAGGAAATCTGAAGTTTATTTCTACTCAGGGTTTGTTGTTTATTTATTCAGTCGCTTCCGACTCTTCGTGACTTAATGGACCAGCCCACGCCAGAGCTTCCTGTCGGCCGTCGCCACCCCCAGCTCCCCCAAGGTCGAGTCCGTCACCTCCAGAATATCATCCATCCATCTTTCCCTTGGTCGGCCCCTCTTCCTTTTGCCTTCCACTTTCCCTAGCATCAGCATCTTCTCCAGGGTATCCTGTCTTCTCATTATGTGGCCAAAGTACTTCAGTTTTGCCTTTAATATCATTCCCTCAAGTGAGCAGTCTGGCTTTATTTCCTGGAGTATGGACTGGTTTGATCTTCTTGCAGTCCAAGGCACTCTCAGAATTTTCCTCCAACACCACAGTTCAAAAGCATCTATCTTCCTTCGCTCAGCCTTCCTTATGGTCCAGCTCTCGCAGCCATAGGTTACTACAGGGAATACCATTGCTTTAAGTATGCGGACCTTTGTTGTCAGTGTGATGTCTCTGCTCTTAACTCTTTTATTTTATTTATTTATTTATAAAATTTATATCACCGCCCATCTCCCTCCGCTGGAGGGACTCTGCCCAGTTTACAACAAAATAGTAAAAGCAGAAATATAAAATACAAAATTATAAAACAAGATTAAAATCCAAGAGGCAAGGTGGTAAAGTGATCTTACTTAATCCAGTCTAGGAGAGGAGCTCTTTGGGGTATTAGCCATCCCCAAGAATGGCTATTCCTTCCTTGGTCCCACGCAAGGCGGCAGAGCCAGGTTTTCAGGTCCTTCCGGAAGGTCAGGAGCGAAGGAGCTAATCTCACCTCCGGGGGCAAGTTGTTCCACAGGGCGGGAGCTACTGCAGAGAAGGCACGCCTCCTGGACCCGCCAGATGAAACTCTTTTATAGATGGGGTCCGTAGCATGCTCTCTCTGCATGATCGGGTGGGACGGGTGGATATATTGGGTACGAGGCGGTCCCTCAGGTAACCTGGCCCCATGCCATGTAGGGCTTATCAAGATTTGTCATTGCTCTCCTCCCAAGAAGTAGACGTCTTCTGATTTCCTGGCTGCAGTCAGCGTCTGCAGTAATCTTTGCGCCTAGAAATACAAAGTCTGTCACTGCCTCCACTTTTTCTCCCTCTATTTGCCAGTTATCAATCAAGCTGGTTGCCATAATCTTGTTTTTTTTGAGGTTTAACTGCAATCCAGCTTTTGCACTTTCTTCTTTCACCTTCGTCATAAGGCTCCTCAGCTCCTCCTTGCTTTCAGCCATCAAAATGGTATCATCTGCATATTTGAGATTGTTAATGTTTCTTCCAGCGATTTTAACTCCAGCCTTGGATTCATCAAGCCCAGCATGTCGCATGATGTGTTCTGCGTACAGGTTGAATAGTAGGGTGAGAGTATACAACCCTGCTGTACTTCCTTCCCAATCTTAAACCAGTCCATTGTTCCATGGTCTGTTCTTACCGTTGCTACTTGGTCGTTGTACAGATTCCTCAGGAGGCAGACAAGATGTCTTGGTATCCCCATACCACCAAGAACTTGCCACAATTTGTTATGATCCACACAGTCAACAGCTTTAGAATAGTGAATAAAACAGAAATAGATGTTTTTCTGAAACTCCCTGGCTTTCTCCATTATCCAGTGGATATTGGCTATTTGGTCTCTAGTTCCTCTGCCTTTTCTAAACCTAGCTTGTACATCTGGCAATTCTCGCTCCATGAATTGCTGCATCTACCTTGCAGGATCTTGAGCATTACCTTACTGGCATGTGAAATAAGTGCCACTGTTCGATAGTTTGAACATTCTTTAGTGCTTCCCTTTTTTGGTATGGGGATATAAGTTGATTTTTTCCAATCTGATGGCCATTCTTGTGTTTTCCAAATTTGCTGGCATATGGCATGCATCACCTTGACAGCATCATCTTGCAAGATTTTAAACAGTTCAGCTGGGATACCGTCGTCTCCTGCTGCCTTGTTATTAGCAATGCTTCTTAAGGCCCATTCAACCTCACTCCTCAGGATGTCTGGCTCTAACTCACTGACCACACCGTCAAAGCTATCCCCAATATTATTATCCTTCCTATACAGATCTTTCATATATTCTTGACACCTTTTCTTGATCTCTTCTGTTTCTGTTAGGTCCTTGCCATCTTTATTTTTGATCATACCCATTTTTGCCTGGAATTTACCTCCGGTATTTCTAATTTTCTGGAAGAGGTCTCTTGTCCTTCCTATTCTATTCTTCCACTTCCGCACATTGCTTGTTTAAAAATAATTCCTTATCTCTTCTGGCTAACCTCTGGAATTTTGCATTTAATTGGGCATATCTCCCCCTATCACTGTTGCCTTTTGCTTTCCTTCTTTCTTGGGCTACTTCCAGTGTCTTAGCAGACAGCCATCTTGCCTTCTTGGTTTTCTTTTTCTTTGGGAAGTTTTTTGTTGCCGCCTCCTGAACAATGTTGCGAACTTCTGTCCATAGTTCTTCTGGGACCCTATCTACTAAATCTAGTCCCTTAAATCTATTCTTCACCTCCACTGCATATTCATTAGGAATATTAGTGAGCTCATATCTAACTGATCTGTGGGTCTTCCCTATTCTCTTTAGTCTGATTCTAAATTGTGCAATAAGAAGTTCGTGATCTGAACTACAGTCAGCTCCAGGTCTTGTTTTTACCGACTGTATAGATGTCCTCCACCTTTGGCTACAAAGGATGTGGTCAATCTGATTTCGGTGTCGACCATCTGGTGAAGTCCATGTATAAAGTCATCTTTTAGGTTGCTGGAAGAGAGTATGTGTTATGCACCGTGAGTTGTCTTGGCAAAATTCTATCAGCCTATGTCCTGCTTCATTTTGTTCACCCAGACCATGCTTACCTGTAATTCCAGGTGTCATTTAACTACCCACCTTAGCATTCCAGTCTCCTGTAATGAAAATAACATCTCTTTTTGGCGTATTATCCAGCAGGTGCTGCAGATCCTCATAGAACTGATCTACTTCTGCTTCTTCAGCATCTGTGGTTGGGGCGTATATTTGGATCACTGTGATGTTAAATGGCTTACCCTGAATTCGAATTGAGATCATTCTATCGTTTTTTGGATTGTATCCAAGCACTGCTCTAGCCACTTTATTATTAATTATGAAGGCTACTCCATTTCTTCTGTGGTCCTCTTGTCCACAGTAGTAGATCTGGTGGTCATCTGATGTGAAGTGGCCCATTCCAGTCCATTTCAGTTCACTGACACCTAAAATGTCTATATTTAATCTTGACATCTCACCAATAACCACATCCAATTTGCCCTGGCTCATAGATCTTACATTCCAGGTTCCTATGGTGTGTTGATCTTTAGAACATCGGATTCGTCGTTCACCACCAGCACCGTCGGCCGCTAGCCGTCCTTTCGGCTTTGAGCTAGCTGCGTCATCACATCTGGGGCTAGTTGAACTTATCCTCTGTTCCTCCCCAGTAGCATTTTGACCATCTTCCGACCTGAGAGTCAGTGGCCAGAAGGGCCTTCGCGCAACTTCATGTTGTGCGCCAGCTACACCCGTTCCTGGATCGAGATGCCCTCGGAACAGTCACTCATGTCCTCGTCATTTCCCACATAGACTATTGCAGTGCGCTCTACATGGGGCTACCCTTGAAGAGTATCCGGAAGCTTCAGCTGGTCCAGAATGCGGCCGCGCGGGCAATCATCGGTGCCTCAAGATCGGCACATGTGACACCACCGCTGCGCGAGCTGCATTGGGTGCTGGTATGCTTCTGGGTCCAATTCAAGGTGTTGGTTATCACCTTTAAAGCCCTACATGGCATGGGGCCAGATTACCTGAGGGACCGTCTCATCCCCATAACATCGACCAGTCCTACCTGGTCATGCAGAGAGGGCCTGCTACAGACCCCGTCGACAAGGGAATTTAATCTGGCGGGGTCCAGGAGGCGAGCCTTCTCTGCAGTGGTGCCCGCCCTTTGGAATATTCTGCGCTCCCGGCCTTCCGGAAGAATCTGAAGAACTGGCTCTGCCGCCTTGCTTGGGATGGGAAGGGCAATAGCTCTTAAAGGCAGCCGGAAACACCCCCTCCCTCAAGGATGTATTAACCATCGTCTGGACCCAACCATGTGTCACCTCCCGGGCTGCTTTTATCAGCCAGGAGGGGCACGGGTCTATATGACATGTGGTGGCATTTACAGTCTGGAGGATTCTGTCCACTTCCTCAGGCCCAACAGGGTCAAACTGTTCCCAGATAACAGGGTAAGCACGCACCCCCAGCATCTCCTCAGACTGTGCCTCACGCTGAGAGTCCAACATGGAATGGATCTGAGCGATTTTATCCTGCAGATGCTCAGAGAACTTCCTGTAAATCGGTCACTAAATCTACTTGACCCAAAAGAGATTGAGTGATCTTAAACAGGGCTGTCGGGTGGCATTCTGCAGACGCAATAAGAGCGGAGAAATATTGACGTTTCACCGCTCTTACCGCCACAAGGTAGGCCTTAATAGCGGCTCCAGCTTGTGTTCGGTCAGATTCAGTCTTCGTCTTCCTCCAGTGGCGCTCCAGACATCTCTTGACCCTCTTCAAAACCCTCATCCTCTGTAAACCACGGGTAGTGATGGGTTGAATGGGGCTGGAGAGGTCACACAGGCGCAATCCTGTCCAAGGCCCCGGCTGCCTCCCTATTCCAGGCTGCGGCCAGTGCCTCCACTGGACTGTGCAGCAGGTCCTCGGGTATAACCCCCAGCTCCCTCTGAAACCTCATTGGGTCCATAAGTCGTCGGGGCAGACCAGTCGAATGGGTCCTGCCTCCCTGCGGAGTGGGGTGGTACAAGAGAATCTCAGGGCCACCAGGGCATGGTCTGATCATGACAACGGGGATAGATCTAACTCTCCCCTCAGATCACATTGCCATTGCTCCAACAAGAAAACCAAGTCCGGGGTGAGGCCACTGTCTCAAGTCAGGTCCCGAATGATCTGGGACAGGCCCATGGCTGCCATGGTAGCCATGAACTCCCGAGCACGCCCCAGGGACAGCAGGTTGAAGTCCCCCAAAACCATAAGCCTGGGGAACTCCACTGCCAACCCCAAGGTGGCCTCCAGTAGCTCAGGCAGGGAGGTTGCTATGCAGCAGGGAGGCTGGTACAGTAACAGCACTCCCAACTGTTCTCGGGAGCCCAACTTGAAAAACGGTCTCACAACCGGCCACTTGTGGAGCAGTGCCCCTTACCCCGGTGTCTCAGCTGGTGCTACACCCGAAACCCAGCCAGGCACATTTCCGAGAGGGTTAACCCCCCTTCTGGGCCCAGCCAGGTCTCGGTGATACACGACAGGTTTGCCCCCTCCTCAGTGATCAAATCACATGCGAGGAGGGCCTTGTTATTCACTGACCTGACGTTAAGAAGCAGCAGCCGGAGACCAGGGCCCTCAAGGATCTGTCCAGGGCCTGGGTTTGAACTCGGAGGGCCGAAACACGCCACCGGTAACAAACACTGGGGGCATCTTCCCTGAAGATGGCCCGCTCTCGGGTTCCCCTCATAATATCCCCACCCCGGGGATGAGTTTCTGCTTGCTTAAGAGAACATTCAGCTTTTATTTGGTTCAGGTCTGATGGACTGGTTCTGTCTGTAGTAGTGGATAGTAAAGCATGTTACTAATGTGTATCTTATCTACTCTTAGATATGAGTCTGTTTCCAAATGTTCCCCATTTTTGTGTCTTTCCTCATTGTTTCCTGTCATAAAGATATACAGAAACTTAGAGGGCCATTTTCTGCATCTGAGAAAATACCTAAGCCCAGAAAATCATATGCCACTGTGAATACTTTGTCACTTTTCACTTGAAAAACTATTCTTTTACATCTTGCTCACTTCATGACAACTGCCTTCTTTGCCCCATATTGGAAGACATTATTTATTTATTTTATTTATCAAATTTTTATCACTGCCCATTTCCCCCTCAAGGAGGGACCCTGGGCAGTTTACAATAAAAACAAATTTTAAAATTCAATACAAACTATCAATAATACAAATAGAAGATAGAAATATAAAATACAATAAAATCCAGATGGTGGTAAGTTCTACTTCAGTCCATAAGTGTATAAAGAGCCGGTCTAGTGCACCAGCCATCCCCAAGAATGGCTATTCCCCTTCCCGCCCCAGGCACGATGGCAAAACCAGGTCTTCAGTTTTTTACGGAAGTCCAGGAGAGAGGGAGCTTGCCTCCTTCCTCAAAATAATAATAATAATAATAATAATAATAATTAATAATAATAATAATAATTCCTTCCTCAAAGAGTTTGTTAAAAAAATTATTCTTTCATTGTTCTCTCTCTCTTGTTCCATAATTTGTTCACAAATATACCAGAGATACATATTTTTTTCTTTTCTTTTTACAGCTTGTTGGGAATGAGGGTAAACAATGTTTATGACGTGGATAATAAGACATACCTAATCCGATTTCAGAAGTAAGAACAAAATCTTCCTCGTTTTCTTTTTTTGTTATTTCTGTTGTTGGTGCCTACATTTAACTCAGTGCTCAATACCTTAAAATTGTCAAATAAACATACAACACCAAATATTTTTTAAAAATCAATATTTAGTTGTTTAATATTAGCAGTTAAAAAACAAACCAAGCATAAGTGTTATCTGTCCTTTGAGAAAGATTTAGTGAGTCCTCTTTAAAGAAAGAGCGTGGTGGCTCAGCGGGTAAGACGCCAGGCTTGTCGATTGGAAGATCGCAAGTTCGGAGGTTCGAATCCCTAGCTCTGTGTGACGGAGTGAGCTCCCGCACTAGCTCCAGCTCTTGCCAACCTAGCAATTCGAAAGCATGCAAATGCAAGTAGATTAATAGGTACCACTTCGGTGGGAAGGTAACAGTGTTCCGTGTGCATCATGCCGGCCACATGACCGCGGAAGTGTCTTCGGACAACGCTGGCTCTTCGGCTAACAAACGGAGATGAGCACCGGCCCCTAGAGTCGGACACGACTGCACAAATGTGCGGGGGGAACCTTTACCTAACCTTTACCTTTAAAGAAAATCCCTGCCAGAACGTCTGTATTATCTAGGGCTGAACTTGTCTTTGTGTATAATCTTTTATAATCTGTATAATCTTTTATAATCTGACACAAGTAATTTGATTGTGCGCCACTTCTGGGTGTTCAGTCAAGTGACCGGGTATATACAGATTTATTTGGGAAAAGGTTGTTTCTCTTTAAGGATTGAAATCTCTTGAAGACGTATACACAAGTGCTTTTTTTTAAGCCAATGTGCTTATTTTCTTAAATATAAAAATATTACAAATTAACATAAGTCTGTTGAATAGCAGTAATTCAGTTACAGAGAATATACATTTTATGAAGAGCAAAACCTGCAGTTTACACTGAAGGGAAACATTTTTATATATGTTCAAGTTGGCACTGGGATAACCTTTCTAAAAATACTGAGGTGAACAGTTTACTTTCTACTCCATAAATCTGTTACCAGATGTGTGTGTGTGCGCCTTCAAGGCAGTTTATGACTCCTGGTGACTGCCTGGACTAGTCCCTGCAGTTTTCTTGGCAAGTTTTTTGGAACTGGTTTGCCATTTCCTGCTTCCAAGGGGTGAGAGAAAGTGACTGGCCCAAAGTCACTCAGCTGGCTTTTTGTGCCTAAGGCAGGACTAGAACTCACGGTCTCCTGGTTTCAAGTCTGATGCTACACCAAACTGGCTCTTTGTTACCAGATGTGCCTTACATCAAATACATACCTTTGTTCTTTTGATTTGATCTTTTGACCATCAAATAAAGCCAGATATTCTCCATTTCTTAATTGCAACTGAGTTAAAATAGGCTTGTTGTCATCCTCCAAAATGATTGATTTCTAGGTTATCTAAGGATTGTTTATTCCCACCATGGGTAAACAACACACAACCAATGTATCTGGTTTTAGAAATAGTTTTCCTTTTTTTCATATGGAATCAATCCTTTTTACAAATTTATTAATGTACCTTGTTTTCAATTCATAAAGGATCAGATTAATATTATTATGATTCAGTTGTGTAAATTAAGGTTTTGAATTCAGCAAAAAATGGAAAACAGAAGCTGGAACTTCTGATAAGAGGAATGGTTATTTATTATAAACATGTATGTACATCTAGGATTCTAGGAACAAAACACAACTGAGATATCAGCTGGTTTTTTGAATGTTGTATTTTAGGCCAGACTTCAAGGCTACACTTCTTCTGGAATCTGGCATTAGGATTCACATGACAGAATTTGAGTGGCCAAAGAACATGATGCCATCTAGTTTTGCAATGAAAGTAAGTTGGTTTTCTTTTGTTTACCAAGGATTCCTTGCAGAATGGTGGGAAACCTAAACTGGTAATTGCTGGTTTTCCTTTTGTAAATATCAGTGCTTGACAGTCAGAAGCTGCAGACCTCTTCTGTTTTGGGGTTAATATCAACTGTGTGCATAGATGGTGTTTTACTAGTTAGATAATAGCAAGGCAGTTGTCTCTCTTCTCTGACTCAATTAGAAATCCTACTTGTTTGCTTCAGCAGCAGAAGGATGAATAATTCCATCCAGTTCAATAAAGTTTAGTTTATAGCACATTTGTTTACAAGTACTTCCAAACAATATGTTCAGTTCGTATTCTCATCATCATCATAATTTATGTAATATTTTCCTAAGTCATAGCTTTCCAAAGTGTGTGTCGTGACACACTACTGTGTCGCCTGTGGTGTCCTGGTGTGTCGCTTGAATGTTGGCTTGGTTGAGACTCACTACTTGAGCTTATCACTTTCTTTTAATTGTAGCTCTGAAAAAGTATCATTGCAAATGTACAGTGTTGGAATTTTTAGCTGTTGTTTCTTGAACAAGTTCCTAGTTCACATTGTTTCAGAGTGAATTCTGAAAGTGGAAATGAAGAAGGTTGCTGAAGGCTTAAAAACTGAAAAAATTAGAATAAGGGAACACAACTTTTCCTTCATCCTACCCTTCTGTCAGCAGTTCTATGTGGTTCTCTGTAGGTTTTCCAACAGACTCTCTTCCCCATGTAACATATCTGTCTGTAGAGTATATACGGATAAAAATAATGAAATTGAATAATCTTTTATTGAAACTTTTGTGGAAAACTCAATGTATACCTGCATATGTGCATGCACATACAAACTGTTTTCTGTTCCTTTTTCCTTTTTTTCTGTTTTTTTTCTGGTCAAAGAAATGCAAAAAAAAAAATCAGTTTGCTATTTGCTCCATACCGTGTCGGGATATTTTTGAAATATTCCAGGATCCTAAATGTTCTTATGTATGGAAAAGCTGCCAACTCTGTTTGTTCTGACTGAATGCACATAACTCTGCCATGCTGCATGTTTTCAGACTTGTTTGTTCTTTCTTTGTCAACAGTGTCGCAAACATTTGAAGACCAGAAGGCTCGTGAGTGTGAAGCAACTTGGCATTGATAGAATAGTCGATTTCCAGTTTGGGAGTGATGAAGCAGCATATCATTTGATTATAGAGCTTTATGACAGAGTAAGTGGAGAAAGAATGTCTGAGACAGGGGCAAGGCAACAGTCTCTTTCCCCTAGTTGCCTTCCTAAAGGGGGGCTCTGAAGGATGCCAAGGTTGGGGAGAAGGCAGATTTGGCTTTGTATTTCCATATACCCTCTGATGCTATCATGGCTTATGAAGCTGATTCTTGCCGTTGTTGAAAAGAAAGTTGGGAAGGATCTCTCATATCATGTCTCTTCCAACTCTGAAGTATTTCTCTTTTCATCATATCCTCATTTATTTAGGGCTTCCAGATTAACTTCTGGTGATTTCTCTTTTTAGGTGTTCTTACTGTATTTTGGAAATATGCCAGAAACTTTACCTGAGCATCCCTCTATCTTGCATAAGGGAAAATACATAGATCAAAATCTGAACTCTTGGAATGGAAAAAGTTCCAGGTCTGCATTTTAATGACAAGCTGTTTGGGATTTGTTGCAGGGCAATATTGTTCTTACTGACTACGAGTACCTTATTCTGAATATCCTGAGATTTCGCACAGATGATGCAGATGATGTCAAGTTTGCAGTGCGGGAACATTACCCAGTTGATAATGTCAAAACTGCAACATCATTGCCCAGTTTAGAAAGGTATTGTTATATTTTATACAGGACTACAACTGGGGCAAAGCAAACTTTAAGACAGAGCTTTCCAAACTTTTCATGTTGGTGACACACTTTTTAAACATGCATCATTTCGCGACACACTCTTACAGCAGGGCATCATTTCGCGACACACTCTTACAGCAGGGCACAAGGCAGGCACTAGGACCTGCACGGAATCACAGCAAGTTTGGAGGCAGCAAGGCACAAGGCAGGCACTAGGACCTGCGTGGAATCCTGGCAGGGCAGGTTTGGAGGCAGCCAGGCACAAGGCAGGCACTAGGACCTGCGTGGAATCCTGGCAGGGCAGGCTTGGAGGCAGCAAGGCACAAGGCAGGCACTAGGACCTGCGTGGAATCCTGGCAGGGCAGGCTTGGAGGCAGCAAGGCACAAGGCAGGCACTAGGACCTGCGTGGAATCCTGGCAGGGCAGGTTTGGAGGCAGCAAGGCACAAGGCAGGCACTAGGACCTGCGTGGAATCCTGGCAGGGCTTAGAGGCAGCAGCAGCCGCGACACACCCATACACTGCAGCCGACACACTAACGTGTCCCGACACACAGTTTGGAAAGCTCTGCTTTAAGAGATAAGTGTAAATTACATGTTTTAAGAGACCTGGTGGCTAGAGGTAGGAAACCTTTGCCTACATCTTTTTTTCCTCATTTTTGCAAAGCATTTTTGATTGTATGTAATATTATAGGTTTTTGTAGTACTTCTATCTTTATAATAAAAAACGGGTCTTAGCCTCCAGAAGCATGATCAGTGTGATTGGAATGCAGGTGCTTGAGTATTTTGGGAATGTCCATGATAAAATAATGTACATTTTAATTTATTTATTTATATTTCAAATTTCGCCACCGCCTATCTCCCTCAAAAGAGGGACTCTGGGCGGTTTACAATAAGGCATTTTCAAAAGGGTATTTTAAAGGCTTTCCAGCCCTTTAAAATGGAAAAAAAGTAAAGATGCCCTCACATCATGCAGTTTTCTTGGTAGCATTACAGAAGTAGTATGCCCTTTAGTTCTCCTGGGATTTTTTTTTTACTTTGTAAAATTTTTATTGACTCATATTAGAATATGGAAAGCAAATAAATGTTTTAAACAACACAGAATGAAACTAGTTCTAAATGAAGAATCTTGGGCCATGTTAAAGATTTACAAGTGGACTGAGTTTGTATGAGTCTACTTTATTAGATCAGTAAAGTAACATTATTGTCTTGAGTTAGGCTATATTTCACAATAGCAGTTATATGGGAAGTTATTTTTGATCTCTTACAAAAATAATTCCTGTACATAATCTAGGTTTGGGCATAATTGGAATAATCTGTTTTTTAATACAATTGGTGCCTTCTGAGCAGAGAAAACATTGCTTGTTTTAATTTTACTGTATATGTTATAGTATTTTATCAGAATTCTTTTTTGTTATCTTTCCTCACTCCTTTCATAGGTTAACAGAATTAATAACAAGTGCACCTAAAGGAGATCAAATAAAGAGAGTCCTAAATCCCCACCTTCGTAAGTACCAGTTACTTCTGTTTTTAGGAAATTATAAGGTGATTTGACTATCTATCTATCTATCTATCTATCTATCTATCTATCTATCATGCTTATATCCCGCCCATCTCTCTCTCAAGGAGGGACCCTAGGTGGTTCACAATAAAATAGTTTAAAATCAATAAAAAAAACCATAAATAATACCAATAATCATTAAAATACATATTTATCCTTGAAATCATCAAAATCATATCTGGCATTATGATGGACTAAATGATGGGGAAGAAGCCGCACCTTTCTTTCCTGCATAAAATGTTCAGATTCAGCCCTGCACAACCTTAAAATATATTTGGGAAACAAAATATTTTATCCTCAAGCTTTGGTTTAGCTAATTTTTTTATAACCAGTTATCTTCCTTTTTTAAAAAATACAGCTTATGGGGTCACGCTGATTGAACACTGCCTTATAGAAGCAGGATTTTCAAGTAGCACCAAAGTAGAGCAGATAGAAACCAAAGGTAGGTACCAAGACATCTGAATGTGCTATGTCTGGCATACTCTTTCCTGTGTACTATAACATCATGTAATAGTTGGTATTTGAAAACTTTTTTCTCTTGTTAAAAAAACAATTTCTTGATCTTAGGGTTCATGCAATGGTAATTTTTATTTTATTTGTTTATTTCTTAGATTTTATTCATTTATTTCTTAGATTTCAAAGCCACCCAACTCCAAAAAGGCTCTGGGTGGCTTACATATTTAAAAGAATACATAATATAAAAAGGAAAACATGAATGCTCAGACAGAGCCACACTAATAACAACCAAAAAAATTGCCAGGGACTCCTCCAACATCCTGACCCCAGGCCTGGGAACAGAACTAGGTCTTTGGAGATTTACAGAACATTTGAAGGGAGGGAACTGTATGTATCTTTTTGGGGGGATACTGTTTCTGACAGCAGGCGCCGCAACAGAGAAGGTGCGTTTCCTTGGTCTTGCAAAATGATAGTATTTAACTGAAGGGACCTAGAGTGTACCCACTCTGCCCAATTGTACCAGATGGGTAGAAATTATTGGAGACAGGTGCTCCTTCAAATAAAAAATCCCTATGCCATGAAGGACTTTATAGGTGACAGCCAGCACCTTGAATTTCACCAAGAAGCTGACTGGTAACCAATGCAGCTCACAGAACAGTGATGATGTATGGGTGAAGTATGGGACACCCATTGCTGCCCGTGCTGCTGCATTTTGAACCATCTGTAGCTTCTGGGTTGCCTTCAAGGGTAGCCCCATGTAGAGTGCATTGCAATAGTCCAGCTGTGAGGTGACTAGGACATGAGTGACCCTCTGAAGGGCCTCCTGGTCAAGGAAATGGCACATCTAGCACAGAAGGTGGACTTATGCTAAGGTCCTCTTGGCCACAGCAGCCACCTGCTTTTTGAGGAGTAGCTACAAGTCTAGAAGGACCTCCAAATTGTGCAATACCATTCAAGACCAAAGGTGGAAACGTCCCCGACCCAGGGGGGCCAAATAGCTACTTGTTTTGAGCCTGACTCTGTTCTCCCCATCCAAACCTGAACAGCCTCCAGATATTGGGTCAGTACATTGACAGCTTTATCTACTCAGCCCTGGGTTCAGATATACAGTTGGGTTTCATCAGCATACTGATAATACCAGACCCCAAACTGATGGATGACCAGACCTGGTGGTTGCACATAGATGTTAAATAGGAGGGGCAAGAGTGTCGAGCCCTGAAGCACCACATGTGAGGCTGATATAATCTCCCCCCTCCCCATCAATGCTGACTGCAATCAATCACAGAGGAAGGAGGTGAACCACTGCAGTGCAGTGCTTGCCACTCCCCACTCCAACAGCTGGTCCAGAAGGATACTGTGGTCAATGGTATTGAAAGCTGCTGAGAAATCAAGGAGCACAATGAAGGATGCTTCACCCCATCCTGGCTCTGCCAAAGGTCATCTACAAATGTAACCAGTGCTTTCTCCGTTCTGTGTCCTGGCCTGAAACTTGTTTGGAACAGGCTCAGGTAATGGGTTTGGATTTTATTACTAAGCCTGGTTAATTCCAATTCTCTTAAGTCAGCTTAGCAGGGACCATAACTCAGTGGTAGCATGGACTTTGTTTATAGAAAGTCCCAGTCAGAATCCTTGTCAACTCCAGGCAAGGCTGGGAAAACCTCTTATTTGAAACTCTGGAGAGCCACTGCCAGGCAGTGTAAACAGTCATGACCTGTAGAGACCTGCAGTGAGGCTCTTCCAGACCCTGTCCAACATACAGAGGATATACTGTGTCACAGCAAGAACCTACAATCTTACAAATCTTGGATTTAAACACCTATTTTTTCTTCTTTTAGATATTGGAAAGGTACTAGCCGCTTTACAAAAAGCTGAAGACTGCATTGAAGCAACTGAGAACTTTAATGCCAAGGTAATTTATAATTTGGGGACAAATGCTTTAATTTTTATACCCAGGCACACTCATGGATTTAAAGCATTTCTAGCTTTGTAGCAGCATAACTGCCAGGGGAGAGATATCTTGAGTCTTTCTGGTTAAGAACCGAGGTTGTTGAGGGTTCCGATGGAAATACTGTATCAAGAAAAGAAGCTGAGGACATGAAGGTTAGAAATTTGGCCTTCAACACCACAGATGCTGTAACAAATATTATGAAGAGGAGTTACACATTGAGTTTTCTGTTGCTGCATGCCATTCCTTACTTCTTTTCTCAGTAAGTTCTGGCCTCGTGCTTACTACCATGAGCCCACATTGCTAATGTTTATTTCATATTTCAGTACGTAATCTGCTTTTCCCATTCAGCCTGTGGACACAAAGTGGCTAATAGACAAACCAAAAAAACTGTAAAACAGATAGAATCGCAGCAAAAAGTCTAATTAATTGAACTAAAGGCCTGCAGTGGCTGAAGAGGATACACTTTTATATTTCCAGCAGTAGGAAACAGATGTAATACATAGGGATTTTCCCTTCCCCCATCTTTTTAATAGGGCTACATCATCCAAAAAAGGGAGAAAAAGCCAAGTCTGGAACCAAACAAGTCTCCTGAAGAAATCCTCACGTATGTATTTTGAGGGAAGTGCTTTTTTGGACTGTGCTGTTTCCTGATGGTCAGCTAGCACACTTATGCAACACATGTCTTTTAGGTACGAGGAGTTTCACCCTTTCTTGTTTTCACAACACTCAAAATGTCCCTTTGTGGAATTTGAATCTTTCAACAAGGTACAGTGCTATGCTCAGTTCTGGATGTTACATGCAATTTTTATTGTATCAGTTAAGGGCTGGAAATATAATTAGTTAGATTGAACAAGAATTTTGCCTGCTATTCGTTTGATAATGAGAATTTTCATTTATTTATTTATTTATTTATTTATTTATTAATTAATTAATCAAATTTATCACCACCCATCTCTACCACGGTAGACTCTGGGCGGTTTACAACAAATGTTAAAATTAAAGTTAAAAATCAATAATCATTAAAATACAATAAACAGTACAATAAATAAGAATATAAAAATCCAGAGGATGGTAGGATCTTAAAAGGAGGTCATTATTAAACTAACCACCCCCAGGAGGAACTATCTAGAGAATCATCAGAGAATCAGAGAATCATCTGGTTACCTTTTTGAACATTTAAGGAGAGGATTAAGGTTTTGAATTACTGATCTTGAGAGAAAGTTACTTGGCTTTATGCTTTTGAGGGTAGTTAATTTTTGTGGCAAAACTGATCAGAATGAAATCTGCACAAAAAGTGGCTTTACTGAAACAAACTTTGCATTAAAAATTGTGAATTTCCAGTGGACATTTGAAATAGATCTAAGTAAAGAATACTGGTGGGTGCAATCAAATATTCTTCTAACTTCTTTTTTTCTTTTTATATTTTGTATTACTTTACTCTTTTGGAAGGCAGTGGATGAATTTTACTCTAAGCTGGAAGGCCAGAAGATAGACTTAAAGGCATTGCAACAGGTACTCATCTTGTGAAAAAGTTAACATTTGCCATTGTTTCTGTGTGTTCCTTTTGAAGACCACTTATGAACTATGGTTTGCTGAAAAATGGGCGCTCTAGTTCACCTGGGAAGAATCATATTATGATCGAGCCAATATGCCAAGAACCAATCGAAGAGAATATTTGTAGCTCAGGGTTGAACTGTGGAGTCCTTGGTGCTCTCTGAGCCTTGTTGTTTTCTTGCAGACGTTTCATTGCCAGGCTAGGCAACATCTTCAGTGTGCCAAGTTCTGGCTTGTCTGGAGGAGCAAAGATCAATGAAACTCTTTCATCAGTAGGCCAGAATGGTTACCTATAACAGCTAGTTTGCTAGGTTGAACAACTTGGAATCTACTTTGCTGATCATACGTTATTATGGAAATTTTATATTCCTATATATTTTCTCTGTTAATTCATTACTTCTATGCTACTGTAGCTTTAAGAAGAAAATTCTCTTCTTGTTTCCCGTTTTTACTCATGGCTATCTTGGGTTTTAGAAAAGGACAAGTTTAATCTCCATATTTTTTCTTCCTTGTTCTTCAACCCTTGAATTTTCCTCCCTGCTTTTTCAGTGCAATTCTGGTGTATCCTCAGCATTACCGTATCTTTTCCCCCCTGAAAAGATTAAGTCTCTCAGATGAAGCTCTGCTAAGATTGAGCATTACCTAGTCACAAGTGTATTTTGTTTAAAATTCTTCCTACACTGCTCAATATTTTTGTTAAGTGCCTATATCTCAAAGAGTATTGTGAATCCTTGTGTCTAACGCTGTCTTAATCACTGTTAATACTTCAACCTCTTGACCACTAAATCTCATCAAGATGTTCATTCTGTCATTGTTTCTATGATTTGCTCTCCTTTGTTTGCATTGCCCTGTGGATTTAAAGTTTACCTATATATTCAGTATACAGCGAGGAGGAGGGTGTAGCAAGATGAAGAAAGAGAGCCTATGCTACACTTCTCCCAATTCTGGAATTTAAAATAAAGTAACATTACTTTTTGCCCTGTCTGCAAATTTCTTTAACATTGCCATTGCCTTTAGTTCCTCTCATTTTACATTTCACCTCCTCTGCCTGTGTTAGGAGAAGGCTCAGATTAGTATGTTTATTCCCCCACTGCTCTGTGTTCTTTCTTGAAAGGAAAAACAAGCATTGAAGAAGCTGGAAAATGTGCGGAAAGACCACGAATACAGATTAGAAGCTCTTCATCAAGCTCAGGTAGAAACATTGATTCCTTTAAGCCTAATGGAAGGCAGCATTATTGCACAATCACAGTTCTGGCTTCAGTTTGTCTCATTCAAAGAATTCTAGCTTAGTTTTTGTAAAATAATGCTTTCATGCTAGAATAAATCTTAAAATCATGAAGGGGAAGAATGGTAATGCTTGCTGGAGTGGGAATGCTGGGCTAAATGAACAAATAGCTTACTGTGGTGTAAAGCAGCTTATTTAGATATTTGGAAGAACAGCAGGGTGCACATCTCTCTGTGTGTCTCTTTCTGTCATGTTTGTACATACTCACCCTTAGACACACACACACACACACACACACACACCTTCCCCTCAGAACTGTTATTAGAATGACCATGTAGTCATGTTTGGAATCTGAAGGTTCTGCTGTATTCTGTGGGAATTGTTACTGAAGGCTAGTGGGTTACTTTCATTTGGATGCAGGCATCCTGGGTTCAAACCCATTGGGTAAATTCCCTTGCTGATGAGATCTCTCAGAGTCAGTTCAGCGGCTTTCGTCTACAGCAGACAGCTAAATGTCTCTGCAGATTGTAAACCCCTGAAAATTTTGTGAATGAGGGTTGGTGATACGTGTTGTAATCAATCAATCAATCAATCAATCAATCTATCTATCTATCTATCTATCTATCTATCTATCTATCTGCCAGCCTTAACCTTGGTCTAGGGACAGCCTGTTTATCACAAAGATCTGTTTTCATGGCACCCACTTCCCAGTTGATTAAATCTGTCATAGCCATTTTATGTTTCCAGATGAAATAAATCCTTTTGCCCTTGGTCTACACCAGTGTTTCTCAACCTTGACAACTTTAAGATGTGTGGACTTCAATTCCCAGAATTCCCCAGCCAGCATGCCAAGGTTGAGAAACACTGGTCTACACCATTGCAGCACCTGCCTCTCTTTCTTCCCTGACTCCCCCACTTTTAAATCCCATAATTTGTGATTTCAGTTTGTTTTTGAACTATGAGGTCCTATCAATTCCTAAAAACTCTACTTGTGTTCCTATGGCACAGTCCTCACAGCAGAGCTTACATCCAGATGCTGACTCTCAGCACCTTCAGCCCAGAGGTGTTTAACAAGTTATCCTTTCTGACTAACATTTTAACTTCCTGACAAAGAGAAAAGCAATAGCTCAATACTGACTGTCTCCTTTACTTTCCAAAGGAAATTGACAAGGTGAAAGGTGAGCTTGTAGAAATGAACCTGGAGGTAGTTGATCGAGCCATCCAGGTGGTCCGCAGTGCCTTAGCCAACCAGATTGATTGGACAGAGATTGGAGGCATTGTCAAAGAAGCCCAGGCCCAAGGGGACCCAGTAGCAAGTGCCATCAAAGAACTGAAGCTGCAGACAAACCATATCACAATGCTCCTAAAGTAAGTTGCTGAACAGATGAGTGGAACACCCTGGGACTGATTAAGGCTTTTGTCTATCAAGGCAATATCATGTTTTAGTGCAGCCTTTCTCAACCTTTTGACCCTGGAGGAACCCCTGAAATATTTTTCAGGCCCTGGGGAACCCCTGCACATTCAGGCTCAAATATGGGCCAGAAGTTACAAAGTTATTATGTTCATTTCTTGTGTAGGCCTGTATACATGCATTAACAGTGTTCCTAAACTAAAAATAGACCGAAACATACCTTTTTAATGTGAAGTTGCCCGAATGTGAACTAATTTTTTAAATAAATCATGATCTCCCAGGGAACCCCTAGTGACCTCTCACGGAACCCTGGTTGAGAAACCCTGGTTTAGTGTAATGGGAGAGAATCTGTGGACATTCAGATATTAGGCTTCAGTTCTCATCAAGATCTGTTAGAATGACCATTCCTTAGGGATCTTGGGAGTTTTAGTCCAGTAATATCAAGAGCAGGATAATTGTTGCATTGATATAATAGTTGCAGTGAAAATGGCAGTGTTAACTTTTAAAAAATATTTCTAACCTTTGAACCCGCATAAAGGGTCAGACAAAAACAAACCCAAGCAAAAAAGTCTTCATTAACTTTTGTTGACCATGCAGAATTTTACTGTACATCTTCATCAGGAATGTAGAACAGAACCAAGAGAATGAAAAATGGTGATCAGATTTATTCAGCTTTCATCCTGAATTTGTAACCCATTAATTGCTTAAAGTTATTATTAAAAGAGATGCTTTTGGTCAACAAAACATGCCTTTTTGCTGGGTTAGAAATCCTTATGTGATCTCAGAGGAGGAGGAAGAAGAGGATGAAAAACCTAAAGTGGAGGTGGCAGAAGAGTCAAAGGGAAAGAAGAAGAAGAAGAAAGTCAAACAAATCCAGAAGCCTCTGAAGAATCAACCCATGCTGGTGGATTTGGATCTCAGCTTGTCAGCTTATGCAAATGCCAAAAAGTAAGAAGAGGGTAAGAATTGGCTGGCATACCTTTAAAAACAGGGCCTGCAATATGGAAGCTTGACTTGAGAGAGTCTTCACTTTTACTTGAGGAGCCAAATATTTGGTTCATTACCAAATGTATGGAATTTGAGACACTGCTCCATCCCTTTGGACGGATTGGCTCAAGAATTGAAGTGAGGCCACAGTTAGCTTTCCATTTAAATCCGTTCTTTTCTTCCCAGTTAATGTCTCCCAAATCATGCAGGATGGGCAAATATGATACCTTGCATCTATATTGAAATGGGCTGTTAATTTGAAGAGGGTTGACCTAGAGATATGATATGCTTTTACGTTTCCCAGATACTATGATCACAAGAGACATGCAGCCAGGAAAACCCAGAAAACTGTGGAAGCAGCAGAAAAGGTACATCAGTGGCTTTCTTGCCTTCATTACTTATGGAAAAAGAAATTAGAACAGCACTCTTAAAAATCTATTTACTAGATCTGATATAATTTCAGTTTTCCTGAAGCTCTGTGCCATTGTTTTAATCAGCTGCGCCATTCATTTATAGTGGCACATTAATGCTGTTCAAGAAAATGGCTTTGCCAAAGGGTTTGGTTTACATTTCAAAGGTGGAATAGCTTACTACTTTAAACCTAGAATTACTATTTCTGTCAAGCAGTGGTTAAAATAAAGAAGTTTAAAGTTTAACTTGGGTTAAGCCAGGAATATCTTCACTTGTTTTGGCTGGTGGATGCATTTGGCCTTTGGAGGGTGGCTACTGTGGTGAGTGTGGCCTGTCATCAAACACTCATTTACCAGAAGGCATACTAGAGAGGATGCTCCACATTTACTCCACTAGCCTTCCAAGATGTAGTCTTCCATTTCCCATTTTATCTGTGTGTTTTTTCTGAGCAAATGGGCACCTTTTCAAACAACGCACTGAGCTGAAACCAGCTGTCATTTTTATCATATAGCATGCTTTTGAGCCCTTTTGGAGCCAAGGGACAGTCTTGGAAATAAAGATAACGCTGGAGGTTTTTGGTTTGTTTTCCAGTGTGCAAGCTTTGTTAATCACACGAACATTAAGAATTAAAGGGATGATTTGAGTGTCAGTAGATTCATAGATGCCCATAGACACCATGTTGGGTATCCTAGATATACTGTAAGCCATGCAGGAAGAGAGGCAGTGCATGGTTGTACTGCAGTATAGGCAGGCTGAGAAAGGTGATCAAGAATATTATAAATCTAGCAGCATTTGGGACTAAGGAAGTTGTCTAAGATCAGAAAAATACCCTGGATTGCAGTTAGTACGAGAATAATAGTTTGATATCTAGAAGGGGCTGGCTGTTTTTGAACAGCTGTGTTGTTTCGTGTTCCAAACTTTGGCTGGGTGTAGGTTGAATTGCTTCTTTAAATGCAGAACTGTGGTGGATGGTTTTGTTTTGCTCTTCTAAACAGGCTTTCAAATCAGCAGAAAAGAAGACCAAGCAAACGCTGAAAGAAGTCCAAACAGTTACTACCATTCAGAAGGCTAGAAAGGTTTACTGGTGAGTTTCTTGCAATAGAAATAAGCAAGCAACCGTTGAGTACCTTACTTTTTTGAGGGAGAAGACGGGGAGTTGAAAACAGGTGTGATAGAGCATTGACTGTTCAGTCACTCTAGAATTTATGATCCTAGAATAAGGGTGCAAAAATGTAGCTTGGGGCCATATGAGGCCTGCAAACATCACTTTTGCAGTCCCTAGGACCCTACCTTGATTGGTTGGGGCCAACATTTTTTTATATTTGGGAGGATTGGGGATAAGTAGCAAAATGGGTGTTTTAAAACTTGCAGATATTTAAGGTATCCATTCATCCCTTAAATTTCCTGCATCTACTCCTAGAAAACAGGGTCTGGCCCTGCACAGTTTTGAAGGAGAGCCCTCAATATGCTGTGTAAAGCTTGGAAGGGTCCTCAAGGTGAAGGAAGTCAGACACCCCTGTCCTAGGACTTTGGAGGCTGTAGGTATGTGCCTAGTACAGACAAAGTTCAGTGATCACAACTTTTTTTTTTGCCAGAGGATGAATTGAACATCTTCCTTCCTTTGCTATATTTTAGAACAAGCTAAACCTGATGCCAATCAGTTCAAAAGATTGACAGCCAGCATGAGCAGTTATAGTCCCAGTACATTCATTCATTCATTCATTCATTCATTCATTCATTCATTATTTAAATTTGTAGCACCGCCCATCTCCTCTATACCAGGGAACTCTGGGCGGTTTACAACAACAAGTTAAAAATATAAAAATTAGAACAACAATAACTTACTTATAAAATCATTTGAACATTTGAAGGACATAGATTGGGGAAGTTTTAGATAGCTATCTTTTAAGGCACTTTTTAAAAGCGCAAGTTCTGTATGTATGTACACGTTCATCTGATATTGTTTGTGTGTTAAATTTATATTTTGTCTTTGATTCAGGAGCTCAAGGGGGTCTATGTATATTCCCTCCTCTTATTTTTCCTCACAATAAAACTCTCTGAGTTACATTGGGCTGAAAGAAAGTGACTGGCCCGGACTCACCCAGTGAGCTAGAAGCTAGAATCTTTCTACTACTATTCCAATATCTTAACCACTATACTACATTTTAATTTTTTAAATGCTTTAAATAATCTTTAAAGTATGGATGTATTTAGAATATGGGTTTACATTGTGGATTCCTTAAATTATGATAAAATTTTTTTCAAGATTTTAAAACTATCCCAATAATGGGAGGTTGGTGACATTGCTCCCAGAAATTAATATATTTGTAAATAAGAGACAGTCAGTTGAGAAGAAGTCGGCTCCTAGGTTTGAGAAGGCTGCTGCTATTTTTCTAGATATTTTCTTCACTTTGCAATTGTCCTGCATTTCTGCAAAAGCAGAACTCACTGCAGATAAGAGGTTAGAATTCCTAAAATGTGATTCTGCACCAATCCTTTTGTTTCACATTTGCATCTGAGTGGGAGATTGAAGTTAGTAAATGGTGGGCTAAATGTTCCTAAGACCCAAGACCTTCTGAGAACCGCTTTCTTATTGTATCAATATTTTGCTCTGGCTTGATGTATTCTGACAGGTTTGAGAAATTCCTGTGGTTCATTAGCTCTGAAAATTACCTTGTTATAGCTGGAAGAGACCAACAACAAAATGAAATGATTGTGAAGCGATACTTAAGGCCAGGTGAGTGACTTGGTTCACATTAATACAGAGTACTGTTAAATATCCTTAACATTGAATAGAATCCTGTGTGATGTTTAAGTATTCATTAAAAGTGTGTTAAAAGCAGGCCTGACGTTGTTCTGTGTGATATCAGCTTGATTGATGTGTAATTAATACCATTAGGTGGTGATCATTCCTTGTTCAGCGCATGTTATCTGTTCAGTCCAGAGAACAAGGAAGAAACAAAAGATACAGCAAGTGCAAATGTAAAGCCATTGAATAAAATGGCCCTCATCAGATTACAGTCATATTACTAATAATGTATGATTTTCTGCTAAACGTGGCATTCAGGATGGGGTTACTGATGAACCACTGGGAATAATAAGTTTGAATAATATTTTCACAGAGTGGAGAACACATAGACTATGTAATCCATGTAGGGTTATATCTTCTTACAACTAAGACAGAGAATGTGTAACTTCAGTCAGTGGATATTTTTATTCTGTTTTGTGCTCAGCTTTCTCTCTCGTCTCTCTAGCACTGAATTTTTAATTTTAACTTTTCAGAACAGGGAAGAAGACGGTGTGCATAATTGATACTGTATAAACAAACAGCCTCGGTTCTGTCTTCCAAAATGATGATCTCCTCTCAATTGCTATAGTTGAATATTTGGGTTTCCTTTCTGGTTAAATGTATGGAGCAACTCCACATCTGTTCTGATAATCATAACTGACCTTTCCTGTTTCTTCTGTATAAGGTGACATTTATGTCCACGCTGATCTCCATGGAGCAACCAGTTGTGTCATTAAGAACCCATCAGGTAATGGTTTCAGGGAACTGTGCTTAGAGAAAAGGGCCCATAAAAGATGAGGGACTCCTAACTGCTTCAAAACCGTTGGGTGACTGTTAATGCTTACAGTGGGGCAGTAAGTTGCGGGCCAAAGGATTGTTTTAAACTGCTCTAATTTGTTGGCAGGTTTAGAGGAGGGGAGGGGAGATTGTTAATTAAGAGATAGAATTTTGAATGAATCTCTTGTTTATCAAGATGGCATCCTTGATTGAGATTGTTCAATAAGTAACTTCTTTGAAAAACATGCTTGTACTCCTGAGAGTCATGCTTGGTTGCATTAGAGTTGATACAAATTGAACATAAATTCTGTTTTCTTGATAAATAATATGTGTAGGTGAAGAATCTCTCCTCTCTAAGAAGCCTGCTACATTCAGAGCTTTTATATGTTCCCATTTTTTTGGGGATGGCCTCAAGTGGTCAAGAAGCCCCAAGTTCCTAGTAGGGCAGCTTTCCACACACCCCAATGCATTCCAAGTGATGGGAATTGTGGACAAACACATCTGAAGAGCATCAGGATAGGGAAAGCTGAGATGAGGGGACATCTTTATTCGGTCCTGTTATTTCTGAAAGTTCCTCCTAACAAAATCAGTGCAGCTTTGTACAGTGTGTGTACATTCAAAAACCCTTGAATATCAGTTACTAGGGCAGAGCTTTCCAAACTTTTCATGTTGGTGACACACTTTTTAGACATGCATCATTTCGTGACATACTCTTACAGCAGGGCATCATTTCGCGACACACTCTTACAGCAGGGCACAAGGCAGACACTAGGACCTGCGCGGAATCCTGGCAGGGCTTGGAGGCAGCAGCAGCCGGGACACACCCAGACACTGCAGCCGACACACTAACGTGTCGCGATACACAGTTTGGAAAGCTCTGTACTAGGGGATACTAATAGGAGTTGGGCTTTGTATATTGCGTTTGAGTGCCCCTGAGGCATCTGGTCAGTCTTTTCTTCAAGGTTTGTTCACCATCCTCTAAGATAGGATAGCATGCCCAGAGTAAGCTGCTGTAAGCCTGGGGCAATATTCCAGACCATTTGCTGTGGTCAAAAACAAAAAGACATTGGGCATGGCTTTTTCAGAATGCCACTTTTTCAGACCTATCATGGATTTCAGAATAATTCACACACCTAAATGTTCACTGTCCAAAATGTTGTTTGTAGCCTTTCCCCTATCAAATAAGAGGCTCCATGTTCTAGGCTTATTTTCTGCTCTGCTTTCCAGAAGGCAGACTTCTTAAAGGAAGAAATAAGTCAAATTACTGTGTCATTTTATCCCCTGGTTGCAGTTTTAAAACAATTACAGCTTCTAGCACATGTTCCTCAACCCCTCCCTTCCTGACCATGGGGGATTTGGCACTGGGAAAGGTTAAATGTCAGGTTGGTGGTGACTTTCTGTAATAAAGACCAACTTCTGACCTTGCTGTTGCAGGAGATCCTATCCCTCCACGGACACTCACGGAGGCAGGCACCATGGCCCTGTGTTACAGCGCAGCCTGGGATGCTCGGGTCATCACTAGCGCCTGGTGGGTGTACCATAATCAGGTAATGAAGTCACGGGCGGCGGCTGTATCTAAGGGTCTGACTTAGTTTTAAGAAATGAAACATTTTACTGGGGATTCTACAGATGCATTGCTGTGGAATAGGTAAAGTTTTTTTTTAACACTGAATAATTGCAAGACTACTACAACCTCCCACAGTAATTGCCTTCATAGCATATGACTTTTTTTTGAGTTTAGCTCTTCATCCTGCATTCCTGCTCTCCTGTGCAGATCTAGTCAAGGCTACTTCTGGCTTTTCTGCACTGTCATGGGTACTTGGTTAAGTTTACTTCTATGTGTGTTCTTCCTGTTATAAAAGGAATTCGCTTTGCTTTCCTTTTTAACGGACAAGAGGATTGCATCTAGGTAAATGTGCTGACCATCAAGTAGCCTCTGCTCCGTAAGCATTTTGGGGTAGCTGCACAGGGCCGTAGAATAATATGGTGCTTTTGTTACAACAGATTGGCCTTTTTCAGTCTGACGCCTTCCCCAAAGACGCTGATGTACAGCTCCAGTCATCCTCCAGTCAGCATGCAATTAAGGGTTGAGTTTAGACAGGGAAGACTCAGGTTCAAATCTTCATTCAACCATGGAGCTCACTGGGTGAATTTGGGCCAATCCCACAGATGTATTCTCTCTCTCTCGGCCCATCCTACTTCATAGGGGGGTTGTTTGTGGGATATTATTAAGGGAGGCCTTCCCACTTGATAGACTTGTCATCTGCTCCCAAAGGAAAGACAGAATATAAATGAAATAAAAAGAAATAAATAGTCTGATACATTTGAGAAGATTATCTTATTGAGACAAGTGGCAACAGACTTAATTGTGTTGCTCCCCTGGTACTGGTCTCCAAAGCAAAAAGCTTTTCATCTTAGTTTTTCCCTGAAAGCTACAGAATTGCTGGAAATGACTGGGGATGAGAGTTCCAGTTGTTTGATTGGTGGTTCCCCCTCCTCCAGTCCCAGCACAATAAATGGCAGCCGTCGGTGGATCTGTTACGTTTGTATCAGTTTCTGGGACAGTTCTTCCTAAAACTCTGGCTTTCATTTCTGTTCCAAGTCCATCCCTCATTCCCACTTCCTTTATGACAAGGTAACCTTTGTGGTCCATCTTTGGTGCGTATGTTGTTATTGGTGTTTAATCATCTGGGTAACCTCCATGCAGGTGTCTAAAACTGCTCCCACTGGAGAATATCTGACAACTGGAAGCTTCATGATCAGAGGTAAGACCTCCAAGGTGACCCCTCTGGCTGATGGCTGTGGTGCGCATGCCCCAGTCCAGCGGGGAGGGGAGACGCCAGGCTTCATACCAATGTTCTGGGGAGGCTGGATTTGCTTTTCCATGCAAACCTCTATGACCAAATTTCTTTTTTTTTCCCTCCAGGAAAAAAGAATTTTCTTCCCCCTTCTTATCTTATGATGGGCTTCAGTTTCTTATTTAAGGTACTGTGTGCCCTTAATTTATTGCTGCTTCTTTAGGGATGTATAAAAATGAGATGCACAATGTTAACTGTCAAGTATTCGACTCTACTCTTTACTAGCTTGGCTTTTGGAGAACGAATATATCTCCAGTCCAGGAAAGCGGGGTTACGATTTCAGTGAAATCTAGCAGCTTTTGGTTCCGGTTCCGGTGAAGATGGTGGCAGGTTGAATTCTGGAGCAGCTCCGTTCCAGAATTCACAACCCGATTTAATAAAGTGCTCCGCAGATTTTGCGGAGACAAAGAGGCGACTCTGGGAAAGGGAGAAACCTCAGCACTTGACTCAGAAGGCTTCCGGACAGCTGAGTGATTGAAGAAAGCAGCGCGGCTTCGTTTTTGTGAGCGGAGACTGTCAGCGTCAATCAGCTGGGAAGCGGAGAGAGAACTTGGTAAGAATCGCGGTTGCAGCCATCCGAAGGCAAAACTACTACCTCTTCACTCTTAAAAGAAGAAAAAAAGAAAATAACTATTTCTACAAAAAAAGAGGTTATCTGAAGCGGTGAAAGAACATTTCAGCTTGGTGAGTCTCCTCTATTTCACGAACTTGGAGAAACGGACAAGAAATGGACTTATCAATTAATTAATTATTTTGGTCGGCCATATTTTCTTAATACTATACTGAACTCTGTGGCTAATTACCAAGATTCGAGAAAATAATACGGATATGGTTGATAACACAAAAATTCAAAAAGCATTTCAAAACTATTTTTCTAAATTATATGAAAAGCAAGAAATTGCACCAGAGAAGATAGATGAGTATCTGATGAAACACAAGATTATTAAATTGACTCATAATCAGAAATTAATTCTTAATGGGGCTGTATCAACACAAGAAATAGTAGAAGCAACAAAAAAAATGAAATTAGGAAAAGCTCCAGGTCCAGATGGAATTACAGCAGGATACTATAAATGTTTTATTGATCAAATTATTTCTCCATTTAAAGAATTGGCAAATTTAATTTTGACTGGAAGTCTGATACCAAAATCATGGACGGAAGCCAACATTATTCTAATCCCTAAAGAAGGTCATGATACAACACTGCCAAAATTATAGACCTATATCATTATTAAATAATGATTATAAATTATTCACACTAATTTTGACAGAGAGACTGAAAAGAGTTATGCAAGAAATAATTAAACAAGAACAAAGTGGTTTTCTTCCAAAAAGACAAATAAAGGACAATATTAGAAATATCTTAAATGTAATAGAATATGCTCAAACTCATAACGAAAAAGAAATAACTTTATTATTTCTAGATGCAGAAAAAGCGTTCGACAATTTAAATTGGGACTTCATGCTTAAAACCTTAGAATATATGGAATGTGGTACACCCTTTAAAACAGCAGTAAAAGCAATATATACAACCCAGAAAGCAAAAATTATAGTTAATGACGAATTTACAAAAGTATTTAAAATTGAAAAAGGAACAAGACAAGGATGTCCACTTTCTCCTTTATTGTTTATATTAATACTGGAAATTCTCCTTAATGATATCAGAGACGAAGAAAAAATAGAAGGGATCAGGATTAAAAAAGAAAGCTTCAGACTAAGAGCTTTTGCAGATGATATTGCATTAACAATACAAAATCCAATAGAATCTATTGAATACTTAATGAAAAATATAAAAGAATTTGGAAAATTGGCAGGTTTCAAAATAAATAAACATAAAACTAAAATGATAAATATAAATATGAATCAAAAAAATCAAGAAATACTAGAAAACAAAACAGGATTTAAAAATGTCAAAAGTACAAAATATCTAGGAATAATAGTATCAGCAAAAAACAACGATTTATTTCAAAATAATTATGTAAAACTGTGGAAGGAGATTAAACAAGACTTGATAAGATGGGGAAAGTTACATTTATCTTTGATGGGATTTCAACAATTAAAATGAATGTATTACCTAGTTTTTTATTTCTATTCCAAACAATACCAATACTAATTACGGATAATACCTTTCAATCCTGGCAAAAAGAATTATCAAAATTTATATGGCAAGGAAAAAAGCCAAGAATAAAATATAAACTATTACAAGATGCCAAAGAAAGAGGAGGACTAGGACTCCCAGATGTAAAACTATATCACGAAGCATCTAGTCTCATGTGGATAAAAGAATGGGCTACACTAGAAAATTATAAACTATTACTTTTGGAAGGTCATGATTTAAGATTCGGTTGGCATGCATATCTTTGGTACGACAAAATTAAAGTAAATAGAACGTTTAATAATTTACAAAAGAACCAACGTGGTTAGAAAACCAATTATATTCTAGTAATGAACATACCATAACGAAATTTTACAAAATGCTATTACAAATAAAATTAGAAGACGAACAAACCAAAGAATGTATGATAAATTGGGCTAGAAATTTTGGATACAATATTATGTATGATCAATGGGAAAAATGTGGACAAAAGGATTAAAATTTACATTAAATTATAATTTGAAAGAAAACTTTTACAAAATGATGTATCGTTGGTATATAACTCCAGAGAAACTATCAAAAATGTATCAAAATGTATCAAAAAAATGTTGGAAATGTAACAAAGAAAGAGGAACATTTTATCATCTATGGTGGACATGCAAGAAAGCAAAGAAATATTGGGAACTAATACATAAAACTATTAAATAAATTATATTAATGGATATACAAATAAAACCGGAATTATATTTACTTGGCCTCATGGACGATGAACTAGGAAAAAAACATGGAAAACTTTTATTATATATGATTACGGCAGCCAGACTCACATATGCACAAAAATGGAAAGAAGAAAACATCCCTACAATAGAAGACTGGATCATAAAAATAATGGACCTTGCACAGATGGCAAAGTTAACAGAAATGTTAAAGGATAAAAATATAGACCAATTTAAAAATGATTGGCAACCATTTCTTGTCTATATGAAAAATGTACAAAAAAATAATATAATTAATACAGGATTTAACGATTAATTATATTAGAAATAGAAATGTATCAAAATGTAACTAAGACAAGTAAAAAAAAATTATATTGATATACTAGTCACTGTAAAGATAATCGGGAATCGGACACCTATTTTTTATTTTTCATTTTTTTTTTCATTTTCTTTTTTTCTCCTCTTTTTATATGTATGTATATATGATTTGTGTGTATGTATATATGTAATATGTGTATGTATATATGTTGTATGTTGAAACAATTTTATATAATAAAGTTTCATTATAAAAAAAAAATCTAGCAGCTTTCATCTGTATGTACCAGAAGTGCACATAGCTGTAGTGCTTTGTTTCTTTTTGTTTTTCCAAAATAAAAGCGTCTGTTTTTAGTAAGCTTTACACATGTGTACCTTTCTTCTTTTCAGTATATTCACAGTGGATTTACAACATTTTGTTAAAGCAGCATTAGGTGTTTGTAAATTCATGTACATGTGTCTGTTCAATTACATTTGTTGTATTTCTCCCTCTCTTGTGTGGGTGCACACACACACACACGTTCCATATTGTAGTGAGATTTAAAATAGCCTCCACTAATATTAGTGGAGTCTGTTTTAAAATCTGAGCACTGTGTGCATGGGAGGATGAGTTTTTGAGAGAACTGTTGGGGAGGGAAGGGTCAGTCAACAGCAACCTGATTAAAACTCTCTTGTTTGGTAATGAGGCTTTAAAGTAGTCTCCATTCATAGCTTCAGAACAGATTTGTGTCCATGGTTTGTTTTTTTTGAGGAGGAAGAGTTAGCCTTTTCTCTCTAATAGCAACCTCCTCTCTCAAAACCTGTACTTTTCAGATACAAAATGCACCTCAGTTTACAGTAGAGCGTGAATTTAAGATACTTTCAATATGGTCTTAGTCTGCCAATGGAGTTTCTGGTCCAGGGATTTCTTCCGTTTTTTCCCGTGAGGAGCTGTCAGATGCTGAGAGCTCTGCCTTTATCCAAGGAAAACATGGATTTCTTTATCTTTCTCCAGGTGGATGAATCCTGTGTTTGGAGACACAGGGGTGAGCGAAAGATCAAAGTGCAAGATGAAGACATGGAGACTGTGACCAGTGCCACCTGTGAGCTGGCAGCAGAAGAAACAGAGCCCTTAGGTATGCTTGCACATGGCTCAAGGTCTTCAGGGCTTAAGGGCTGAAAGAGTTTATCCACAAGCTGTCAATTATTGCTTGAGGGAAACCATGGTTGATAACACAATGCTGGTTTATCGCTGCATGTACGCAGGGAGTATTGTGGAGAAAATTAGTTTTAAAAAAGGAATTGAAGAAAAAGTGAGAGGTAGTACCATGCAGGAGTTCCAGGAGGAAGTACCAGGCAACAACGAGAGTGCAGTGGATATTGCAAGAGACATTCCTTACTTCTTTTTGGAATAGAATGGGAAAGTAACCTTGTAGCTGAAAGATGCAACTTCCAGATTTTCAAGAAGCACTAAGTTTACCCCATGGTATTATGAACATATGAAAAACCCTTATTGATAGACTTAGAGCTTGTCTCCTCAGCATCCTCTTCCCACATTGTCCAACAAGCTGCCTAGTCAGGACATTTGCTGAACTGACATGAAACTGATTTTTTCCCCACTCAAGCTACTGGTTTTCAGTGGATTTTAATCCCAAATGTCTGGTCTGGTTCTTGGCTGAAGTTTGTGCAGGTGGCCACCGGGTAGCTACAGAAGCTTTGGCAAAGAACACCCTCTGCAATGTGCTTTCCTCCTGTCCTTGAGACTGGTGGAAAGTATGCTGCTTAGGACACTGTCGCCTCTCTTGCCATGCCTCAGACACAAGGGTGGCACAGTTGCCGTCCTCAACAGATTTTGGGTGGTGGTGATGGTGGTGTCTGCTATTGCTGTTGCAGGAGCGAGGAGGAAGGGAGGAGAGGGGGATGCTCTTTTCTGCTGCTTCATCCCAAAAGTATGATCCTTTGCCTTCCTTGCTCATCTCAGCTCTTCTGACTGATTTCTTAGACCATTCAGACACACTCTAGAAAGCATGGAGCAATGACTGCAGTATGGCTGAAGTCAGCAGACAAGCTGGCCATCTGCTGAGGTCAATGTTGGCTGAGCCAAAAAGAACATTTTGGCTAACAGGCAAGCTCTGTTCAGTCTGTCAGCCAAAGCAGAATTGGCCGTGGCAGCACAGAGCCCCATGGTTGGGTGGAAGGGGATGGTCCGGCAATGGGTCAGTTGGAGCCCTAGGTGCCTCCTCCATGTGACACTGAAAGTTTACATAAAGGAGGGCTTGTTCTGGTTTTGGCTGGAAAACGCTACTTTCCTTCCGGAACATTTAGATCCAGCCTCAGCCTGCCTCAGGCGGAGGCTCTGCTGTGATGACATGTCTTTTATAGGCAGTGAGCAGCCCATCTTAGAGCCGGGACACAGAGCATATGTGGACGAACTGAAAATGTTAGCCCTTGATGGGCAGTGAGCAACTATTTTGCTCTGCCACAGGTGTGTCCTGTTTCTCAGATCTTGTCTTGTTTTTGCTTTCTGCTTTCCCTAGAGCTGGTCAATGCGTCAAAGATCAGCAATATAAGGAATAATAGAGTATGGACATGTTGGGTGTTGCTTTTGCACTGGCCAGCCAAGCAGCCTTGTAACTGGCATTGCTGTGCTACCTCTTCCTGGTCTATTACCTGTATTCTAAGGCAGAGTCAGTCATTCTCCCTGTGAATATGGCTCAGGATGCCTTAACTTAGTGCTGCCAGAGAAAATTATGTTTCTGAGTCTGGGTCTCCATTTGTACATGGTGCCATTTCTGCTCCTGAGTGTGAAGTGCTAGAAAGAGACCAGTAAGCTCTATTGATTCCTCCCAAGTGAATGCCTCTTCAGATGGAGTCTCTTCCAGGTGAAGTCCTCTTCCTTCGAGATCTTGATCCTGCCAGGAAAATGGTGGGATATCTTGTCCTCCTCTTCAGTTAATAAACTTTGCTTCCTTTCAAATTCCAAGGACTGTTATTTCACTTGCTTGTCCTAAGTCATGAGCGCAACTGAATATGCGTTCCTTCCTTTGCTTTTTTCCAAGATGCACCAGAGGGAGATGAAAGTAGCAGTGATGATGATACTCATAAAGAGGAGAGCCAAGATAAACCTGAGAATGAAGAACATTTTGCTGAAATACATACTGAAGAGTGCGATGGGAATGGAGCGGGAGATGCCTTGGTCATGGAAGGATCATCTGAGGAAGATAATGAAATTTTAGAGGAAGAGGAAGAGGAGGAACCGCCAAGGAATGCTTCAGAGATAATTTTTCCAGACACAACCATTGATCTTTCACATCTTCAGTCCCAAAGGTAATAGAAAGCAGGACTATTTTTGCAAATATGAAGAAGGGCCAAGACCATCTTTGGAATATGTGCCAATATAAGTGTGAAGTTCGGGAGTTAGTCTTTGTCACTTCTCTCCTGTAGCTTTTTGCAGTCCTTCCCAGAGTTCTTTGCCTTAATAATTTTGCTTCTTGCTTGGGCTGAATAGGAGTGTTATGATGAGCATAATGCCCATACATTAAAAAAAATAAGCTGTTCAAATAGTTTGACAGTTTGGAACTAATGTTGGTTAATGTTGGATTTTTTTTAATGAATTGGGTTGTGTTTGTGTTTGGGCATTATAGTTACTGTTAAATTGTTGTTTTTAACTATTATGCACTGCCCAGAGTCACTTTTGTGAAATGTGGGACATATAAATTGTTTAAGAAGTAAATAAACTTGTAAGAATGGTGCAGTAGGGATGGGAAACAGTGTCTGTCAAGGGTATAGAGGACCGAAAAATTCTGCAAATTACTTGGGAAGATAGGCGGACTAATGTTAGCGTATTAGAAGAAGCGAAAACCGCCAGCACTGAAACAATGATCATCCAACATCAACTTCGCTGGACCGGCCATGTTGTTCGAATGCCTGACCATCTTCTTCCAAAGCAGCTACTTTACTCCCAACTTAAGAATGGAAAACGGAATATTGGTGGACAGCAAAAGAGATTCAAAGACACTCTCAAAGCTAATTTTAAAAAATGTAATATCAGCATTGAGAACTGGGAAGCCCTAACTCATGAGCATTTCAATTGGAGGTCAGACTTTATTAAAGGCGCTACGGACTTTGAAGAAGCACGAGTACAGGGCGAAAGGGAGAAACGAGCTAAGAGAAATGTCTATGAAGGTTCTCAGTCATCCAGGTGGAATTGTCTGTAGCTTGAATCATGTCAACTGGATTTCTATTTTCTCAGTGGAAACGTTTCGCTCCTTATCCAAGGAGCTCCTTGGATAAGGAGCGAAACGTTTCCACTGAGAAAATAGAAATCCAGTTGACATGATTCAAGCTACAGAGCTAAGAGAAAGGCACGTCAAGCAAACCCCCATCATGACCGTCTTCCACCCGGAAACCTATGCCCTCACTGTGGGAGGTTGTGCGGATCCAGAATTGGCCTTTACAGCCACTTACGGATCCACAGTTAAAATTTTACCCTTGGAAGACAATCTGACTCGGCTACGAGTGATCGCCAATGATGATGAATGATTAAGAAGTAAATAAACTTGTAAGAATGGTGCAGTAGGGATGGGAAACAGTGTCTGTCAAGGGTATAGAGGACCTATGGTGATAACACAAGAGCATTAGTGTGTTAACTGACATAATGGGAATCAGTATCTATATTTTGTTATGGAGGTGTATAAAGAACTGTAAGGAATGTAAAAGTAAATATAAGCTGAGAAAGTATCTGCTCCCTCCTTATGTAAATGTTGGGAGTCAGCTGCTGTCTGAGTCAGCTTTCACATAGCAAATATGGGCCTCTTGCTTGCATTTGGCCCCAGCCTTATTGCCTTCAGGAAAGTGGTGAAGGCCTGGCTTTTCTCCCAGGCTCGGGGGCCAGGATGTTGACAGAGCTGATGTGGGTTGGTTGGTTGGTGGATGGATGGATGGATGGATGGATGGATGGATGGATGGATGGATGTGAGTTTTATCAGGCCCTCAATGTAGTTTATTGTTTTACAGGTAGTGCTCGACTTACGATCACAATTGGGACCGGAATTTCCATCGTAAATCATTGCGGTCGTAAGTTGAGTCACCACGTGACCAGACCCTGATTTTACAACCATTTTTGCAGTGCTCATTAAGTGAGACATGGGTTGTTAAGCGAATCACAAGTTGTTAAGCAAATCCAGCTTCCCCTATGGTGTTGTTTGCCGGAAAATGGCAAAAAATGTCGCACAACGCGATCACATGACCGTGGGACGCTGCAACTGGTCGTAAATGCAAGCTGGTTGCCAAGCGCCCAAAATGTGGTCATGTGACCGTGGGGGGGTGCGATGTTTTGCAATGCTCAGAAGTGCTTTACAGGCCGTAAAGCACCCATTCTGAGGCTGTCGTAACTTCGGACCATCATTAAATGAACAGCCATAAATCGAGGACTACCTGTAAATGGTTGTTTTACTGTATTGTATTTTTATTTTGTTTGCCATTCAGAGTTCCTTTTGGTAGATGGGTGACTACATAAATGTATTTAATAAATAAATAAATTTGCTTCTCACTGGACTGTTCTGGTAAAAAAATCTTTGTTTTGTTGTAGATCACAGCTGAAATTTGCTCTGAAAGATGACATCTCAAGTTTGGTGAGCATTTTGTTGAGATCAATAGAAGACTGTATTGGCTGCAGCTCATCCTGCATGAACAGCCTAACTCTCTTTTCCTTTGTAGGGTGACAGCAAGTCTCAGGGCCGGAGACACCTCTCAGCCAAGGAGAGGAGGTAAGGGGGCCCAGATAGGATGTGCCCATTTAGAGCAGTGTTTCTCAACCTTCTCAACTTTAAGGCTGGGGAATTCTGGGAGTTGAAGTCTGCACATCTTAAAGTTGCCAAGGTTGAGAAACACTGATTTAGAATTAGCCCTAAGTATCAGTTTTGCAACTGCTTGGGAAGTTACGCTACTGCAAGATGCATTCTTAGCCCTGTGACCTTGTAGACTCCTTCGTCTTGCTTTCTTCCCTTCCCAAAGAGGTATGTGGTATGGAGCCCCACAATAGCAAGATAGTGTTTTTGTGGCTGCTGTTGCCAGCCTGAGGCCTTTTTCCCCTCTCTTCGGAGAGTGGGGCATCCCTGACAATATTGCAATCAATTAGCTAGCTGGCAGGTCTTAGAAACTGAACGGAATTCTGCTTTCCCTTAGGGAGCTGAAGAAAAAGAAGCCGCCAGGTGACCTGGATGATTCTGATCCTCCAAAAGGGAAGGATGAAGATGATTCCGCTCAGCTCCAGCCTTCTCCCAGTAGTTACAAGAGTGCTGGCATGCAGCAGCCCGTCAAGAGGGGACAAAAGGTAAGCAGAACTGCGTGCACACTTTGTACTCCTCGGGTAGCCTAGTCAGTCGGGTGGGCAAAACTAGAGATTCTTGGACCACTGTGATTTCAGCAACAATCTATGCCAGACTTCCACAATCCAACGCCATCCAAATAGGATAGAAATACAGCTCCAAACAACTCTGCCTCATCTGGAAGGCCTCATGATGGGGAAAGTCAATCCAGGCTGTTTATGTGTGCTGGGACCAAAAGCTCTTTCATCTTCTCAACACTGCAGTTCTTCAGGGTCACATGGCCTTCCACCTAAGTGTTTCAGAAATCACTGAGTAATCTGGGGAAAAAGGCAAATTGTGCCTGTTTCCAGGCTGCCTGAAAAACCACGTATTGAGTCCTTCTTTGCATCAGAGTTTGATGCTTCCATCCTTCAAACCAGCTTGAGGATGTCTGCATTTCATAATAAAAGGACCAAAACCCAACTATAGTCGATATAACACAAACACAAAAAGCTGTATGATCTGGGGGTTATAGTGGTTGATGTGTAACATGTCAGGTTAAGAAAGGCAGTTTCTGGTGAAATTTTTCAACTTTGCTCTCTTCTGTTTTCGCTCACAGAGCAAACTGAAAAAGATCAAGGAGAAATACAAGGATCAGGATGATGAGGACCGGGAGCTGATCATGAAGCTATTGGGAGTAAGCAGAAATAGGGTTGAGTCTTTTTTTTCTCCTTAAGTGTGATGTGAAATTTGTCTTCTGATCCTCTTGGTCTGCTAAATCCAGTCTGCAGGGTCAAACAAGGAAGAGAAGCCAAAGAAAGCCAAAAAAGGAAAAACAAATCAAGAATCCACCAAGAAACCGCCCCAGAAACAGAGAAGAGATCAGAGGCCTGGTGAGGGGCCCAGGATAGAAGAATTAATCCCTGAGTTAGAGGGCGCTGCTTTGGAGGACCATTTGGATGACAAGGTAGGATGATTAAGAAAGCAATTATGAAACATTTCCCTGGCTTGAGTTCCCCAACGCTCCTTCGCCGTTCCGCTGATCGGTGTGTGCGGGGCAGCCTGCACGGGCTCACTCTCCAATGTACCATGTTAGGACAATGGGCAGGCCTTGGACTGCAGAGCTTCTGACCAGAGACATACACCACATGCCTGGTGACACCACAGGGGACACAATCACATGCCTTCCCTTCACCCGGCATTGCTGTGAGTGGCACATCTAATTTGAAGAAAGCAGCTAGAAGTTTATAGACATATTATTTTAGAAAGGGCATAAAGAATTCGTGGAGAATTGGGCCATCTGTGGCCACTGCAGCAGAGTAGAACTTTCATATATAGGAACAGTCTGTCTCTGAATACCACTTGCTGGGAATAATCCAAAGAGCATTGTGGCTTTCATGCCCAATCTTGTGTGTTTATTTGGTAAGCCATTATGAGAAACAAATTGCTGGTTAGCTACTTTTGTACCGATGCGGTCAGTTTGTTTTTCTCACAGACGTGCTGCAGGCGGCAGATTCATTGCATAATAGGATGTGGTGAAATCCTATTTAAAGTCACCCTTCCAATAGCAAAGTGGGTGCAAAAAACCTTGGAGCGGACAGGAATTTGCATTCAGAACGAACTGGCATCTCCCAGCTGGGCATGATATTCGCTATTTAGTGTAGGGAGAAGGGTGTAAACTCTATGCCAGGGTTCCCCAATCTGTGGGCCGCGGCCTGTTAGGAAGTGGACCACGGGGCTCCCTCCTGCAAACCCCGCCCCCCGGTGCACGCGGTTACCCCGCCTCCGGTGCACGCGATTGGCTCCCACCTGCAAACCCTGCCCCCGGTGCGTGTGATTGGCTCCCGCCTGCAAACCCCACCCCCCCGGTGCGCATGATTGACTCCCGCCTGCAAACACACACCCCACAGTCCATGGAAAAATTTTCTTCCACGACCGGTCCCTGGTGCCAGAAAGGTTGGGGACCACTGCTCTATGCTAATCTCATTTCTTTCCAAAGTGACCCTCACCATTATATGATTGTCAAACATGTTTAGTCATCATTTAGTTGGCTGTTTTTGGAGGCAGCCTTTTGCCTCTTTATTATGTTTTTTTTTTTAAGGGGCCATCCTTCTGCGATTTCTCTGTAGTCCTGCTTGGGTTCTATTTCTGTTAGCATGCAGTATCTCAGTTTGTTGTTAGAGGGAGTGATAATATAGACCAGGGCTTTCCAAAGTTTTCCCGTGGCGACACACCAACCGCCGTTGGTGTGTCACCACGGGAAAATCCGGAAGTGCCGCCGTTGCGGCAGCGTGCAAAAACCAGAAGCGCTGTTGCCGCTTTCGAGTTTTTGCGCGCCGTCATTGGTGTGTCGCCGCAGGAAAACCCGGAACCGCTGATGATGATCAGCGCTTCCGGGTTGTGTGGCGACACACCAGACTGTGTGTGGCGACACACTTTTGTGTCGCAACACACAGTTTGGAAAGCTCTGATATAGACACTCTGTTAGAAAATGAACCTAACAGTTCATAATTATAAAACTATACAGTGAAACAATAAAAGAAGGCAGGCAGTAGGAACCATTGGTTAACATTGGAGATCAGATTGGAACTGACCTGTCAGCCTTTTGTAAGACCTTAAAGCAGGGTTTCTCAACCGTGGCAACTTTAAGAGGCGTGGACGTCAACTTCTAGAATTCCCCAGCCAGCTATGCCGGGACGGAGCATGAGGGGAGAGGGGAGGTCTTGGGGGGGCGGCATGTGAGAACCCTGGCATGCCCAAGGGTCCTGCCATCCCCTATACCACAGCCAGCATTAGCAACTGCCAGCTACGCCTCATGGATGATGAACTTTTAACCTTGACACCAGGAGAACCAGAGGGAAGACTGAAAGCGGACCAGATGGAAGCCCGCAGCTGGGAGGGGCCAGTGCTCTGGCAGAAGGGTATATAAACCCGAGCAGGAAACCAGGGGACCAGTCGTGCCTTTACTGTGCTTACTCATGTTGGCTGTTGTGGGTCTTCCGGGCTGTGTGGCCGTGTTCTGGAAGTTGTGGTTCCTAACGTTTCGCCAGCATCTGTGGCCAGCATCTTCAGAGGGCAGGAGCACAGATAGAAGCAAAATCTCTGTGCCCAGGTAGAGTGGGAATGTTCTATTTATAGAGCTAAATTATAGGAGATTAGGTGGGGGTTTTTGTTGTGTTGAAATGTTAACGAGTGGCTGATGAGCGTGATTAGCATGTTCATTGTGAGAAGTATTCCCATGTGTTGCTTTCAGCCATTTTTCATGTTAATCAATAAACCGTTTACTTACTGAAAGAGCTGAGGTAAAGTCATTTCTGTGGAGAAACGTCTGCAACTGAGAAGCGCCTGACACCTAACAGTTCATAATTATAAAACTATACAGTGAAACAATAAAAGAAGGCAGGCAGTAGGAACCATTGGTTAACATTGGAGATCAGATTGGAACTGACCTGTCAGCCTTTTGTAAGACCTTGAAGCAGGGTTTCTCAACCGTGGCAACTTTAAGAGGCGTGGACGTCAACTTCTAGAATTCCCCAGCCAGCTATGCTGGCTGGGGAATTCTGGGAGTTGACGTCCACGCCTCTTAAAGTTGCCACAGTTGAGAAACCCTGCCTTAAAGACTTGATTTTGTCACCAGGCCTGGGGGTCATGAGGTGGGGCTGACCCCGTGCTTTGGTGAGGTTAACTTGTGACGGACGGGTCTGTTTTTACCCCAGCTGCTGTTTTGTGTATGTGATTTTTGTTTCTCTGTTGTTGTTTTTAATGCATTTATACTTACCTACACACTTTTAGCCGCCCGGAGTCATGAATTTGAGATGGGCGGCCATATAAATTGAAATAATAAATGAATAAAATGTAAAAATGGGTGAAAACCAAAGCAGCTGAATTAAAAGCAGAAGACAGCAGTTTTGAGTGAATCTGGAAGTGTCAAGCTTTCTGGGCACTCAAATAAGGTTGAATGGAGTCCCGCAGGTTGGGTTTCTCCCTTTCTCTCCATCTTGGCTCAGAGTTTGATGTTTTGTTTTGCTTGACTCTTTCAGGAGGAGCAGGACCAAGATCAAAACATAAATGAGGTAAATTTGAGCTGCTTATTTCTTTTTATGCAGTGGGGAGAATAGGGTTTTGGAAATTCTCAGATTTATTTGCACTCTGATGGGAGGGTATCATAGCTTGGGGATGAAAATGGCTTTTCCCTTTCTGTGAGGACGTCCCCGTCCCCTGGTTGATGGTAGGCAGGGTCTTACCTTGTTTACACTGATAATTGTTTTCGGTTCTCTGCTGAATGCATCTGCATTCTGTGACCAGTAAAACTGACTCATCTCAAGTAGGAAGAGGGGGGGTGGAATATCTATTTTGACATCAGTACGAAGCTTTTAATGCTATACCAGTAAAGGAGAAAGTCAGTGTGACTTGCAGGACATGGAAGGTCTGGCCCCAGCCTCAAGAAATCTTCGATCCCGCTCCCTCTGGCTTCTGCAGTGTCAACTGTCCTTGCCCATGTACTTTCAAGCACATCTCTGCAAAAGATGTCAGAGCCAGCTGCTGCTGCTGCTGCTGCTGCTGCTGCTGCTGCTGCTCCTCCTCCTCCTCCTCCTCCTCCTCCTCCTCCTCCTCCTCCTCCTCCTCCTCCTCCTCCTCCTCCTCCTCCTCCTCCTCCTCCTCCTTGAAAGACTAAATGAATCAGGCAGCCAATTCCATATTTCTGGATTCTGTTCAATTGTAGAGATCCCATCAACTCTGACATATCACTGGTAGCATTAAAATATCATGGAGCATAATCTGACACTGATAAAAATGGAAATGTTGAATGTGTGAGTTGCTGGGGAGACAAGTCTAATTCGCTTCCGGCCAGCTTTATTTGACATTTGGATTTCTAGGCTGGTGAGATAAATTAGAACAAAAAGGCATGAACGCATGAATGAATGCCCCATTCTAACTGCTTTGCAGTCTAGTCAGTTACAAAATTGACGGACAATAAAACCACTTTGTAAAATAAGCACACCCTGTTGCAGAGAGAGCAGTCGAACACCCACGGGCGGCCTGCATTATCCCTCTGTATGATTTCACCCATGCCCGTCGTTTGCTGTTCCAGGAAGAGCTGGCTTTGTTTGATTCTCTGACTGGGCAGCCTCACCTGGAAGACATCCTCCTCTTCGCTGTTCCCGTTTGTGCACCATACACTGCCATGGCCAGCTACAAGTGAGTGTCATCAACTGTTGGCATGGGTGGACCTGCCCAGAGAACGTTACCCTCCTGTTAAACATTGGGCTTGTTTTTGTTTTGTTTTTTAAAGATACAAAGTCAAGCTGACGCCAGGCACTCAAAAGAAAGGGAAAGGTAATAAATGTTGTGTTGCTTTCAGCCATTTTTCCTATTAATTATTAAAAACCTTTATAGAAATGTTGATCAGCAACTTTTGTGTATTATAGCTTGTCCATTAATAATTTGCTCTCCCACATTTTCCCTCTGGTCCTAATTCTCCTGTTGGCAGTATCCCCTTTCCTCTTAAATCCTGCTTTATTTATATGCATGTAGACAATGTTCTGTCTTCCTACTTGCCATTTAAACATTAAAATAATTAAAAAATGAAGGCTGCTTTTCCCCAAGATGTGTCTAATGCTCTGCCTTCTGAGCTGAGAGGGTATAGAAAACCTGTGGTGATGTTTGCAAGAATTCCCCAAAATAGGTAACTGCTTATACTTCATCTATCTTGTGGTGTTTTGTGTCGTAACAGCTGCAAAGACTGCTTTGCATAATTTCATGCAGTCCAAGGAATCAACTGCAAGGGAGAAGGATCTCTTTCGCAGCGTGAAGGTAAAAATCTGCTTTTGTAGGCATGGTGCAAATCTCTAGTCTTGAGTGACAGCAGGCAGTATTTGCTTTTAGAGCAAGTGTTGTGCTAGCAAAAAAAGAAAAATCAGCTGTAAACTCCATATGAAACTGGAATACATGGAATCTCATCTTTCAAGTTGAAAAATAGGAGATAAATTGAAAAGTGGTGACTTAGAAGTCATATGGCAAAGAAGTTAGACTTCTAGGTCACAAATAAATTTTTTGGACAAAAATGTTGGGGTTGGGTATGGGTGGCAAGCTGGTAAGAGTAGCTCATCCCTCCCAATTTCAGGCATAAGGGACTGAGAATGGAGTTTCAGCTCAGAATTGTCTTCATACGGAAAATATTGAGTTATATGAGGTTGTTTTGAGACTGTTTGAAAGCTGCAATTGGGATTAGTGATGGGGAAGAGATCCTGCCTGTCTTAGGAAGTTAACTGGATCTCAGGTTCCACTAGGAGCACTCAGAAGCTCTTCATCTGAGAGCAACAGGAAATATATATTTAGATATTCCTCCTTGTGGAGTATCTCTATCCTTCCAGATTAGGAAAAGTTTCATACCTCACTGTGCCTATAGTTAGATGAAAGTTCCTTAAAAAGGGTTATGTCAACTATAAAAAAGTTTACCCAGCATTTGCTGCTTCTTTAGCACTTGGGTTTCCTGCTGGTAGAAGAATGACTAACTACTGTAAGAATATAGCTAATCAAGATGCACATATGATTCTTTTGCATAGGATACTGACCTATCCAGAAATATTCCAGGCAAAGTGAAGGTGTCAGCCCCTAATCTCCTAAATCTGAAAAAGAAATGATATGAACTACTTCACATCCTGCACCTCTGGACTGTGTTGCCCAATGACAGGAGTGACACAGCATCACTGGAGCACCTTTCTGTTTTGTTAATAAAATCCACTACTGAGAAAAAGATTAAAAAGATCCTTAATTGCCTGCTTTTCCTCTCTCCAGTATCTTAAGGTAACTCTAGCTTCTTCCTAGAAACTGAATTTATATTGGAAAGTATGTTCCAGCCTGTTACAACCCTTGATTCTTTGTGTCCAAGTGGGCTCCATTGTCACATTTTATATTTATACTGTATTGCTACAGCGTAGAACTGATTTTCAGTGCATCTTCTTTTGCTGGATGTCTTTAGACAATCATCTTTATTGTATTAGAAGACTGGATAATTTAGAAGAATTTGGCATGAAACAGGATGATGCATTTAATATAGTGCTGCATTGTAGACCCTGGTCCTAGATTTAATAAATACGGGGTTGTGCTATATGGAATGGAATGTAACCTGTGATCTTACACAAGACTTCTGGTCCAGCACCAGAGTAGGAGAAATAGTGAGTCTCTCCACAATTGCATTAAATAATACATTTATTGCAACCAAATTTTACACAAAAATAGGTTCTCTTTCTAAGCTATTCACATGCAACCAAAAGACATCAAAGCAAAGCAGCCACTAATTACAACACAAGAACATTTAATCTATACAAATGTCAGTTTGTCATTCAGGGATGGTCAAATTATTACATCTCTTTATAGAAGGGCCATCTATGCACAGCATGACCAGTGAAGATTCTCCCTATGATCCAGATGTGTTGTTACTACCAAAGCGTTGGTTGAGTCTGTGGAGCAAGTGCTTGGGAAGGCAGTGCCAGGAGTTGGCCAGGATCTCTTTGAAGCACATAACAGCCTCTAGGCACAATCTGGAGGGGTGCAAATTAAAAGAAACAAACATAAGAGGGCATGGATCTATACTACCCTATAGAAAAGACACTATAGAAAGACTGCACTATAGAAAATCATCTGCTCAGGATTAAATAAGGGGATAATATAATATAGAACATGAAAGGTCATTTCCTGTAGCCTTTGAGATCAAGACCAATGTCCCTTCCAGATGTTTTCCTTAGTTCATCCCCTATTCCCTCCCATGCTCTACTGACAAGTTTCAGCTGATCTCTTGGGAATCACTATGTTTTTGTGTACGGCTGTGAGGGGGTCATGTGTTATAAACCCCCACTCCATCCCTATTCATATCCTCAATTTTGAAATTTCAGGCCACTGTTTTTTTTCCTGTTCCTACTTAATGGCATACAGATACAGGGCCAGATGTGATAAGAACTTGATGGACAGACACATTTCCATTGAATTTTGTTGTATTTGTTGAATGTCTACACACTAAAGGTTTCTTAGACCACAGATGCAGCTATCCTTATTCTGAATAGAAAACACAACACCTACTCAATATACTGCTTCATGGACTTTTAGAAGACACAAACGTTGGGAAACTGGCCCTACACAAGAAACATCCTCAAGAGATCTGTCAGCTTCCTACCAGAACAATTACAGCATTTATTGTTCGCATCATGCCAGATTTATATCCTCAGTTTCTCATCTTGCATATTTATCAAAGGAAAGTGCAGTTTAAAGTGCATTAAAAATACCTTGCAAGGGATTTGGGTTGAAGAGAAAACACAAGTATCTCATTACTATGTGCCTGGAAAAAAAAATAGCAATTAGAACTGAAATTTCATGACTGAGAAGCTCAATTCTACAGTCCACAATGAAGAGAAAAGAATGCTGGACTTGGATCGGAGATACAAATTTAAATCCTTATTTAGCCTTCAGACAGCTTCTCAAACTAATTACCTCACAAGGTGCATGAGGACATTTAACTATGTTGCTCTGACTTCCTGCACAAAGAACAGAATAAAAGGAGTAAATCAATGAAGTATTAGGTTATTTATTGTAAATCAGTGTGACTCAGTAAATGAAATATGCTAATGAGCAATGGTTAGTCTTTGGAGCTCAAACATTTCCACATATTCTGAAGTTCAGTCTCCTTCCCCTCAGATTGCCATGGTGGCCACCATCTGTCAGTCCTCCCACATCAATATGTGTGTATGCAAAGATTTATTTCCATGATTTATACAGCTAACAACATTCATCCTCTTGGGTGGTGCGTCCTCTGCACTTTCATGAAACACAAATACTGTATTGGAAAGAGGCCCTGGGACAGAAGCCTTTGATTTGTACGAAAGAACATTCACAGGAGGAAACAACCATGCAACTACCGCTCTGAATCAAGAATTTACTAATAAAAGAGACGGTCAGTTAAGTACCTTCAGGAAGTCATCAGACGTGAACCTGATTCCCACTGTTAACAGGTCAAAGACAACATTTACCGTGGCTGAAATTCAAACCATAATTTTGGGGTTCTGAATGCGCTGCCTTTTGCTGCCCTTATGATGCCACTGCTAAATGGAAAGAACACGGGTAGGCTGCCCTGAGCCCAGGCCTCAATGCTCTGCAAGAGGTCAATGGAACCATGAAGTTGGAGGTCCCTTAGTGAAGGTGTAGTGGGGGCCAGGGAGCTTCATCTGCGGGTCACTGTGCTGCTTTTCCTGCCAGCTGCTTTGCTCTCTACACTCAGTCAAAGCCGATGAATTGAAGACGACCTAGACCTAGACCGGAAAAGAGGACTTACTGCTTTGTGATGGGCAAGTAAATTGCTGGCACAACCCCCAAAGACGATCACTTCTCCCTCATCACTTGCGCAGGCGGTGTGCCAGAGTCTGTGAACAGAACATTTGCAGCATTGAGAACACAACAGGACAAACACACAAAAGAGTCAAAGGGACAGGAGTGTGTGAGAGAATCCACAAATCACAGCGGTAACTGCAGCTTCAGTTGCAAACTACAAGCTAAGTAAATCTTGGATGGGGGGTACATCAAAAAGCCCATAAAGTGTACAATGATGGCAGCTGGAATTTACTGTATTAGACTCCAATTCTCTATAGGTAAAGGTAAAGGTTCCCCCGCACAGTTGTGCCGACTCTAGGGGCCGGTGCTCATCTCCGTTTTTTAGCCAAAGAGCCAGCGCTGTCCAAAGACGCTTCCGCGGTCATGTGGCCGGCATTACGCACGCGGAACACTGTTACCTACCCACCGAAGTGGTACCTATTAATCTACTCGCATTTGCATGCTTTCGAATTGCTAGGTTGGCAAGAGCTGGGGCTAGTGTGGGAGCTCACTCTGCACGCAGGGCTAGGGATTCGAACCTCCGAACTTGCGATCTTTCAATCGACAAGCCTGGCGTCTTAACCGCTGAGCTATCGTGCCCGCCCAATTCTCTATAGTATCTGATAATTCCAATTCACAAGTAATATATAAAGTGAAAAACAAAACCAAGAAAGCATACAATTTGATATTCTTACAGCAGCATGCCATAACTGCTTCACAATACTCCATTTTTTTTCTTTTACTTGTTCTTGCATTTGACAGTAGTTTTCACTCTAGGGACTTTGACAGCATGGAAATGGGAAAAAAGCTAATGTTCTCAACCATTCCCTCCCCAGTCTTTCTGCAAAAGATACTGCTCAGGGTGGCAAAAATAAAATACAGACAAACTAACAAAACCTTTTCCTGACTGTTAATCTATTGCAGTGTTTTTCAAACTTGGCAACATTAAGATGTGTGGGCTTCAACTCCCAGAATTCCCCAGTCCACACATCTTAAGTTTGAAAAACATTGCTCTGTTGCACCAAATCCATGTTGACTGAAGACAAGATGCATGGCAGTTGGACACATGAAGCTGGGGAAGGCTGCTGTAGAGTGAATCTGGGATGTAGAAATGCAGTACAGTCCTTGTGTTACTGCAGTGTATGCATGGCTGGCTGGGGAATTCTGGGAGTTGAAGTCCACACATCTTATCTGTAGCTTGAATCATGTCAACTGGATTTCTATTTTCTCAGTGGAAACGTTTCGCTCCTTATCCAAGGAGCTTCTTCAGGATAAGCTTCTTCAGCTTGGATAAGGAGCGAAACGTTTCCACTGAGAAAATAGAAATCCAGTTGACATGATTCAAGCTACAGACAATTCCACCTGGATGACTGAGAACCTTCATAGACATATCCACACATCTTAAAATTGCCAAGGTTGAGAAACACCGTGCTACTGTCTTACCGGGGTTTCTCTAAATAGTTGTGTTCAAACTGTATCCATTCATTTTTACTGATGCAATAGATCCAGGCATCACCTGCAATGCAAAGAAGAGACTTTAATGGAGAAGGCATGTTTCCAGTGCTTCCCAAAGCATCTATGTTGGTCACAACACGATCCAAGGTTCAGATTTAGAGGCATCACCTGAGGCTCTGGGCTCTCCTGGGAAGGCCTACCAGTGCTCGCACGGGACTCAAGGGCTATATATCTGAAGGCCAAGCTACAAGAAGTCCCACATCACTCTATTCTTTATGGTACAATTCAAAAAGGTGGTCCTCTCATTAATTTATTCTATTTCTTAAATAATTTGGAATCCTCCTCCTCTAGCAAAGGAATTACCATGAAATGGTACAGCTATTTCCAAGTCCTGTTTCATAAATACAATCACTGTAATTAGAGAAAAGTAAAATGATACTCAACATTCTCAGGATGCCAAAACTCATACCGAATGTCTATTACATGTAACACAACTATAACAGGTTGCGCCCTTCTTAGCGATGTTAAATATACAGTAAGCAAAACTAACTCTGTAAAGTGGGACAATGGTGGGGAACAAACATTCTATACATTTATTGGACTGTACTATCAATACTTGAAAGGGGCTTGTGAAATCTTCAGATGGAAGCAAAAATAAATCCAAGGCAGAGGATTAAGGATTTTTCCACAGGAACAGTTACCTAGAAATTGAAGATTGTATCTACATTTCTAAAATTTACTTACTGAGTGGCTGCTTGTCAGTTGTGAAGCCGCCAAAGAGGAAGAGATGATCTGAGGAAACGGTAGTTAAAGAATGCCAAGATCGTCCAACGGGGCAAATGCCCTGCATAACTCTATGTGGGGGGAAGAACACACCAACTAAGAAAACCAACGCTGACATGGGCAGAAATGTGTAATAATGTAAAGTGTTTATAAAGAGTAGATCAAGTTATTGTCAAGATAAAGGTGAGCTTTTTTTTTTCCGCATTGTGGAAACTCTTGAGACCCAAAGAGTTTTCTGGTGAATATGTAGTTTGGTTTTTGAAGAAGATTCCACATGCTGTGATTCACACAAAAAAAACTACCTTTAGCAATTTGTATTAAATTTTCCTGGCACCATGGGAAAAGGAGATGATCTAATACTAAACATAATGGAAATGGAACCCTAGAACCATTTTCGAGAAAAGGTGCAAGAAATAGTTCCTTGGAAAAGTCATAGCTTTCGTCCCCCCAAGGTCTAATGTGAGGAATGGCAAAAACCTGAGAAATTACCTAGATGGGCAGGATATAAATTTTGTAAAACTAAACATGTTGGGTAGAAGCACAATTATAAGGGGAGGGAAAGGCCTACTTACGTCTCCTGCCACTCCCACGTTTCCAGATTAAGAAAATGAAGATCATTCATTCTAGATTCCTGAGAAGAGAGGGAAAGGCATGAGTTTGGTGCAGCTGGTACTTCAAGAGGCAACTATACCTCCATTCTGTGTTCCTACTCACTCGATATCTGCCTCCAAAGACGTATCCTCTGTTGCCAACTGTGGCACAAGCATGGGCTGCTCGGGGTGATGGTGATTTACCCTGGGAGGAGAATTCCAGAAAATATTATTCTGAAGGCAATGGAGAAGGTGGATCTAATGAGTGGATTGGGATAGGGATAGGGATAAAAGGGCATGTATGCGCGCGCATATCCACACAAAATATGTCAAGCATAACATTGTCTCAAAATGTACTCTCTAATTTAGTTTTCTCCAATCTAATGCTCTACACATATGTGGAACTAAAACTTGCACATATGTGTAGTTTTATGTTTTTCCACATATGTGTAGTTTCAATGCAAGAAAACAAGGCTCAGAGAGCACCAAGGACTCCACACTAAAACTTCCACCACCCATACCCAAAATGGCCAATGGTATTTTAGTTCAACGCAACTGGAGGGTGCTAGGTAAGGGAAGCCGTGTAGAAGTTTACTGTTTCCTGGTACAAAATTGTGTCTTGTCTCCCCTGTTTCCTAGCCTACTAGATAAAAAATCTCTTTTCCACATATAATATAGTCTTATCCCTGCAGTAGCCCTGAGAGATAAGCCAGCTGCATTGTACCATTTTTGTAATTAACAACACCACAATAACAAGAACCCAACTGGGGGGCTAAGATTAAGAAAGCATTGCTGATATAAAACTACCTACAGAATTTGAAGCAAAGGTAAGAGCTGAGCTGGGGTGGTGATTGTTAACTACCACACTATGGTAGCCCTTAAAATATGCACCAATAGAAAGATTGTAGCCCAGGCTATCCATGTTGGAAGAATGACAGGATCCTGGAAATCTGGCAGCTTAAAGCTGCCAAAGAGAAATTCATTTGAGGGTTACCGTGGTCACAGGCTGGCTCCAGGTAAATGTCTCCGTGTCTAGGACATGTACGTGATTATTCCACCCTCTAGGAAGACCTGAATTCTAGAGCCAAAAACACACAAAGTAATCACCTTTTCTACAGCCAAACATTTCAACATTTCTAACTAAAACAGCATGTTTAGAATATTTTTTTTAATCATTTCTTTTTCTTGACTTGTGAGCTGCCTACCATACTTTCAAGCCAGGCAGAAAGGAGGTCAATCTGAATGAAAAGTGCTGAATAAGGGTACATTTGGGTCTTTTTTGCAATTTTGTGGGGGTTTTAACTGAGAAAAAAGGCAGTTAAGAAAGGACACATCAGTGTGTGTAAAACTGCATGATGTGGGGGATGTTCTCTTGTAATACTAGAAGAGTCATAAAATTAACCTAAATGATGGGAGATTCAGAACAAATAAAAGACTTTGGTCACTCATGTCCTTGTCATCTCCCATATAGATTATTGCAATGCGCTCTACATGGGGCTACCCTTGAAGAGTATATGGAAGCTTCAGCTGGTCCAGAATGCGGCAGCGCGGACAGTTACGGGTGCTATAAGATCAGCACATGTGACAGCTGCGCGAGCTGCATTGGGTACCAGTTTGCTTCCTGGTCCAATTCAAGGTGTTGGTTATCACCTTTAAAGCCCTACATGGCATGGGGCCAGGGTATCTGAGGGACTGTCTCATCCCGATAACATTGACCCGCCCCACCCGCTCATGCAGAGAGGGCATGCTTCACACCCCTTCAACAAGAGAATTTCATCTAGCGGGGTCCAGGAGGCGAGCCTTCTCTGCGATAGCGCCCGCATTGTGGAACATCTTGCCCCCAGAGGTGAGGTGGGCGCCCTCACTCCTGACCTTTCGGAAGACTCTTAAGACCTGGCTCTGCTGCCTTGCCTGGGACGAGGGAGGTAATAGTACCTCCTGGGGGTGGCTGGCCGCATAATGTCCTCCTGATAGCTGATTTTTGGATTTTTATCTATTTTTATCTATTTATTGTCTTATTGTAATCTTGTATGTATAGATTTTAACCATTGTTATGCTGTAAACCGCCCAGAGTCCCCTATTCAGGGAGATGGGCGGGGATAAATTTAAATAATAAATAAATAAATAAACTTTCTTCAAAAGGTAGAGATATGAAGGAGCAAGGAGACTGGGGGGAAAATGGAAAATCAATTCCCCAAGGATTCTTGAACATCCCCCCTCCAGCACCGCCATAGGACAAATGGAAAAAAAACCTGAAGAAAATGCTGGCACAGATGGGTTTCTAGGTCTGAACCTGGGAGACTGTTCTGACATTTTTTATCAGAAGTTGATTTCTCCAATTAGCGCCTGGCCTAGTATGGTAGCAACTGGTTTTCAAAATCATAGGTCTTTTTAATCATCATTAGCTGCATCTAGCAGGCAGGTTGGGCAGGACATAAGTAGATGCCGTCTCTCCGCATATCAACAAGTCTAGGCAGGTTATGATAATCCTCCAAATGAAGCAAAACTGAACTGTTTTCTTGAATAACTATACTGTTTTAGATGACAAGTTTTTCTTATTCTCAGATGTTAGTAAGTTAATACTGTCTAGACTAGGAAGGCAGCAATGCAGGCAGCAATTTCTCAAAGTCTTTTGAGTCCTGCATTTCAGCATGAAGTGCCCGAGATTGAATTCTGAACAGTTCCTATGCAAAATCCTTTGGGGATAATCCTGGCCTTCCCGTTAGTATTACTAATATCCAACAAGTATTATGCTTTTGAAAGGAAGCATATAGGACCCTTTCAAAGGGAATCCCCTTTTTCCAAAGATTTGCAAAATGTAGACAGCACCACCTTACCTGTCTCCTGAGAAACCTGTATGCGGGTCAAGAAGCAACAGTTAGAACCGGACATGGAACAACCGACTGGTTCAAAATTGGGAAAGGAGTACGACAAGACTGTATATTATCACCCTGCTTATTTAACTTATATGCAGAGTACATCATGAGAAATGCCGGGCTGGATGAATCACAAGCCGGAGTTAAGATTGCCGGGAGAAATATCAACAACCTCAGATATGCAGACGATACCACCCTAATGGCAGAAAGGGAAGAGGAACTAAAGAGCCTCTTGATGAGGGTGAAAGAGGAGAGTGCAAAAGCTGCCTTGAAACTCAACTTTAAAAAAACTCAGATCATGGCATCTGGTCCCATCACTTCCTGGCAAATAGAAGGGGAAGAAATGGAAGCAGTGACAGATTTTACTTTCTTGGGCTCCAAGATCACCGCAGACGGTGACTGCAGCCATGAAATTAAAAGACGCTTGCTCCTTGGGGAGTGGTGGCTCAGCGGGTAAGACGCCAGGCTTGTCAATCGGAAGATCGCAAGTTCGGAGGTTCGAATCCCTAGTCCCACATGACGGAGTGAGCTCCTGCACTAGCCCCAGCTCTTGCCAACCTAGCAATTCGAAAGCATGCAAATGCAAGTAGATTAATAGGTACCACTTCGGTGGGTAGGTAACAACGTTCCACACGCGTCATGCCGGCAACATGACTGTGGAAGCGTCTTCGGACAACGCTGGCTCTTCGGCTAACAAACGGAGATGAGCACCGGCCCCTAGAGTCGGACACGACTGCACAAATGTGCGGGGGGAACCTTTACCTTTACCTTTGCTCCTTGGGAGGAAAGCTATGGCAAACCTAGACAGCATATTAAAAAGCAGAGACATCACCTTGCTGACAAAGGTCCGTATAATTAAAGCTATGGTTTTCCCAGTAGTAATGTATGGCTGTGACAGTTGGACCATAAGGAAGGCTGAGCGCAGAAGAATTGATGCTTTCGAACTGTGGTGCTGGAGAAGACTCAAGAGTCCCTTGGACTGCAAGGAGGTCAAATCAGTCAATCCTAAAGGAAATCAACCCTGACTGCTCATTGGAAGGACAGATGCTGAAGCTGAAGCTCAAATACTTTGGCCACCTAATGTGAAGAGAGGACTCACTGGAAAAGACCCTGATGCTGGGAAAGACTGAAGGCAAAAGGAGAAGGGGACGGCAGAGGATGAGATGGTTAGAGAGCATCACCGATGTAATGAACATGAATTTGAGTAAACTCTGGGAGACGGTGGAGGACAGGAAGGCCTGGCGTGCTATGGTCCATGAGGTCACGAAGAGTCGGACACAACTAAACGACTGAACAACAACAACAACAACAACAAGACAGCATGCTGACTTAAAAAAAAACCTGCATTTACTATTGAGATATAACTTTCCAAAACAGCTTCATGAATGCAAAGGTTGTAAGAAGAAACACATCTGTGCCAGGCCATGGTCAAGTTCCAACTTTCCTTAAGAAACCAGGGCTAAACCTATAAGAAATTCCAGCTCAGGAAAAGCAAAATGAGTTACCCAAAAAGAGGTTTCATCAAACTCAAAGGTTCCAATCTGCTCCACATCAGGGTAATAGCCATAGCCACCAAAGAATATAAGCCTGTTCAAAAAGATGCACAGAAAAAAATCAACAACAGTAAACTATCACCATAGATTCCTGCAATTACTATCCTTTATATTCAGCAGAGATTTTGCATTTAAATCAGGTAGAGGAACCATCTTTTGGTGCACAGGGCTTGCACAACGTTTTGTGAATAAGCAAAGGGAGTAGGGCAGGGCATCCAGATGAGTATCCATGAGATAAAATTAGATTATTTTATCTTCTCCAGATGTGTTTGACAAGTTACTGTATATGATTCTTGGAGAGTATGACTACTGGGGTTTATGGAAGTTACAAGTACAACACATCTAGAAGGCTGGGGGAGGTTATTTCAAATGCAGTTCTTCAGATTTTTTATATATTTTAAAAAAGATGTTCAAGATTGCAATAGTCTTTTTAATTTTCATAAGCTGCTTCTAACAGGGAAGAAGGGCAGGACAAAATTACATGCTGCCTATTTGGATATCAACAATTCTAGGCAGTTTATATTAATCCTCCAAGTGAAATAAACCTCGTGCAACATCAGGTGCTTTCGATTTGTGCTGACATTTTCAATTAATGTTTCTTCTTACTAACTCCCACATTTTAAATTATTCTCAAATGTTGGTAAGCTGTCTTGGTTTTTAGTTTTATGTTTGCATTAGAATCCATGCCTGAAGGCACCACTTAGAAATTGTTATATATAAAATGATCCAATTACAAGAATGAACAAGGAAAAAATGAAGCAAAGCAATTGCAGCACTATAATATAGACATGGCATTCATTTTTCTGGGTTTTTTTTTAATTTAAGTGGCAGAATATATCACACAATTGTTTCCAAGAAAAATAAGGGATGCCCAGAATAGCTGAACTTTAATTTATGCTTGCTTACTTATTTCTATGAACCCAGACTCCGAGCTTGTCTTTTGATGATGGAGGAATACCCTGGCAGTCCACTTTGATCCACTGCAACACCCCATCATTGGATCTGGAATTGAGCATGTAGAACTGCAAAGAAATAAAGAGACAGATCTTGGACTTGCAATTCCATGGTGCAAATGAAGCCCAATCTCTCTTGGATTATGTCACATCAACTTAGAGCCCTTAAATCTCAAAGCCCCTAAACTCAACAAGCATTTCACGACGAATCTACTACTTAATTTGGAGCAGTAAACTTCATTTCTGCGCAAACTGTGCAAAAGCTGCTCTTTCTTTTCAGGGGGAGAGGGAACAACTCCAGGGTTTTCTCTGGGTCACTAAGGAGGTTTATATTCATCATTCTACTGAGGTTGCTAACCTCCCCATCAAACAAAAATAACCTTCCTTCCCCAAAACCAATCAAGTTGGAAAAAGAAGCAGGAGTTTGTGAATCAATTTCCCAAATCGGGACAAAGGATATGTTTACAAGAAGCCAAATGTGAAGAGGAAAATTTCCCCTGACAAAAGCAATATAAAAAGGCTTGTGGACAGGAAGAGATTTGCAAAAAATGGGGAAATCCCCACTTAGGTTTTGGGGAATTTATTTTGGAGAGACGGGGAATAGAAGATGAAAGGCAGCTGAAATGTCAGAGATATGCAGTCCATCCTAAAAACTATGTAATAATACCTGAAAACCTCTAGAACAGATTTTAATATTATGGAACTTGTTTGTGGAACATGCATTTACTGTCACTGAGAAATGTGGAGCTTATCAATGTTTATGTTTATTTCTCAAAGTATGTAGAAGGAAATCTTTTTATGAAAATAACCTTGATTTCATTAGGCTAGTATATTGTTTGAATTGCATCTGGTAGAGCAGAATGCAAAGCTAAAACAATTAACTTAACTTGAAGTAAGGTAACTGTAGAACACAACTCTAGAGATCCCAAAAGCCCATTTGATCAGATCTCTTTCTGGATATATATATATGTAGATATCTAATATACCGATCATGTTATTCCCTTTCAGAGTAAGTAACATTATGCAAACCACAGAAAGGAAGTAAGAAATAGCAAGAATAAATTAAAGGCATGAAAGAAGAAAATATAGCTAAACCTAGTTTAGACAAAACCATTCACTCTCCTTCTCCGCTGAACTGAATTCTCTTTCAGTTTCCATATGGATGTTTAACACATGATGTGCCATTCTAAATACCCTCAACAAGGGACTGGCATTTGGGTGCAAAATTGCAGGGCTCTTTTCTGGAATTCTGGAAGGAAAATGGAAAATGGCAGATTCCCAGATGGATCACAGAGTTTGGGACATTCCTAAATGTCCACTGACCTTATTCGTGTTGCCACAATCATGGTGCCCTCCGAACAGATACAAAACCCTGTCCATGCAGACAGCAGAGCTTCCTGACATGGATGGAGGCACATCTCCCGTGGTTCTGTGTTTTGTCCTAAGAAGGAGGGGCAAAAAGAGAGCCTGAATCAGACAAGAAACCTTGCACCTTCATCGCTTAGCTGTCCTTCACAACACTGGGAATCAATGACACACTGCTTATTTAGCATATCATGATTAGAAGCTAGTCTCCTCCAGCAGCAGCCCCCTTCCCCAAAATGCAGGCCCTTTGTTACAGCTTATCTCTTTGCTATGGGTGCCTCAGCAACAAAGTTATTTTTCAGAGTGCCTTCTGACCAGAAATAAAATCTTTTAAAATTCAACTACAATAAACATAGTAAGTATAAATACAGCATAAGCAGAATATAATTAGGTTGATTTTAAACAAAATTGAAACACTCAGGGGAAAAAGGTATTTCTAATGTTAAAAGACAGGAAGCTAAGTTCCTAACAAACTTCTCAGGGGAATGAATGCCACAACTATGACAGAGACCACTTTATGTAGCAAGTATACCTGGGTAGGAATAGTAGACTGAGGCAGTCCTTGGGTACCCTGGTATGAAGCCACAAAGGGCCTTAAAGGGATCCATCAGGCAATACCCTCGTGGGAACTGAATCAGCCTGTCTGGCCTGTTCGTTGAGCAAGGACCTGGTGAGAGATCCCTTCCCTCTTGAGTCTGCGGAGCGTGGCTGAGAGGGCAGCCCTTCTCTGTAAGACCCCCACTCGATGGAATACTCTCCACCCAAAGCACGTGCAGCTCCCACCTTGCTGCAATTCTATAAACCAGTTCAAGCTGTTGTACTTCAACATGCTTTTGGCTGCAGCTGACTGACTGCAGGTGCAGCTCTTGAGTTTCATCCAGGGGTGTGGGGGGGGTGTCTCTCCCCTACTGGGGAATTTGGAAGGAAACCCTCACAAGACATTTTTAAAGAAACATTAAACTCACTAAACAATGGGAGGAGAGTGTATTTTTTTTATTAAGAAAAATAAGAGATATACAAAACAGACACAACCAATATTAACACACAACATACAATAGGTCAATTAAACAATTAATCATATACTTTTATAAATTTAACCTCTACGTGCACCCATCACCCGTGGGACATGTATTCTTCCTTATTACTTTTTATTATCTAAGATTTAGAGTGAATTTTTTAAAGTAAAGACTTTGTTTTATCTATAAAATTGAATTGAAACAATGAAAGAAATGGAACTCTTAAAAATCTGTTACTCTATTATTTCAAGTAGGTTTCCAGCAGCAAAACTTCTCTTTTTCCCTGGGATCTGCTGTTGATATTGCATCCTTTCTCAAGCCTATGCTTTGCAACTTAATCCTTCCAGTTCCTACCCACAGCTAGCATAGAAAGGCAACTGTCATGAATCTTGTGAATTTTTTCTCTACTTCTAAAAATCAGTAATTGCATGCAGCTAGACATGACAAAAAGTTAGTCTACACCAGTGTTTTTCAACCTTGGCAACATGCTGACGGGGGAATTTTGGGAGTTGAAGTCCACACATCTTAAAGTTGCCAAGGTTGAAAAACACTGGTCTACACAAATAACTGGGAACAATTCCATCATCCTACAAAAGTGGTCTTTGGGGTTAGGGGTATGCATCAAAGTCATTCAAATATCATACCATCGTTCAGTTTCCATGTTGTAGATCCAGATTTCATCTCTTGGCAGATAGAAGTCATAAATGCCCCTCATTTGAGCATTCTGAATCAGGAAGGAAGCAAAGAAGACACTGTTCCTTAATAAAATATAGCAATGGAGAAACATCCCAGACTTTTTATGCTGCTTACAGCACACGGATTACTATTCCTCACCCCCAGATATATTTTGAGAAGCATACCATCTCTGGATGCAAAAGTGGCAATGCCTCTTTGTGAAATGCCAACCCTATTCACTCAAACCATTTATACCTGGCATTTCATCTCAACGGATCAGAATGTAGCTTATCACAGTTTAGCCAAGAAAATTAAAAGTGAAGTGAAATAAAAAGTGTCAACATAATGTAGTAAAATCAATATAAATCCCTGCACAAGGGAACACAGTTGATTTTCAAACACCCATCAGAATATTAATTTATTTTAAAATTCAGTGGATATGCTGCCTTTGTTTCCAAAACATAGCCCTGTGCAGCAGTGGTGCACAGCAGGTTAAAAATAAAATTAAAGATAAAATGTACTATTAAACACAACAGAATGAAATAAAACAGGCATTAAGAGCAGCAGTAAAACCCAGCATCTAATCAATCATCAATCAATAGCAAAGATAATGGGGGGGGGAGGTGTCAGGCAAAACTCTTGGGGAAGGTAATAGCAGAATCTGGGCACAAACTAAGAATGCTCAGCCATGCCCAATGGGGTACGCCTTTGATGGCAGGAGATCATAGGACAAGGCCTCCCTAAAGTCTTCAGAGAAAGTATTAGAAGAAATACTCCAGAATCCTTTTATTTCTAAGATTCCTCTATGCTCCAAATGGGCTTCATAAGCTTTCTTAGAAGGAAAACAAGTAGGTGGCTGTAGCCCTGGGTTTTATTTGGAAGTACGCTTACCTATTGAGTAAAAAGACAAAGGTAAACTGGGGAGCTAAGAGAGGAACATTTGGGCATATTATTATTTTGTGAGATTTTATCTGCTGCTGGAGCTATTTTGTGAGTGTGTGAGTCCCCTGCCACTAGCCCCAAAGAGGTCATGCCCTATAGATTGCAATGAGTGCTGACAAAAGTATCAATGAAGCATTTTTCTTTGTTTTCACGTATGTGTAAAAATGCATCAACCATACATAAGATAAGCACCCTCTGAAACTATGAGGACATTTAAACAGCCTTGATTTTGGAAATTGGTAACTGCTTCAGCTTTCCAATTCCCGTAACACAGAGGTCATGAGTATTTAACAAAGCACCCCATGACATTCTTGTTAGTAAGCTAGTTGGCCTGTAGTTAATGTAGAGCCACTATTAGTGTGAAAACTGTTCACAAAGAGTCCTCATCAATAGTTCCTCATCCCACTGCAGGAAGTTATCAAGTAAGGTGCACAAAATTCAGTCTTTAATGTTTTCATTTATTACCTCAGTGATGAAGGGAATGCTTATCAGATGCAAATCAAATGACACAAAACTGGTTGGATAGCTCTTATTTAGAAGACTGGAGCAATGTTAAATTGATCTTTAAAAAATTAATACATTTCAAATGTATTTCTATGTAAGTGTACCATAGGGATTGCACCAATTTAAAGGTAAAAAAAGGTAAAGGTTCCCCCTGTACATTTGTGCAGTCATGTCTGACTCTAGGGGCCGGTGCTCATCTCCGTTTGTTAGCTGAAGAGCCAGCATTATCCGAAGACACTTCCACGGTCATGTGGCTGGCATGACGCACGCGGAACACTGTTACCTACCCACCGAAGTGGTACCTATTAATCTACTTGCATTTGCATGCTTTCGAATTGCTAGGTTGGCAAGAGCTGTGGCTAGTGCAGGAGCTCACTCCATCACGCGGGGCTAGGGATTCAAACCTCCTAACTTGCGATCTTCCATCAACAAGCCTGACGTCTTACCTGCTGAGCCACCACGCACCAATTTGCATATTACCAAAATCCACCCAGGATGTCTTGTACCTTTCATCAATGAAGCATAACCAAACTGTCCTCCTGGGCGTGATGACTATGACTCCACCTCCATTTTTGTCTAATGCTGCATTTCAAAAGAAAGCTAGTGTTCTTTTTATCCCTCACCTTATATCCACCCCAAACAAACATGCATTGTCCATCAGTAACAGCCACATGACCACTCCGTTCAGGTGGACTGCCCATGCCCAGCTGTTCCAAATTGTCCTCAGATACAGGTAGATCTTCCTCTGGTGGCAATTCTTCATTGTCATCTGCCATACTGATATTAGGATATTGCCCTTCAAAAATAGAGAGAAAAAAGGAATGGATTATGGCAATTTTAAAGTCAGGTATGCTTAACCAAAAGATAGCAGAAAAGCCTCCTCAAAGCTATTTCCTCCATCCATGCTAAGATATGACACTGTGGATTGGAAAATGCTTTCAACAGTCCTAGAAAACTAATGTTCATCTGTTTTTCTTGCACGTAATAACTTTCAGATTTCCTAGGGCTGGTAGAGATTGCTTATCTTGAAAAACTTTTTTTTACATCAGCAGGCCAGAGCCCTATTATAGTTTTAGAGCTATCCACTTTAGAATTGCATTTGCTCTTCAAACTCTGCAGACTGCATAGATACATGAGACAGAGAGAGCACCATGACACTTCTGAATTAGACTGAGCTTTTCATCACTTAGAATAGAAGTGCAGCCGCATGTTGAGCATGTTACAGTAGTCTTGGTACTATAACCAGGCCTGAATCCTGACCAAAAGGGGGCCAGATAATCCAATTCTTCCTGGGCCCTCTGGAACTGTAAGCAAACTATCTTCTCAACAACCTTCCCTAAGAATGGAAGGTTGGACAAAAATCATCCAGATCCACTGGGTCCAGGGATAGTTTCCCCAACTTGTTATGTTTGTCCGATGTGCAGATCAAATATGTCTGAGAACAGTGAGGAGCCCGAAAAGGAAAAAAATATCCCACATGAATTGCCAAGCCTGACCTAGACATACAATGCCAAGAGACTGCACATTCAGAATTCTTTAACTTCCAATAGGGAACCTTTGTAAAAACTGAGATAACACAAAGACACCCATACATCTCTTCCCAATATACTACAAAAAAAAAAAAATTAATTGCACTGAAGCTCTTATCTAGGGACTTCTCTTGTAAACCACAATGGGCTCCACCAGGAAGAAAAGCAATGCACAAACAAGAAGTAAATACATAGCTCTGTAGATCAGAGGTGCTCCAAAACCTTCATCTGCTAGCAAACTCAGGCTGTCATGAATGCTTTTAATAGAAAAATCAATCTTGGGCGAAGAAAAGAGCAAGAGCAGGTGACGGAAAAGGTTCTCAACTATCTTTTCTAGTCATGAAAAAAAACCTGAGCTTCCTGCCATAACTGTAAGCCTCAAGACTTTAAGGTTGTTATGGTGAGTTGAAGAAACAAAAGCGCAAACAGACATGGAATATTTGATGTTGACATGACCTCAAACACAGGCTCTTCTGTATTTTCATGGTCAACCGACCCCCCCCACTCCCCCCGCTCCTGAACATAGAATGAAGGAACAACCGTTACATTTGTCTTTATGGGGCTCATCTCTTACGGTCATGTTAGGCTTGTTTTTAAAATGGGAAGGGGCTGGCGACCGTCCCAGAGGCGCCCCCCTTCCTCCCTACTCTGAATAGTATCTCCACCTCCTCATTCTGCTGCAGAAGGAGCTTTAAAAAGCGGGAGCGGCGTTAAACGTCAACTCCTTCATCAGCTAACTGATATCACGAAGCCACCCCTCCCTCCCCGAATTTAAGCTGAAGTGGGGAAGGATATCTCGCCCCCCCGCCTTACTTTAGCCGGGTCTTTCAGACTGTCAACATTTGCGGAAGCCGAGCAGATATCCGCCCCACCCATTGTCACAAGCCCCGCCCCCTCTGGTGAGATGTCGCCTTGCGCTTTTCCTCCCTCTTCAGGCCAGGCGAGGAACTGCTTCCCCGGAGGTACGTGTGTGGTCACGTTTCCGTGGTTTAGAAAAGTCCCCCATTTTTCTGATTGCTGTCATGTAGGCTAGGTGGGCAGAACATGCTGGACGAAATGGGAATTAGTGTGTTATGTTATTCCAGCCATCTTCTGAGACCCTTCGCGTGATTTGGCGAGTAAACGGGGCGTCCCCAACATTAAGTAGAAAAAGGCAGCTATATCAATTCTAGGGTGTCAGCAAATTATCAGTGATTATTAGTAGTAAGTGAACGTGTTTTTAATCTGTTTTATTGCTGTTTCTGCCTTGTGGTCGAAAATCAGTTTTCCGGCTTGGGGCGTTAGGTACCATACTCTGCAGTGGGGAGCTATTTCCTTCTCTGCTGGTCCAAGTGAATCTGGCTGCAGAGCGGAAATGTATAAAATGCAAACTATACACCTGGCTGGAAATTATTCTGTGAACTGCAGAGGCTGTCAATTGTGCAAAGCCACATCACTATAATAGATTGTAATGCAGAGCTTTCCAAACTGTGTGTCGGGACACGTTAGTGTCGGCTGCAGTGTCTGGGTGTGTTGCGACTGCTGCTGCCTCCAAGCCCTGCCAGGATTCTGTGCAGGTCCTAGTGCCTGCCTTGTGCCTTGCTGCCTCCATACCTGCCCTGCCAGGATTCCACGCAGGTCCTAGTGCCTGCCTTGTGCCTGGCTGCCTCCAAACCTGCTGTGATTCCGCGCAGGTCCTAGTGCCTGCTTTGTGCCCTGCTGTAAGAGTGTGTCACTAAATTATGCATGTCTAAAAAGTGTGTCACCAACATGAAAAGTTTGGAAAGCTCTGTTGTAATGTTTTGAGCAATCTCCTTAAGCCACATTCCCGGCTGATTTCCCAGGAACTGCATGCCAGCTGTGGCAGAACCTATATTGATCCGACACACGTGACCTCTCTTTAACACCCAACCCTAAAACACTCAGAGATTATGGGTAGCGCTAAAGGTCTTAACAGAATTTTTGGAAAGCAGGATTTAGTCGTGCTACCCTAGCTGGGGAATCTGAGCAGGTACAGTGGTGGGTCTGCTTCGGATCTTGGCTAATCTAAACAAAAACAAAGCATGCTTGGACTTGGTTAATATTTGCACGGAAGAGCAAAAGAAACTCCTTAGATTAGGACGTTGAGAAAACAAGCCAATCAGGCAACGGCAAACCGTTTTATCCTTGCTGAGAAAACTGAATGACTGCACGGTCAGAAGGAATTAAGATGAACTTTTTCTTAGATTGGAAATTTTCAGATTTTAGTTATCAGGAATGAATGAGACAGGGGGGCATCTTTACGATTTGACAGAGAAACTATTCTGTGGATTCCTTGCTACCTGTGATGTTCTTCCGAATAGTGGACAGGCCATAATACTTCATATAAATATATCCATTTTTATTGTGTGCATGGCGCAGAAAGCTTCTAGGACTGCTTGTTATTAAGTTGGATTCACACAACACACACAGCCAAAACAGTTTGCTTGTTAGTGGTCAACCATGTTGTGTAAGCCTGTCAGTGTGGTTTACCAGTCACTCTTCCTGCACTCCAAGTCAAGAGTCTTCCCTGTGCCATGGGCATCACCAGATTGGCCCAGAGATATCCTTCACCATGGCTTTGGTCAACGGAAGCTTTCAAATAACACTTTTTAGTAAAGTAGTGTATACAAGGTTACCATGTAGCCATGTCATCAGCCTTCTCTGCTAATACCTGTCAGTTATACCCCAACTGTGCTCACATTACTCTATGCAAGCTGGGATCTGTAATCTAGAGGCTGCCTTGGGGCTGCTGTTGTGTGCATCCCACAGGCTCAGAGATACACAGAATGTACTGACATTATGCAATTAGACAACCATGCATTGATCTATGTCACCCATTTTCCTTTTTGAAGGGTAACTTCAAATAAAGTTTCACTTTCAACTTGTGCTTAACTACAGCTGTCATTTATATACAGCAGGTCCCCGGTTTAAGAACGAGTTCCATTAAGTCTGTCCTTAAGTCGAATTTGTATGTAAGTTGAGACAGTTATTTAGTATCAGTTAATCAAATGTTTGTCTTAGTATATAATATACATTTTACCTTTCTATGCATATAAATAGGCTGACCATACGTCCCGTTTTGAACGGGACAGTCCCGTTTTTTAAGCATTTTTCAACCGTCCTGTTGTTTTCATAAAAATCTCAATTTTGTCCCGTTTTTCAAACCCGGCGGGAATGGTGCAGGAGGATCCGAGCCAGAGTACGGACCGGGGGCAGGGTTTGCATGCGGGAGCCAATCGTGCGGACCGGGGGGTGGGGTTTGCAGGCAAGAGCCAATTGCATGGACCGGGGGGCGGGGACCCCTGTCTTTTTCATGAATATGGAATATTACATAAGACCCCGTCCCATTTTGCCATCCTGAAATATGGTCAGCCTACATATAAAACACTTAAGAAACACTTCCAAATACACTAAAACATCTTAAACATAACAATACACAAATTAGTATGTGTATTTAACCCAAAACATTGTACTTAACTCAAATTTTTATATAATGGTCTTTATGGCAAGTCCGTTCTTAACAAGGAGTCGTCCATAAACCAGGATGTTCTTAAATCGGGGACCTGCTGTATTTACAGTTGTAATCAAAATTATTCAACCCCCATTGCAAATCAGTTTTTTTGTCAAAATTTACAGACTTTCAGCTGTTTGCAATGAACAAATCAAACAAAAGCAATTGAAATAGCTCAACACAATGAATGCTTCAAGTGGTGTCCCAAAATTCAACTGAAAATGCAACTTATAATGACTTATCCAGTCTCAAAATTATTCAACCCCGAATAGAATCCATCACAACAGCACACACGTGTTGTCTCAAGCACACCTGATGCAAATAATCAAGGGCTTCATTAGTTGCACCAGGTGTGCTTGAGCTGGAACACATGAAATGTCTGAACCGACTAGGGGTTTGTTGAGTGTCACGTTTGACTGCATGTTAGAAATATGGCTAAGTCAAAAGAATGGTCCAAAAAGGTAAGAGAAGAGATCATTGCCCTTCACAAACAAGGAACAGGATACAAAAAGATAGTGAAGACACTGAATGTTCCTAGAGACACAGCTGGAAGCATAGTTCACAGGTTCAAAGTTAAAGGAACAGTGGTTTCACTACCTGGACAGGGCAGAAAAAGGAAGCCGTCAATGGCTGCAACCAGATTTCTGAGAAGGCAGGTTGAGAGAAACCCTCGAGTGACTGCAAAAGACCTGCAGCAAGACTTGGTGGCAACAGGCACTGAGGTTTCAGTGAGCACAGTAAGCCGCATACTAAACACAGAAGGTGTCCATGCCACAACTCCAAGACGTACACCACTACTGACCGAAAAGCACAAGAACAGTCGGCTCCAATATGCTCAAAATCATATACTGTAAATAAGCCACAGAAGTTTTGGGATTCTGTTCTGTGGAGTGATGAAACAAAACTGGAACTTTTCGGCCTGATGGATCAGCGGTATGTCTGGAGAAAGAAGAATGAAGCATATGCTGAAAAGAACACTGCCTACAGTTAAGCATGGTGGTGGCTCGGTGATGCTCTGGGGCTGCTTTGCATCCTCTGGCACTGGAAACCTGCAGCGTGTAGAAGGCAGGATGAAGTATCAGGAAATCGCCCAGAGTCCCTTAATTGGGAGATGGGCGGGGATAAATTTGAATAATCAATCAATCAATCAATCAATCCTAGGAGAAAACGTCATGCCGTCTGTAAGGAAGCTGAAGCTTGGGCATCATTGGACCTTCCAACAGGACAATGATCCCAAGCATACCTCAAATTCCATTAAGGCTTGGATGCAGAAGTAGTCCTGGAAGATTGTACAGTGGCCATCACAGTCACCTGACTTGAACCCCATAGAAAATCTCTGGTGGGATTTGAAGAAGGCGGTTGCAGCACGCAAACCCAAGAATATTACTGAACTGAGGCCATTGCTCATGAGGAATGGGCTAAGATTCCTCAGGAACGCTGCCAGAAGCTGGTGTCTGGCTATGCATCTCGTTTGCAGCAGGTCATAACAGCAAAAGGGTGCTCTACTGAGTACTGAAGATGCTTGCCATGAAGGGGTTGAATAATTTTGAGACTGGAGAAGTCATTATCAGTTGCATTTCCTGTTGAATTTGGGGAAACCACTTGAAGCATTCATTGTGTTGAGCTATTTCAATTGCTTTTGTTTGATTTGTTCATTGCAAACAGCTGAAAGTCTGTAAATTTTGACAATAAACCTGATTTGCAATGGGGGTTGAATAATTTTGATTGCAACTGTAAATACAGCAGGTCCCCGATTTAAGAACATCCTGGTTTATGGACGACTCCTTGTTAAGAACGGACTTGCCATAAAGACCATTATATAAAAATTTGAGTTAAGTACAATGTTTTGGGTTAAATACACATACTAATTTGTGTATTATTATGTTTAAGATGTTTCAAAATGGTGATAAATTGTACCAACAATATTTTATCAGTGATGCTCAGAGGCAAATTTGGAGGCCACAGAGTGTGGTCTAGGGAATGCAGTTTTGCCCACTCTGTTGTATGCAGTGACATTGCACCTTAATTCTTATCCCCATCAGCAATAGTGTCAGACTGACTGAAGGGAAAAAGTGGATCCTGAAAGAAAATGCTGCAGTGAGCGCTCCTGTTCAGAAATCTAGCCAGCCTCGCTCTTTCCTAGGCACACTATTCAGTTCTCCCCTCAAATTTTCTTAACTGGCTGTCCTTGGGATTCCCTTTCCAACATATTTTTTGCAGGGTTCTTCAAGCCTGCTGATACCTTTTCTTATTTACAGGTGATGTTGTATTTATGCATTAATTAAATTTGTATATTGTTGTAATCTACAAGGATTCCTGATGGTTAACAATGGAACAGGAAATCACAACTTAAGAAGTCCTCAGTAATAATTAAAACATATAAAGCATAATATATAATACATTAAATAAAATTTATATGTATCAAGCAATACAGATAGTATCGACCTAATCACCACCAGCTTGATGGCACACAATTGTAATACTGTAATTAGCCACCAAACACTCTCCAGAAGAGTTCTGTTGTCAACTTCTGAAACGCTATCACAGAGGGGCAAGTCTAACTTCTATGGAAAGCTGTTCCATAAGACTTAGCCATTTTAAGATGTGTGGACTTCAACTCCCAGAATTCCCCTGCCACACATCTTAAAATAGCCAGTCTTGGGGTTGGCTGATCGCTTAGACCTACTTTGACCAACCTTCCGACCATGGGATAGTAAGAACTGCCATTTTTAGGATTAAATTGTATTAGATAGTTTATTGTATTTTTGTAGTATTTATGTTTTTATTGATTTTAAACTTATGCTGTGAACCGCACAGGGTCCCTCCTTGCGGGGGAGATGGGCGGGATATAAATATGTTTATAAATAAAATGGCTAAAGTTGAGAAACACTGCATTAGGCAGAAGGAAGTCTCCTGGCCTCAGATCCTCTCACTGCATGAAAGGAGGGCCTGACAAATTTTCCCCCGGGATGAATGTATTAGACAGGTTGATTCTGGCTGGAGTACTTGGTCTTGCAGATACTAAGGCATCAGGCAATAGACAGTATTAAAACCGGCACTTGAATTGCACCTGGAAACCTACTGGCAACCAATGCAGGGCCCATAATACAGGTCACATCAATCCTATATGTTATGTTTTTGTTTTGTCATGTTTTGTTACATTACATTATATAGATATTCCATTGTAACTACTGGCCATTACTTCTGACAACTGGCCACCATCACTAAAAAAAAATAACAGTACATTCAACTACCCTTGAAATATATGGAAGCTATCTAACAACTGGGTTATTTTGTTCCTTTTCCTTTCCAGAGCTTGTGCAAGACGACTTCCCAGTAGATTGCAACCATAAAAGTTCTTAGCAAAAACAACAGTCCTGAATATTTTGCACAAATAAGGATACTGAATAGAGTAACTGAATGTTTCTGTACAACACTCTGCAATACCATGCCCTTTCTAAAAATTGTTTTTAGCTAGAAAGAACATTATTTAGCATTATCCACTTTGATGTTCTTTTGAATGCCTATTTATCTAACAAATCTATTTAGAATCCAAATAATCAAAACAAATCTGAAGCTAGTGAATAATGGGGCATCCTCCTATACACTTTTATGCCAGGAAAAAAATTAAACTCAAATCAATAATTTCACTATAGCTTTTAGATCTATTCTTGTGTTTACACGAACCAATGTATTACAATATGAACTTTTGTTCTTTAGTGAGATATGTATAATTCAGCCCTTTGTTTGGTAAGCTGCCCAGCTAAGAAGAAGCAAACCTCACATTCCTCATTTTAATGTCTAAAATATTTCAGCAGAAAGAATAAGGCAGCAAGTATCATTTATACATTGCCTCTTGATATTCTGCTACTATCAAAAATCTCCTTAAGGGAATATATGATATCTGTGATATGGTTACAAAAAGAGTATTTTATATGGCATAATCCCCCTGAACTTTTTAAGGTTATATGAGCTTAAGTATTACTGTAATTAAAGTAAAATTTAGGAGCAAAACCATTTTTTCAAGTTTTTGTTCAAAATGGCATGGCAAGTGACTAAAGGATATTCAGAAAATTATATTCAGACACTGCAAATGTTAATCACAAGACCTCAAAAAGAATAGAAAACAGTATTTTATAAATACTTTTTACAATAAATTAAGGAAATATTTTCAACTGTTAAATACAAATTTTATACAATCAACAGAATGGGCAACATTGTCAAAACTTTGATAACTGTTGTGAAAGGATTTTGAGTTTGCACAATGTTTTTTTTAACACAATTCAACTTTTTTAAAAAATCTCCTTTTCAAATAATGGTGGAAGTTTATACCAACAAGCATGGCCAAATTGCATTTTCACTACCTGGAACCCCCATTATCTTTAATAAAAATAATTGGATCAAATTGCTCTTAAGTCCAAGAAAGTTTTTAATCTTCAGAGCCTTGAACTGGAGCTGTTATGACACTGATATCCTTTGAAGCTGTTTCTTGTGCATCCAGAAATCTTAAGAGTTTAGTCCAAACAATTTACCAATAATAGTCAGTATTGTTTACTTTAAAATGATGTGGAACTGTTGTTTAGGAGGCATTAATCTACTCATGCCCTTCTGCTTTGGCTTTTTTTTTCTGACGATGATTAACAGCAACCCAAAAAGTTATCTTATCCACAACTTCTTCCAAAAGTCTAGACGGTAACCAAGGTATTTGTTTCTCCAAGAGGACAGCATTTTTACCAATACAATCAAGACTCAATCTAAAAGAAACAATAGGAACATTATAAAGCTTTGCTCTCTGTAAATTATATAGTAGTAAACTAGTTAAAATATAAGTACAGCAATATGCATCCCCATAGCAATGTCCCCAATCTCGAGAATGACAAGGTTATTTGTGGGACCACCTCTCCCTGAGGATATCTGCCCGTCTCATCAGGTCAAATAGGGTGGGCGCGCTTCAGATCCCTTCCCTTTGTCAGATATTAAAAATTAGTGTTCCTCAAAGAATAATTAAATCCCAATAGAAGGATGAGGAAATCATTCTTCCTAAAATAGCTGCCAAAAATTCTGAAACAGAAAAGAGCGATGCATATAGGTGATAATGAATCCGGAGGGAGACACCCATTAACACCAACCTCCAACACATAGCTGCCGGAGCACCAAGGGATATTTGCATGACAAGGGTCTGGGAAGGAAGGGGGAGAAATAAGCAAACTCCTCTTTCTGTGTCAGCTTCAGGTAACTTAAGAAACAATCAATGGGTAATCAAAGCAAAACCAGCCTGTCAGTTGTGTCTCCTATCAAGAGGAACTAAGATACATTGAGTTCAAAGGAGATTCGGTGTCGGCTTCAAAACAAGACTAGTATGTCAGTTACTTAAAAGAAAGGCTTGTTAAAACGAGACTATTGCCTCCTATTGACACAAACTAAGCTACATTGAACTTTAAGGGACCTTCAAAGCCATTATGACTATGTTAATGACCAAAGACTGAACTAATCAGGAAAAGTCTCACACAAGAAAGAGTAAAGATATCACCCAGAGAAATTGACAAAAGGCAGCCGTGGTATTGTAAAACGTCGAGGCAGGAACTGAGAAGTGTCAGTCTGACACTTTGCAAACTTGTGTAAATATGTAAATATGTAAATATATAAACTAAATATGTAAACTGACTTTTCTTTGAAATACATGTATAAAAGAAATGAATGAACCTTGCTCATTGCTCTCTCTCTATACCAGTCAAATTTGTGACGGTATGGGGGAAGCCTCTTTTGCAAAAGAACCAATAAACATTTAGAGCTGTTATTTGTTAGTTCAGTATTTTATTTTGTGGGAAAAGGAGCCAAATCTCACAATTGGGGGCTCGTCCGGGATGACTGGGTTCGTTGAAACCGGCACTGGTCCAGATTCCCCTTGGGGGCGCGCCGACTGATTTCAGTCGCCCGATGGGACTGGGGTAGGAACGGTTCCTCGCAACCCAAGAAACCCCTTGAACTAGCACATAGCAGACAGGGGGACTCCAGAGGACACCGAGGGAACCAAGAGGACGGCCAGGTAACATCGTGCGCACGATCCCAGGTAAGAGCCGAGCCGTCTTAGGTCTACTTCGTGAGGACCTCCGGTGGCGGTGTTTCCTGGGTGGTCTCGGGGAGGGATCGGGTTATAGCTGCGCCTACTTCGTGAGGGCCTTTCGGAGCCAGCTGGCAAGCACATCCGAGAGAGCTATTTCCTGGATCATAGGGAATTGATTTGAGACCTCGTGTGAGTGTTGAGATACCGTAGGGAAGAGTAGAAACCTTCCTGCACGGCTAATCTGAGACCCATATCTGCAGTTCCGCGGCTCAAGTGTTGGAACGTCCACTGAGTCCGGTCAGGTGTGGGTCGGTTGATTGTGTGTGTGTGCGTGTGGAGGTCAAGAGGAATCTTTCCCCCACCCCGCCGTTGTCCGTCTCCAGAATGGGAGCTTGGCTAAGTAAAAGAGAAGAGTGTCCAAGGGAGTCTAAGAGGTACCTTGATGAAAGTAAACCGGTAATACCAGCTATATCCCCTTTGGCATTTGTTTTGGACCAGTGGGATGAAGAAAACTTGATCCCCTGGACTAAGACGCTGCTCAAGGAAACCATGGTTCAGGTGTGTGTACAAAAATGGCCAATATATGTTCTATTAGAACCAAACTACAGGTGGTCCAGGTTTTCATCAGCTCCCTGGGGAAGGAATGTTTAGAAGACTATTGTTGGGGAAGAGTTTATTTTAAAATGCCCCATGGCACTCTGTGCATGCTCCTTGGAGCCTTTGCAATGGGCATAATCTCTTCCTCCAGCTGGGATTTTTTTTTTTCACCTCAGGCTTGTGAAAATCAGGAGTCACTAAGTAGTTTTTGCTTTGTTTTCTAAGTATGTCTGTGCATTCAGTGTTTTGATTGTTTGTGTGTCTGACTGCTCTGGGCTATCATAGATGCCCATTAGCCCTTAAGGCCCTGCTTCCACAGTTTGCTCCCTTGATGAAGAAATAGCCAAGGGCAGCTGCTTGAAGAAGCATTAAGAAAAATTAAGGTTATTGCTAAAACCCCTTCATTTATGGGAAAGAACAAACTATTGCAGGAGATGAGGGAAGTACATATAAGGAAGCTGCCATGCTTGCAGCTACTCTTGATTTCTGCCACTCTGTCTTGTTTGTAAGAAAATTGATGGTGGGTAACTGTATGTAGCATAGATAGGAATTTTAGAAAGTGCCAGGCTCTAGGAGGGACCAGAAGTCTGAGTAGGAAGGAAGCAAGAGGAAAGTATGAGAAGTAAGAAGGTTTAAGAAATGTGATTCAGAGAGCTTGAAGACATGTGTGTGTCTGGGTCTGATTGATTGTTACACCTGGGTCTAAATTTGTTTTTGGTAATGCATGTGGAGGCATTTTAGCAAAGGAAGAAAGACATTGGAAAAGAAACAGGAATGTTTAATACGCTTTTGTTCAAAACCTAATGAAGCATTGCCTTGGGAACTCCTTGCCACTGTAAAGGAGGTGACAAGTCATTGTTAATTTTTTCTTCCCTTTTCTTGAAGACAAGGAAAGGAAGGCAAACGATTTCTTTAAGAGAGCCAGCTTGGTGTAGTGGGAAAGGCAAAAGGGGTGGAAACTGGGAACGTTGAATTCTAGTCCTACCTGTGTTGCAAGGAAGCCAGCTGGGTGATTTTGGGCCAGTCATTTTTCTCTCAGCCCTGGGAAGGAGGTACTGGCAAGCCACTTCTGAAACCATTGCCAAAAGACTGCCAGGACTCATCCAGGCATTTGCCAGGAGTAAAAAGTTGAGTCAAAAAGTACAAGAAAGGTAAGGGGAGAAACCCCAGCCTAATTTTCTTAGGAAAATGTCATGAAGTTTCCTACTCTTACTGTTTTGAGGCTTGCAATACTCTTTTTGCATTCTGTCCTGCCTCCCTGAAGTGTGCCTCCTGCTAATTCCCCCCCCCCATGTATATGTGTGTGCGTGTGTGGCCTTAAGCTACCCCACCTTTACTCTCTGTTTAACCCCTACCTGCTAATGCTTAAGATACGGATGGAAGGGGGTGAAATGAGTCAGTTTCTTCTAAGCGCTAAAAGAAATCTTCTCACTTAAGTGCCTATCTCTTAAGTGCCTATCCCCTGCCTGCGCTAAATGGGATCCTTTTACATCTGCACTAAGCAGAGTACTAATTTCCCGTCTATGCTAACTGGGGTTTCTTCTGTTTCTCTGAACAAAAGGAGTGTATTTCTTTGGACAAGATGTATGTAAAATAAAAGGTGACTGTTTGTAAGGACTGGGGTGGTTCTTTTTCCTTGGGCACTGACCGGTAGCCTAAGGAGAGGAACCCACCCAGCCTCTATTTTTGTATCAAATAAACGCTGTCTCAGCTGCTAGGAATTAGGGGAACCTAAAACCCACAGGACCATGTTAATTTTTAGGGACAAAATTAATCATGCTATAGGAGAGGGAAGGGGGTATAAACCAGTTAATTTTTAACAAGAATTGGGTAGTAGCAACAGATATTTAGTTGGAAGGTTGTGAGTGGTTTTCTTTTGTCTACCAGTCCGTTCATCTAAGCTACACCTAACTATTTTAATCTCTGCAGTGCCTAAGATGCCAGCCAAGCAGCAGAAATGCATGTGTGAACAATAAATCAAACTAAGCTGGAGAGAAAAGGAAAGGGCACCACCAAGTATAGCAACAGGCAGTAAACCTAACATGTAAAATTACTAATGAGGATGCACTTAAACACAATGCTACTGGAAATAACAGAATCTCAGTTTGTGTATAACTCTCCTGCCTTTAAACCTTTTTGTTAAGTGAACTGTCCTTTCTTTCCTCAATGCCATACACAGGACAGGAAGCAAGTTCGAAGTCCCTCAGTTGGAGGCTAGTGATAAAAGGTTGAAAGAATATGTGTGTGGGCTCTTTTCTGTTTTGTCTCACCTCAGGAACAAAGGACTGTTGACCTAGACCCTTCCTCTCGAATTTACAGTCCACCCGCATCAGCCTGGCCAGTGGGTTCTCATTAAATCCTGAAAGGAGGATAAGCTGAAGCCACAGTGGGAAGGCCCTTTCCTGGTATTACTTACCGGTGAGACATCGATTCGTACAGCTGAGAAAGGATGGACACATCACTCCAGAACTAAAGGGCCTGTGCCAGCCCCAACCCAACGGACGGTGGTTCTTTCTGATAACCCGCTGAAACTCACCCTCAGAAAATGATCCTGTAATTATGTGTTGTTGTGACTGTGCCCCTTTTCATAATGATTGTAAAATTGTATGTGATATAGTAGTGATAGAAGATTGGGAATGAGAACATAAATAGACATTCCTCAAGACCCACGGAAAGAAAGGGTGGTTGTACTAATAGAAACTATAGACCCAGAGAAGCCCAAGGTACTCCCAGTGTGTGAAACTAGAATCTGTCCCCAAAGGGAAGACATTGACCTCCGAACCATCGGTTTAAATTGGGAATATGGAGTGGCCCTTGACCAACACTAGACTCTTAATCTTGGTCTGGGTTCAAGTATGTGGCTCCCAGATCTAACGGTCATGTTTTCAGAACTCAGGGCAGTGTGATTGGCAACCCCAAATTAATGAACCCCACCAACAAGTGGGAAGATATAGTAGCTGTGAAGTCACCCTGGCTATAACACATGGAGATTGGGCAAAGGGAGGAAGGAAAACTCCTTATAAAGACCCAAAGCCATTTGATGACTGGGTTAACCAGCTATGCATGTGGAAAACTGGATGGGATCTCTTGGCCCCTGCTTGTAAAGTTCTGGGACCTACCTTGAGACAAGGGATGTGCCATAATCTGACTCTACCCGAACCAGATTGGGACGTAGAGTGTGGAAAAGGGGGACGTACTTCAAAGTTTTCCCAGTTAACCTATGGTTGGGCAGGAACATGCTTATGGGGGAAAACGCTTCGCCAGTTAAAAAGAGAAACAGTGTATTCAGGAGGAAAGGTCCAACAGACAGTAATTTATAGGAGTTTTCATGAGTGTAAGGGAAGTACCACCAAATGCCAGTTTAAGGATGTAACCCTTAGCGTTCGCAGAGAGGATGGAAAAGTAACCTGCCACGACTCCAAAGGAACCCAGACCATATACCGCACAATAGTTGTCAGAAACATTAGGGAGGAAATAGTGACAGAAACTAGAGTAGAAGGAGAAAGAAATTCAGGAACAGTTGAGTTCGATGCACATGAGGAAATAAAAGATAACAGTTGGCCTAGGAAGAACTGTGGGGAGACTAACATGAGGGAACAAAGGCCCCCAGAACGTATAATCAATTACTATGGTCCAGCATCTTGGGGACCCACAGTCAGAGGGTATCAAGATCCGGAATATCTAATCAATAGGATAACAAGGTTACAAACCGTTCTAGAAATAATAACCAATAAAACATCGGAAACCCTATTGTTGCTAGCCAAAACCAATGAAATGTTGCATACAGCAATATACCAGAACAAGTTAGCTTTGGACTACCTGTTGGCTCAAGAAGGGTGTGTATGTGGTAAAGCTCATGTGCCAGTACAGACCTGGAAGGGTATGGGAGACTTAGGGATCAAGAAGTGGTTCAGGGGCATGTTTAATAATTGGAAAAGGGTCCTGGTTTTAATAGCTCTGGGCTTCGGGGGACTGCTTGCCATACCTTGTTTATTACCCATTATTCAAGGAATGATAAGCCGGACCATACAAAGTGCTACCTTAGTAACTCAACCAGAGAAAAACAATATGATGAGACTGAAGGTTGGAAGGGATGACCCAGGGCCAAGAAAGTTTTTGAAGGAAACTTACAAATTATACCCCGAAAAAGCAATAAAAGTCAATATAATGAGGTATGAATAAAGTTCTTGAGGAACAATGGGCTCAAAGAAAAAAAAAGGGGGGGAATTGTCAGATATTAAAAATTAGTGTTCCTCAAAGAATAATTAAATCCCAATAGAAGGATGAGGAAATCATTCTTCCTAAAATAGCTGCCAAAAATTCTGAAACAGAAAAGAGCGATGCATATAGGTGATAATGAATCCGGAGGGAGACACCCATTAACACCAACCTCCAACACATAGCTGCCGGAGCACCAAGGGATATTTGCATGACAAGGGTCTGGGAAGGAAGGGGGAGAAATAAGCAAACTCCTCTTTCTGTGTCAGCTTCAGGTAACTTAAGAAACAATCAATGGGTAATCAAAGCAAAACCAGCCTGTCAGTTGTGTCTCCTATCAAGAGGAACTAAGATACATTGAGTTCAAAGGAGATTCGGTGTCGGCTTCAAAACAAGACTAGTATGTCAGTTACTTAAAAGAAAGGCTTGTTAAAACGAGACTATTGCCTCCTATTGACACAAACTAAGCTACATTGAACTTTAAGGGACCTTCAAAGCCATTATGACTATGTTAATGACCAAAGACTGAACTAATCAGGAAAAGTCTCACACAAGAAAGAGTAAAGATATCACCCAGAGAAATTGACAAAAGGCAGCCGTGGTATTGTAAAACGTCGAGGCAGGAACTGAGAAGTGTCAGTCTGACACTTTGCAAACTTGTGTAAATATGTAAATATGTAAATATATAAACTAAATATGTAAACTGACTTTTCTTTGAAATACATGTATAAAAGAAATGAATGAACCTTGCTCATTGCTCTCTCTCTATACCAGTCAAATTTGTGACGGTATGGGGGAAGCCTCTTTTGCAAAAGAACCAATAAACATTTAGAGCTGTTATTTGTTAGTTCAGTATTTTATTTTGTGGGAAAAGGAGCCAAATCTCACACCTTGAATGTTGCCCTCTGGTGGGACTTCAGAGATGCCCCTTCTCTGAAGCTGCCCCAGCCCTTTTGAACAGCCTTCTCACTGGGATTCTGAGGGATCCCACCCTTTTAGCCTTCTAGAGGGCCATAAAGACCTGGCTCTTCACCTAGACTAGGATGGAAGTCCAGCAAATGTAGAGTTGGTAGGATGCTGTGGTGCTATGGTGGGAAGAACTGTATGATTTTTTTTGGTGGGGTTTTGTGGATATATATATTTATATTTCTTTTATGGAATGTTGTTGTGAGCTTTGTTTGTTTCCTTGAGTACCCTCTGGAGCTGCAGTGCAACCACTTCCTTTACAACCTTCCCAAAAGGAAAAGGTGGAGACTGGATGAAAATTGTCCAATATTGTTGGGTCCAACAATGATTTATTGAGGAGGGGTCCACCACTTCTTTCAGGACAGGGAGAACTTTGCTCTCTGACTTTGCCTGGTCAGAGTGACCAGGCAGGAGGGGCATGGATCTAACCTACAGGTAGCTGTGCTAACGTTTCCAAGAACCCTGTTCACTTTCTCAAGATCAACAAGCTCAGGTCCTGTTAAGTATCCATGGTTTGAACTTCTAAAGTAAACCAAGATTAAGAGCTGTTTCTCTTCTATCTGCCTTGCTTCCTAATTTCATTCCCACCTCCCCTGTGCAGCAGCCTCTTACAGACAGAGAATAGTTTTAATTGTGTCTTGTCAATAGTTTATGAAATTAAAAACAATGGCAAATCATAGCAGAGCTCTGATTCACAAGTCAGTTTCAAACTGAGTTTGAGAGCTCCTCACAACCCATGGTTTATGAGCTAGATCAGACATAGAAACAGATAAGCTCTGTCTGTTTGTACAATATGCTTAACTTGTTTACTGAATTAATCCATTTCTGGATTTGCACAGCACACTGACTCACAAACTACAGTAATCAAATGGATTTTGTCTGCACAACATGGAAGCCACAAAAAACTACTGTACTATGGTAACTAAGCTTAATATGTGCACATGTAGCTGCTAGATCTTTTAATGACCGGGTTAAGCTTCAGATTTACAATGTACCTTATAGAGCCTTTGCATGAATTACTAAATTATTTACCTGATGTGTGCTGAACACTTTAAAATCACGTAACACTCTGTGTTTTTAGATTAGAAACCAAAAGGTGCCCAACTGAAGCTCTCCAGTGAATTTAAAACCCAGAAAAGTCTGTGCAACATAAGTGCCTTTACCGAGAACATAATGCAAATCTCTGCAGAGCTTGAGCTGGGGGTGATGCTCTCTTTTTCTATAAGGGAAAATATCCTTTCTCTAATGGGGAAATAGTTATAGTGTGTACAGAGCATTGTTTGACTCCCAAAACAATAGGACAGCTGCTACATATCTGGGTTTCAGCATGCCAGAGGTCCTGCAAATGGCTGTGCACACTGGAGCTGTTACGTTAGGAAAGTTATTCCTGTAATACGGTTGCTATTAATATTTGTTGAAGTATACTATGCGGGAGGCTTTACAATATTGTTATTGGTTCTATTTTTTTCAACTCACCTGAGAAGCGAGTATGGTTGTGTTTGAAAAATCAGTAAATCACTGCAATGTCCCTAAGCAAGAACAAAACAATCGTTTCAAATATATGCAATTCACTTTCCTACAAAAGTATTCAAAGCAATATACAAAATTAATAAGTGCCAAAACTGCAAGCTGTTAAAACCAAAATGTAGCAAGGCAAGGCAAGCATGCTTGTGTGGCTTCCGGAATTCTTTTGAAATTCTTAATAGGTCTACCCTGGGTCATATGACCAAGCGGAAGTAGGATTAAGAATGGAGCAGTCTGAAGCATTTCTAACTGCTGCCCAACTGCTTCTCCCGTAGAGAGGCACTGGGGGAATGTTTTTCTGAATTTTTACCTCACCACAGCATCCAGCTGGAACTAATCTTTTTTTTTGTTGGTTTCTCCTGCCACACCAACTTTGGTCCTGTTCTGTTCAGTTTTTGGAAGGTTAGATGGAAACAATTATACAAGCAGAGCCCCAAGTCCCTCTAGATAATTTTTCCAATACAGGCGGTCCTCATTTAACAACCACTTGTTCAGAAATTCGAACTTACAATGGCGCTGAACAAGTGGTAGTTACAACTGGTCCTCATACTAATACGGTCAAGATTGCGATTTGCGACCTTCCCTGCTGGCTTCTGACAAGCAAAGTCAATGGGGAAGCTGGCAGGAAGTCGCAAGTCATGGTCACGTGAGATCCTCACTAATGACCCACACGGTCCTTGTTTAACAACGGCAACTGGGACTGCCAGAACTGCCATCGCTAACTGGTACAGTGATGTAGTTTTTCGCCCTTTGACCTTGTCGCTTAACGATAAAGTTTCTGGTCCCAATTAGCATAGTTAAGCAAGGACTACCTGTATTCCATAGGAATTGGAAAGAATAAAAACAGCAGGATTTTTAAAAATATCCCCCAAAATTAAATAGCCATTATCTTGGCCCTAGATACAGGTAGTCTTCATTCAGTGACCATTTGTTCAGCAACCATTCAAAGTTATGACTGTGCTGAACGAGGAGACTTACAACAGGTCCTCATAGTTGCGGCCTTTGCTGTGTCCCCACAGTCACGTGATCACAATTTGGGCACTTGGCAACCGGCTCACAATTACGATGTTGCAGCGTCCCACTGTCACGTGATTGCCATTTGTGACCTTCACTGCCAGCTTCCCACAAGCAAAGTCAATGGGGAAGCTGGCAGGAGGTCGCAAATGGCAATCACATGACGTCGCGCCTAATGACTGCACAGGATTCACCTAATGACGGCAACTGGAACTGCCGTTGTAAGTTGGTGCGGTCAAGTGACGTCGCACTTTACAACTGTGTCGCTTAGCAATGGAGTTCCCAGTCCCAATTACCGTTGTTAACAGAGGACTACCTGTAATATAAATGATGGTGTTTACATGCTGCTACGTCTAAAAAGGTTCATTCTTTGATATCTATTAACTTCCTCTCTTGAGAACTAAAGCATTTGGCAGAGACTTGAAAATATTTTTCTAAACGCACAATCATCTCAGAAACCAACTAGTGAGATTTGATCAAAGTCCTCTCACTGTTAAAATTCTTGCAGTCATTTTCTGAACCAGCTGAAGTTTCTGAAATCTTTAGTGGAAGTCATATACATTACAGTTATCTGATCCACACATGACTAAAACGGGGAATTTAGTAAGGATTGTAACTTGCATAGAAGTTGAAATTGATGAAAGGTGCTTCAAAAATTGGGCAAAGTAAGATCCATATCTAAAAACACCACCTATTTCCAAACCTGCAACCACATCCATAACAGTCGAGAAGTCACTGCCCAGAATCACCAGACTCCGTACCAGGAGAATCTCAATTTGTCTCAACTGAATTTCTGTTTGTTCACCCTCATCCAGCCCAGGATATGTTGTTCCTACATACCTTGTGTTGCCTCCCATGGCTCCAATGTAAAAATGTAAGAAGAGTTAAGTTTCACCCCAAATTTTTAGAGCTAGAGAGGGGATGTTAAAACAAAATGGAATCCTGCTCTCTGGCTTGCTCTGGGTAGAAAAAGTGATTGCAACCATCTCTAGATGATGGAACAAACCAAATATAAGTTGTGGATGAATGTCTGCAGCCATACCACTGACAGGAAAGAGCTTCCAGGTGCCTGTAGCTAAACTACATTTGCGGTACTGTGTTATCTGAAAGCAATTAATTAACCAAGAAGACCCATTCCTTTGTTCAGGGCATTTATACCTCTGAAGCGAAGAAAGATGCAGAAAAATATTTTGACAGCAATGGATAGGCAGGATCCTTAAAACTGGGAACCCAACTTGATTAGTGTAAAAATTCAGATCGAGGTAATTATGAAGGTTCCCTAGGGATTTTTTTGACAGGGATTTAACCAAGAAAGAAATTGATATTTAAAATACTTTCAAAATTATTTTAAACAGTTTTAGAAGAAGCAATATACTTTCTTAGCACTGCCCATCTGCAAAATTCTGCACTTCTTGCTTTTTCTAAAGTGAAATTACTTTCTTGTATTAAAAAACCTGAAAGCTGCAAGCTAATAGACATGTGTAACAATCAAACATGCATGATTTCAGTGGCAGGCATCAGCAATTTACATTTGGCTGAAGTTTTTCAGTACAGCATATTTTGGTGTAGTTATTAAGGTGCTGTGTTAGAAACTGAGAGGCCCTGAGTTCTAGTCCTCCCATAGGCATGGAAGCCAGACTTTGGGTCAGTCTCTCTCGCTCAGCCCAGCCCATCTCACAGTGTTGTTGTTAGGAAGAGGGATAATTATATATGCTGCCTTGAGTTGTACAAAATAAAGGTGGGATATTAATTAATATATCTGGCCTCCAATAAAATGATGTTTTTCACATACAATATGTAGGATATGCCTGTAGAAAAAGCAAGCTGGGTGAAATAATTAGAACTCCTGGGGGCTGTGGGGGCCTGGATGGGGAACAACAGGCTTCATCTGAACCCTGGCAAGACCGAGTGGCTGTGGATTGATGGCCCCTAGGTATCTGGGAAATTGTCATCTTTGGTTCTGGATGGGGTGGCACTGCCTCACTCGGAACCGGTACAGAACTTGGGGGTCCTCCTGGACTCACAACTCCTGCTTGAAGAGCAGGTGGCAGTCATGGCCAGGAGGGCCTTTGCGCAGCTTCAGCTTGTGCGCCAGTTACGCCCATTCCTGGACCGAGATGCCCCCCGAACGGTCACTCATGCCCTTGTCATCTCCCATATAGACTACTGCAATGCGCTCTACATGGGGCTACCCTTGAGGAATATCCGGAAGCTACAGCTGGTACAGAATGCAGCCGCACGGGCAATTTTAGGTGCACCAAGATCAGCACACATAACACCATTGCTCCGCAAGCTGCATTGGGTGCCGGTTTGCTTCCAGGTCCAATTCAAGGTGTTGGTTATCACCTTTAAAGCCCTACATGGCATGGGGCCAGGATACCTGATGGACCGTCTTATCCCCATAACATTGACCCGCCCCACCCGGTCATGCATAGAGGGCATGCTCCGGACCCCATCAATAAAAGAATTTCATCTGGCGGGGACCAGGAGACGGGGCTTCTCTGCAGTAGCACCCGCCCTTTGGAATATCTTGCCGCCAGATTTGAGGCGGGTTTCCTCACTTCCGGAAAAATCTGAAAACCTGGCTCTGCCGCCTAGCTTGGGACGGGAAAGGTAACAGCTCCTCCTGGGGATGGCTAGTACCATAATGGCCTCCCTATTTTTAAGATCGATTCGCCTAGATTGGATTTTATACTTATTTATTATATTATATTGTTTGTTGTAATTTTATATTTGTATTTTAATTGTAGTTTTTATTGTAAGCCGCCCAGAGTCCGCCGGTTGGGGGAGATGGGCGGTCATATAAATTTAAATAATAAAATAAATAATAAATAATAAACTCTAACTACATGCACACTGAATATAGCGTGAAAATTTCACAATGCTGTGAAAAACTAAAACTATTTTCTGAATCTCCTAATGCCAATGTCATTAGGAAGAATCAAAACTGATCCCAAATTACTTTCTCTCCTTAAATATTCTGCCATAAAAATATGGAATGTGCATTTCATTTAAAATTTATCGACAACAATTAGATTGTTTAAGGTACTTACTGTGTCCAGGAAGTGCAAATCATCTTTACTTCCTCCAAAAACTAATACTTCACCTTCTTTGCCAGGACAAGCTGTATGCCATAACCTAGAAAGTATTATACTTAGAATGAATGCCCAAATAAATGTTTTAAAAGCATTTACTTACATGTTTTAGAGGGGCATATTGTATCTACATTACAGGACTTTCCACTTATCTCCAACACATAATACCTATATTTTCTTGGAGTGATTACTCAATTCTTTAAAATATTTTGAACTTGTTAGTGATGAATGAAGAAATTTAAATCTTACTGGTATTTTGCTGTTTACTATCAGTGGACTTACATTTTTAACAAATGAAGAATTTAAACAATTAGTAATGCATTTGATCCAACTTTTAAAAGTTGCTTGCAATGAACTTGTAAATGAAGGAGACAGATTTAAAACAGCTTATTCTGTCTTTATAAAATAGATTATATAATACTTTCTCTTGATACAACTTAAAATTGTTTTATACTAATCATGAAAATATCTGAAAATTTCTTTTTTTGATATTCATGGTCCATAGTAATACTATCATGAAATATATTGGCATAAATATCAAAGTATGAGTATCCAAACTTTCAAGATAAGCAATGGCAATAATTTAGAAACTCAGCCACCTGATTTTATTTTTCCAGTCTTGATCTTAGTTTAAGGCAACCACCAGCCATTGTGTATTAGAACTTGTATTTCTTTTGCAAGACATGAAGTGAGAGTTGGGAAAATATTTCTGGACTAGGATAATCTCTTCCTTTCCCTTCTCCTGTACATTAATAGGCCCCTTGCATTAAATGGAGAAAGAAATCATATGGACCAGTGCTGTTTTCTGTCACTATATACTGTAGGCTGGCAGTGGGTTGACTAGGACATAAAATATGTGCCAATAACACAGTGGAAGTGTGATAAATCAGGAAAAAAGGCAAGAACTGTGATGAGATGAGACTGTCTGACTAAAAAGATGTTTATAGGCAAAAATGTACCAAAATCATGGCAACTCTACATCAATATCAGCTTTCCATGAGTACTGAGCTGCAATAGTTCCATCTTTTTGTTTGTAACGATGAACATGTGATTGGGAGTCAAAATAAATGGGGCACTCTGTTCTCCATCCCTCCTTTGTATCCTACAAAAGTTGGGTGTTATTTTGCACATGCCAGTGCAAAATAAATGAATTGATGGATGACCCTGTCTTTGGGGTTGTATTTTTTTTACTGTTTGGATATGTTAAACTGCCAGAATTGTTGGAATTCGGTGGCCTAGAAATTTGAAATATAAATAAATAAACACAGATATAGACTGTTGAAAATACAACTCATTTGTATAGGATTATAACATTGTGTTAGGAGAGCTTCACTGCTTGAACACAATTATTTTGGGGAAATTAAATTAACACATGAAACTCACTGGGGTTAATAGGATTGCAAGATTTGTCCCCTTTTGTTTAGTTGTAAAGTATGTGCCAGATGACTGCAAAACACCTTACTTCATTTATTTCAGCAATTATGTACCATTCTCCTTACACTAAACTGTATCCCACCTGTTCTCTTCCTCATACCTGTTGATAGCTCTGCCTCTGTCTTATCTGCATTAGGAAAACTCTGGCCTGGACTGGATCATCGCAGAACACTGGAATGCCTTTCCTGCCTTCACTCTGGGCCTTGACTCCTAGCTTGAAACCTGAGGCTTTTTCTATTGACTGACAGAGTTTATGTCCTCTCACAGCTGCTCTAACTTAGCACCTAGACATTCTAATAAAGCATGTTATTTGCATTATTAATCAACTAAATTAACATCATCTATTTAAACAAATCCTTGTCAAAAACTACAGTATCTGTTGTAATTCAAATATATCACATTATAACTGAATTATACACATATTTAACAGGGGTGGCATCTAAACCAGAGAATGAAGATTTGTACAGAAACTGTGATAAGGTAAAGAATTACCCAGAAAAAGTCAGATATTGTAAATGAGATCTTCAGTACACTTATTTGAATAGAAGGATAAGGGCACAATGTTTATCAGTTCGTTGGTTGCAGTGTCAACGGATAACTTATAGATTAATACTACAAAGTTTTTGTATACTGGTTTCCCCTCTTCCCCCATATATACAATCTTTTTGGTGAATTGCACTATTACATTCAATATTAAGTTATGAAGTGGTAAAGAGAGCTTAAATATTTATCTATTCATATCACCAGAGTAAAAAATACAGATGTCAGTATAACCAATATAATTATATAAAAGCTGCAAAATATAAAAGCAACATAAAGTAACAGAATTAAAACTGTATCTTTATTGTATTTTAATGATTATTGATTTTTAACTTTAATTTTAACATTTGTTGTAAACCGCCCAGAGTCTACCGTGGTAGAGATGGGCGGTGATAAATTTGATTAATAAATAAAAATAAAAAATAAAAATAAAAATCTTAGTATAGTATGAAGATTTTTCAGAGGTCAGAAGGACAAGGTCTTTTATTCATTTTTTATCTCTGGTAATGCATCTCTCTGGTAACCACCTAGCTCATCTGAGGTATTGCAGCCATAATGATCATGTATCTCTGCTTAAAAGTACTCATAGACTCAAGCACCCCTCTTTTGCCTTTCACTCCCCATTAAAAATCCCCTCCCCTCTGGGAGTGAACTATGATGCAGCATTGTATAATATTGCAACCGTATTAAAAGCAGACTTGCACACTCTGGATTGAGCTACCATGCTTAATGCAAGTATTTGCGCTGATGCAATATGACACCATACGGTAGTTCACTTCATTCCAAAATGATAAAAGGCAGGATTTATGCATAACAACAGGAAATAAGGAGTATGCGTTTTTGCTGTTCCAGTAACCACAGTTTCATCTGCACCAAAATGCAAGCACGAGTTAATCAACATTATGTAGAAGTATGCAGAATGTTTTGGACTTGAACCCTTTTGAGTGCAAAACAGGCTGCTGTAACCATTTCAGAGGATTTCAAACTTGGTTTTGAACTTGGAATCTTCCAAAATGCTTGAATTGGTACTTTTCAAATTCAAACAGGTACAAATTAAAAATGTTCTCATATCTCTAGCTCTATGCAGTAAACATTTTAGTTAGAAGTTCACAACTTTAATCCTTGTGACTGAACTTTTGTACCCAGCTTTCTCTGGATTGGTGCCACTACATAAACATTTTGAGTAAAATATAAATAAAGTCTCTGAAGAGGACTACTCTTCATGTCAGCAGCCTAAACTACTGGGGGATGGAAGAATGTGGGCCATCCTTGCTTCCCAGAGTGACCTGCTAGACTTTCCATGCACTTGGTAGGTCTGGGGACTGTAGGCCAAATTCCTCAGAAAAGCAGGTCTGGGTGCAAGGCAATCAGTTATAGATCTCTGACCGAATATACAGTACATTGTGAGGTAAGGACACAGATAAGGCGAACTGCTAGCAAAGCCTTTGCACATAGACTGAAAATAGCTTAACAATAGGGAGGTGCCTATAGGTCTTTTTAGAGTTGCTTTCCTAACTTTATGTATGAAGCAGTATGTTGAAATTCCTGTGTCTTGTTTCCAAATGAATGCACTAGGAAGGAAATCTGAACAGTTAAGTGAGTGTCCTTATGATTTGTTTTTTTCTGATAATGGCAGCCTTATTCAGGCTTACGCCCACTAGGATAGAGAAGTGCATGTAAAGGACCATTACTTCCTTAGTTCCTGACCTCCATAGGTTGAGTAAAGAATCATTTTCTTGCTTTCAGAGAAGCATCAATGCAGTTAAAAAACTGATACGCAATTATCCGGAGGCCTGCACTGGCATTCAACTGAACCCAACTGGAAGTCATTTTGGGGTCACATTATTAAGTATGGAGAAAACAGAAACTATGACATGGGGTAGGCTTGAGTGAAGACACTGGGGGTGGCACTAGGATATGAGACTGTTTTATATATATGTTTCTTCAGACATAGTGTCTGAACAATTATTAAACTAAAATTATTTGCAACAACTTTACTGACACCTGTAGGAAGTATTTAAAAGCTTACACTATTACACTTTTCTATTTAACTTCTGCTATTTTGTAAACTGCCCAGTCCCCTCTTCGAGGAGATGGGTGAGGATAAATTGAATGAATGAATGAATGAATGAATGAATGAATGAATTAATTAATTAATTAATTGCTGGTCCAAGCAGACACATTGGGTAAAATGATCAAAAATAGAAATTGTACTATGTACAGTAAGTCATGAGTTGGAGCATGTGAATTATGAGTGAATTTCAATTGTCACACAGCTTTCTTCTCTTCTTATCCCCATGATAATGCCATGCAAAATGACTTCTGTGGGTTACTGGACTCTTTGGAACAGTAGTGGATATGGCAAGCAGTCTCTGACTGGGGAAATGGGAGCCAGCAGAAACTGCGAGCCATGATTACATGAATAGATAGATGTTCCTTTCTACTACTATAAGGCATAATTAGATCCAAAACTATTTTCAGATCCTCAAAATTACACAATTATATAGTTATACTTTCTTCCATTTCAGAAGATGACTAGCATATTATACCTAGGTCTACTCTTTGGTAAGTATGTAAGTTGTTGCCATTCGTTTGTTGCAACATCGTAAATCCAACCGTCACCTGAAAATAGAGATACATAGATTAGTGATATTGCTTTTATTTAAAAAATGACAAGAAATTATGTAATAAATTGTTTTGTGCTAAATATGATGTTGAGCATGAAAAAACAGGTGCTACCTTGACCAGGACCTAGAAGAGTTAGCAGGTACTAGTCTAGTAGGTTTCTACATTGTTCTTTTGACTACTTTTCTTCCTTTTTACCACCTTTACCTTCTTTGAAGCTCACCTCAGTTTCAGAAGTGGACTATCTTGTAGCCAGGAGGGTAGCCTTGCTTATTTTCCTTAAAAAGCAACATACCCTCCTGAAGCATATGGGGTTAAGTGACCTGATTCTTCATTTCAGAACACCCCAATGTTTCATGAACATTTGACTTTTCTGCACAGACTATGAGCCATTCTGGTAAGATTAATTAAGCAGCTTGGTTTATTACTACTTTGTCCTCTTGTTTGCTGAAAATCCTGTTTGAGAAGAACACTAAAGGTACCGTACAAAGTTAGAGCGGCACTTAAAAAATGGACGTACAACCAGTCCTCAAAGTTCCAGCCACTGCAGCACCCCTATGGTCACGTTATCATGATACAGGCGCTTGCGTGTCGTGCTTGTGATTACAATGTCGCAGTGTCCCCGCAGTCATGTAATCGCCATTTGCGACCTTCCCTGCCAGCTTCCCACAAGCAAACTCAATGGGGAAGCTGGCAGGGAAGGTTGCAAGTTGCTCCAGTAAGTCGCTCCTGCTTTTTCTCCTGCCCACAGCATCCCCCTGCCCATGCACAGCCTCTGTGGGCCCTCCCAGGCCTTACCCTGGCCTCCCATGACTTGTATGAAGCCTGGGCCCACCCTCCTCCAGTCTCCCTGGCCTCCTGCACCAGCCCTTCCCTGGCACCCCCACCCCCCACGCTCCTTACCTGGGACTCCCGCCTCTTCCGCCCTGTGCATCTTGATCTTGGGGTTACGACAGCAACCGGGACTGCTGTTGCTAAGCAATGTGGTCACGTGACATTGTGCTTTAGGACCGTATCGCTTAGTGATGGCAATCCCAGTCCCAATTGCTGTTGTAACCCAAGGACTACCTGTATCTTCATCGCAATCTCAACAATTCGGAATAAATGCTACTTACTTAAGGGTACATTGTCTGAACTCAGCCCACCAAACAGGAAAAGTTTCCCATCTGCCACAGGAGTCAATGTGTGCCACGATCTGTCTCTTGGTTTTTCTCCATTTGTACCAATTCTAAGTAGAAGAGCAACCAAAACCACAACTGCTTATATAATTCAAACAAACAAGCAAACAAATCCCAATAATTATTGAGTGTTAAGGTGTGTTTGGGGGATGGGTGGGAAGAAGTATTTCCTAAGGCACCTTATATCATATAAATTATTTCATTAACTGCTGAAATAGAGTCCTGTAGATTCAAAATGTGAAACAACTGGGGTTCAAGCACCCTTCTGAGCATTCTTCAACTGACAACCCAACTAAACCAGGAAACAAAAGGCTGTGGTATAACCACCAGTTTCTAATCTGCAAGTCAGAGTAACATATATATGACAGTTAACACAAATTGCCAATATGACAGTCTAATGGATAACTAAAAATAAATCTCTTTATTTCTCTGTAAAAGTTCTCAGAAGCTTCATCTAAGAAATCCTTGGGATTTAATAAAATCCTATGATATGCTTTGTTGACCTAGATATTTTCCTCATTTTAAAAATAAAATTAAAGCAGTTTACAGCAGCAAAAGGGTGGCTCACAGCAAAATTACTCCTTGATACTGTGGGGGAAGAGCCCTAACCTTAAATGCTTTGGCACTTCTACTTAAGCTGCAATAAATTCATTAAATTATGAACCCCATCAAAATAACAACAAAACAAGTGTTTCTAGAAAAGACAACTAATATAAACATTGCAAAGTGTCTTTCCTGAAATACTGATTTTTTAAAATTGCTCTTTTACCCTCTGAAAATACTCATCCACATAACATGGATAGGGTAGTTCAAAGATGTCCACATAATGTACAAAAATCTACCTATAAATTACAAATTTGCTTACAGGTAGTCCTCGCTTAACAACCACAATTGGGACCGGAATTTAGGTCAATAAGCGATGCAGTCATTAAGCAAGACGTCCCGTGACCACTTCGCTTAGCAACTGCATCCCGGCAATTCCCCTTGCCATTGTTAAGCAAATTTTACCAGTCGTTAGCCGAGGACCCACCCCAATCCAAGCCATTCCAGGCTTAGTCCCTCCCAGCCCTGAGCCTCAGTAAGGTAAGGGACTGCCTCCAGCTCCCCGCACCCGCCTATCTCCCCCCGCCATATCTGCCCTTTGGTCGCCCTGCACCCTGCCTTGCGGGGCGGCAAGCAGCCCCAGAATCACGCAGCCGCCACAGCCCAGTCCCGGCCACAGTTGCCCCTGCCACCCTGCACTCCACAGCCCCAGCTGACTTTCGCTGGCTTCTTGCTCCCACTGCTGATGAGGCGTGCCCAGCCTGGCTGCTGGGCCGGTTGGGCTGGGCTTTGGCTGGGGAAAAAAAAAAAACGCCCCCCCAAAAGCCCAAAGCAGCCCCTTTGCAAAGAGCGGCTGGGCGAGACTGAGCTAGCTTCACGTTCCAAACAGAAGAAAAAAGGCTCAAAGCAGCCCCTTTGCAAAGAGTGGCTGGGGCAGGGCTGAGCTAGCTTCGTATTCTAAAAAGGAAAAAAAAAGGTAAAGGCAGCCCCTTTGCAAAGAGCTCTTGGGTGGGGCTGAGCTAACTTTTTTTTTAAGCGAAGCTAGCTCAGCCCCGCCCAGCAGCTCTTTGCAAACGGGCTGCCTTTACTGTTTTTTTTCTTTCTCTGCAGCCGAAGCCAGCCCAGCCCAGCCGCCAAGCCAAGCACGCCTCGTCAGCAGTGGGAGCAAAAGACGGCAAGGTCAGCTGGGGTGGTAGAGCGAGGGCGTCAGGAGCCAAAAAGGCATAGATGGGAGGGATAGGCGGGTGGGGGAAGTTGCAGCGCCCCTGCGGTCTTAAGTGCGGGCAGGCTGCTAAGCACCTGAATTTTGATCACGTGACCGCGGGTGCGCTGCAACAGCCGTATCTCTGGGCACTGTTAGTAAATCCACTTTTTCAACGCTGTCATAATTTCGAATGGTCACTGAATGAATGGTCGTTAAGCAAGGACTAATTGTACTACCATAAAACAATTATTATGCCACATCACGTTAATAGAAATAGTAGCAATTTCTTAGCTATCAAAAACTCAAAAGCAAACCCCATGAAAATGTTCAAGATTAAATTACATTTAACGGGGGTATTTATGTAAAACAGAAAAAACGACATTAAGGAAAAAGACTTACTTTCCTGACCAAACCCAGGTATCTAAATTCAGAGAATGTAAATCATTCATCCTTGTTTGCTATTTAAAAAAAAAGTTTAATTAAGTAAAAAATACAACATCCAATAATTATTTTAAAATAAAATATAGTATCAATTTCAGTCTACAAATTCCTCATATAAGAAAACTTATCTAACTCAATTGAGATTATGCTTATGGTTTACAAGAATATGAAAAAAGGAGATAGTATCAAACTGACTGTTTGAATGTGTTACATCCATATGAATTATATGCATTTGATTTTCTACCCAAATCAAATCAAATCAATCAGCCTGAAGTACCAAAGTGACGATTCAAACCAACTATTTGAATCAAAACTAATTCTAATACTAAATACTAAAATGTGTGTGTGGTCAAATTACATTTTTTCCAGAAGACACAGGTAAAGTATTTTAGAATTGCTGATTTTGGACTGAAGGGCTTGATCTTTCTCTGTTGAAGCCTTTCAAATAAATACTCCTTCCCTTTCTGGTGCACAATCACTTGCTGCCACTACCCAGAATGAGCAGCAGGAACACTTTAACCCCACTTAGCAGCTACTGGACAGCTCTACATATAAAAATATTAGGCTAGATGGATAATAGTCTCATTTAGTATAGTGGACATTCTATTTTCCTATTCTTCAGTTAGCCCTCTTATTTTAATTCTTTCTGGACTAAATTTTAGAGTCAAGCTGCAGCCAGAGGAAAACTGAGGGGAAAAAATAGTGCAAGACTTATCTTTTTCCTCATAGCAAGGCCTTAATATTTTAACGGTCCCTTTTTACTTCCAAAGGTAAAGGTGAAGGTTCCCCCACACAGTTGTGTCCGACTCTAGGGGCCGGTGCTCATCTCCGTTTGTTAGCCGAAGAGCCAGCGCTGTCCGAAGACACTTCCGCGGTCATGTGGCCGGCATGACACGTGTGGAACGCTGTTACCTTCCCACCGAAGTGGTACCTATTTATCTACTTCCATTTGCATGCTTCGAATTGCTAGGTTGGCAAGAGCTGGGGTGAGTGCAGGAGCTCCCTTCGTCACACAGCACTCGGGTTTCGAACCGCCGACCTTCTGATTTACTTCCAAAAGGTATGTTTTTCCCCCCCTTTCCAGCACTAAAGCATCCTTCTCCTTATAAAAAAAATAAGTGGGCACTGAGTAAGTACAAACCAAAACCCGTCCTCCAAAGACATAGCCTGTATTCCCTATGACTGCACATGAATGAGCTGCTCGAGGCTGAGGTGCAATTCCACGCTGCAAAGAAGAGAGATAACAGTAAAGAATCAGAATATGCCTATCAAATATGATGTTGTGTCACCAATGCACCTGGATAATATTCATACAGAGAGTTACAACACTTACTTTAATTTTTGGCTGATACCAAGTTTGCGTACTTGTATCAAAAACATGAACATCATTGTGCCATCCCCAGAATATTTGACCTTCCTAAAAAAAAGTAAAAGAAGTTAGAAGTAATAATAAAAAACACAATAAAAGCACTGATAATAATTCAAATGCTCCTTTTTGCTTGGAATTAAAAGTTATCTTACCCAAAATGCATCATGAACATCAAAACAGTCACTCAGCTCATTTTGCTTCCTACAGCCATAACCACCAAAATAGATTAACCTGAAACAATTGGAATTAAAAACATCAATTAATTTCTCAGCAATAAACCTAAGAATACTATAGTTCTGCCCTTTCATTCTCCACAAGACTTCTCAAATGTCACGTGCAGTAATCTGTTTATTTGCCTTATATGTATTCCTCACTTTACATAGATAAGGACATCCAAAATATACTATTCTGTCAGCAATGCACAGGCAATATCAATAGAGGAAAAGAGAAAAATGAATTCATATTCAAAACATTTAATCTTTTAAAAAATCCCTAAATATTGCAGCCTATTGTTATTTACTTATAATGTAAGTGTTGACCATAGTAATATATCCCAATTGACAAATTTTATCAAGCCATTAAGTTACCAGATATTTTTTCATCAGCTATCATTTTCCTCCCCATTTGTGAAATCATTCATGGAATTACCTGTCTTTATACACCCAGCAAGCAAGCTTGTCACGCGGTGTAGGAGGCTGACCTTTAAAGTCTGTAATTTGCTTCCATAAATAAATTCCATTTCTTGTTCGCAAATTAACATGATAGAGCTTAAAAGGAAATTAGAATACTTTAAATATACAATGTTATTCTATAAAAATGAAGTGTTAATGGGAGAAAAACAGTGAATAGAGAAAACCAACATTCCATTACTATTTTAAGGGAAAGGTTTAAATTCTCCTATTTCCAATACCTGAATCACCTTCTATGCTAACAACTTGCAGAAATTGTGATGGGTTTTTGAACTGATGCTACCTTTGGATTAGGGCCAAATTCTCAGTAATGAAAATGCTGTTCCTTTTAGTCACTTGGTAGCCCCACTGAAGTGAAGCTAGCTGCAAGTTTAAAACCCATGGCTTTCAGAGATCACAGATATGGGAAACTAATTAAATTATCCTCATTGTACAGACCTATAGAAGCAAGTTACTGGTCCTCCAAGTAATTTTAGTGAAACCAAGCTATCTCAAACTCATACATTCCAATTTAAACTATGGAGATGGCCCTCACATTTTCTATAATAGCAATGGTAATTTTGAGAAGTTTGAATGAAGAAAGAAAAAATAGTATTTCACTTTGTTTCACCATTTCTACAACTGATACCCCCAACCAGTTAAAGCCTTAGAAGTTTTTGATGATGCTCCTAAACATATTTGTCAATAAAGTCCCACTGCTATCAAATGTTGTACTTCTGTTGAACATCATTCACCTGGAAGTGGTATCCAGCTGGAATTCATACCATTAGTACTTACATACAGCACACAAGAATTACAGTGCTAAGCATATTCATTCAGTGAGACATGGGACTTTTATTTCCCACACAGCATTTATGTCATATATGGGAAAGATCCTACTGTCCAATGAAAGGTAAGCTATTCCATATGAGGTGTTCAAGCTCCTAGATATCTCAAAGTTATTATTGGGCACTGGTTGTAGTCTCTTAAGCTCTATCTGTGAAAAATCCAAAATCCAAATCTTATTCTTGACATTTCTTGATCATTATATATTTTTAAGTTTTAATAGAGCTGCTACAATAAAACATAGAAACACAAAAATGAGACACAAAATAAAAAACTTAGAATAATAATCATAGATATTAAAAAATTGATACAATTCATTTTTTAAACAAATTGAACCTTATTTTTCCACCGTTTAAGACAGGGGTCACCAACCTGTGGGCCGTGGACTGTTAGGAAGTGGGCCACGGGGCTCCTGCCTGCAAACCCCGCCCCCCAGTGTGCGCAATTGGCTCCCGCCTGCAAACCCCCCCGGTGCACGCGATTGGCTCCCGCCTGCAAACCCCGCCCCCGGTGCATGTGATTGGTGCCTGTCTGCAAACCCCGCCCCCGGTGCATGTGATTGGCTCCCACCTGCAAACCCCCCCCCCCCGGTCCATGGAAAAATTGTCTTCCATGACCGGTCCCTGGTGCCAAAAAGGTTGGGGACCCCTGGTTTAAGAGATTTTTCATTTTGTTAAGAAAGTTTTTAACAATGAAAGGAATCCAGTACCCGATTGCTGTATCCTTTGTCGTCAAATCCTCCAAAGATGTAGAGCTTTCCATTAATGCAAGCTCCACAGCTTCCAGACATGGATGGAGGTAAGTCCCCTTCCATTAGATGCATTGACCTGCAATTCAGGCAATACAGAATACCCTTTAAGTTTGCTCAGAGAGTATGGGAAACAGATGAAAACCAATAATGCCTTCAGTACATGGAAATTAAATTTAATAATTTTGCAGAAGGAAAAAGTATTATCAACCTCAATCTATGTACAGTAATTCCTATGACACATTTTTCACATTAAACATATATACATATTTATATTTAAACCTGTAAATTAAGCATGAAATACAAGTAAAAATATGGAGTTACACTGAAGACTGCACCTCAGATTTCAAGTAAGTAAAAAAGTAAAAATATTACTGTTAACATGAAATATTTTAATGTGACTTGAACATTCTTCTATGTAATATTTAGTGAAAGTCAATCCTTCCCATCCTTTGCTTTCCTATATTATTTAGACTACAATTTTCATCATCTGAAGCCAGCTGATACAAACATGCTAAATGGTGTCATCTCACTGTCAGAATAGTATTGGCTAGCAAAATAGATTCCTCCTTTTCTAATCCTCATGCCTCCCTCTGGAACTGTTCTGGAATGCATACAAGAAGGTGAGTGGGATAAGATATTGGCTGGAGTTCACACACTAATATGCTTAAGAAACATGGAATTCCCTTTCATGGAATATACATCTGGTTCACTCTCTAGCTGATTTTTAAGTGGTCCTTTGAATTGCTTTTGATGGAATAGTGATGCCATTTATTCAAATATGTTAGATGCCTGCTGTTTTAGGCTTTTAATTTTTTATGTGTTAATTGTGAACTACCTTGTAAATGCCATTAGCCTGAAATATGATATAAAATTACTGAAATAAATAAAATATAAATACATTTCATTGTTTAGATGAACAAGAAAGTCCTTGATTCTTCTAACAAATCCAGGATTATGGACTTTTAAATCACTTCTTCTATCTTTAAGTGCTGAGTAGAAGTCACAAATGGATTAACTCTAATTTATTGTATTGTAATAAGGATAGTCTAATACAGGGCTTTCCAAACTCTTCATGTTGGTGACACGCCTTTTAGCCATGCATAATTTCGTGACACGCTAATGAGGAGTCCCTGCCCCCCGGCCCACGTGATTGGCTGCCGGCTCCAAACCCTGCCCCCGGCCCACGTGATTGGCTGCCGGCTCCAAACCCCGCCCCCGCCCCACGTGATTGGCTGCCGGCTCCAAACCCCGCCCCCGGCCCACGTGATTGGCTGCCGGCTCCAAACCCCGCCCCACGTGATTGGCTCCCGGCTCCAAACCCCGCCCCCGGCCCACGTGATTGGCTGCCAGCTCCAAACCCCGCCCCCGGCCCACGTGATTGGCTCCCGGCTCCAAACCCCGCCCCCGGCCCACGTGATTGGCTCCCGGCTCCAAACCCCACCCCACGTGATTGGCTGCCGGCTCCAAATCCCATCCCCCAGTCCCCCAGTCTTGTACTGTATGTATTGTATTATATGTAATTGTAGATCAGAGCTTTCCAAACTGTGTGTCGCGACACATTTCTGTGTCGCGGCAAGGGCCCAGGTGTGTTGCAGGGGAACCCGGAAGAGGAGGCCATGCACCACGTGGAGCCCCGCCCATCCCTTGCCGCGCCGACAGGTCCCTGCTCTGAACCCAGCTCTTCAGCTCTTGCCGCAGAAGCCAGGTAAGTTAGCAGCCCGGTACGGCGGCATCTGGGGGGGAGGGTGCAGGGACGTCACTAGGCCGCCGCGCTCGGGGGGATGGGGGGTGCAGGGACCGCGAAGCGCGGCGGCCGGAAACATGGCTTTTCTTTCCCGAGAAGTGCCAGTGGCCTGGCAGCCGAGAAAGGGACAGGGAGGCAGCTCCGCTGCCCGCCTCGCATGGCCCCCGCACCGTCTGTGTCTCCGGCTCCCCCTTCCCCTTGGCGGTGGTCTGACGCGCGGCCCGCAAGAGCTGAGCTGGGGCCGAGCCGAGGGAGCCTGCCGGCGGCTCCAGCCCGACGAAAGGGCTCCCGGCGCTCCGGGGGGACCCAGCGTGGGCGGCGGGGACGGGGCAGAAACAGAAGGAGAGGAGCCGCCAGCGGCAGCGCGGCACGAGGAGCACCTCGCCGGTGCCTGCCTGGCTTCCACCGCGCTTCATCAGAGAAGGTAAGACGCCGCGCCAGCAGGCGGGCAGCTGAGAGGCAGGCGGGCGGGCGGGCAGGGGGTCGCCTGCAGCGGGCTCGTCTAACCATCCTTCCCGGAGCTGCTGGGGCCTGATGGAGCGGTGGGAGACTCGGCATCGCTCCTTCCAGCAGGCGCTACAAGCCCAGCTGTTCAGCCATGATGAAGGATCGATCAGGCCCGGGGGCAGGGCTGGCCGAGGGGCTTGGGGGGGGGGAAGAGGGAAGACGGGTCCCTGTTGCCTGAGACATCCTCATGCATCCTCCCCCCTCCCCCCGCAATATGGCAGCAATAACAACCACAGCGACCACCACCTGCCGCGAAGGCTCTGGCAGAAATGGATCCAAGTGCGGGACGCTCTTCTGGAGAGTGGAAAGTGCAGGATCCCCACTCTTTCTTGGAGCTTTCCTTCTCTTTCGGGCCCTGCCTGTTATTGCTGCCATATTGTCGCGGATCAGACCGCCACCATCTTCTGCTTGCAGGCAACAGGAGGAAGCGGCGAGCCAGGCCAGGCCACGGAGGCGGAGAGCGCCGCCTGTCCGCCCGCCCAGTCCTGCCTCTGCCTGGCTGGGGCCGCTGCCAAGAGGAAGGGGGAGCCGGAGACGCGGACGGCGCGGGAGCCATGCGAGGCGGGCAGTGGAGCCGCCTCCCCAGCGCGGCAGCCTAGTCGCGTCCCTGCACCCTCCCCCCCAGTTGCAGCCCTACCGGGCTGCTAACTTACCTGGCTTCTGCGGCGAGAGCTGAAGAGCTGGGTTCAGAGCAGGGACCTGTCGGCGCGGCAAGGGAACCCAGCAGTTCGAAAGCTAATTGCAAGTAGATAAATGGGTACCACCTTAAAGTGGGAGAATTTGCTGGCGTCCTGTTGGGGGTCGCCTCCGGAACGAAGACGACCTCGTGAATGGCGGCGGAGACGGAGACGACGGATCCCGAACAGCAATATCCAGGACGTCAGCAGCCGACTCTGAAAGCAAGGTATTCTGGGACATGTAGTCCAATACCCACGGAAAAAGAGTCGGTCCCCTTACCCCTTCCCTGAGTGCACGGTATAAACGTTGTTAATATATGAATGTATGTATAAATATATGAATTGCAATGTTGTAAGCCGCCTAGAGTCCTCCGATAGGGAGGGGATAGGCGGGGTATAAATACGATAAATAAATAAATAATAAATAAGGGATGGGCGGGGCTCCACGTGGTGCATGGCCTCCTCTTCCAGGTTCCCCTGCGACACACCTGGGCCCTTGCCGCGACACAGAAATGTGTCGCGACACACAGTTTGGAAAGCTCTGGTCTAATATAACATAAAATACTGCAGAAGGGTTGTAAAGTTGACCCCTTGGGATATGCAATAAAATATACTTCAACTTCACTATGTTCAGTAGCATTTTTTCTTGCTGAACCTATTTAATTAAGTTGGTTTGAGCTTGTTTTAAAGACGAGTTGTTATAGCCTTTAAAAGTATCTTTTTGTGTTTGCTATTGTTGAGTTAAGGTACTGGGTTGCCTTGATAGAAATGGTTAAGCTGAAATGTTGGTTGACAGATTATAAATAAACCTTAAGTAATCAAAAGTTTGGAAGCAGAGGGCTGAATCTCATTTTGGGCATTAAAAATAGTAAAGATTAAAATAATTGTTGAATATTAAGAAACATAGTACATTGTATTTTTAGCCACACTGATAATTATTTTATTTTGTATTGTTCATTTACATGCACTTTTGTTTGCATGTTAAGGATAATTGACTTTTCAATAAAGGTCTGTGTGATTTTTTCTTTTTAATTTCAGTTTGTTGTCAGAGTTCAAAGCCACTTTCAATGAACTTCCATAGCAGCATATTGTCAGATCTCAAAAGGCATATTGAGGAAATCCTCTGTACATTTCTAGGTTCTCCACATGAAACCATTTATTTTTCTCCAATATTAATTTTTTAATTTATTTTCTATCCCGCCTTTATTATTTTTATAAATAACTCAAGGCGGCGAACATACCTAATACTCCTTCCTCCTCCTATTTTCCCCACAACAGCAACCCTGTGAGGTGAGTTGGGCTGAGAGAAACTGACTGGCACAAGGTCACCCAGCCGGCTTTCATGCCTAAGGCGGGACTAGAACTCACAGCCTCCTGGTTTCTAGCCCATTGCCTTAACCACTAGACCAAACTGACTCTCGATTGAACTGGAATGGGATACAAATGCACAGAGCTCATTAAAGAATAAACCTCCTGAAAGATCCTAGAAGGAAACTTTTCTCCAAATTGATGAAATTGGATTCAAACAGGGCTGGCTTTAGGTAAGACCGAGTAGGCCCTGGCTTAAGACACCAAAGCTCAGGGGACCCCAACTCCACCTCTCTTTCCGAATTATTCTTAAAATGCAAATCTTTGCATTGGTGTGAGGTGGCACCATCAGTCAATGTGGCCTAGGGTTGCCATATACAGGTAGTCCTTGCTTAACAACCCTAATTGGGACCAGAATTTCCATCGCTAAGCAAAGCGGTCAGGTGAAGCATCACGTGACTGTGCCGCTTAGCAACAACAGTTCCGGTAGTCCCGGTTGTGGTTGTTAGGCGAGGCTGCACGCTTCTCCTGCCACGCTTGCCTCCACTTCAACTCTCCCCCCTGCCTATCTTCCCCCCATCTCTGTCCTTTTGACTGTCCTGCACTCCACCGCTGCCACCTACCCACCTGCCGCAGCTGACTTCCACTGTCTTTTTCTTCCCGCTGCCGAGGCGCGCCTGGCCCTTCACAAGGCCTTTGCAACACCCACCTCTCCCTCCCCCATCTCTGCTGTTCTGGCTGCCCTGCACTCCGCCACCGCCCGCCCCTGCCAGCTGACCTTCGCTGTCTTCTTCCTCCCACTGCTGACAAGGTGCACCCAGCCAAAGGAAAGGCCCATCCCCCACTGGCAGAACATGTGTTTTGTATTCTAAGTTCCCAGGTTTAGTTCTTCAAATCTCTAAATAGGGCTGGAAAGATTCCTGCTGGAAATCCAGGAGAGCTCTTACCAGTCATTATCAATTAGTATCCCCCAAATTGGTGCCCAGCAGATGTGATCTGGCAGAAATGCCATAATTTTCAGGCAACATAAGCTTTAAATAAGTTGAGGGAAATTATTTTATCACAATCAAATAAATACACTGGAGACAATAGCAACATTCTTACTGGCTAGCCCAAGATTTTCTGACTCATTCCTAAATGAGAATAGAACCCACTAGTTACAGCAGTCCCTGAGCAGGGAAAGAATGATCACTGTTATCTATCTCCAAATGCATTGGGTGTAATCACATTAAAATCAACAGGACTTTTTTTTATAATATAGGAAATCTAGGGTTGGTTTATCCAGTTAACCAAGTTACCTAAGTTTCCACAAAACACTGAACCATAAACTAATTATACTTGCTGTGATGGCATAATCTAGAACTAGTGAGTCATATTTCAGCCTAGCATGATATGGAAATCTAGCCTTAGAACCTTATTTCTTTTTCAATGCTAACTTTATTAAAAGAGACAAGGAGGTAAAAAGCTTATTTAGCTAAAATATCAATTTCAACAAATAAAGCTTATCATATAAAGTACCTTCTGATAAATTAACAGTAAATAATGTAACTTACCATAATCCATTGTTAATTTCATAGATCCAAAGTTCATCATTTGGTAAATAAACTTCATTTTCTTCTATAGACTATGCAGGAGAAAAACAGTATTTCTGAAATAATTCTTTTTTTTTTAAAGCCACATACATTTCCGAATACTTTTCATTTCAAACTCTAGGACTTTAATAGATTACTTGTCCTATTGAAGCATTGCTTTAGCAATGATAAAGCACTCACATTACATTATTTTCCTTTCATTAGCTATAAATCACATGCATAGCTCAGCATACCATCAGTCTTTTGTGGGAAAGTAAATTTCAAGTGGCAGATCAGGTGAAAGCACACTGCCCCCAGGGCTCAATTTTACCAGGTGGAGCAAAAGGATACATGGTTGATGATGCTGAAAAGTGCTGAGAGGCTCCAGACAGTACTCCCCTGCTATTCAGTTTCTTGCAAAGGCAACTAAAGAAATTTAACTTCTATATCTCAATCAGTTTTTTTAATCAGTTCAATCGTGTCCGATTCTCGGAGACTGCCTGGACAAGTCCCTGCAGTTTTCTTGGCAAGGTTTTTCAGAAGTGGTTTGCCATTGCCTCCTTCCTATGGCTGAAGAAAGTGACTGGCCCAAGGTCATCCACCTAGCTTTGTGCCAAAGATGGGACTAGAACTCAGAGTTTCCTGGTTTCTAGCCTGATGCCTTAACCACTACGCCAAACTGGCTCTCCATCTCAATCATACAGCTAATTAAAATGGTTTCCAATTATATGTACCTCCAAACATATTTGGAATTGAAATGAAATTATCATCATCAAATTAGCCAGAAATTGAATGTAATTCAATTAATTACATCTCATGGTCTAAGAAAAGAGCTCCAGTAGAGTCTTATAACTAGCTCCTTCAAGTGGGGGAGAAGCACATCCTGGCAACACTGATCATCTCCCTCAAACATGAGCCAGTCCCATCCTGGGTAAATAAGGTAAATAAGCAAATGATACAGTACAGTAGTTACTTGCTTTAATCATGGTACTGATTACACTAGAATGGCTGGGTTCCCATATAACACTAAGCCAAGTCATAAACCATGACTTAAAACCCCTAATGGGTAGATTCATAAACATGCTTAATCCTGACAAAAACATTAAGAGTTCAGTACAATGTGGGAACCCAGACACCCACAAGGACCAACATTATTACTAACTTCCAGACTTGTAAATCTACCACGGTAGACAGGAAAGAATAGTGCCACACTTTAAGAGAAAGGTGAGTTTATTATAGCAAACCATCTTATACAACAATAAGGCTGCCAAGCTTTTAAGGCTTAAAATAGGAGGAGGAAGGAGTGTTTGGTATGTTCACCACCTTGAGTTATTTATAAAAATAATTAAAGGCGGGATATTAATTATATATATATATATATATATATATATATAATATAATATAATATAATATAATATAATATAATATAATATAATATAATATAATATAATATAATATAATATAATATAATATAATTAATTAATATCCCGCCTTTAATTATTTTTATAAATAACTCAAGGTGGTGAACATACCAAACACTCCTTCCTCCTCCTATATATCTATATATTCTCCCGCCTCCTGAGGGCGGGAAAAGGGGCGGGCCGGCTGCTGAGTTACGAGGCGCCACCAACCAATCAAATAAATAGCTGAGATAAACACCAACCCTCCTTCTTTCCCCCCCCCCCCCACGTCCAAAAGCGGCGCGTGCCCTCTCCTTTCCCGCCTATTTCGCTCTTAAAGGAGGACGGACAGCGAGCTTTCCCTTTAAAATTACCCGGCGGATGGAGATGAAGCGAGCTGCTTCTCTCGCCCCCCGCGGTTTCCAGTTCGCAATTAATATGAGACGCTGCCTTTCCCTTTCCCAAATCTATTTGTCCAACCGTTCGGCTACCCCGTCGCCCCTAATTTCCTTCCTTACCACATATCCCCCCCACACATAAAGACAATTCCCATCGACCACGGCGCAATGCCCACTCCGTTCCTCGGCCACGCCGAATTCCTGAGGTGGAGGAGGATCCGCCGCCATCTTAGTGCGGGGAAGATTGGGAAAGAATGGGGCTAGCCCAGCCACCGTCGCCGAACCAGTCCCCTCAGCAACCGCGTCCGCAGCCACCGCCCCCTCGCTTAAGAACGCCGGGCGAGCGCGCGTGCGTTGCTCACAGCGCCCTCTGCCGTTGGCGGGGAAGCGCGCAGGCGGAGGGCTCAGCTGTGCGAAGCCGGAGATCGGGGGAGAGGGACGTATGTCTATGAAGGTTCTCAGTCATCCAGGTGGAATTGTCTGTAGCTTGAATCATGTCAACTGGATTTCTATTTTCTCAGTGGAAACTCAGTGGAAACTCAGTGGAAAGGGGGAGAGGGACGTTTCTGTCCTTCGAAGTGGGTGGCTGTTTGTCTGCAAAGGATCGGCTTATGCAGCTTATATATTTAACCGGGTCACCGGATTAACTTTTTCTGGATTCGAACAATCGACTGAAACACGGACGAAGCAAATACGTTACGTTTGTATGATGCACCAAGCCATACAAGAAAATAAACCAAAGTTAATCCTAGCCAAGGTTAGCATACTGTGCAAAGGCACTTACATTATCTGACTTGGATGATAAGCTTCAGATGGCTGGTGAATGCAAGGTGTACATTTATAAAAATTGTGGTGTTCAGTCCTAAAAGGTGTGTGAACACCTCTGGCAGAAACTAATTTTCCTGACAGTCTTGACATCCTCATGAATTACTGTAAGATTGTGATGGGAGAATTTAAGCAGCATTGGAAGAAACTGTTAATTGATCCTAAGTAGAACTCTCCCATGGTGAATATTCATGTCCACCGATTTATGTGGTGCTTTTCAATTAAAAAAAATATGCTTAATACAATACTGAATATCAACAATACATTAATTCATAAACATACCAAATCTAAAACATCACAAATATTTAATAAAATCTATAACAGCTAGCTAACAAAGGACCACATGTCAATTAAATTAATTCCTAAAATATATATTAAAAATACCCAATTAATAAACATAGATAAAAAATTTAGCTAATAAACATTTTGACAACTTTCTGTCTTGAAGACATGTTGCAGAGGAACTTGTTCTTGCAAAAAAGCTGGCCTAAGGCTTTTCCCCAAACCTGTTAGCCAAAAACTATACTGGCATAAAGTTTGCTGTCCCCATTGCTGATCCCTCTATCCTGACACAGGCATGCACTCCCAAATTTTTGTTCAGCCGTGTCCAACTCTTCATGACCTCATGCACCATAGCACAACACACCTTCCTGTCCTCCACGCTCTCCTGCCCTTATTTATAAGGCTCGTTACACAAGATATCATCATCTGGTGGGGGAAAACCCAGCAATCACTGATTTGCAAGTTTTGATGGATGGCTAGACTAGTGGGTTTAGTTATTTGTCAAAACTTACTCCAGCTTTTGCAAAAGTTCACAGCACCTGATTGCCAGGCCTGATAGGGATGATGCATGAGACCAGAGGTCTGGTACATACTGTGATCAGTAGCTCTTGCTTTACCTGCCTCTTCTTCCAAGCAGAAGATCTAACCTCAGCTGCCCCTCCCCCCAGCACCTGTTGGTGAAGCCTAAAAAACAGCTGGCAGGTACTGGGTGAGCTGCAGGGTAAAGTAGAAGAGATCCTGTATTTAAAAGTAGCCCCCCAGCAGCTTTTTGTTGTTCAGTCGTTCAGTCGTGTCTGACTCTTCGTGACCTCATGGACCATAGCACGCCAGGCCTTCCTGTCCTCCACTGTCTCCCTGAGTTTACTCAAATTCATGTTCATTACATCGGTGATGCTCTCTAACCATCTCATCCTCTGCCGTCCCCTTCTCCTTTTGCCTTCAGTCTTTCCCAGCATCAGGGTCTTTTCCAGTGAGTCCTCTCTTCGCATTAGGTGGCCAAAGTATTTGAGCTTCAGCTTCAGCATCTGTCCTTCCAATGAGCAGTCAGGGTTGATTTCCTTTAGGATTGACTGATTTGATCTCCTTGCAGTCCAAGGGACTCTTAAGAGTCTACTCCAGCACCACAGTTCAAAAGCATCAATTCTTCGGCGCTCAGCCTTCCTTATGGTCCAACTCTCACAGCCATACATTAAAGGTAAAGGTTCCCCTCGCACATCTATGCAGTCATGTCCGACTCTAGGGGCCGGTGCTCATCTCCGTTTGTTAGCCGAAGAGCCAGCGTTGTCCGAAGACGCTTCCGCAGTCATGTGGACGGCATGATGCGCGCGGAACACTGTTACCTACCCACCAAAGTGTTACCTATTAATCTCTTGCATTTGCATGCTTTCAAATTGCTAGATTGGCAAGACCTGGGGGCAAGTGCGGGAGCTCACTCCGTCATGCGGGCCTAGGGATTCGAACCTCCGAACTTGCCATCTTCCAATCAACAAGCCTGGCATCTTACCCATTGAGCCACCATGTCCCCTCAGCCATACATTACTACTGGGAAAACCATAGCTTTAATTATACGGACCTTTGTCGGCAAGGTGATGTCTCTGCTTTTTAATACGCTATCTAGGTTTGCCATGGCTTTCCTCCCAAGGAAGAAGCGTCTTTTAATTTCATGGCTGCAGTCACCGTCTGCGGTGATCTTGGAGCCCAAGAAAATAAAATCTGTCACTGCTTCCATTTCTTCCCCTTCTATTTGCCAGGAAGTGATGGGACCAGATGCCATGATCTGAGTTTTTTTAATGTTGAGTTTCAAGCCAGCATTTGCACTCTCCTCTTTCACCCTCATCAAGTGGTCACGAAGAGTTGGACACGACTGACTCAACAACAACAACAAACACTCTTCTGAAAGAGGGGCAACCCTATTTAATTAACAAATGATGGTAGGGAGGAATTGCATGGTGTGGGGGGAAACTCCCTTCCTTTGTCTTGTGTATGCCCCTCCCAATGTGTGTGGCTTGTAGATCAGGTTAAACCCCTTCCTTCAAAGAGGGAGAATGGGCTTAGACTTGGGATATGCAGGGGAAAACACTGACTTGAAAGTTTCAGATTCTCCTGCTACTTGGCATGGCCCTGGAGGGCAGTGGCCAGGGACCGAGAGGGCATGTGGCCTAATATGGCCAATAGATGTCAGGCTAATTCTGCCTCTAAGGCAGAGCTTTCCAAACTGTGTGTCCACAGGTTAGTGTGTCGTAGGCTGCAGTGTCCGGGATTCCGCGCAGGTCCTAGTGCCTGCCTTGTGCCTTGCTGCCTCCAAACCTGCTGTGATTCCACGCAGGTTCTAGTGCCTGCCTTGTGCCTTGCTGCCTCCAAACCTCCTGTGATTCCGCGCAGGTCCTAGTGCCTGCCTTGTGCCCTGCTGTAAGAGTGTGTCGCGAAATGATGCATGTCTAAAAAGTGTGTCACCAACATGAAAAGTTTGGATAGCTCTGCTCTAAGGGTTACCTGACTGTGACACCAAGCACATCCTCATGGTAAGACTGCTCCAGCTTATTGTCTGCTTAAAGGAAAAATGCTATCTGATCTTTTAGATCAGAACAGCTAGGGATGATCTAAGAAAGTCTGTTACAGAGATGAGATAAAGACAATGTCATCAGGACATTAGCAGAAAAACAAGATTGCCAGGACATGTTCACACCACAGTTAGGTGCTAGTGCCCAAGTTTTATCTGTCAAAATGCCTCTTGGTGAATCTTAAAGATCCTCCTTTGGATGATAAAGGGACTTAGAAATAAACATCTCAAATAACCATGACCTAGCCCCAGGTGCAAGGTCACACAGCCACCCTAGAAACATATTTAAGGATTCCCTTACTAACTTTGCTCAGACTGAAGAAGCTTCTTGGATAAGGAGCGAAACGTTTCCACTGAGAAAATAGAAATCCAGTTGACATGATTCAAGCTACAGACAATTCCACCTGGATGACTGAGAACCTTCATAGACATATTGCCTCTTGGTGAAGCTTCTCTTATTTGAAGAAATGGGGCTTTAGCAACTGAAGAAAAGCTTGGGTCCATCACAGCAATCCTATCTTCCTACAGGCATTGGGGGCCGGATTCCGCATTGCCCCTCAGCCCTAAAAGCCAATGCCTAGGGTACCACCCCACAACAAAGTGCCCTCCAGATACCATCGCCAGCCAATACGCTGGTTGTAATTCATCAGATTGGGGGGGGGAATAGCACTACGAGGTAAAATCCGTAAATTGTACCAGGGCAGGCTCTACTGGACGCCGTAGACATGCTCAGCACTGCGCGAGAAGCGAGGACGGAAGAGCTGCTTTGATTGCTGGCTTGGCGGGAGCGTTCCGGGTGGGAGGAGTCGCGTTGTGGCGCGAACCGTTCAAGATGGCTGCGGAGAAGCTGAGAAGTAAAGTGACTGCTGCTTTCCAAATGCACGGCTTGCTCCTCCGCGCGTGAGTAGCAGAAAGCGAAAGACCCCAGCCGAAGCAGCTGCCAGGCTTATAAAGCGGGCAGAGAGCCCGTGGCGGGCAGATCGTTCAGTGGGGTGGATAGGGGGGTGGAGATGAAAACACATTACAATATACTCAAAATTCTTTAATCTGAATATGGCTTAACTCTCTGTATGGCTGTTGCTGCGTGAGGAAACTATAAACCATGTTTAACGAATCACGATGGCTAAACCCAAATCAAACCGCGTGATTAATGTGTTGTCTGAACCAGGTAATCCAGGTAAACCATCCTTTGGTTTACTTCTTTTGATTTAACCACTCGTTTGTTAATCTTGGTTTACGGGTCAGTGCGTACTAATGCAAGCCATATCTTCTCAGAAAAGTAATAATTAAACTTGTATGCTGCCAAACTCCCAATGACTCTGGGTAGCTCACAACAGTAAAAAAAAATTCAATAAAATCATAAAAAGAAGATAAAAGATGGCAACTGCAACAGACCAGATGGAATGGAAATATGTTGAGAAGGAACTATTTTCAATTAAAGGAATGCAGCAATCACATTACATATAAGTACTTAGAGCAGTGTTTCTCAAACTTGACAACTTTAAGATGTGTGGACTTCAACTCCCAGAATTCCCCAGCCAGTCCACACATCTTAAAGTTGTCAAGTTTGAGAAACACTGACTTAGAGGTACAGTAGGTTTCTTTGCATTTAATTGGCTTATTCTAAGTAATGTATTGGATTGCATCCCTTAAGATGTCACTGAGCATAATAATTCCTTTTTGAACACCTCAAAAAGGAGGTGTTTTGTTTAGTCAAAAAAAGTCATTTAAAACTTTTTTGAGATGCATGAGATACTGGGCCAGTTAAATACAATATAGCATAGCATAATGGACTGAGCCCACCACAGGGGGTTAGTACATTTGTTCTGTGAACTCAGAAAATTGGATCCACTGAGTAAATCATAATTGGTAAACTTGTTTTGTAAACACAACCATAGGAGTTTTGTGCTTAGAATTTCAACATTTTATTTTCCAAATATGTCTTAACTTGTTTGCCCTGGTACTGTTTATGGTTACATGCCAGTAACATACTTACCCAGGGTTAATTTACTGTTAACTATGGTTCACCACACCATAGGGGCGTGGTGGCTCAGCGGGTAAGACGCCAGGCTTGTCGATCGGAAGATCACAAGTTCGGAGGTTCGAATCCCTAGCCCTGCGTGCGGAGTGAGCTCCCGCACTAGCTCCAGCTCTTGCCAACCTAGCAATTCGAAAGCATGCAAATGCAAGTAGATTAATAGGTACCACTTCGGTGGGTAGGTAACAGCGTTCCGCGCGCATCATGCGGCCACATGACCGCGGAAGCGTCTTTGGACAACACTGGCTCTTCGGCTAACAAACGGAGATGAGCACTGGCCCCTAGAGTCGGACACGACTGCACAAATGTGCAGGGGGAACCTTTACCTTTTTACGGTTCACCAAGTCCAGTTTTCCAGGCTCACATGACACACTGAACTATCAAGTAACCACATTTTGCCTAACACCATATGTTAAGTTAAATTATGATGGCAGATAGTGTTCAGCATATTGTGCAAATACAACAGCTGTATGTTGAACTACAGCTCCTATTGTCATTGGCAGTAAAGTCAGTAACTGCCTATGTTGGCCGGAGCTGTGATGGGAGTTGTAATTGAGAAAGAGTGCAGCACACAAATGGAGGAAAACAAAATACAAATATGCTGCTATTGATAGTAGATTTTTGAATATAATAACTGCTTTCCAGTTCTTAAATTACATAAAACTTCAAGACAGCTCAGACAGTAAACCGAATATAGACCTACACTGTAGATAATATTGTATCAAAACTAAATGTTTAATATCATAAGTGCCTGTGATTAGGATACTGTGCTCTTCAAGATAAATGCTATCTCCCTTGAAGAAGTTGTACTTTCTGCATAAAAGCCAATAATACATGATAATGAGAACCGCCATTAAAGAATTGAGATACTGCATTCTACAAGTACCTTTAGTCTTCCTTGGTTATCTATCCATACATGAAGAAAAAGTCTGCAACACAGAACTAAATCATGTTGGACACAAAGATTTATGTAGGTGCAGAGCATTGTATGGAATGTATTTCTTTGTAAACCACAAGGATCTGAAATCGGGAAGCATTAGTTAGCTCTTACCTAGGCAGTGATGCTAACTTACCTTTAATTAATCATCCTATCATATTTGCAGCTTGACAAATAACTACTCTTCAGCATACTAATGGAAAGTTGAATGAAACATAAGGCAGTCATAAGCTAAGTGCTCCCACATCTGTCTTTGAGAAGTTGAAACAACTTCTTGAGGTCAATAACTGCCCTCTAAACCAGGGTTTCTCAACCAGGGTTCCATGGAACCCTAGGATTCTGCAAGAGGTCACTAGGGGTTCCCTGGGAGATCACGATTTCTTTAAAAAATTAGTTCAAATTCAGGCAACTTCACAAAGAGGTAAGTTTCATTCTTTATTTTTAGTTTACGAACACTGTTAATGCATATATACAGGCCTACACATGAAACAAATATAATAATTTTGTAACTTCTGGCCTATATTTGAGCCTGAATGTGCAGAGGTTCTCCAAGGCCTGAAAAATATTTCAAGGGTTCCTCCAGGGTCAAAAGATTGAGAAAGGCTGCTCTAAACAATAGTCACTACCAAAGCTTTGTGCAATTTGAAAGACATGATTAGCATTCCATCAGTGAGTTGATCTAACCACTAAAACATATCCATATTTACTGTAGAGAATATTAAGCTGTGACTATCCAGGAAAAACACCAAAATTATCTGGGTGGCTAGAAAAGAATAGATGATTGGATTGGAAAAGGTTTATATTAATATTCCAGTTTCTTATAAGTATATATCAGAAATTTTTTGGGAAGTAATCTGAATGTTTATTACTAATCATCAGGGAGGCTACAAAATATCTCACAGAAGCTCTTCAAGCAGCTAATGAAGTAGAACTAGAAGACATGATAGAAAATATAATTGATGCTGTTGAAAAACAGTCTTGTAAGTAACTTTTGGTTTTCTTAAATTGTTTGAATAAAATCAGTTTCTCTTAACTGTTGGTAGCACCGTTGTACAGCTGTGGTGTTCGTGATAATAAGCGTGGTATATTGTGTGGCATATAATGTTGGAAGCTGCTGGCCCTTCGCGAGGCTTTGCAGGAGGAAGGCTGGGCCGAGAGCCAGCAGAGGGCCTGCGGGTAGCTCTGCTGGCACTGGGCTCGCCTCCACCCCCTGCAGGCCAGGTCTCCAGGAGTGCTTCCAATGCGAGCTGCAGAGCACGTGCTGCGCCTCCCGGAAGCCCTCATCCCACCACCCCAAACAGCCCCTCCTGCACAGCCTCCACCTTTGCCTGGGGAGACATTGCCGCCTCTTCTGTGTTGCCTGGCAACGGAGAGCAACATAGAGGCAGCAGTGGCTCCCCAGGCGAACTTCGAGGACCGGTTGTAACTACCATTCGTTCAGCACTGCCGTAACTTTGGTCGCTGAACGAATGGTCACTCATACCCACACTCACTCACACTGATGATGTTACCTACAGTAGTTGGGTAATGAAATGTCTGCAAGCAAACAACCAAACTCAGCACCAAGGACTCCACAAGAATAGTTTTTTTTTAACCTATGATTACGTAGTGTCTGGTGGTCACACAGTGTGTTGACCCATGTCTTTTTTCTCCATGCTGCTTTCTGGGTATGTAATATATACTGAATCCATGGTGTATATTAACTACCCAGGCTGGATTTGCACAACATTCTAGGCTAAAATGTGGCTTGCTAACTTTTCAGTACATTGCAGAAACCCAGTGATTCAGTTCCCATTGTTTCTTTGGGTCTTTCGGTAAACTCATTAGAACAGAGCTTTCCAAACTGTGTGTCGGGACACGTTAGTGTGTCGGCTGCAGTGTCTGAGTGTGTCGCGGCTGCTGCTGCCTCCAACCCTGCCCTGCCAGGATTCCATGCAGGTACTAGTGCCTGCCTTGTGCCCTGCTGTAAGAGTGTGTTGCGAAATGATGCCCTGCTGTAAGAGTGTGTTGCGAAATGATGCCCTGCTGTAAGAGTGTGTCGCGAAATGATGTATGTCTAAAAAGTGTGTCACCAACATGAAAAGTTTGGAAAGCTCTGCATTAGAAGCTTAGGTTGTCCAGCCAGTATGGAGGTTTTGCAGAAGCCTTGCATAGAAATGATAGTACATGGAATAGTTTCCCATCCTTGCTGTATTGCTGTAATAGTGAGTATGGAGTATACTTCTCTGTTAGATAAAGAAGTCAAAATCATTGGCATGGTACAACTGACAAATTAACAAAGTAAAAAGTGCTTTGAACCACCAAAACCATTTGGGCCTGTAATGAAAAGTTTCCCAACGCTGCTCATTATCAGGTTTGCCACTTCATATAGAAAAGATTGTACAAATAGCCCAAGTGTTATAAGAATACTTGGGAGTTTGAATATACAATTAGCAAGATCGTCTCTGTGCACAACTCTATTTTGAGCGTCGAGGCTGTGCCTTCTAAACATTTTTAATTCTATCATGATTTCTTTTGAAGAGATTTAATATCCTTTAAAATTATTTCTTTTGTCTCTAATTGCATAGACTACCAGTTCAATATTTTGGATTATTCTTTTCAGTGTCATGCAACATGGTTGAAAAGCCCATGGTGGAAGCAGCTGTCTTGGAGTGCAGCAAATCGTTAGATGAAACAATGTATGTTAGCATCCTTTATTTTAAAACAAATCAACACATCACTGGGAGCTTGTTTGCAATCACATTGTTAATTGCCCTGTGTCTGTCTCCCCCTGTTGATATTTTGGATTTAAAACTCATTAACATTCAGTCTTTCTCTGGTGAGTAGACCTCCTGAAGAGTTTTAAAATCTTTTTCTAATATTAAAATGCCATGTGTAGAAGCATTATGGCTTATAAGGGTAATATATAAATTAAATTAAATTATATAAATTATAAAGGTATAATGTCTACAAGCATTATGACTTATACCAGGGAGTATAAATAATAGTATTTTAAAAGGAAACAGTTTTAGAAGAATCTGTATAACGGCATGAATGCAAACGTGCCTTTTCTCTATTACTAATGATTCTGTTTGCTCAGGGACTCTACTTTGTTAAACTATAATATAAACAAGAATTTGTACTAAGCTACATATTGTTTTAATTATTTTTTAATAAGCCACAAAGACTGGGTTTGGGATTGTTTCCTGAGGTGGCAAAAGGACCAAATAAATTACTCTTTAATTTGCAAGAGAGCTATATAATCATTTAAAAAAGTGGTTGAAACAGTATCTAGTTCAGGGCTTTCCAAAGTTTTCCTGCGGCGACACACCAACCGCCGTTGGTGTGTCGCCGCGGGAAAACCCGGAAGTGCTGCCGTTGCGGCAGCGCGGAAAAACCCGGAAGCGCTGCTGCCGCTTTCAGGTTTTTGCATGCCGCCGTTGGTGTGTCGCTGCGGGAAAACCCGGAAGTGCTGATGATGATCAGTGCTTCCGGGTTGTGTGGCGACACACCAGACTCTGTGTGGCGACACACTTTTGTGTCGCGACACACAGTTTGGAAAGCTCTGATCTAGTTAATGTAAAATTATTTATTTATAAATGTAAAAACAGATTGTGTTATCGAATTTTTCAAAAGATGTGCATTTTTTTTTATCACAGAGAACATATTTTCAACATTATTGGAGCTTTTGATATTCCACGATATATTTACAATTCTGAACGAAAGAAGTTTCTACCGTAAGTTCTTATTATATAATTGTTTAACAGTTTGGATTTCAGCTACCTTCACATTTTAAAGTTATGTAAAACTCACTTCCTATTTCTTTATTTTATAAGGAACAGTTTTAATGTGTTTCATTTCCTTTTAAAATTATGTTTTTTTACCCAAGTCTAAATTTATTTCAGGCTTTCAATGACCAACCACCCTGCACCTAACTTATTTGGCTCTGCCAGGGATAAAGCAGAACTCTTTCGTGAACGTTACATCGTTTTGCAGCAGGTGAGAAAAGCAGAAAGAAGTTTTAGGTCCACTTAGTGCTTAATCATAGCACAAAAGTGTTTTTGAAAAAATAATAATATTACGAAACTGTTCATTTTGAGAGAATGAGTCACTAAGAATCGAGCTTGGCTCAAGGGAAACTTTTATTTTGATACTAATAAATTATTATTACAGTCCTAAACATCCTTGCTAGGAACTAAGTCTTAGATCTGTTTCTTATGAATATAGATCAGTTTCTGGATAATAATTCATAGGCTGTACTGTTACTGATTTCTAGAGAGTAGCCATACTATTCTGCAGTCATTTGGGTCTCTTCCCGCAGGGGTAGGGATATTCACAACAGGGCTTATTCGACCGTCTTTCTCTGCTGCCCCTTATGTTTTGAGTCAGATGAAGCCTAAAAGCCATGAAAGAGAATTCTTACTGCTGAATAAGAATTTGAGAGTAGTCCTGCCTGAAAAAAAATCACTGAATCATAACTGCATGTTGCTTTTCTTTTTAATTGACTCACATTTATTATTGTGCAGAGAACCCACAGGCATGAATTGTTCACACTATCTGCTATTGGCACACACACAGATGAAAGCAGAAATAAATTCCAGGTAAAATCAACATGCTAATGACACGTACAACTGGATTGACCTCAATCTTCAGAGTACAGGTAGTCCTCTTTTAACAACCATTCATTTAGTGATGGTTCGGAGTTATGACGGTGTTAAAACCGACTTGTGGCCGGTCCTCACACTTACAACCGTCGCGGCGTCCCTGCGGTCACGTGATCACAATTTGGGTGCTTGGCTACCGGTTCGCATTTATGACTGTTGCAGCGTCCCTTGGTCACCATTTTTTACCTTCCTGGCCGGCTTCTGGCAAGCAAAATCAATGGGGAACCGTGTTATTCGCTTAACGACCATGTGGTTTGCTTAACACCCGCGGTGATTCGCTTAATGACTGCTGCAAAAAAGGTTGTAGAATCGAGTCGGATTCACTTAATGACCACTTTGCTTAGCAACTGAAATTCCGGTCCCAATTGTGGTCGTTAAGTGAGAACTACCTGTAATCTATCCCAGAGTAATCTTCCCTGCCAGATGTCTTCGGTGATACTTCCATAAATTTAAGCCAATGGGGGAATTATTGGTGTCTGAATTTAACACATCTGGAAGGCATTAGATTGGAGAAAGCTGCTTTTGAGTTTTGGGTGATGTTTTATTGTGCCTGACAAGTTCTACTGAAGGCTTTGGAATAGTGGTTTTCAAACAGCAGCTAATCTTAGTGCAAATATCTTTTGAAAGGAAGGATAGTTTTAAAAGTTTAGAGTGCACCATTCATAAGGAAAAGCAGTTATATCTGGGAATTGTAATTTACATTTGAAATACGGTATCACAGCTTTTTCTTGATTCCAGTAAACATGGACGGGCAACCTTTTGATGGCTGTGGCCACACATCATTGGGGAGGAGCTGAGAACTGCACAGGAGGGGGGCCAATTCACAAGTGGTTGGAGCTGTTTTTGGAGAGTAGTTTGGGGAGGCCTATTTTAGTTGTATCTCACCTAAAAATGGGATGTTTGCCTTCAGTTTTTGGGAATCATGGCTGAGGGGGGATCCAAGGGCCAGAAAAAAGTGTCTTAAAGGTCACATGTGAGCCACCTCTTATGTTCTTATTAATTTGGTGTCTCTTGATTCCAGCTCAAAACTGTAGAAACTCTCTTGGGCAGCTCTGCCAAAATGGGGGAAGTGATTGTTCTTGGCATGATAACCCAGCTTAAGGAGGTAAGCTCTATGGTATAGATCAGGGCTTTCCAAACTTTTCATGTTGGTGACACACCTTTTAGATGTGCATCATTTTGCGACATAGTAATAACCGGGCTTCCTGGCCCACACGATTGGCTCTCGGGTGGAAACCCCACCCCCTGGCCCATGTGATTGGCTCCCGGGTGGAAACCCTGCCCCACAGCCCATGCGATTGGCTTCCGCCTTGGGCAGGGCAGGATTGCCCCGCCCCGTGGCTGCCCTGTCCTGCCTTGCCTCTGCCAAGAAAAGCTGCGGTCGCGAGGCGAAAAAGCCTCGGATCACGCAAAAAGTGACGGGGGGCGCCCCGGGGTGGAAATATCCACGCCAATCAGCGGTGGGGAGGCAGAGGGGCGCTGGAGCTACCCCGGTAGGGGCCGAAAAAACCACGGGGAGCAAAAGTGGGGGGGGCAGTCCGCCCTGCGGTGCCCCTTCAAAAGGGCAGGCTCTTGGGGTGCCCCTTCAAAAGGGCAGGCTCTGGGGACCCCGAAAATGCCCTTGGTTCTACGAAAAAATGCTGCACCAAGCGGCAGGGAGGCGAAAAGTCAGCAGCGCGGTCCCTGAGGAAGCCTCCCTGCCACTCGGTGCATCACCCCGATCAGCACTTCCAGGTCGTCGTGCGACATACCTGGACATTCCCGGCGACACACTAGTGTGTCGCGACACACACTTTGGAAAGCTGTGGCATAGATGATCTGCTGTACTCCGTTCTGAAGGTAACAGATAGGATTCGTTTTCAGTTTTGACTAGGAGAGAGAACAGCATTATTGCCAAACATTCAGTTAAATAGATGTTGGGAAAAGGTAGGAATATAGTCTTACCTAGTGAGCAAGTATTAAAACAGTTGTAATGGATTTTTCAATCCTTTTAAGGGAAAGTTTTTCTTGGAAGATCCTACTGGGATTGTGCTACTGGACCTTAGTAAAGCAATATCCTTTACCTGTGTATGCAATATGAACTTTATCTTTTTCTTAAATTAATTTTTAAGCTACGTTTTGCAGTGTGGTAGCTTAAGATTTTCATCTATTTAGATTTTAAATAAGTATGATTCATGGTGATAATAAGGGATCTGTTTTTAGTATTACATTGGGATAGATAGCAATTTATTAATTCATTTGAATTCTTGTGAAATCTTAATTTTTGCCTATGAAATGTTGTGCTACTGCACAATTAACCTTGTTACAAATGGTTATTTTAAATTTGTTTTACTGCTGCCTAGTAAATTTCACCCTTAACTACTAATACCAGTTCCACAGTGGCTTATATACAGAGTCATGTTTTGTTTTAACAGAAGGTAAGTGTTCCGTAATGGGTTATATACATAATCATATTCTATTTTAACAAAAAACAAGACGGATTGTTTGTGTATAATCATTTTTTGCTTGTTTAATTACTTCAGTAAGGTCTGATTTGTGATCCAGCATATTTCTGGGAGTCTGATCCATAACTCAGTTCAACTGATGTAACAATTATCCCTATTCCTGTCACATGTAAATCACATACAAAATAGACCCATAATGATAGGCTTCAGATACTGCGTTAAGCCATAATGTGAATTATATGGTTTGGCTTAGTAATTCTAGCCATTTTGGTTTGTAAACCATAGTTTATGTCTCAGTGGAATGTCCACATAAACCAAAGCTCTTTGGGGTCCTCAATCATTTTTAAGAATGTAAAGGGGTCCTGAGACCAAAATGTTTGAGAACCGCTGCTCTAGACTAACTTACTGCCAATCATGACTATACACTGGATTGTAGCAAGCTGGAAATAATATTGTTGTGCATTCGGTTATGAAAATCATTTTGCAAATTAGAGGGAATAGTTTATAGGTAATATTGCTTTGGCAGCTCACAAGGCTTTAGGAGGGCATATTCACCATTTAATCATTTGATGGATAAGTGTGTTGTGTGAATGTTCCTACCTATTAACTACTGTATTTCTGCTGTGAAATCTTAGAAGCAAAAACAATGTCTTTTTGAAGAGCTCTCAGCTGAAAGAACATTTGATTAGCTGGTTTTGGGCAACCGTTTTCAAAATATTCTGATTGAATTTGAGTCTCAGAAAAAAAGAGCGTGAGAGATTTTAGTTGGACACTATGGTTATAGATATCATTTCCTCTTTTGAAATGATGAAAAGATACACCGGAGCTTTGCTTACGTATTCCACAGGTTGGTACGAAGATGAAGTATTTCACGTCACTGCTTTTGGATTTCCTCCTACAGAGCCTTCTGCTACGTCTAGGTATTTTATTTATTTCCTATACCCTCAGGAGGGATGGTCTGTGCTTATGTAAGAAAAAGACAGCAGCTATGCACATGAAGATGGAATAATTGTGTGGGTAAACCTCAAGGTTTACAAAAATACTTACAAAGCAAAGTTTAAGGAGGGAGAGATCTCACGAAAAGACAGTCCCATAATCATTCAGCAGCACAGAATACTGACTGAGAAGAAGAAAAAACTATCTGTGTTGGAGCGGGAATGGACTATAGTAGCTAGAAAAGGGGAGAAGAGGCAGATAAGCTATACAGTTCAAAGAAAGCATATTGGATTAGCCTACTGTTTGTATTGAGTAGTTATTTTTAAATTTTCCCATAGAGAGTTGCCCATAGAAGCCAGTTGGGAAATCTGAGATTATAATGTCATCAGAATTGCACATGAGTATCTACCCTATTACTCCCCCTAAAAATAAGCTTGTAGTAAAAAGGAAAGTTCCTGCTTTTTAAATTTAAACTGAAACATTTAAAAATAACCCTATTAATGCAAATTATAATGCAAATAGAGTATATTGCCCTTTTTTCAAGTTGGAAATGGCAGCAGTTGGGCTTCTCATACAGATAGTCCTCACTTAACAACCATTCGTTTAGTGATGGTTCAGACTTACAACGGTGTTGAAAAAAACAACTTACGACTAGTTCTCACACTTATACAATTGCAGCGTCCCCACAGTCACGTGATCACGATTTGGGCGCTTGGCAACCGGTTCGCATTTATGACCGTCGCAGCATCCTGTGGTCACGCGATCGCCATTTTTGACCTTCCCGGCCAGCTTCTGGCAAGCAAAATCAATGGGGAACCACGTGATTCACTTAACAACCACATGGTTCACTTAACGCCCACGATGATTTGCTTAACAACCACTGCAAAAAAGGTCGTAAAATCTGGTCAGATTCGCTTAATGACCGCTTCACTTAGCAACCAAAATGCCAGTCTCAATTGTGGTCGTTAAGCGAGAACTACCTGTAGCTCCTTTCAGGCTAAGTCAAGTATTTATTTGGCTTTGTTTATAGATTGTACAGAGTTATGGTTCATTAACAAGACATAGTAACTTGATTTAAACAAAACACTAAGAATGGTTTACAAAGCATAATGGTTAGGATCATCCATCTGTGGGAAATTGTTGGCCTTGTGGGGTTCCAGGCGCAGAGTAATCCAAACAACGTGTAGGGCTCACAATATTTTATTGTAGCATAAGGCAATAATGGATATATAGTACATTATTGCAAAAGGAAAAAAAACAAAAACAAAGCATACGCAGAGTTTCATGGCCCATACAAAGGCCAGGCATAGTTACAGTTCAGGAACAGAGTACATGGCAACATGACAGATAGAAGTCAAGAAAAAGAAGGAAAGAAAAACAGACCCATAGTTCATAGCTGAGATATACACTTGTTTCAGCATTCTGATTGGCTATATGTGGGTCAGGACATTTCCAAACTGACAATGCATTAAAAGTTGTACTTACTATAAATCGCCATGAGATGGCAGTGTTGCACATTGTCTTCCCTTCGGGACATGTTCCCATGAAAACGGGTATTTTTGGGCTGATATCACTACCTCACGTGATACATTGTTTTGGCTATAGAAGGTCACACACCTGGTGTTTACTGGTACTGTTTTGGGAACATTGTATGGAAAAATACTGTCTCCACAAAGCTAGTGAAGGAATCCATTCGCATGAATTCTACATAGAATAACCCTAACACCATCACACTAAGGAAAAACCAAACGATTGTTTAGTGTGATGGGTAAACTCATGAAATTTTATTTTATTGATAAAGAAATTTCCATCCCATCTTCCACATGATTATACAGTCAGAGCAGCATTCAGAAGCTGCATGCAGAAGTCCCATTTTATGCTGGCTTGCCCTTTTCAATGTGTGAAAATACAAAGTTTTGTACATGAAATAAGATCCAAGCTTTGGCAAAGATAATTTCTGATTTGGTATTCTGAAAGTGGGTTCCATGAATTGGGAATATGGGTGATTAAAAAAAATTACTTAAATTTTAGAAACTTTGTACAGTGTCCTTAAGTGACAGGTGAACTGTGAGAGTTGATGATTATTTTTAATGTGTAATATACTTGCTGCATAAAATAAGCAGCAACCTGATTGCATGATTTTGGAGAAGTATGAGCTTCAGTAGAGCCTGTAAATACTTGTTTATGCTGCAGGGCATATTATGGCAACATAAACTTTTTTGGAGGGCCTTCTTCAACCTCTGTAAAATCTTCTGCAAAATTGAAACAGATGGAAGAAGAAAATGAGGATGCCATGTTCGTGTTCCTTTCAGATGTTTGGTTGGACCAAGCAGAAGTTTTAGAAAAACTTCGCATTATGTTTTCAGGTAATCCTGTTGATCCACACGTGTGCTGGATTTCTTCAAGGAAACGCCAAAGTATTCCAAGCTGTTCAGTTTATGGAAATGAAGCCATTTAAGAAAAGATGTTACTCAAATTTATAGTGTAGAACTTTGATCCTTCAATTGCATCTGTTGGCAGTAGAATCAGGCAAGGATTCTTATCTTGCACAGCAGATCATCACATAATGCATTTACAGAACTTGCCCCAGGATATGGCTAAGATGCCATACATTTTGACTGCATCTGATAATTAACATTTATTTACCATGACTGCCCATTTTCTTACTTTTTCAGCCTTGTGCTGCAACTCTGAAGCCATAGAAAATGTTTTGCTCCTGTCTCTAGCTTCAGGTTGGAGGTGGGTGAGGATGGCTGCCTTTTGACATTTGAGGTGTTCCAAGGAAGGAGACCTTTCTTCCATAATTGGGCAGCACTTATGAATGCACCACAAATTATGGATTTACCCTCAGCTCCACAATTAAAAGAACGAATGCTTCCAGATTATAGTTCATTTTCCATACTGTGAACTGACAGCTGTTTTATATAGTTCTCAAAGAAAATTAGTTCACAAAGGAAGGGGCCATATCAACAGCTATTAGACATGATGGTTAAGTAGAACCCTATTGTACAGAGGCAGTGAACTATGAAATAACAATTGCCTGGAAGCAAAAGCAGTGAAGAGTTATTGTCAATATGCCCTAATATTTTCCAAAGGTTCTGGTTGCTGGACTAGATGGACTCTTGTGATTCAGCAGGACTCTTAATATCTAACTTAGCCCGTCAGCCTGAAACTTTTAATAAACTGTTTGCATAAGTAAAGAAAAACCTTATATTTCAGTCTCAAGAGTTATATAATTTGTTGCCCTTCATTAATAAGTGCTAATTTGTCCAGGTTAATACTCAGTTCCCTGGTTGTTTTCTCAGTTCAGGGCTTATAGAACAAACTGATGCAAGGGTGAATGAAATGACAGGCAAAAATAGATTTGCAGCAGAATAATACCCAAATGTTTTTTTGATATGTGAGATTGATGCAAGTTTTGATTTGTCTTTAGTGATGCATTACATAGTCCGCAATGGAGAAGAACACAGCTTTCATGCAAACCAAATAGGAATAATAGTCCTTGTTTCTCCATCCAGGTTACTCAGCCATGCCTCCAACCTGTTTTTTCTTCTGTGGGAATTTTTCTTCTACCCCATATGGAAAAAATCAAATTCAGTCACTAAAAGGTACTTGGGATCCATCCACTTACTGTATTTTTTAAAATTAGTAATAGATTATTTTGTATTTATCTGTTAAATATGAATTTTCAAGACAGTAATGCTTATTCTCTATGAAAGTATTGCTCTTCATCTTTGCCTTCTGAACACCATCAGGCATTTTATTTTTCTGGTTTGCTTTCTAATCATGAAATGAAGATTAACAAGAGAGAAAGAAAATAACTAGCACTTTCATAGGAAAACTTTTATTGTTGTGTCCTTAGGTTCCTTGAAAGCCCTAGCAGATATAATATGTGAATATCCCAGTATCCATGAAAGGTATGTTCCACATTATTTGTGTGGTGAAAAATCTTTACAGAACAGGTGTGCCTCACATAAATCACACAGAAAATGTTTCCATGCAGAAGTTCCAGCTGTAAAGAAATATGTGCACTAAGACTGAGCTTCATATATTTGGTAAATTAGTTAAAAATTCAAGAGTTCTGCTCAAACACCTCTGCAGAGCATTGTGTTAGCTGGGAACTGAAGCTACAAAATCCAGAGGAATTGTGACTTTTTTCTTCATCTGTCAGACCTGGAGGCCATGGAAGCACATCATTTAATGTTTGTAAACCGCCCAGAGTCTACTGTTGTGGAGATGGGTGGTGATAAATTCGAATAATAAATAAATAATAAAATAAATCATGGGAAGCAAATGATAAAAATATGTGTGACATCATACAAATGCCATAACTTACATACTTGGGGTGGGTTCATGACATCACTACATGCATGTCAAAATTTTGGTGTCATGATTTGATGCTGCTACTGGAGGCTGCATTCAGTCTTTCTTTTATTTTGGAAGCGCTGGCTCTACAGATGAGAATTTCCAGGAGAGTTGCCTAATTCAAGCTATATATTACTTACCCCAGAAACTCTAATTACCTTTAGTAACGTTACCCTAAATTTTAGTGAACATTTCATTTTATACCCACCAGTAATTTATTTATTTATTTATTTTCTATCCCGCCTTTATTATTTTTATAAATAACTCAAGGCGGCGAACATACCTAATACTCCTTCCTCCTCCTATTTTCCCCACAACAACAACCCTGTGAGGTGAGTTGGGCTGAGAGAGAGTGACTGGCCCAAGGTCACCCAACCGGCTTTCATGCCTAAGGCGGGACTAGAACTCTCAGTCTCCTGGTTTCTAGCCCAGCACCTTAACCACTAGACCAAACTAATACTAAATCAAATATATTCATTATTTATAGCAGTCGATTTGTATTTGTTCCTGGTTCTGAAGACCCTGGTCCAGGCTCCATTTTGCCAAGGTACATTTTTTGACCTAATATCTATAACAAGATTACAGTATGTCACTGAAGATGATGCTTTGAGAATCTGCAATGCTTTTCATTCATATATATGTACGTATGTATGTATATACACATACACTTTTTTTAGGCCACCGCTTACTGAAAACATTACTGAGGAATTCAGACAGCAGGTGCCATTTTCAGTTTTCACAACAAATCCTTGCAGGTATGTGTCCCTAATATGGGCATTTAATTTAATAATAGTGGATTACTATACTGGGCAGGGGATTGGACTAGATGCTCTCCAGCGTGTTCTTCCTTTTTTCTTTTTTTTTGTGATGTTATGAAAACACTGGCATCCCATGATAGCTGACACTTCACTCTACAGCAGAGTTGGGACTTTATCTCTTGACCTTCCAGAGGACCACTGGAGGTGATCTGGTGATGTGACATCACCAAAAAGGCCAAGCCCCAATTATTTAGTCCCATTTAGAGGGATGTTAAGGACAGGAGGCCTTTGGAAGGAAACTTTTCATTCCCAGCCTTATGTCACTCCCAGACCTATTAATAAGAGCCCCCAAATACCTCTTGATGGGATGAATTTGAGCCACTTTTGTTGCCAAATATTGATTTCTAGAGGTTCCACTTCCATTTCCACCCTTAACATCCCCCCAAACCACCAAAAAAGGGCTGAAACTGCTATTTTAAGGTGCATTGGGGAATTTAAGAGTAGGAGTAGGAGCTGAAAGCTACTCACATTCCTACCTTTAATTCTGAAAGGGGGAAAACTAAACTTCTGAAATTTGGTCATTTTGCCACTGAAATTCAGCAATGCAATCTTGTGTTTGTGAGGTTGCAGGTGCACACAGACCACCTACCTCTGCTATATAGCAACAAATCTGTACAAGAATTTGGGGATTTGGGGCAGAGCTGCTGGCATATTTGACTTAATGGTAAATTCTCTTTGGTAACTGGTGAATCCTCAGAAGAGATAAAATTTGCATTTGTTACTTTCAGAGTCCAGTATTGTACACAGGAAATAGTAATCTTTCGGGAAGACTTGGTGAACAAGATGTGCCGTAACTGTGTCCGTTTCCCTAACAGTAGTTTGGATATTCCTAACCACGTAAGATCTAAAAAGCATTCAGTATGCTGAATTAAACTTTGGGGTGAGGGATTATAATTTATAATTGGTTAAGAAACAAAAAAGAAATAGAAGGAAGTAGAGTTGAAATCGAAATTATTCAACCCCCATTGCAAATCAGGTTTATTGTCAACATTTAGACTTTCAGCTGTTTGCAATGAACAAATCAAACAAAAGCAATTGAAATAGCTTAACACAACAAATGCTTCAAGTGGTTTCCCCAAATTCAACTGGAAATGCAACTTATAATGATTTCTCCAGTCTCAAAATTATTCAACCCCTTCATGGCAAGCATCTTCAGTACTCAGTAGAGCACCCTTTTGCTGTTACGACCTGCTGCAAACGAGATGCATAGCCAGACACCAGCTTTCGGCAGCGTTCCTGAGGAATCTTAGCCCATTCCTCATGAGCAATGGCCTCCAGTTCAGTAATATTCTTGGGTTTGCGTGCTGCAACCGCCTTCTTCAAATCCCACCAGAGATTTTCTATGGGGTTCAAGTCAGGTGACTGTGATGGCCACTGGAAGGTCCAATGACGCCCAAGCTTCAGCTTCCTTACAGATGGCATGAAGTTTTCTCCTAGGATTTCCTGATACTTCAATGAATCCATCCTGCCTTCCACACGCTGCAGGTTTCCAGTGCCAGAGGATGCAAAGCAGCCCCAGAGCATCACCGAGTCACCACCATGCTTAACTGTAGGCAGAGTGTTCTTTTCAGTGTATGCTTCATTCTTCTTCCTCCAGACATACCGCTGATCCATCGGGCCGAAAAGTTCCACTTTTGTTTCATCGCTCCACAGGACAGAATCCCAAAACTTCTGTGGCTTATTTATATGATTGTCAGCATATTGGAGCCGACTGTTCTTGTGCTTTTGGGTCAGTAGTGGTGTACGTCTTGGGAGTTCTGGCATGGGCACCTTCTGTGTTTAGTACACGCCTTACTGTGCTCACTGAAACCTCAGTGTCTGTTGCCACCAAGTCTTGCTGCAGGTCTTTTGCAGTCACTCAAGGGTTTCTCTCAACCTGCCTTCTCAGAAATCTGGTTGCAGCCATTGACGGCTTCCTTTTTCTGCCCCGTCCAGGTAGTGAAACCACTGTTCCTTTAACTTTGAACTTGCGAACTATGCTTCCAGCTGTGTCTCTAGGAACATTCAGTGTCTTCACTATCTTTTTGTATCCTGTTCCTTGTTTGTGAAGGGCAATGATCTCTTCTCTTACCTTTTTGGACCATTCTTTTGACTTAGCCATATTTCTAACATGCAGTCAAACATGACACTCAACAAACCCCTAGCCAGTTCAGGCATTTCATGTGTTCCAGCTCAAGTACACCTGGTGCAACTAATTAAGCCCTTGATTAGTTGCATCAGGTGTGTTTGAGACAACACCTGTTTTAAGTCTAAATTTTGACAATAAACCTGGTTTGCAATGGGGGTTGAATAATTTTGATTGCAACTGCAATCTTTTATTTCACTTGCTTGAAGTTCTTACTGGTTTGGTTGCTGTTTGGGCAGATAACATTAAACAAGTTTACAAAGGTTTTGTGCAGGAAACATGGCAGTTGCAGAAATGAGAGATTGAAATGTCAGGTTACCTGGGTGGAATAACTATATGAAAAGATAATAAAAAATGAATGGATTAAGGTAACTAAAATGGAGAATAATTCTCCCAACAAATATTCTGCAGCTATTCACCAGCTCTACATGGTGATCAGTTTGCTTTAGATGGTGTAGTTTTAAGGGAACCTTATGATACTGCTCAGAATAGTGTTCTCAAGTTCCTTCAAAACTCTGGGAATTGAAAGAAATCCCAGATCTGGTTCCATGTCCTGGTAAAGCAACCAGGTCTGTTAACGAACCCGTTTTAATGACCAACAAAGAGGACAAAATCATTCAATTTGCAATCCTGTAGTCCTGAATTATTCCAAACAAATAATTCATGCTGAGCTAAGGGAGTTATACTTCTGAATAGAAAGAATTGCAACATCCGTTTACTTTCATATGTAATTTTATAGCACTGTTCTTTACCTTTCAGTTTGTAAAGACTATTTTATCACAAGGACATCTGACTCCATTGCCTCTTAATGTCAGCCCTGTCTATTGGGCCTATGACTACACCTTGAGAACCTACCCTTTGCCAGATCTGATTGTTTTTGCTGACAAATATGACCCATTCACTGTAACCAACACCGATTGCCTTTGTATAAATCCGGTAAGATCTTGTTTATACTTTTCCCTGTCCTCAAACTATGATGAAAATATGTTTCTAACAAGCAAAATATATTAGAAATAACAAGGCTGGTCAGACTGTCAGATCCCAGACTACCAAATACCTCCAGATAATATCGATCATGGGGTTTTTTGCTCATAATAGATACTGTTGGCAGCATTATGAATCACAGTAGCATCTTCTGTCATAGCTTCCATCTTACCTTCAAATGTTTTAAGATAGGCTAAAATTGTTTCTGGTAGACAGAAAATAAAAGCAGAATGTATATTTGTAACGACTACTTCTTTAGGTTAATTTTCGCTAACAAAGGGCTACTACATGATGTATCTGAAATTATATTCAGGTGCTAAGTATGTATTTTAAAATTACACCTAAAGAGAAGACATATATTCAAGAAAATGGCATGGGTGAAAAGCAAAATTCTTTCCTATGCTGTTTTTTCTTAAATACCAGGGATCTTTTCCAAGGAGTGGCTTTTCATTCAAAGTATACTACCCCTCTAACAAAACTGTTGAAGACAGGTAAGGTCACTTTTTTTAAATTACTGAGTGTACAAGAATCTGATTTCCTGTTTTTCATGCTGTCTGATAAAACAGATATAACTTGATAGCTGTATAGTTATCAAATAAATATAGCTTAACAAAATAAATTATCACTATTTTTATTTTGTATCTCTAGCTGTATCACTATTAATGTCTATATAGAATAAATATGCACTTTTCATATACATATAATATGGAATTAATAAGAATGTAGGGGTAAGAGGCAACTAGAACAGTAACAGAGAAGGGGTTACTATTGTGTTGAAGGGCAGAGCTCTCCTACAAGGATAAGGTAACAAGACATCTTTTGCTGTATCCCCTTTCAGACTGCGCTGTGTCTGTCCTCAGTAGTAAAGGTAGCTTGGCTTTAGTTCATACTAGACAACCCGTGTTCCGTTGGGTCATCGTTTCAGAGATACATCCAGATTCCTCCATGCCTTCAACAATGGCAGAGCTTCTAATGTACTGGAAAGGTTCTTAAAAATTCAGGGAGATATGTATCTGCCTTGGAAGTAGCCCATGTATAGCACAGTCAAAATCAGGAGTTGACTACAGGAAATGTTTTATGACATTTTATATTATGTGATAAAATGTTTTATGATAATTTTTATGTCGTAAAACATTTAAAATTTGCCAAATTTCTATTCCATGGGAGTTATGGGACCCAGATTTTGGACACATTCTGTAAGTTAGCCCATTTGAGGTTCCTTGGTTCAAAAATTGTTGGCCTATGATGCACTGTTTCGCCCAGTTAAAGGTTACAAGTATCAAACAGACACGAGTTTTAGTAGTATATAGATTTGAAAATGCTATAAATGAATGCAGGTTTGGTAATGTGAAAGCAGCTGTTAATGAACTAATATTGGACAAATACAGTAACCCTGGCTCATGTCACCTAGACCAGGTGGGTAAAATGTAGAAACCTCTCCCAAATATACCTTGCAGACTGTTAACTATAGCGGGCATGACTGAAGAGCTAATGTAGCAACACTGGGATACAGGGACTTAATTTCTTAACTATGGTGCTGTTTCCAGTAATATCAACCTGAACATATTTGGGAGAGTTCCCAATGGATCTGATATTCTGCCAGGGCAAAATAATTCATGGTATTTGTAGTAGTTCTATTGTTGCAGATAAGTTATTGCCTGATCAAGTTCGATTTTCAAGCTCACTGTAATCCCTGAAGAGCTGGATGACCATTCTTATGCCTTTGAGTTGGCTTCTGCAGCTTAGGCATCTTGACCTATCAGTACCCTAATGTAATAGAATAAGGAGGCAAATGATCCGTTGATGTAAATCCTAAATCAAATTACAGAACTATCTCAATAGAGACTAAAGAAATATTTGGACTGAAACCTAGAATACAGAACACTCACTGTGAGCCTGAATAAGTAAATATAATGGAGCCTGGTTTTGGACTTAATAGTGGTAGTGTGTTTCTCTACCAAACATCCACAGAATGTCAGCTAATAAAAGTGAGTAATTGTGTCCTTTCCCTAGATATCTCTAGAGAAATTCTATTTTGGCATGATTAATGATTTCTAACTGTATCCAGGTTAGATATACTATGGCAGGGGTCCCCAACCTTAGCAACTTGAAGATGTGTGGACTTCAACTCCCAGAATTCCCTAGCCAGCATTGCTGGCTGGGGAATTCTGGGAGTTGAAGTCCACACATCTTCAAGTTGCTAAGGATGAGGAACACTGTACTATGGGACTGCTTTAGAAAGGGTCTCGATGCAGAATTTGGCTGACAGGTTATTCTTGAAGCCAAGCAATCAAAATGTGGAACACCAATTCTATACCAGTTATGAAATGCTGGGCTTGAGCTTTATACTCTTAACAGTTTGGAGCCATTTTACTTGGAGGACTATTACACATACCCAACTGGATATTATGGTTTTCCTCACAGGTCTTTTATGTAGTGAACCTCATACCTTAAAAGCACAGGTGGCCTTAGTATATAGATTTTTTAAAAGTTTTTTTTAATCCTGTTTTCCAGGTTGCCTTTCCTTCCATCTGCTTTGAAAGTTAATTTTTGCTACTGTATTAAATCTTTGTATTCTTTCATTGGCCTGTATCTTATTTTATTTAATCCTTCATGTAGTTTCAGACATGTACATAATGGCACTTACACTTAATCCTCAGTGCAGAAGTAAATATTCTTTATTAAACTTTAAGAAAAGAAATAATATGTTGGTTTCAACAAGTAACGTAACACTGTTTTTGTTTGTTTTAAATTTTCAGCAAACTCCAAGGTCTCTGAATCTCAATTAAGAAGAGTAAGCCAAAGTTTCTGGCCTTAAAATGACTGAAGTACTACAACAGTGTTTCTTAAAATTTAGGATCATGGATTGTAACTGCATGTTACAGCTAATATATCTTGTATATTGTTATATATATATATATATCTTGTATATACATTTTTATATAAGGGTGTTCATACATGCATCACATCTTATACCTCTACTTGAAATAATTTGACTTTACTCTTACAAAAAGAAAAAATAGTATTTTCTGCTGTTCCTCACTGCCAAAATATTCAAAGCAAAAAATTATTCAACTTTCTTCTGATTCAATATTAAGTAAATAACCGCCCAGGGTCCCCGTTGGGGGAGATGGGCGGTAATATAAATCTAATAAAATAAATAAATAAACCTGAATATTCTTTAGAACAAATCTGTAATTTTAAACAGGACTATTTTGGGGCAGAAAATACTGGCCTTTACTAATGACCAAATTAAAAAATCTCTATCCACATTAAACAACCAAGACTGAACATCTAAAATGCAGAAAAATTTCTGAAGGATCAGTACAGCTAAGATACTGGTCTCGTAGAAGATAAGGTGTAATAGCAGGAACAGGTAGACTTGATGGGAGAAGAAATAACTGATAATCACCTTCACTATAAGGTGTCTAGGCAGATTAATGTAAAGTCTAAATACATTAAGTATCATCAACCATCACTGGATTTATAACTTTTTAAGATACCTGCATACAAAATGTTCACTATAGTATTTTCACCATTTCAGTGGCTCAACTTTTTCTCACTTCTGAACTACAGAACTAATGTAATTCTGTAATTACAGGTACCCAAACTCCATTGCCTCCAAATTAGTTGGAACTACAACTCCCAGAATTTGCAGGCAACATAACTCAAAGTAGGAAAGCTAAAGATCTACAACTGATTTGAATTTAGAAAAGCAATAAAGGCTGCTGCTCTTTTCATGTTGCAGAGCATCAACAATGTCTAAAAGGGGAAGATGTTAGAAATTTAAAACAAGAGATTGTTTTTTTCTCCTCTTTTAAGTTAAAGAGGCTATAGCCCAGAACATAAGTTGTTACTCATACATACCAGCAGCAGGTTTCAGGAATTAGTGTGAAATAACCTTTAGAATATAAACCTTTATAAATATAAACCTTTTATAAATATAAACCTTTAGAATATATTTAGAAATAACCTTTAGGGGCATGGTGGCTCAGCGGGTAAGACGACAGGCTTGTCGGTCGGAAGATTGCAAGTTTGGAGGTTCGAATCCCTAGCCCTGCGTGCGGAGTGAGCTCCCGCACTAGCTCCAGCTCTTGCCAACCTAGCAATTCGAAAGCATGCAAATGCAAGTAGATTAATAGGTACCACTTCAGTGGGTAGGTAACAGCGTTCCGCGCGCATCATGCGGCCACATGACCGTGGAAGCATCTTCGGACAACGCTGGCTCTTCGGCTAACAAACGGAGATGAGCACCGGCCCCTAGAGTCAGACACGACTGCACAAATGTGCAGGGGGAACCTTTACCTTTTTTAACCTTTAGAAAGGACTGCGCACAGTGGAAGTCTTAAGTTATTTAAAATGTTATTTAAAATGTTATTTAAAATCTTAATGGCTGTGAAGGCTGCCTTGAGTACATAAACTATGTAAGGGGTGAACAAATGTTTTAGTCATTTGCTAAAAAAATGCTTTCATGTTGGATTAAGGGAGAATAAGATTGGATTGATGGAATTTAGGTATGATCCTCTCCAACTTGCCAGCAGTCTGCTTTTGGCATTACAGCAGAGATGTAGCTGTAATGGCAGACAGAGCTGAAGCATGGTTAGCCAGTAAAAGTCATGTTAAAAACTCAGGCACCCCGAGTGGCGTGGAAGAAGACCTATCCCTGAATTTGAGAGGAGAACAATTTTACCTTTGCAAAGGTGGCCCCTTCACCTATGCAAAAATACAAATCACAAAGTAATTCGGGCAAAGCAAAAGGCATTTATTAAAGGGGTCAAGTTTTTTTATACGATACAGAAACAAATGATACATACATTCAGCATATGTGATATGTCAGAAAACAACTAATCCAACCAAGAATAGACATTGATTACATGAGAGAATTGAACAATAGAAAATATTGATTACAGATAACATTCCACAAGTGGCAAATTTATGGGTTACGTCACTCCCTTTCACAGCCGGGTTTGTATCCATCAAAAAACTTGCAAGTGTAGTCAAGGACTTTCAGAATATGCTCTCTCTTGTTTAGTTGCTGAAAAGGCTAGTCTTTGCACATAAAAGAAATGGTTTTAGGTAAAAGGAAAACATGGTTTCCTGAATTTCAAAAGGAGGTGTGGATGCCATGCTAAAATGCTAATATCCCCTTTATTAAAAAGCTAATAATGAGGCCTAAAAGTCCAGGTAACAATATCTACTGCTTACAGCAGAGCTTTCCGAACTGTGTGTCGCGACACAAAAGTGTCGCCACACACAGCGTGGTGTGTCACCACACAGCGTGGTGTGTCACCACACCACCCGGAAGCAGCGGCGCACGTGTGCACGGCAGCAGAGGTGCGGCATCAGTGCTTCTGCGTTTTAGCGGAGGCTGTCGCCGCCGCACGCCCCCCGCCGTGCATGTGCACACCCCCGCGCCACCGCTGTGCGAGCGCCGCCGCCACTGCTGTGTTGCCAGCGGCGGCACTTTGGAAAGCCCTGGCTTACAGAATTGGTCACTGCACCTGCTTGTTCTTTCCTATCGGGGGCCTGTGAGCATGACCACCACCACTGAGTCAGCCAAGGAAAGAAGGCAGGTAAAGGACAGCAGATACAGTAGTTGTTCCTAACATGAGCAACAGCCAACACCCAACTTCTTCCTTGTCTTCTAGGCATACACTAGAGCTGAGGGCTGGGTCCACTCTGCTGCACTACCCCAAAAGTGTGCAGGGGTAACAACTTGATAATGCCCAGACTTAGACTTCACAGAGACTGGCAAGTTTACCCCTCCTGCTGTGTTGCTTTCCCTCTTTATCTTGGCGGTTGGAAGGCTCCCAGTATGTTGCCAAGCATCTGCCACAACCTGGCTCTGATCCTGTTCTTTATATTCTTTTCTGGCAAAGACCTCTGCCATAAAGAGGTCGACGCTTGGCCTATTTTACTACCCGAAGTGTAATGGATCACCATTCAGTTTGCTCTGATCGCTATGGCAACCGGCCAGACCCGCCATATTGTTAGGATGTTTCCATGGCAACAAAATTCAACCACCAGAGCAGCCATAGCCGCCATATCGTTTGATTTAATCCCTACAGGGACCAGGACGGCTCCCCCAAACGAAGGAAGGAGACGAAGCCCTTCTCTTCCTTTGTGCAACCGCCTGTCCGAGTCGGCCCGAGCAAAGGAAACGAAGCCCGCCTTGCAGGTATGGCGGGCCGTTCAGGCCTGGAAGACTTGAACCTGACGGGGGACGAAGCGGAGCGCCTAACAAACGCCTTCAAGGACCAGGGCTTCCGCACTCTTTTCGCGGAGTACGTGGCCGAACTGAATGATCCAGAACAAAGGGCCATTTATGAGGCCGAAGTGACAGCTCTGGAGCGGCAGCGGGGCGTCGAAGCCCGCTTCCTCCACCCCACGCCGGGCTGGGTTCTGCGCACAAGCCAGGCTGGTAGCCGGCGGTGTTATATCAACATCTGCAGCAACCCGCTAGTAGGGAGGCCTGAGCCTCGGCCAGAGCCTGGTGGCTACTGCTGGCTTCTACCTCACTGCTTAGCGCCGGGCCGCGAGGAACTCAGCCGCGGCCACACGCGCGGGCCTCACCGCCTCGTCTACGACGTCGTCTTCCACCCGCATGCCCTCCGCTTGGCCGGCCGCCTGGCCCAATTCCGCCGCCTGGTGAACGACACGGCCCTGGAGGCGGTAGAGAAAAATTTCTCCCCGCAACTGGACCGCACGAACGCCGTCCCTCTCCGCCGGACCAAGTACAAGGGCGTCCCGCAGGCCACGCTGCTCCGGACGCCGCTCGCCGCAGGGGCTCGACAGCCTCCAGAAGAGGGTGGAGAGCCAGACGACTCCCCTTTGCCGCCTTTCCCTTCGCCCTACACCTATCCGCCGCCCAGGCCGCAGTACGAAGCTCAGAGGCCCCCTTCGCCGCCGCCCAAGCCAACCCCTTCTGCCACCACTCCGCGCTGGACCCTCCGGCACCGCTCCTACGTGGACCTTCAGGACTACCGCAACAGCCGGGACTCGGCGCCTAGCCCGATCCCCCGTGAGTTGGTGGTGACCATTGAGCTGCCGTTGCTCAGCTCTGCCGCCCAGGCCCAGTTGGAGATCCGCGGCCAGGAGCTCCAGCTGGACTCGCAGCGTCCTGCTGCCTACCATCTGCGCCTCCCATTGCCCTACCCAGTGGACGAGGGCCGCGGCCGGGCCACATTCAACAAAGCCAAGAAACAACTGGTGGTCATCCTGCCGGTTTTGCGGAAGCCTGACTCGGGGCTTGCTTTCAGCGTCCAAGCTCCGCAAGAGCAAATCAACGCCTCAGCAGAAAACAAGGAGCAGCTGCAGGAAGACTGCGCCACCATCCCGGATAAGGACGGTGCGGAAGTGTGTCAGACCAGCCATTCAGAGCAGGCGCTTCCCCTTCTTCGTGCGTCTGTAAACAGCGCACTGCCTGCGTCCGACGTACAAATAACTCCGACAGCTACAACAAATGATACTGTGGATGTCCCTTTGGTTTCTGACGTGAACAGCCCGGTTCCGCTCAGTGACCACGTGCGGACTACCCGTAACCATCTGGAGTTTTCGATGCATGCGGAAGAAATGGATTCCACCGATCCTTGTGCTTCTGAGTTTAGTGCTGCACTTCCCGTGTGCAACGAGAACATTAGTCCAGGGGATCCGGCGTTAACCAGAAGCAGTAACGCGATCTTGGGTGCACAGCCTGAAGGTACGGGCTCAGATTCCCTTGCCCCCGTTCTGCATACTGACAACACTTGGGAGCTTCCTGCAGATCCTGTTTTTCCTGCAAATCAGGAACATCTCTGCACCGACATGGAACTTAATAAAAGTCCCAATGTCACTAACGGTGAGCTCGCATTGTGCCACGGTAGCAACACGACCCCGTATGTATGTCCCTCTGATATCAGCTTGGATCATTCTGAGACAGCCTTGTCAACTGGCAGTCTAGATCAGAATCCAAAGTTTTCTGGAAACTCAGATACAGCAAACCCCACTACTACCAACCACGTGGAACATTCTGTTTTGTATCCTGGAAAGAGAGCTACTGTTTCTTCTATTCAGCCTTCACAAAATCTTGATGTTGCTGTAGATGCTCATATAACCTCTACTTGCAATCCTGATCCTTCAGTATCTCCTGCCAAGCCCCTATGTCCTCCTTTTAATTGTACTCAAGATGAAAAGTCCGTGGTGCTCCTCTTACAGGTTCCAGACATTGTTCCCCTGAGCTTCCAGGGGGAAGTGGGCACAAATTATTACAGGGTGAATTTTGCAAACAAAGACTCTGTTTCCTACATCTTCCTCTTGCAGTTTCTTCCTGAAAATAAATTGTCTTCTCCAGAAATTGAAGTTAATGTATCACCTAATAATGTTGTCATTACCCTCGCCAAATCACCTGAAACCACTGGAATTTGGACAAAGCTCTACTTTGGTTCAAATTATGACGACTTACAGGTAATTATTTTTCAGATTTTTATATTACCTCCCATAGTCTATGCAGGTTCTTTACAATTTGGAAATATGTGTCATAGTTCTAAATTGTGCATTTATTTCATTTCACTCTCTTTCTGTACAGAATGTAGGGCAGTGGATTTTTATCTAGTTTGCCCAATAATTTAATTCTTGCAACAACTGTTTGAGGTAATAACTTAGTGATTGACCCAAATTAACACTTGTTTGCTATTTTGTTATCACAGGATGAAGGTCAGCATAGCAGGCCTACTGAGAAGCAAGTTCTCATAGCTGTATTTTAGATTGTAGCTTTACTTGATGCAGTAAATCTGTTCTTGCTTAACTACTGTGCATCTGTGGTATTTTTGGCAGTAGCTTGATATCCTGTCGGTGGAAGTCATGGTTATGATTCTTTAGAAACAAGGTATATCAGAATACTGAAATATTTGGGGGGGTGTTATGCCAGTGCTAGGGTGAACAGTGGTTTCCCCTAGAATGGAATATAAAGGAATACATTTTACTGCTTTGCTTTTACTGCTCAGCTATGTTGATATTGTACTTGGATATAAATGTTCTTATCTTGAGGGCGGTAATTAGCTCAGTTTTCAGTCCTAGAAGGAGGAGCTGCTGCTGCTTCCTCTTCCTCTTCTTCAGCATTATTCATCGGATATGTAATCTGTAGGCTTTCAATTTGGAGTTTTGAAGTCTAGGATGTTTTCTTGAATTGGGACAAGGGTTGTGTTACAAAAAAAAGGAGAATACTGATTTAATACTTTGCTCTCTCTAGACTCATATTCTATGTTATATTTTCCCATTTTTAACTCTTACCCTGCTTTTTCTATCAGATAATCTGAACACGGAATCACTCACAAGATTACTGATAAAAGTGTTCTAGATTGTAGAAGCTCTGTCTTTGGTACACTTTTCATGTAATGCTAAATCATTACCAGCAGGAAGATGCTTTTGTTAAGCACCTGGCTCAAACATTCTTCCCTTTTCACCACCTCCTGTGTGGGATGGAGGAGAAATAAAATGTTGTTTAATGTTGTAAACCACCCAGAGTCCGCTGTCGTGGAGATGGGCGGTCATAAATTTGAATAATAAATAAATAATAAATAAATAAATAAATAAATAAAATATAGTTTCAATATAACAGATTCTTGGCTTCACACTATATGTGAATTAGGAATTGCAGTTTAAAATAAATTATACTTTTGCTAAATGAATATGAAAAACAATCCAGAGCTTGATTTCTTTTGTTTAGCAATATCTATTTTAAAATATCTATATATATGTACAGTACTTATGCTCACACAATAAAAACTAATAAGAAATTTTGTTCACTTTGAAGCTATAAACCAGATATAGAACAAACTTGTTTTTGCATTTTGTTGGAAAATTAGCTACAGAAAATGAGATGTACCTCTGTAGAAAGAGAATTTTAAAGTGTAGGCATGACAACTGCAATTCCAGCCAATTGCAATTCAGTTAGTAGAACATCTAAGGCAGGGCTTTCCAAAGTTTTCCCGCGGCGACACACCAACTGCCGTTGGTGTGTTGCCGCGGGAAAGCCCGGAAGTGCTGCCGTTGCGGCAGCGCGCAAAAACCCGGAAGCGCTGCTGCTGCTTTCTGGTTTTTGCGCGCCGCCGTTGGTGTGTCGCCGCGGGAAAACCCGGAAGCGCTGATTATTATCAGCGCTTCCGGGTTTTGTGGCGACACACCAGACTCTGTGTGGCGACACACTTTTGTGTGGCGACACACAGTTTGGAAAGCTCTGATCTAAGGGATCTGAGCACATGGACAGGCTAGTATGGGAAACATAGTCATGGTTAGTTGTTCACAAGCCATTTAGGATTTTAAGGTTAATAACCAGCCCTTTGTATTAAGGTAAAAGTTTCTGGCTGCTGCTTCTAAATGCTAGGTCAGTTTGTAATAAGGCCTCTCTCATCTGTGATTTAATCGTTGATGAGAGGGCTGACCTGGCATGTATTACCAAGACTTGGCTGGGCCCGGAAAGGCGGGTAGCCCTTTCCAAGTTATGCCCAGCTGGGTTTCTGGTGTGGCATCAGCCAGGACCCCGGGGCAGGGATGGAGGTTTGGCGATTGTCATTCGGGAATCGCTTATGGCCTTCAGGGGTGCTGCACCACAGGTCGCTGGATGTGAGACCTTGTTCATTAAGTTGGGCCCTAGGGATCAAGTGGGATTGTTGCTGTTGTACCAGCCTCCCTGCTGCATAGCAACCTCACTGCCTGAGCTCCTTGACTCCATCTCTGGGTTGGCAGTGGAGTTCCACAGACTTAAGGTCTTGGGGGACTTCAGTCTGCCTTCTCTGGGAGTGAGTCTGAAGCGGCTCAGGAGTTCATGGCCACCATGATGGCAATGGGCTTATCCCAGGTCATCCAGAGCCCAACACAGGACAGTGGTTACATATTGGATCTGGTGTTCCTGTTGGAGAAGTGGCTATGTGATCTGAAACTGGGGGAGCTTTTGGTGTCCCCTTGTCATGGTCAGATCACGCCCTGATTATCATGGGATTCCCTGGCATCGCCATCCACAGCAGGGAGGCTGGACCCATTAGTTTGGTCTGCCCTGGGTGACTGGTGGACCCTGATGGGTTTCAGAGGGAGCTGGGGGGGTTCCTGCTGGTCGTCTGCATGGTCCATCTGAAGCCTTGGTTGCCGCTTGGAATAAGATGGCGCCTGAGGCCTTGGATTGGATCGCGCCTATGTGACCTCTCCCCTCTTGTGGATCCTGGCACTCCCCATGGTTTATGGAGGAACTAAGGGAGTTGAAATGAGAGAAGAGACATCTAGAGTGTCACTGGCATTCTACAGGGGACAAACTCGACTGGACATGGGTTAGAGCTGCTATTAAGGCCTACCTTGTGGCAGTAAGGGAGACGAAGCATCAGTACGTTGCCCTTATTGCGTCTGCGGATAGCCATCCTGCAGCCCTGTTCCAGGTGACACGTGCCCTCTTGGATAGAGGGGGCTCGGAGAACCCCCTGCAGAGGCATGCGGAAGAATTTGTCCAGCATTTGTCAGACAAAGTCACTCAAATTCGCTCACAGTTGGATGCTAGCCTTGTTGCAGGTCTGGAGGAGGTGCCTGGGGAGGACTCCTGCCTGGTTATCTGGGAACGGTTTTATCCTGTTGGGCCTGATGAAGTGGACAGGGTCCTTAGGACTCTGAGCTCATCCACCTGCTCTTTAGACCCATGCCCCTCCTGGCTGGTTAAGGCGGCCCGGGGTGTGTCGGCTTCTAGCAGTGGTAAATTCTTCTTTGAGTGAGGGGATTGTTTCATTACCTCTTAAAGAGGCTTTGGTTCGCCCCCTCCTCAAGAAGCCATTGCTGGACCCCACCATACTGGACAATTTTTGTCCAGTATCTAACCTCCCCTTTTTGGGTAAGTTGATTGAGAAGGTGGTTGCACAACAGCTCCAGAGGACCCTGGATGAAGTGGATTAATTAGATCCTTTTCAGTTGCGATTCAGACCTGGGTATGGGGTGGAAACAGCATTGGTCACACTTTTGGATGATCTCTGGTGTGGGCGGGATGGGAATTGTGCATCTATCCTCACCCTACTTGACCTTTCGGCCGCTTTCAATACTATCGACCATGGTATCCTTCTGGATCAACTCAGAGGATTGGGGGTGGGCGGCACAGTGTTGTGCTGGTTCACCTCCTTTCTTTGGGATCGATTCCAGTCGGTGGTGATTGGGGAGAAGAGATCCTGCCCTTGACCCCTACTGTGTGGGGTGCCACAGGGGTCGGTGCCCTCTCCGCTCCTATTTAACATCTACATGAGGCTGCTGGTGAGCTCATCCATCTCCATCGGGTGAGGTATCATCAGTATGCTGATGATACCCAATTATACATTGCTGCCCCTGGCGAACTAAGTGATGCTGTAGGCATCTTATCCTGGTGCCTGGAGGCTGTGAGGGTCTGGATGGGGAACAACACACTTCAACTGAACCTGGCAAGACTGTGTGGCTTTGGGTTTGGGGGCCTGCTGGTTTTAGGACTATACCATCTTTGGTTCTGGATGGGGTTGCGTTGCCCCATACAGACCCCGTGCACAATCTGGGGGTTCTCCTAGACTCACAACTCCTGCTTGAGCAGGTGGCAGTCGTGGCTAGGAGGGCCTTTGCTCAACTTCATGTTGTGCATCAGTTGTGCCCGTTCCTAGATCGAGGGGCGCTACTCACAGTCACTCATGCCTTAGTCATGTCCCGGTTGGACTACGGGAATGCGCTGTACATGGGGCTGCCCTTGAAGAGTATCTGGAAGCTTCAGCTGGTGCAGAATGCAGCAGTGCGGGCAGTTATGTGTGATTCCAGAAGAACACACGTTACACCTCTGCTCCGCGAGCTGCATTGGTTACCAGTCTGTTTCCGGGTCCAATTCAGGGTGCTGGTTTTGACCTTTAAAGCCCTACATGGCATGGGACCGGGTTATTTGAGGGACTGCCTCTACTCGATTACATCTACCCATCCCTCCAGATCCAGCAGAGAGGACATGATGCAGGTCCCTTTGACTCAGGAGTTTCATTTGGCGGGTCCTAGGTGGTGGGCCTTTTCTGCTGTGGCCCCTGCTTTATGGAACATCCTTCCCCCTGAAGTGAGGCTGGCCTCATCCCTTTTAGCTTTCCAGAGATCCCTCAAGACCTGGTTGTGTCAGCAGGCCTGGGGACCCCAGGGGACTGGCGAAATATCGAGATGCCTCCTGGGTAACTAACACCTCCTCTTTGCCTAATCTCTTTTTCATTCTGTTTTTAGTTCTGTGCTTTTTGTAATTTTAAAGTTTTTAATATTAATAATATTAATATTAATTTGTATATTTTGTTTTTAACCTTGTTGTATGCTGCCCAGAGTCACTTGATTGTGAGATGGGCGGCTATATAAATATGAATGAATGAATGAATGAATGAGCAGCCACCAGTGAAATTGTTTTAATTAACGAACTATATGCTTCTGATAACTATTTTTTCCAGCAGTCTAGCTGCAGCTTTGCAGACTAGTTGAGACTTCCAAAACCACATAGAAGTCATTATAATAATCCCATAGAGATGTTCTTATAGGTTGCAGTTGCCTAATCTATGCAATCAGGTGCCACTGGCTCATCAATCAAACTTGGGGGAAGATTTCCAATTTCAACCAATATTTGAATACCCAAGTTCATTGCTGGATAAGGAGATCTTTTGGACTGCAAAATTCAGAAGGAGTAATTACCCCATCTAAGAGAGATTCTGTCAGAGTTCTGGCAGACCTCTGCCATTAAGCTAGACAGCTCTGTGTATTGAGGGTAGCTTGAAACCGAGGGGAGACAGGCAACAATGCCAAAAGGAGAATGACTTGCAACAGATGTGTCAAGCTGAACTCTACAGCCCCGGGAACGACTGTCTGAGCACCCTGGAGCCTGGGTGTTACACGTGTCATTATCTAAGAACAATGGGGAGGGGAATGCTTAAATGTACTATGCCATGCTATGCCTGCTCATTCCAGTCTTTGTTTGTGTTAGCCTTCATTGTTGTTTATTCGTTCAGTCGTTTCCGACTCTTCATGACTTCATGGACCAGTCCACGCCAGAGACCTCTGTCAGCCGTCACCATCCCCAGCTCCCCAATGGTTGAGTCCGTCACCTCCAGAATACCATCCATCCATCTTGCCCTTGGTCGGCCCCTCTTCCTTTTGCCTTCCACTTTCCCTAACATCAGCTTCTTCTCCAGGGTATCCTGTCTTCTCATTATGTGGCCAAAGTACTTCAGTTTTGCCTTTAATATCATTCCCTCAAGTGAGCAGTCTGGCTTGATTTCCTGGAGTATGGACTGGTTTGATCTTCTTGCAGTCCAAGGCACTCTCAGAATTTTCCTCCAACACCACAGTTCAAAAGCATCTATCTTCCTTCGCTCAGCCTTCCTTATGGTCCAGCTCTCGCAGCCATAGGTTACTACAGGGAATACCATTGTTTTAACTATGCGGACCTTTGTTGTCAGTGTGATGTCTCTGCTCTTAACTATTTTATCAAGATTTGCCATTGCTCTCCTCCCAAGAAGTAGACGTCTTCTGATTTCCTGGCTGCAGTCAGCGTCTGCAGTAATCTTTGCGCCTAGAAATACAAAGCCTGTCACTGCCTCCACTTTTTCTCCCTCTATTTGCCAGTCATCAATCAAGCTCGTTGCCATAATCTTGGTTTTTTTGAGGTTTAACTGCAACCCAGCTTTTGCACTTTCTTCTTTCACCTTAGTCATAAGGCTCCTCAACTCCTCCTCGCTTTCAGCCATCAAAGTGGTATCATCTGCATATCTGAGATTGTTAATGTTTCTTCCAGCGATTTTAACTCCAGCCTTGGATTCCTCAAGCCCAGCATGTCGCATGATGTGTTCTGCGTACAGGTTGAATAGGTAGGGTGAGAGTATACAACCCTGCCGTACTCCTTTCCCAATCTTAAACCAGTCCGTTGTTCCGTGCTCAGTTCTTACCGTTGCTACTTGGTCGTTATACAGATTCCTCAGGAGGCAGACAAGATGACTTGGTATCCCCATACCACCAAGAACTTGCCACAATTTGTTATGATCCACACAGTCAAAGGCTTTAGAATAGTCAATAAAACAGAAATAGATGTTTTTCTGAAATTCCCTGGCTTTCTCCATTATCCAGCGGATATTGGCAATTTGGTCTCTAGTTCCTCTGCCTTTTCTAAACCCAGCTTGTACATCTGGCAATTCTCGCTCCATGAATTGCTGGAGTCTACCTTGCAAGATCTTGAGCATTACCTTACTGGCATGTGAAATAAGTGCCACTGTTCGATAGTTTGAACATTCTTTAGTGCTCCCCTTTTTTGGTATGGGGATATAAGTTGATTTTTTCCAATCTGATGGCCATTCTTGTGTTTTCCAAATTTGCTGGCATATCGCATGCATCACCTTGACAGCATCATCTTGCAAGATTTTAAACAGTTCAGCTGGGATACCGTCGTCTCCTGCTGCCTTGTTATTAGCAATGCTTCTTAAGGCCCATTCAACCTCACTCTTCAGGATGTCTGGCTCTAACTCACTGACCACACCGTCAAAGCTATCTCCAATATTATTATCCTTCCTATACAGATCTTCTGTATATTCTTGCCACCTTTTCTTGATCTCTTCTGCTTCTGTTAGGTCCTTACCATCTTTGTTTTTGATCATACCCATTTTTGCCTGGAATTTACCTCCGATGTTTCTAATTTTCTGGAAGAGGTCTCTTGTCCTTCCTATTCTATTGTCTTCTTCCACTTCCGCACATTGCTTGTTTAAAAATAATTCCTTATCTCTTCTGGCTAACCTCTGGAATTTTGCATTTAATTGGGCATATCTCCCCCTATCACTGTTGCCTTTTGCTTTCCTTCTTTCTTGGGCTACTTCCAGTGTTTCAGCAGACAGCCATCTTGCCTTCTTGGTTTTCTTTTTCTTTGGGACGTTTTTTTGTTGCCGCCTCCTGAACAATGTTGCGAACTTCTGTCCATAGTTCTTCTGGGACCCTATCTACTAAATCTAGTCCCTTAAATCTATTCTTCACCTCCACTGCATATTCCTTAGGAATATTAGTGAGCTCATATCTAACTGATCTGTGGGTCTTCCCTATTCTCTTTAGTCTGATTCTAAATTTTGCAATAAGAAGTTCGTGATCTGAACTACAGTCAGCTCCAGGTCTTGTTTTTACCGACTGTATAGATGTCCGCCACCTTTGGCTGCAAAGGATGTAGTCAATCTGATTTCGGTGTCGACCATCTGGTGAAGTCCATGTATAAAGTCGTCTTTTAGGTTGTTGGAAGAGACTGTTTGTTATGCACAGTGAGTTGTCTTGGCAAAATTCTATCAGCCTATGTCCTGCTTCATTTTGTTCTCCCAGACCATGCTTGCCTGTAATTCCAGGTGTCGTCTGACTACCCACCTTAGCATTCCAGTCTCCTGTAATGAAAATAACATCTCTTTTTGGTGTATTATCTAGTAGGTGCTGCAGATCCTCATAGAACTGATCTACTTCTGCTTCTTCAGCATCTGTGGTTGGGGCGTATATTTGGATCACTGTGATGTTAAATGGCTTACCCTGAATTCGAATTGAGATCATTCTATCGTTTTTTGGATTGTATCCAAGCACTGCTTTAGCCACCTTATTATTAATTATGAAGGCTACTCCATTTCTTCTGTGGTCCTCTTGTCCACAGTAGTAGATCTGGTGGTCATCTGATGTGAAGTGGCCCATCCCAGTCCATTTCAGTTCACTGACACCTAAAATGTCTATATTTAATCTTGACATCTCGCCAATAACCACATCCAATTTGCCCTGGCTCATAGATCTTACATTCCAGGTTCCTATGGTGTGTTGATCTTTAGAACATCGGATTCGTCGTTCACCACCAGCACCGTCGGCCGCTAGCCGTCCTTTCGGCTTTGAGCTAGCTGCGTCATCACATCTGGGGCTAGTTGAACGTATCCTCTGTTCCTCCCCAGTAGCATTTTGACCATCTTCCGACCTGGGAGTCCCATCTTCCGATGGTATACCGACATATCTTTGGTTGTACTGATCCATTTAGTTTTCATGGCAAGAATACTGGGGTGGGTTGCCATTACCTTCCCCAGGGATCGTATTTAGTCTGACCTCTCTGCCACGACCTTCCCGTCTTGGGTGTCCCTTCACGGTTTAGCTCATGGTTTCATTGAGGTGCTCAAGCTCCAGCACCACGACAAGGTAACGATCTCCTTTGCTGGAGTTAGCCTTCATGCACCGTAATAAATCCTTTTACTTCTAAGAAACCTCAAGTCTGTGGTTTACTCTAGAGAAAGGGATTTTAGGGCATCGGAGAGGAGCACCTTACAGATTCCTGTTAATAGTAGTAGAAGGCACGAAAAATATATCTTTATAAGAATACAGCCAATTTAGATCAAGCCCTGTTTGTAGTTTTTTTCCACATGTTGCAACATATGGTGGTATTCTGCAACATTTTGCACACTTCTTTGTTGTTAGGATTTCTATTTCCTTTTTCTGACAATCATCCTTATTTTTATTCTGGTGTTACTGATAGGCTGCACTGATTTCTCTTTCATTCCTTCCTCATGCTGGATTTTGCCCACCACTGTGGGAAAGATTTTGTCTTGTAATTAGATGCATAACTTGTTGAACCTTTTTCTCCTCATTCAATATGTATCCATTAGTTGAGGAAACTGATTAATTTTTTGAGAGAGTTCTGTATAATGACAAAGTTTGCCTCTGCTACTTTTGCAAATGATGTGTCCGTTGAAGAGGCAATGTAATTTTTCATCAAAGGTTACTAATTTGTTAAATGGGGTTTCAATAAATCAAGTGTCATTTTGAATAAAAAATCTGTCCATTTTATTATCGTTTTCAGTATGGATCAGTGATGACGGAGGTAAACAAATAACTCTGATATTTCTATCAGAGGCTGTTGCAGTCATTAATTTAATAGTTTACAGAATCCATGAATTTATGACAAAAATTACCATTGGGTGTGAGGGTTCCTCAAGGAAGAAGGTACAATCACAAATAATTGTCTTTAGTTCACTTGAAGTCAAGTAAGATTTCCAACATGCAGAACCATACAGAGATTGAGGTAGACCCATGCCTTGTAGCTCAGTTGTGCTCATATGTCCATGCTTTCATTGCTAGTTATGAAACTCACAAAATTTGGTTGCTTGTGTGAGCTGCATAATTGTTGTCTGATACACAAAGTTATAGTTGTCGTACCCAGCTCCTACATCTATTAACTTTATTGTCTATGCCTGTTTTTCTGCCTATCCAACTTTCCACGGATTAGGATAAATTACTGAATTTTGAAATGTATCCTATCCCATCAATATCACGTACAGTGTTGGAACATTTAAGAACTGAGGGAAAAATGCAGTGTTGCATTCCTAGCTGGTGGTATATCAATTCTATCCTTTCTTTGTAATTAGACATTTCCAGTCTTAACTTTGGATTTATGTATTAGAGAAGCAGACATATAGAAGCAAAGACAAGCAGAGATTCCAAATAAGAAGCTTCAAGTAAAGGTGCATAAAATAGAATTCTCATGAAGGAATGGGGAATGCTGGATTTGCTATCTGATGAAGCAGATGCTTGGCATCTCTTTCCAGAGGATTTGTTGTTCTAGTAAAGTAATTCAAATAGCAGCACTTTTTCTAGTTTTACTGCATTTGTTTGTTTGTTTGCTGCCATGAGTACCCTGGGTAACAAAATGGAATAAGTGAATCGTATAAATTAACAAATAGATTTTCTGAAAATAATGAATATTTTGCATGGAGTTAATTTGACATATGGTAATAGATAATTTCTACTTACGTTGATTGAAATTGCTGATTTTATTAGACATATATTTCTTTTATTTTTTTAAAAAAGCTTATTTGACTGATATAATTCTCAGCTTGAGATTTATTGGTAGCATCTGAAATACTTTCTGAACACTGCAAATTTTTCTAGTCCTCATTTGAGAAAATTAATCTAGATTGTATCTTACTCCATTATAGCTGGCTGTCTTGCATTACGTTGATATTTGTGTATGTTCAGACTGCCTGGGAAATCAAGTTTATTCTTTCCTGCAAAAATGATAGTACTGTAATCAGCTAAGTTCCAGTCAAACAACTTTAAGGAATGCTTTCAGTATTTCTTAGGTGTTTCAGTTAAGTCTCTGAGGGCTTAAAAAAAGATCAGAGTCTTTAACATAGAGCCAGTTTGGTCTAGTGGTTAAGGCAACGGGCTAGAAACCAGGAGACTGTGAGTTCTAGTCCCGCCTTAGGCATGAAAGCCGGCTAGAAACCAGGAGACTGTGAGTTCTAGTCCCGCCTTAGGCATGAAAGCCGGCTGGGTGACCTTGGGCCAGTCCCTCCCTCTCAGCCCAACTCACCTCACAGGGTTGCTGTTGTGGGGAAAATAGGAGGAGGAAGAAGTATGAGGTATGTTCGCCGCCTTGAGTTATTTATAAAAATAATAAAGGCAGGATATTATTTTGCCTGCTAGTCTTTGACAGAACATTGAACAGAACATACTACATTGAGGTACAGTCGTACTTGAGAAGATGTAATAGTAGTAAAACCATGTTACATCAAACAAAAAACAAGAACAGATTTATTATGAGAATGAGCCTTGAATTCTCAAGCTTCCTTTGCTCTTTTTGAACCATGAGGTGATTATAAAGTTTTGATTAATTGTTTATAGAACCTGGACAAAATATTAGTCAATTACAGTTTAATGAAACAAATTAACTTTGCCGGTGAGGCCTTTTTTATATCAACACTAAGCCACAGTTATTCAGCCATGGCTTATTGAATAATCTTTGGTTGGGTTCACTCAAGATGGTTAGTAATAAATTATAGTTTACAAATCACAATAGCTAGATAAATTGAGTAAGTCCAACTCAATGAAGCTTAATTTTGAATAAATAAGATTGCTTTGATAACTTATTGTTTTAGTGATATTAGTATATCAGTTGTTTTTTTAAAATCCCAGTCAAAGTAATAGCAAAAAAATAAGCTAAAACCATGGCTCATTAAAAGAAAAAAAATAAGTAACAAAATAATTGGAAACATATATAGGTGAAAGGTAAAAATCAGAAAAACATGCAGCTGCTACTAATTATCAGTTGCTGATGAATATGTCTCAAATTGTTGACCTTTCCTTTGGATATTTATTACTTATGTAGGTGTTACATTTATATTCTGTCTTTTGTTCAGGAGCTGAAGGCTGCAATTTGCTATATGGTCTGCACTTTCAGTAGTATATTTGCCTAACAGAGCTAATGAATCTGCAGCAAAACAAATATATGAATGGAGATTGAATGGGTCAAGAGGAAGACTGAGAATGTCTTGCTGATGATTATTCTCAACGAGACAGAAGTGAAGAGTTTAAAGAACAAAAGATAGGCTATGAAGCAGTATATGGATGTCATAGAATCAAGGAGAGTTTGCTAGGATAGAAAGATATGGAGAAATATAGTGAATGTTTTATCTCTTGCCTATCCTTTTATTTTTCTCTTTCTTAGTAAACATTGCTTACTCCAAAAGGGAATAGTGTTATAGATATAATGTATATCTATAAGGATTGTATTGTGAAGGATTCCAAGCATCTGTTCATTTTGATATATCACAAGAATCTAGAATAAATAACAGATAATGTTTTGAGAAAATCTATTTTAATTAAAATGTTGCTGCCTTAACTACTGATAAAACAGCCTCATTTTGGAAGAGCCGTTAATATTTATTTATTTATTTATTTATTATTTATTTATTTTTCAAATTTATTTATTTTAAATTTATTTATTTAAGTGACACACACCACTTTCCTTGTTTAGAAAATGTGTATCAGAGAAATTACTGACCTCTTGATCAAGCTGTTAAAAGCTTTTTCTGGGATTGTCTCTTGGAGCTATTATAATTTAATCAGTGCTAGTGTCTCAGGGAAACCTCCCCCCCCCCAGTTCAATTTGTATTGCTTGGAAGAGCTGAATTTCTCTGTGTCAAAATTGAAGATTGACAAAAGCCAGAGAGGCTTTGAGATCTGCAGATCTGCATTCTTTTTCAACCTGCTGTCTTAATTTGACAGTGAAAGGATCTTCACTTAATTTAAATCCCACATGTCCTAAATTTTAAATGCCTGCAGTCTCCTCAGGAGAGACATTTAATTCTAATAATTTGGTACTAGATAAAGGCTAATGCAATTCTCGGTTGCAGTAGAAAAATCACTGTATCAGAGATGCTTGAGACCACACCTGTGTATAGTTCTGGGTACCACATTTCCAAAAGGATATTGATAGGTTAGAAGAGATTCAGAAGAGGGTGACCAAGATGATACACACACTTGAGGAAATGCCCTTTGAGGACAGACTGAAGGAATATGGGATACTCAGTCTGGGGAAGACAGGGGAGGTGTGATACTGTGACCTCAGTGTTCAGGTACATAAAAGGGTAACATAGGGAAGATGGTTATGAGCTGTTTTCCATTGCACGGAAACGAGGTCCACAAATAATGTACATGTTGTTACCTAAATTTCATTTAAATACAAGGAAAAATTTCCTGATGGTAAGATCTGCACAACAGTGGCACAGTCTACTTATGGAAGATGTGGGTTCTCCATCTCTGGAGGTTTTTAAGAATAGGCTGGCCAGCCACCTCTCGAGGATGGTTTAACTGGTTTTCCTGCACCTTGCAGAGAGTTGGAGTGGATGACCTTTGAGTTCTGGTATTGCAGAATGTCTGCTTTCAATTTTTGTAATTAGAGAACATTGAAACTGAAGTGCCCTTAGTGCAAAATGATTAGATTTGAACTGACTTTCCATAGTTACCAATCACTTTATCCTGCTTCTCAGACAAAAGAAAGTCTCCCAAAGCAACTTGCAGCTACTCTGAATAAACAACACTATTTACAAGCATTGAGCATAAATGGAAAGTACTGTAAGAGCTGTATTAGGAAAACCTGGAGCAGGTAAATTAGTCTGATAATGCCAGAACAAAAGTGTGTTTGTAATAGGCATTTTCATCCTCTTTGGAGCCACATTGATACCTATTTGGATGGAGAAGGGGCAACTACAATGCAACTTTTGATCTGTTGCTCAGAGACAAAGAATAGAGAGACCTTTCTCTCATCTTTGGAGTTACAGGTTAGTAATAAACAATTCAGCATTTTCTTAGCATAGAGATGTAATGATGGGGAAAAGAGGAGCAACTGTTTACATTTATGACAAATGTTGTGGAGTCTGTCTAGAAAGCAGTGGTGATCTGTTTTGTTTGCAGCTCTGTGCTACCAGCATCCACAGCCTCTTGCTTATGAGGACAATGAGAGAAGACAAACCAATTTCTGCCTGATGCGTTGGTAATAATTTTCTTCTGATGCATTTGCAGTAAATAAATGAATAAATAAAAAAATCACAGTATTCCAAAAGGTATATAATCTACACTGATAAGAGCACTAGCTCTTTTTTGAACAACATAAGAGTCCTAAAAATGCACATTTTCCTCATCACTTCTTTCTGTTATTTAATAGATTGTACTTCCATACCTTTTAGTATTTTACGCATATTATATACCAACTTGTACAATACATTTTATGGGGAATTTTAAAAATATTTTAAACTGGCTACACTGAAAAAATATTCTTGAGAACCGAAGACAGAACTGAATTAGTATTATACTTTTATGTGGTTGTTTAAAATTTTCCATCGGAAAGGGGGTTAAAGTACCCACATGGCAAGGAAGTTCTTTGAAAAGAAGCGGCTTCTGAAACTACTGTAAAAGGCACAGTTATAGAACTGACCACCTTATTTTATTGTATTATATTGCATAGTAAGTTACTTAAAAAAAAACTTGTTTGAAAAGCCATATAGCCATAATATCAATATGGTATTCTGGTACATGTTCCATTCATTAGCTCATGATATCCACACTCTCTTTCTCAGAGAGTACTACTTTATTATCTGATTTCATTTATATAGCTTAGGAGCTCAAGGCACCCTACGTTGTACTCCTGCTTCCTATTTTTCCCCACAACAATCCTGTGAGTTAGGTCAGGTTGAGAGAGAGAGTGACTCGCCCAAAGCCCCCCAGTGAACTTCTGTGGGTGAGGGTGGGCTAGAACCTTTGGCTCCTAGGTGACAGTCCAACTGCACCATCCTGGCCCTACTGCTGTTCCCATTTGTTATTCCTTCACTTTTTACAAAGTGATGCTTTTTACAAAGCATCTGATGGCTTTCAGAGCATGCTTTCCCAATCTGGTGTCAAAGATCATGTTAAGAGTTGTAGTCCTTCACATCTGGAGAGCAGCAGGTTAAAGGGGGGGGGAAATTGTTGGGTCCTTTTTTCCCAGAGGTCCCTGCATCATGAACGTCTCCTTGAAGAAAAAGAAAAGAAAACTTGTGATTGTAATAGCTGTGGTGTCTTCAGAACTAATGTTTTTAATTTGAAATGATGATTAAATCCTTCCATGTCTGTTTTGCCTTTAGGAAAGATGGCTTATCACCGAAAACAATGTCGATAAGTTTCTCGTCAGTCTCACAGGGATGTGCTGCCCCAGGCAATCAGAGAGGGAACACCAGCCATTAATTGAAGTATTGGATATCTCTGAGGGCAAAAGTCAGATCAGATTAAAGGTAAATGTTTATTCAGCATATATCTCTTACCTGTTTCTGAAACTGAAGGGAACTATCACTATGGTTACCCTCACCAGTCCCGCTTAATGTTCTTGAGGGCTTATTCTTTGTATGATACAACAGAGATTTTGAAAGTAGAATACTGTATAGTAAAGTATAGTATCCATTGTTCAGAAACAAAGCAACTAGGGCTGTGCAGCAGCACCTTGGATTCAAAGGGGAAAAGATGTTTCAGAGCACATACCATCTGTCAGCATCTCCTTAAAGCAGGGTTCCCCACCCGGGTTCCGTGGCACCCTCGGGTTCCGCGAGAGGTCACTAGGGGTTCCCTGGGAGATCACGATTTATTTAAAAAATTATTTCAAATTCGGGCAACTTCACATTAAAAGGTAAATTTCATTCTTTATTTTTAGTTTAAGAACATTGTTAATGCATACATACAGGCCTACACATGAAACAAATATCATAATTTTGTGACTTCTGGCCTATATTTGAGCTTGAATGTGCAGAGGTTCCCTGAGGCCTGAAAAATATTTCAAGGGTTCCTCTAGGGTCAAAAGGTTGAGAAAGGCTGCCTTAAAGGAACTCTGTCTTTTCCTGGCATTATGTTGTAGATCCTGTCACAGCTGAAGAACTGTTTCTATAATGTAAATTCATGTTTAAATTGTAAAGAAAATAGTGAAAGAAACCCAGCAAGAATTACTGAATAGAATGGCTAGGGGAACAGTTTTGGTTTCTCCCTGAAATATACATTGAATTTTGTATGACACTGAAGTTACATTTGCAGATATTGTTTAGATTCTCATTCTGTTAGCCAGTTTTTATCTTAAATCAGACTGTGAAAGTTCAGGGCCCCACTTTGGACTTTGCTCCTTGGCTGTGAAGACTGGGGTAGGACACTGTATATTACAGTAAGCAAAAACATTGTAAGTAGAGCAACTTATACATTTGAATCCTAGCTCTGCTTTCTTATTCCATGAGGGGGCTTCAGATTATGCTATTATATATTATGGTTTCACAACTATTATATTGTCAGTATTTTGTTTCTCTTCAAACATTTAGAAATTGTGCTTTATTTATATCTTACCTTGTCTCTTTGCCAGCCAAAACCCACCGTATCAACAATTCTAACTCTGACTGCACTAGGCTAGAAATATCCATTCAGATAAACACATGAGACTCATATCCTAATTATTACATGTTTTGTGATGATTAGTGCCATATTGTCTTCGATGCACTACTTTATTTGGCCATAAAAATGAGATTAAGTCTGAAATATTTCAAGTAGTACAGGAACTTGATTTGATGAATATGCAGTGGTTACAAAAGTAGCCTTGAAGGATGCTGATGCATAATGACTGGAGGCTTATGGACATTGTTGGGTGATAGTAATTAGTTTAAATCTTAGCAAATTGGACTTTGAGGATTTAGAAGCAAATCTGCCCATCTTTCTCTTCTCAATCATCCTCTTCACAAGCATTTTAAGAAGCATGTCAAGCTTCTCATTGAGCTAGGCTATCAATATATCCATTTAATACTTAAATAATTAACAAAGTAGAGCCAATTGGCACATCACACAGAGGCTGAAAGACCAAGCAGATCAACTTCTTCAGCTAGAATCAACTTTTCTCCAGGAACACACAAAGTCCAGATGGTACTGAGGCAGTATAAGCAGAAGGCATTTTGTATACATTAACCATGATTCTTCTTTTTGCTAAGTACATACCAGCCACCTGGCTGATATAATGCAACACTGCCTCTAAGCAAGTCCCTGCTGCTTTGGTAGTCAAATTTGCTGTCAGGGCTATGAAACTCTCCAACTGTGTTTACAGGAAGCATAGCAAGAAGATATGAAGACACCTTGACCGGGCAAGGAGGAAACTCAGGTTGTTCTTGTTTGATTAGTGAGCTTGTTTTCTTAGGCTAAAACAGTGAAATGTTTTCTCTCTCTTCCTCTCAGCAGGTAGATGAGAATGGTAGCTTTGAACCTGGCAGAAGAGAAAAAAGAGAGGGCAGCGAACAAGAACATGGCAGCAGACTTTTAACAGATGCAGAAAATTGCTCTATACAAACCAAGAGTGTTTTAGGCTCATTTGCAGCTATGGAAACAATGGGGCAAGTTGGCAAGGGATCAAGCCATTGTATGGAACTTGACCCTGGTGATCCCAATGAGAGGATTCCTGGGAAGCTGCAGATAAATGAATTCCGTGAGTCAGAACTTTCTTTTGCAACAGGCAAAAAAGCCACGTCCTCAGTGCAAGCCAAGCTTCAGGAGGAGCCTGCCCCTGTTCCACAGGGAGAGGAAGTGGATATACATACAGAATCCTCACAGAACAAACAGGAATTGAACAGGTTACCTCCCACTGTGTTAAAGGAAACTAACATTCAAGATGGAAGTGTGGAGTATATAAGCTGTCACAGAACACAGTGCGCGGTCACTTTTGAAAATGCTTTGCTATATGAACTGGATTAAATTAGTTTGTAAGGCTCTTACAACTACCTCAAATTCTGTGCTTACTCTGAAGTGCACAAAAAGGCAACGCCATGCAGAAATCAAAATACAGCTGTTAGGAGAAAAAAGCAAGCAATAGAAACTACTTGTTCGAAACCTTTAGTTTTCTTGTTAGTTCAAAGATTCAGATGTGACCAATTTGTTATTTAATTTCAAAAAGAAATAGGCAGCTCATTAAAGCCATACAGATTTCTCAGGGAAATCCAGAATCCAAATTAGATGGGATAAGTTAGGAAAGCATACAGAATCTGCAAACTATCACAGCTTGGCTGATAAGTAAACTATAAACAAGTTTTTTGTACAAACATGCAACTCCTTTATGAGCTGTGCTTAACTGGGAAGTGACTGGACAGAAAATTTCTAACAAGATGTGTCTGAAAGAGACATAACTACCCAGTCCGTTAAGATATGCAAAACTCAATTCTGATGGTTTCCAGTTCGGCAAGGGAATAAAAATATTAATATTAAACTGTGTTAACCAGCTTATCTGCTTCCATATCACACACTTAAAGTTTTTGCATATTTTTTACAATTAATTGCTGTCTGGTTTGCAAACATTTTCAGTCTTTCAGGAGCCTGATTAACATCCCAACCACATTGGGGAAATTCTTCAAGTGGTATAAAAAAGTGTTAACTGTTAAGTTACCGTCTCTGAAACCACTGAAACCTAATGGATTTCTGTGTAATTTGGCTAGGACTCTAATGTGGCCAGATTGTCAATTTCATTTACTTGGAAATAAATCTGTTGTTTTCAAAGAATTAATTTCAAAGTTTAATTTAAATACATTTTGTAAGCATTGCCCTATTTCGTCATACAACACCAGCCATCAGCAGGCTGAATCTGTTTCTGTTCAGTGTAAGTCAGCAAGTAATGTCATTAATAGTCATGGGAAGACACTTATGCAAGGAATAAACCGGGTACCTCCATAAAAATACGCTCTTGGATAATGTATGTTAAAATTATCTTATCCTGTTTGAATTTGCAGGTCACAATATTAAAACTGTCTAATTTCAATCCAGTTAAACCATCAGAATGTCAAAAACCACACAGAACAGAAAAATGTTCTAAATATCAACTTAATTAAATTTTCTTGCTTAAGCCAACTTCTAATTATGCCCCAGAATTAGCCATTAGCCAGCTCTAATATGCCTTAGGTGCTGTTCATAATTTGCAGGAAATTATCCAAGTCTGATGCTTGTGCAAACTGTTGTTCAGCAAGAGACATCACTGCTGTGTAGAGCAAACACTACAAAGTCAAGATTAAAGATTCCATGATTTAAATGGACTTTCATCATTGACCTATGTGGTCCCTAGCTGTGCTTAGTTTTATCTGGATTGTTCCCTTTTGCAAATAATACAAACCAGAAATTTTAACAAAACTCCCTTCTAAATAAGAATGATTTAAAAAGTCTTTCATCCATTAATTTAAAAGTTGTCTGCAGTTCCATATTCAAATGAAACTGTAGTAAGAGAGTTTATAAAACAACAATAAATCCTTCCTTTCTTGTAATCTTAAAAATGTCTTTATTCCAGAAAGGCAGAAAAACAAGATACTGAAGTGTTGTAGTTTTTCTGTTAATTCCACCTAGTTTAATACACATTTGGGGGGTCATTTTCCTAAAATATAATTTATATAATTATAAATATAAATTATATAATTATAAAAATTATAAATAAATGTAATTATATAATTATATTTATATATTATATATAACTTATATAAGAGTAAGGTAGTTTGTTCCAATTATTACTGTTATCTGTACATTTGTGGGAGTTTGGACATGTAATAAATTTTGGATTATTTTTTTCAATAAAAATTAAGGGTACATTTTAGGAAGCTGGCATAATGAACTTTGTGTGGGTTGCTTAGAAGAAGTTTGTGATAAATTCTGCTGTAGAACTGAGCATATAGTTTAATTAAATTGTGACTGTTTCCACAAGCAGGGCTCTTGTAGGGTATTAAGCTTCTAACACTTATGTAGAATAACCTATAATCTATTAAATATTTTAGGATGCTCTGATTTTTTCCAACATTCAAATTCTATACTCAATCCTCTGTCTTTAATTATATTAGGCTGCCAAATCTGAAAGCTGAATTGTTTCAATATGAGGTCAACAGTACATTTTTAAAAGGAACTGTTAATGTGTCTTATTTTTATCACTGCATTATGCTAACATTTCTGTATTAAAACTTTTAATTTGTAATATTAAAATGCCAATAAAATGGACCCTTTCAAACCATTGAAACTTGTATTACAAAAACATGATTTTTTTTTATTTTGGCAGAACTAAAAAAGTTGCATAATTCTACATTAAAAGAAAACAGTTTCAATTTTTCTCATATAATAAGCACATAGAAAATAAGAGAATGCTTTTGCAGGTATTAAGGTACCAAATTTTAAGCAAGCCTGTAAAAGGTTATGGAATACTGAGTGACCAGAGGACCGTATTGTAAAGATAAAGGGGGAACAAGGAGCTAGTTAAAAAACCAACTAAAAGCTAACTTTTGAAAACTCAAGGGCATTGAATAGCAGAGAAAAGGGCTGAGGCCCCTCTAGAAACAATTGTATCTAAAATCTTTCTTGACCCTCCTTTAAAAAAAAAGTTTGAAGATGCAAAATAAAACGGACTAGATTTTTTTTTAAAAAAACTCCCATTATTTCCAGTAAAACAAGTAGACATTTAGTTTTTATTTTGAGCATTGCTCCACATAATCCTTCCGCCTCCAAAATTAATTACCAAATGACATCTTCCGTAATCATTGCTGTCCATATTAAACCAGAAGCAAAATCAAAAATTTTCTTTGATGTTTACGTCTCGGTCGGTCCAACAGAGAAAAAGGCTCAGTGTTCCCTTTCACTGTAATCTTCGGTAACTTTTGCAGAGTTCATGGTCCCGAATATCACCCCAACCCCCATTTTTCACATGGGGGCTCAAAGGGGTGACTGAGTACCGCTTGCTAATAGTTATGGTTTCAGGAAACAAGTATTGTTGATTGCTATTTAAGAGAGAGTCAATTTTGGCACTCTGAGCAGAGGGTTGGCAAGACTTCTTGTGGTGCATGCCACAGTCACCAGTGTGGAAGATTCGGGGGACCTCTGGAACCAGCACCTTCCAGAAATGAGGAAGGCACCCTACAGTCAAATGCTGCAGAGTCCAGTCCCAGTTGTAGTCGTCATAGGTGCAGAAGGCATCAGTGCAGGCAATAAGCTGCTGGTACGTGTCCCTAGTAAAGGCCATGCCCATGTTGTGCTCTGTGGACTTCCACGTCTTCATCTCCACCTTGTCAGCCCGGCCAGCAAAGCTGCCGCGCACAGTGGCGTAGGTGCCCAAGGACAGCAACTGGCACTCGGGGCAGTCACGCTGTCGCAGGGCCCAGAGGCGCTGCAGGACATGGTAGAAGTCGGGTGCCAGGTAGTGGTCCTCCTCCAAGAAGACCACCAAGCCCGGGTGTTCCCGCAGAGCGCGCACCCGCTCCCACACAAAGTGGAGCTTCCACCACCAGTGATGTTTGGTTTGGGCGAAACGAGCCTCACGGTAATGGCCAAAGGCATCGGGGTACTGGGCGTTGAGGCAGCCTGAGCGCAGCGCTGCCGCCTGGCCCACGTCGCGCGGACAATCGCGTGGGTCTGTGCCTGGGAATTCGCCCGGATAGAGCTGCAGGCTGAACGGGAAGAAAATCTGCAGCACCGCGCAGAAGTCCACGGAGGCGGCCAGCGCATTCAACTCGGCGGACCACACGTCGTGGCTGAGCACCAGCAGCACCTTTTCCACGCCGGGCGCGCGTCGCAGCGAGTCCAACAGAATCCGGAGGTGATCGGCGCGCTCATGCACCTGCACCACTAGCGCCACGGCCACCTCCTCGGCGCCGGCGCCACCCCCGCCAGTCCGCCAGCGCGCCTCGTTGCGCACCGGCTGGTCGAAGTTGAGCCGGTACACCAGCGACCGGTAGTGCAGGGTGCGATTCAGCCCCGGCGCCTCTTCCCGTGAAGACGAATTGGAGAGACGACCGCTAACAGGAAGGCTGCTGCTGGTAACAGCCGGTGGCAACGGCCGATCTCCCAGGGGCAGCGGAGACGCGGGTTCTTCCAGTTTGCCGCCGCCGCCGCCGCTTCCGCCGCCGGCCTCGCTAGTCCCTCCCCAAAGCACTAGGGCACAGGCGGCGGCGCCCAAGACAAGCAGCAGCGCCACCACTTTGCGCTTGTAGATGCGGAGCCTCATGGTCCGGTCGGTTCCGGTTCTCCCGTGCCTTCCTTGCTCCTCACTTGCGGTGGCTTCGAGCCGGGCCCGGCGCGGCCCCCTGCGCCTTCCCGCACATCAGCGGAACAGCCGAGCGCCCAGTGCTTCTCGGGTGCCTGAGTGCTGATGCCGCCGCGGGCGCATCATCCCCCTCGTTTTCTCCGCCGGACACGAAAGAGGCGTCGCGGCCGGATGAGGAGCGAGCGAGCGAGCGGAGGAGGAACCCCAGCGGCTCCGCCCCGGACGCACGAGCGGGCCACGCTATCTCCGTCGGGGCTGTAGCAACCCCAGGACCTCCCTCTCCAGGCGCAGCTTCCGGATCCGGACTACCTGCTGCGTTCGCGGGAGAGGCGGTAATCAGGCCTGACCGTTTTCTGTACGGTTAGAGGCGCTCCGGAAAAAGGAGTCGCTTCGCACTGACGTCCCCGAAATGAATCGGATTGGTACGAGGCAAGAGCAGATACACGACAGCCATCAAGAGCAGATACTTTGCTGTCCAAATTTTCTGGGCTTTCAAATAACTCTCATTGTTCCCCGTAGATAATGGGCAACTATTTTCGTCAGTCAAGTTTTCTTACCATCCTAGCTTGTTGGCCACATGGCACATGCATAGATAAGACCTGAAAGACCAGGTTAGGAACAGATCATCATAAAGAGTTGACAATGACTTGATGGCACATAATTAATCTCGTGTACAGATATGCTCTGGGCCATCAAAGGAGATGACTGGCAGCTGAAGAACTAGAGGGAAGATTTCCTGCCTGCTCCTTCTTGAAAGCACTCAGCTCCCTCAAAATTCACCTCTCTCTCCTCGTCTACACCCTACAGCAGAGCTTTCCAAACTGTGTGTAGCGACACAAAAGTGTGTCGCCACACACAGCGTGGTGTGTCGCCACACCACCCGGAAGCGGCGGCGTGCGTGTGCACGGCGGCCGCCATGCACGCGCGCACCGCCGCACACCCCCCGCGCCGCCGCACGCCCTTCCCGCGCCGCCGCCGTGCGCGCGCGTGTCGCCGCTGCCGCCGCCGGGTGTGTCGCCAGCAGCGGCACTTTGGAAAGCCCTGCCCTACAGCCTAACAATGATGTTCTGCATAAGCCATATCGGTGAAGTTTTTAGCACATAGAATATGCACGTGGCAAGGTTGGTAGATTGCTTACAGTCATTATTTGTGGTAGAAGAGGATATAAAATAATTAGGATCTGGCTGATGTCTGAGCCATAAGTGTTTTTTATTCCCAATCATTTAATAACTGTTACAAAATGACTTTTAAAATAATTAAAATTAAGTTTTATTTCCTTGTTTGTGGTAACAAGAGGACTTCTCAGACACGAAACAAATTTCTAGATTCAGGATATGTTTAAGCACCATGTTTAATTCTAAGCCCAATTTCTATCTGACTGGGTAATAAATCTTTTCATACTGATTTTAAAAGCTCAGTAGATAGTGTCTGGAAACCAGCCTCTACAATGTCATAAACCCACTGTAAATTGTATTTTGTAATCAATACATTCTTGCCTGCAAACTGTAACATGTGAAGTGACCTTTATAATAAACTGTTTTAAAAATACTGCGGTCTTGAATCAAACTGTAAATACAGTATGATTGGCTACATAGGTGTCAAACTTTCCTTTGATAAGTATATAAAGATTGCTCAAAGAGTGCATTTATTTTTAAAAATGAATACCAAATACTGTCATGAGTTCAGCATTCCCCATGTTCAAAGAATACTGTTTATCAGGAATGCTGAAATAAAGTTTTTCAAAACATGATTGTAAATTCTGCATTCAAAGCAGTGCATGTTCTACAGCATCTCTGAAAGTAGCTGTTTTAACCCAGAAAATCATTACTAATGATTTTGTAAGAAGAAATAGTACTAATATAAGAGTAGAAAAGGAATTTTTTTGCAGTTGGGAGCGTAAGTGAGCTCCGGCTATTCCATTCACAGGTTTAAACAGGAGTGAGGAAGGAACTGGCACTTGGCATCAGGAATAGTACCTAACAGACAGCTTATGCAGCCTTCGGCGATCTTCAGATAATAAAAAGGGAGATAGTTTACAGATGAGAAGCGTTGTTCCAGCATATTACTATTTCCTTTTCTTCCAGTACGAAACAGAAGTCAGCATTTGCTGAATGAAACTTCTCAAACCACAATCTGATTACCTCACACTTTGCAGATGTCTGTCCAGAAACTGAGAATAGCAAGTGAGAGAGCAGAAGTAGCAAAGAATGGGGGCCTCTGTGCCCCCCATATTATCCACAAGAACAACTGTGTGTGCCACACTGTGCAGGTTCATAGTCACTGTTGTTTGGATGAAGCAGGCCAAGCAAGCACGTCCACACTGACAAGTTTTTGACATGTCAAGATCATCACAAAGGTGACAAGGAAGGATGTGGCAACCATATGGGATCCTACAAAAAAGAACATTTGGGAATAAAAATGACATTCATATTACATAGACTCACTTCCCTAAAATATTGGTAAAATGTGCTACTGTGAACAAGGTATTGGAATGAGGGGCTAAATTAAAAACAAACTTGGAAATATATTTTAGATGTAATACCATCTTCCTAAAATCCATTTCTCAACCAGTTTGAGCTGTGGTATAATGGTTAGATGCAGGAAAATAAGTTGAGACCCACTTTCAGCCAAAGTTCACTGATGACCTTGGGCCAACAACTTTCTCAACCCAATCTACCTCATAGGTGGTTATTATGGAGACATACAGTTGCAATCGAAATTATTCAACCCCCATTGCAAATCAAGTTTATTGTCAAAATGTACAGACTTTCAGCTGTTTGCAATGAACAAATCAAACAAAAGCAATTGAAATAGCTCAACACAATGAATGCTTCAAGTGGTGTCCCCAAATTCAACTGAAAATGCAACTTATAATGACTTATCCAGTCTCAAAATTATTCAACCCCGAATAGAATCCATCACAACAGCACACACGTGTTGTCTCAAGCACACCTGATGCAAATAATCAAGGGCTTCATTAGTTGCACCAGGTGTGCTTGAGCTGGAACACATGAAATGTCTGAACCGACTAGGGGTTTGTTGAGTGTCACGTTTGACTGCATGTTAGAAATATGGCTAAGTCAAAAGAATGGTCCAAAAAGGTAAGAGAAGAGATCATCGCCCTTCACAAACAAGGAACAGGATACAAAAAGATAGTGAAGGCACTGAATGTACCTAGAGACACCATTGGAAGCATAGTTCACAAGTTCAAAGTTAAAGGAACAGTGGGTACACTACCTGGATGGGGCAGAAAAAAGAAGCTGTCAGTGGCTGCAACCGGTTTCGCCACGCTGGCCATGGGCGGGCCACGGGCGGGGCTCGATGGGCTAGCTGTGCAGCCCGGTTCCTAACAGGCCACGGACCGGTACCAGTCCATGGCCCGGGGGTTGGGGACCCCTGGTCTACAGGATCACAGGCTTTTGGCAAAATGAAAAAAGCAGCATTGTCCCATAAGCTCCATCCCTTTCACACATGCAGGCAACATAATGCACATACTGTAAAAAAGGGACAGGACTTGTACTCTGACAGCATGACACTACTCTTGTTATTTGCACCCTCCTGCCTGCCCCGTGGATGTCTCTGAACCCAGATCTTTAGAAGATCACCTCTTCAATACCATTCAGCCCATGAATTAAGATGAAACAAGCAGGCCCTCTTCATATTTGTACCTGTAGACTTGCTCTGTAAGATACCCACTAGAAGCAAAGCTTTCTCAGTAATACTTCAGTTCTTTGAAGAAAAACAGTCAGCCCACATACTGTTTAGCTTCAAGTGATAGCTAGAGATGTGGTTTTTCACTCAAGTATTTCCATACATAAATCAAGACTAGACTATTATTAAAGGCATGCTTTTTAAGAAAACATTTATATTTTATTTTGTATGTGTCTGTAACATATATACAAACACACACAGAAAACCTGTGTCCATGTATGCTGTCTCAAGCTCTCTCTCAAAAAAGAGGTGGGATACAAATAAAATAAACAAAAATAAACAAGAAACAGCCTAGAGTGCTATTCTAAAATGTACATTTTTGGTTATTCATCTACATATAGGTGACTCTTTGGTTATCAACTTTAGGGGCTGCTACCCTTAATGCAGGGGTCCCCAACCCCTGGGCCACGGACTGGTACTTTTAGAAACCGGGTCGCACAGCAGGAGGTGAGCGGTGGGTGAGCAAGCGAAGCTTCATTGTATTTACAGCGGTTCCCCATCGCTCGCATTACCGCCCGAGCTCTGCCTCCTGTCAGATCAGCGGCGGCATTAGATTCTCATAGGAGCGCGAACCCTACTGTAAACTGCGCATGCGAGGGATCTAGGTTGCGCGCTCCTTATGAAACCATCCCACCCCCCCGGTCCGTGGAAAAATTGTCTTCCACGTAACCGGTCCCTGGTGCCAAAAAGGTTGGGGACCGCTGCCTTAATGGACATGATTTAGGACAAAGTTCAGTATCTTAATCCATTGAATCATCCATGAACTCTCAGTAAGGAAATTAAGTGTCCAGCTGAATGGACTTCCGGTGGGGACATGGCAGACTGAACAGCTGTGCCCGTGGGCTCAGTGGCCAGAAATGACAATGTGGCAGTTTTTTCCTGAAGCCCAGAGAATGTATAGAATAGTAGTAGGAAGGAAATAATTAAATAAATGTTATCTCGGGGGGGGGGGTTGTTTAGGGTGTGTGTGTGTGTGTGTGTGTGTGTGTGTGTGTGTGTATATATATATATATATATATATATATATATATATATATAAATAATTTTACTATAAGGGGAGGGAGCAACTGTATTTAGTGATTTTTATAATGTGCCAATGGAATGATTTATAGAAATAATGTGATTTTGGTTTAATATAGAGTAAGGGATTGATTTATATATATAAATATATAAAAATATAGAGTAAGGTATTTCTAGGCGCAAAGATTACTGCAGATGCTGACTGCAGCCAGGAAATCAGAAGACGTCTACTTCTTGGGAGGAGAGCAATGGCAAATCTTGATAAAATAGTTAAGAGCAGACATCACACTGACAACAAAGGTCCACATAGTTAAAGCAATGGTATTTCCTGTAGTAACCTATGGCTGCGAGAGCTGGACCATAAGGAAGGCTGAGCGAAGGAAGATAGATGCTTTTGAACTGTGGTGTTGGAGGAAAATTCTGAGAGTGCCTTGGACTGCAAGAAGATCAAACCAGTCCATACTCCAGGAAATCAAGCCAGACTGCTCACTTGAGGGAATGATATTAAAGGCAAAACTGAAGTACTTTGGCCACATAATGAGAAGACAGGATACCCTGGAGAAGAAGCTGATGCTAGGAAAAGTGGAAGGCAAAAGGAAGAGGGGCCGACCAAGGGCAAGATGGATGGATGGTATTCTGGAGGCGACGGACTCAACCATTGGGGAGCTGGGGATGGTGACGGCCGACAGAAAGCTCTGGCGTGGGCTGGTCCATGAAGTCACGAAGAGTCGGAAACGACTGAACGAATAAACAACAAAAACAAAGGGATTGATTATGGAAAATTGTTGTATATCCTTGTTGTTAAAAGTCGGAAGTCACCTCTTTTTGTAATTTTGAAAAAAATTCTGTTTCTCTACACTTTTTTAATTTTTTCCTTTTTTCTTTGTAGTTTTTTGTTTTTCTGTAGCTTTTATCTTTGCTTGAAACTTAATAAAATTCTTACTAAAAAAAAGGGTGTCCAGCTGAACACATTTAAGATTATACAGGAATTCTTTCTATCCGTTTCAAATTATCAATCTTGGTTCTTTCTTTCCTTGGTTAGGTTAGATGTGCTCAGTGTCTCTTGATTATTACTAAAATAACTAAAGCCCCAGTCACAACTAAGAACTCAACAGGCTCATTCTAGAGTGGCTAACATAGGATACTGCATTACAGCAAGTCAGACGTTTGGTTCTAGTTTATTCCATCCAAGTCATTTTGGAATATTGGTTTTACTGTTTGGTTGCTGTGAACAAATTTTATTAGGCAGAACTTTGTAACCAAGCTTTTCTTTTGATCTGAAGCTTGGTAAAGTCACATTAATAAATACATATTATTTCCAAGATTCTCAGACTAATGTGTGTACCAGAGCACCAGGATAAGTCAAGATCTTGACTAAAAGCATACATTTGCTTCCCCGTGTGCAACTGAACCCACTCTATAGCCCTTTTGCAAACAGATGATTTACATACAAGCCAATGAACCCTTTACTATTTTCCTTTTAAAAAACTTCCCCATCATCCTTCTCATTATTCCTCTTGCCAGTTAAAATGTTAAACTAGGAACATTGGGAGAAAGGATACATTTCTTAGAATTTAAACCAGATCCTGCCCCCTTTACCTGTAATTGATGGTTGCCCTTGCAGAATATTCTAGTAAAGTCAATGGTATTTTTAACTGTATGTCAGGAACAAGTGGCTTGGGCTGTTCAAAAGGATTGCCAAATAAATCCAGGCTCTCAAGTGAGAGTTTAGCAAATTCACTGGGCAAAAATGGGAGCTTATTACGAGCCACAGACAAGAAGCGGAGATTACACAGTTGACCAATCTTGAATGGCAATCTAATCAGATTATTATCATCTAACTTCAAATGTATGAGTTTCTGCAAGTAGCAAAACTGTGCAGGCAGTGCTCTGATTTTATTCTGGCTGAGATCCAGAGACTGAAGTGATTTTTGGAGAGTGGAGTTACACAGAGCCACACTGAATGACTCCAAGTGATTATCCTGTAGATTGAGCTCCTGAAGGCAAGCAAGGTCCCCAATAGTTGCTGGCAGCTGTTTAATACAATTGTGGCTCAAGTCCAATTTCCGCAGGCTTTTCAGGCAAAGCATACGCATATCTATATGAGCTAATTTGCAATAGGAGGCTTGGAGATACTCCAGAGAGTATGGGAAATTCCGAGTTAAAGGATAATCCTTCTTTGATGTTATGGTCATCTTAGTCTTTGGTTTTTCAACTTCAGAGGCCCTTGGTGACACCAACTTGGAAAGTGGTAAGGTTTCCTCTTTGGTGCCTTGATGAGCCAATTTCACTGCAGAAAGGAAAGTCCTCAGTTGACTGACATTTGCCTGCAGACAAAATGGTGCACAAAGATAAGCAACATGTATAATTCACTTGGGGTTTTGGGGAGGGGAAGAACATGACTTTCTAAATTGTGACACAAATGCGCTGAAGCATCAAGAAGTTACTGCCCTTTTTTGGAAAGCAAAAGAGAAAACACGGCAGCTTTGTGCAATATTATTTTGATCACAATAATCAAACAGTATTGTCACAGTAGCCTGAAAAAAAACCTGACCACATAATTGAGAGGTAAAAACTCTTAAACAGGTATTGGTAAAAAAGACACCATAGAATAAAAAAACCCCAAAACATCTATTCAAAGACCAATCGAAGAGAATATTTGTAGCTCAGGGTTGAACTGGAGAGTCCTTGGTGCTCTCTGAGCCTTGTTGTTTTCTTGCAGACGTTTCATTGCCAGGCTAGGCAACATCTTCAGTGCAAAAACACTGAAAACACTTTTCGCACTGAAGATGTTGCCTAGCCTGGCAATGAAATGTCTGCAAGAAAACAACAAGGCTCAGAGAGCACCAAGGACTCTCCAAAGACATAATAGTCACTGTTGCAGCTTTTATTATAACTTGAATTGCTGAATGCTCTTAAGTACTGTACAATTAAAATTAAAACACCTTTAAAACACATTAAAAGTAGAATTGTTTTTATTTATATTTTACCTCATGTCTAAAACATGGCAAGTGAAAACAGCAGCTAATATAATTACTAGTGAAAGTTACTATAGCCTTTAATCTGTTCACTACTTTTTTTAGAACAGATATATAAATATGCACTACAGATTAGAAGTTCAAAAGCTGCCAACTGTTATTTCTTAAATTTGGAATGTTAGAAAATACATCAGTGAACTTATTTTCCTGCTGCCTCCAAACTCCACTGCATACAAACTTCAACTGCGATTATTCTACTTGGAAATGTTAGAACATCTCTCCTCCTCTCCCCTCCAGTTCATATGGAACTGCCAAGATACCATCCTTCAGTTTTCCTTAATTTGAAAGGCAAACATTATGTGCACTTAGACTACCTGGCCCTAGGGCTGATTTCATACCTTGCTGAGACAAATATCCACAGCTGGTTCTTTTAGTCGTACAGTGGCTTTTCCTTCCTCCACGAACTTGGTAAAAAGCTGATCTATGTTCTCTCTCAACTGTGTTTAAAGAAACAAATTGTAGAACCATGAACAAGCAGTCTATGCTGAATTTTAAAAGAGAGTGTCTGTTCAGAGGACCAGATGCTGGGCCAAGAAAAGAGGACAGTTTCACAACCCTCTTCGTTATTCAAATGATTTTTCAACTGTCAGAAATAAGTCTTAAAGCCAAATAAACCACCAGCATGAGTCAGCGAGACTAAAGAATAACAATGCAATATCTGTGGGAGTCTGAGAGAGTGCAGAGTCCCCACATTAAATATTTTTAAATGTCCAAAATCTTTCTATCGATGAAGGTTCTCAGTCATCCAGGTGGAATTGTCTGTAGCTTGAATCATGCATCAAATCCAGTTGACATGATTCAAGCTATGTCCAAAATCTTGTAATATTATCAAATATTGCAAGATTCCAGTCATCTTACATCTTATTTATATCTAAGCTAGGGTTTTCAAACTGTGTTTGATAGAACTCTAGATTTCTGAGAAAACTTGATGGGTTCTGTGAGCGATTAAGGGCAAAAATATATTTAAAAAGTTCACTCAAACACCCACAGGGGCCTATAGCAATTTTTCTACAGAAAAGCAATCACATCCCAATCACTGAACATTGATTTACTTGTTTAAAACATTAATATCCCAAGTGACTGTGAAATTCATTTTAATATTTGTACATTGTACATTCATTTCTGTGAAATTCAAATAACTTATATAAATTACAACAAATACAAGTTTGGTTTTGTTGCTAATTTTCTATCACTAGGGCTTTGCCTCTTGGTTAGGGGTTTCAAGTTTTTTTTAATCTAACAACTTCCACAGCCTGAAAAATTTTGAATCCCCCTGATGTAAGCCTGTTTGACAACATTCTTGTAAGTTGATAAATGCAAGATGGTCTTGCTTTCTCATATCTTTTGCATCTTCTTTACACTTTGCCATCTACATTAATTACACTAACAAGGTAGTGCTTTGTGTTAACATTTATCAATACTGAGATGTTTAGCTCTTCCTACACTTACTATATTGCTGCTTCAAGTAGGTTTTAATGAAATTTATCCACACTTACAGTAGACTCAATGTACAAGTTAGATGCAGATAACTGAAGGCCTTTCAAATACTGACTTACACAACACAGTAAATCACCAACTTTTTTGTGTGCGCGCCTTTGAGTCAGCCTTGGCTCCTGGTGACTACATTGACAAATCCCTGCAATTCTTCTGGCAACGTTTTCAGAAGTGCTTTGCTATTGCCTTCTTAAGGCTGAGAGAGAATGACTAGCCCGAAGTCATCCAGCTGATAACCCTGCCAAAGACAGCACTAGAACTCAGGTTTCCCTGCTCCTAGTCCAGCACCTTAATCACTAGACTAGACGGCACTAGGGCTTTCCAAAGTGCCGCCGCTGGTGACACACCAGCAGCGGCGGCACGCGCACGGCGGCGGCACAGGGGGGCACTGTCAGATTTCTTATACTATATGATATTGGTAAATTGGATTTCTTTTCAATGCAAAAGTGTTTTGGCAAATTGCATCTTTTACAAAGCAAAGCATTCTCATGGTGACGTGAATGCCAGGTGGCTGGACAACAGAGAAGCCTTGGCGTTGTTTACGTCCTCATGAGATATGAAGCTAGAAGGTACCATTGTTATGGCTAGCAATGGAAATTTTCCCATGAGAAGATATCCTCCTGATGTCCTTCCGTGGGAAGACTTGCCAAGGCCCCCCTGAGCAAGGAGGAAGGGGAAACTCATGCTATGTGCTTTAGGCCTAATGCTTTGAGGCCTAGTGTGCGTGTCACAGCTAACTTCCAGCCAATCAGAAAGCTAGAAGAATTGAATATACAACCATGCAAAATGGTGTTCTATGTCTTCTTGTTTTCTAGTGTCTCTTAGCTATGTAGTTCTTCACATGTTCACTTCCCGTGGACTGGGCAGAGTGAGCTATGCCTGGCTTTGGGTATAGGCCATGGCAGGAACTCTGGCCCTGGGATCAATTCACGGAACTCTGCTTATAAGTTCTTGTTTTGTTTTTCCTTTTACAATGATGTATCCTGTATATTCATCTTTTTCATATTTGCGATAATGTGATTGTATCTGCATTATTGCCCTATGCTAAACAGTAAACACTGTTGGCCCTAAGAAGCTGCATTCTTGTCTGTTTATTCTCAAGCCTCGGTTTTTCCCCTTTAAGCCAGCATATACCCCATCAGGCACGCGGTGGGGCACGCGCGTGCGGTGGCGGTGCGGGGGGCGTGCACGGCGTGGCGGCAGCCTCCGCTAAAACGCGGAAGCAGATACCCCGCGCGCGCCGCCGCTTCCGGGTGGTGTGGCAACACACCACGCTGTGTGTGGCGACACACTTTTGTGTCACGACACACAGTTTGGAAAGCTCTGCACTAGACCAAACTGGCAAGGACATCACAAACTAGCTAATCACATTTTCACCGACTATGCTATGTTAACCCAGTCTGTGCAATTAGTGTTCAAAGTGTCATGCAAACTGAAAACTGGATTGAGTGGACCATGTTTCAATGAACCACAGGCAACTACAACACGCAAACACAACCAATGCATCCACTCTAAATATAATAAATCCATATCTAATTCAGGAGGTGCATTTATCTCATTAGGATACTTTTTTCTGTTTTAATCCCCTTCTCAAGCCCTCATCCATAAAACCCTTCTCTTCAGTAGAAATATCTCAGGTCTCCTGGCAATATCTGCTGCTTACAGTTCATTTTTGTTCTGCTTAGATCTCGACCATCTTCTCCAAGCTCTTGCTTTCATTGTTGCTTAGTGTATAAGTTTTTAAGGACCATCTGCTTTTGTAGAAAGTGTAGTCTCCGACAGGAGGGGCATGCTCCAGGTGTCATTGGCTAAGGAGTGTCAGCTGGTGGGGCCCAGGACAGCCTTTTCTGCTGTGGTGTCGGCTCTGTGGAACATAATTCCACTTGATATTAGGTTAGTCCTGATCCTGTCGGCCTCTTGCAAGGCCCTTAAAACCTTGGCTTTGTACTGGAGCCTGGGGCCCTGGAAGTGTGATAAAGCCCATATCTTGGCTTTGTTGATGGTTATTTAATGATGCCCAGATGCTATGTGTTTTTATTTTATATTATGCATTTTATTTCTGGCCCGTGACCATAATAAAAATGCTATTTTATTCTATGTATGTGTTTTATCTATTTTACTGTAAGCCTCCCACGGTCAGTATGCGAGATGGGCGGCTGTATAAATCGAATAAACGAATGAATGAATAAATAAATGCTCAGTAACAGCTGAACAGGCTATCAGCAAGAAAAGATTCGGAATTCGTGCCATCATTTCTTAAAATGGGTCTACTCAACTGGCCGGAGTTAAAGGGACCGTGCAGACTAGGGATTAAGCATGGAGGAAGCTGAGGAAGGCTGCTCAAACTAGAGGAAAAGGCCACGGAGGGAGTAAGAGCCACGACCCCCTTCCGTCCTCGCGGCTCCTCACCTGGTACTTCGCTCCAGGGCGGTGGCGGGCAGTGCTGACCAGAAGCCAGACGCCTCCGTCTCCTCCACTTGGCTTCCCCAGGGCGAGCAAAGCCCTGACAGCGCGTCCCGGGCCCCGCATCCCCGCTGAGGGCAGCAGGCGACTCACCACCACCACATCGCACGGGAGGCGCATTTCCGACGAGCCCCGCGAAGCGCCTGACCAACTCTTTCAAAAGAGACCGGCTGAGATGAAGACGCTTCCCGCCACCTGCGCGCGCAACCCGCTGGGAAGGAGGCGGGGCCTTTCTCCTTCCGTCCCTTCCACGCCTGCGCGGACGTTGAACAATGCTGTTTCCTCGACCGTCTGTCTACCGGTCCGGTTTCTTTCTGCATCCTCGCCGACGCCTTCTCCCCGCGGCCTTTCTTTTTTACTGTGCTGGGACTGTTGTGGTTGGTCGCCGTCAAGTTGACGTCGATTCACGGCGGCCCTATGAAGAGTTGTCCTGAGTTCGGTCTTCAATCAGGCGGATTATCCCATAATTCCCACCTAGCACAGACGGCACTAAATTGGGGAAGTCTTTGTAATGTGGATTCATCTCCCCATCAGGCTTAAATACGAAAGAATGACAGGAGATTGAGGTAAACGCCATACCAGAGCCAGGACCCCCTTTTCTCGCATATGATGCTGGCTATTGATACTGTATCTGGTTCTATTTGTCGATCGGAAGGTTACAAGTTCGGAGGTTCGAATCCCTAGCCCCGCGTGACGGAGTGAGCTCCCGCACTTGCCCCAGCTCTTGCCAACCTAGCAATTCGAAAGCATGCAAATGCAAGTAGACTAATAGGTACCACTTTGGTGGGATGGTAACAGCGTTCCGCGCACGTCATGCAGTCACATGATCGCGGAAGCGTCTTCGGACAGCGCAGGCGCTTTAGCTAACAAACGGAGATAATCACCGGCCCCTAGAGTTGGACACGACTGCACAAATGTGCGGGGGGAAACTTTACCTTTACCTGGTTCTATTAGTGGTAGGAAAAGTGCAATTACACTTCTGATAAACGTTGGTACTTTTGATACGCCATGATTCACTGTGTCCTAGTTGAATTATCTGTTATGTCCTCCGATGGAGCATTGCATTATATTCTGAAGGGCCTGCAAACCCTTTGTATTGTTCCAAACTAATGAAGAATAAGACTCGCCTATCAGATCCGTGCTTAAAGTTTTTCTTAAGCATACAGGTATCACTAAATTATTTTCCTACAATACACTGCATCTCAAAAGCAATGTACATCCTAACAGAGAATAAAATATTGTGGAAACAAGCGCTATTGGATTGTCCCTAATTGTTTCTAATCCTGACAGGAGAGAAAGAACTGCCCAAGCAGCTAACATTTTTAATATTTTAAAATTATTTTAATAATAGGTATATAATTATGCTTACTGAGATTCAGAATTGGGTCATCCAGGTAGGGTTCTTTCCCTAATTTGTGTAGGTTGAATATGGATTTACAGTGAGAACTATTGTGTCATCCAGTTCACTATAGCTCAGAATGATTCTTTGTACATTTATAAGTCTCCCACTGGCTATATTTGCACAACTCTTTTAACTAGATCAGTTAATTATGTAGCACATGACTTTTCCTAATATATGAAGCTTCGGGGTTTTTTTCTACATCAGTGTTTCTCAACCTTAGCAACTTTAAGAGATATGGACTTCAACTCCAGAATTCCCCAGCCAGCAATTTCAGTTGTAAGATATTAGTTTCTGAAATAGTTGTGTTAGAATGTTTTTATTTCCTTACCAGAATGCACAAACTCTTACAGCAGGGCACAAGACAGGCACTAGGGCCTGTGCGGAATCACAGCAGGTTTGGAGGCAGCAAGGCACAAGGCAGGCACTAGGACCTGCGTGGAATCCTGGCAGGGCTCGGAGGCAGCAGCAGCCGCAACACACCCAGACACTGCAGCCGACACACTAACGTGTCGCGACACACAGTTTGGAAAGCTCTGCACTAGAGCATATCAGTGTGGCTAACTTGCAAGAGTGAGAAACTTGGAGATGCTCTCCTTTGGTTTTTCATCTTTTGAGCCTTTTTCTGGGACTGACATTGGGAACAGGTAAATGTTCCTGTTTACTGGCTTGATAGCTCTGCTTCACTCCAGACATAAAAATCTTCAGCTGCTTGACATCTCCCTGCCAACAAAAATAGTGCACACAGAAAACCAGTGTTCATAATTCGTTTTCCTGGTAAATATATTTTTCAAACCATAACCTAGATATGAAAGGAGATCAGGAAATTGTTTGCCTTTGAAAAACACAAAATAATTTTGTCCACTATGGTTCATCACAATGAACAATTATTATAGACCAGGGCTTTCCGAAGTTTTCCCGCGGCGACACACCAACCGCCGTTGGTGTGTCGCTGCGGGAAAACCTGGAAGTGCCGCCATTGCGGCAGAGCACAAAAACCCGGAAGCGCTGCTGCCGCTTTTGGCTTTTGCACGCAGCCGTTGGTGTGTCGCCGCGGGAAAACCCGGAAGCGCTGATGATGATGATCAGCGCTTCCGGGTTGTGTGGTGACACACCAGACTGTGGCGACACACTTTTGTGTCGCGACACAGAGTTTGGAAAGCTCTGTTATAGGCGCAGAAACCCGACAGAATATAACATATTTCCTTGAGGCACAGAAAAAACTTCTTAGGTGCTACAGAAAATACATTTTAGGACTAAAAATCTTTGGTATAATTCAACCATGAGGACATGAATGCTGCAGTATGGCAATTTTATGAATTTACATCACAACCTGAAGCACTTGCTATTCTTAGATGAAATCTGAAAAGCATTTAAGATACATGAAAATAATGATGGGTATTGATTTTTTCTCTTTGTATCTAAAAGGATGTGATTCTAAAATTGCTGCAACCAGCATTAACAATAAGAAATGGGTTGAATACAGACTTCAGTTGGTTCACTTCCATATAAATTGTGTCTCTGTGTGTACACACACAAACGTGTGCACATTTCCCATATCTTCTCTTTCACTCTCAGATTTGCAAAGGGTCACAAAGCTTCTACTTGCTATTTATTACATCTGGAATATTAGAAAATACATCTGTGAGATTCGTTTCCCCCTGCTTTCAAATACGACTTAACAGCAGATTGATGGTTTTATCTGGGAATGTTTGGACATCTCACTCCCTCTGGTCCTTACGGGGTCAGAAGAATGGGCATTAGAAGACCAGCTGTTTTCCAAGCCTGACCCCTTACCGTGCTGAGACAGATATCCACTTCTGGTTCTTTCAGCCTTGTGGTGGCTTTTCCTTCCTCTGTGTCACTAATAACCTCTTCTATGTTCTCTCTCAACTATTTTATACAGGGGACAAAAAAAAAAGAATAAGTCTATGTTGAAATAAAAATGAATAAATATCATGTACATTCAGTGTACCATACCTTCAGACTGTCAGCCAGCTAGATGCTGAGATGGGGAAAAAAGGAACAAATCATAACTCCTGCTTTTCTGTAAATAAAGTCATCAGTGGTAAAGACAGGCTTGCTAGCTAGCAGACTGACCCTGAGCTCAATTCACCAATCGGTTTTTAAGTTTCAGTAATACAGTTTCCCCATCTCTACTGCCTTCTCTTTCTCACCATCCCATTTCTAGGACCGTAACAATATTCCAAAGGTCTGTCCCTGGTTTTCACACCAGGATCAAAACAACAATGATCCCAAGGAAGTTTAGGAAGAATGGAAAGCCACAAATTTTATATTTGAGATAATATAGGTAGGCTTCTGCTTTGAAAATTTGCTGCTTACTAAAAGTTTTAAAAAATGGATATTGGTGGAATGGATAGACACAGAACAAACATACTCCTTTAGGAACTGTGCTATCTACAAATCTAGGCCAACATAAATACAGAACAGATTATTAGGTAGGGAAAGGCCATTACTGGGTTATCATGAATCAGACATTTAGATCAGGAGTCTCAAATTCACAGCTGGGAGTTGGAAAAAGCCTTCCAAGTAGTTTTCTGCAGCCTGCAACAATGCTTTGTAAGTGTCCAGGATGCTGACCAGAAAGGACAGGATGCTGAACCCCAAACAACATCTAGGTGCACAAACTGGACCACAGGAAGCACTCCAGGAAATGGCTCACCAAATCTTGATCTGGTGGATCTCCTGATAACATTGTGGCCTGATCAGCTGGGTTGCGTAGCTGGTGCCCTGAGGCCACCTGTGCTGAGTAGCACTGCTTACCAGGGACTCCCTCCCACTCTGATGCTCTGTAGTGGGTCTTGCTTCTGAAGCGACCCGGTGGCTGGGCTCTTTGGACAGGGACAGCAGGCAGGCAGGCAGGCAGGCAGGGAAGCAGGAAGGAAGGAGCAGATGAGGGCTGGATTGAGCCGTCCTGCTGCAAGGGTCAAGGAATAGGACAGACAGCGAGTAAGTAAGCAAGCAAGATCTCTCTGCCATGGGGAGGGAGGGAGGACCCTGCCAGGCAAGGAGAAATAAGAGGAAGGCAAGTGAAGAAGCAAAAGATTGAAGAAAAGAAAGATATTTCTGCTTAGCAAAGAAAGAAAGAAAGAAAGAAAGAAAGAAAGAAAGAAAGAAAGAAAGAAAGAAAGAAAGAAAGAAAGAAAGAAAGAAAGGGAAAAGCAGGATTTGGGCAGCTCTCAGTGGAATGGGTTTCTTGATTATATCATCTGAGATCTGACTTGAGCAAAAGATGACGTATCAACCCATTAATAAAACCAAATAGTCCCTCCGTACAGTCACTCATGCCCTGGTCATCTCCCACATAGACTACTGCAATGCGCTTTACATGGGGCTACCCTTGAAGAGTATCCGGAAGCTCCAACTGGTCCAGAATGCAGCTGCGCGCGCAGTTATTGGTGCCCCTAGATCGGCTCATGTGACACCTCTGCTGCGCTAGCTGCACTGGGTGCCAGTATGCTTCCGGGTGCAATTCAAGGTGTTGGTTATGACCTTTAAAGCCCTACATGGCATGGGACCAGGTTACCTGAGGGACCGTCTCATCCCCATAACTTCAAACCGTCCCACTCGATTATGCAGAGAGGGCATGCTTCGGACCCCATCGTTAAGGGAATTTCACTTGGCGGGGTCCAGAAGGCGGGCCTTCTCGGCAGTGGCACCTGCCCTTTGAAACATTCTGCCCCCGGAGATGAGGCAGGCCCTGTCACTCCTGTCCTTCCGGAAGAATTTAAAGACCTGGTTTTGCCGCCTCGCTTGGGATGGGAACGGGAATAGTTCCTCTTGGGGATGGCTGGTGCCATAGAGCCCTTTTAAAATACCATCTTATCGCCTATTGGATTTTATATTTAACTTATTAGTAATCGTAATGTTTATAGAATTGTATGATTTTATATTTAGTTATATTTATAAATTTTAATTGTTGTATTTGTAAACCGCCCAGAGTCCCCTTTGGGGGAGATGGTGCGGTGATAGAAGTTGAAAAATAAATAAAAAATAAAATAAAAATATTGGTGTTTGGGTTAATGAAAAATAGTGCCAACTAAATGGCCAAAATGGAATGGCTCTATTTCACAGTTGTGTTTTGCAAGTATTATTTCATAGTAAAGTAAAGTTTATGTTTAATAGCATACTCTCATACACTTCATTTCCTTCAATTTTGATTCACTAGAGCAGGGGTCCCCAACCTGTGGGCTGTTAGGAAGAGGGTTGCGGGGCTCCTGCCTGCAAACCCCGCCCCCGGTGCACGCGATTGGCTCCCGCCTGCAAAACAACCCCCCCCCCCAGGTTCGTGGAAAAAATTTCTTCCACAACCGGTCCCTGGTGCCAGAAAGGTTGGGGACCACTGCACTAGAGCAGGATTTCTCAACCTGGGCCACTTTAAGATGTGTGGACTTCAACTCCCAGAATTCCAAGCCAGCGAATTCTGGGAGTGGCAGTCCACACATCTTAAAGTGGCCCAGGTTAAGAAACCTGTACTAGAGACTTTGGGATCAATGTATGACAAGGCTTCGGTGTCATGGCCCAAGTGCTTGTGTAACATTCATACTGATTTGATCCCTGACCTAGATTAGTTACCTCCATTTTTAAACAGCTCCCAGATCAGTAAGACATAAAAACATGATAAACATGACTTATTAACAAAACGTTTAACAAGGGTTCCCACAAATACTTGTGGTCAGGTTGAGAAAAATAGGACTCTTATTTTCAGTTAGATCCTCATCTGGCTGAATAACTATAAACAACCAGAGCTCATTAACGGATTACCGTATGTGTCAATCTGATAGATTTAGAGGTCTTCAAGTAAACCCTAAGTTGAAAAACGGCCCAGTTTTCCAATACAGAAGTTGGAGAATTGCCGTGAAATTACAAAGCAGAAGTATTGACATGTTTTTTCATGCAGAATACTTTCTACCAATCCACCTTTCAATGTTTCCCCATTTTCTATCTGTTACAATATTAAGCAATTCCATCTTCATTTCCTCTTAGTTTGTGTTCAAGGGGATTACACAATGACATCTTTAGAGATTACTATATTTCCTGTACCAAGAGTTGGCTGATCTTGAAAAAGCCAAGCAAATCAGTACTTGCGTGGAAAGTGACCAGGAAACTCCTGGTTTAAGGGCTAGACTGAGAAGTTGAAAACACATTCTGGGAAAAGGTGATGTCACAACATTATCTTACTGTTGTGACAAAAAATTGATTTTTCTTGTAGCAACCCAAACAAGAAACAAGTCTCTCAGAGCTCTGACTCATTGTGCTTAAGGGATTGAGGTTGCAACACAAGGATTCCAGTAAGTATTTCATTTTCAAATGAGAAATGACAGACTTTTGAAGATGGTAAGATTTTGTTTCTCATGTTTGTTTGGTACAAAGGGAAGGAAACCTGTCTCTTTCGTGAAGGACAGACAGACTGTACCTACTGATTATTTTGGAGTGGCTGCTTCTTACCAACGGGAGAACTGGCTCTCACAGATGTGTTCATAAAGTCACCAGGAGTTGAATTCAACCAACTTCCCGCAGTACTGATGCCAATGGACTGTATTCAGATGTGGCCACACCTATGCCACCAATCATTCATTCATTCATTCATTCATTGGCGATCACTCGTAGCCGAGTAAGATTGTCTTCCAAAGGTAAAATCCTCCCTGCAGGAGGAGGGCCGAGGGGCACGCGACTCGCTCCGTAAGAGCCACAGAGCCTCTTTATCTTGCGCTGCCTCATCTTACACTTGGTTGACCCGCGGTGAGGATCGAAGTAGATCAGCATGCAGGCAGAGCCGCGCGTTCCTTTGGGCGGCTTCCGGAGAGAGAGATCACATGGGGGGGGGGGGGTTTCGTCGGGCGACCGTCCGGGCGGCTCACTATAGAGACGGTGCTTAGCCGGAGCGCCATTTTCCAACCCTGCGCGAGACGCCCGGACCGAGAGCAACAGCGCTTCTTTGCCTTGCAACTCTGCCCTCCACTGCGCGGGAGGCGGGCTAGCCCGCCTGCTCTATTTGTACTGCCTCTCCCCCCGCCCCAGCGACTCCCCACCTTGGAGACGTCTCTCCTTTAATCGTATTTAAGGTGGATCCGTTTCTCTCCCCGCCAGAATTCTGGTACTTCAGGAGCCATTGGTTATATTCGCAGGCTGACTGAGCCACCGATTTGCTTAACCGTTGTTTATTGAATAACCATAGATCGGTAGGCCAAAACGTTAAGGCGTAATAATGGGTTACATGCTGCGTGGGTTGGGTTCACACAAGACCGAAGCAAACAGTCATGATTTAGCTTGTTGTGTGAATCCAGTCAAAGGGTGGAGAAGTGAAAACTGAGTCCAGATTTCTTATTTTCACCAATACTGGCTGAGTGATCACAAAATAGTGATTCCCTCAACCACGTGATGGCCGTATTTGCACAACTAAGGGAGAAGCAGGCAACTGTTTTTGATCCAGGGGTGCATTTTTTAAAGATTTTTTTTATCCCACCTTTGTTTTTATAAATAACTCAAGGTGGTGAACATACTTAATAGTACTCCCTCCTCCTATTTTCCCCACAGTAACAACCCTGCGAGATGCCAGCTTGAGCATTTAATATATTCATTACATTACATTACATTACATTACATTACATTACAAAACCCAAATCAACCACAGAATGGCTTGGCCCAATGTTTTAAATGCCTTTAAATGCCATTGCATAAAAATTCTGTGATATATTACTGGCTGCTCATCCTGAGTGGTAGGGCAATTTACATCAAACCGGGGAAGCAAGCGTGTATTATAAACCCCAAAGCCTCTCTACTAAATAAGAGAGAAAAGAGAAAGCCTAATCTGCTAATATTTCATTTGGTCAGCTGTCCACAAATAATGCTCATTGCTGAAATTCAAGTTTGCTTTTTGCTCTATCGCCTAACTCAGTGTTTCTCAACCTCAGCAACTTTAAGATGGGTGGACTTCAACTCCCAGAATTCCCCAGCCAGCAGGATTCCAAACAAAGGTGTGATGCTTCATATATTAGGATTCCCAGAGAGGTAGCCTTGTTATTCTTTGGCAACAAAGCTTTGTTAGTTTTCAAGATGTCAGAACACTCTTTGTTGTAATCAGTTAAAAATATATCATTCCTTTTACAACTTCAGATTAAGGAATGCTTGCCTTCCGATTCCCTGTGCGTGGAGGGAAGAATAAATGAATTGTTCTATTCTATAGGTGAAAACTGGAAGAAAATCAGACTTGCTCCAGGTGCCATCAGGGTGTCTTGAGAATTTCAGATTAAGCCTTTGGCACTCTGAACTATTCATGAAATTTTACAAAGGATTTATCACTCAGTGAGGGTTTTTATTTATTTATTTATACTTTAACTTCTATTACCGCACCATCTCCCCCAAAGGGGACGGTTTTTTCCTATTCCTTGCTCACAAATGGCTCCCAGTGTTACCAATAAACTCACAGTGCTGGATCCATAACCTGCAGGTGGGGGGAGGGGGAAGATAACCGTAATGCTTTCAGGCAGTTTTATCATTCAAGTTCTGTCTGGAAGTTTCTCGTAAGATCCACAAATGGGTGGAAATAATAAGCTGCCCATTGGCTATTGATCTGTGCCACTTTAAGATGTGTGGACTTCAACTCCCAGAATTCCCCAGCCGGCCATGTACATGGCAACGTAACACATGTAATAAATAAATGCATCCAAGCAGCCTTTTCAGGGGGGTCCGTCAATGCTGCAAAACTTGGGTCAGAAAACCGGAGCATCCCCGCATCACCCTTCATCACATCACACAGAAATTCGCAGGCTGCAAATACCCCTATCCGTAGGCCCCTTCTGCCACCTAGCTTCCGAAGGCAAACACAACAGATTTAAGAAATCTCATTTAATTTCAGATCAGCGCAGGCATCCGTGGGATTTTTAACCCAGCATGTCTCGGGTGCAGAATATTTATTGCCACGGTTAAGAGACGTCTCCTTTTCCCTGGGTTTAAATTAAAATAGCAATTTGACCATCATCTCGGTATGGATCTTACCCGCACTGAACATCGATTCTGGGGTTGAAAATAATTCACAAAGCGCGGGAAGAGGTGAGGTTGCTAGGCCAAGTGGTGCTTAACAGGGGGGGGGGGCTGTCCCATGTTCCGCATCTCCTAGAACGCCCCCTTGGCCCAGACGCTCGAGAGGAAAAAGAAAAATGAAAAAAGAGTGATGGCAGAGAACCCTTGCAGCTGTTTCACAGTCCTGCAAAGACTTACCGCTTTCCCCCTTCTCCCCCCCCCCCGGCAAATCCCCGCCTCTCTCCTTCGCTCGCTGTTCACTGACATTTAGCTGACCTCAGCTGATCTTGAAAAGGTAAGCAGAGATTGGCTTGGTTCCTCCTTGAATGGGGCACCACAAGGAAATCCCAGGGCTGCGACCCGGAAGTCGAAAGAAGGCAGCAATAGAAAAACCCCGCTGTGTTGTTGCCAAGAAAACTACAGGGACCTGCCTGGGAAGTCACCAGGAGCTCCCGTAAGTCCCCAGACACCAAAATTTGGCTTCCAGGGCGGGCTGGTGGCATTTCTCCATCCCATGGGTGTAAGTGCGCGCTACATCTGCCTAGCCCACAACGTCCACACCGGCCGGGCAGGCAGGCCACCTCCCCCCACCATCACCCCGAGTTTCTAATGGCCGAATCGCTCACGATTCGGGACGAGCAGCCTCGGCGTGGATGTGTCACCCAAGAATTGGGACAGGAGCGTCTCCCCCGTTCTCAGATGACGCCCCTCTTCTCCCAGTCGGCAACAGAGACCTCGTCTGAGTGTGGAATGACGTTGCCACCCCACAAATGTGTTACGCAGATACCTCCCGTTCGGCTGCCTTCGCAGGGACGTACGTGGGAGTCAAGAAAGTCAGGATGGAGGCCGTGATCTTGCGATCGAAGCCCTCCCCCCTTTTAAAGGGCACTGAGTTATGGGCCGGGGACTGGATCGCAGGGGCACACCGCCATCTCAATCTTTTTGGCACCCGCCGGCGATGCCGCTGCACCTGGGCTCACCGGGAGGCTTCCTCCCGGACAGGCGGCTGGTTCGCGCTGAGCACAAAGCCACAACTTGGCGCTCAAGGGACGTTCGCCCCTCTGGGCAACCAGCCCATCAGCACTCTCCTACTGCTGACTGTCCAACTGGTGCTCTTCTTTCCATTTGCACTGAAATGTGCGATTCCTTTCTGATTCGAATTAGAGGGCTCGCTTTCTCGTTGCTCCTGGGGATGAAGCCACAGGTGTGAGGAAAAGCAGATCTGGAAAGCTTTCGGGACGCCGTCGCTCTCGGGCTCGTGGCTCTCGGCTATCTCGGCGGCCCCGTGCGTTTCATCCGCCGCAAAGGCAGCCCGGCCTGGCGCTTTGCGATCCTTTCCCCACGCCTGAACGTGGAGGCAGCGCGGAAGGGCCAGGACGGCGCAGAGTGGCTCCTGCTGGCGAAAGCGGGGAAGCGGCGGCGGCGGGAGCGGCAGTTGGCGTCCGCTTCCAGGAGGAGGCGCTGCGGAGCTCGCGAAGCGCCACGGCGAGATAGGGGCAGAGCGGGCGAGGGGGGTCCTCCGCGACACCCCAGCCCCACCCCACCCCATCGCCATGCGCTCCTGGAAGGGCCCAACTGCTGCCGCCGCCGCCGCCTCTTCCTCCCCGGCTGCCACTCCTTCGTTGCCGCGGCTTGGCTGGCAAAGCCCGCGATCTGCTCATCGCTCTCCTGGCCCTAAGGGCTGTTAAAAGTATAGTAAAAGTTCAGGTGATCACGGAGTAGAATATAGCAAGAAAAGATGTAGAATTGTAGTTGTAATGACCCCAACTTCAATGCCCTAATAAACACTTCTCAATGCAATTCATTGAAATGCAGATTAAGCTTTATTTAGAATACATCTTAATTGAAGCACTTCTAAAGTTCTGAATGCGGATTCCCGCCAACATCGCTAACTTAACCCTCCCCCTTGCGCGCCAATTTCGCAGGCTCGATGATGTCAATGTCGAGCACTTTCCCTCTCCGTTCCCAGCCTCCAGCTCCTGCAGGTGGTTGACCTTGACGCTGCATTCTCCAGCCTCCAACAGAAGCCACAACACGCCGTGCACATTCCCCCTCCCTGCAGTTCACACGCTTACACTAACTCTATATTCCTAATGACAGGATTCCGCTATGAACCGTGACAGTAGTCTCCAAAGAAAGAACATTGGATGTGATGGTTTCTTTCCTTTATCTCCTTTTAGTTGGATTAACTCCAGTACTTGAAGATGGCTTGAAAAGAGATAGGAAGAAGTTGGCACACCTGGAGGATTTGGCTGGATAAGAGCCTCTCACTATACTTCTACTGTGTATACAGTAGAAAAATTGGGTTTTTTTTATTCCAATTATAGCAATGCTTTCCTATTAATATGTTACAACCACCAAAATTCTAGCCATGTTGACATGTCGTCTTTACCATATGTGATTATGAGAATCAGTTTATTTTCTTAAACAGAAGTTGTAGTTACCTTATTTTTTGCTTTCAGCCTACTAAGATTAAAAAGCTTTCCATCTGTTCGATATATATTCTACACCAGTAGGAAGTTTCTCTTAAAAAAAAATAAAATAAGGTAACTACAACTTCTGTTATAGAACTTCAATATGCTGATGATAACGTAGTCTGTGCACACTCCGAAGATGATCTTCAAACTATCCTAAACATCTTTGCAGAAGCATATGAAAAGCTCGGCCTCTCGATTAACATTAAAAAAACCAAAGTGCTTTACCAGCAAGTTCGAACCAATCCCTCCGCAGCGCCATCAATCCAGCTTAAAGGTGTGTCACTAGAAAATGTCGACCACTTTTCTTATCTCGGCAGCCATCTATCTACAAAAGCCGACATCGATGCTGAAATTCAGCATCGCTTGAGCTCTGTGAGTGTAGCTTTCTCCCGAATGAAGCGTAGAGTGTTTGAGGATCGGGACATTCGCAGGGAGAGCAAAATGCTTGTTTACAAAGCCATTGTACTACCAACCCTTCTGTACGCCTGTGAAACATGGACCCTCTACAAACGCCACCTCCAACTTCTTGAAAGATTCCATCAACGCTGCCTCCGAAAAATTCTGCAAATTACTTGGGAAGATAGGCGGACTAATGTTAGCGTATTAGAAGAAGCGAAAACCACCAGCATTGAAACAGTGATCATCCAACATCAACTTTGCTGGACCGGTCATGTTGTTCAAATGCCTGACCATCGTCTTCCAAAGCAGCTACTTTACTCCCAACTTAAGAATGGAAAACGGAATATTGGTGGACAGCAAAAGAGATTCAAAGATACTCTCAAAGCTAATTTAAAAAAATGTAATATCAGCATTGAGAACTGGGAAGCCCTAACTCATGAGCGTTTCAATTGGAGGTCAGCCTTTATTAATGGCGCTATGGACATTGAAGAAGCACGAGTACAGGGCGAAAGGGAGAAAAGAGCTAAAAGGAAGGCACGTCAGGCAAACCCTCATCATGACCGTCTCCCACCTATGCCCTCATTGTGGGAGGTTGTGCGGATCCAGAATTGGCCTTTATAGCCACTTACGGATCCACTGTTAAAATTTTACCTTTGGAAGACAATCTTACTCGGCTACGAGTGATTGCCAATGATGATGATGATGATTTTCTTAAATAAAAAAGGAGTTGAACTAAACTCAAAGTTGTGTTTGCTAAATTAATCTGTGATCTAAAGGGCATAAGATAAAGGCAACAGTTTTTACAGAAATGATTGGTTTTACAGAAGGTTTTACAGAAATGATTGGAAACTTGGGTGCTTCATCTGATCAATGATTATGGGAACTTGTCAGGAAGAAAACCCACACAAGAAACGCCTTTCAGCATCCATTTTACATGATACAAGTAGTTTAACGCTCAGATGGTGAAAGAGATGGGACAGATTCCAGTACCTTTCTTATATCACATGTTGGTTGTCTGCTTTGGCCAAATGGCTGCCTCTCTTGCAACTCTTATTTCTGATGGGTCAGTAGGAAAAGCTAACACAATAGTGTACACTGTACAGTATTGGTTTATTTGATAGTTATTGAGGGAAAAGTTTACATGTGTTAGAAGGATTAAGAAATTCACACACACACACACAGTCCTTCAGTCCTTCCAGCAATTAAGGAAGGAAGAATTTATCCTTTATGCCAGAAAAGGACAAGATAGAAACTAGCCCATAGGGCAAAAATAAAAACCTTCCGATGTTCCCACCACACCCGGGAACAAAGAAACAAAACATATACATTAACCATAAGAAAAGGAGAGAAGGCTTTCCCAGAAACTAACAAAACAAATTCAATGAGAGAACCCAGAGGCACCGGCAATGCGAAAGCAGCAACACTAGAGGGCGCCAAGACGAGGAACGACTTCCTCTTTTCTATAGTGAAAGCTTTCTAAGAATCTCCAGAGAAAGCTTTCAGGAACCAATTAAGAATTATTAAAACAGAATAAATGTCATTTCCTTATGTTTGTTTTCTGTAAACTCTGTATTTGTGTAACAAAAGGCTTCTTTACTATAAGAAAGGCCGAGAAAGGTGTGCTCGGGTGGCCACCTTCCAACCAGCATACTCCGTGCTCAGGCACTCTGCTCGCGCTCTTGGAAATAAACGGGAAAACCTCTGTTCCAGCATCTGCCTCGCGTCTATTCATTCCCGGCTTGGGACGAACCTAGGTGAGAATACCTTCTTACACATGGCATTTGGTTACCTATAATAAATGTATTTTTATTGAGAAATATTAGAACAATATTTTCTATATCCATTTGCACCTTTGGTCACATCCTTTAAACATGGCTTTTACCTTGCAATATGATTTTGTTAGCGCCCATTAAGAACAATCCACAGCGAGAACCCCGCCAGACGGAGGAGGAGCTGGGCAGCGCCAATGACTGAAACTGACGTCACCACCGGAAGACTGTCTGGGAGGGGGAGGAATTAATAAAACGAAACGGTTTGGCGGGAACAGGTACTCAGATCTTTGAAACTGTTTTGGATTACTTGATTCCTTATTAAAACTCTATCTGCAGCGCTTGCATTGAGGAGTCTTTATTGGGACATAGAATCTGAAACCTTACAGAAAGATCTGAGTGCCTTTATATCGATTTTTCCAGAGTCTACTGCTGAAACTTCAGAGAGCCCTACTACCACACTTTGGAAATTTCGAGAGTAACATGTCCCACGCAGAAGCGGTGGAGGGACCAAGCTCATCGAAGCCGAGGACTGGGGAGGAACGGCCCAGCTCGTCCAAGAGGGGAGAAGCCACGCTGCAGGAGAAACGGACAACCTGCACCCAACCCGAAGCGGGGGGAAAGAAAAGAACTCACAAGACCAAGGGAAGCGAACCAAGACACCTTGTGGAAACCTCAACTCCGCGCACCCAACTGGTGATGGCAGAATGGTCTCAAGGGATCGGAGCCGGCGTGCATCCGGCGAAAGGCAAACGCACCTCGAAGCCGCGGATCCCACAAGCCCAAAGGCTGGCATCACTGGAGGACAGAACATCCCGCCTAGAGGCGGAAATGAGGGGCATAAATCAACAATTGGCCATGATCCGAACGTCGCTAGAAAAGCTCCTGCAAGCCCAGGGGGGGACCGCAAAGCTGACGGAGCATCCCAGTTCCCCCCTCACATCCTCTGACACTGAGTCCACCGAGGAGAGCAAGGGGGCGGAGGAGTACTCAGAGCCGGAGACAGGATCCCTGCCTCAGCCGCGCCGTGTGAGTAGCCAGTTTTCCCCTCAGTCGAACAAACCCGCCTTTGTAACAAAACTAAGGAGGTTTAATGGAGATCCAAGCAAACTAGCTTGCTTCCTAAACCACGTGCGGGGATTCATGGAAGAATCCGAGGGGTCTTTTCCAAATGAGGAAGCGAAGGTGAGATACGTCTCCAATTTCCTTGAGGGGGAAGCCGCACACTGGCTAATAACCTTGCATGAAGCAAGGGCCAAAGAATTAACCAATTTCAATGGGTTTATGGTGGCCCTGCGCAAGAGGTTTGAAGACACCCTAACTAGGATGTCGGTGAAAGCCAAGCTGCAAAGCTTGAGGCAAGGGCATCGCAGGGTGGCAGAGTACGCCATGGAATTCAAAGCGCTCCTGAGTCGATTACCCGACTGGCCTGAATTGATTAAAATGGACTATTTCCAAATGGGCTTAAGACCCGATTTACTAGAAATGGCTGCGGGCAGGGGGGATCCTGACACGCTAGATGAATGGATCCAATTAGCAGGGAAAGCAGAAATCACGGAATTGCGACTTCGATCATATCGACAGATGCAACCCATAGGGAAGAAGATGAGCAACAACCAAACCTCCACAAAAGGATTTTACTCATAGACCGTGGGGGGGGGGGGGAGAGGCGAACCAAAAATGGACTATGCTTCAAATGCGGCGAGGGTCACCGCATCAACAACTGCCCACAAACCTGGGGGGGGGGAGAGCGAAAGGAAGCATACGGGAAACCCACAAAACAATGTTTTATTACATTAAATTAAAACTATCTGCAACGCTTGCATTGAGGAGTCTTTATTGGGACATAGAATCTGAAACCTTACAACAGACTGAACTGATCCAATCCCCTTTGCTCACCTGCATAGTGCCAAGTGGATATTCTTGGTGTTTATGCTGCAGTGAATGAGATTTGCAGCCCGGCCTGGCGCTCTGCGATCCTTTCCCCACGCCTGAACGTGGAGGCAGCGCGGAAGGGCCAGGACGGAGCAGAGTGACTCCTGCTGGCGAAAGCGGGGAAGCGGCGGCGGCGGGAGCGGCAGTTGGCGTCCGCTTCCAGGAGGAGGCGCTGCGGAGCTCGCGAAGCGCCACGGCGAGATAGGGGCAGAGCGGGCGAGGGGGGTCCTCCGCGACACCCCAGCCCACCCCATCGCGTGGGACGGGCGGGCGATAGCGGAAAAAAAGGGTGGGCTGCGGAGGGGCGCAAAAGAGTCTGGGTCTCACTGTCTTGCTCAGGCTACGCTACAGCGGCTATTCACAGGCGCTATCCCACTACTGATCGGCACGGGAGTTTTGACCTGCTCCGTCTCCGACCTGGGCCGGTTCACCCCTCCTTAGGCAACCTGGTGGCCCCCGGCTCCCCGAGGCTCACCATATTGATGCCGAACTTAGTGCGGACACCCGATCGGCATAGCCCACTGCAGCCCAGAACTCCTGAGCTCAAGCGATCCGCCAGCCTCAGCCTCCCGAGTAGCTGGATTACAGGCTCGCGCCACCGCGCCCGGCTGCCGGAACAACCCGCCCGCGTTTACTAGAGCCGCTCCGCGCCCTGACGTCACCCAAAGGGGGGGGACGGGGGGAGGGGGAGGAGCGGGCTCGCTGGCTCGCCTGCCTTCTCTGCGCCTGCGCCGCCCGGCCTTTCCCTTTCCCTTTCTTCTTTTATTTTTCCGCAGCGGCGTGCGAGGAGCAGGCGGACCGCAGCAGCGCCATGGGCCACCAGCAGCTCTACTGGAGCCACCCCAGGAAGTTCGGGCAGGGCTCGCGCTCCTGGTGGGTCTCCGCCACGCCGACGCTCCCCCAGCTCCCGCCTTTCGGCGTCTGCCGGGCCGAGCGCGACGCCCGCGTGGCGCGCCGGGTTCTGCGGGAGACTCGGCCGGGCCGGGCCTGGCCGCAGCGGGGAGGGGAGGGCCGGGGCGCCCGGCAGCGGGGAGGGAGGGCCGAGGGGGGCGGCTGCTGCTGGTGGTGATGGCACGAGGGGGGCCGGGAAGCGGCTGGGCCCGGCTCACCCGCAGTCTCTCCCTCCCGCAGCCGCGTGTGCTCCAACCGTCACGGGCTGATCCGCAAGTACGGCCTCAACATGTGTCGCCAGTGCTTCCGCCAGTACGCCAAGGACATCGGCTTCATTAAGGTGAGCGGGAGCGCGGTTGGGAAGGTCCCCAGCCATGCCATGCGATCCTGGAAGGGCCCCCTGCCGCCGCCGCCGCCGCCTCTTCCTCCCCGGCTGGCATTCCTTCGTTGCGGCGGCTTGGCTGGCAAAGCCCGTGATCTGCTCAGCGCTCTCCTGGCCCTAAGGGCTGTTAAAAGTATAGTAAAAGTTCAGGTGATCACGTAGGATATAGCAAGAAAAGATGTAGAATTGTAGTCTCCAAAGAAAGAACATTGGATGTGATGGTTTCTTTCCTTTATCTCCTTTTAGTTGGATTAACTCCAGTGCTTGAAGATGGCTTGAAAAGAGATAGGAAGAAGTTGGCACACCTGGAGGATTTGGCTGGATAAGAGCCTCTCACTATACTTCTACTGTGTATACAGTAGAAAAATTGGGGTTTTTTTATTCCAATTATAGCAATGCTTTCCTATTAATATGTTACAACCACCAAAATTCTAGCCATGTTGACATGTCGTCTTTACCATATGTGATTATGAGAATCAGTTTATTTTCTTAAATAAAAAAGGACTTAAACTAAACTCAAAGTTGTGTTTGCTAAATTAATCTGCGATCTAAAGGGCATAAAATAAAGATAACATAGTTGGATTTTTTAACAAAATCTGAAAATCAAGTGTAAGATCAGTATTCCCACTGTTTTATCCCTAAAAGTTTGCCCCAGATTGAGTAAAGTGCCACTGCATTGGATTCAATTCTTTTTGTACAAATATTTGCAACTTTTACTTGTCTTGGATAATAGCTCATAATTCTTCCAGAGAGAATACATCATTTTTTTTTCTGTGGTTTTGTTTTTCTTCAACCTTGAGTAGCCATTGTCCATTTTTTAAACAGTCTTAGTAGCAGTGAACCATACACTAGCCCACTATGTTTCAGTTTAGTGAGCTGTGCATATCAAGCATGTACGGTTAATTTATGATCCGGTGTATTGTATTTTGGACTTTAAGGTTAGTCTCATTTGCTGTTTGGTTATTGTGATGGATGGTGATGATACCAAATAACCACAGGGGGTGTTGTGCAGCTCACTGGTACTTACAAACTCCAGTGACTTTTGTGTCATTTGCATCTTATTTACAGATGCTCACCTGTGATAGGAGCTTGTCCTGCTTGTTTTCAGCCTATTTCACAATTTTCCCCGCAGCCTGGTAGACCTCTTTGTTCTTTCTGAGGATGTCCAATCACTTGAGTACAGGTGATTAGGCTGCTGTGTTGGAGTAGATTGTGCAGCCGGGTTGAAACAAGAAAAGCCATATTCTAATGCTTAAAGGAAGGGGCAAATCATATTGGCTCATTGAACTGTATTAGTCTGGTTTCAGATGACATACTGGAATGTGGTTGATAAGTGCTTCAAGCATCAGGGCTGATCCGCAAGTACGGCCTCAACATGTGTCGCCAGTGCTTCCGCTAATACACCAAGGACAGTGGCTTCATTAAGGTGAGAGGGAGCGCGGCTGGGAAGGCCCTCAGCCAAGTCATGCCATGCGCTCCTGGAAGGTCCCATTGCTGCTGCCGCCGCCTCTTCCTCCCCAGCTGGCACTCCTTCGTTGCGGCAGCTTGGCTGGCAATGCCCATGATCTGCTCAGCGCTCTCCTGTCTCATAGTCATGTCCAGGCTATGAAAGTAAGCCTTCTGGTGTGTATGGTGTTCTGATTTAGATAACTTACTAGTTAAATACGTGGCAGAAGGTAGACTCTGTGCTGTTGTTCTAAACACATTAAGACAGGTTGGTGTCTAGTTTTAGTATAGTATGTATAATATATAGTACATATTGTATGTTTGTGTGTATATGTACATACACACTATATAATATATATGTACACATATGGTACATAGGATTAAATAGGAGTGTATTTTGGATGTTCAGAAGCAGTAAATAAGAAGTGGGGAAAATTGGCTGTGAGGGAGGAAAGGACCAGTTCAGATGTTTAAGATAGTAAAGAATGGAAATTGTGGTTTTTTTTTAGTGTTCAATTGTTCATATTGTTTGAAGCCATTATTCCTGCAATATTCTCTTCGATTGGTACATTATTCCTGCAATATTCTGTTTGATTGGTACATTATTCCTGTGTTTGGTAAGCCACTGATCATAATAAACTAACTGAAAGGGAGTTCCCCCACCTATTTTGAAAAATGTTCAGGGTGTTCTAGATAATGGGCTGCATTGTGAATGCAGTTAATTAGTTTTGCTGCTGGGGCTTGCATTTTAATAGAGACCGAGGAAGGTTGGAATATGTAATCTGGGCCTGCTCCAGATATATGGACTTCAACTCCCAATAGCTCCCAAACCAGGAGATTGAGAGTTCTAGTCCCGCCTTAGGCATGAAAGCCGGCTGGGTGACCTTGGGCCAGTCACTCACTCTCAGCCCAACTCACCTCACAGGGTGGTTGTGGGGAAAATAGGAGGAAGAAGGAGTATTAGGTATGTTTGCCACCTTGAGTTATTTATAAAAATAATAAAGGGATAGAAAATAAAATAAAAAATATACTCTCAGTAATGGTGATGGTGCCTGTGGAATTCTGGGAATTGAAGTCTGCACATCTGCTGAGATGGGGAAAGGCTGGCATACTGACAGGCTTTCACAGGGAGAGTATAATGGCACTCATCCTAGCTTAAAAGGGGATGGAGCTGTTAACAAAATGGAATGAACATCTGAAAATGCTTGTTTATGCAAAATACATACCACATTAAAGGAGAGAGTGTAAGTTCTGAATAAGACTTGTTGGTATAAGCCTATTACATGTCATACTGACTGCTTTTCTCTCATTTCAGCTGGATTAAATACCTGTCTACGGAAGTGGCTTGAGACTGGCAAGATGGAATATGTGGCTGGACGAGCTGTTCTTGCTATCCTTACCATTGTATAAAAAAAGGGGGGTTGTCCACTCTGACTCTCAAATATTGTAATTTCTGTTCGTTAGGTGACATCGTAATTATATTTATATGATGGTTATATTTAACACTGCTTGATCTCCGAAGTCTGTTTGGTTACTTTTGATTCTTTAATAAAAAGCAGTTGTTCCTCAAATATACAGTGCATTTGGAAAGTATTCAGAACCCCTTCACTTCTTTCAATTTTGTTATATTGCAGCCTGATACTACAATAGTTCAAATTCATGTTTTGTCACATTAATCTACACTCAGTACCCCATAATGACAAAGTGAAAACAATTTCAGAGGTGTCTGTAAATTTATCAGAAAGGAGAAACTGAAATACCACATGTACGTAAGTAGTCAGACCCTTTGCTCAGTACTTTCTTGAAGCACCTTTGGCAGCAATTAGAGCCTCCAGTCTTTCGGTATGACGCGGCAAGCTTTGCACACCTGCTTTGGGGGATTTTCTGCCGTTCTTTGCAAATCCTCTCAAGCTCAATCAGGTTGGATGGGGACCGTCGGTGGACAGCCATTTTCAGGTCTCTCCAGAGATGTTCAATAGGGTTCAAGTCGGCTCTGGCTGGGCCACTCTAGGACATTCACAGAGTTGTCCCTAAGCCATTCCTGTGTTGTCTTGGCTGTGTGCTTAGGATCGTTGTCATGTTGGAAGGTGAACCTTTGGCCCAGTCTGAGGTCCTGAGTGCTGTGGGACAGGTTTTCATTGAGGATATCTCTGTACTTTGTTCCATTCAGCTTTCCCTCAACCCTGACCAGTCTCCCAGTCCCTGCTGCTGAAAAACACCCCCACAGCATGATGCTGCCACCACCATGCTTCACTGTTGGGATGGTATTGGGCAGGTGATGAGCGGTGCCTGGTTTCCTCCAGACATAACGTTTAGAATTGAGGCCAAACAGTTCAATCTAGGTTTCATCAGACCAGAGAATCTTGTTTCTCACAGTCGGAGTCCTTCAGGTGCTTTTTTGCAAACTCCAAGCGGGCTTTCATGTGTTTTTGCACTGAGGAGAGGCTTCCGTCTAGCCACTCTGCCATAAAGCCCAGATCGGTGGAGGGCTGCAGTGATGGCTGTCCTTCTGGAACTTTGTCCCATCTCCACACAGGCGCGCTCGAGCTCAGTCAGAGTGACCATCGGGTTCTTGGTCACCTCTCACTAAGGCTCTTCTCCCCCAATTGCTCAGTTTGGCCGGGCGACCAGCTCTTGGAAGGGTCCTGGTTGTGCCAAACTCCTTCCATTTGAGAATTATGGAGGTTACTGTGCTCTTGGGAACCTTCAGTGCAGCAGCAATTTTTTTGTAGCCGTCCCCAGATCTGTGCCTTGCAATAATCCTGTCTCTGAGCTCTGCAGGCAGTTCCTTTGACCTCATCATGGCTTTTGCTCTGATACAGTATGCATTGTCCGCTGTGAGGCCTATAGAGAGGTGTGTGCCTTTCCAAATCATGTCCAATCAATTTAATTTACCACAGGTGGACCCCAATCAAGGTGTAGGAACAGCTCAACAACTATCAAGTAATGGGAGGCACCTGAGCTAACTTTCGAGTGTTGTTGCAAAGGGTCTGAATACTTATGTACATGTGGTATTTCAGTTTCTCCTTTTTGATAAATTTACATACACTTCTGAAATTCTGTTTTCAATCAAAGAGAAGAGAAGAGAGACCCAGTAGCCCAAGAAGAAAAAACAGGAGTTATGTACAACATGCAGTGTAAGGACTGTAACAGCCACTATGTAGGACAGACTGGCAGAAGACTAGCAGAACGCATCCATGAACACCAACTAGCAGTCAGAAGACATGATGAAAACTCCTTAATCTCACAACACATGGACAGACTTAACCATACTTTCAACTGGGAAACTGTGAGCATCTTAAACCAAGCCAAATCCAAAAATGCTAGAGAATTCCTGGAAGCTTGGCACTCAGACAAAGCAGCCATCAACAGACACATAGAGGTAAACAACATTTACATACCATTCATAAGAGACAATAGAAAAGCCAGAAGACCAGAACACCTCTTGGCCAGCAATCAACAAGATATGCAAAGATTAACAGCAAGATTAGCAGCAGAGGAGCAATCAAACAACACAATAGACCCTAATCAAGGAACTATTAACTCAGTCAATCAACCAAGCAGCACACAACAACCCAATCAAGGTACTACCAAGGAGAGTACAACACCCCCACCAACACAGGCAGGACAGGACAGGGTATATAAACAGAGAGCAAGTTCCACTCCCGCTTCACACTGAAGATGTTGCCTAGCCTGGCAATGAAACGTCTGAAAGTAAACAACAAGGCTCAGAGAGCACCAAGAACTCTACAATTCTGTTTTCACTTTGTCATTATGGGGTACTGAGTGTAGATTAATGTGACAAAACATGAATTTGAACTATTGAATTTGAACTATTGTAGTATCAGGCTGCAACGTAACAAAATTGAAAAAAGTGAAGGGGGTCTGAATACTTTCCAAATGCACTGTATTTGAAAAGCTATCAGCATAGTCTTTGGTGCAATATCGTTTAATTAAAACACAGAAACAGAAGAGTAAAATATTTTCAGAGGTCTGTATTTTTACTGAACTGTCATTGAATTCTTGATCCTGATAAATGCCCCTTTACACTTACATTGATACTCCTTGTAAATGTCTAGTGACCACAGAGGAGCTAGTTCAAGTACATTCTTATTTTTGAACAGCAAATACTGTATGGTCACTCCATTTAAAAGGTATATTTGCTATGGAATGTGCATGCTAGTAGTTTAGAAGGTTTTACAGAAATGATTGTCAGGAAGAAAACCCACACAAGAAATGCCTTTCAGCATCCATTTTACATGATACAAGTAGTTTAACGCTCAGATGGTGAAAGAGATGGGACAGATTCCAGTACCTTTCCTATGACACATGTTGGTTGTCTGCTTTGGCCAAATGGCTGCCTCTCTTGCAACTCTTATTTCTGATGGGTCAGTAGGAAAAGCTAACACAATAGTGTATACTGTACAGTATTGGTTTATTTGATAGTTATTGAGGGAAAAGTTTACATGGCATTTGGTTACCTATAATAAATGTATTTTTATTGAGAAATATTAGAACAATATTTTCTATATCCATTTGCACTTTTGGTTACAACCTTTAAATATGGCTTTTACCTTGCAAGAAGATTTTGCAATTCTTGGAATTCTTAAAGACATTAAACACCTGCAAAAGAATTTTGATGCATGTTTTACCCCAGATCTTGTTGGAGTTGGGAGTGATTTATGGGTCATTGATTGTGTTTACATGATACATAGAATCACAACTATCTAACCACATTTTAGCCTAGCGTGCTGTGTGAACTTACCCTGCTGGATTAGTTCATAGTTGGGTACTTCGTGGAGACTCGGAAAACTAGGTGGACCAAGTACCCAGACTGAACTGATCCAATCCCCTTTGCTCACCTGCATAGTGCCAACTGGATATTCCTGGTGTTTCTGCTGCAGTGAATGAGATTTGCGTTCTGCTCAAGCAGTGTTGGTCTTCAATTATCATCATCATCCTCTCCCATCACCAAAAGAGTTGAAGTCCAGGATCTCTGGAAGGCACTGTTTCGGAGAAGACTAGTCTAGAGAGAAAATTTGAGTGTGTCCTATTTAGTATGGTTCAGTGATGTTTGCTTCAAACTTCATGATTTCTTTCAGTAATAATCAGTATGTAAAGCAGGATGAGGAACTCGCCCTCCAGGTATGGCAGGGCTACCTAGACTCAGTTGGCCTGGCCAAGTATGCAAAATTCAGCAATAGAAATCCACAGATTCCTCATTTCTGATACAAGCTCACTAATCTGTATCCTGTGCTTCTTAGGTGAAATTGGAAATTGAATGTGGCCCTGTATCTAAACATCTGTGTTCAAAATATGAGGATTTGGATTCTATGTAATGGGTAGAAATTACGTTTTTTATGAGAATGACAAACCTGAAAGTGCATTATCTCATTGTAGTCTTGCTCTTTTGTTGTTCAGTGCTCTACAGTTGTTAAATAGTAAATGACAAAATACAGTACTGCTAGCTAGAAAGGATGAGAGAACAGCTTATTAAAACATATTTGACTTTATCACTGAATAGCTTCTGAGTTTGATTTAGAAGCCTTTTCCCTCTTTCCTAATGAGAAGTGCATGCAAATTCATAATGCAAATTTTGTTGTTCAGTCGTATAGTCGTGTCCGACTCTTCATGACCTCATGGACCATAGCACGCCAGGCCTTCCTGTCCTCCACTGTCACTCGGAGTTTACTCAAATTCATGTTCTAGATCGGTGATGCTGTCTAACCATCTCATCCTCTGCCGTCCCCTTTTTTGCCTTCAGGCTTTCCCAGCATCTCGGTCTTTTCCAGTGAGTCCTCTCTTCGCATTATGTGGCCAAAGTATTTGAGCTTCAGCTTCAGTATCTGTCCTTCCAATGAGCAGTCAGGGTTGATTTCTTTAGGATTGACTGATTTGACCTCCTTGCAGTCCAAGGGACTCTTAAGAGTCTTCTCCAGCAGCACAGTTCGAAAGCATCAATTATTCGGCGCTCAGCCTTCCTTATGGTCCAACTCTCACAGCCATACATTACTACTGGGAAAACCATAGCTTTAATTATACGGACCTTTGTCGGCAAGGTGATGTCTCTGCTTTTTATGTCTATGAAGGTTCTCAGTCATCCAGGTGGAATTGTCTGTAGCTTGAATCATGTCAACTGGATTTCTATTTTCTCAGTGGAAACGTTTCGCTCCTTATCCAAGGAGCTTCTTCAGTCTGAGCAAAGTTAGTAAGGGAATCCTTAAATATGTTTCTAGGTGGCTGTGTGACCTTGCACCTGGGGCTAGGTCATGGTTATTTTGAGATGTTATTTCTAAGTCCCTTTATCATCTAAAGGAGGATCGTTAAGATTACCATGCTGCTGTTGAGCTTGCGAAATGGTCTTAATCTTCCTAGGCACAGAAGACAAAGCAGGAAGGAAGATAGGGGAAAGATTGTTCCTGAGGCCCCCACCTCTATTCAAGGAAGGATTTTCCAAGTTGGCATAAATGGATTCCTTGACCCCTCTCTCAAACCACCTATCTTCTCTGTCTCAAATGTGAACATTAATGTCCTCAAATGAGTGTCCTTTTTCCTTTAGATGAAGATAAACTGCTGACTCTGGTGGTGTTACTTCTCCTGTGTTGGGCCATCCTCCTGTACAAAGGTTGTTTGGTTTCTCCAATGTAGAGTTCAGAGCACTCCTCACTGCACTGGATTGCATAAACTACATTGCTTTTCTTGTGTTTTGGAGTTTGATCTTTGGGGTGTACAAGCCTCTGTCTCAGTGTGTTGGTGGGTTTGAAATATACAGGTATGTGGTGTTTGCCAAATATCCTTTTTATCTTTTCAGACACGCCAGCCATGTAAGGAATGACCAGGTTCTTCCGTTTACTCTGAGTCTCAGCCCTATCTGTCGCTGTTTTAGGTCTGGTAGATTTAGATTTAGTGAAGGCCCAATTTGGATATCCACAGGCCTTCAGAGCTGTTCTCAGGTGCTGATTTTCATTCTTTTTGGAATCCATGGAGGTGGGGATGTTTTCTGCTCTGTGTGACAATGTCCTGATGACTCCTAGTTTGTGCTGCAGTGGATGGTGGGAGTCAAACATCAGATATTGATCTGTGTGTGTGGGTTTCCTGTAGATCCCTATTTCTAGCTTGCCACCGGTCCCACTGAGGACTTCACAGTCTAGGAATGCCAGTCTGTTGTCCTTGGTGTCTTCTCTGGTGAAGCTAATGTTGGGATCTATAGTGTTTATATGGTCCGTGAAGGCCTGTACTTCCTGGGCCTTGATTTTGACCCAGGTGTCATCCACATACCTAAACCAGTGGGTGGGCACCGTTCCCTGGAATGTGTTGAGTGCTTTCTTCTCCACTTCTTCCATGTATAAATTGGCCACAATGGGTGACACAGGAGAACCCATGGCACAGCTGTGTTTTTGTCTGTAAAAGTCACCTCTGTATGAGAAATAAGTGGTGTTAAGACACAGGTCCAGAAGATGGCAGATCTGGTTTGGGTTGAGATGGTTTCTCCTTTCAAGGGTGCTGTCCTCTTCTAGTCTCTTCCTGACAGCGGATAGAGCATGAGTGGTGGGGATGCTGGTGAAAAGGGAGGACACATCGAAGGAGACCATAGTTTCATCTGTATCCAGTTTCAGGATCTTTGCTTTGGAAACAAATTCTTCCGAATTATGGTTGTGGTGTTCAGAGTGTCCAACTAGAGGTGCTAGTATGGTAGAGAGGTGTTTGGTAATGTTGTATGTTACCGAATTAATGCTGCTGACTATGGGTCGGAGGGGTGTTCCTTCCTTGTGAATCTTAGGAAGTCCGTAGATGCAGGGGATGGCTTCTCCAGGATACAGACGGTGGTAGGTAATCCTATCGATGGAGCCATCATGTTCCAATTGTTTCAAACTGTCTATTACCTTTTTCTTGTAATTGCTGGTGGGGTCTCTTTTCAGTTTTTCATATGTATGGTGATCCTCCAAAAGTGAGGTAATTTTATTGTGGTAGTCTGCAGTGTTTAGAACCACTGTACATCTTCCTTTGTCAGCAGGTAAAATGGTGATGGTTTCATCTTTGCTGAGGGCTGTCAGGGCTCTCCTCTCTTGGATGGTAAGGTTGGGGGGAGGAGGTTGAGCACTGGACAGAGCTGCAGATATTTTAAGCCGGAGTTGTTCTGCTTCCTCAAAAGGTAGGTGGTTGTTGTGGATGGCAGATTCTGTGGCTGTAATGAGCTCCACAACCGGAACTTGCTTGGGAGTGATGGCAAAATTAAGACCTTTGGCTAGGACATCTCTCTCTGGTTGGGTGAGTTCTCTGTCTGAGAGATTTTTCACCCACATGTTCTTTTTGTCCTCTGTGGTCCTGTTGTTGTTGTTCCTCCCAGCGGTTTCTCCAGTTCCTTGTTTCTGCTTGCTGCGAGAAAGAAGAATGTCAAATTTCTTAGTTTGCCTCTCTTTTGTCTTGTGATGCTGGGCCAGCTGTACTTTATTGCCAAGCTGAATAACTCTATCCAGGATTGGGTCAGGAAGGGTGGCTGTGAGTTCCTGGTGAAGGTTTTCAAAATTGTATTGCAGGGCATCAGTGGTGAAGTGGACTTGCCTTATTCTTTCATTTAGAAGATGTCTTTGTGCCTGCTGCAGGATCTGGTCTGCTCTGTGACCCTTAACTGTAGATTGCAGGCGTAGGCTTGTCGGGATGAGTCTCTGTTGTCTGCATCTGAGGTTGAAACGTAGGTGGTTTCTATAGTCTGCCACCTTTCTTGCTGTCTTCTCGAATTTCCTTACCAACTTCAGGGTTTCATCCCCAAAATGTATGGCAATATGTCTATGAAGGTTCTCTGCTTTTTAATATGCTGTCTAGGTTTGCCATAGCTTTCCTCCCAATGAGCAAGCGTCTTTTAATTTCATGGCTGCAGTCACCTTCTGCGGTGAACTTGGAGCCCAAGAAAATAAAATCTGTCACTGCTTCCATTTCTTTCCCTTCTATTTGCCAGGAGGTGATGGGACCAGATGCCATGATCTGAGTTTTTTTAATGTTGAGTTTCAAGCCAGCTTTTGCACTCTCCTTTCACCCTCATCAAGAGGCTCTTTAGTTCCTCTTCACTTTCTGCCATTAGGGTGGTATCGTCTGCATATCTGAGGTTGTTGATATTTCTCCTGGCAATCTTAACTCCAGCTTGTGATTCATCCAGCCCGGCATTTCTCATGATGTACTCTGCATATAAGTTAAATAAGCAGGGTGATAATATACAGCCTTGTCGTACTCCTTTCCCAATTTTGAACCAATCGGTTGTTCCATGTCCGGTTCTAACTGTTGCTTCTTGACCCACATACAGGTTTCTCAGGAGACAGGTAAGGTGGTCTGGTACTCCCATCTCTAAGAATTTGCCAGAGTTTGTTGTGATCCACACAATCAAAGGCTTTAGCGTAGTCAATGAAGCAGAAGTAGATGTTTCTCGGGAACTCTCTTGCTTTTTCCATGATCCAGCAAATGTTGGCAATCTGATCTCTAGTTCCTCTGCCTCTTCGAAACCCAGCTTGCACTTCTGGTAGTTCTCGGTTCACATACTGCTGAAGCCTAGTTTGTAGGATTTTGAGCATAACCTTGCTAGCATGTGAAATGAGCGCAATTGTACGGTAGTTTGAACATTCTTTGGCATTGCCCTCTGGAATTGGAACGTAAACTGACCTTTTCCAATCCTGTGGCCACTGTTGAGTTTTCCAAATTTGTTGGCATATTGAGTGAAGCACTTTAACAGCATCATCATTTAGGATTTTATATAGCTCAGCTGGGATACTGTCTTCTCCGCTAGCTTTGTTGTTTATAATGCTTCCTAAGGTCCACTTGACTTCATTCACTAGGATGTCCAGCTCAAGGTCAGTGACAACACCATCGTATTTATCAGGGACATTAAGATCTTTCTTGTATAGTTCTTCTGTGTATTCTTGCCACCTCTTCTTAATCTCTTCTGCTTCTGTTAGGTCCCTGCCTTTTTTGTCCTTTATCATGCCCATTTTAGTTTGCTGATTCCCAATATGTCGATGTTCAATCTTGTCATCTCATGTTTGACCACATCCAGCTTACCTTGATTCATAGATCTTACATTCCAGGTTCCTATGCAATATTGTTCTTTACAGCATCGGACTTTCCTTCCACTTCCAGACTCATCCACAACTGAGCGTCCTTTCGGCTTTGGCCCAGCCGCTTCACTCTTTCTGGAGCTACTCGGAATTGCCCTCCGCTCTTCCCCAGTAGCATTTCGGACACCTTCTGACCTGAGGGGCTCATCTTCCGGCGTCATATCTTTTAGCCTTTTGATACTGTCCATGGGGTTTTCTTGGCAAGGATACTGGAGTGGTTTGCCATTCCCTCCTCCAGTGGACCACATTTTGTCAGAACTCTCCATCATGACCTGTCCATCTTCACCTGACTTCATTGAGTTACGCAAGCCCGTTCGCCACGACAAGGCAGTGATCCATGAAGGGGATAACGCAAATATGAAATACTAATACTGCCATATTTTTTGCATATTGGGCGGTGACAAATCTAATAAATAAATATTCTAGAAGTTGGGTTTACTTAAATGAAAGGAACATACAGTATTGTATTTGCTAACTCTGTCTGCATGATCAAATAATTTTGATAATTTTCTTATTTAGGTGTTCAGCATTTAAAAGCACAAAGTGCATAAATAAGAGCTAATGGAGGACAATATCACTGGGTTTTGGCTCAAGAGGGTGTCAGAAGTTGAACGGGGAGCTATACACAAGCCAGCCTCAGAGCTACCTCTGACCCCCTACATAAGCAGAGGGCTACACTGTTAGATTCTCTTGAGAGTACACACACACTTTACAATCTGCAATAATACATTGTGTTCGTCTCAGGACCTGTACAGTACATACAGCTGGCTCAGGTAAGACCATTCTTATTTTTAATCCCAAAGTACAGTAGCTGTTCAGTAGGATTCAATGTGGCCATTATAATAGTTTTACTTGGTATTCTCTTCTCATGTCTTCTTAATAGGAAACTTGATGAAAGCCTACCCCTTTTTGCCCCATGTTTTAATCTTTAAACTAAGCAAAGAACATATTAATTATTAACTATAAGCCAGGGCTTTCCAAACTTTTGCTGTTGGCGACACACAAACGGCCGGCCCACAAAAACCCGGAAGCGCCGCGGCTACTGCTGCACAAAAACCGGAAGTGCTGGCGGCGGGCGGCAGCGGCTGCCCCTTCAAAAGGGCAGGCTCCGGGAACCCCAAAAATGCCCTCGGTTCCGGCAGGGAGGCGAAAAGCCTCCCCGTGGCACGCGCACGTTGCCGAGCTTTCTGCCGCTCAGCTGATGCGCGGGGAGAATTTCCACCCTGGCCCCAGATCAGCTGTGCCCGGAATCCTGGCAGCGCGCGCGCGGGGAGGCTTTCTGCCTCCCTGCTGGAACCGAGGGCATTTTTGGGGTCCCCAGAGCCTGCCCTTTCGAAGGGGCAGCCGCTGCCGCCGCACAACAACCTGGAAGCACCGCTGCCGGTGCTTCCGGGTTGTCACACGACACACTTGGGGCCCCCAGGCGACACAGTATTGTGTTGCGACACACAGTTTGGAAAGCCCTGCTATAAGCTATGAATAACAGTAATGGATGATGATAAAGAAATTGACAGCGTAATTGTTGATGTATTTATAAATTGCGGGTAAAAATAATATGCAATAAGGCCTTGGTTAATAAGAGCATTAACTCTTACTTTCCCCTCTACTTTGAGTTCCTGTGTGAGCTTGATGTTGCCCAATCAATAATGCAAATTTCCTGCAAGGTAGAAAAAATGCACTGATGATGTTACCTAGTGGGGTAATGAAACATTTGTAAGCAAACAACCAAGCTCAGAGAGCACCAAGGACTCCACAGGTAAAAAAATGCACATCATTAAATTACAGTAAAATTAAACTTTAGATAGCAGGCGATAAAATCAAACATAATAATGAAGCTCTATTTCCCATAAGGAAAATTGAGACTAACCCGATAGCAGTACAACATGAGGATCTATTTTAATTTTAACCCACCACCAATGGAAACATTCTGAATCCACCCCCAGCTCCCCGTATTTTTCAATATGTAGCTCCCACTTCCGCCCTGGGTGAAGTTAAGGAAAAGACCCGTATAGCAAACCGGAAATTTAATGGCAATCACCGCAGTCTGCGGTGATTCTGTATTTGTATCTCTATGTACAACACTGAATGCCCTTTCATTAAGGGCGAGCTTTGGCTTTGAACACCAGCCGCGGATGAGGGAGGTCTGAGCGAGACGGTTGCGCGGAGAGGTGAGCTGGAAGAACAACTGTCCGAGAGAGGGAGGGGGAGAAAAGGAGAGACCCGGCCCCGCACTCCCCTCCCTGTCTGGTGCAGTGACCCTTCATCCAGCTCCTTCTGAGCAAGGAAGACCTCCCCACCCCAAGCGTTTCAGCAACTCTTTGGGCTGCAGGACGGGGGCGGTTTGCAGTGAGGTGGTCGGGATGGGGAGGGCCGAGGATGGCTGTCCATCCAGCGTGTGAACGTCAGGCCTTTTCTATATTCTTTTCGTGCATTCCTGGCTACTGAAGTCGCCGGGCTTTTAAGGATGTTTAGTAGTTTTGAATGGTTTTGCTATGAGCTTCTGTTGATTTTAATGTTGCTTTAAATTATTTAAATGTTAATGTAAACCACGTTGGGGCTGCTTAGGAAGGGCAGTCTAGAAATGAAGGTGATAGTAATATTTTATCACACTGCTAATCTGTCATAAGGGGCAAAATCAAGAAATGCAAAATGCAAATCTTACTTTTGAAAAGGATCCTCAGTCCTGCTACCTGAATTTAAGGTTGCTGCTGTTTTGGAGTTACTATTTCTTTTTGCCCCCGGCCCAGCCTGGATGCTCCTGCTTCTAGTCAGGTAGTTCACACACTCAGCCCATTCTAGTCCATTTGACTAAACCCAAGATTGCCAACTGCCTGCCTGCTTTGTGCTTCTGGCTTGTTTCATCAAACCAGGTTAGATACAATTGGCACATGAATCTAGATTACGAGACTGTGTAGCCTGGAACTGGATTGATATATTGAGGATGAGATTTCGTAAACCTTTTATACCCACTCTTTGATTATCATTCTCAACAAAACTTTTATGTTTAGGGCATTATTAATAAAGGTCTGACTACATAACCCTTAAAACAGTCTCTCACTTAGTGTGAAATAAAGAACTTACAAGGTTTGGAAATAAAATATTAATTTTACATAATTTGAAAAGGTACTTATTCTAGGGCCAGTATATTTAATGAGCAGTGGTAGCACCTGTGCCAGAGCTGGGCCATTCATTTTTTCTGACGTATTTCTAGCTCTGTTTCTGGGCAAAAGCTTAGCATAACTGCCCAAATTACGACATTTACTGTAGAAGGCCTGTTTCCCACCATCCCACAGTTCAGCGCTATCTTTGTAAGAGTGCTCAAGGATGAAAATGGAGGAGCAAGGCCCCACAGGCAATCCACAAAGGCTGGAATCCACAGGAACAGGAAGTGCCTTTAATATCCTCCAGGATGCTCTAGATTGCAAACCCAGCGTGGGGGGAGGAAATAACTGTCCTGAAGCCATTCAATCTGGAAGTAATGGAGGATTTTCCACAAGGACGACAACTCCTCAAGTAAAAGAAGAACCAGAAGAGTATCTGGCCTATCACTGGGAAGCCCAGTGGCAAGAGTTTCTGAAAACAGTGGAATCTCCTCCCTCTGGGCTGGAAATCCTTCAGTTGTCCGAGGCATCCACACATTGGAATGACACCAAAGCTTTTTTAGCCTCCTTTGAGCAAGTGGCCAAAGCCTGTAGGTGGCCCAAAGAAGAATGGGTGACTCGACTCCTGCCAGCTCTCACTGGAGAAGCTGAGATGGCCTTCAGCATGTTGGAAGGCAGAGACAGAGAAGATTATGGACAGGTGAAGGCAGCCCTCTTGCGAGGAGATGCTGTCAGCAGAGAGAAAAGTCGCCAGCACTTCAGGCGTTTCTGCTACTTGGAGGCCAAGGGCCCAAGAGCTGTTTATGGCCAACTCCAAAAACTTTGCTGTCAGTGGCTGAAGGTTGAGACACACACAAAGGAGCAGATCTTGGAACTGCTGGTCCTGGAGCAGTTCCTGATGATCCTGCCCCGGGAGATCCAGAGCTGGGTGAGGCAGCATGGCCCGGAATCCTGTGCCCAGGCTGTAAGCCTTGCTGAAGAATTTCTGTATAAACAGCAGGAGATTGAAAGACAAGCAGACCAGGTGAGACCTTTTCTTTATGAAGTTCTTACGTGGCACAAAGCCTCTTTGAGATCTAGGTTTTTAATTATCTCAGGGAAGAGAAAGGAAGCTCCAGGCAAAAGGCATCAATTTTAACTGATGAGTTTTGCCACCATTATGGCCAGGTCAGAAAACTGACAGAGCAAGGATTTCAGGAATCCTACTCCACAGAATCTTGAAAGTCTGCCAGAGTACTCTTCTTCCCCCTCTTATAGCAAACAAAATCAAGGTGAGGTTATTTTGAGTTTCTTTCTCACACCTTCTTTCCCAGAATTGAGTTGCCATTTTCTTAATGGTTTTTGCATTCCTTCATCAAGGTTATCTCTACTCCTTCATAGGCTGCAGTGTGAGTTTGTAATAGTCCCTAGTGGTACAGGTGGTCCTCACTTAACGACCACAATTGGGACCGGAATTTCAGTTGCTAAGCAAAGCGGTCATTAAGCAAATCCAACCCGATTTTACGACCTTTTTTGCAGCAGTCATTAAGCAAATCACAGGCGTTAAGCGAACCACGTGGTGGTTGAGCGAATCTCGTGCCTGGTATCAGTCATTTCTTCAGTTAAAGCTGCAATGAGGGAGGATGTGAGGTTGACACTTTTAGACAAGGTACAGGCCACTTTTCTTAGGTCCATGTAAGTTCTTTTGCTTAGTCCAGGGTCCCCCACTAAGGAAAAGGCCAGAGCCATGACTTCTGTTTTGGATAAGAATGTCACATCGTTCTCACAGTCAGATGATAGTTCCCGTTTAAGTCGGGTTGATGGGCTTCCCTGCATGGGAGGCAGGGCATATAGAGAGGTATGGCACAAGCCCCCCCCCCCTGAACTGTAGGCTGGGACATGAGTATGGGCTTCATGCCCATAGAACAAAAAGAAACCTTTAGGTAAAAATAAAGGGGTGGAGGCATAGGAGATATTGTAGACCTTTTCACAGGTAAAAACAGGAGAGTTGGAGGGTAGTGGGTGTTTATGATTCCCAAGGTTAGTGACATATATACATTGAGTTGCATTGGTTACCCCTAAAAGATTCAGGGTCACTCTCCTCTGGTTTGTCCATTACTGTACATCAAGTAATATAGGGAAACCAAATAGGATTTCATAGGGGCTGTATCCGGTTGAGCTGGAGATGGAGCTTCTGATGGCTGCTAGAACAGCTGGCAGAAAGTCTGCCCATGCCTGCGGGTGTTGTAGACAGAGTTTCCTTAATGCAGTCTTAATGGTCCCATTCATGCGTTCACATTTCCCACTGCTCGGGGGCCTGTAGGCCACATGCAGTTTGCGCTTGATTCCTAACTGTGAGGTAAAGGCTTCAAAGAGTTGACTAACGAAAGATGCGCCCATATCTGTCGAAATTTGGAATGGCAGGCCCCAGCGGCAAAAGACCTGTTGGTACAACCACCTTGCAGTGGTGTCTGCAGTATTATTGCGTGTGGGGAAGGCTTCCACCCAGCCAGAAAATCCATCTACTACTACTAAGAGATGTGTACAACCATCCCTAGTTCTTGGTAATCCCTCAGTGTGGTCTAGGAAAATTGTATGCCATGGACCAATTTGTCTCTGACCATAAAGTGGGAGTTGCAACTTAGAGTAGTCCTGTTTCTGGACTTGGCATTCCAGGCAATTAGCAACAATGTGCTGAACCATTTGTCGCTGATTAGGCCATGTTGCAACTTGATGTGCCTTATTTGTCTGCGCAGTTCCTCCACCTTACTACATTCTCCCCATACTCTGTGCTTGTACCTAGCAGAGGTCTGCACAAGGTCCTTTAAAGCTTCAATTTTTAGTTCTTGCGCAGCATGTTTTTGTTGCCATTCCTCTTCCCTTCCTACACTATCCTTCAGTTGAGCCAAGGTCTCTCTTAGTTCCACCATGTGGCTCTTTTGCAGCTGGTAATCAGCCTGCAAAACATGGTGGTTATTTCTGAGTTGTTCCAAGTCTCCTTTTAAAGAGCAGTTCTCTGACCGCAACTGTGTGAGGAGCTGATCCGTATGGGACAAGCCAACTCCCAACATTACTGCCAACACTCCAGGTAAATCTTTCTGTTTCTTTCCTCCTCTTAATTTGTAAAAAGGTAACGGTTCCCCCCGCACATTTGTGCAGTCATGTCCGACTCTAGGGGCCGGTGCTCATCTCCGTTTGTTAGCCAAAGAGCCAGCGTTGTCCGAAGACGCTTCCAAGGTCATGTGGCTGGCATGACGCACACGGAACGCTGTTACCATCCCACCAAAGTGGTACCTATTTATCCACTTGCATTTGCATGCTTTCGAATTGCTAGGTTGGCAAGAGCTGGAGCTAGTGCGGGAGCTCACTCCGCACGCAGGGCTAGGGATTCGAACCTCCGAACTTGCGATCTTCCGATCGACAAGCATGGCGTCTTACCCGCTGAGCCACCACGCCCCTTAATTTGTACAGCTTCCCAAATTCTATCCTAACATCCCTCCCTGAATACACTGACTTCATTTTCTCCTGCAAGTCACCAATAGGCAATCCCAACTTCTTAACAAGTTTCTCCATCACTTCACAATATACCAAACCCATTTCCCCCTCCTCAGGATTCTCCAGTGGAGCTGTCGCCTGGGAGGCAGGCGGTGACAAAGCACCCTTTTGTTGGGCACCCCCAAATTTCCACAAAGGCATAATCACTCAAATAATAAATTCAAAGGGTCCAAACCGCGTATCCCACTCCTGACACCAATAAAATGTTACACAACGCTGCTCCCAGGTTTGGCTTATGGTCAATCACTCACACAGACTGTTGAGGCATGTGGATCTTGTCAGCCCCCCTTGCTTTCTACCTGGGTTTTCCAGATAGGTGCGGCTTGAGGAGACAAGACACACAGCCCTGGTCAACAGCCGGGAAATAATTAGGATTACACACACAAATACTTCCAACTGAACACTGAGGCACAACAGGTTCTTTGTAATACACGGAGACCCAGTGAATTTAAAATAACAGCCAAACTTTACTGGTTGCAAGGTACTTTTGCTCTTCCTCGCACGCACGCACACACACACACACACACACACATCCACACTTACCCACGTCCTTCCAACTAGGCTGCCAGGCAAACTAGCCAAAGGGATGGAAGCTGCCAAGTCTGGATCCAAGAACGACTCAAGGAGTAGGCAGGCTTTGGGACCCCTTTTATCCCCAAAAGTTCTTCCTTTGTTGATCCACAAGACTGGCAGCTACTTTTGCCTTGTTAATTTACAAGTCTGGTAGCTGTTGATGGAATGGGGGGGGGGGTCTCCATGTGCTCAGGCCCAACTTCCTTTGTCTGGTTCAGGTGACATATTTTTCCTTAAGCACTTGCTTCCTTCTTAGCTACCTCCATAGACAAGATTCCTGGCTTTGTCCTCTCTGAGTATGTGCCTGCTTCATCTTTAGGTTATGGCAGCTTCAGCCTAGTCTCACAGTTCCCCATTGATTTTGCTTGCCAGAAGCCAGCCAGGAAGGTCGAAAATGGCAATCACATGACCACGGGACTCTGCGATGGTCATAAATGCGAACCGGTTGCCAAGTGCCCAAACCATGATCATGTGGCTGTGGGGATGCTGCGGCGGTCATAAGTGTGAGGACTGGTTGTAAGTCAGTTTTTCAGCACTGTCGTAAGTCTGAACCGTTACTAAAGGAATGGTTGTTAAGTGAGGGCTACCTGTATGCAAAATGTTTTGAACTTAAAACACTCTGTTTCAAGTTTAAAACCACTGTTGTGATCTTACTGGAAGTGTTCTGGGCTTCAAATGGCCCTGGAGAATGTAGATGGAAATGACTCTGTTGATACTGTGTACCCGGATTTTCAAAAAGCCTTTGAAAAAGTCCCTCGTCAAAGCAGTTATGGGGTAAGAGGGCCTGTCCTTTCATGGATTGTTAACAAGAAAGCAAACAGCCGGAATAAAATGGCAGTTTTCTCAGTGGGGAGAAGAATGGAATCCCTCAAGGATCTGTGTTGGAACTGGTGCCTTTTAACTTGCTTGTAAATGATCTTGACGTAAGGGGGCCTAGTGAGGTGATCTAGTTTGTGGATGATACTAATGTATTTAGGGTAGTGAAAACCAAACATAATTGTGAAGACTGGATGAATGGTCAATTAAATGGCGAATGCTGCTCAGTTGAATTAAGTGCAAAGTGATGCTCATTGGGCAAAAAACCCACACTTACTCCACTCAAAATAGAAGAGGCAGGATGTTATAGTAGTTAAGGTGTTGGATTAGGAGTGGGGGGACCCAGGTTCAAGTCCATCCTGAGTCATGACAGCACACTGGGTAACTAAGCCAGCCACTCTCTTTTAGCCTAACTTACTGTCAAGCCCATCATGGCAGGCAACTTAGGAATCAAGAAGCACTTGATTTTCTGGAAAGTTCCTTATTGCTAGTAAGATATTGTAACAGAATCTTAAAAGCCCATGGAAGTAATTTTCTAGCTCAATGTATACCTAGCATAATTAAAGCAGAGTTACTCCCCCACCCCCCGCCACCCCTGGACTCAGGAATCTTTTCTGTAATGGTTGGGCTCCATCCTCCCTGTTCCCAGGGTCTATTAGACAGTCCATCACACCTATTTCACAGGGATGATATATAGTTGTAATCAAAATTATTCAACCCCCATTGCAAATCAGGTTTATTGTCAAAATTTATAGACTTTCAGCTGTTTGCAGTGAACAATCAAACAAAAGCAATTGAAATAGCTCAACACAACAAATGCTTCAAGTGGTTACCCCAAGTTCAACTGGAAACGCAACTGATGATGACTTCTCCAGTCTCAAAATTATTCAACCCCTTCATGGCAAGCATCTTCAGTACTCAGTAGAGCACCCTTTTGCTCTTATGACCTGCTGCAAACGAGATGCATAGCCAGACACCAGCTTCTGGCAGCGTTCCTGAGGAATCTTAGCCCATTCCTCATGAGCAATGGCCTCAGTTCAGTAATATTCTTGGGTTTGCGTGCTGCAACCGCCTTCTTCAAATCCCACCAGAGATTTTCTATGGGGTTCAAGTCAGGTGACTGTGATGGCCACTGTAGAATCTTCCAGGACTACTTCTGCATCCAAGCCTTAGTGGAATTTGAGGTATGCTTGGGATCATTGTCCTGTTGGAAGGTCCAATGACGCCCAAACTTCAGCTTCCTTACAGACGGCATGATGTTTTCTCCTAGGATTTCCTGATACTTCAATGAATCCATCTTGCCTTCCACACGCTGCAGGTTTCCAGTGCCAGAGGATGCAAAGCAGCCCCAGAGCATCACCGAGCCACCACCATGCTTAACTGTAGGCAGAGTGTTCTTTTCAGCGTATGCTTCATTCTTCTTCCTCCAGACATACCGCTGATCCATCGGACTGAAATGTTCCAGTTTTGTTTCATCTCTCCACAGAACAGAATCCCAAAACTTCTGTGGCTTATTCATATGATTTTGAGCATATTGGAGCCAACTTTTCTTGTGCTTTTGGGTCAGTAGTGGTGTACGTCTTGGAGTTGTGGCATGGAAACCTTCTGTGTTTAGTACGCGCCTTACTGTGCTCACTGAAACCTCAGTGCCTGTTGCCACCAAGTCTTGCTGCAGGTCTTTTGCAGTCACTCGAGGGTTTCTCTCAACCTGCCTTCTCAGAAATCTGGTTGCAGCCATTAACGGCTTCCTTTTTCTGCCCCATCCAGGTAGTGAAACCACTGTTCCTTTAACTTTGAACTTGCGAACTATGCTTCCAATGGTGTCTCTAGGAACATTCAGTGCCTTCGCTATCTTTTTGTATCCTGTTCCTTGTTTGTGAAGGGCAATGATCTCTTCTCTTACCTTTTTGGACCATTCTTTTGACTTAGCCATATTTCTAACATGCAGTCAAACATGACACTCAACAAACCCCTAGCCCAGAGCTTTCTAAACTTTTCATGTTGGTGACACACTTTTTAGACATGCATAATTTCGCGACACTCTTACAGCAGGGCATAATTTCGCGATACACTCTTACAGCAGGGCACAAGGCAGGCACTAGGACCTGCGCGGAATCACAGCAGGTTTGGAGGCAGCAAGGCACAAGGCAGGCACTAGGACCTGCGTGGAATCCTGGCAGGGCAGGTTTGGAAGCAGCAAGGGAGGCAGAACCTGTGTGGAAGCCAGGAGGCAGCAGCAGCCAGGACACACCCAGACACTGCAGCCGACACACTAACCGCCCTTGGTGTGTCGCCGCGGGAAAACCTGGAAGTTCCGCCGCCGCGGCAGCGCGCAAAAAGCCGGAAGCGCTGCTGCCGCTTTCAGTGTTTGCGCACCGCCGCGGCGCCTTCGGATTTTCATGTGTCACCGCGGGAAAACCCGGTGCGGTTGGGGGTGTGCATGGTGGCGGCAGCGGCGGCAGCCTCCGCTAAAACGCGGAAGCACCGATGGCGCGCCGGTGCCGCCGCCGCTGTGCACGCTCCCGCTGCCACTTCCGGGTTGTGTGGCGACACAGCCGACTGTGTGTGGCGACACACTTTTGTGTCGCGACACACAGTTTGGAAAGCTCTGCACTAACGTATCCCGACACACAGTTTGGAAAGCTCTGCCCTAGCCAGTTCAAGTATTTCATGTGTTCCAGCTCAAGCACACCTGGTGCAACTAATGAAGCCCTTGATTAGTTGCATCAGGTGTGCTTGAGACAACACCTGTTTTACATACTGTACTTTATGTGTGCTGTTGTGATGGATTCTATTCAGGGAGTTGAATAATTTTGAGACTGGAGAAGTCATTATAAGTTGCATTTTCAGTTGAATTTGGGGAAACCACTTGAAGCATTCGTTGTGTTGAGCTATTTCAATTGCTTTTGTTTGATTTGTTCATTGCAAACAGCTGAAAGTCTGTAAATTCTGACAATAAACCTGATTTGCAATGGGGGTTGAATAATTTCGATTACAACTGTAGAGGAAAAAGTGGAAGAGGAAGTGCTATAGGTATGTGCACCATTTTGAGCTTGTAAGGGAACAGCGGAATATAAATCTGACCAGAAAACCCATTAATTAAATTAATTAATTAAAAATCTTGCATGGCATGGAGGACAAGGGCAGGGAAAATTTACCTATGGAATTCATTAACACAAGACATGCTAGCCTAGAGAGCTTTGAAAGAGGATTAGCTAAATTCATGGCGGGATACCAGTCTTAAAGATAGAAGGTTACCTCTGGTTTTGGAGCATCTTGCCTCTGAATACCAGTTGAAGAGGAACCACAGCAGGAAAGGACTATGTCTCCATCTTTTGCTTGTAAACACTCCAAAGGCCACCGTGAGAAGCAGGATGCTGAATACAGCTGAGCTTGGCCTGATCCAACAGGGCCTTTTCTTAAGTTATGTTTTGTTGGCTCTTACAGAAAGTTTCTAAAAGATGCCTGCACAGTTTCCAAGATGTTCAGGGGGCAGTTAAGTACAAAATGAGGAACAGAGCTGGATTCTTGTATTTAGGGATTGTCCTAGCACTTTCTCTGTGGTTGTTGTTGTTGCAGGTAGCTTTTGAGAAAGTGGCTGTGAATTTCTCTGAGGCAGAACGTGCTGCAGCTGATACTGAACAGAAGCAGCCATACCGAGCACCCAAGCAGGAGGATGAGTGTGACGCTGGCCTGTTGGGTAAGGAGGAATGTCTTGAACCTGAATTCCTGCTGGGCTGCTTTCTGGTGAGGTTTCTTTTCAGAGAGCTTGATGTAAGAGGATTCCCATACTGATAATGTAGCTAGTAACTAGTATGTAAATGAAATCCAGGTGTAGCCGGGCCTGTCTTCTCAAAAGAAAGAGGTGCCTTCCCTGTTACACTGGATAATCCAACATCTTTGAATTGCCTATATTTAGGTTCCATATTTGAGAGCAAGGTTACTTGCCAGAATTCTTGTGCTCCCACTTCAACCTTTTCCTAATAAATCATATTAATTTGAGATCAGAGGGATTGTTCCTTGGCTGTTTCTTGGCAGTCCTAATTGTTACTATACAGCAGTGTTTCTCAACCTTGGCAACTTTAAGATGTCATGCTGGCTGGGGAATTCTGGGAGTTGAAGTCCAGATATCTTAAAGTTGCCAAGGTTGAGAGAAACTGCTATAGCGATTTGACATTCAGTAACTTCTCTATTGCCTTCTAAGGAAAGGAATGACATGGGGGGAAAGCTCAGGAATGTTCCTAAGGTTTTACAGATGTTCCTACAAAGCATTTCTCTTGGAAATGTTTCCTTTTCTACACAGTATTCTAGTTGAGGTTGGAAACATATTTCAAAGCCATTCTGTGTGGCCATGAGAGCTTCAGGCTGAACTGAGTACTTCCCAACTCTGCAGTAGCTAGATATCTACCCAACTCAGCCATAGCCTTCAGTATTACCTCTTCCATCAGTACTAAGAGGTGATAGGCTGACGTGGAATAGAGGGAGGTTTAACTACTCTAAGAAAGAATAGAATTGGGGAGATAGGCAAAGCTGCCTGTCAGAAGGAAATGGGTCTCAACATTTGGAGGTAGATACCCCTGAAGTCCTGGAAAGTTCTTTCCGTTCCTTAATCCAACTCTTTATAGTGACAAAGTGTTCAAGAGCTGCATTTAATTGTTTTTGGCAGATCTACCCGTTGGGCAAGGATAGTGATGTGCCATACATATGAACAGGGATTTTCTATTTTTTTTTCTCATTGAGAAGATTCTTTGTTTTTAAGTGTTCAGCTTTTTTTCAGGTGATTGGCTACTGAATGTTTCATGCCTCAAAAAGGAGGACGCCACACTGATTTATTCAACAGTGTGATCCAAGGAGTCTGTGGGGCCATCAAAAAAGAATTCAGAGGCGGCATGTGGCCCGAAGTTAGCAGGCTTCCCATTTGGGTTCAGTGAATGGGGATCAGCATGTCAATTGTGAGATTCTTCCCCAGGGAGGAGTGCCAACAAGTCTCTCTCAAGACCCCCAGGAGAGCAGGGGTTGCCTTGGATTTGAGCATGGAAAGTTGAAACATGACAAGGAGTCAGGGAAACATGGCTCTATCTACTTGGTAAATATATACTTACTCTTGTATCCCTGAAGGGTCTGTCTGTGTGTAGAGATGATGGGAGCAGCAGGCTCTCTGTGAGACATTAACCTTGGCTCATAACTATATGTGTTAAAGTAAGCTAGGATTCTAGCACAGTCTGTTTTGCTCAGAGTGAGAGGTTGTTAGAAATGTGTGTCTTCAGTGCCCTATGGTGTCTTTCTATTGCTACTTTTCCTTCTGAATGATATCTTAGAGAGGAGCTCGTTTTTCTTGACTAACTCTCTTTATTTCCCTGTTTTCAAGTTCTATTTTTCTCAAGCCCAAGGAGTGAGTCATTGGACTTCTCTCATCTCTCAAGCAGGTAAGGGGTGGATGACCGTACATGAGAGAGAGAAAGATGTGGCCGAAGATCCTGAGCAAGCAGGGCCTTGTGAGGTGTCCCTGTGGAAAGCAGAAGAGGTTGTTCCTCAGTGTTGTGTGCAGGGAAAGGCCTCAACTAGTCGGGAGAGACTGGAATGTCAACAGAGCACCTTGGCAGGAAGTGAAACAGAGGAACCTGCCCATTACGGGGGAGATTACAAGGCTATCATTGTAGCCACAATCCAGACAGGAACTGACACTGGTAAGAAACAAAATGTCCCCCGAGCCTATGGCAGAAATTTGAATCGCAGCTCCACTGTGGTTAAGAACCGTCGTACAGGAGGAAAAGCACATAAATGCTTGGTCTGTGGGAAATTCTTTCTTTCTAGCTCTAAGCTCATCATTCACCAGAGGACCCACACCGGGGAGAAGCCATACGAATGTGCTGCTTGTGGGAAAACCTTTCGGTCCAGTTCAGTCCTTTACCGTCACCAAAGAATCCACACAGGAGAGAAGCCACATAAATGTCCTATCTGTGGGAGAAGATTCAGTAGCAATTCGAATCTTAACCGACATCAGAGGATCCACACTGGGGAGAAGCCATTTGAGTGCTCAGACTGTGGGAAAAGCTTTATTCAGCGAGCCAACCTTAATAAGCATCATAAGATCCATACCATAGAAGGGAAAAGTGGGGAGCGTTTTTGTATGAGCTGAAGCCTCACTACATCATCCTGAGAGAAGACCATAGAAAAGACTGGATTGTGAAAGAACACTCAGGAGTTGGAGTAAGCAGTTGGTGTGCCACCCACAAGGATCTCTTTGGACTTCTGACTGCTTTGATGAAGTGTAGGATTGCGGGAAGGGATGGGGGTTTCCATAGCTACAACTCTCTGGTCTGGTGCTGAGAGATTTTCAGTGGTTGGGTGTTTTGACTGGGAAGATTTTGAATTCTAGTATCTGTGTCCTGACATTCTGTACAAAGACATTCACAAGTAGCTGCTTCACTCCCTTAGGAAGCCAGACCTTGTTCTGGGTGTGAGGTTCCAGGGTGTTCATTATTTATGGAGGAGGACCATTTTAAATGGATTGTTTTATGATGGTGCTATGAAGGCCCACAGGCATAAAAAATTAAATATAAATAATTCTAAAAAGTCCATGTATAGAATTGGAGGCACCCCTGCTTATATAGATTTAAGATGTTTATGTTGTTATTTTTTCTCCCCCCAGAAATATGCCTAAGTTCATTTGGATTTGTTGAGATAAAAGGGATACAGTACATACTAAAAGCCTGAACAGTGCAACAGGGATGGTGAAAATAGGTGCAGTTGTGTTTTGATAAATAATGCCCAACAAGTTTCTTTATTGTTATTAATGATTCTTCAGCAGATTATACAGATAGGAAGTTGAGAGTCTCCTCCTCATTTTTAACTGATTTTATATTGAGTTATTTTATATTGCGTGTGTATCTGGTATGTTACAAGACTAAACAGTTATATCTTAGGAGCATGGAATCAAAAGGAAAGGGTCATTTTGGCCAGCCAAACCATCTCCCTGCTCATTGTGGAGCTTCAACTTAAAGCATCATTGTTTGAATATGGCATGTAAAGGTGAGCCCAGCACCGCCTGAAATAATGGGTTCCACCATCAAACCACTTTGGAAGTATTTCCTTATATTTAGTTGGAAGCTGCTTTCCTGCGAGGAAATAATCAATTATTCGATACCCTGCACTGTGGGTTGATAGAAAACAGGTCTTTGCCTTCTTTATGTGCCGCTCTTCTCAAGATAAGCCATTCATTCATTCTCTCTTCATAGGACTTAATTCTAGTTTCTTTGACTCCATTTAAAGGGTGCTCATAACTGTACACAATACTGGAGTCAGAATCTTACCAATGTATAGTAAATTGGACTATATTTTTGCTGATGCAGCATAAAATTGCAGTTGCCTTGTTTTGCAACCATAGTCAGTTTGCAACCAACTATACTTCTAATATTTTTTCACAAGACATCACACCAGTTATTCCTCATTTAATATCTGTGCATTTGATTTCTGCTTCATACATGCATAACTTTGCCTGTATTTCTATTTCATTTTAGTTGAACATTTTTCTCTAACCAACATGAACATGTTCTGAGAACTATTAAGTTACAGTTATACCTGATTACCCTTCCAGTTGCATTTTAATGTAGTTGGAAGCCACATTTTTAATCTTGAATGCCTTTAGCCTATTCTATACACATTTTTCTGGGAAATATAGGCACATAGGAATAATAGACAAGCATAGGACTGGATGATCCTGGATAATTTGTCAGGATGATTACTAAGAAGGCTGTGGTTTTTAAAATTATTATTATTGTTCCTAACTTACTTATCCAGCCTATCGCTAAGGCAGAGTTAGACAACATATTTACTAGTTGTTGATGCAGTTGCCAAGGAAATATGTTTACCGTGGCAATTTACAGGAATGAGAAAAATGTCTTCTATTAATGTATTTGGTTAGATTTCTGTCTTGCCTTTTCTCCCAGAAATGGCTTACATGAAGATCTCCCTTCATTTTATCCCTATAACAACACCCCTATGAGGTAGGTTGCGCTGAGAATGACCTGTCCACCGAGATCCAATGGGTTTCCAGGAGTAAGGATGGACTTGAACCTAAGTTTCCCCATTCCTTAGCCACAACAGCACCATCTTAACTACTGTAGCCTGCACAACATAAAAGTTTAACCCCTGTTCCACACCACTGTTGTGGAGAGAGAGAGAGACATAGGAAAGAAGCGAGCTTCCCAAAGACATCTGGGAGATGGTGACCAGATACGGAGATAGACTATATGGAATACTGGCCTGTTCCTGCGAAGCATTCCTTGATTCTTCTTGGGAAGGGACATGTTCAGCTATGTTGCCCAAACTGAATGTTCCCATCTCTGGATCAAACCACCACCATCACCACCAGCAACAACAACAACAAAAAAAAAACAGTTAAAATGAGCAAGGACTGAAATCATTAAACAATTTATTTTAATGAAAATCAGTTGGAATAATTCATTCGTTTCCTCCACAAAAGGGCTTCCACTTCCCTAAATCTGATGGCCTCTTATGCTTGGAAGAAACTGAAGAAACAATGGGCTCTGGCTTGGTGGAAGGAGAGAGCTCCCCAGGTAGCTGTTTCAGTATACAGTTGGCTCCTTTTTTGTCTCAGAGTTGTAGGGATCCTGGGCGGGGGCAGCAAATCCCCTAATTTATGTTTTATCTTCAGTAGGCAGACACTGAGGCTTCTATGTTAGTGAATCAGGAGTGACACCTGATTTGGGAAAAGTATATTTCTCGCAGGGCAAAAATGTGTACTACTCACATTTTCACTGAGAAGTTGAATGTGGGGAGGAAGACGGGTGTTGCCCAGAAAAATACATCTAGTCATTAAGTGTCTGCATTGAAGCAAGACAACCTAGTTACTAAACTGAACACCTTTCTTAGGTAGATCATATGTTGGTTATTTATGATTCAGATGGGCTGGATTCACAAAAAATGCTGACCACCCCAACTAACCAAAATTAACCCTAACCAAGCATAGCATATTGTATGAATATAATCGTTAGGCTTTTATCTGATCCAGTAAAGTGTGTTGTGTGAACACAGCCAATGTGAGGAATAAAATTCAGACAATGGCAAATTACTTGCATCATTTACTTTGGGAATTGGCAATTACAGCAAATGTAATAATATTTATTTATTTATTTTCTATCCTGCCTTTATTATTTTTATAAATAACTCAAGGTGGCGAACATACCTAATACTCCTTCCTCCTCCTATTTTCCCCACAACAGCAACCCTGTGAGGTGAGTTGGGCTGAGAGAGAGTGACTGGCCCAAGGTCACCCAGCCGGCTTTCATGCCTAAGGCGGGACTAGAACTCATAGACTCCTGGTTTGCTATTGGCTCCTTCCTAGAGCTGAGAGACAGGGACTGGCCACCCAGCCGGCCACCCAGCTGGCTTTCATGCCTAAGGCGGGACTAGAACTCTCAGTCTCCTGGTTTGCCATTGGCTCCTTCCTAGGGCTGAGAGACAGGGACTGGCCACCCAGCCGGCCACCCAGCTGGCTTTCATGCCTAAGGTGGGACTAGAACTCTCAGTCTCCTGGTTTCTAGCCCGTTGCCTTAACCACTAGACCAAACTGGCTCTCTAAATACATTTAGGAGTGCCCTGAAATTTTGCTACTCTGTTTGGTCCTTACTGCGTTTCTGTTTTTATTCAAGCAGGTGATGAATGGGAGACGGAGGATAAGGGAAGATTTTATGAACACCATCAGAAGGGATGAGAAGCAGAAGGATATGCTGTAGTTCAGCAAGAAGCAAACTTTATGGGGAAGAGAGAGAATAAATCTGCTTTTATGAAAATAGAAGATTGTGTGAACTGTCAGTCAAGTAGAACAACTGTCAGTGAAGAAAAATAAGGAGCATGTGTGTCACACTCATTTGGGAATCTTAGGGGAAAAACCATATAACCCCTTAAAATTGGAACAGTTTCAGCTGAATAAATAGATCATTGACACCAGAGAATCCACACAAGGCAAAATAAATGGATTTTTAAATTTTTTTTGTTACATTACTGACTCTTAAAAACCATCAGACTGAAATGTCACACTAACAGTAAACTTAAAAATGCTTTTAGTATGGAAAGAACTGAAATTAGAGTGCCAACCTTATTTCACATCCAGGAACACGCACAGTGGGAGGAACACTCAGATAAAAACAGGGCTGTATTTTGGCCCCGCTACTTTTTAATTTTTATATTAATGATATGGTAAGTTGTGTAAATCACCCGGACTTTCACCCTCCTAAAATAGGGGACTGTAGTATTGCCCTGCTGCTTTATGCAGACAATGCGGTCATACTTTCTAGGACTCCTGTAGGTCTCAACAGAGCTTTGACAACTGTGGCCCAGTATTGTATTAATAATCAGCTAGAAATAAATTATCAGAAAACAAAGATAATGACCTTCACCAAAAGACCGAAATTTCGTTCTTGGAATATAAATGGGCATAGAATAGAGCAAGTGACTAGCTTTAAATATCTAGGGGTAGTCATGCACGCCACTGGATCTAGGAAACCTCACTTTGATTATGCAGCTGATTCCGGACAAAATTCAGCTAATGCCATTTTCAAGTTTTTCCGGAGTAAAGGAGGGCATTATATACCGGCAGCTCTTAAACTCTTCCAGGCGAAGACATTAGCCCAGCTCCTTTATGGGTCCTGTGTTGGTGCTCTAAGTTCAAGTATTACATCCCTGGAAAAAGTGCAATCAAAATTTATTAGAGCAGTATTTCAAATGCCCAAATGTGTTCCAAATGCTTACCTTCGATTGGAAGCGGGCATGATAAAAGTTGAGGCAAGAGTGCGCCTAGCTTCCCTGAATCTTTGGCTAAAACTCAAGCATTATCCTCAAGGTTTAGCACCACTCATTTTCCAAGATTACTTCCAATCCACTTGGTTAAAGGATATTGAATCTAGTCTCGCCAAGCTAGGATTTTCTACAGATTCAATTCTCAGGATGGATTATGAACAGGCAAAATTGGCCTTGAAGCAAAGGATAAAGGACATAGAGAGACAAACGGACTTAGAGAAGGCCCCTCATTTCTTATCATCAGAGTATAATAAATATATTGTTAATTCTGCTAACTACCTTACTCAACTTGAAATCCCTAGTCATCGGAAAGCCTTTGCCCTAGCTCGTAGCCACACACTCCCTTCTGCAGTCTTGGATGGTAGATATAAAAAAATCCCAAAAGCTGCAAGGTGGTGCTGTTGTAATAATGGAGAGATAGAAACTACAGACCACATGCTCCTCCGTTGTCCTTTTTATAAAGAGCTTAGGAGTAAATTAATATTACCCTTGACCAAGAAATATCCTAGGAGGCAAGATATAGAGTATATGCAAATGTTACTTATAGATGAAGATCCAACTGTTACGGCGCAAGTAGCCAAATTCTGTGCAGCTGCTATAAAGATACGCCAGACTATGATAGGAAAAATGTAGTAATGTACTCCTTGTAATGATTTTAATTATTTTAAAAGGTTTATATATATATATATCACACCATATTTTATATATGATATTTTACTTTTTATAAGCATTTACATCTGATAGAATATTAGTTATGACTAATATTAAGAGCATATTTAAATTTGATTAAGGGGCTCATCCACATTGTGGTCTGAATGTATTTTAATTTTTAATTGGAACAATGTAATTTAAGTTATAATTTTAAAACTATTCTAAATCAGATGGTGCATATTGTAAGGTTCAATGAGTATACCTTGTGGAATCTTGTACTGGTCAGTGACCGTAATAAACCAGCAAAAAACAAAAAACAAAACAAAACAGTAAACTTAAAAATGATTTTAGTATGGAAAGAACTGAAATTAGAGTGCCAACCTTATTTCACATCCAGGAACACGCACAGTGGGAGGAACACTCAGATAAATACAGGGTGCAAAATTTCATCAGGGGGATATTAATCACTCAAGCAGTTCACCCTAAGTGTTGGTTGTTTATATCTTTGAGATTAGGTTTCTTCAAAAACAGGCTTACTGCCACCTCTTGAGTTCTCAAAATGGTGTTTACAATTTTGTAAATCCACTTAGACATTCCTTACTACTTAGCTATAATAAACAACAAATGTTGAACGTATAGGTCATGAATTGTCTTTTGCTAAGAATCTTGCCCGTGCCTTCCAATTCAATATCTTAAAATCATTCAGTAAATCAGAACACACTACTAATGGAACTATTTCAACTCTGGATTCCAAATTGACAGAATCAAGTGATTTCATTGCAGAGTATCTTGTGAATTTATTTCTGAAGTCAGTTTTAAAGACCAGATATAATTAAAAATTATACAATTGTAGAAAAGCTTATATTTTATTTAGTTATTTATCAAATTTCTATCACCCCTAAAGGAGGGACTCTGGGCGGTTTACAATAGAAACAACATTTAAAATTCGATACCAACCATAAATAATACATTAAATATAAATACAATAGAAGATAAAAATATATGATGCAATAAAATCCAGATGGCAGAGGGATCTATTTCAGTCCATGAATATATAAGGGGCCATTCTAAGGTACTAGCCATCCCCAAGAATAACTATTTCCCTCCCCGCCCCAGGTGCGTTGACAGAACCAGGTCTTCAGTTTTTTACGAAAGTCCAGGAGAGTGGGGGCTTGCCTCGCTGAGAGGTCAAGAAGAGCCAGGATGGATACACTGCCCCCATCCTGCTCCCGCCAGAGATCATCCGTAAGTGCGACCAATGCTGTTTCCATTCCATATCTGGGCCTGAAACCTGACTGGAAGGGGTCTAGATAATCCGTTTCACCCAGAATCCTCTGGAGTTGCAACGCCACCACTTTCTTAACCACCTTACCCAAAAAGGGAAGGTGGGAGACTGGATGAAAATTGTCCAGAACAGTAGGGTCCAGCAATGGTTTCTTGAGGAGGGGGCGCACTAGCGCCTCCTTAAAGTCAGCTGGAAACACCTCCTCTCTAAAGATGTATTTGCCATCGTCTGGACCCAACCACACGTCACCTCCTGAGCTGCTTTCACCAGCCAGGAGGGATATGGATCTAGTTGGCAAGTGGTGGCATTTACAGTCTGGAGGATCCTGTCCACTTCCTCGGGCCCAACAGGATCAAACTGTTCCCAGATAACTGGGTAAGTACGTTCCCCAGGCATCTCCACAGACCATGTCTCACTCTTGGAGTCCAACTTGGAACGAATCCGAGCGATTTTATCCTGCAGATACCCAGAAAACTCCTCAGCACGGCACTGTAGGTGGATTTCTGAACCCCCTTTCCCCGAAAGGGATTGGGTGATCTTGAACAGGGCCACCAAGCGGCATTCCGCAGATGCAATAAGAGCGGAGAAATACTGACGTTTCGCCGCTCTTACTGCCACAAGGTAGGCCTTAACAGCGGGTCTAATTTGTGTTCGGTCAGGTTCGGTCTTTGTCTTCCTCCAGCGGCACTCTAGACATCTCTTAATCCTCTTCAGAACCCTTAACTCCTCCGAAAACCACGGAGAGTGTCGGGTTCAATGGGATAAGAGAGGTCGCACAGGAGCGATCCTGTCCAAGGCCCTGGTCGCCTCCCTATTCCAGGCAGCAACCAGGGCCTCTGCTGGACCATGCAGCAGGTCCTCGGGTATAACCCCCAGCTCCCTCTGAAACCCTACCAGGTCCATCAGTCGCTGGACCAGTCGAATGGGTCCAGCCTCTCTGCGGAGGGGGGCAGCATACAAGAATCTCAAGGCCACCAGGGATAGCAGTCTATTGGCTTTACTAGTAAGATTGTGTATTATGATGATTCCAGCTACAGAGAATAGACACAACTTTCAAATTAAATCACAATGATTTACACTTCAGACAAAGAGCATACTTATAGCATAGGGCCAATTATGTATAATGTATTTTATGTATAATTATGTATAATGTTTAAATATATGGGATGTATTAAGCTGCCTTATGTTCAAACTGTCTGGTTTCATTCTTTTTCCTCAGTTCTAATGATTGAAGAAACCTGCATTAAAAATTATTTACTATATTCTTGGTAGTAAAATGACAATTTGTGGGTTCAGCTATTATGTTTGGAAGTATTTTCATATTAATACCACTTTTCTTAATAACTCAAGTATTCAGATTATATTTTTCTCTTCTGTAACTAAAACTGCAACAATGACTTTCAAGGGGCTTTGGAGTTGCGCTAAATTATTAAGAGGTTACATGCAGCCCCAGGGCCTTGGGTTGTGCACACTTGGTTAATGTGACATTCCTTAATACAGAGCTTTCCAAACTTTTCATGTTGGTGACACACTTTTTAGACATGCATCATTTCACGACACACTCTTACAGCAGGGCATAATTTCATGACACACTCTCACAGCAGGGCACAAGGCAGGCACTAGGACCTGTGCGGAATCGCAGCAGGTTTGGAGGCAGCAAGGCACAAGGCAGGCACTAGGACCTGCACGGAGTCCTGGCAGGGCTCGGAGGCAGCAGCAGCCACGACACACCCAGACACTGCAGCCGACACACTAACGTGTCCCGACACACAGTTTGGAAAGCTCTGCCTTAATATCTGTACCTTGAATCATGTCAACTGGATTTCTATTTTCTCAGTGGAAACGTTTCGCTCCTTATCCAAGGAGCTTCTTCAGTCTGAGCAAAGTTGGTAAGGGAATCCTAAATATGTTTCTAGGTAGCTGTGTGACCTTATACCTGGGGTCATGGTTATATTGAGATGTTATTTTAAGTCCTTTTATCATCTAAAGGAGGATCGTTAAGATCACCATGCTGCTGTTGAGCTTGTGAAATGGTCTTAATCTTCCTAGGCACAGAAGACAAAGCAGGGAGGAATATGGGCGAAAGATTGTGCCTGAGGCCCCCACCTCTATTCAAGGAAGGATTTTCCAAGTTGGCATAAATGGATTCCTTGACCCCCCTCTCAAACCACCTATCTTCTCTGTCTAAAATGTGAACATTAATGTCCTCAAATGAGTGTCCTTTTTCCTTTAAATGAAGATAAACTGCTGACTCTGGTCCTGTGGTGTTACTTCTCCTGTGTTGGGCCATCCTCCTGTACAAAAGTTGTTTGGTTTCTCCAATGTAGCGTTCAGAGCACTCCTCACTGCACTGGATTGCATAAACTACATTGCTTTTCTTGTGTTTTGGAGTTTGATCTTTGGGGTGTACAAGCCTCTGTCTCAGTGTGTTGGTGGGTTTGAAATATACAGGTATGTGGTGTTTGCCAAATATCCGTTTTATCTTTTCAGACACACCAGCCATGTAGGGAATGACCAGGTTCTTTCGTTTACTCTGAGTCTCAGCCCTATCTGTCGCTGTTTTAGGTCTGGTAGATTTAGATTTGGTGAAGGCCCAATTTGGATATCCACAGGCCTTCAGAGCTGTTCTCAGGTGCTGCTTTTCATTCTTTTTGGAATCCATGGAGGTGGGGATGGTTTCTGCTCTGTGTGATAATGTCCTGATGACTCCTAGTTTGTGCTGCAGTGGATGGTGGGAGTCAAACATCAGATATTGATCTGTGTGTGTGGGTTTCCTGTAGATCCCTATTTCTAGCTTGCCACCGGTCCCAATGAGGACTTCACAGTCTAGGAATGGCAGTCTGTTGTCCTTGGTGTCTTCTCTGGTGAAGCTAATGTTGGCATGTATAGTGTTTATATGGTCCGTGAAGGCCTGTACTTCCTGGGCCATCCTGATGTACCTACGGCATAGCTTTCCAAAGTGTGTCGCGACACACTACTGCTGTGTTGTGCAAAAACCCGGAAGCGCTGATGGGGAAACCGAAAGCAGCACCGCCAATCGGCGGCGCTGATTGGCAGGGGTGCCGCTTCTTTCGGTTCCCATCAGTGCTTCTGGTTTTTTTGCGTGACAGACGAGGACACTGCAGGCTGCGCTGCCGCTGCCGGTGTGTGTCACTGTTAAAAAGTTTGGAAAGCTCTGACCTATGGGGTGATACTTAGTTTTGAAATCATGATGATTAAAAGAATATAAGCTATTAAAATTTTTAAATATAGTTGTTTGCTTTCTGAGAAGAAATTTAATTATAGGCAGGGTCCATTAGGCATAATGTGGTTTTATTTTGTTTTAAATACTGGGTGACTAGTTATTGTGGGTAAAGCATGGATTATGGCTTAGTGCAATGCGTGATCTCATCTGGTGGTGACTTATTCATCAAACCATGTTTAAAATTTGGCTTATATGAAGCCAGCCATTATATTTATCTATATGTTGTGGTATTTGTGGATTTGCTGGTAGGCAAGTTAGCTATTATTCCAGTTTGTACTTCCCAATAAATATATGACTGAAAAGCATCATATCTTGAAACTCCTTTTTCTACCCAGTCAGGAGACGCTCAAATTATCCTGCAAAGACCTAGCTCCCTGCAGAAGGCTCTAATGCTGGGAAAGATGGAAGGAAAGAGAATGACCAGCAGCAAAGGGGATGAACTCAATTACAGTAGCAACGATTACACCATTGGAAGTCCTGAAAGACCAGGTTAGGGGCAGATCATCATGGAGAAAATGTGATTGCTAAGAGTCGAAAACGACTTGATGGCACATAATCAGGAGAGGCAAGTATCTCCTTTGTAGCAGATCACTGCACTTTCTTTGAAAGAAAGGGGACTACTACTACTGTCTTGCCCTTATGGTCAGGACAACAAAAATGTGGTTTCTAGACAAAACAATCACACAGTATCTTACAATAATCCTTTTTTATTTAAAAGCTAGGACATACAAGTGGTCTGTCTTAGGAAAAAGATTCAGGAAATCAACTGTTCAAGTGCTTCAGACACATTATTAGATGTGCACCTATTTTATCAGTGCAGTATTTAAAGTTGTTCACGGCTTCCAGTTTCTTTCCAGGTGTAATTTGAAGTTATATATGCAGCCTACACTGTCCAAAGAGAACAGTATCTGAACAACTGTTCCCATATCAGCAGGCCTGCTTATGGCTTGAGATTATCAGCCAGGAGCCTTACTGTTGAAAGGTGTTGGGGGGAGGGAGTGTGGTGTAGCCACCAGTGCCACACTAATAATGGAAGCCCTCCCATAATATATTTGCCTGATTTTATTTATTACGTTCCTATCCTGCCACAATCAAATGTACTTTCAGTGGCTTTTATGATAGAAACAATTAAAATGTGGCTGTTGTGGGTCTTCCGAGCTGTGTGGCCGTGTTCTGGAAGTTGTGGTTCCTAACGTTTCGCCAGCATCTGTGGCCAGCATCTTCAGAGGGCAGGAGCACAGATAGAAGCAAAATCTCTGTGCCCAGGTAGAGTGGCAATGTTCTATTTATAGAGCTAAATTATAGGAGATTAGGTGGGGTTTTTTGTTGTGTTGAAATGTTAACGAGTGGCTGATGAGCGTGATTAGCATGTTCATTGTGAGAAGTATTCCCATGTCCTGGTGGTTGGACTGAGTTCGTTGACCTTTTGCAGGCTGTGTTTTTTAGGACTGGTAGCCAGGTTTTGCTAATTTTTAAACTTTCTTCTTTTTTATTGTAACTGTGCTGGTGTTTGTGAATTTCAATGGCTTGTCAGCAAAATCAGCAAAAGACAAAAGGGACCCCCGCACCGCTGCAGGAGTATACCGCATACCATGCAGCTGTGGACAAGTATACATCGGAACCACAAAACGAAGCATTCACACCAGGATAAAAGAACATGAAAGACACTGCAGACTACAGCAACCAGAAAAATCTTCAGTAGCTGAACATGCTCTCAAGCAAACAGGACACAAAATCCTATTTGAAAACACAGAAATACTGGACAACACCAAAAGCCACTACACCAGATTATACAGAGAAGCCATTGAAATTCACAAACACCAGCACAGTTACAATAAAAAAGAAGAAAGTTTAAAAATTAGCAAAACCTGGCTACCAGTCCTGAAAAACACAGCCTGCAAAAGGTCAACGAACTCAGTCCAACCACCAGGACATGGGAATACTTCTCACAATGAACATGCTAATCACGCTCATCAGCCACTCGTTAACATTTCAACACAACAAAAAACCCCACCTAATCTCCTATAATTTAGCTCTATAAATAGAACATTGCCACTCTACCTGGGCACAGAGATTTTGCTTCTATCTGTGCTCCTGCCCTCTGAAGATGCTGGCCACAGATGCTGGCGAAACGTTAGGAACCACAACTTCCAGAACACGGCCACACAGCCCGGAAGACCCACAACAGCCATTGAACTCTGGCCGTGAAAGCCTTCGACAATACATTGAACGCCTCTACGGGGAGGAAACGTTCCGACAGACACGGAGACTGGAAACACTCCGGAACAGAAAAGCACACCTACTCTGCTCCTTAACCTTCCTAGTGCGATGCAGAGATACCAGGACCATTCCAGCTTTTCTCAGAACGAAAAGGACCTTCAAATCGTCACAAGCCAGCCGCATTTACGACCGCCTTGAACAAGCCCTCCTGCGTGAGAGAATTCACACAACCCGCCGAAACCTTGCCATCACAGAAAAAGATCTATTCGACACACATATGAGCCTTAGTCACAAAATGAGAAGCCAGGATTGGGACAAGATTGATACCATATCCTACAGAAAAATGGAAAAGGACATCTTTGACTACACAAACAGACAAAAGCAAAAATTCAACAAATGCCAAAACAGTCAACCAAAACCGGCACTGGATACTTCACGCATTGTCATCAATTTGACAGAACGCCTGCTCTCTCCTGAAGAAACCTCCATCCTAAGCAAAGGAGGAAACTTTGCAATTACACCCACCAGAATTCCAGTGGAAGATATCATTGCCAATGTGGAATCAGCCATTCACCAACGTCCAGAGGAAGAAGCAGAAGAAATAAGGGGTGAAGTGGCAAGAATCCTAAGGAAAGCAAAGCCCCCCACCAGCAACATTACTAAGAAGGAGAGAAACGCCATAGAGACCCTCAATTCGGACCCAGACATCATCATCCTTCCAGCGGACAAAGGCAATGCCACGGTAATTATGAACATAGATGAATACAAAGACAAAATCAGAGAATTACTAGACCCCACCACATACAGAACAATAAGACGGGATCCGACCAGCAAAATCATGAAGCAAACCAACACACTGATAAAGAGCTCCTCCCTGCATCCCAACGTACTACAACGTATTTGCAAGACAGAAGCTCTCTCACCTATACGGACTCCCCAAAATCCACAAAGACTCGATCCCACTCAGACCCATTGTAAGTGCCATTGGCTCCCCGACATATGAATTATCCAAACATTTGGCAACCCTTTTACAGACCCACATCGGACAGACTCCATCCCACATCAAAGACTCAGGACACTTCATCAACAAATTCAGCACCCTAAAACTCAACCACACGGACAAACTGGTCAGCTTTGACGTGGTCTCCCTGTTTACCAAGGTGCCAGTAAGGGACACCCTGGCACTCATTAAGCAAATCTTCCCAGAAGACATTACAGCTTTATTTCAACACTGCCTAACAACTAGTTACTTTCAATGGGAGAATGAGTTCTACGAACAGATGGATGGCGTTGCCATGGGAAGCCCCCTGAGCCCAGTCATAGCAAACTTTTACATGGAACACTTTGAAAAACAGGCTTTGGAATCGGCACCCATTACACCAACAGTCTGGTTCCGGTTCGTGGATGACACCTTCGCAATTTGGAGTCATACTGAAGAAGAACTGGAGAAATTTCTGGACCACCTAAACGGCATCCACCCCAATATACAATTCACCATGGAAAAAGAAACTGATGGCAAACTTCCATTTTTAGATACGCTGGTCATATGCAATCCGGACCTCAAACTAGGACACAAAGTATACAGAAAACCCACCCATACGGACCGATATCTACACAAAAATTCCAATCACCACCCACGACAAAAGAGAGGCATGATCAAAACCTTGGTGGATCATGCTAATCGAAACTGTGAAACCCAATTTCTCAACAATGAACTTAACCATCTGAATTGGGTCCTACAGGCAAATGGCTATTCCAAGAATGAAATAAAAAGAGCCATCAAACCAAGAAAACAACATCCAACTGAAGAAAAACAGCCCCCCACAAACAAAGTATTCCTGCCCTACATCAAAGGAGTCACTGACCGCATGGGAAAACTGATGGAAAAACACAACTTTCAAACAGTCTTCAGACCCACCAGAAAAATACAACAAATGCTAAAATCAGCAAAAGACAAAAGGGACCCCCGCACCGCTGCAGGAGTATACCGCATACCATGCAGCTGTAGACAAGTATACATCGGAACCACAAAACGAAGCATTCACACCAGGATAAAAGAACATGAAAGACACTGCAGACTACAGCAACCAGAAAAATCTTCAGTAGCTGAACATGCTCTCAAGCAAACAGGACACAAAATCCTATTTGAAAACACAGAAATACTGGACAACACCAAAAGCCACTACACCAGATTATACAGAGAAGCCATTGAAATTCACAAACACCAGCACAGTTACAATAAAAAAGAAGAAAGTTTAAAAATTAGCAAAACCTGGCTACCAGTCCTGAAAAACACAGCCTGCAAAAGGTCAACGAACTCAGTCCAACCACCAGGACATGGGAATACTTCTCACAATGAACATGCTAATCACGCTCATCAGCCACTCGTTAACATTTCAACACAACAAAAAACCCCACCTAATCTCCTATAATTTAGCTCTATAAATAGAACATTGCCACTCTACCTGGGCACAGAGATTTTGCTTCTATCTGTGCTCCTGCCCTCTGAAGATGCTGGCCACAGATGCTGGCGAAACGTTAGGAACCACAACTTCCAGAACACGGCCACACAGCCCGGAAGACCCACAACAGCCATTGAACTCCGGCCGTGAAAGCCTTCGACAATACAATTAAAATGTGCATGGTAGGCTTAAAACAAGGAGGACTAAATATCAATCATAAAAAAATCATAAAAAATAACATCTCAAACTAAAAAAATATAAAATAAAAATTGGGTCCAAACTGGTTGGAATGCTCTCTGGAACAACTTAAGTCTTCAGCATCTTCCTGAAACAGCCAGAGCTACCACCAGCCTACTTCCAGAGGAGACTGTTCAAGAGAAGCAGCACTGCAACTGAGAAGTAGCGCCTCTTAACTTAATTTTGATTAATTTTTAAGAGAACATCTGAACAGGATGTGTAAAAACAGATGTCCATGACAGGTAGAATAGGATATGAAAAGGGCAGATGTTCATGCCGATAGAATTAACTTGATTTCCCAAAAGTGGGGCACTGGACGTTTTTCCCTAGGTGACCTAACAGGTCAGGCTAATTCTTATAGGTATCTAGGTACTCAGAAGGATGAAACTCCTTCCTTCTCTGTTCGTTCTCAAGCTGGGAATTTAATCAAAATAACCAGACGGCAAGTGGAGAGTCAAAATATGTTTATCCACCCAAAGTTGTCAAATTTCTGTGAGTGGGCAGCCATGCCAGGGATTAATTTTCTCCATCCTTTTATAGGTCTTTTGGCCAAATTTTACCCAATCAGAATGCATCAGCCCATTACAATAACCTTTGCTCTATCAGCATGAACATCTGCCCTTTTCATATCCTATTCCACCTGTCATGGACATCTGTTTTTACACATCCTGTTCAGATGTTCTCTTATCTCAAAATTATGGCAAATTTCCTTTTTATGGCTAGGCAGAAATCTCTTTTATCTACAGTAAAAACACAAATAGGCACTTTACCTTTCCTATACATGGGTTTTTCTACAATATATAATGTCTTCCTTTTCTACATAATACACTCATTTGTCTAATCAGGAACCAGTTACTGACATTACATCACAAGATATACGTCTCCTTATTGTAATCTAACTACCAAGCCATAAAGGGCTTAACAAGTCAAAAGCAGCAGTTTAAATTGTACTCAGAAGCTAATCAGCAGCCAATGTAAGGCCTGTAACATACAGTAGGTGTGATATGATCCCAACAACAAGTAGCAGTTAGTGCGTAGGTTGCTGAGTGGACTTTAAAGGCAGCACTATGTAAAGTGTATTGTAGTAGTCTAAACCAGTGTTTCTCAACCTCAGCTTTAAGATATGTGGACTTCAACTCCCAGAATTTCTAGGAGTTTAAGTGCAGACATCTTAAAGTTGCTAAGGTTGAGAAACACTGTTCTTAACTACAGCCTGCCCTTTAGGAAGTAGAAGTGAACACCTCAGAAAAAAGGTGCCATCTAGCACAGCTGTGCTAGATGTGACAAACAGACCTGGTTCCACACTATACTAAAAGCAGGGTATGCAGACTAAAGACTGTACTTAGCCTTGTAACAGGTTGGGAGTCACACCTCAAAAAGTAGGACAAAAACTGTATTTAATTTACACCATACATTAACAAGGCCAGTTTCATTATTCTTGCATCATATTAATTTGGTAATAACTTTTACAAGTCTATGGGGGCCATACATACTGGAGTCTCAAATTCTTCACCTTTGCACTAAATCATATTGTGATTTGCTTACTATGCTGTCTAAACCCAAATCATGAGTTAGAATGGCTGGGTTAACAAGAAGTACCAACCCCTCCAACTAGAAACCACATTTTAGTCTGGCGTGTTGTGCAAACCTAGGCAGGAGGGTTATAGTTAACTGTGTTGTACAAACCCTGGAAATTGGGTTAAACCATGTTTAAATTAACTCTGGGTAAGCCACCATAGCTTGATTTTAGTTAGCTTATCAACCACATTCCAGTATGTCATCTGAAAACAGACTAATACAGTACAATGAGCCAATATGATTTGCCCCTTCCTTTAAGCATTAGAATATGGCTTTTCTTGTTTCAACCCGGCTGCACAATCTACTCCAACACAGAAGCCTAATCACCTGTACTCAAGTGATTGGACATTCTCAGAAAGAACAAAGAGGTCTACCAGGCTGCGGGAAAAATTGTGAAATAGGCTGAAAACAAGCAGGATGAGCTCCTATACACAGGTGAGCATCTGTAAATAAGATGCAAATGACACAAAAGTCACTGGAGTTTGTAAGTACCAGTGAGCTGCACAAAACCCCCTATGGTTATTTGGTATCATCACCATCCATCATAATAACCAAACAGCAAATGAGACTAACCTTAAAGTCCAAAATACAATACACCGGATCATAAATTAACTGCACATTTATTTATTTATTTATTTAATTTATCCCCCGCCCATTTCCCATAAAAGGGACTCTGGGCGGGTTACAACAAGTAAAAAATTTAAAAACTATACAAAATTTCTAAAAAACATACCAAGCATATAATAAATAAAGTCCAAGATGGGTTAGAACTGCAGAATAGATCATGGTGCTACGGGGCCAGCCAACCCCAGGAGGCACTGCCACCTCCGTCATCCCAGGCCAGGCGGCAGAGCCAGGTCTTGAGAGCCTTCCAAAAGGCCAGGAGTGAGGGGGCCAGTCTCACCTCCGGGGGCAAGATATTCCATAAGGGGGGCGCTATTGCAGAGAAGGCACGCCTCCTGGACCCCGCTAGATGGAATTCTCTTGTTGAGGGGGTCCGAAGCATGCCCTCTCTGCATGCACGGGTGGGGCGGGCTGTTATCGGGACGAGACGGTCCCTCAGGTACCCTGGTCCTATGCCATGTAGGGCTTTAAAGGCAATCACCAACACCTTGAATTGGACCCGGAAGCAAACTGGCACCCAATGTAGCTCACGTAGCAGAGGTGTCACATGTGCCGATCTCATAGCACCCATAACTGCTCGCGCCACCGCATTCTGCAGCAGCTGAAGCTTCCAGATACTCTTGAAGGGTAGCCCCATGTAGAGCACATTACAATAGTCTATGCGGGAGATGACAAGGGCATGAGTGACTGTTCGGAGGGCCTCCCGATCCAGGAAAGGGCGTAACTGGCGCACAACTAGAAGCTGTGCAAAGACCCTCCTGGCCACCTGCTCTTCGAGCAGGAGTCGTGAGTTCAGGAGGACCTCCAGATTTCGCACTGGATCCGAGTGGGGTAGTGCAACCCCACCCAGAACCAAAGATGATAACTTCCCGGATACAGGGGGGCCATCAATCCACAGCCACTCCGTCTTACCAGGGTTCAGCTGAAGCCTGTTGTTCCCCATCCAGACCCCCACAGCCTCCAGGCACTCAGATAAGGCATCGACCGCATCACTTACTTCACCAGGGATGTATAACTGGGTATCATCGGCATATTGATGATACCTCATCCCATGGTGATGGATGATCTCGGCCAGCGGCTTCATGTAGATGTTTAATAGGGGAGGAGAGAGAACCAACCTCTGTGGCACTCAAGTCAAGGGTCGCGGGTCAGCTCTCTCCTCCCCTATCAACACTGACTGGGAACGGCCCTGGAGGAAGGAGGCGAACCAGCATAAAACCACGCCGCCCACCCCCAACTCCCTGAGCTGCCCCAAGAGTATACCGTGGTCAACGGTATCAACTGTACATAACTGTACATGCTTGATATGCATAGCTCACTAAACTGAAACATGGTGGGCTAGGGATAAAACAGTGGGAATACAGATCTTACACTTGATTTTCAGATTTTGTTAAAAAATCCAACTATGTTATCTTTATTTTATGCCCTTTAGATCACAGATTAATTTAGCAAACACAACTTTGAGTTTAGTTTAACTCCTTTTTTTATTTAAGAACCAAAGAAAATAAACTGATTCTCATAATCACATATGGTAAAGACGACATGTCAACATGGCTAGAATTTTGATGGTTGTAACATATTAATAGGAAAGCATTGCTATAATTGGAATAAAAAAACCCCAATTTTTCTACTGTATACACAGTGGAAGTATAGTGAGAGGCTCTTATCCAGCCAAATCCTCCAGGTGTGCCAACTTCTTCCTATCTCTTTTCAAGCCATCTTCAAGTACTGGAGTTAATCCAACTAAAAGGAGATAAAGGAAAGAAACCATCACATCCAATGTTCTTTCTTTGGAGACTACAATTCTACATCTTTTCTTGCTATATCCTACGTGATCACCTGAACTTTTACTATACTTTTAACAGCCCTTAGGGCCAGGAGAGCGCTGAGCAGATCACGGGCTTCGCCAGCCAAGCCGCCGCCAACGAAGGAATGCCAGCCGGGGAGGAAGAGGAGGCGGCGGCGGCGGCAGGGGGCCCTTCCAGGAGCGCATGACGTGGCTGGGGACCTTCCCAACCGCGCTCCCGCTCACCTTAATGAAGCCGATGTCCTTGGCGTACTGGCGGAAGCACTGGCGACACATGTTGAGGCCGTACTTGCGGATCAGCCCGTGACGGTTGGAGCACACGCGGCTGCGGGAGGGAGAGACTGCGGGTGAGCCGGGCCCAGCCGCTTCCCGGCCCCCCTCGTGCCATCACCACCAGCAGCAGCCGCCCCCCTCGGCCCTCCCTCCCCGCTGCCGGGCGCCCCGGCCCTCCCCTCCCCGCTGCGGCCAGGCCCGGCCCGGCCGAGCCTCCCGCAGAACCCGGCGCGCCACGCGGGCGTCGCGCTCGGCCCGGCAGACGCCGAAAGGCGGGAGCTGGGGGAGCGTCGGCGTGGCGGAGACCCACCAGGAGCGCGAGCCCTGCCCGAACTTCCTGGGGTGGCTCCAGTAGAGCTGCTGGTGGCCCATGGCGCTGCTGCGGTCCGCCTGCTCCTCGCACGCCGCTGCGGAGAAGGAAAAGAAGAAAGGGAAAGGCCGGGCGGCGCAGGCGCAGAGAAGGCAGGCGAGCCCGCGAGCCCGCTCCTCCCCCTCCCCCCGTCCCCCCCCTTTGGGTGACGTCAGGGCGCGGAGCGGCTCTAGTAAACGCGGGCGGGTTGTTCCGGCAGCCGGGCGCGGTGGCGCGAGCCTGTAATCCAGCTACTCGGGAGGCTGAGGCTGGCGGATCGCTTGAGCTCAGGAGTTCTGGGCTGCAGTGGGCTATGCCGATCGGGTGTCCGCACTAAGTTCGGCATCAATATGGTGAGCCTCGGGGAGCCGGGGGCCACCAGGTTGCCTAAGGAGGGGTGAACCGGCCCAGGTCGGAGACGGAGCAGGTCAAAACTCCCGTGCCGATCAGTAGTGGGATAGCGCCTGTGAATAGCCGCTGTAGCGTAGCCTGAGCAAGACAGTGAGACCCAGACTCTTTTGCGCCCCTCCGCAGCCCACCCTTTTTTTCCGCTATCGCCCGCCCGTCCCACGCGATGGGGTGGGCTGGGGTGTCGCGGAGGACCCCCCTCGCCCGCTCTGCCCCTATCTCGCCGTGGCGCTTCGCGAGCTCCGCAGCGCCTCCTCCTGGAAGCGGACGCCAACTGCCGCTCCCGCCGCCGCCGCTTCCCCGCTTTCGCCAGCAGGAGTCACTCTGCTCCGTCCTGGCCCTTCCGCGCTGCCTCCACGTTCAGGCGTGGGGAAAGGATCGCAAAGCGCCAGGCCGGGCTGCCTTTGCGGCGGATGAAACGCACGGGGCCGCCGAGATAGCCGAGAGCCACGAGCCCGAGAGCGACGGCGTCCCGAAAGCTTTCCAGATCTGCTTTTCCTCACACCTGTGGCTTCATCCCCAGGAGCAACGAGAAAGCGAGCCCTCTAATTCGAATCAGAAAGGAATCGCACATTTCAGTGCAAATGGAAAGAAGAGCACCAGTTGGACAGTCAGCAGCAGGAGAGTGCTGATGGGCTGGTTGCCCAGAGGGGCGAACGTCCCTTGAGCGCCAAGTTGTGGCTTTGTGCTCAGCGCGAACCAGCCGCCTGTCCGGGAGGAAGCCTCCCGGTGAGCCCAGGTGCAGCGGCATCGCCGGCGGGTGCCAAAAAGATTGAGATGGCGGTGTGCCCCTGCGATCCAGTCCCCGGCCCATAACTCAGTGCCCTTTAAAAGGGGGGAGGGCTTCAATCGCAGATCACGGCCTCCATCCTGACTTTCTTGACTCCCACGTACGTCCCTGCGAAGGCAGCCGAACGGGAGGTATCTGCGTAACACATTTGTGGGGTGGCAAAAAATCCACACTCAGATGAGGTCTCTGCTGCCGACTGGGAGAAGAGGGGCGTCATCTGAGAACGGGGGAGACGCTCCTGTCCCAATTCTTGGGTGACACATCCACGCCGAGGCTGCTCGTCCCGAATCGTGAGCGATTCGGCCATTAGAAACTCGGGGTGATGGTGGGGGGAGGTGGCCTGCCTGCCCGGCCGGTGTGGACGTTGTGGGCTAGGCAGATGTAGCGCGCACTTACACCCATGGGATGGAGAAATGCCACCAGCCCGCCCTGGAAGCCAAATTTTGGTGTCTGGGGACTTACGGGAGCTCCTGGTGACTTCCCAGGCAGGTCCCTGTAGTTTTCTTGGCAACAACACAGCGGGGTTTTTCTATTGCTGCCTTCTTTCGACTTCCTGGTCGCAGCCCTGGGATTTCCTTGTGGTGCCCCATTCAAGGAGGAACCAAGCCAATCTCTGCTTACCTTCTCAAGATCAGCTGAGGTCAGCTAAATGTCAGTGATCAGCGAGCGAAGGAGAGAGGCAGGGATTTGCCGGGGGGGGGGAGAAGGGGGAAGCGGCAAGTCTTTGCAGGACTGTGAAACAGCTGCAGGGTTCTCTGCCATCACTCTTTTTTCATTTTTCTTTTTCCTCTCGAGCGTCTGGGCCAAGGGGGCGTTCTAGGAGATGCAGAACATGGGACAGCCCCCCCCCCCCCATGTTAAGCACCACTTGGCCCAGCAACCTCACCTCTTCCCGCGCTTTGTGAATTATTTTCAACCCCAGAATCGATGTTCAGTGCGGGTAAAATCCGTACCGAGATGATGGTCAAATTGCTATTTTAATTTAAACCCAGGGAAAAGGAGACGTCTCTTAACCGTGGCAATAAATATTCTGCATCCGAGGCATGCTGGGTTAATAATCCCACGGATGCCTGCGCTGAGCTGAAATTAAATGAGATTTCTTAAATCTGTTGTGTTTGCCTTCGGAAGCTAGGTGGCAGAAGGGGCCTACGGATAGGGATATTTGCAGCCTGCGAATTTCTGTGTGATGTGATGAAGGGTGATGCGGGGATGCTCCGGTTTTCTGACCCAAGTTTTGTGGCATTGCCTTCGGTGAGGCTGAAGGGGTTGTCACGGAATTGCCAACTGTTGGACGCCCCCCCCCCCCGAAAAGGCTGCTTGGATGCATTTATTTATTACATGTGTTACATGTCCCCCGGTGGCTTACAACAAAAAACAAAAGCAAAGATAAAACCAGTAGTAATACAAAGAATTCAAAATTAAAATAGTAAGTAAAAGCGTGTTGAAAAAGTTGGATCTTTTGAAAGCCACATTCTAAAGATCTGGGGTGAGTATAGGCAAATGGCAGTTGATGGTCTCACGGGGGGCTTGGGGGGTGGGTGTCCTACAGGAAGAGATCTTCTCTTCAAAGTCCTCAGGGGCCCACCTGGCAGCTGAATTCGGCAGGACTGAAGTTTCCAGACTAGGGCCAAAGGCAGAGTGCGTGATAACCCTTTTGGGAAGGGAATTTGGTGCATCTGTGGACCTATCAGAGGTTAGCCTGCGAAGCTGAGAAATACGTGTTGGAAGAACCCAAAGCATTTCTATATTTTTTGCCAAGGAAACAACATGGAGATACTTATGATGTTACCAGCAGCCGAGTTCGGCTTGAAGGAGATTCCCGCTTGCCATTGGGGGCACAGTGGTACCTCTCTGCCATGTCGCATTGTAGGAGTGCCAGGGAGCCCTCTGGTCTCTGGGGCCCACCCAGACCTGCTCCTCTTTTGTATGCGAAATGGACGCGTCTCCCCTGCCAATGGCTATCACACCAGGCAGCGATTCTGGTTAACTTAACAGCCCCGGAGGAGAGGCCTCTTTCCTTCCCATGTCCTTCTCCCCCTCTTAGCCACAGCCCAGCCACCTGTTGCTGCGGTCTGCCAAATTCTTACCCCCATCAATGTCCTTTTAGCGCCTCAGAGATGCCATCAAAGAAAGTAGTTTATTGGCTTAGCAGGACAGTGGTGGCGAAACTGCACTCGAGAGCAGGGTTTCTCAACCTCAGCAAGTTCAACTCCCAGAATACCCCAGCCAGCAGGAAATAAAGACGTTGCTTTCTGGTGCTGCAAACGTGTTTAGGGGTCTGCTTTACCTCTCCCTTATCAACTGGTTGCCGCATGGACTCTGGGTGTGATTCCAGGTGCTGCTTATTACCTCTAAAGGTCTTCGTGGCATATGGACTGGTTATTTGAGGGACTGCCTATCTTCTGTCTGCTGTTGCGCCCCAAACCTGGCTCACCTAAAGCAACCAAATCACTTTCAAGATACCACATACGTTAAATGTGTTAAGCATGCAAATAACTACTGTGTACAGCCCCGCGTGATGGAGTGAGCTCCCGCACTCGCCCCAGCTCTTGCCAACCTAGCAATTCGAAAGCATGCAAATGCAAGTAGATGAATAGGTACCACTTCGGTGGGTAGGTAACAGCGTTCCACGTGCATCATGCCGGCCACATGACCGTGGAGGCGTCTTCGGACAATGCTGGCTCTTCGGCTAAGAAACGGAGATGAGCACCGGCCCCTAGAGTCGGACACGACTGCACAACTGTGCGGGGGGAACCTTTACCTTTTACACTGGATGACCAGCAAAGCATGAGCAGTTTGCTGAGCACCCCTGAACAAAAGCAGAACCACAGGTTATATACCTTTTGCCCGTTACATTACAAAGACGAGAAGGAAAAAGGCAGACACATTGTTAATTACAGCATAAAGTTGGAATGTTTCAGATAAACCCATCTGGGTGACCTTCTCATTATTTATCACTTCTTGCTAGGTAAGCATGCTAGTTGTATTATCTTTGAAATATGATTCCTAGGATTAGTAGTGGATGTAGCTCACATGTGTGTGGGGTACGTTATACTACCACACTGCCCACTAAGATTGGGAGGAATGGGTACACTCCAGGTCCTTTTGATGAAGCAGTGTTTTTTAATTGGGACCCAGGAAGCACGCTTCTTTGTTGTGGCACCTGTCCTCTGGAATAGCATCCCTCCGGAGCAGTGTTTCTCAACCTTGGCCACTTTCAGATGTATGGACTTCAATTCCCAGAATTCCCCAGCCAGCTTTGCTGGCTGAGGAATTCTGGGAGTTGAAGTCCACACATCTGAAAGTGGCCAAGGTTGAGAAACACTGCTCTGGAGAGAGATTTGTATGGCTCCTGCCCTTCAGTTGTTCTGGAAATCTTTGAAGACCTGGCTTTGCTTCCAGGCCTGGTTGCTGAACCCCTGACAGTTCTTTTTGTCTTTTTGTATGTACAGTATGTGTATGTTGTGTTTTTTCCAGACGTGCATGTTTTTTTTATGTTATTGTTTCTTGTCCTTGGATGTAAGACAGCCAGAGTCGTCTGGGATTTGGGCCACCTCCAAATCTAATAAAATTATCATAATTATAATCATATCAGCCCCTTTCAGTCTTTTCCCAGGAAAGAAACCTCGCCTTGGAAGTCCTGGATAAGAAGCTGAGAACAAGATTTGAAAACGCCAGGCTGTCTTTTGTCTCTATATGTGGGCAATGTAGAATGTGTTTTGCTTCTCGAATTGTCAGCAGACATCGCTGGGTCTTTAGTTCGTGCTGGTTGTTTGAAAGAATGTGTTCGTCTCTGACGTTTATTTATGGCATGCAAGGAAATCTACTTAAAATCTCATCATTACCATAACTGAATATTTATGGCAGTTTCGAATGGATGCTGCTCCTTGATTAAACTGAAAAAAAAGCTTCACTCACTTTATATAAATGTTTACTTGTCAGGGATTGAAATTGTCTTTAAACAAACTTGAAATCAAATTGATGCAGTAAATTCTGCAGCCAAAAGGGACTCGAAAAGGAAAAGAATATGCTCCGTGATGTGTGCAAATTGATCATATTTGCTCCACTGTATTTTGTCTTTGGTAGAACATCCATACCCCAAAGTAGTCTATCTCTAGATACCCTATTTTGTTGCCTCTATTTCTGTAGAGGAATTTAGCTCTGGCCTTGAGAAGGGTGGGAGAAGAAAAACAGTTACAGGTAGTCCTTGCTTAACGACCACAATTGAGACCAGAACTTAAGTTGCGAAGCAAAGTGGTCATTTAGCGAATCTGACCCAATTTTACGACTTTTTTGTGGCAGTCATTAAGTGAATCACCTGGTTGTGAAGTGAATCATGCAGTTCCCCATTGATTTTGCTTGCCAGAAGCTGGCTGGGAAGGTCGAAAATGACAATCACGTGACCATGGGATGCTGAAATGGTCATAAATGTGAACCAGTTGCCAAGTGCCCAAATCGTGATCACATGACCACGGGGACGCTGCGACGGTTGTAAGTATGTGCACCAGTTGTAAGTCGTTTTTTTCAGCACCGTTGTAAGTCTGAACTGTCACTAAACGAATGGTCATTAAGTGAGGACTACCTGTACTCAGTAGAAGGCATGGGAAAAAGACTTAGAACAGTCCCATCTTGACCTTGTTGTCTTTAAAAAGAGCAGTGAAGTTTTGGAATAGGCTGACAAGAGTCTGTTAATATACCCTAAGGCAGTGTTTCTCAACCTTGGCAACTTTAAGACGTGTGGACTTTAACTCCCAGAATTCCCCAGTCAGCATGCTTGAAGCTAGGGAATTCTGGGGAATTCCTGCTGGCTGGGGAATTCTGGGAGTTGAAGTCCACAAGTCTTAAAGTTGCCAAGGTTGAGAAACACTGCCCTAAGGTAATAAAGTAGTATTTTTGGAATCCCTGTTCTGTGGAGTGATGAAACAAAACGGGAACTTTTCGAACATACCAAATACTCCTTCATCCCCCTATTTTCCCCATAACAACAACCCTGTGAGGTGAGTTGGGCTGAGAGTGAGTGACTGGCCCAAGGTCACCCAGCCCGCTTTCATGCCTAAGGCGGGACTAGAACTCACGTTCTCCTGGTTTCTAGTATATAGTGAATTAACGCACCTATTGTGGTGTGTACACTTTATTTTAAACTGTAGCTTAGATCTATGAACCAAGCTTCTGTGGCTTATTCAACAAAATATGCTTAAAACAACTATGGTTTAATTCAATCTATGAACCCAGTAAGAAACTTCCATCTAGCCACTGTAACTGATTTCATGTGAAATCACATATTTTTCTTTCTTTTCTTTGGAGACTCAATTAGAAACAGCTATGTACTGAAGTCCTTTACTGATAAACAGAATGGCTTATCCGACATAACATTTTTTCAAATTTAATTGCTCCCAGGTGGAACAGATTGCCTCTGGAGAGAGATATTTGTCCTTTATGTCCTCTTAATATTCTTTCAGGAGACACTCAACTTTCTCATGCGCTTAGCCTCTTGATTACAAGTTGCCAGTTCATTGTCTGCATCCAGATAGCCAAAGTGATGTAGATATCATACCAAGAGGCAGAAGATGAACCAGGAAAAACTAAACTCCTAATGTGATTGATTTTAATAGTTCTGTTAGCCACCCAGTGTCATAATTTATGTGTTGGGCAACCATATAAAGATGGATGGATGGATGGATGGATGGATGGATGGATGGATGGATAGATAGATAGATAGATAGATAGATAGATAGATAGATAGATAGATAGATAAAGTGCAGCAAAACCATTCTACGTAGGTGATTCTCAGTTCTATAAGTTTGATGCCCAAATTACAGCTTCATTTTTTATTTAAGGCAATTTTTACTCTGGCTTTCTCTTCCCTGAAAGAAAGCATTCACCGCAGCTTGAAGTAACATAAAGGGGGAAAAGCAGTAAAAATACATTACCAAGTTTAACATGGCAGCAAAAAGCAAGGTGCAAAGACAAAACAAAACCTACACAGCAGAGTCAAATGCTTGTTTAAAAAGTTTAAACTTGCTGGCAGCACTTTGAGCCCTCCTAACCCCTGGAAATGTTTTCGCAATCCTTCAATGTGATGCACCGTTGTTGCTCATTTGATGACATGTTTGAGCACTCTCTGCCTTGTTTATTAAATTTCAGCTCTGGCTTTTTTTCAGTCCAGGAAAACAATTTTTTTGAGATGGAAAGAGCACACTTTTGCCATAGCATCCTGTTTATGGGCAGGGAAACAAGATGCTGGGGTGATAAAGAAACAGAAAGGATTAGATTGGACCCTCCAATCTTCTTTGGAATCGGAATGCAGGAAAACATTGGATCAGCGGATCAGCAAATGGGCTTGAAGTGCTGGGTGTGAGAGTTAATTCTCATGCAGTCAGTGAACGATGACACAACAACAGATGATAGCATTTTCTGGGCAAGGAACAAGTGGAAACAAAGGCTTCCTTTCCCCCAAAGCAAGGGCCAGGTAGTTATGTAGGACAGACAAAAGAAAATGTGCAAAAGGGTTCAAATACTGAATCTAAAAATAGGGTTAGTGCTTGTAATTGATGGAATTCTTTCACTACAGCTTATAGCAGGGGTGGGCAACGTTAGGCCCGTGGGCCGTATAAGGCTCCTGCCCACAAACCCCACCCTTCTATGCAATTGGCTCCCGCCCGCAAACCCCGCCCCCCAGTGCTTGTGATTGGCTCCCGCCCGCAAACTCCGGCCCCTGGTCCACGGAAATCCCAGAAACCCTGCCCCCCACCCCCCCGGTCCCCGGTTATAAATATCCAAATGGCCCTTGGCAGAAAAAAGGTTCCCAACCCCTGGCTTATAGCTTTTCTATAGTAAAAGCACATCAGGAGTTCTTGGATTCTTGTGAGCTTGACTAATTGGTTCCAATCCTGAAGCCTTACAACAATAACTAGGGGACACTAATCACCAACATATGACAAGCTCATAGATAAAGAAGATAGTCTGATCTCAAGAGGCAAGGAATTCCACAAATGTCATGGTGCCATGGAAGAAGACTAATAAAATATAAAAGTCTTGTGGAGCTGAGTCCTTCCTCCAGACAAGCATCATCATCTGCACTGTATAGAGTTTCAAAGTGGTTTCCAGTACAGATTTACATAGAATTTTTAGAGTGGTCCAACTGAGATGTCATTAATGCAGACAAATGATGGCCACGTCTAATCACATTATGGTCTAATTTTAGAATTCTGACTTTGGTATAATCAGACTTGACCATCATCTTTTGTGCATTAGAGGGACAGTAGCCTGGTCCACCCAGTGAATTACGCCATAACCTGATTTGCTTGAAGTTGGCTTTGCATGATGTGTGAATTCAGCTATGAATGTGTGAATTCACCTATTGTCAACTGCCCAGGGTCGCTTTGTGTGAGATGGGCGGTGACGAAATTTGAAATATAAATTTGAAATATATAATCATGGTCTGTTCAATATAGCATGGTTAAAACAAGCCGTGGCTTAGCAGCATATGTGACCCCACTCAAGGAACACACTATGGCTACAAGTTCCCAGCAGACAGCATCTTCTGAATGTATACTTGAGAAATTATGCATTAAGTTTTCCTTCAGGTCTTCAGTCACTTAGGACCATCATTGGGTGCATCTTTAAAACCATTTGTCAGGTATTGTGTGGTTTCCATTAATCACCATCTTAATTTTATGTTTCATTTCACTTAGTTTGGAGTAATATTATAAAGTTTAATTAATTCTAATTAACATAGACAAGACTAAAGGAATTATTTGCTTCTGATTATTTGAATTATTCATCTATCTCATCAAAATATAATGATGCTATTAAAGTCTTTGCCTGACCTTTGCAGGAGGCAAAGATAAACTAGACCCAATAACTTGAAAATGAGTATTTAGGTAATAAATAATAAAAATAAATGGCAAAAGATAATCCAGACATTCACTGCCACTGAGGGTATATGTTTCACAGGGAATGAAGAAAGCAATATATATATTATTCAAAAACCTGTCTTGAATTGGTGGTGAATTCTTACACTGGGATTCAGGCAATTTTTAGTTTTATCTTAGCTTACTGTTCAGTTTTTCACTGAGAATGGCCAGATGTGTAGAGATACTCTAGAGCAGTCTTCCCAACCTAGTGCTCTCTGGACGTGTTCCCTACAACTCCCATCATCCCCAGCTAGCATGAAAGTTGTTTCCTGGAGGTTGGAGAACAGCACTCCAGAAATTTCATCATAAGGGTAGCTGTGAGCTGAGCCAGACATAGAATATAAATTCCTGCTACTTCAGGTTGGGGAATCCAGGTATCCAGCCAAGCACAGAAGACAGTGAGGTCTTTGAACAAATCATTAAATAAACAGCAATTAGATAAATATATAAATTCCAGCGAACTTTGACATCCCACAGATAGTCAGGAATAAATACTATAATGACTTTGCATAGAAAGAAAAAGATAGGACCATCCTGGGATCCATTCAACATAAAGAGATATAGGTGAAAGAAATCTTTTGACACACAGCTGACTGCAAAAGTTGCTCAGAATTGTGTTCCGGATTACTCTCTTAAAAGATTGCACCCAGAATAGTGTAAATTATTTTGACAAGTCAGAGCTTCAGGAAGAACAACCATCACATCTGACGCAAGAAAGCTGCAGCAGCAGGGGATCCAATGTGTGCTGTCAAGATCCTTACAGTAAGTTGGTTTTGTGCCTTTAGGAACAGTAATGACCATAGAACCATGCTGAGGTTGTGCTGTGGTGGTACAGCACCCACTAGGTAGCCTAGATCTCCTTCAAAAGTGTTGGAGATTCTAGCAAATCCAGCATGCCTCATCAGCATATGGATGGCTGCTCTAGGATGCAAGCTCTCCATGCTTTTGAGGAAGCTGTTTGTGGCCACTCCCACTTCCTCTTTTCTCTCTCTTTCTCTCTCCCCTCCTTTGACCGGGAGCAAGCACATGGCTCCATTCTAGGCCATGGATGGGCCTAGGAGATTTTCCCCCCTTTCTACACGCATCTCCTGCAGCAAGCAGGGCAAGAGGTATTAAGTTTAGGGAACAGGAAGAAGAAATGGAACATCATTTATCTACCAAAAATGCTGTTACCTGCAATGAATAAACGTAAGGACTCTTTTGTACTTACTTTTCATACCTGCCATGTCTAAGCGCGTGTTTCTTTATGCTTGGGTGGGCTAAAGGTGTAAGATTAACCTGGATCTCTCTAATATGCTCATGGGCTCTGTTTTTAAACAATATTCTTTTTCTGTACACGAACTTTGCAGCTCTGCTCCATTTCAGAAGTTCTAACAGACTGCTGAATGGGCTTAAAAAAGAAGAGGCAAGCTTTCTGTATATTTTACAACAGACCACTAACAAGACCCAAGAGTAGGCAAAGCCCAAAGTTCATTATAACACTGTAAGCCCCTAACTGCTCAATGGAGATGTCCCAGGGAAGTACGTTACCTAGGTTTACAGATCTAGCTCAAGGACTATCCTGCTCGACTCCTGCGATTCTACTCCTGCTGGACAGCTCTTAAGCTTTTGGAGCTCTTCTGGCACTTTTGACTTTTCCCACCAGGCAGAGTTGGCAGAAATGGACTGATGCTCAGTGAGAATCCAACTGATTTATATGATGGTGCTGTAATTATTATTCTCTTCTGTAGTGATTCCAAGGAGGGGAAGTACCTCTTTGTAGGTCGTGAACATAATAGATACTCAACTGATGTACAATGAGGCCTCCAATTCTGTCAATAGTTAATATTGGCTGGCCACAACAACATGATTCAGCTATAGGATGATGCATCAGAGATAGCATATAGATGATGACTGCAGTTATACATTTCCCTGGCATCTTTTCTCCCATGCAGTTGGGGCATTCTGCCCCCCAATGCAAATCAGGGCAGTAGGAAGCTGTAGATCCCGCCCAGCATTTGGGCCAACATGTGAATCACCAGCAGCAACTCCCAAGTGGTCTGAGCTGCCATAAATATTAGTGTTGATGGAAGTGATAAACTTCCCCATAAGGATTCTTCAGGAGAAAGCTACCTCATTTTTTTTTAAAAAAAATCAGCTTCATTTACAAAAAGGGCTTTATGCAGATAAATCCCCAAGCTTTTTACATAATTTTTCATTAGTAATGTGTACAGTAACATGGGGGAAACGAGATCCCTGCCTCAAAGTGCTTCTAAACTGAAAATGCAATGATGAAAGAGAAAAGGAGAGAAAGGAAAAAATATCACAAGAAGAATCCCATATATACGAGAAGCTATGTAGTTACTCACACTCAGGCTTTGCTTCAAAGTAAGGGAAGTGCACTTCAGGAAAATGTGTACTATATGATGTCAATCTGAACTGTGTGCTTTTTTTTATAAATGTGACCACTGCCTTTATATGTCTTTTAGCTGCTTTATTGTAAATCCAATAATTAGCGAAACCAACTCATTGAGAGATTTAGATGATCAGCTTTTTAGCCTTATTTCTCTGTGGAATCTTTCATGTCACCAGATTCTGAAACATCCTGTACATATGCAACATTTTTTCTCCTTTAAAATGATCCAGCACGTTCATAAATATGGGCAGAAATTTCCTGTATATAAGTGCAGGGGAAGAAATTCCAGTTAACTGTTAATACTTCTAATGACATTAATGGCAAATGATTGACAGATAGAGGAAAGGAGAAGGTATAGTTCAAGAGTATAAAGAACTAGAAAATTGTCATATTCCTTTTAGGAGAGAGTTACTTATAGAAATCCTGACACTAATGTGCTTCAGGAGAAACCTGTGAGTAAGTTTTTGGCTTTCGTTTACTATGATCAATTTTCTTCTTCACACTAGTGTGTTGGTTTGGAAGCATGAGCAGGGAATAAGAAAATCCTTTTTGGCATTAAGAATCTACATTCAATGAACCATACAATATGGGTTAATAGTTGATACATCATTCAAATGAACATTGGGTAGAGCAGAATAAAATATCTTTTGAATTGAACACTATGCAGAATTGGGGATCGTTCACTGATTAAATAATATTTCATTTGCATAATCATTTGATTCTTAACTGATCTACCTCCCAACTTCACTTTAGATATTTAAATGCCATCTATCACCTTTGATCTAATATTTGCACATATTAGATAGCTAACAAATAAAGTTTGATTTCACTTGTCTTAATTTATGCAACTTAAATATATTTCACCCTATTTCTTTGTCAGTTTCCATTAAAACTAGGTAAATGTTAGCAGAAATGGTATTGCATATTTCTTTTAATGTTTACAGTTTTTCTTGTTTCTCCTTACACACATTTTTTTTCAAGCAATTTCCTCTAAGGCATTCTTAAATGTTCTTTTTACCAATTTATAAATTTGTTCCCTGCATTTCTCCAATATACACATATTGTTTTTCTTTGGGAATTGCATTGTATAAAAAATGGGAAAAGATAGAAAGATGATTGCATTTTGGTTTCTATATAGAATAGGAGTGTAAATTGGGAAGGTCAATTGCAGCCAAATGAATTCTCAACTATTTCTAATTCATATAGAGGAAAATTACATGAGGAAAATTGCACAGGGCCTAATGTGGTTTCAGGACAGGTAGTCCTGAGTTTTCACTATAACTAAGCATGGCTAGAGTCCTGTTGAAACTGATAGTAGCAACTGTGAGACGGACAACATAGACTAGCAGTCCTATGAGGAAGAAATCTATTCTACCAAGAATCTTAGATGAATTCAACTTTTCCTTGATGCACATAAGAATAAGCCAGGATAAAGAATAGGGCTTGGGTTAGGGTTGAGAGTTAGGAAAGGAAATCTGCCCTGTGTTTTAAGTAGGGTTGACACATTTCATCCTCTCTCCGTTCCCTCCTGCGGGTACCACTTTGCTGGTGGTGGCAAGAGAAGTGAAGCCGGTGCCTGCAAACATACAGTATGCACAGCAAACTGGAGGCAGTTTTGGAGTGTCCCCTGTGGGATTTACAAGGATGCAGCTTCCTCCATGCTTTGAGAAGAGCTTGGCATGTGCTAGCATGCTTTATGAAGCCTCCCTTTTGAATTTAAATAGGGTTAGAATTCTCAAGATGGTGGCATCAGTATCTGGCTTTATTGGAGAAAAAGGTGAGGGGTTCTTTGAGATGAGGGCTTTAGAAATAGGAGTAAGATCCCTTTGTCCACGAAGTGGTAGCAATAAGAATAGGATTCCCCATCCCCTTTTTTTCTTCCACAACAAAGTGGTAGGCAGTAGTACTGGATTTAGCATTCCTCTTCTATTCTGTCCATGGTATCATCACACTGCTATTTTCTCCTCCTCTCAACAATCTCCTGTACTGGATAAATACATGCAGGGGAATTCAGTTTATTCCCTTATTCTTGCACTGGTTGTTTTGTATAGTATTTTCTCTGCCATTGGTAGAGCCTTACTTCTGGAAGGGGAAGGGTTCTCCAAATCTCATCTCTCCCCAAGATTTATATGACCCAAGTGAAATTTATGTCCTTTACTAGTTTGTAGTTACTTTCAGAATGCAACCAATATATAGGGATCTCTTGAGTGAACAACATAAATACAGAGATTGCAGAGCGATTACAGCAACAATTTGGGTGGATTGTAAAATGTTCTGTTCCGCTGCAAACAACTTCAAATTGGATATATTGCAATAGTGAATCTAGCCAACTATTTGTGTTTGAAAGGCTCCTGCAATGTCTCTGTTGTGTCCAACTAACAAGAATTAAAAATCCACACAAACACAAAAATATCATATATATGAGGGCCTCTCATACATGTATATAAGGTTTTATACAACAGTTTCAATACAGGATGACTATATTTCATTATACAGTATCGTCCATACACAATCTACATCAATAAGCAACTTGTTCATAAGTCACAAGTAACACCAGGTCTTCAATCCACCGAGGAATTGGGAACTAAATTTATTTTTCCAATGTTGAATGACACGTTCCTTAGCAATAAAAAGGTGCAGAGCATCCATTTTTGTTGTCAACCTGTCAATTTCCATGTAGTAGGTATATAGTTCAAAGGATGTCTGAAAATATTAAGCCCTGTCTCAATGACAAATTGGGTGATGACTTTTCCCCAAAATACAACAATCTTAGCATGTCACAAAAATATGTATATGTTCTAATTAACCATTATTCTTTTTGAAGACCTTGTATGTATGAATGTGTGTATATATACAGTGTGTGTATGTATGTGTATGTATATGCATATGTATATGTATATGTATATGTATATGTATATGTATATGTACACACACACATACATACACACACACACTCTCTCTCTCTCTTCATCCTTGTTTTTCTTTTTTCTATTGTTTTCTTTTTTCCTGTTCTGTTTCATTAATAATCTTTTAATTTTTAAAAAATGATTAACCCGACCAAGATGCTACAATAACAGCAAAATTCTATCCTAGATGTAATTTCAGCCTGGAAGGGCAATACACAAATATTTTGTGATTTAAGCCATAAGAAAGAACAGCATAGGATTATTATAGACTGGGCTGAAAGGAAGAAATGTAAGGCATTACAATTAGTCAGGATCTGAACATTGACTAAGTGAAGGTTAAGCTAGACACAATACCTACAATACATACTGGAGAGCAGCCCTTCCAGATTCAGGCAGATGTGGATCAGAGCCATGGGATGGGAGAAACCTGATTCTTTCCCTCAATTACAATTAAAAAACAACAACTTTTTTAAAAAATAAATAAATGTCCATTGGCAGCAATGAGTTTTATTTTGTTTTTTAAATTCTGTGTTGGCATAGGGTTGATTTTTTTTCCTGAACAAAAGAGCTGGGGAAAGGATTGATTTCTCAGTTTCCTAGGTATAATTTCTGACCTAGTGTAGTGTTCTAGGTGGGGCAACATGGACTCATATTTGAATAAATAGAAAACAGAAGGGCAACTGCACAGGATGCTAGCTACGGAGCCTGGGAGATGGAATTTCAACATGTCTATCAAGCAGCAGGATGGAGAAGTGTGCTTTAAAGTATTTGCACAATTACAATCGAACACAGATTGTAAGCTCCTTCAAAATGATAAATTCCAAGTTTACTTACAATGTGCTTGGCTCCACCACTTGGTGGCATAGGTTCTCCACATGTCAACCATCACCTTCAGACTGATGCTCCACAGGTACTAGAAAGAAAGTTCTCTTATTGCATTCAGTGGGGACAGAGCAGATTGATTTGCATTTTAAAACAAGCACAGGTAAGTAAAGGAATCACGCCAATATGGACTGAGAGAGATGGTATTCACTGTAATTAAAGTGCCTGAGCTGCTCATCTGAGGCTTAGGTATGTCACTGCAGAACAAAGGGAAACAATAGCTCTGTGCAGGTACTTCAAGGACAATCTGGATACAGCATCTAAATATCTAAAGCCAGATGATAAGGACAGGATTGGTACCTGGAATGAATGAGGGATCATAGAGATCAGTTTTGAAGGCTCATGGAACTGTCCCTCTTGATTGCACCCTCTGTAGAGAAGGATGGTTCCTAATGGGAAGATATGTATTGAAGAAAAATTGACTCTACATGGCATCTCCAGTGAGGCTTCACAAAGGATAGGATACATCAAGCAAAAAAAAAAAAAGTACTGGAGGGGAGAATTCTAGAATGGAATAGATTAGAATGGCTTCAAGGCAACCTAAGGCTGGGAGGCTTCCCTTCAGTCCCATGCTAGCTATTGCCAATCCATAACAAATTGTAGACATCTCAGAGCATTTTCATTGGCCAGGCTTGATGCATCGCCTTCAGCATCAACTACTGATGGTGGTTGCTGAAAGACTCCTACCCTGAATGCCTCTGCTGGTTTGCCTCCCATGCTACTGAGGATGTGCGATACAAATGCTCTTTGTTGTTGTTGTTCAGTCGTTTAGTTGTGTCCGACTCTTTGTGACCTCATGGACCATATCACGCCAGGCCTTCCTGTCCTCCACTGTCTCTCGGAGTTTACTCAAATTCATGTTCATTACATCGGTGATGCTATCTAACCATCTCATCCTCTGCCGTCCCCTTCTCCTTTTGCCTTCAGTCTTTCCCAGCATCAGGGTCTTTTCCAGTGAGTCCTCTCTTCGCATTAGGTGGCCAAAGTATTTGAGCTTCAGCTTCAGCATCTGTCCTTCCAATGAGCAGTCAGGGTTGATTTCCTTTAGGATTGACTGGTTTGACCTCTTTGCAGTCCAAGGGACTCTCAAGAGTCTTCTCCAGCACCACAGTTCGAAAGCATCAATTCTTCTGCGCTCAGCCTTCCTTATGGTCCAACTCTCACAGCCATACATTACTACTGGAAAAACCATAGCTTTAACTATACGGACCTTTGTCGGCAAGGTGATGTCTCTGCTTTTTAATATGCTGTCTAGGTTTGCCATAGCTTTCCTCCCCAGGAGCAAGCGTCTTTTAATTTCATGGCTGCAGTCACCGTCTGCGGTGATCTTGGAGCCCAAGAAAATAAAATCTGTCACTGCTTCCATTTCTTCCCCTTCTATTTGCCAGGAAGTGATGGGACCAGATGCCATGATCTGGTTTTTTTTAATGTTGAGTTTCAAGCCAGCTTTTGCACTCTCCTCTTTCACCCTCATCAAGAGGCTCTTTAGTTCCTCTTCACTTTCTGCCATTAGGGTGGTATCGTCTGCATATCTGAGGTTGTTGATATTTCTCCCGGCAATCTTAACTCCGGCTTGTGATTCATCCAGCCCGGCATTTCTCATGATGTACTCTGCATATAAGTTAAATAAGCAGGGTGATAATATACAGCCTTGTCGTACTCCTTTCCCGATTTTGAACCAGTCGGTTGTTCCATGTCTGGTTCTAACTGTTGCTTCTTGACCTGCATACAGGTTTCTCAGGAGACAGGTAAGGTGGTCTGGTACTCCCATCTCTTTAAGAATTTGCCACAGTTTGTTGTGATCCACACAATCAAAGGCTTTAGCGTAGTCAATGAAGCAGAAGTAGATGTTTTTCTGAAACTCCCTTGCTTTTTCCATGATCCAGCGAATGTTGGCAATCTGATCTCTAGTTCCACTGCCTCTTCGAAACCCAGCTTGCACTTCTGGTAGTTCTCGGTTCACATACTGCTGAAGCCTAGCTTGTAGGATTTTGAGCATAAACTTGCTAGCATGTGAAATGAGCACAATTGTACGGTAGTTTGAACATTCTTTGGCATTGCCTTTCTTTGGAATTGGAACGTAAACTGACCTTTTCCAATCCTGTGGCCACTGTTGAGTTTTCCAAATTTGTTGGCATATTGAGTGCAGCACTTTAACAGCATCATCCTTTAGGATTTTAAATAGCTCAGCTGGGATACTGTCTTCTCCGCTAGCTTTGTTGTTAGTAATGCTTCCTAAGGCCCACTTGACTTCACTCTCTAGGACTTCACGGCTCAACGTCAGTGACCACACCATCGTATTTATCAGGGATATTAAGATCTTTCTTGTATAGTTCTTCTGTGTATTCTTGCCACCTCTTCTTAATCTCTTCTGCTTCTGTTAGGTCCTTGCCTTTTTTGTCCTTTATCATGCCCATCTTTGCACAAAACGTTCCCTTGATATCTCCAATTTTCTTGAAGAGATTTCTAGTCTTCCCCATTCTATTGTTTTCCTCGATTTCTTGGCATTGTTCATTTAAGAAGGCCTTCTTATCTCTCCTTGCTATTCTCTGGAATTCTGCATTCAGTTGTTTATATCTTTCCCTTTCTCCCTTGCCTTTTGCTTCCCTTCTTTCCTCAGCTATTTGTAAAGCCTCATCAGTCAGCCACTTTGCTTTCTTGCATTTATTTTTCTTTGGGATGGTTTTAGTTGCTGCCTCCTGTACAATGTTACGAACCTCCATCCATAGTTCTTCAGGCACTCTGTCTACCAGATCTAATCCTTTAAATCTATTCCTCACCTCCACTGTATATTCATAAGGGATATGATTTAGGTCATACCTGAGTGATCTAGTGGTTTTCTCTACGTTCTTCAATTTAAGCCTAAATTTTGCGATAAGACGCTCCTGATCTGAGCCACAGTCAGCTCCAGGTCTTGTTTTTGCTGATTGTATAGAGCTTCTCCATCTTTGGCTGCAAAGTATATAATCAATCTGATTTCGGTATTGACCATCTGGTGATGTCCATGTGTAGAGTCGTCTCTTGTGTTGTTGGAAAAGAGTGTTTGCTATGACCAGCGTGTTCTCTTGACAAAACTCTATTAGCCTTTGCCCTGCTTCATTTTGTATTCTGAGGCCGAACTTGCCTGTTATTCCGGGTTTTTTTTGACTTCCTACTTTAGCATTCCAGTCCCCTATGATGAAAAGGACATCTTTTTTTGGTGTTAGTTCTAGAAGGTGTTGTAGGTCTTCATAGAACCGGTCAACTTCAGCTTCTTCGGCATCAGTGGTTGGGGCATAGACTTGGATCACTGTGATGTTGAATGGTTTGCCTTGGATTCGAACTGAAAGCATTCTGTCGTTTTTGAGGTTGTACCCCAGTACTGCCTTTCCCACTCTTTTATTGACTATGAGAGCTACTCCATTTCTTCTAAGGGATTCTTGCCCACAGTAGTATATATAATGGTCTCCTGAATTAAATTCGCCCATTCCTGTCCATTTTAGTTCGCTGATTCCCAAGATGTCGATGTTCAATCTTGTCATCTCATGTTTGACCACATCCAGCTTACCTTGATTCATAGATCTTACATTCCAGGTTCCTATGCAATATTGTTCTTTACAGCATTGGACTTTCCTTCCACTTCCAGACACATCCACAACTGAGCGTCCTTTCGGCTTTGGCCCAGCCGTTTCACTCTTTCTGGAGCTACTCGGAATTGCCCTCCGCTCTTCCCCAGTAGCATTTTGGACACCTTCCGACCTGAGGGGCTCATCTTCCGGCGTCATATCTTTTAGCCTTTTGATACTGTCCATGGGTTTTCTTGGCAAGGATACTGGAGGGGTTTGCCATTCCCTCCTCCAGTTTTGGACCACGTTTTGTCAGAACTCTCCGTCACGACCTGTTCTTCTTGACCTGACTTCATTGAGTTACGCAAGCCCCTTCGGCATGACAAGGCAGTGATCCATGAAGGGGGTTATTTTTATTAGACCCCTCATAAAAGAACTGCCAGGTGCAGATGATGATTGGTACATCTCTTTTCTTCTGGAAGACCATTGGGCCATTATTCCCCTCAACATGGCCAGATTTTGCCTAGCAGTGTTGAGAAATTGGGAGAGAATATCATCCAACACAGCTGAGCTCTTTTAAAACTGAAAGAAGAGTTAACCCTAACATAGATCATTTGTGTTGCCTCTTGAATCCTTTGCTACTGTTGTATTTATGGATTTTGAGGGATTTTGAGGCTGTCATGCTGGGAAAGGTGAAAGGAAGGAGAAGAAGAGGATGACCAGCAGCAAGGTGAATAGACTCAGTTACAGTGGCGATGGGTGCAATGTTGGAATGTGGCTGCCATCTTGACTTTTTTGACCCTCTTCCTGCAGACACCCCTGACTGCTCTGCTGGGGTCCTTGTCACAGCTGCTGCCTACATAATTACTCAGCAATTATCAGGCTGCTGTTACCTTTCCTTTCTTCATTTCATTGGGAAAATAGGAGAAGGGAGCATTATGTACGCTGCCAATAAAAGGGGTGCGGGGTCAGAAAGGTCAAGTGGGCAGCTACAACTGTGCGATCAAAGCCCTAGTCCTTTTTTATGTGTGTCATGACCAGGACACAGTTTCACTGAAGCACAAATCAGTTTATTGACACTGCTGGAGGCAAAGACAAGCATAAAGAGGGGAGGGTTTACAATATCTCTTTAGAGATTTAGAAAAATTAGAGCATGCATGCGACTGGGGACTGCAGCAGAGTATTTAGTTGAGTAGGGAGAACATCAAGTATTTAACTGGATATAGCACATCAAATACTGAGTGAGGTCAGCGAGGCCATTAGGGTGTAGGACGATAAAGACCGGGGTTTTGAAAGAACAAAGAGACAATATTTCATGAACATAATAAGGAATTCCTTTCTTTAGCTTTCCTAGAGTTCTGCTCACTTCCCAGTATCTTTTCCCAGCTTATCAGCATTCGTTGGCCTCCTAAATGTTTTATGGCTGAGCTGATGATGTAGTTTCCCTGGGAAAGTATATTTGGGGAGGGGGTAGTTGCCTAATTTGACACCCTATAGTGGAACTAGTGCTTTGTTTGCCCTGGGAAGATGTATTTGGGTTAGGGGCTCTTAGCTTGACCCTCCAAAATTCTCCTTCAGACCTTAGGACAACCTGGATAATGTGGAGTTTAGGACTACTGAAGGTTTTAATGGTTTTGCTTACTGTATATAGCGTACTCACGGTTAAGTGGAGAATTTTAGGTACCAAAATACACCCCCAAAATTGGGTTCAGCTTATCCATGAGTATATACAGTAGGTTTTTCCCTCAACTTTGTTAAAGTACCCATATATCCCATATATATTTGTGGATAAGCCCATCCTTGAATAAGCAGACCCTCAAATTTAAACCAAAATACCATGAAAAATGCACCACCTGCGGATAAGCCAATTGTGAAAATTAAAACATACAAAAATTGTGAGGGTTGGCTTATCCGTGGGTGGTGCATTTTCCATGGTATTTTGGTTAAAAATTCGAGGGTTGACTTAGTAAAAATCAGTCCCAGCTCCTGCTGACCTAGCAGTTCAAAAGCATGCAAATGCGAGTAGATAAATTAGGTACCACTCCGGAGGGAAAAATCACAGGGACATGAAAGGAGCCTCCTTAGGCGTCCCCCGGGCAACGGTGATGTCACCGGCAAACTCTTTCACTACAGAAGCGCCTCAGTGCTTCTGACACGAACACACACACATCTACGGATGGGCTTACCCACAAGTATATACAGAATTCCTTGGAGATGCGCTTTTTTTTTTTTGCTTGAATACATGTTGCAGCTTGGCTATAATTGTGGAAAATGCAAATCTTAGGAAGAAAAGTATCCAGCTGTTCCAAATGGAGAAGGAAAGACAGCTATCTAGTCCTTCCAGTATCCAGACATTCAAATGAGGACAACTAGGGTGGTGGTAGGGAAATCTTGAGCAGGAAATGTATTTATTTTGTTTTATTATTCTAAAAGGGCTTACCTTTATAAACAGCAGTATAGATATTATTATATGAAATGAGAATAAGTCCTTGAGATTGAACATAGCCCTGCAGGTTATCCCAAGGTTCCATATCTTTCAAACACCTGATGAGAGGCAGAAGGATAAGGAGTTCATAAAGCACATTTGGTTCCTGGAGGCTTTCCAATATCAGCTGATAGCATTTGAACATTATAATAATATGTTAAAGCTGACAAAACCTTGCCTTGCAGGTGATTCATTAAATCAGCACATAAACAGGGAGATTATTTCAACTGACACTTCCATGGAATAAGGCAGGCTGGGTGTGTGGGATCATCACAAGCTCCTTTCAGTACTTCTACCTTGGGTGGGTGGGTGGGTGGGTGGGTGGGAAGGGACAGATCTATACCAGAAATCATCATGGGTTGTAGTTAAAGGGTCATCATATAGAGGAGGAGTGGACTTGTTCTCTATTGCCCAAAGGGCAGGCACACAAACAGTGGGTTGAAACTATAGGAAAGTAGAGTCATATTAGACATTAGGAGGAGTTTTCTGATCGTCACATGTCAATCAATGGAATAGGCTGCCTTATGATGGTCCCCTTCACTGGAGGTCTTCAAACAGGCTATGTGAAGTGCTTTAACACAGCGGTCCCCAACCTTTCTGGCATCAGGGACCGGTCATGGAAGAAAATTTTTCCATGGACCGGGGGGGCGGGGTTTGCAGGCGGGAGCCAATCGTGCGCACCGGGGTGGGTGGGGTTTGCAGGCGGGAGCCAATCACGTACATCAGGGGGTTTTCAGGCGGGAGCCAATTGCACACACTGGGGGCGGGGTAATTGCGTGCACCGGGGGGCAGGGTTTGCAGGAGGGAGCCCCGTGGCCCACTTCCTAACAAGCCGTGGCCCATTAGTGGGCTGCGGCCCACAGGTTGGGGACCCCTGCTTTAACAAATCTTGCACCAGCCAGGAAGCTGGTGTAGATGACCTCTGAGGTACCTTCCAGCTGTATAATTCTATGATTGGAGAAGGGCTTTTTGTGTTTTTCCCCCAGACTTTCAGTCATGTGCCTTTTATATCACCTTATAAGTGGCATCCATCAGCTGAAAGGCACCTATCATGAAATCAAGGAAATGTGGGTTCCCCAACCTTTTGCCCCCTTCATATTACAACTGACAGGGCCAGCATGTTGCCTTGGCTTGACTAGCTTATCCTTTGACCCAGGTGTGGCCCTGAGTCAGAGTTTAGCACAGGTGAGGGCAACCTTTTTACTGGCCAAGGGCCATGCTTAGCCTTTTTCTTTCCTTTTCTGGCTGGGTGCTGCCTTCAGATGGCGAGTGGGTTCCAGAAAATCAGTGGACAGGGCATGATGTAAGAATTGGGGAGAGTGGGAATTTTTTTTAAAAAACCCAAAACTTTCCCCAAAGGGGTGGGGTAGGGATAGGGGGAAACATGCTTTAAAAGAAAGCAAAGGAAAAAGAAAACAATACTGCTCTTATAATTAATTTCAGAAGCGTTCTGAGAATGCAAAAGGGCATGCTATAGTCAAGACTGACTGACTGACTGACAATGAATGAATGAATGAATGAAGGAGGATCATGTTCTGCACTCCTGGCCTGATAACATTGCAGTGCGTATCTTTTTCTCTTGTACCCAGGAACCTTGCCTGGGGCACAGCTCTGCACATTTGGCTTTGCTGCCTTTATGGTGTTTGTCAGTGGAGCTTTGGCAGCCCCATTTCCCTACCAGCCCCATTTCACATTATGTGCTCTAGGACCCCAAACAGTCCATGTCGAATGTGTCTATGGGACAGCATTTTACTGTATGAAAGTTCCTTCTCCCATGTTTTCAGATCTGGTGTTAAAGGCTGTTCTTTAATGCTGTGATGGACCATTTGGAAATAACAATCACAGAGGCTACCCTTGTACTAAGCTGTGGTTTGCTTAATCATGGTTTGTTGAAACATCCACCATTGGCTGGCTTCACACAACACATGAAACCGAAGCGGCTAACTCACATGTGTGAGCCCAACCAAGTGGTTTATGCCTCAGATCTTGGCAGAGGAAGATCCTCATGGTGTAAAACTAAGTGGCATGTGGCTGTTGTCACAGCATTTTTCTAGGAGAGGTTTAAAGCTATTTTAAAAACTACTTTGCTTTGAACTTTCAGAGAGGTAGCTGAGGGCATCCACTGCAGCAAAGATTAACTAACAGTCTTAAGCAAACACATTTATTACCTTATGATGCTAATATGGACTGGAGTGTACTCCATCCAATTGGAGAAGTTATGTTTGTGTGTGTGTGTGTGTGTAAACACAACACTCCCTTTTCGCACTGAAGATGTTGCCTAGCCTGGCAATGAAACGTCTGCAAGAAAACAACAAGGCTCAGAGAGCACCAAGGACTCTGCAGTTCAACCCTGAGCTACAAATATTCTCTTCGATTAGTAACACAAGACTTTAAACTAAAAAATGGCTGGAGGAAAATGAAGTGCCAAAATTATAGACTGCCTTGATTAGGTTAAGGCTTAACTAAAAGGAGAAAAAAGAGAGATGTATCACGATTAGGTTGTGGATAACAGAATTGAATTTCCAGCTTTAATTACATATCAGCTGCTTCCTGCTAGAAGACTGAGTTTGAAGGATTTTTTTTGTTCTAGTTTGAGTCTGCCCTTTTTGCGAGTGGAAAATATGTTCTGGGAAATCAAAATGTTCTTTTCCTGTCTTGATGCCAATTCTGTCCTCTTATCTGTGCAGGTAGTAATGATGCAGACCCTAATGTTGTTAGCCATAGCACCGAAGTCATTCAGCTGGATATCTTCCAGTGTGATATAAACCACCACATGCCACCGAGGAAGCAAAATGGTGCTATTGCTCCAATGGATTGCATTGTGACATGGCTAGACAGCAATGAATGGTGGCCTATTCATTAGTGGCCTCATTTGCTGCTCAAAATTTGCACAAAAACTATTTATTTGGGAAAGATTCATTAAAAAAGTATAAACTTTGGAAAGTTTCATACAAAAGAGGCTGTGTTGGAGATAGCGGTCTTTAGAAAAAGCTTATTTTAGGGGAAGTTGCATTTAAGAAGTGCACAACCAGGAATTATAGAAGGGACCATTGAAACCACTGAATGAAACCCCCAGCTCAGTGTTGGAATCCAAATGAAAGCGTCCCAGAGAGATGGCTGTTGAGCCTCCTGAACATATCCAGCGAAGGAGAGCCAATCGCTTTTCTACATAATTTGTTCCTCTGTCAAACAGCTCTACTGGGAAGTTCTTTCTAACATTCACTTGGAATTTGCCTTCCCATAACTTAAGCCCATCATTCTGTATCCTGCAATCTGGAATAGCAAAGAACAAGTCTTGGCCTTCTTCTGTGTGAGATACTTCTGGGTATTCAAAAAGCGCTATTAGCTCCCCCTTCAGTCTTTTTGCCTCAGTGGTAAAGATTCCCAATTCTTCCAGTCTCTGTTCAAACAATGGTTTCTAATCTGCCAATCATCTTCACTGCTCATCTCTGAATCTGTTACAGCTTTTTAAAATGGATAGTCCAGACCTGGATATATTCCTTAGCAGCAAGTAGAACAATGATTCCTTAGGACAGTGCTTTCCAAAGTGCCGCTGTTGGCGACACACCAATGGCGGCAGTGGCGGCGGCGTGGGGGCGGGGGCGTGCACGGTGGCAGTGTGGGGGGGCGCGCGGTGGCGGTGGTGTGCATGGCGGCGGTGGCAGCGGTGGCGGCCTCCGCTAAAACGCAGAAGCACTGATGGCGTGCTGCTGCCATCATCCACACCGCCACCGCTGCGCCCCCGCCGTACACGCCCCCGCCGCCGCTTCCGGGTTGTGTTGCGGCACACCAAACTCTGTTGCGACACACTAAAGCAGTGCTTTCCAAAGTGCCGCCGTTGGTGACACACCAACAGCATTGGCGCAGGGGCACGCAGGGGGCAGGGCGTGCATGGCGGGGGCGCGGGGGGCACGTGTTATTGTCGTGTACGGCAGCGGCAGCGGCCTCATTAAAATGCGGAAGCGCTGATGGTGTACCGCCGCCGTGCACACCGCCACCACCGCGCCCCCCCGCGCCACCGCCATGCATGCCCCCACCGGCGCTTCATGACACACTAAACTGTGTGTTGCGACACACTACAGTGTCATGACACACAGTTTGGAAAGCTATGTACTAAAGTGTCGCAACACACAGTTTGGAAAGCTATGCACTAAAGTGTCGTGACATACAGTTTGGAAAGCTATGCACTAAAGTGTCGCGACACACAGTTTGGAAAGCTATGCCTTAGGACATAGCTTTTCAAACTGTGTGTTGCGATACAGTACTGTGTCTCCTGCAGGGCCCAGGTGTGCCGCTGATGGCACTTCCGGGTTTTCGTGCGGCACACCAGGAGATCGCCGCCACATGTGAAAACCCGGAAGCGCCGTGCTGGCTTCCAGGTTTTCGCGCGCCGCCGTTGGTGTGTCGCCAACTGAAAAGTTTGGAAATCCCTGCCTTAGGACTTGGAAACTATAATTCTGTTGATACAACCTACAATTGCATTGGCATTTTTGCAAAATATTCAGTATGCAAATCTAATATCTTTTTCGTAAGTTCTATTATCAAGCCATTATCCCCTTTTCTATTCCTGGACACTTGATTTCTACTTACTAAGCAAAGAACTTTGTATTTGAATTTTAAATTTCATTCTGCCATTTTCAGTCCATTTCTCTGACCTATCCAGAAAATTTTGAATCTTCTAGGATACCAGCTATCTTATAGCATTCCATTCAATGCTTCATTCCAGCTTGAATAGGAACCATTGATGAACAATCTCCAAATACAATTTTCAGGCCATCTACATATTGATTTAATAGTCCTCCCATCCAATCCACAATTAGCTAGTTTGTTAATTATTTATAAAGTTGTGTAGAAAATTGCATATATTAGGGAAAGTTGCAAACTGCAACAAATGTGGTTTTTCTAACTTTTTTTTTTATACCCGAGGGAACAAAATGCATATGACTTTTGTATGAACTTGTTTAGACTGTCACAACTATCTGTGGCTTTATGCCAGGGCTTTCCAAAGTTTTCCTGCGGCAACACACACACCGCCGTTGGTGTGTTGCTGCGGGAAAACTCAGAAGTGCTGCCGTTGCGGCAGCACGCAAAACCCCGGAAGCGCTGCTGCCGCTTTCGGTTTTCACGCCCCGCCGTTGGTGTGTCGCCGCGGGAAAACCCGGAAGCGCTGATGATGATCAGTGCTTCCGGGTTGTGTGGCGACACACCAGACTGTGTGTGGCGACACACTTTTGTGTCGCGACACACAGTTTGGAAAGCTCTGCTTTATGCATTCTCTGTTGGACAAATAGACCAATAATCACACTGGCCAGGGATGGTGGGAGCTGAAATAGGAGTAGGAGAGCAGCAGGCTGGGTAAGTTTGCTGCCATTTTTTGGATATTTATTTATTACACTTGTGTAGTACTGAATCTGGAATGACCTGGCCCATTCACTCAGGAAATAGGAATATGGACGGGCCCCTTCCGTTACCATTCTTCCACATACTTCCACCTTTCAAAAACTGGCTCAGTCTTGATGTATTAATACTCTGGTTGGGAATGACACAAATCCTCCCTTAAATGAGACATAAATGACAAGTGCCTGTTAACATCAGTGGTCACAACTAATCCGGGATAATAGAAATGTCAAATTCAGTTTATTTTAAAGGAGCGAACTATTTAGAGCTGCCATAGACACATTCGCTGTGATCAGTTTTTGTAAAATTTCCCTTGCAGTTTCTTTCTTCTGGAGAAGTGATGCTGGGTGGGCTTAGATGCTACTGTTTGTTTCTCTGTAAAGGTAGGTGGTAAACTGCTGTCCGTGGCTGGACCAAATGCAGAAGCTGCGAGGCTGAAATAATTCTTGTGTCTCCTACATGGTGCCCACAGGTTTCAGGCCTTCCATGAAGACCTCCCTTAATGCTTTGTTGTATCAGTTGAAAAATACATAATTTTGAAGATAACCATTCATAGTGATTCTGTGATTGCTAGGTAAGTCCTTTCCCTCTTCCCCTTGAAAACTGATCTGGCTGCTTCTTCATCAGTTGCACATGTCACTGGTCAGTGCCATTAAAACTAAATAATACAAATAAAAGCTTTAATAAAATAGCTAGCATTCAAGGTTTGCTCTGTGCATACTTCGTTGTACTCACAGCTACTAGTTAGCTGCAACAGGACTCCTCCACACAGCAGCCTTCTGTCTGCTATGCTGAAATTTCTTCAGCTTTGACAGTTATGCTGGCCAGGTGTTCTCTCCAGATGGAAGTTACAGTGACCTCCAGTTGGTGGATCTGCTGACTCTTTATCGCTGCCCTCCATGCCAGAGAAGTATCTGTAAGCACCAATCATTTTCCTTTCCTTCACCGATAGACCCTTTGTTTGTGTCCTTCTCCATTGACTTCTCCCTTCTACTTGACACCATCCCGTCTGTCTACTGGTGGACTGGGAAAACGAAAAAGAAAAGAAATAAACCAGCACAGGTCTGTCATTCTTCCTGAAAATGGGCTAGAAAGGGAAACTGGCTGTATTCTTATCAATTTTACCAGCTTAAAAAAGAAAAAAAAAGGTTCAAATTCTCACTGATCCACCAGTGAAACTGTTAACAACAACAGGAAGACTTTCATCAGTCCGTTTAATCTTCCAAGAGCGCCCAAGACCTGGCTCTTCCCCCAATGCTGGGATAGGATGAGGTCATAGTGGGGGAATATGTGGTTGCGATGCCAGGTTTTTAGCTTTTTCCTTTTTTTGTTGTATTGTTGTTTTAGTTGCATATATGGTTTTTATTGTTAGGTGTTAAACCACCCAGAGTTTGGTTTTGAGATGGGTGGCTCTACAAATGTTTTAGATAAATCAATAATGTAAATGAATACGTTACTGGAGGCAGATTCAAGTGATGCTAGAGAAAGCTTCCTAACAACTAAGCTATGTATTGTCGAAGGCTTTCACGGCCGGAGTTCGATGGTTGTTGTGGGTCTTCCGGGCTGTGTGGCCGTGTTCTGGAATTTTCTGTGTGAATTTTCACACAGCCCGGAAGACCCACAACAACCAACTAAGCTGATGGCTGGTCAGCCTCCTCTTGAATTCATCCAATGAAAGACAGCCCACCAACTCTCTGAGTCATTGGTTATAATTTAGGTTCCTGCACCGAGCAGGGGGTTGGAATAGATGCCTCAGTGGCCTTTGCAGTTCTGGGACTCTGGAGTTTCATTTTCCTCCTTCTGCTGTGGTGGAAGGAGCACTTCCCTTGTAGCAAAGACTCTTTACTAACCCAAGCAGATGTTGGTTCAGGATTCAAATCCTTTCTTGCCATGCCTCCAGGATATCTAGTCTCACTTGGTGCTGAATTTGAAATTTTACCTTTTGAGGGAGCAATCTTAGTCTGGACTAGGGAATCTAGACCATCCTCACACCTCCCAGATAGCAGATGAAGGAGATATGGGAAATCAAATTAACAGCCCCAGACTTCACAATGAAACTGCATGATGGACTGATTTCTGCCTTTATATTCTTGTTTTCTCTCTGGAGCCTGGAAGGATTAATGTTGCCTAATAATGCATCAGGTAGCTTCTTTTAATCTCTTAGCAGATATACAGCCATTCAAATAGCTAATTTCTCCCATAAAATTTAGTGACAGCCAACAAACAGTTTCCAATTAATCAGAGTAAGGAAATCTCTGGCATGTGAGGTATGTTTTATCTGGTCTTCTCAGAATAACCTCAGCTAGATGTTGGCCTCTTTTTTGTCCCTGGACACTTTTTATTTTAAACGAAACCCCTCCCCTCCATCAAAAACCCAAGACCTGCTCCTGAATGGAGCTTGGAAGGATGGATTTCTCTCTGTGTGTAGGTGTGTGCATGTGCTCTGAACACAGCTATGAGTGTAGAGTTGGACAACCTTGGACAGAATGAAGGTGCTCAGAATTTGTATGATTCTTTGAAGGCAATTTCCCCTCAACTGACTTATAGTGTCTCCTAGCATTACCCAGCCACTGCTGAGATGATATAAAACTTATCCACATTATTGTTAGATCAGCACACAGTTGTTGGATAACTGTAGAAGATGCTTTGCTTGTTGTCTTCTGGAAACAAAGCTAAAAGCAAAGTAACTGTCAGGGAGATAACTGGTGAAGAAGGAGGGGGCTCCCTCCAGGGGGATAAACGCATGCGCAGTACTGAATCGCTTTGCTTTCATTGTAAGAGGCTGAAGAAGGCACCGCCCTAATTTCTTGGGCCCTTTTTCTGAGCATCACTAGTTCATTTTAGTTTAGCTGGATTCTGTCTAGCAGAGTAGAACAATAAAACACTAGAGCCTGTACACCAAGTCTCAGCGTGTTCCTTCACTCGAAGTCAGGACAGTAACTGTATAATTAACAGAATGGAAAATAAATGAAAGCCTGGACAGCGTCAGGCAGTCTGTCATTCCCTAGGTGGGTTTAAAACAGGGGTTTTCAAACTTTTTCAGGCTGTAGAACCTGTTGGTTTTAAAAAATAATCTCAGAATCCCTGAGCTACAGGCAAAAGACTAGTGATAGAAAATTGGCTGCATTTGAGTCACAAAGGACCCTCAAATCTCATTTTTGTGGGCCCTGGAGATCTCTTTGGCCTTGATTCCTGAAAATACGGTTTTCTGGGAGGGTTTTCTGCCATGCTGAGGGCAGAAACACATTAAAACAATTGTATTAGCTCTAAAATAAGCTTAACGTACCTAGAAAACAAACAAAAACCTCGAACACCTCCCCAAATTCCGGAAAACAAAAGCCAACAACAAAAGTTTGAACTAAGAAAGCAACAGAGGCAAAACCAACCAATACATTTAGGAGAACCTGACTTTCCTGCCTCCCTGCAAGGTAGATTCTTTCAGCTTTAACTGGCAAATTAAACTGAATAAACTTAAATCTATACCTACAGCCAGGACCATCACTTGAAAAATGTTTCCATCCCAGCCTGGGAGTGCCACACTGGAACGCTATGGTCCAGTAAAGACATATTTGTTTCCCCTCTCCATGAAAAAGCATGAATCTCACCTCTTTCTCCCCTCCTTTCTCATACACGTGGTTTTCTTAAGAATATATTTATGCCACATGCTGAATTAACTTTTCTGCCAAAGTAGCATGACTTCTCTAAAATGGTAAGAATGCTGAAAATGGCAGAATGTTCAATGACACAGTTTTATAAGGGAGGAATAACTATGAAGACAGATTAATTATGCATTGCAAATGTGTGATTCACAAAAATCATTACTGAGCCGGCAATCCTGCGATAGCTTGCTAGGGTTCGTGGGAACACAAGGAAAGCCCTATGGTTGGACCTATGGCCACGAACAGCAATAGTGTTTCCCCACCCATTTTGTTGTTGTTCAGTCGTTTAGTCATGTCCGACTCTTCGTGACCTCATGGACCATAGCACGCCAGGCCTTCCTGTCCTCCACTGTCTCCCGGAGTTTATCAGCAAATTGTATTTAAAAGTAACTCCTTCCAATACTGAAGCTAATTTTGGCAGAGTTGGCTTCTTTCAGTTTCTTATGTATGATATAATGTCAAGCTGGGTTTGTTAGACATGAACATTTAAAAAAACACACAAAAATTGTATTTTGATGCATTCGTCTCCAAATAATCATTTTTTCCTTGCAAATTTGTTGTATGTGCAATTGGCAAATAGGTTCCCTAATGTAATGCATTTGGGCACATTATTTCATGGATTTATGTATTTTTTGAACAAACTTTTCCTCCCTCTCTAACCAAATTCCCATCCATCCATCCATCCATCCATCCATCCATCCATCCATCCATCCATCCATCCATCCATCATCTATCTCTGGCAATCGAAACTGAAGAATTCAAGAGCTTTGCATTACACTTATACCTTGGTTTGCATTACTGTAAGCACTTCTGCTAACCATCACTTCCTTTCCCTCTACCACTGATTTAGGCCACACTGACTCTAGGCTTCTGCCCTGAAACCTGGACCTAGTAATATCATGGTCAGGAGTAAAGAGGCTGAAAAGCTATAGAAAGTTAAGCAGGTCGCACAATGTACAGTGAGGTGGGAGGTTAAGTAGTAGGCATGGTGTACAGGGCAGTTTAGCATCTGGAGATGTACTATTAGTAAAGGATATCTGATATTAGTAAAGGATATCTGATTTTTAAATCTGCTATTTTATCTGCTATTCTTTCTGTGCAAATAAAGTTAATCCAACTGCTCCCCCATGTAATGACTGCTCCCAGCGATGTCTGTCAAATTCCCTTGTCTAAAGAAAGCCCGAACGCAGGCTTCTTATAAGCAAAGAGATTTATTGAAGTACATAGGTGCAGGAACAAAGACGTGAATGAACTGGCATGGCATGGTATATTACATTTAAACATTTCCCCCCCCCACTGTCCTTTTGAAGTTGATGTGTGAGGTACTTGGCTCCGGCTTCGCCAGACAGTCCTTCCTGAGCTGATGCGTGCCGTTTCGCAGCTCGTTACAGTGGCTCCGGCTGCTTGTCAGTTGCGAGTCTACTTCCGCATGTCGGTTATCACGTACTTGTTTGAATGGCAGAGGTCTGCCGAACTCTGACACCCCATTACAATCAAACTGATGATGTAGATCCTATAAACGTATTCTCCAGAACAGAGCTTTCCAAACTGTGTGTCGTGACACAAAAGTGTGTCGCCACACACAGCCTGGTGTGTCGCCACACAACCCGGAAGCGCTGATCATCATCAGTGCTTCCGGGTTTTCCCGCGGCGACATACCAACGGCGGTTGGTGTGTCGCCGCGGGAAAACTTTGGAAAGCCCTGCTCCAGAAGTTTGTCATCTGTTTTCTAAATTTTCTAATAAATTTTCTAAAAATCTTTCTTTATGGGTTCTGAACAATAATAAATGTCTTTGAAGGCACTGATTATGGAAATGTTTCTTCGTGTGTAGTCCACACGGAAAGGTAAGCATCTGGCTTCATTCTGCAGTCATTCATTTCTCATACTATAAAAATGTCAGCTTTATTCCTTTTCAGAAGATGGGCCACAATGTTTATTACAGAAATCTTCCTTATATTTGTCATAATTTAATTAAAAATTTAATTAACAAAAGAAAAAAGGAAAAAAAGAAAGAGGAAAACACAAGATAATTCTTTCTATTCAGATTGAATGTCATTGCCTCTTTATTCATTCTGGCATGCCCTGGGTTCCATCGAGTCAACTGCGCTATCTGGTGGGGCCAAGACGCAGGCTTCTCTGTCACGGCACCTGCCCTCTGGAGCAAAATTCTCCCTGGGATTCATATGACCCTACCTTGGCCCTATTTAAATGAGCCCTCAAGATTTGTCTGTTCCCCCATGCCCTGGGTCAGAGCAGGGATGTTAGCAGGGTGCAGTCAAAAAAGTCAGGATGGCAGCTGTGAAAGTGAGATACACATAAACAAATTTCAGAGCCTTGATTGCACCAACACGGTCAACCATCTTGACTTTTTTAACCACATCCTGTGGACATTCCTGGATTAGAATGGGTGACAGACCCCTGTGCTGTGTTTCACTTTTTAGTTGGTGGTGTTTCTCTGGTTCCTTCTTTGTTAGGTTTTGTACCGTTCTATTTTGTTTTGTTCATTTTGTAAGCCACCCAGAGTTGTGATAGGTTGGAGCAGCTTATTAATTTTATAAATATATACATACATTCCCATTTTGTTCAAATTTCTGAAGCTGTAGATCTGTCTTCACATGGAGGTGATGTTTTAAACTTGTGGTCACCTTGTTTTCATCTTTCTTATGTGCGTCTATCATACATCTACGAGAAAATCTAATGACTGAAAGACCCTAAAAGCACTCTAAGTAAGTAATAAGAGTCTACCGTGGTAGAGATGGGCGGTGATAAATTTGATTAATAAATAAAATAAAAATAAGTAAGTAAGGTTGGCAATTCCTTTTTTATTGGAACCTCACTCCCTGATGTCTTTCCAAGCCTCAAAATCCTTTTGTACATGCATAACATGCCTGGAAATTATCTCAGGCCAGCAACATTTGGAGTAGCCTTTCTCAATCTTTTGACCCTGGAGGAACTCTTGAAATATTTTTCAGGCCTCGGGGAACCCCTGCACATTCAGGCTCAAATATAGGCCAGAAGTTACAAAATCATTATATTAGTTTCATGTGTAGGCCTATATATATGCATTAACAGTATTCTTAAACTAAAAATAAAGAATGAAACTTACCTCTTTAATGTGAAGTTGCCCGAATTTGAAATAATTTTTTACATAAATCGTGATCTTCCAGGGAACACCTAGTGACCTCTCGCGGAACTCTAGGGTGCCACGGAACCCTGGTTGAGAAACCCTGATTTGGAGAGTGTTATTCTCTGAACCTCTCCTATCTTGCCTGATCTTTATCAAAGTCTTAGGAATGCAATATGAAGTGCTGTTTTAATTATTCTTAGCCACCCATAGTCATGAATTTAAAATGGGAAGCCATATAAATTGAGATAATACATACATACATACATAAATACCAATCGAAGAGAATATTACAAACACATGAAGCCATCAACAACATCTTCAAAGGAATAAAATTCACAAGGGAAGAAGAAAACAACAACACACTACCCTTCTTGGACATCCTCATCAGTAGAGGAAATGATGGCATTCTAGAAACACAAGTCTACTGGAAATCTACCCACACTAACCATGTGCTCCACTTTTTTTGTTTATTTGTTCAGTCGCTTCCGACTCTTCGTGACTTCATGGACCAGCCCACGCCAGAGCTTCCTGTCGGCCGTCACCATCCCCAGCTCCCCCATGGTTAAGTCTGTCACCTCCAGAATATCATCCATCCACCTTGCCCTTGGTCGGCCCCTCTTCCTTTTGCCTTCCACTTTCCCTAGCATCAGCTTCTTCTCCAGGGTATCCTGTCTTCTCATTATGTGGCCAAAGTACTTCAGTTTAATATAACCTTTAATATCATTCCCTCAAGTGAGCAGTCTGGCTTTATTTCCTGGAGTATGGACTGGTTTGATCTTCTTGCAGTCCAAGGCACTCTCCGAATTTTCCTCCAACATCACAGTTCAAAAGCTTCTATCTTCCTTCGCTCAGCCTTCCTTATGGTCCAGCTCTCACAGCCATAGGTTGTTGTTGTTGTTGTTCAGTCGTTCAGTCGTGTCCGACTCTTCGTGACCTCATGGACCATAGCACGCCAGGCCTTCCTGTCCTCCACTGTCTCTCGGAGTTTACTCAAATTCATGTTCATTACATCGGTGATGCTATCTAACCATCTCATCCTCTGCCGTCCCCTTCTCCTTTTGCCCTCAGTCTTTCCCAGCATCAGGGTCTTTTCCAGTGAGTCCTCTCTTCTCATTAGGTGGCCAAAGTATTTGAGCTTCAGCTTCAGCATCTGTCCTTCCAATGAGCAGTCAGGGTTGATTTCCTTTAGGATTGACTGGTTTGACCTCCTTGCAGTCCAAGGGACTCTCAAGAGTCTTCTCCAGCACCACAGCTCGAAAGCATCAATTCTTCGGCGCTCAGCCTTCCTTATGGTCCAACTCTCACAGCCATACATTACTACTGGAAAAACCATAGCTTTAACTATACGGACCTTTGTCGGCAAGGTGATGTCTCTGCTTTTTAATATGCTGTCTAGGTTTGCCATAGCTTTCCTTCCAAGGAGCAAGCGTCTTTTAATTTCATGGCTGCAGTCACCGTCTGCGGTGATCTTGGAGCCCAAGAAAATAAAATCTGTCACTGCTTCCATTTCTTCCCCTTCTATTTGCCAGGAAGTGATGGGACCAGATGCCATGATCTGGTTTTTTTTAATGTTGAGTTTCAAGCCAGCTTTTGCACTCTCCTCTTTCACCCTCATCAAGAGGCTCTTTAGTTCCTCTTCACTTTCTGCCAATAGGGTGGTATCGTCTGCATATCTGAGGTTGTTGATATTTTTCCTGGCAATCTTAACTCCGGCTTGTGATTCATCCAGCCCGGCATTTCTCATGATGTACTCTGCATATAAGTTAAATAAGCAGGGTGATAATATACAGCCTTGTCGTACTCCTTTCCCAATTTTGAACCAGTCGGTTGTTCCATGTCCGGTTCTAACTGTTGCTTCTTGACCCACATACAGGTTTCTCAGGAGACAGGTAAGGTGGTCTGGTACTCCCATCTCTTTAAGAATTTGCCACAGTTTGTTGTGATCCACACAATCAAAGGCTTTAGCGTAGTCAATGAAGCAGAAGTAGATGTTTTTCTGGAACTCTCTTGCTTTTTCCATGATCCAGTGAATGTTGGCAATCTGATCTCTAGTTCCTCTGCCTCTTCGAAACCCAGCTTGCACTTCTGGTAGTTCTCGGTTCACATGCTGCTGAAGCCTAGCTTGTAGGATTTTGAGCATAACCTTGCTGGCATGTGAAATGAGCGCAATTGTACGGTAGTTTGAACATTCTTTGGCATTGCCTTTCTTTGGAATTGGAACGTAAACTGACCTTTTCCAATCCTGTGGCCACTGTTGAGTTTTCCAAATTTGTTGGCATATTGAGTGCAGCACTTTAACAGCATCATCCTTTAGGATTTTAAATAGCTCAGCTGGGATACTGTCTTCTCCGCTAGCTTTGTTGTTAGTAATGCTTCCTAAGGCCCACTTGACTTCACTCTCTAGGACTTCACGGCTCAACGTCAGTGACCACACCATCGTATTTATCAGGGATATTAAGATCTTTCTTGTATAGTTCTTCTGTGTATTCTTGCCACCTCTTCTTAATCTCTTCTGCTTCTGTTAGGTCCCTGCCTTTTTTGTCCTTTATCATGCCCATCTTTGCACAAAACGTTCCCTTGATATCTCCGATTTTCTTGAAGAGATCTCTAGTCTTCCCCATTCTATTATTTTCCTCGATTTCTTTGCATTGTTCATTTAAGAAGGCCTTCTTATCTCTCCTTGCTATTCTCTGGAATTCTGCATTCAGTTGTTTATATCTTTCCCTTTCTCCCTTGCCTTTTGCTTCCCTTCTTTCCTCAGCTATTTGTAATACCATTGCTTTAACTATGCGGACCTTTGTTGTCAGTGTGATGTCTCTGCTCTTAACTATTTTATCAAGATTTGCCATTGCTCTCCTCCCAAGAAGTAGACGTCTTCTGATTTCCTGGCTGCAGTCAGCGTCTGCAGTAATCTTTGCGCCTAGAAATACAAAGTCTGTCACTGCCTCCACTTTTTCTCCCTCTATTTGCCAGTTATCAATCAAGCTGGTTGCCATAATCTTGGTTTTTTTGAGGTTTAACTGCAACCCAGCTTTTGCACTTTCTTCTTTCACCTTCGTCATAAGGCTCCTCAATTCCTCCTCGCTTTCAGCCATCAAAGTGGTATCATCTGCATATCTGAGATTGTTAATGTTTCTTCCAGCAATTTTAACTCCAGCCTTGGATTCCTCAAGCCCAGCACGTCGCATGATGTGTTCTGCGTACAGGTTGAATAGGTAGGATGAGAGTATACAGCCCTGCCGTACTCCTTTCCCAATCTTAAACCAGTCCGTTGTTCCGTGCTCTGTTCTTACCGTTGCTACTTGGTCGTTATACAGATTCCTCAGGAGGCAGACAAGATGACTTGGTATCCCCATACCACCAAGAACTTGCCACAATTTGTTATGATCCACACAGTCAAAGGCTTTAGAATAGTCAATAAAACAAAAATAGATGTTTTTCTGAAACTCCCTGGCTTTCTCCATTATCCAGCGGATATTGGCAATTTGGTCTCTAGTTCCTCTGCCTTTTCTAAACCCAGCTTGTACATCTGGCAATTCTCGCTCCATGAATTGCTGGAGTCTACCTTGCAAGATCTTGAGCATTACCTTACTGGCATGTGAAATAAGTGCCACTGTTCGATAGTTTGAACATTCTTTAGTGCTTCCCTTTTTTGGTATGGGGATATACTATAAGTTGATTTTTTCCAATCTGATGGCCATTCTTGTGTTTTCCAAATTTGCTGGCATATGGCATGCATCACCTTGACAGCATCATCTTGCAAGATTTTAAACAGTTCAGCTGGGATACCGTCATCTCCTGCTGCCTTGTTATTAGCAATGCTTCTTAAGGCCCATTCAACCTCACTCTTCAGGATGTCTGGCTCTAACTCACTGACCACACCGTCAAAGCTATCTCCAATATTATTATCCTTCCTATACAGATCTTCCGTATATTCTTGCCACCTTTTCTTGATCTCTTCTGCTTCTGTTAGGTCCTTACCATCTTTGTTTTTGATCATACCCATTTTTGTCTGGAATTTACCTCCGATGTTTCTAATTTTCTGGAAGAGGTCTCTTGTCCTTCCTATTCTATTGTCTTCTTCCACTTCCGCACATTGCTTGTTTGGAAATAATTCCTTATCTCTTCTGGCTAACCTCTGGAATTTTGCATTTAATTGGGCATATCTCCCCCTATCACTGTTGCCTTTTGCTTTCCTTCTTTCTTGGGCTACTTCCAGTGTCTCAGCAGACAGCCATCTTGCCTTCTTGGTTTTCTTTTTCTTTGGGACGTTTTTTGTTGCCGCCTCCTGAACAATGTTGCGAACTTCTGTCCATAGTTCTTCCGGGACCCTATCTACTAAATCTAGTCCCTTAAATCTATTCTTCACCTCCACTGCATATTCCTTAGGAATATTAGTGAGCTCATATCTAACTGATCTGTGGGTCTTCCCTATTCTCTTTAGTCTGATTCTAAATTGTGCAATAAGAAGTTTGTGATCTGAACTACAGTCAGCTCCAGGTCTTGTTTTTACCGACTGTATAGATGTCCGCCACCTTTGGCTGCAAAGGATGTAGTCAATCTGATTTCGGTGTCGACCATCTGGTGAAGTCCATGTATAAAGTCGTCTTTTAGGTTGTTGGAAGAGAGTGTTTGTTATGCACAGTGAGTTGTCTTGGCAAAATTCTATCAGCCTATGTCCTGCTTCATTTTGTTCTCCCAGACCATGCTTGCCTGTAATTCCAGGTGTCGTCTGACTACCTTCTTGCCGTGAAAACTAAATGGATCAGTGCTCCACTACCAAAGCAATAACCCTACCTCACACAAGAGGAGCTGTGTAAGAACACTATTCAGATGAGCACAAATGCACTGCAGCAACCCAGAACACCAGAAAAAGGAAATAGACCACTTATATAGCATCTTCCAGCAAAATGGATATCCACGCAACTTTATCAAAAAGTGCCTGACCACTCAACCCAACACAGCAAAACCAACAGAAGCTATGGAAAGGATTACACTGCCATACATCAGAAGCATCTCAGAAACTACTAATAGACTGTTACAACCACACGGCATCACTGTAGCACACAAACCAACCAAAACCCTTCAGAACATCATAAGTAAACCAAAAGACCCAGTAGCCCAAGAAGAAAAAACAGGAGTTATCTACAACATACAATGTAAGGACTGTAACAGCCACTATGTAGGACAGACTGGCAGAAGACTAGCAGAACGCATCCATTAACACCAACTAGCAGTCAGAAGACATGATGAAAACTCCTTAAGATATGCAAAGATTAACAGCAAGATTAGCAGCAGAGGAGCAATCAAACAGCACAATAGACCCTAATCAAGGAACTATTAACTCAGTCAATCAACCAAGCAGCACACAACAACCCAATCAAGGTACTACCAAGGAGAGTACAACACCCCCACCAACACAGGCAGGACAAGCCAGGGTATATAAACAGAGAGCAAGTCCCACTCCCTTTTCGCAATCAACCAAGCAGCAAACAACAACCCAATCAAGGTACTACCAAGGAGAGTACAACACCCCCACCAACACAGGCAGGACAAGCCAGGGTATATAAACAGAGAGCAAGTCCCACTCCCTTTTCGCACTGAAGATGTTGCCTAGCCTGGCAATGAAACGTCTGCAAGTAAACAACAAGGCTCAGAGAGCACCACATACATAAATACATAAGATAATAAATCCAACCTAATACTGTAAAGGTATTTCCTTTCCACTACAGTAGTGTATATCTGGAGGAAGGGATGCTGTATCAATCATGGGTCATGGCGTGAAGGAAGTGACGTGGTACTTCTTTCCTTTTTGCCCCTGCCTGTGATTCATTTTAAAGTTTAAAACAAACACCGGGAGAACTTTGGTCCTCCAGATGGGTTGATTTACGTTAGTCAGAATCGGTCACCAAGCCTGCAGCTGCTTCATTGCTCTGGATATGTTTGGTTTGCTCCTGTTGAAGAAACATCACCTAGTTTGTACATGAAATACATGTAAACCGCCCAGAGTCCCCTGTTGGGGGAGATGGGCGGTGATAAATTTGATAGATAGATAGATAGATAGATAGATAGATAGATAGATAGATAGATAGATAAATACATACATACATACATACATACATACATACATACATACATACATACAGTGATGGGGTAGGATGGGGAATTCATTTTGTCCTTCAGCTCAGGTACAAAAACCCTTTCTGACTGCTCTGAATTTTAACTTGGACCCTTTTCTTACAAGATTCTTAAGCCACTTTCTGACATTATTTCTGACATTATTATTAAATACTTGAAGAAAAAGAAATCTATGAGACTATCCAGAAGCAATTCTTGTGGGTAATAATGTTGACTTGGACCATTAATCTTTTGTTTTAAAAATTATATTATAGGAATTATATTTATTTTATTTATTTTATTTTTATTTATTATTAAACTTCTATCACCGCACCATCTCCCCCAAAGGGGACTCTGGGCGGTTTACAAACATAAAGATTAAAATTCTATTATAAAATATTAAAATACAATATACAACTACTTATTATTATAAATTAAATAGAAAATCTAAAATCTAAAATAGAAATAGAAAATAGAAAATAGAAAAGCTGTAATGGCCTCTCCAACCTTTTAAAAGTATGTATCTCTTAATATTTGCATATTGCATATCATTGAAATGGGATAGTTCTTTGGGGGTTTTGTGGTGGTGATTTAACAAACACTGTAAAAAAAGGAACTTTTAAAAGCTCAGCTCAGTACGATTGCCTTACCAGGAACAAGTTTGTAAGTAGATCAATAGAGCTTAGTTGATCTGCTACTATATATCATCCAAGTGGCCAAAACTGAAATCCAAACACATCTGGAAGGCACCAGAGTGCTGTAGAGCTAGAAAAGCAAGGCTTTGAAATCCTAACTTTAACACTAGCCCATTGTCATCTCTTACAACAGTCTATTTTTAGGCAATTCATACTAAATGTTTTAATAATTAGAGCAGTGCTTTCCAAACTGCCGCCGTTGGCGACACACCAACGGTGGCAGCGGCAGGGGCATGCATGGCGGCGGTGTGGGGGTGCGTGCGGCGGCGGTGTGAATGGCAGCGGTGGCCTCGTGTTTTCCGCTAAATCGTGGAAGCGCTGATGATGCGCCGCTGCCGTCGTTGCTGCCACTGCCGCCGTGCACACCGCTGCCACCGCTTCCGGGTTGTATTGTGACACACTAAACTGTGTGTTGCGACACACTAAAGTGTCGTGACGCACAGTTTGGAAAGCTATGAATTAGAGCAGGGCTTTCCAAAGTTTTCCCGCGGTGACACACCAACCGCCGTTGGTGTGTCGCCGCGGGAAAACCCGGAAGTGCCGCCGTTGCGGCAGCGCGCAAAAACCTGGAAGCGCTGCTGCCGCTTTCGATTTTTGCGCGCTGCCATTGGTGTGTCGCTGCAGGAAAACCCGGAAGCGCTGATGATGATCAGCGCTTCCGGGTTGTGTGGCGACACACCAGACTGTGTGTGGCGACACACTTTTGTGTCGCCACACACAGTTTCGAATGCTCTGAATTAGAGGAACGCTGTAATGAGCACCATACTGTATTAAGAATGAAAGATTCTATTATATCATACCAATGGTCCATTTACCCCAGCATTCTAGGGGTAGATGGACCATTGGTATGATATAATAGAAACTATTTGTGTCCAACTACAAATATTCAGGAAGCTCATATTCTGAAAAAAGAATCAGGGATCACTCTTACATCATTGGCCTGTACACCTCCAGACATGGTTCCTGATCGTGCCAATGACTGCTAAATGTGAGAAGGTTGGCTTGTGTTTAGCATGAAAGTTGGCTGGGTGACCTTGGGCCAGTCACTCTCTCAGCCCAACTCACCTCACAGGGTTGTTGTTGTGGGGAAAATAGGAGGAGGAAGGAGTATTAGGTATGTTCGCTACCTTGAGTTATTTATAAAAATAATAAAGGCGGGATAAAAATTAAATAATTAAATAAAAACCCAACCAACCAAATAAATAAAATCTCCAAGAAGAGCAGGTGGTGGAGAGAGATTTTGGAAGTGGCCCTATCTAAGCATAAAGTCCACTCAGAGCAGAAAGGCTGAAGGAACTCAAAGGAAAGTCACAAACTGGGGGATTAGTCATAGCAACTTTGAAACCAGGATTGTTTCAAAGCATTTAGGCAAAGATCAAGAAGATGTCTCCTTATTTATCTATAAAAGCTGGGTAGATCTTACTTAAATCTGAAGAACATCCGCCAGTGCAGCTCTGGGCAGTGTTCTTGCTTAGGAGTTTCTCCAGCAGTGTCAGCCCTTCAAGGTGGACCATGTCAGGAGACAGACCCCACAAGAACTACTGGAACTCTACTTTATTGTTAAAGGGTATAATAACAGAATCTTGAAAGACTGACAGAGATTCTCTCTCCCACTCTAATTTGAAAGAGAATCAAGGCACGGCAATCTTGAGTTTCTTCCAGGGCTAAGTGGGCATTTACTTAGTGATGAATTCCTTCTTCAAGGCCGTCTCTGTACTCTTCTACATCCAAAAAGGAATCACCTCAAGATTGTGGTCACTATTCTCCTATACCACAACAACTGTTACCTGAGGTGATAGGTGATACATAATGATAAGTCTGGCCTGTTTGAAACCATCCCAGTTAAATTCTCTTGTGTACTAGAATTCACAGTATTTCAGAATCAGGCAGAGATAAAAGATTTATAGTTATGTTCTTTTCTAAGGCTGTACCGTTATTTGTCTGCAATATCTCTGATCTTTCTCCTGCATCTAACTCTACTGGCTTCCGATAATCCTAGAACCAGGAAATTGGTGAGGATGGGCTTTGGCCTGATTCAGCAAGGCCATTCAACCATTTTGAGTCTGTGACTCACCAGCAAGCCCCAGGGCTATGTGGAATTTGATCCCATCTTTCCCAACACAGTTCCTGAGCATTAGCCCTAGAAATGATGAGTCATTTTAGTAAAAAGCTGGAATTGCCTTCTCATTAGTCAACACTGCCACTGAATGAGGTCTTCAGAAAAAAAAAACAAGCAAAATTCTTGCTTTGCATGCTGAGAATAAATGAGGGCAAGGGAGAGGTGCCAGCTGTGGGTCTGATCTAAGTGTGATAAATCAGAAAAGACACTAAAAACTGGAGTGTTGAACCAGAATTGATCACCCATATCTGTCCCTGCCAGTGTAACAAACCCAGCCCACCTGCTTCCTATTTATCATGCAGGAAGACGACTTCCACGCACAGGAGAAAACGGGCTTGTATGAATTCATTTTGCACACACGCCGAGACATATCTATTTGGGAAGTCTTCAGAAGAGCAGCTGCACTAAATCTGAGTATTCACGGGCTACATTTGAACTATGGATAATGAGGTTTTCAACTGTAAACTGCAGGCCAAAGGCTGTTCCCAGCTGCGATGGAATAAATCAAGAGCAACCCCGCAGATCTTTTTAAAATGTTGCTTGAAGCAGAAAGTAGCTTCATTCTGGGAGCTTCCCAAGATGAGATTTTGGTCCCCATATAAGATCCAATTGGTGGGTGTCTAACACCTAATCAAATAAATAAGTTATGTAAACACAGAAATCAGGAACGCCAGAAATGTTCACAACAGGAGACCGGTTTGCTTCATCTTTGCTAAAATTGTCTCAAATTAAGAGTAGGAGGAGGGAAAGAACGATGGTACATTGGTTTGAGTTTAATCATATGCAACTGATGAAGTTGCATATTTTATTTTGATGGAAGGAAAAGATTTGAAATTGTATAGATATAATTAGCTTGAGGACTGATTACTGATGAATCTTTCATTTAAGTTGAAATAAATTATTTGAAATGACCACTTTGGTATGTGGCAATATATTAACTGTGGCCAAATTTTAATATTTGGAAAAAAAGGGGAGAAAATGGACTGAATACATGTGATTAAGGCCAGGTTCCCAGCCTGGTGCCCTCCATAGGCCCAGCTAGTATGGTCAGGTAAAATCTCCTTTGAGTTGACCTCAGCTCCTGGTTATCTCACGGACATGTAGATTTTTTTGCCAGCAATATGGACATAGTCACTCATTGCTTTCTTCTGGGATGTCCTAGTCTAGCCTACTGGCTGAATTACTAACCAGCTCCAAAACTGCTTCAGCTTTTTGAAATCAGCCTAGGTCAGCCAGATTGCTGTCATCTTGCCAGTGGTTATTTACTGAGAAATAAGCAATATATAGGTAGTCCTTGCTTAACAACCACAATTGAGACCAGAATTTTGGTTGCTAAGCAAAGCAGTCATTAAGAGAATCCAACCCAATTTTATGACCTTTTTTGTGGTGGTCATTAAGCGAATCACCCCGGTCATTAAGCAAACCACATGTTCGTTAAGCGAATCATGTGGTTCCCCATTGATTTTGCTTGCAAGAAGCCGGCTGGGAAGGTCAAAAATGGTGATCACGTGACCACAGGATGCTGCAACAGTCATAAATACGAACCGGTTTCCAAGTGCCCAAATCGTGATCATGTGACCACGGGGACGCTGCAATGGTCATAAGTGTGAGCACCAGTTGTAAGTCAGTTTTTTCAGCACTGTCATAAGTCTGAACCGTCATGAAATGAATGGTCATTAAGTGAGGACTACCTGTAAGCCAGTAATGCCTATTCACTCCAAAGTCAATCTTCTCGTTGACTGTGTTCATACAACCCTTAATCAAGTCAGGTAAATGCAAATGCATTGGCCCACCATGGCATCTTGTTAAATGCTAACGGTGAGCGATTTGAAAAAGAGCTTAGTGTGTTAGGCAAATACTACTTGTTAGATTAGCTTATGTTCTAAGGCAGTGCTTTCCAAAGTGCCGCCGTTGGTGACACACCAACGGTGGCAGCGTTGGCGGTGCGGGGGCGCACGCACGTGCACGGCGGTGGCGTGGGGGGGGGTGCGCAGCGGCGTCGGCCTCGCTAAAACGCGGAAGGGCTGATGGCGCGCCGCTGCCACTGCCGCTGCCACCGTACACACTGCTGCCGCCATGCACGCCCCCGTGCCGCCCCCGCGCACGCCCCCGCGCCGCCGCTTCGCAACACACTAAACTGTGTGTCGCGACACACTAAAGTGTCACGACACAGAGTTTGGAAAGCTATGTTGTAAGCTATTGCTCAGATCCAGAAAATGGGCTGATCAAGTCAGCTGTTTAAATATGCTGTGAGAATCCAGCCATTGTCTTCCATGTGGCTTTCCTTAGGTGAAAGCAGACAGGATTGCAGTTGTGGCCACCTTGATTATGGAGAACCCTTTCTAGGCCACCCAGAGCAGTTAACCCTATGATGGCCAAGGGTTGCTCTGAAAGTATTGGTTTTGGGGGCAAGGGAGTAGGGGCATGCATGGGGTGGGGGAATAAAAAAAATCAGGATGGTGGCTGGGACTGCATGATTGAAGCTCTGCCCTGTTTAAAATGTGTGTCGCAAGTGCAGATTCAGCCGCCATCTTGACTTTTTGAACCCCACCCAGAATGCCCTGTACTGGCTTCTGTGAACTTAATATCACGTGAACATAAATCAGCTGAAAGGCTTCTGTTTCCTCAAGGGGACAGCTTAAGCAACCCCCCCCCCACAAATATAAGGCAAAGAACTCCAGGCCCAAACACCTTTCCTACATGCCAGAATCTCATTTTGTCTGGATTCTGATCCCCAACGACCCTTGATGATGGCAAGAATTACTTTCTATAATTAGGCTTTGAGAGGTGAAGTAAATTTAGGCAAGATGCTGTGAGTGATTAAGAAGCTGAACGACAGGCTCCTTCTGTGCTGCGAGGAATGCAGGTGTCCGTTGATGGTCATATCAGGCACAAAGTGCTGCTTCGGCACGCAAGGAGGGAACCCTCTCAGAGTGGGTTTTATATACCCGTGAACCCTCCAGGGCACAACAAAGAAGCAACGACAGAAAATAAAATGCTAGATTATTTTGGTGGGTTGGAGAGACAGCAAGAAGCTCGTAGCCCTCTGGAACAGCATCTCCCTCCCCAGAGATGTGCATGGCCCCATCTTACTGACCATTAAAAATGTGGCTTGCTCCCCAGGCTTTGAGTTAGTGTGACAGGGAAGGGGGGACTTTTGTTGTGTTTTTATTTCTGTGGGTAGGGGAAAGAGTTGGTTGTTATTCCCTCTGGATGGAGATGTCTTCGGGGTTTTATTCTGATTTTTGTCTGTTCTTATATGTTAAGATGCTGGATCCGCGACAATCTTACTCGGCTACGAGTGATCGCCAATGATGATGATGATGACAATGATGTTAAGATGCCCTGAGTGGTTGGAGCTGGGTATCCTAGAAATTGGAAATACTATCTATCATCTATCTATCTATCTATCTATCTATCTATCTATCTATCTATCTATCTATCTATCTATCTATCTATCATCATCTATCATCATCTATCTATCATCTATCTATCTATCTATCTATCTATCTATCTATCTATCTATCTATCATCTATCTATCTATCTATCTATCTATCATCTATCTATCATCTATCTGTCATCTATCTATCATCTATCTATCTATTATCTATCTATCTATCTATCTATCTATCTATCTATCTATCTATCATCTATCTATCTATCATCTATCTATCTATCTATCTATCTATCTATCTATCTATCTATCTATCATCTATCATATTTCTTCACCGCCCATCTAGTACAAACGACTCGTCAAGGTACTAAGTTGGTGTGATACACACCTATCCACATTTCTATTGTTGTGTGCTTCCCAATACTCATTGCTATGTTGCTTTCCAGATTTGAAAATCTTTGGAATGACATCAGTGGAAATCCACTGGCATTTTGGAATGTTTGTGTTTATTTACAGACACACAGGTGGAGCATAATATATATTCAGACATTACAGAGATTTTGTCTGAATGAGGCTTGTACCTGAATGTAATTGTTGTGAAATTCCAAATGCAGACACAGAGCCAGCCTTCTCTAGAAACTATGTCACAGCAACGGAAACAGTTCCCTTGCTGATGAGTGGCAAATAATTGAGAAACAAATGCAATTGACCCCAGAGGCCAGAAGTCAGTTGAAATAATTTGATGGAACATAAAGCATTTATGTGATGTCCAGGGAAGGCTATGATTGACAGGAGTATGGTGAAAATCAATGAACTTCAATATGAATTCCAGAGTGAATGTGAGTTTGTCACCATCTGTGCTGTGTACCAGTGTGAAAAGACAGAATGTTGTTGACTGATTAGTAGGGAAGGAACTCAAATGTCCTGCGTTAACCAAAACAAAACATGACAGATTGAGATATTTTCATAATCCTCATTCAGACTATTTGTAGAATCATCTAAGTTCATCTTCAGGACAGAAGCTTCTTCAGATGTCACCAACCTGGGGTGGGGGTGGGGGCCGGAGGGTTGCTTAATATCTTAGAGGACAAAATTATAATTCAAAACTACCTTGACAGGCTTGGATGTTGGGCCAAATCCAACAGAAAGATGTTCAATTTACAAGTGTAAGGTGCTGCTCCTGGGCAGGAAAAATCAAATGAAAAAAGTGCAGGATTGGGAAGATGGAGTGAGAGAGAGAAGGATTTAGGAATATGAGTGGACCACCAGTTGAACATGAACAAGCAGTAGGATACAGCAATTAAATAGGCTTATGCAGACTTGTGCTTCATTAACAGAATCAGAACAGCATCCAGATCACAGGAGGTAATAGTTCCATTGTGTTAGGCATCCTGACCTGGCTTTGGAAGAAAATCACAGATCTTCTGACACTTCACAGCTTGATTTGGCTGAAAACTCTTGGCCAGATTAGAATTTTTATTACAGACAAGGAGGAAGCCACGTACAACAGCAGACTGCCCACTGCTAATGCAAAGATGTAAAGAAATATTATATTCTCAGGATTTAAACCTGTTTCTTCTTCTTGCTCTTCTAAATAAATGGATACCTGGCACAGCACTTAGCAACCTTGAAGCCAAGTGCTTGTTGTATGTTTACATAACTGTCATCTTTGGCATGGAAACTACTGGTTCCTACCTTGCCTGCCTAAACCCTGAAGACATGGAGAAGTCACAGCTGATTAGAGGAGAACTAGACAAAAGTGGGGAAAACAAGCCCTATAGGATATGGTTAAAGGAGCCAGGCATCACTTTTCTACAAAACTGAAGACAGAAGGGAGATATAACAGTGGTCTACAAATATCTAAAAGACAGGTGCAAGAGGAAACAGACCTCTTCTCTGTTGAAATTGAGAGCAAAACAAGGACCAGAAAGGGATTTCAGGCTGGATATTAGAAAGCATTTTTGACAGTAAGAGCTGTTAAACAGTGAAATAACCCACCTGGAGCAGGTGAAAGTTTTCACATGGGAGCTGGACTACTATCTGTTGGGGATGGTTTGGATTCCTGCACTGAGCTGGGAGTTGAACTAAATGAGCTGCAAGCTCCCTTCCAACTCAGTATTCAAGGATTCTATGTAAGAACAGCCAGAAGAGTCTCTCTTTAGCAGATAGCAAAACTTGCTATGTAGTTGGCAGCATTTCCAACGCATTTACTTAAATTATAGCAGACCAAATATTTTGTGCAATTTGGCAGAAGCTGTCAGCATCCCATAAGCCTTGTCCAATTGGGATGGTTGTGTTGGAGTAAAGATTGATGCCCAAAGGTAGAAACGTGCCAGGAGAAGTATGGAAGTTAAAATCTGGGTGTCAAGAAACTGAGTTTATAACCAAGAAGTCAAAATCCGAGGGGGACATAAGAACCTACAGAAAGAGCAATTAGGTGGAGATTAAGGGAGAGAGAACGTGTCTACTCTTACTGTAGATAGCTTGGTACAGGTGGGAAACACCTAGAGCAGAGCTTTCCAAACTTTTCATGTTGGTGACACACTTTTTAGACATGCATCATTTGGCGACACACTCTTACAGCAGGGCATCACTTCGCGACACACTCTTACATCAGGGCACAAGGCAGGCACTAGGACCTGCGTGGAATCCTGGCAGGGCAGGTTTGGAGGCAGCAAGGCACAAGGCAGGCATTAGGACCTGCGTGGAATCCTGGCAGGGCTTGGAGGCAGCAGCAGCAGCCGTGACACACCCAGACATTGCAGCCGACACACTAACGTGTCCTGACACACAGTTTGGAAAGCTCTGACCTAGAGGAAGTAAGGAGTGGAGCAGAAGTTTAGTTTGGAGCAATGGCAAGGAAAAAAGGAGAAATGAAAAAAAGAGAGGCAGTTTTATTTATTTATTTCGTGTCCAGATCAAACTTTACTCTGCCAAAATGTAGCCACCGCCACAGCTTTGTCATTAGCTTGCTGTAGGTCGTCGACAGTACAAGGCTCCGACAGCAATCGACACACCATCAGATGCTCCGGGTCTTGGATTTCTCTGCATTCATATAATGTATTGTCGTCAACCAACAACCCCCACTTAAATAAATTCATCTTGCACCTTGGTACCCCCACTCTCATCCTATTGATTGTCCTCCAAATTGTATAACGGAGAGTGTTTCCAGCGGCCATTTCTTCCTTCGGTAAAATACTCAAATCGGTGAGCTCATTCCTCCATTTACTTATTCGATTCTGTTCTTTGGACCCCTCTAGGGTATTAAAAAGGTAAAGGTCCCCCCTGCACATTTGTGCAGTCGTGTCCAACTCTAGGGGCCGGTGCTCACCTCTGTTTGTTAGCCAAAGAGCCAGCGTTGTCCGAAGACGCTTCCATGGTCATGTGGCCACATGACGCGCGTGGAACGCTGTTACCTACCCACTGAAGTGGTACCTATTCATCTACTTGCATTTGCATGCTTTCGAATTGCTAGGTTGGCAAGAGCTGGGGCTAGTGCGGGAGCTCACTCCGCACACAGGGCTAGGGATTCGAACCTCCAAACTTGTGATCGACAAGCCTGGCGTCTTACCCGCTGAGCCACCACACCCCTTATTAATACCCTAGGGCAAGGGTCGGAAATGGCGGCTCGTGAGCCAAATGCGGCTCTTTGGCCCCTTGAGTGTGGCTCTTCCGCAGGCAGGCATGGCGCGGCAGCGAGTGTGGCGGGGCAGGCGCGGCAGCGGGCATGGTGTGTGTTGCTGTGGGCATACCCCTGGCAACCTGGCAGCCGTCTCCGGCAGCCATCTTGACGACGGGCAGGGCTTTCCAAACTGTGTGTCGCGTGACAAGCCGGAAGCGCTGAAGCGAGTGGAAATTCTCCGCGCCAATCAGCTGTGCGTCGGGAAGCCCGGCAGCCTGCACGCACGATTTTTGCCTCCCTGCCAGAACCGAGGGCATTTTCGGGGTCCCCGGAGCCTGCCCTTTCGAAGGGGCAGCGGCAGCAGCAGCAGCAGTGCTGCCCCTTCGAAAGGGCAGGCTCCGGGGACCCCGAAAATGCCCTCAGTTTAGGCAGGGAGGCTGCGCGCAAGCTGCGCCAGCTGTTCTGCGGGGAGAATTTCCACCCCAGGGCAGTGTGTGCATGTGGGGAGGGGAAGTTTCTGCCTCCCTGCCGGAACCGAGGGCATTCTCGGGGTCCCCGGAGCCTGCCCTTTCGAAGGGGTAGAACTGCTGCTGCTGCTGCCGCTGCCCCTTCGAAAGGGCAGGCTCCGGGGACCCCGAAAATGCCCTCGGTTCCGGCAGGGAGGCAGAAACCTCCCCTCCCCACATGCACACGCTGCCCTGGGGTGGAAATTATCCCCGCAGAACAGCTTGCGCAGCTTGCGCGCAGCCTCCCTGCCTAAACTGAGGGAATTTTCGGGGTCCCCGGAGCCTGCCCTTTCGAAGGGGCAGCCGTTGCCGCTGCAGCGACAACCTGGAAGCACCGCCGCCGAAGCAGTCGAGCCTCTCTTTCCCTTCTTCTTCCAAACCTCCCCCGTCCCCTTCCACGCGATTGGCTCCCGCCCGCAAAACCCGCCCCCTTCCACGCGATTGGCTCACGCCCACAAACCCCGCCCCCTTCCATGCGATTGGCCCCCGCTCGCAAACCCCGCCCCCTGGCTCTCGAGCACTTCAAAATGTGCACAAGCATGTCAAAATGGCTCCCGGCAAAAAAAGTTTGCTGACCCCTGCCCTAGGGTATTAGTTCTTGCCATAAAGCTCTTTCTAGATTTAAGTTGACGAATTGGAGGAGCATATCCGCTCAGAGGGTGACGAGAGTCAGTCTCTTGCTTGGTTCTTTTGGCGTCTGCTTCTACTTCCCTTCTAATCTTAGGTGGAGCAATGCCAACAAGGGGATATAGTTTATTAACAGGCATAGGTTTGAAGCATCCCATCACTATGCGTATTGCCTCATTCACAGCGATAGGAGAAAGTAAGATTACTCAGGAATAAGCATAAAATAAAAAGGAGAGAGCATGAAGCTTTTTTCCCCTGCAACACTCTGCCCGCTGGAATTCCTCTCCTCCAGTTAATAGGGAAGAGAAGCAGCTTGTGGGTGTGTTGTGGAGGTGGGGGGTGTTGCCAAGGAATAAAAAGTGTCTGATGGAAAAGCTGGACCAACAGAGGAAAGGAAGGTTGGCAGCATCTTCAGTGATGGGGTTGTCGAGTGAATCAACTGGGGAAGGACTGAGGCTTGTTTGAGTCAAGAGGAGCAGATGGGGGTGGGGGGACTGGATTACATCAGTGGAAGAGATCCAACCTTGGTGCAGGTGGAGGAGAGTAAGAAAAGTGCTGCGCGGCCCAGATATTGCTTTGGGCATTGTTGCTAGGAGTGGAGAGGGCTGGTTTCTGTATTGGTTCCACAGTACAAAAAGGATGCTGAGGAACTGGAGAGAGTGCAGAGAAGAGCAACTAAGATGGTGAGGGGCTTGGAGGCTAAATCTTACAAAGAGCCATTAAAGGAACTTGGTATGTGTAACTTAAAGAAGAGATGGCTAAGGGGAGATAGGATAGCAGTCTTCTGATACATGAAGGGATGTCAGAGGGAAGAGGGAGTAGATTTATTCTCCCTAGTACCTGAGGGTAAGATAAGAACCAGTGGGTGGAAGCTTTACAGTGGGAGATCCAGACTTGAACTAAGGAGGAATTTCTTGTCAATACTGCTGTAATCATAAAGGATTCCCAGCAGTTAATAGCAAATTAAAAAATCTGAAGCAAATATACAACATTGAAATGTCCATGGTAAAATCAGTAACAACACGGAACAATGAAACAACAGATAATTTCATCCCAAAATACTTCCTAAATGCTCTCTGGAAATCTTCCTTTTTAACCAACTTCTGGAAAGCCAAAAAGAGGGAGCTAACTACTTTCTGGAGGCAGGCTGTTCCATAAATAGGAAAGTTTTCCTTCCTTGAGAAAGGGACTTCTGTTTTAACCCTTCCCAAAATACTAGAACCAGAAGTCTCCCAATGAAATTGAACCCTAGAAGAACCTGCGCTGCCGCCGTGCACGTCCACTTCCGGGTTGTGTCGCGACACACTAAAGTGTTGCGACACACAGTTTGGAAAGCTATGTCCTAGTGCCTGCCTTGTGCCCTGCTGTAAGAGTTTGTCGCGAAATGATGCATGTCTAAAAAGTGTGTCACCAACATGAAAAGTTTGGAAAGCTTTGTTATAGGGTAACAGTAACAGAAACTTGCAAGTCTGAATGCACCTCTCCCCTCCCTGCCTTTATCTACAAGAGAACTAGGGATGGTCAAGTCTAAGACGTTGTCTCAAATTACATTTCTGGTTTGTACTCAGATTTCGTTTATCTGACCGTTGTCTTGGTTGCAGCTCTTCCTCCTGTTCCTCAAGGTTATTCTCACAGCCCATTACATATGCCCATCCTAGCTAGGAAAAACCCTTATTTGCTTGAACCTTTCAAGAATCATTACCAGTAGAATGTGCAGTATCCTGAAGAACTGCAAGGAATACTATATGAAGGCGTGATAGTGGTCTAATTGAAATTGCCAGTCATTGTTTGGGGCAATACCTGTCAGCCCTTTGAGGAAGTCCAGACAAGAAGCACAAACCATGAATACTGGCGCTAGCTTTATTGTAAGGTTACAGTAACAGAATCTTGCAGGTCCGAAAGCACTTCTCCCCTCCTTTACTTTTACTTTCCAGAAAACTACGGAAAGTCCCTTCTGAGATGCTTCCCATGCCCCTTCTGTTTCTGTGGGCTGAGACACCTTTTGCATGACAGTTGTCTAGTCTGCAGCTCTTCCTCCTGTCTCCCCAGGTCATTCCCACATACCATCACAATACCACACCAGCTTGGCAAGTTCTCCAAAGCCTTATGACAAAGGTGAGGTCCACCAGAGGATATTTGCCAAGTTCCCCTCTCACCACAATCTGTGGTGATACAGTCCAGAAAAAGCTGCATATTACGTATGACCATACTGTTTGGCTCTTTTGCTTAAGGGCAGAGAATGATTGCAATTTGGTTCACAAGCACTGAAATCTCAATCTGGGGCTTCAAACCTCTCCAACTTCAAAAATTCAGTTTCTGGCATTTCAGATTAATGTCTCAACCTCATATCTGTTATTAAGATTTAGTCACTTGCCGAAGTGGAGAACAGCCAGAGAATTGTAGAAAGATCAATCCATCTATTCCACAAAATCTGCTTAGCATGAATGGCTGAGTTATTAACTCTTCCGTAAAGTTATTCAGCAGTCATCTTTACTCTTTTGTATTCCATGCTAAAGACACTTCTTTCAAAGGGTGGATGACAGGGAAGAAATCAGCCGGAGGCTTTAAAACAGTTAGAGGTTTTCATCTTTCTCTTAAATACTGTACGTAGAATGGTTTTCCATAACAGAGGCATATTGCAGTTTTTAATAGGGACATTCTGAGGATGCTGTTCAGTTTTTGAGAATATCCGCAGCCCTGCTGTATTTCTTCTTGCTTTCTGAGTCAGGCAAGACAGTCAAAATGTGAATTTGGTGTCTGGATTTGACAATGGACTGGAGGAAGCCCCAAAAGACAAGAACTGAATCCTTGACAAGGTTTAGTGGTAGATGTTTCTTGTGTTTGGAGACAACCAGGTCTTGAAAAGATTGTGTCCCCACCCACCCAAGGAGCAGCCTTCTGACTCTATGGCTTTGTCACAAGAGGAGTCTGTAAGGATTTAAGAACGAAAGCTTGCCTTGGTCAGCAGGGAGCATGACAATATTGGGTAGTAGGGCACCTACTGTTTTCCAAGATGGTGCCTATATTCCCCCCCCCCATTAAAAAATATTTTTTAAAAAAGTAATTTTTGGTGAGTGTCTTTGAGTCAGTCTTGACTCCTGGTGACTGCTTGCACAAGTCCATGTGGCTTTCTTGGCAACATTTTTGGAAGTGGTTTGCCATTGCCTTCTTCTTAGGGTTGAGAGAGAGTGACTGGCCCAAATTCAGCCAGCTGGCTTCATGCCTATGATGGGATTAGAACTCATGGTCTCCTGTTTCTAGCTTGGTGCCTTTAACACCAAGAAACTGGCTCACAAAAACCAAATATTTATTTTTAAAAATAAAATGACCTAAATCTTGCAAGATTGTCAGATCTCATGATTGTGGCAATCTTGGCTGAGATTTCATGAGATCTTGCACGAGAATACTGAAACTTCATGAAGACTTACACAAAAATGCTGAAGTCCCAAGTCAGGTTTCAGGCTATTTTTTTTTGTAAGGGGGCATGTTTGAGAGGATATTGTGGAACCTGATGCCTGAGAAAATAGTTGAATGTTTGTTTTTCCAGTTTTTCCCCCTGTTGTTTTAAAAAACTGCTATTACATTTGTTTTTATATAAATCCCAGGCCTTGGATTAGTGTGGATGGAATCTCTTGATGGATGTATTTTTGTCTATTTTTTTGTATTGAGCAACTGGATCCCATCTTGTTTATTTGCTTTGTATTATGTTTGTATTATTTACTATATTGTGAACAGCCCAGAATCAATTTGGAGCTGGACAGCGCCTACATTTAAATACACAAATAAATAAATAATTAAAATACACTTGAAATATATTGTAATGCAAGAAAGTAAGAGCATAGCTTATTTCCCATTTTCCTTGGCCTGACTCTTTTTATTCCTTGTTTTATCCATATTTTGCATCTGATCAGGAGGTTGCTGAAAGAACTTAAAATCACCAGAGCTGCTGTTCATGAGACATCTGTCTCACGGAGGATGTGCAAAATTGTTTTTAATTCTAAGAAAAATAACATAAATTGTGACAATGAATTTTTTCCCTAATTGCATATCCTGATTTCATCATGGCAAACAAATTAATCATTCTGTAACCCAGCTAGCTGAGTTCTTTTGTTGATTTCAGAGCACTTCAGTGTATGTTGTTTAGATGTTTTGGCATGGCAGATGTGATGAAGGACTGAATCAGGCACGATGATAAAGCTCCTTCCCAGCCTGGTACTGTTGGAGGATGATAGGAGCTCTTATACAACACATTGGAAGAGTGCCAGATTGGAAAAGGTTGCTATACAGAACTCACTGGAGGAGCAAAGTCGTGTTATTTTATGGTAGCGAAAAGTCAGAGAGAATCTGGTAGCACTTTTCCAGACTAACAAATTTTATTAAAAGGCATACGCCTTTTGCGTCCTCAAATTCAAGGAAACACTCAGTTCTTTCCCACAATTCTTTGCCAACCATTGCGAAAAATAAAAATAAATGGATCCTGTATCATTTCTCTTGCACAGAGAGATATGTAACTTAAGGGATAGTATTTTTGAGTAAAAAAAATGACTAGAAGAGACAGGATTAAGATCTGCCTCTTCAATGGCTCAACACTATCTTACACTATCTTACTAACACTAGCTCAACTCTCTCGTCAAGGCTAGGAGTGGGTGGAATACCCCCTTCTCCTATCTGTGTGTCTACCTGTGGGCAAAAGTTTTTTGTCTTTCTTTTAAAAACAGTTTTAGTATCTGGAGTCTCACTTAAACTTCGCCAAACCAAAACCAAAGATGATTTTAGTTAAAACACAATGCTACCTCCCCCTTCCCTTTCCAGGAAAGTTATTATGATATGGGGCTCTGTGTAAAGCATTGTTTCTCAACCTTGGCAACTTTAAGCTGTGTGGACTTCAACTCCCAGAATTCCCCAGCCAGTATACTTTGGAATGCAAAGATTTGGAGAACCACTACAAAGAGCAAAGAGATATAGAAAACTGTAGTCTTTTGGTGCTGTGGAGTTACTGTCTGGATCTCTGCAGCCAGATTTTGTAGGCTTACCTTTGGCCTTTAGTATACAGTTCTGTTGTAGGATATATCTCAGAGGGACCATAACCCCAATGTGGTGCTTAACAATTTTGTCGGACTTCAGCTTCCATGGTCCTCCAGAGCAATGGATTCAGACAGGATGCCTTAATGAAGGTCTCCTCCCTCACTGGACTTGCCCTCTGCATTAAGTATTTCCGATGATAGGCATCCGACACAAACCATTACGATGAAAAAAGGATGACATGTGCATCGTAAGATCATGATGCAAGCCACAGCCTTTCATACTTGTGGCCCAACATTGGATGGTAGCACTTATGTCACATGGTTTGCACTGCAATGTCACAATGCATTTGCCTACTTTTCTCCCTTCTGGAGGCCCCTGTTCCTAATGGGTCTCTGAGACGAGGGGTAGGGCCTTCTTGGCAGAGATGGAACTAGGGTCTGTGTCACCCGGGGCAAACATGGATTCCACGCTCCCCCATAGGTTATTTTGTCATTTTGGTGCCCCCCCAGCGCGGCGCCCAGGACACATGCCCCGCTTGCCCCCCCTAGTTGCAGCCCTGCTTCTTGGGTGTGAAATGGCCTTTTTTCTGAAAATCTGTTGTCCTCTGTTTATTTATTTATTTATTTATTTATTTTATTAAATTTATATTACCGCCCATATCCCCTGTTGTCCTTAAAAAGGAGAAGCTTTTCTGTTTTGCTATGCCTTTGGAAGGTAGCCCTGTATGTATCATTTTCTCAATGCTGCCTATGTTATGTCCATGTTTGAACAATTTCACTGTTTTTCAAATGGCTTTGTTCTGTTATTATTGCTTTACTGAATGGTATCACTTTATCCATTGTGGTGGTTTGATGAAAAATGAAATAAATCTACAGTAAGTGAGCAAGGTAAGATGGCTGATGAACAGAAAAATCTCTTTATAACTCCTCACAAGATATAATAACCAGGAGTAGTTGAATAACTGCTTGTTGAGTTATGACTACCACACTGTCTATTGCTAGAAGAACAGTTTTTCTGTGAGGAAATCCCACTGGAACCCTGAATTCCTTTATTTTACTCTGTTTAAAGAATGGTCCATTCTTTAACTTTGAGTCTTGACTGAAAATGATTTCTTCCAGATAAAAACTATCCAGGATAGCTAACAGTAAGTAGCTTCAGACCATCTGCTGTTCTTAACAAGATGCCGAATTAGGTGGGACTGCTTTGATTTGATCCTAGTGGAGGTCTTTTCTAGTTACTCTACTGAAAATAATTTTTTCGTGTCAATGTTTTCTGCCAAGTGATCAGACAAACTTAATTAGGGTCACTTCTCAAGCCAGACTCAGCGTGGAAGCTCAGTAGTAACTTGGGCCAGTCACTCTCTCTCTACTTAAACTACTTCACCAGATTGTTGATAAAATTGGAGGAGGGGTTATTATATAGGCCAGATCCTGAGGGAAAAAGTGTGATATAAATCAACTAAATAACTAACAAATGACTATGCATTAACTTCATAGCATCTAGCACAACATAAGCGAACATGAAGAAAATCCTAATTCAGATCACTCTGCAAGTCTGCAGGAAGGATGAACTTAATATAGTAATTAATTAATTAATTGGCCAGAAGGTTTGTAAAATTCATTATCCTGTGCAGAGATTTAAATAGAAAAAAAATATTGATTTAATCCTCCTTCCCCTTCACTGTTTTTGATCCAGTTCAGGTTATAGTGTTCCTTCTGTAGCATAATGAAAATTCACAATGGTAGTTTTGTGCTACATATTTAATATATCATGTATTTTATCCCTAAGGCAATTATTAGTGCACATGATTAAGGTTTAAAATATTTATAATGTAGCAAAAGTAGATAGCAATATTGTTCTCCTTTTCTAATAACACTAGAATTTCAGGTCATCTGAATAAATTAATTGGCTCTTCATTCAGGAAGATATTTCCTCATGAAATACATAAGTAATTTATGGAATTCTCTGCTACAAGATATATTGATATCTGTCAGATGAACTAGTTTTCAAAGGAGATTAGACAATTTTTCCCCTCTCCTACTCTTTTGGATGATCAGAGGTTTATGTATGCTGTGATTTTACACAAGAGTCAGCAAAGTGGTTTCTCAAACGCCAGCTTTCAACACTTAACCAGCAACTGCACAAATTTGGACAACTGCTAGATGGCAGTCAAGAGAGACAAAAATGGAATTTTTTGCTGATACCTAGGGTTTGTTGTGCAGTCAACAGGTCACTAATCATTTTGGAGAAACTGTATGAATACTATACTTTATAGTACCCTGTGCCTGAACATCCTTGATACACCACCTCTTATACCTCTCGTTTGTTTGTTTTTGTGCCTTCAAGTCAGTTTTTTGACTCCTGGTGACTGCCTAGACAAGTCTCTGCAGTTTTCTTGGCAAGATTTTGGAAGTGGTTTGCCATTGCCTGCTTCCTAGGGCTGAGAGAGAGGGATTGGCCCAAAGTCACCCAGCTGGCTTTATGCCTAAGGCAGGACTAGAACTCACAGTTTCCCAGTTTCTAGCCTGGTGCCTTCACCACTACACCAAACTGGCTCTCCTTATATCTCTTACACACACCAAAATCCCTTTCTTGAATTCTGGTGCCAAGAAGACTTATGTAGGAGCTGCCTGTGGGCTGCACAAATCCAGGTGACCACTATGTTAAATTTTGCTGCTATTTGGTAGTCATTAGGTTCAGTCCTAATGTTCAATTTTAGGCACAAATTCAAGCATTTATCTTGGTAGTGAAGTTTCTAAAGCCCAGAACAGAGAATCCTATGGTTCTTGATTTCCTACAGAGTGTCATTTGTGTAAAGGAAGCTTATCCTTAATTTGTTGTATATCACTCTGCAGTAACACAGTGGATACACCCTAATTTAGTTTACCTAGTTTGCCCAGGTAAAATACCAAGCCTGCAAAATGGTTTAGCCATCTATGCGAGGCTGGCAAGGGGTGAAAACTTCTGCGGTTTTTCTTAAAAATCAAAACAAGCCTTTGCCTCAAACAGAAGCAGCTAGTAAGTTTGGCTTATCTATGTCAGCTGCATTTTTGCAAAGGAGGGGACGTCTGTGGGCGATTTTTCTATTTGCTGTTTTCTATTTACTGTTTTCTACTACTGCATAATTTGCATTAGTATGTATTTGTATGTATCTGAACAAAACATCACATAAAGTGTATATTGTGCAATACATATGTGTAACAAGTGTTTTTAAACCATTTCCAGTTTTGATGACCATTGGTTGTAAAAACTGAAACTTGAACAGTGTGAATAATACATGTACTAACCATGTTTTTATCTGTTTCTGTAAAAATGTATTTTACAGCTTTGAAAATCCCATTGCTACACTGTGTGTCGAAAACAATTTGGGAGGGGTGTCAGATTTCTCGTATGAAATTAGCAAATTGTTTTTCTCTACAAAGCACAGTTTTCTCATGGTGACGTGAAGTGCAGGTGGCCAGATAACAACTGTCACGTGTGTATTGTTATGGCTAGTGCCTACACATTCGCATGGGAACAATGTCTCCTGACTCCCTCCGGGGGAAGCCTGCTCCGGGGGGAGCAGAGGGAGGGAGGAGACAGCATGCTTGCTGCGACACTGCCACAAATTAACAGGTTATGTTATGATCTATGCCCTGTGTGCCACACCTAATTTCCAGCCACTCAGAAAGCTGGAAGAACAGAATATCTAACCATGCAAAATGGTGTTCTATGCTTCTTGACTTCTTGTGTCTTTTAGCCATGTACTTCTTCACGTGTTTTGTTCCTGTAGACTGGGAAGTGTGAGCTATGCCTGGCTATGTGAGTGATGCCATGGTGCTCCTTCATGTCTGTTATGTCTGTCAGTGGAAGCACTACACTGGAGAAGATGTACTCTGCTTTGTCTGTACCTTTTTTGCAATGATGTAACTGTATATACAACTCTGCTTTTATTTATAGTAAAGAAATGCTGCACTCTGTCTCTGTCTGTTTACTCTCAAGCCTTGATTTTTCCCTTTAAACCAGCGTACATCCTATCAGTCCTTTGGTAGGGGAAAAAAAAAGAAAAGAAAAATAATGATTAGACAGAACATCCAGAATGTACAAGTATGGTGTCTATCCTGTATAACAGGGGTACCCAACCTTTTTGGCACCATGGACCGGTCATGGAAGACAATTTTTCCACGGACCAGGGGGGCGGGGTTTGCAGGTGGGAGCCAATCGCGTGGACCGGGTGTGTGTGTTTGCAGCGGGAGCCAATCGCGTGGACAGGGGGCGGGGTTTGCAGGCGGGAGCCAATCACGCGGACCACCACCGCTCACCTGCTGTGTGGCCCTCTTCCCATAGCTGGTGCTGTTTGAATTTCAGCCTAGGAAAATTGCCAATTGCTGCCCTTACACTGTAGTGTGGAGGAGCAGTGTGGACAGCAGCAGAGCATGGCCTCATTCCAGGTCCACATTATGGACAAACTGTGGAGGAACATGATTTATGTTGATAGGATTTCCTCCTGCCCTTGAGATGGGAGGAAATTATGGCAGAGCAGCTATGTGAACCAGTGAATAATCGTTATCTGCAGTCCTTGGTCTGGCATGCAGTCTACATTCACAACACCCAATGTGGATTTGTGGTTAAGCTGTTGGACTGGCACCAGAAAGTCCCAGGTTCAAGGCCGCCCTCAGACTCTGAAACTCTTTTTTTAACCTAGCTCATAGAATTGTTGCTGTGGAGAAAGATGGGAGGAGGAGGAAGGAAAGGACAACAACAAAAAATAATTAATGAACTAAATAAAAAGGCCTCAATCAGCAGGCTGCTTGGGATTTTATGAGAAAATCTGAAGGTATGGAATGTGGCTTTTCCTCACTGCTGGATCAAACTACTATCCAGACATCCCTGAGTCAGCAGCACACAAGGCTGTGTCGGCATTAAGTTTGCTGTCCTTAAGGTAAAGGTAAAGGTTCCCCCTGCACATTTGTGCAGTCGTGTCCGACTCTAGGGGCCGGTGCTCATCTCCGTTTGTTAGCCAAAGAGCCAGCGTTGTCCGAAGACGCTTCCACGGTCATGTGGCCGGCATGATGCATGTGGAACGCTGTTACCTTCCCACCGAAGTGGTACCTATTCATCTAATTGCATTTGCATGCTTTCGAATTGCTAGGTTGACAAGAGCTGGGACTAGTGCGGGAGCTCACTCCGCACGCAGGGCTAGGGATTCGAACCTCCGAACTTGCGACCTTCCGATCGACAAGCCTGGCGTCTTACCTGCTGAGCCACCACGCCCCTGTCCTTATCCTGCCTCTATTCCTCTGTCCCCAGTCACTGCCCATAATCCAAGGTAATAGATGATAAGGTAATGAGTGAGGAAGCCAACAAATTTTACACACTTTGAGGCAGACCTAAGATGGAATACTACTTTAACAGTGGTATGGTGGAAAAAAAGATGTTACCAGAGCAAATTTGTGCTGGGGTTAGGTGTAAATGGGACATGGCCTCAGATGTGTGGCCAACAAACTGCAGGGGCACCCATAGGAGAGGGTCACAAATGTCAAGATGGCTGCTGCGGCCATCACACATACATAAAAAAGGATTAGGGCTTTGATCATGTGGTGGCAGGCACCATCTTGCCTTTTTTGACCTCCCATGGATGTCTCTGTGGATGGTTGCGATCTTGGAAGAATCATACTTCTCAGTAGAAACAATGCTAAGTGTGTAATTGCTATGCAATTTTCTCTCTGTGTTTCCTATAATCATGTAATTTGGGACAATTGTTTCATTTGCTTGAAGGCAAGCCCATTCCAACTTTTACGCTGAATTTACTCTCTGTAAAAATGAATCACCTATATGAGAGGACCTTTATTGCAGAGGGAACAACTTCAATATTTTTCAAAGAAGGGTTATTTTCCATTTACTAAATCTGGCTGTTTTCAAATGAGATTCAGCACCTTTCCTTTTTGCCTTGAATGCAAATGCACAGGAAGCGTATAATATTTACAACCCTCTTCATCCCAAATGTTTTTTGAACAGGAAGCCTTGCTGTGCCTCAACTTCCTTCAAATCCTACTTGAATTTCAATTAGTGGAAATTAATTAAATCTAATTTCATCTACTTGAGTGAAATGCAATATCTGTGAATATAATAGTTTGTCCAAGAAGATGCAAACCTATTTAATTAAAAAATGCTAAAAAGGAAGTCAGTTTCAAAGAATGACATAAAAGGATGCAAGATCTCATTACACTGACTGTGAATGGAGGTCTGGAAGGCATAAAACATCTGTCTCAAAAGTTGACCTGAAGACCTCTTTCTGAAAACCTGAACACATACTCAAGGATAGCCATTAAATAAAACTCACATATTCAAAAATAACGAATTCCATGGTTTAATGGTAGGTAAATCTAGCAAGGATGAAGTAAACAGGATGGGGCAGTGAGATAGACTGGAATGAATTAATTTATTTATTGTGAACCGCCCAGAGTTCCCCATGTGGGGAGATGGGCGGTCATATAAATTAAATAAATAAATAAATAAATAAAAATAAATTGATAGATTACTAGATAATTTGGAGGCTGGCAAAACATTTCAAATACCAAATTCAACAGTACCACCAACAAAAGAGAGCCAGTTTGGTCTAGTGGTTAAGGCAACGGGCTAGAAACCAGGAGCCTGAGAGTTCTAGTCTCGCCTTAGGCACGAAAGCCAGCTGGGTGACTTTGGGCCAGTCCCTGTCTCTCAGCCCAACTCACCTCACAGGGTTGTTGTTGTGGGGAAAATAGGAGGAGGAAGGTGTATTTGGTATGTTTGCCACCTTGAGTTATTTATAAAAATAATAAAGGCGGGATATAAAATAAATAAAAAAAGCAACTTGAGACCAGATTTATGGTGGACTATTTCCATGTTCCCCTTCATGGGTCAAAGAATTGATGCTTTCGAACTGTGGTGCTGGAGAAGACTCTTAAGAGTCTCTTGGACTGCAAGGAGGTCAAATCAGTCAATCCTAAAGGAAATCAAACCTGACTGCTCATTGGAAGGACAGATGCTGAAGCTGAAGCTCAAATACTTTGGCCACCTAATGCGAAGAGAGGACTCACTGGAAAAGACCCTGATGCTGGGAAAGACTGAAGGCAAAAGGAGAAGGGGACGGCAGAGGATGAGATGGTTAGATAGCATCACCGATGTAATAAACATGAATTTGAGTAAACTCCAGGTGACAGTGGAGGACAGGAAGGCCTGGCGTGCTATCGTCCATGAGGTCACGAAGAGTCGGACACGACTAAACGACTGAACAACAACAAACAATTTCCATGTTAGCTTGCTCCTGAAATCATTAGAGGCCTCTCTCTGGATGCTGCTTTTATTACAGATGGGGTGGTTGTGGAGATCATGGTGTAACCATAGAATGGGGATTCACAGTGTTCTAATGGTGACATTTTTCCCCAATGAAGCAAACTGAATGCACACTTTTGTGATCTCAATTCAGAGTGAAGATCTCTAATTTTCTCAGGCACTATAAATGGTGATTTTTATCTGACACAGATGTTCGCGCTACTTGACATTTTATTTGTTCATGCTATAATACTTGCCCAAAGGGGTGTGGTGGCTCAGCGGGTAAGACACCAGGCTTGTCGATCAGAAGATCGCAAGTTTGGAGGTTCGAATCCCTAGTCCCGCATGATGGAGTGAGCTCCCTCACTCACCCCAGCTCTTGCCAACATAGCAATTCGAAAGCATGCAAATGCAAGTAGATGAATAGGTACCACTTTGGTGGGAAGGTAACAGCGTTCTGTGTGCGTCATGCCAGCCACATGACCGCGGATGTGTCTTCGGACAACGCTGGCTCTTCGGCTAACAAACAGAGATGAGCACCGGGCCCTAGAGTCGGACACGACTGCACAAATGTGCGGGGGGAACCTTTACCTTTTTAAATAATACTTGCCATTAGATATCTGTTATTTTCTATACTTTGTTTTGATTCTTTAGATTTGTATCACTTCTGGTTTTGTATTATGTAATGCATAGCTTTCCAAACTGTGTGTCGCGACACTTTAGTGTGTCGCAACAAAACCCGGAAGTGCTGATGGTGTTTCGCCGCCACCCCTGCTGCACCACCGTGGCGACGGCGGTGGCGCGTTGGGCGGTGATGGCAGCGGTGCGCCATCAGCGCTTCCGGGTTTTAGCGTGAAACACGAGACCACCGCTGCTGCCGCCGTGCCGCCGCCACCGTTAGTGTGTCACCAACGGCGGGACTTTGGAAAGCACTGATGTAATGCTTGAAAGACAGGAGATAAATCCTAAAATAAGAAGATACCAATTAAAATGGGTTTGCCTCCTTGTAGATTAGGTTTTTAGAGTCCAGATCTGTAGAATGCCAGATGTAGATATAGGTGTGTGTAATATTTCCTCTCTGAATAGAATTACATATTACATGTTTGGCCTGATGAACAATCAGAATTGAATGGCTTCAAGTTGTTCAGCTCATGACTGAATTAAAATACTGTCCTTGAGCCAGGAGAAAACTTAGCTGGCTTTCTATATTTTACCACCACTGGCTGGGGTGAAAACATTGATCAATCACTCTCCTTAATGGGGGCTGAAGGAAGTGAGTTTTGCCATCTGACAAAACCTGTGTGAGTTTGCACAAGTGTTTTGCAGGAATTCAAAGAAAGCTGATAGGCTGTTTTTGGATATGAGTTTAGTGCTATTCCAGACGAGTGCTAAACCCATGTTAAAAAGCAGCCCAAACAATAGCTGACAAGTGTGAGGACAGCTGTACCATGAAGCAGCATAAGAACAGCCATATTCATACAGCCCTCTCTCTCCTCTTTCATCATCTATCCCCCTCCCCCTTGGTGGTCAGCTACTGTTCAGACTTATCAAAAGCTCTGAGCTGCAGATTGGCTTGTAGACCTGTTGGGTAGAGGGAGCAGCCCATTTTGAAAGAGCCAGACTCTCCAGATGCCCAACGTAGAATGATTTGGGAGAGAAGGGAGGGGGTGCGATGGCGCCAGCCTAAGATGCCCAATAGGCATCAGGGTGATGCCCCTCCCATTTCCTGGGGATACCTAACTGTGAGAGCAATCAAATGATTGGTGAAAGTAATCAGATTGTATCTATGGAAAAAGCTGTGTTGGGATAAGGGGAAACTTTAACATCAGTAGAGCTAAAGACAAGTTAAGTCTTCTTCAGATGTAGATAATTTCATGAGGATAGAACAGAAAAAGAGGTTTCCTGGTAGGTTTGTGCTACAGTTAGATTCATGTGAGGAAAGGCTGTTAGTTAAACACTATAAATCATATGACCCCTACCCATGAAAAACAGGAACGGGCACCTTCCCCCCCTCCAGTGGCTGAATTCCTAAAGAAGTAACCTTTGGAGGCCCACAAAGGCAACAATCAGTGGGGCTGAAGCACAAGATAGGTGGGACCAGGGACTTCCGGTGGGAATATGGCCGACCGAACAGTTCTACTCGCGAGTGCTGTGGGCAGACCTGACAGCGTGGGTTTTTTTTGGGAGGGCGCAGGCAGGCTTTTCCTGGTGCCCTAGAGCATTTTCACAGACAGAAAACGCTTGGAATCATCCCATTTGTACTTCGGAACGTCGCCTTGTAGCCTGAGGACCGCCAACAGCGTTAGTGTTAATCTGGTAAGAGGACAACGGGAGTCGGGGACGCCATCATTTTCCAGACCACACTGCAGCCCTAAAAGGACAATATGTCAAGCCTTTCCCATTTCTAAATCACCCAATGTATATATTCTTTAATTTTTTCTACCCTAAGAGAGGCTTCTACAGCAAGATGCTTATCATTATTTCTGGATTAATCTTAAAATTTTCTTTTGGCTTACTTCCCATTTAAATTTTAAGGAGGACTTTCAGAAGCCTTCTATTAACCCACTAGCTCCTACCTGTGCTAGCCAAGTATCCAGGGGACGCCATAATTTACTGACTGAAACATGGACGACCTTAAAGAAATACTCTCAGAGTTTCATTCTGAGCTTCGTTGTGACTTTAAACAGCTTCTGTTTAATGATACCTGCCAAACTATTCTGCAAGATATTCGGGATATTGCACAAAATATCAGTTTTAAAATGTGTCAACTGGTTGAGGATGCTTTGGAGGAAGAAGAAGAGTCCAATCAAGAGCAAGATGCTTTTACTGACAGCGAGATAAGAGGCTTCGAGGAAATGCCAGGAGACAAATATACTTTGGTGTTGAAGGAGTTAAGACAGTTCGACTTGCAAGATATTGCTGATCTTGTTTTTCTGAAGGATTGTTTTGGGAACAAAACAGTTCCTTTTCGTGGGAGGTTTTTAGCTGAGGAATCTGACTTTGTAGGGGGGGCAGTTGGGCTGTTTGACTTTCATGTGAAAAATGCCTTATGTGTAATATGGAGACAAGTAAATGTTCTGGTTTATTTTGAGGTGGGATAAGAAATGAAGAATATGTATGCAGATTGATATTAAGGCTTGTATGATTCTATTTTTCTTTAATGGTTTGGATTAAGATGTATTCTATTGTTTTTAAAGTTTGTTTGATCTTTTAAGATTTATAAGACACAATAATTAGTGTTTGGTTATAGGTTTAATAGGGTTAAGATTATTATAGTATTATTAAGTATAAAAGTAGAAAATTTAATTATAATTTGATTTTTATTACAGTGGTTAGAAATATAAAGAATAGTGGTAGGAAGGAAATATTAAATAAATGGGTTCCTTTTTTGGGGGTGAAGTGGATTTGGAGGTTTATATATTTGTTTATTTCTTTTATATATATATAAGGCAGAGCTTTCCAAACTGTGTGTCACAACACAAAAGTGTGTCGCCACACACAGTCTGGTGTGTCGCCACACAACCCGGAAGCGCTGATCATCATCAGCGCTTCTGGGTTTTCCCGCGGCGACACACCAACGGCGGCGTGCAAAAATCCGAAAGCGGCAGCAGCGTTTCTGGGTTTTTGCGCGCTGCCGCAAGGGCAGCACTTCCGGGTTTTCCTGCGGTGACACACCAATGGCGGTTGGTGTGTCGCCGCGGGAAAACTTTGGAAAGCCCTGATATAAGGGGAAAGAGCAATTGTTTTTAGTTTCATAATGTGCTAATGGAATGACTTATAGAAATGTGATTTTTGTTAGACATAGAGTAAGGGATTAATTATGGAAATTGTTGTATATTCTTGTTGAAAGTCGGAAGTCATCTTGTTATGTAATCTCTAAAAATATTTTCTTTTTCTGTTTTCTCACTCCTTTTTTCTTTTTTTTCTTTTTCTTTTTGTAGTTTTTTTCTTTTTTGTAGTTTTTATCTTTGCTTAAACTCAGTAAAATTCTTATTAAAAAAATGACAGGTGGGACCAAAACCAGACATGGGTGTGGCTAACATTCTCTTTCTTTCTAGCACCCATGTTTTGTCTTTTCCTGATGTAACTTTTTCTTTGCCTTTTCAACATATTCTCTTTCTCTTTTCCTCATCCCCAGCAGGCTTCTGGGAAAGGGACCACATACCTTTTGTCAGAGAACTTCCCTGGTATCTCACAAAAGACTTTTGGAACTAGGCCAAGGACCACAGGATCACTGTGTAGTACTTTCTGGAAGAAAGTGATCCAGGAAAGCTAGTGATTGCTGAATGTAATTTAGAAGTCTATCACCCATAAATTAATTAAACTGCTTTCCAGGGAGCTGTACTTACTGCATCTGTATGGCTTAAGATAGGAAATTTTCTATTTTGAAGCTGAGTATTATCTGGTTCAATGAGAAGACTATAACAACCATGCATAGGACAGAGCAGAAAAAAGAGGTTGCCTTTTTTTTAACATCTATGATGTTTTTCAGCTGAAAGCAATCTTAATTTAACTTTCAGAAATTGCTGTACTGTTTGGGACTCATGGGAGTTGTAGTTTGTCATATCTGTGTTGGAGGCCCAATCCAATAGCACTGACTCTTCAGACTTTCTGGAGCCTTTAGGTGCTTATCTCCTGTGAATAAACTGGCTGGAAAAGAACCCAGTTTAAAAAAACCCTTTTCAGATTTCAATCTTTTCTTCCACTTCAGCCGTGGGGATGACCTGATATTCTGTCCGGGCTGTATTTACTAAGCCCCCTGACTGGCAGATTCCCCTGCTTCTTTACCCCTCCTGGACCAGTTAAAAGAAAAACAGAAATAAAGAAAACCACATTTTTTTCCTGTTACTTGGAGTAGAAGGGGAAAGTGGCAGAATTCTTGTGAATTTCACCTGGTACAAAACTAAAAAAATAAAACACAAGTCTATATTTCACTGTTTTATCAGTGAACGTGTGAAAACAGACAAACAAAAAACACACCATGGCTGTTGTGGGTCTTCTGGGCTAAGCCTTCGACAATATATAAAAAAACACACCACTTTTCACCCCTGGGGGGGGTGACGTTTTCAACCCTGGGGGGCTGACCCCTGGGGGGTGACAACCCCTTGTGGAATGTTCCTGTCACAGTTCATAATAGCTAATTGGAGTGCAAGGGTGTACACAATTTCTACAATGAAATGAAGCCCAGCAGGTGAACCAGGCGGCCATCTTGAACTGGCACAAGTCAGAAAACTCTGGGTGTGGGCTGAGGACCCTGTTGTGTGTTCCTACCCTCAAGAAATAGTCAGCTGCCCATATTTGTGCTGCAGCAAGCTGGTCCTGTGCATCAGCCTTTGGGCATCTCATGACCTGTTAACCACAAGAGGGCAGTAGAGTGTAGCTAGAGAGTGAAGGATTTACTCAGTATCCCCTCTTTGTCACTCTGCCTGCTCTTTGCCTAAGATTGCTCATCTGAAGTCACTTCCTTCCACCTTTCTTCCCAGGCACGCAAGCATGGTGCTCTTGGACTCTCTTGCTGGAAGGAAGTAGCTAATTAGATGCTATGTTTATCTACTGTAATTATTCTTAATTGTATTCTGAATTGTCTTTTACAGATTTTTGTTGACCTAGTTTTTAATGTACTGTTGGTGGAGTCCTTGGTGCTTTCTGAGCTTGGTTGTTTGCTTGCAGACATTTCATTACCCAACTAGGTAACATCATCAGTGCAAATGAATGTGGGGTTTGCTGCCTGTAGTAGCTTATATGAGAGAGCACCAAGAACTCCACAGTTCAACCCTGAGCTACAGATATTCTCTTCTATCATAATGCATTAGCTGCCCAGAGACGGATGGTGTATGTGTGTGTATTGTAAATAAATCATCTTGCTGCTAGAATTATAAAACCTGCCTCACTCATCCTTTCTTGAGTCAGATATGCTTATACACCCATATGGTATGTTTTAACCGCCAACAATCTAGATGGTACCAAGTCTGGGCAGCATGATTTGGACAGTTAGACCTTTTACTCTTAAGGCCAGAGGAAAAAAATGTATTTGGATTTCCCCCCAATTTGGCTTAAAAAGCATAATCAGTTTCATATGGCCACAGCCTCAAACCATATCAGAATTAAGTCCCTTGGTTCTCTTTGCTACAGATTTCAGTTGTTGGTTAGATATCCCACAAGGCATTCCAAGCGGAATGATTACTGGAGCTCCAGTTCCTCCTGTTTTATAATAAAAGAGGTTTTGGTTTGTTCACTAACAACATTTTCAAACAATCTGTGAAAAACATGGTAAATAGTTTTTGGCACAGATGGGCCTCTAGATCCAGTAGGTGGCGCTCTTCTTTAACACACCAGCATTCTTCCGAATTGCCTGGTGCTCCTGCAGGCAGAGGAGTGCTAAATGGCTTGCTGTTTTTCTATTTTATTTTATGTAGCTGACCAATGGTGCCTGAGTCATAATGTAATCTGCAACTCAACAGGTTCTGGAATGAGCATAGGGTCTGGATCTGTGCCTTTTGTGAAATTTGCAATCTTCAAAACAATTGAATGACAATATGGATGGTTTCCCTCCAGAAATGCCTTCTTGAATCCAAGCATTGTTTACTCCACTAAAAGAGTAATATGCCTTATGCTAAGAGACCTAGACTACCTATAAATTATACTGAGGCAGGATGATACAAAAGACAGACCAGCTTGCGCCAATCTGTGATATGGCTGCTTTGGTTTTGGCTTAGTGTGGTATGTGAACCTGTCCATTTTGGTTTGTAAATGGTCTAGTGTTTTGTGTGAAGCAGGTGACTGTGGCTGGCACAACAAAACATGAATAAAATAAACCAAAGCGCAAGGCAATTTATGAGCATGGCAGCATGTCTGTCACAATCCACTGGGAATCTTTTTTGTCAGGGGTACCCAACCTTTTTGGCACGAGGGACCGGTTTCGTGGAAGACAATTTTTCCACAGACCCGGGGGGGGGGGGTTTGCAGGTGGGAGCCGATCGCGCAGACTGGGGGGCGGGGTTCGGAGACCAGCATGGTGGCCCGGTTCCTAACAGGCCACAGACCAGTACCAGTCCATGGACCGGGGGGTTGGGGACCCCTGTTTTATGTGATTCTGGCAGCATGCTAATTAAATAATTAAATAGCAGCCATCCTACCACAGAATTGTGAAAACCCATCATAGGATTTCAGCATTCCACATACTTCACCTATTCCATTTTAAGCAAGTTGCTAGTCTTCAAAAAGGCAAAAAAAAAAAAAGCTCTTAGTGGTGTGGGCAGTGTGTGTAAAAACCCCAATAGATCATAATGTCTACCCCCTCCCTCCTTGCAAATCATTAGCATCCCTTGTTCGGCCTTTCCCAACTTGGTATCCTCTAGATGTTTTGGACTTTAACTTCTGTAATTCTGAGCCAGCAGAAAGACAAAATCAGTATGTGAAACACCAGGTTGAAGAGCTCAGGTTGGAGAAAGCTGAAATAGATATGGCATGTCCCTTCTTGGTCAGATAGGAAGAGTATTGACAGTTTCAAACTTTGGTGTTAGAGAAGACTCCTGAGAATACTGTGGACAGCCAAGAAAACAAACAAATGGATCATCAGACAAATCAACCCAGAGTTCTCACTGGAGGCACAAATGACGAGGCTCAAATTATCCTACTTCGGACACATGTTGCGAAGACCCAGCTCCCTGGAAAAGGCTCTGATGCTGGGAAAAATGGATGGAAAGAGAAGAAGAGGATGACCAGCAGCAAGGTGGATAGACTCAGTTAGAGAGACAATGGGCGCACTGTTGGAAGAGCTGAAGGACCAGGTTAGGGACAGATCATCATGGAGAAAATCTATCTATGTGATCACCAAGAGTCGACAATGACTTGATGGCATGTAATCACTCAATCAATCTTGGTCTTGAATATGAAAAACATGTCTCAAATTCCTGGTTTTGTTCTCCAGCCTCCATATTGTTTTGCACTGAACTTTATTCAGAAAGCTTGAGGGATTCAGTTCTGGAATTTGTCTTGAACTATGAACCTAAAGGATGTAGGCTGGGCACCTACCCAAGGTTTGACCAGCAGACAGAATTACCGACAAACTGGCCATACTGTCAGGCATGGCTCTTTATTGTGGTAGGCCATGGTGGATCTTGAGATGCTTTCCAGTCTTAAGAAGCCTTTCGGGTCACTCTTCCTTGTGTGATCAGAGCCTAAGGAAGAGACTTTGCTTTTGCTGGCTATTGAGTGCTTTTTGCTCTAACTTCACTAGGAGCCAAGCCTGACATTCTAATCCAAGGGTCGGAAATGGCGGCTCGCGAGCCAGATGCGGCTCTTTGGCCCCTTGAGTGTGGCTCTTCCGCAGCTGAACTCACCCCCGCCCCTTCCACGTGATAGGCCCCCGCCCGCAAACCCCGCCCCCTGGCTCTCGCACTGAGCAAGGCCCGGCGCAGCAGGGAGGCAGCGCCATCTCCAGCCGCAGCAGCCCCTGCGCGGAGAGAGGCAAGCAGGCAGGTAAGCGGGCAGGCCTCGTTTCCCGCCCCCCATCATTATCTTCGCTCAACGCGGGCGGGCGGGCGGAAGCGGCCGAGGGGGGCGGGCCCGGCGGCGGAGGCCAGGGCTGCCCGCTTACCTGCCTGCCTGCCTCTCTCCGCGAGGCCCCTGATCCGACTTGGACCCCGGGAAGGCAGCGGGGGGCCTCGCGGAGCGAGGCAAGCAGGCAGGTAAGCGGGCAGGCCTCGTTTCCCACCCTCCATCATCTTCTTTCTTCAACCCGGGCGGGCGGAAGCGGCCGAGGGGGGCGGGCCCGGCGGCGGAGGCCAGGGCTGCCCGCTTACCTGCCTGCCTGCCTCTCTCCGCGAGGCCCCTGATCCGACTTGGACCCCGGGAAGGCAGCGGGGGGCCTCGCAGAGCGAGGCAAGCAGGCAGGTAAGCGGGCAGGCCTCGTTTCCCACCCTCCATCGTCTTCTTCCTTCAACCCGGGCGGGCGGAAGCGGCCGAGGGGGGCGGGCCCGGCGGCGGAGGCCAGGGCTGCCCGCTTACCTGCCTGCCTGCCTCTCTCCGCGAGGCCCCTGATCCGACTTGGACCCCGGGAAGGCAGCGGGGGGCCTCGCGGAGCGAGGCAAGCAGGCAGGTAAGCGGGCAGGCCTCGTTTCCCACCCTCCATCGTCTTCTTCCTTCAACCCGGGCGGGCGGAAGCGGCCGAGGGGGGCGGGCCCGGCGGCGGAGGCCAGGGCTGCCCGCTTACCTGCCTGCCTGCCTCTCTCCGCGAGGCCCCTGATCCGACTTGGACCCCGGGAAGGCAGCGGGGGGCCTCGCGGAGCGAGGCAAGCAGGCAGGTAAGCGGGCAGGCCTCGTTTCCCACCCTCCATCGTCTTCTTCCTTCAACCCGGGCGGGCGGAAGCGGCCGAGGGGGGCGGGCCCGGCGGCGGAGGCCAGGGCTGCCCGCTTACCTGCCTGCCTGCTTCTCTCCGCGAGGCCCCCGATCCGGCTTGGACCCCGGGAAGGCAGCGGGGGCCTCGCGGAGGGAGGCAAGCAGGCAGGTAAGCGGGCAGGCCTCGTTTCCCACCCTCCATCGTCTTCTTCCTTCAACCCGGGCGGGCGGAAGCGGCCGAGGGGGGCGGGCCCGGCGGCGGAGGCCAGGGCTGCCCGCTTACCTGCCTGCCTGCCTCTCTCCGCGAGGCCCCCGATCCGGCTTGGACCCCGGGAAGGCAGCGGGGGCCTCGCGGAGGGAGGCAAGCAGGCAGGTAAGCGGGCAGGCCTCGTTTCCCACCCTCCATCGTCTTCTTCCTTCAACCCGGGCGGGCGGAAGCGGCCGAGGGGGGCGGGCCCGGCGGCGGAGGCCAGGGCTGCCCGCTTACCTGCCTGCCTGCCTCTCTCCGCGAGGCCCCAGATCCGGCTTGGACCCCGGGAAGGCAGCGGAGGGCCTCGCGGAGGGAGGCAAGCAGGCAGGTAAGCGGGCAGGCCTCGTTTCCCACCCTCCATCGTCTTCTTCCTTCAACCCGGGCGGGCGGAAGCGGCCGAGGGGGGCGGGCCCGGCGGCGGAGGCCAGGGCTGCCCGCTTACCTGCCTGCCTGCCTCTCTCCGCGAGGCCCCTGATCCGACTTGGACCCCGGGAAGGCAGCGGGGGGCCTCGTGGAGCGAGGCAAGCAGGCAGGTATGTCTATGAAGGTTCTCAGTCATCCAGGTGGAATTGTCTGTAGCTTGAATCATGTCAACTGGATTTCTATTTTCTTAATGGAAACGTTTCGCTCCTTATCCAAGGGGCTTCTTCAGTCTGAGCAAAGTTGGTAAGGGAATCCTAAATATGTTCCTAGGTAGCTGTGTGACCTTACACCTGGGGCTAGGTCATGGTTATATTGAGATGTAATTTTTAAGTCCTTTTATCATCTAATGGAGGGTCGTTAAAAACACCATGCTGCTGTTGAGCTTCTGAAATGGTCTTAATCTTCCTAGGCACAGAAGACAACACGGGGAGGAAGATGGGGGAGAGTTTGTGCCTGAGGCCCCCACCTCTATTCAAGGAAGGATTAAGCAGGCAGGTAAGCGGGCAGGCCCCGTTTCCCACCCTCCATCGTCTTCTTCCTTCAACCCGGGCGGGCGGAAGCGGCCGAGGGGGGCGGGCCCGGCGGCGGAGGCCAGGGCTGCCCGCTTACCTGCCTGCCTGCCTCTCTCCGCGAGGCCCCTGATCCGACTTGGACCCCGGGAAGGCAGCGGGGGGCCTCGCGGAGCGAGGCAAGCAGGCAGGTAAGCGGGCAGGCCTCGTTTCCCACCCTCCATCGTCTTCTTCCTTCAACCCGGGCGGGCGGAAGCGGCCGAGGGGGGCGGGCCCGGCGGCGGAGGCCAGGGCTGCCCGCTTACCTGCCTGCCTGCTTCTCTCCGCGAGGCCCCCGATCCGGCTTGGACCCCGGGAAGGCAGCGGGGGCCTCGCGGAGGGAGGGAGGCAGGCAGGTAAGCGGGCAGGCCTCGTTTCCCACCCTCCATCATCTTCTTTGTTCAACGCGGGCGGGCGAAGAGCGGCCGTGGGGGGGGGGTCGGGCGGCGACGACAAGCGGCGCGCTTCAGGCTTTCAGCGCTGGAAGGCGGGCCTCCTTCCAGCGCTGAAAGCCTGAAGCGCGTCGCTTGTCGTCGCCGCCCGCCCCCCCCCACAGCCGCTCTTCGCCACAGATCCCGCCGGAGCTGATCTCCCTGGACCCCGGGCAGCTGGGCCGGGTGGACGCCGTCTCCCGCCCGCAAACCCCGCCCCCTTCCACGTGATTGGCCCCCGCCCGCAAACCCCGCCCCCTGGCTCTCTAGCATTTCAAAATGTGCACGAGCATGTCAAAATGGCTCCCGGCATAAAAAGTTTGCCGACCCCTGTTCTAATCTAACACAGGCAGAAGGATGGGATAAGAGTTTGTAGAGTTTAGTTTGAGAGATGGTGGCTAAGGATTATGTGCTGACCTGCCTGCCTGAGCAAGGCTTTGAGCCCACGCTTGCCTGGTGCTCTTCTCACCACACCACACTGCCTTCCCTTGATGTCATTAGGCCCACATCGGTCCAGACCTGCTGGTGCAGCCCTCCTTGAGCCTAGCTTTGCAGCCTAAAAAACACAAAGTTGATCTTCGAAAGCATGGTAGAGATTCTTCCAAGGCTACCAAATTCCATGCTTGTAGAATTGCACGCCAAATTCCGTACTTGCAGAGGTTACAGAATGGAATGAGCACACCTGCACATACCAGGTGAACGTGGGGGAACAGAGTGCTCAGTTTTAGGCAAAGAACTATGGCTGCAGTCACAAAACAATCCCTGGTGTGTCTAAGAATGGTGGTTTTCTTTCTGGGCACTGTCTGCGAAGGCAATTCTGACAGCTTGTCAGACTTGCAGGAGGTTGGTAGCCGTAGGGTGAATAGCCTCATATCCAATTTCCATTCCTTGTCTTTTCAGCAAGAGCCACTTTTCTGTCTAAACCCTACCGCTGGAACAGCATAGGGAGCTACTTTTCCAATTTCATACCTCATTTCACCTGGATTCCTTTTTTCAGGGCAACTTTCTCCTCTTTGGTTATGTACATGTAAACTACAGTTATCTCTATCAAATTCAGCTTGCGTTACAGCCCAAGGGAGGCACGGGGATACGCAACATGGCTTTCTGGTGTGCGTATTTCATGTTTTATGAAGGAAGGCGGCTTTCCCCAACCTGGTGCCCTCCAGATAATTGGGCTACAATTCCCATAGAGATGAAGGGAGTTGCAGTGTTACATTGGATAGTCATCCAGTTAAGGCATCATGAATTGTTATAGGGTGGCAGGGTTATGAAAAGCCTATGGAATTTAGAATAGGATTTCCAGATGTTTATTTTAAAGGAACACATCAACATCTAGTAGAGAACTGAAAATAAACATCACCTTTTTATTTCTGCCCTCATCAATACTAAGGTAGCCCAGTCTTAAGAAGTAAGCTAGCAGATTTCTAATCAGGATGATCTGGAGATGGAAAGAAAAATAAATGAACAAACAAATGAAAAAGGAGGGAGAGGAAGAATAATCCAAATATCAATGTTGTGGCTAATGCTGCCTTCAGCCTATTTATTTCTTTATTTTTCAATTTATATCACTGCCCCATCTCCCCTGAAGGGGACTCTGGGCGGTTTACAAGTTAGCTGGGAATTCTGGGAGCTGTAGTCCCAAGACATCTAGAGAACTCCAGTTTGGGGAAGGCTCTGTTAGGCCAATGGGAATATATTCCATTTAGTTTGAGTATGATGGAACTTGCACTCCATCATATCTGGAGAGGAAGGTACATGATACCCAGGGAGAGCCTTGGAGGCTGCTTTTCCAGAACAAAAATAGTAACTTGTGCTTCTACCAAATTTATAAGACTCCCCCCATGCCCCTATTTTTCTATGGCTACCAGATCTGGGCTGCAAACATCCAGAAGACCACTAGATGGCATGAAGGGGTCAACTGATTTTTGCAGTCCATGTCTGATAGCCCTATATTTTTCCAAACTGGCACCATAATGAAAAATGTCTGCCTCCTCCTTTCTATGTTTTGTTTAACTCCTTTTCCTACATTCTCATGATCCATGATCCATGCTCTAGGTTTTGTCAACTTTTGAAAAGCATCCTTTCTAGATTAATCATCTGCTGTTTTACCCATTATATAATCAATTAATTTCAAAGACATTTGTTGACAATCAGTGCAGCTGTTGACACCAGATGTGCAAAAGAATTAAACATAGCATAGAAGTCTCTGCGTCTTGTTCTGTCTCAAAATGGAGGTGCTTTGGAAATGGTTTGGATTGGAGCCATGCCTGTAAAAGACATGTTGAGGTTTGCTTATTTTATTTTATTTTATTATTCCCACCCCCCTCTGGTTTATATGCTGGTGAAACTGTGATGAGTCTGAGCCACTTAGAGCAAATTAATACCAAATGAGATTAAAAGAACAGAAAAAAACTGGAACAATTAAACAACAACTGATAACAGCCAATCTGCTGCATCTTACTTGGAGTTGTTACAATCTTCTCCTGTCCCCAAATTCTCTCCTGAAGAGTCACGTCTTCTGTTTTGGTAGCAATTCTGTATTTAAATGCTTCCCAGGGTTTTTATTATGCATAATCTAAGCTCTTCCATCTTTAAATTTCTTTCTTTGCACCTAGTAGCATATTAGAGTGGGGAAGGTTGGGGATTGTATCTGCACCTTAGCAGAGGGTCCAAGGAGTATAGAACTTCTCCCCTTGCATTTAATTCTGATCCAGATTGGGCCTGAAATTTCTTTTTTTGAAATAAAAAATCTTTTGGAGCTTGTAAGGCATGGTTAGTTTCACTCAATAAATTCCCAATGAATAGGAAAACGTAATAAACATAACATTCAAAGTAAAGATGTGCTAATTCTTCATACCTTATAGAGTACCACACCAGAACCCAAAAGTTGCAGAGAAATACATGTTTGCTTTCAACCTGTAGCCTCTACTGCATAGCTTTCCAAACTGTGTGTCGCGACACACTACTGTGTCCCCTGAAGTGTCCTGGTGTGTCGCGCGGTGTCAGGATCCTAGCCCGCGGGGCGGGGTTTGCAGGCAGGAGCCAATCGCGTGGGCCGGGGTTTGCAGGTGGGAGCCAATCATGTGGGTCGGGGGTCGGGGTTTACAGGCAGGAGCCAATCGCGTGGGCCGGGGGGCGGGGAGCCCTGTTATTACTGTGTCGCGAAATGATGCATGTCTAAAAGGTGTGTCACCAACATGAAAAGTTTGGAAAGCTCTGCTCTACTGATTAAGATTTAGCCTTGCCTATTAACATGATGGAGCGTGACGGCTCAGTGGTTAAGACGCCAGGCTTGTCGATCGGAAGGTTGGCGGTTCGAGACCTGAGTGCCGCATGATGGAGTGAGCTCCTGCACTCGCCCCAGCTCTTGCCAACCTAGCAATTCGAAAGCATGCAAATGCAAGTAGATAAATAGGTGCCACTGCGGTGGGATGGTAACAGAGTTCCGCGCGCGTCATGCTGGCCACATGACCGGGGAAGCGTCTTCAGACAACGCTGGCTCTTCAGCTAAGAAACGGAGATGAGCACCGCCCCCTAGAGTCGGACACAACTGTGCAGGGGAAAACCTTTACCTTTACCTATTAACATGAGTCCTACAGTTAATCAACTGAATGCCACTTGATTAATGTATCAGCTGAACTGATCCACAGGTCAGCACTTTCAGAAAGGCAATTTTCAGTTTTTGGGAAAGTGAAGGCTGCCTTTCTTAACCTGCTGAGCATATGAATCAGGTTAGTTTGTAGAAAGATTTTTCTTTTCTTCCCCTCTGAATGACAGGAAAGTTTCATTCATTAAATTCTACAAGTCCATGTTATTCTCCATGGAGATAGCTGGAAATATATCACTTTCGTGCGACAAGCCTCATTTTAATATTAAAGAAATGAGCCATGAACTGCTGAAAAGAATATCTTTAGCCAGAGTACCTGCGAAGCAGTGATAGATAGCTGCCTCTGTTGTGTCTCTGTTCGCAGGACGGGTATACATGTCTGTCCCAAGATGCTGGTGATAAGTATTTGGGTGTACAATGCAATCACAAAGAGATGTAAACAAGGGAAGTGTAATGGTGTGTGGGAATGACCTTGGGAGACAGGAGGAAGAGACATAAACTAAGCAATGGTCAGATAGGAGGCATCTGAGCCCGCAGAAAGAATGGGGGTGTGACAAACATCTCAGAAAGCACCCTCCCTAGTTTCTTGGACTGTAAAGGCGAGGAGGGAGAGATGTACTTTCAGACTTGCAAGATTGTGTTAATGTAACCTTACAATAAAGACAGAGCTAGTACTCCTGGGTGTGCTTCTTGTCTGGACTACCTTGCAAGGCTGACATCAATCTTGCAAGAAACAGGACATGGAAGCAATCCCTCTACCCCAAGTGATCCTTCTCAAGTACAATTCAAATGACTCACACAAGGGGTTGAGGGTTTGGAGTGAAGAAGAATGTTTCCAATGTTTCCCTCCTTTAGCACTGACTCTGCTTTGTCCTCATATGTGATTGATAGCAATTAATTTTGTTCTTTGAAAATAACAAGGTGTTTGTCATTAGCAAAGCCTAAAACTAACTTTTATTTCATCTTGAAGAGAAAAAAATACCCTTTGTACCTTCAAGAAAATATATGCTAGCATAAGAACTGCAAGAGTGCTATTAAGAGTGGCAGCTACACCCATTCCTGGATAGAGATGCCCTCCGTACAGTCACTCATGCCCTTGTCATCTCCCATATAGACTATTGCAATGCGCTCTACATGGGGCTACCCTTGAAGAGTATCTGGAAGCTTCAGCTGGTCCAGAATGTGGCCGCGCGGGCAGTTACTGGTGCCTTAAGATCAGCACATGTGACACCACTGCTGTGCGAGCTGCATTGCGTACCAGTTTGCTTCCGGGTCCAATTCAAGGTGTTGGTTATCACCTTTAAAGCCCTACATGGCATAGGGCCAGGTTACCTGTGGGACTGTCTCCCCACAGAACATCTACCCACCCCACCCGGTCGTGCAGAGAGGGCATGCTATGGACCCGATCAGCAAAGGAGTTCCATCTAGCGGGGTCCAGGAGGCGTGCCTACTCTGCAGTGGGACCCGCCCTTTGGAATATTCTGCCCCCAGAGGTGAGGCGGGCTCCCTCACTCCCGGCCTTCTGGAAAAATCTGAAGACCTGGTTCTGCTGCCTTGCTTGGGATGGGAAAGGTAACAGCTCCTCCTGGGGGTGGCTAGCGCCGTAGTATCCTCCCTAATATATGACATCATATCGCCACATGGATTTAATATTTATATTTATATTCATGTTTATTTAATTGTATTATTATAACTGATTTTATATTGTATGTTTTTAATTGTTGATTTTATTGATTTTATTGTAAACCGCCCAGAGTCCCCCGTCGGGGGAGATGGGCGGTGATAGAAATTTGAACAACAAATAAATAAATAAATAAGAGTGCCATTAAGCATGCATAGAGTGCCACATGCGATTAATGAAATTGCATTAACTCAAGGGTTAATGGGGGGCAGGGGGGAGGTTCATAAACATCTGCTCAGTCTGACTCATCATTGAAATAATGCATATTTTAGACATTTTCAGAGCAGTAGCTATGTTAGTCTTTTGCAGTAATAACAAAAAAGACTCTTGTGCTACCTTAACTTTTGACAATTTTATTAATACACAAACTTTCATGGATCAGAATCCATTTCATCAGGTGCATAGAGGATAGTCCAATGGAAAGCAGGACTCCTCTCCAGTTATATAACTCTCTTTAGAGGTGTCCATTAAATTAGGACCGGGCCAAAGAACTGATCACAAAATGCCTCCTGGATTCAGAGCTGCATTCAATCTAGGTCAGTTGTCCAGTTTCTATACGACCCTAACTATATTTGGTAGGAGAGTCATGGCATCTTACTTTTACACATTGGTCTATCCCCAGACTATGTGTTGTGGCGCCCTGGGGCACCGCAGTGAACTCAGGGGCGCTGTGGGATGTTTTACTCCTTAATAAATGGAACTGTTAGTGTGTTTGCTGTGGTGCCCCTGGGTTTGTTTGGGAACCTCTGGTCTATTTTAAGTACCGATGGGACCTTACAGCACCCATCCTCTCTTGCAATGCCCTGCCTCTGTCTTGCTGCAGGGCAGGCATCACACAACTTCTATAATTTGCCACCTGTGCCCTTGTGGTACAGAAGAGGTCAGAACAATTACACTTGTGCTTTTACAATGTACATTTTATTTGGCTATGCCAAAATTTAATTTCTCCTTTTTTAGCAGTAATGCCAGGGCAGTCATATGATTATTATGCATGATTATTATTATGCTATTAGCCAACAAGAACTTTCAGGTCACTTATAATGTTGGCAAGTTCTGTTACCTACTTTTAAGAATGCAGCTGATGATGCATCCTGAAGACTAAATTTCTCCTGTATTAATTAACTGTCTCTTTGTATTTTTGTTGCTGATTTTTTGTTGGCCTTTAGTTGTAATAAAGTTTTTGATCTGATTTGATCCTGGGGAGTTGAAATTGTCTCCATTTGATTTGGTCACATCATAAATTGCTCCTCTATGGATAAACTAGGTCAGATACTGCAACAGAGTCCTGCAGGCTTAATCTGGCCTGGAATATGAAGCTCTCTTGCTTGATTCTTCCTATCCCCATGAGCATTGGTCATCTTTGAGTCTGTCTTTCTGTCTTATGCAGTGAGAAGGGAAGGAGAATTGCCCATAGAGAAACATTGTTCCAGGGGTATCAGTGGTGAGGCGTGTGTGTGTGCCAAAAAAGCCAAGATGGTGACTGCAACTGTGTGATTGAAGCCTTGTCCCAAGGTTGCAGACACCATCTTGACTGTCTGATAGGCGACAGATAGGGCTGAGACTCAGAGTAAATGAAAGAACCTGGTCATTCCCTACATGGCTGGCGTGTCTGAAAAGATAAAAAGGATATTTGGCAAACACCACATACCTGTATATTTCAAACCCACCAACACACTGAGACAGAGGCTTGTACACCCCAAAGATCAAACTCCAAAACACAAGAAAAGCAATGTAGTTTATGCAATCCAGTGCAGTGAGGAGTGCTCTGAACTCTACATTGGAGAAACCAAACAACCTTTGTACAGGAGGATGGCCCAACACAGGAGAAGTAACACCACAGGACCAGAGTCAGCAGTTTATCTTCATCTAAAGGAAAAAGGACACTCATTTGAGGACATTAATGTTCACATTTTAGACAGAGAAGATAGGTGGTTTGAGAGAGGGGTCAAGGAATCCATTTATGCCAACTTGGAAAATCCTTCCTTGAATAGAGGTGGGGGCCTCAGGCACAATCTTTCCCCCATCTTCCTCCCTGCTTTGTCTTCTGTGCCTAGGAAGATTAAGACAATTTCACAAGCTCAACAGCAGCATGGTGATCTTAACGATCCTCCTTTAGATGATAAAATGACTTAAAATAACATCTCAATATAACCATGACCTATCCCCAGGTGTAAGGTCACACAGCTACCTAGAAACATATTTAGGATTCCCTTACTAACTTTGCTCAGACTGAAGAAGCTCCTTGGATAAGGAGCGAAACGTTTCCACTGAGAAAATAGAAATCCAGTTGACATGATTCAAGCTACAGACAATTCCACCTGGATGACTGAGAACCTTCATAGACATAGCTTTGAGAGTATCTTTGAATCTCTTTTGCTGTCCACCAATATTCCGTTTTCCATTCTTAAGTTGGGAGTAAAGTAGCTGCTTTGGAAGACGATAGTCAGGCATTCGAACAACATGACTGGTCCAGCGAAGTTGATGTTGGATGATCATTGTTTCAATGCTGGTGGTTTTCGCTTCTTCTAATACGCTAACATTAGTACACCTATCTTAACAAGTAATTTGCAGATTTTTTCGGAGGCAGCGTTGATGGAATCTTTCAAGAAGTTGGAGGTGGCGTTTGTAGAGGGTCCATGTTTCACAGGCATACAGAAGGGTTGGTAGTACAATGGCTTTGTAAACAAGCATTTTGGTCTCCCTGCGAATGTCCCAATCCTCAAACACTCTACGCTTCATTCGGGAAAAAGCTACACTGCAGAGCTCAGGCGATGCTGAATTTCAGCGTCGATGTCGGCTTTTGTAGATAGATGGTTGCCGAGATAAGAAAAGTGGTCGACATTTTCTAGTGACACACCTTTAAGCTGGATTGATGGCGCTGCAGAGGGATTGGTTCGAACTTGCTGGTAAAGCACTTTGGGTTTTTTAATGTTAATCGAGAGGCCGAGCTTTTCATATGCTTCTGCAAAGATGTTTAGGATAGTTTGAAGATCTTCCTCGGAGTGTGCACAGACTACGTTATCATCAGCATATTGAAGTTCTATAACAGAAGTTGTAATTACCTTATTTTTTGCTTTCAGCCTACTAAGATTAAAAAGCTTTCCATCTGTTCGATATATAATTTCTACACCAGTAGGAAGTTTCTCTTCAACAAGGTGTATAATCATAGCGATGAAGATAGCAAATAAGGTTGGAGCAATAACACATCCCTGTTTAACGCCGGATTCCACTTTAAATGGATCGCTTTGAGAGCCATTGTTATTCAGGATTGTTGCCATCATGTCGTCATGGAGTAACCGCAAGATGTTCACAAATTTATCAGGGCATCCGATTTTCAGAAGGATGGTCCAGAGAGCAGTACGATTTACAGTATCAAAAGCTTTAGTCAGATCAATAAACGCCATGTACAGAGGGCGGTTTTGCTCCTTGCATTTTTCTTGAAGCTGTCGTGCAGTGAAGATCATATCCACTGTTCCCCTGGAAGGACGGAAGCCATTTTGCGTTTCAGGGAGGATGTCTTCTGATACAGATAGGAGATGGTTTGCGATGATCTTTGCCAGGATTTTGCCTGCTGTGGCTAGAAGGGAGATGCCTCGATAGTTTCCACAGTCTGTTCTATCACCCTTTTTTAAAGAGAGTGATAATTATGGCATCCCTAAAGTCTGCTGGAATCTCCTCCCTCATCCAGATTTTTTCGATGAGCTTATGAAGTTGTTGTGTAAGTTCAAGCCCTCCTTCTTTAAAGACTTCAGCAGGAATCCCATCAGGTCCACTAGCTTTGTTATTTTTCATTTGTTTAGTGGCTTTACTGACTTCCTCCAAACTAGAGGGTACTGCAAGCTCATTTCTTATTTGTTTTTGCGGGATTTGCAAGAAGACTTCATCAGCCACAGTAGAGTGACGATTAAGGAGATTGTAGTAATGCTCTTTCCAGCGCAGTGCAATAGACTCTTTGTCCTTTAGAAGTTTAGCACCATCTACTGAGCATAAGGGATTTGTACCATGGTTTGTTGGTCCATAGATGGCCTTTATGGCATTAAAAAAGCCCCGTGCATCATGAGCATCTGCAAAACGTTAGGTTTCTTGGGCTTTTTTTATCCACCATATGTTCTTAAATTCTCTAGTTCTTCTTTGGACTTCTGCCTTTGCACTGGCGTAGATTTTTTTCTTAACGGCACAGTTAATATCTTTTTGCCATATCTGGAAGGCTTTCCTTTTCTTGTCAATAATATGTTCAATCTCACTATCGTTCTCATCAAACCAGTCCTGATGTGTCTCAGTCTGGTATCTGATAGTTTGTTCACAGGCTGAAATAATAGAAGTCTTCAATTTAATCCAGTGTTCCTCAACATTTTCAGGAAGTTCCATAGGCAGATGTTCCTTGAGAGTTGATTGAAAGCAAGCTCGTTTAATAGGATCTTGAAGGGCCAGTGTATTCATTTTACGCCTTGGTTTTCTTCCTTGGAGCCTACAATGAGGGACAATCTTTATGGCCATCGTGGATCGAATTAATCGATGGTCTGTCCAGCAGTCATCGGCGCTCGTCATGGCTCTGGTGAGAAGTACATCACAGCGATCTCTAGCACGGACAATTACATAATCTAAAAGATGCCAGTGCTTTGACCGTGGGTGCTTCCATGATGTTTTAAATTTATTTTTCTGGCGAAAGAGTGTGTTAGTAATGACAAGGTTATGCTCTGCACATTTGGTCAGAAGTAAGATTCCATTCGTGTTGCTGTTGTCAACTCCTTCTTTCCCAATGATCCCTGGCCACAAATCAAAGTCACACCCAACTCTTGCATTGAAATCGCCCAGGAGGATAATTTTATCCTCCTTTGGTATCTCTGATAAGATGGTGTCCAGCTGGGTATAAAATTTTCCCTTGATATCCTCATCTGCATCTAGTGTTGGTGCGTAACCACTTAGGATAGTTGCCTGTTGGTTTTTGGCGAGTTTTATTCGGAGAGTTGAGAGTCGTTCGTTAATCCCAGTGGGAACTTCTGACAAGAGCTTCACAGGGTCGTTTTTGATAGCAAAGCCTACCCCATGTATTTTTCGTTCTTGTTCAGGCAGTCCTTTCCAAAAGAAGGTATAACCTCCTTTTTCTTCCTTCAACTGTCCTTCTCCTGCTCTTCGAGTTTCTTGGAGTGCTGCTATATCAATATTAAAACATCTCAGCTCCCTTGCAATAATGGCAGTCCTACGTTCAGGTCGTTCACTATCCATATTGTCTTGCAGTGTCTGTATATTCCATGTTCCAAAATTCATGTGTTTTTTATGACCGCTAGATGGTGACCCCACTGGTCGCGGTAATCCAGTCAGGGAGAAAATGAGGCAGATTATGTTTAGGGCACCTTTTCTAGCCCCCTCCCCATATGGGGTGAGCAGAGTGGATCCTAAATAGGGCTGCTCAGTCGTGGATACAGCTGTCGAACTACTCAACTGCCTCGATCCTTGAGTCAGGGCGACTGAATCCGTATCCACCGCCCATGTGCTGGTCCATGACTAGGAGCTTCTGGATTTCACAGTCCTTCCCCCGTTGCCATTCGTCAATCGCCATGGGACTTTTGGTTGTTTTGGGTTTGGTGTGGTTGGAAGACGCCTGTGCGTGAATTTGTTTTATGTGTGGAGATCGGTGCACAACGATCAGCACACAACCTTCACAGAAAAAGGCTCTAATCCAATGGCATGAATACCATGACGATTGGTGACCTTTTGTCTGCTGCAGCCTTCATCCGCCTTCGCAGCCGTTGTAACAATACACCTTGTTATCTTCCACCTGTTCTGCTGTTGAGGACTTTCTTGGATCGTTCTTTGTCTGGTTCCTCCCCCTGGACCTTACCGCCATGGGTGACCCTACCAGGAGTACATGACTCCCGATGGCTTCGCTCACAGGGTTCATTGGGAACACACAAGCCCACTCACCACAACAAGGTGACGATCCAGTGAGTGAGACTTCTGGCCTATATCTGAGCCTGAGTGTGCAAGGGTTCCCCGAGGCCTGAAAAATATTTCAAGGGTTCCTCCAGGGTCAAAAAGTTGAGAAAGGCTGATCTAGCAGCTTAAAAGTACTGGGGGTGGGGAGGAGATGTGAAAACAAAAAGTAAAGAGAAGCTTATTAAAACAACACAAGATGTAGGTGTAGCAGATAAAATTTTGGAGCGTCCTCTAGTGCCCCTTGTTTATAGCCCTGGCTAAGTCAAACTGGGAGACGGTGACCAGTCCAAGATCATCCAGTGAGCTTTGTGGCTGAGTGCGGATGTGCATCTACTGTAGCTTTTTCTAGGCTTGGTCCAACATTCCAGCTACCTCCACATCATACTGACTCTGTTGTTTGGGATAAGTGGATTGGCCGTCCAATGAAGGACTATCAGCACTTCATAGGCCGGGCCAGGGGATAAACAACATTAGCACTACTGGAACTCTTTGCTGTTGTTGTTTATTCGTTCAGTCGCTTCCGACTCTTCGAGACTTCATGGACCAGCCCACGCCAGAGCTTCCTGTCGGCTGTCGCCATCCCCAGCTCCCCCAACTGGAACTCTACTTTAGTGATAAATGATATACTAACAATCTTGTCTGTTGGAGTTTGCCTCCGCCTCCTCTTTTACAAACAGACTCAAGGTAGGGTTATCTGGAGTTTCTTTGTCATCCTTCCTTCCTTCCCAGGACTAGGTTGACATTCACTTAATGGTTATTCTACTACTTCTTCAAGGCCATTCTCCATACTCCTCTACACCCAGAGAATTAATTATTCTTGTGTTTGCAGAATGGCTCACAGATGTGACATGCATAAAACTTTCATGCTGGGTTCTGTGCTGTTTAGGCTTCTGTTTCTTCCATAGCATGGTGGACTATATTTGAGGTAAGAAATCATGGTGGGGAATGAAATAATAATTTGGCTTCCAGAAGAAGCCCTGTGCCTGGAAAAAAAGCCAACACCAACGCTACCATTCTGGAGAGAGACCCTATCTGATCACCTGCAACTATCTACTTCTTCCCTATCTATTTTTATTCTACCTGACTCTAATTCACTTGCTCACCTGGAGTCTATACTAATGAATTTGAGTGTCTCCATCCTGGAAAATCTGGGAACACTGAACATTATACAGCTATGATGGGGGCCTATGAATATACGTTGGTCACTTCTCGATTTGTGAATCAATCTAGGACCATATGTTTTCAAGTAGATTTAGCTAGGTTCATTGTTTAAGGTTAATTAAGCTGTTACACTTTCTTTTCTTTTCCCCATCCTTCCTTGGCCCTGTACTGAATCTTCCCTGCATCTCTAAGTCTCACGGCTGAGCACAGAAACATTTCAACTTAAGTGTGGCAGAATGGTAAAAGAGATTATGAGCTAATTAGTACCTTTTACTTAAGTAGCTAATTAATTCAGTGGCTCCGGGGTTAGCTCTTCAGGGCTACACATGCTCCACTTACCATTTGAACAGAGTGACCCTACTTGCCTCCATCTGTGTGTGTGAAATTGGGCTTTCACAGAAGACCTTGCATGATCAGCTGCAAACCAGAGACCGAAAAAAAAAATATTTCAAGCACATTGGTTTCTGATCGCTCAAGAAACCTGGAGCATCTGCTGCATTGCACTCAGTTAATTATTTAGCTTTCTTCTCTTTAGCTCAGGAGAACCCACAGTGGGAATAAACTCCAACCTTCTGGAATATGGGGGTTAGCTTAATGTGAAGAAAGAAATAAGAACAAGGAATCAAACCCTGCCTCAAGTTATAGGGTGTAAATTGGGCAATATTTACAACAGCCAAGCTGCTTATATTCCTTCTCTCGATGAAAAGTGTCAAGGAATAGGGGTACCCAATCTGGGCTACAAAAATCAGGATGTTCATTGGACAGTTATGAAGATGGGACTTTTTGAAGGTGGGCTGCATTAAAAAAAGTGTTATTACAGGTAACCCTCACTTAACAACCACAACTGAGACCAGAATTTTGGTTGCTAAGCGAAGAGGACATTAAGCGAATCTGAACCGATTTTACGACCTTTTTTGTGGCAGTCGTTAAGTGAACCATGTGATCATTAAGCAAATCATGTGGTTCCCTATTGATTTTGCTTGCGAGAAGCTGGCCGGGAAGGTTGAAAATGGCAATCACATGACCACAGGATGCTGCGACGGTCATAAATGCAAACCAGTTGCCAAGCACCCAAATTGTGATCACGTGACTGCGGGGACACTGTGATGGTCATAAGTGTGAGAACCAGTCGTAATTTGTTTTTTTCAACACCGTTGTAAGTCTGAACCATCACTAAATGAATGGTTGTTAAGTGAGGACTACCTGTACTATTTTTTAGCTACTACGTTTGAAACTAATGTTTCCAAACAGGAGCAGAACTGGAATTCTTCTTCCTCCTTTTGAGTTTTTGGCCAGTTAATATATTAGAGGTTTAAGGTCCCACATTTTTTTGGGGGGGAACAAAAATTGAAGGACCCCAAGGTTTTGAGGCTAGGGGACTGGATGTGGATCATGTGCCATAGGTTGCCATAGATAAATCAGATTAAGAATAGAGAACTCCTTGTAAGATCCTATCTGCCTTCAACCATCAATGGTAAACAGGAGATTGCCACAGAGGTAAAGTCACCCCATAAGGTGGCAGTTATTGTGAATGTGCATTGTTATGCTTTACATGCCACAATGGATGGCTCCCCACAACATAGTAAGCCAAAACCAAAGACATGCCTTGAGAAATCAGTCCTTAATTGTGGGCTATGGAAAAATGCTGGTGGTCCCTTTTAATATTGAACTGCTTAGAATTGAGACAACATTGTTTTTCATAGTGTGCTTTGGAATGTCCTGAAGCACATAAACATGTATATGTATTTTTTGTGCTAATCTTTCATGTCTGGTTTATTGTGTGTCTATTTGATTGTGTATCATAATTTTTATATCTGGCTAATTAACTGTAGCTGCGCTGGTGCTGTGTTCTTGTTATACCTTTGTCAGTTCTTCAATTTATAGCCCAGCTAGCATTATTATTTTTCTAAAGTGGAAAATCACTCCAAAACAGAGGGCTGGGGAGCTGCAGAACAAGGCTATAGGATATTTTATCATATTTTATATTGATTGCCTTTCCCATCCTAAAAGCTCAGCACAAGTAAAATGAATTATACACACACGCTAATACATACACACTCAAACACATCTTACAATTCAATTTCAGATCAATTGAAAGTCAAAATGACAAACACTAGGATTGACTAAAACTACCCATGGCATTTCAAAGCCAACCTAGCACCACACTTCTGAAAGTTTATTCAGAAGCTAGTTTTTTAAAAGCTAAACACAATCAAACTGCTGGTGGGTCAGATCCAATGGCACTGACATTTCAGCACCTCATGACCTACTCATCACAAGGGGGCAGTATAGGGTAGGTAGAGAGTGAAGGATTTACTCTAGGTCCCCTCTTTGTCACTCTGTCTGCTAATCTCAGGTCAATTCTGTTGGAGGTTCCAGCAAATCAGCATGCCTCATTAGCATATGGGTGATTGCTCTAGGAAGCAAACTCTCTATGTGCTTCTTCCTGAGGAAGCTGTTTGTTGCCCCTCCCACTTCCTCTCTCTCTCTGCCTTTTATTTATTTTATTATCTGGATTTATCCCCGCCCATCTCTACCGTGGCAGACTCTGGGCGGTATACTTTTGCCACCATCGGAGAAGGACCATGCGGCTGCTGGTCCTTCCAACTAGAGGCCATGAGGCCTAAACTCCAGAATTTTCCCCCTTTTCTCCACGCACCCTTCACCAGCAATGAGGGGTGAGGATAATTTAAATTTAGAGACAAAAGAAGAACAAGAAGTCATCTTTCCTGAACGAAAATGTAACTGGACCAAATAAACAGTAAGAACTCTTTTTGTAACCTACGTTGTCTAAGCGTGTAATTCTTTATGCTTTGGTGGGCTATGTGCTTAAGATCAAAAACCTATATTTCTCTAGCGTGCTCATTAATGCTATTAAGATAAAAACTCCTTTCTGTGTGTGCGTGTTTCTTTGCTGTTATACACTCTGCTCCATTCAGTGGTACTAGCTGCCCACTAATGGTCTTCAAATTCTACCTTTCTTCCTGATGGATTATGTGCCATCAAATTGGTGTTGACTCATAGTGACCACATAGATTTTTCTCCAGGACAATCTGTCCCCAACCTAGTCCTTGAGATCTTTCAATGGTACACCCATTGCCACTGTAACTGAGTGCATCCTCCTTGCTGCTGGTTGTCCTCATTTTCTCTTTCCTTCCAGCCTTTCTGTCTAGACACATTCAAATGGAGCAGATGTCCTTGGACTCGCCTCCTGGTAGAGTGTAGTTGGCTAGATGCTAGGCTTTGCCAATTCCTATAAATTAACCTCCTTTCTGTTATAGTTATCAAACTTGCTTCATTAATCATTGCTCAAGCTAAATTCCAGCTCTCAGGAATGCTCATACTCCCAAAGAGAATGCTTCAGTCTCCAATACAAACCTGGTTATTTCTTGAATTAGCGACTCCCAGAACTCTAGGCTAGTGTGGGAAGTAAAAAAAAAATCTGGAAAGAAGATGATTGCAAACTATTTCCATATTGTGCTAAAGAAAGCTACAAAGACATCTCCATGAAGTCTCCAGGAACTGAGATTGAATCAAGAAAGTTTTTACTTTGTAGTCTTCCCCTCCTGCCATTGGCTCTGCTTCTATGACAACCATAAGGAGTATTTGTTAGAGATATCGGGTTTCAACCAAGCACGTCTCACACAAGCTTGAAGGAGGAGGCAGCCTCTGCTGTAACCTAATCTTACTTGCTTTGTGTGGGAGGGGCTGAATCCCAATTTCCTGTTCCTGTTCCCTTCTCTTCTTTCCTTTTTGAATCTGCACCAAGAAGGATGGTCAGCTATGACTGTCCACGTTGCTCACACTTCCATTCAGGTGGGCCACATTAAGAAGCATGTGGGTCTCGTCAGAACCTATTGCTTGCATGCATGGACCAGTTCTACTAAGAAACTGTGAGTTACAATAAAACTGTAAGCTCTTTTTATGTTACTTTACATTAATGTGTGAAGTATGTTTATTTTGTGTTTTTTGAACTGATTAAGCCTTGTGCAAGTTTATGGGAATGCTTCTGCTCTGCTATATACTAATAAGAAGCTGTGTGGAGTTCTGGTATTACCATTCCAGAATCCCTACAGTATTATCATAGTGCTGTGTGGCACCTACAACTGTCTTTATTTTTTTCTCCTTGATCCATGGGGTGCTCCTTCTAGCATGAAAAATGATAGCTAACTATCATTGTTCCCCCATGTTCTTCCATTGCCACTTTTTTCATGGTAAGGAAAAAATAGCTTAAAACAGCAACTAGTTTCTGTAGGGATGGCAGAAGTAACACCTAGGATTTGGAAGGGGGGGAGGAGGTGAAGGCGGCGGGGTGTGTGTGCTGGGAAATCCCTGGAGCCAGGACAAAGCAGACTTCTCACCAATGGGAAATCACATGTCCTGGAGCTTGAGAAGAAATGCTGCCTAATTGTCTTCTCAGCATTTTTTCTGAAGTAGGAACATTGCTGAACTGGTGGTTAATCAGTTTGGCTTCCTATAACAAGCCTGGGAAAGGAAACACTGTCCACCCAGTTTGGATGATTCCAAAACTACAGACACAGTTAAATGAGAGAAAAAAGAAGCAGATTTTCTTGCATATAAAATCTTTGTCCTTGTTTGGAAAGGGAGAGCAGGTTATTTGCTAAAAGGTAGCTGTATTGGCCTGGCAGTCAACTCTGCAGTCCATGGGTGAGTCTCAATTCTCCCATCCATTTGATTAGGATGTTATAGGTTAAACATACTGATACTATCATGCTTCATTTATAGTCACCATTTACAAGACACGATGACCCATTTTACCTATGTAAATTATGTAATGGCAACTCTTTGTTGTGCCAGAGATGTCTCAATAACTTGCTTCCATTCACTTCAGAATTAGCAGCTATTTTGTCCTCCCAAAGATGGGGTATAAATTGACAGCTAGGAGAACTTTTAATCCTTAATGACATGATAGAGATCACTACCTGATTTTTGTGTGACAATGCCTTCCAGAAAACTTCCTCTTTGTGGAGTCCTTGGTGCTCTCTGAGCCTTGTTGTTTTCTTGCAGACGTTTCATTGCCAGGCTAGGCAACATCTTCAGTGCGAAAAGGGAGTGGGACTTGCTCTCTGTTTGTATACCCTGGCTTGTCCTACTTGTGTTGGTGGAGGTGTTGTTCTCTCCTTAGTAGTTCCTTGATTGAGCTGTTGTTTGCTCCTTGGTTGATTGACTGAGTTAATAGTTCCTTGATTAGGGTATATTGTGCTCTTTGATTGTTCCTCTGGTGCTAATCTTGGTGTTAATCTTTGCCTATCTGGTTGTTTATTGCTGGCAAGGAGGTGTTCTGGTCTTCTGGCTTTTCTATTGTCTCTTATGAATGGTATGTAAATGTTGTTTACCTCTATGTGTCTGTTGATGGCTGCTTTGTCTGAGTGCCAAGCTTCCAGGAATTCTCTAGCATTTTTGGATTTGGCTTGGTTTAAGATGCTCACAGTTTCCCAGTTGAAAGTATGATTAAGTCTGTCCATGTGTTGTGAGATTAAGGAGTTTTCATCGTGTCTTCTGACTGCTAGTTGGTGTTTGTGGATGCGTTCTGCTAGTCTTCTGCCAGTCTGTCCTACATAGTGGCTGTTACAGTCCTTACATTGTATGTTGTAGATAACTCCTGTTTTTTCTTGGGCTACTGGGTCTTTTTGGTTTAGTTACGATGTTCTGAAGGGTTTTGGTTGGTTTTTGTGCTACGGTGATGCCATGTGGATGTAACAGTCTATTAGTAGTTTCTGAGATGTTTCTGATGTATGGCAGTGTAATCCTTTTCATAGCTTCTGCTGGTTTTGCTGTGGTGGTCAGGCGCTTTTTGATGAAGTTGTGTGGTATCCATTTTGCTGGAAGATGCTATATAAGTGGTCTATTTCCTTTTTCTGGTGTTCTGGGTTGCTGAAGTGCATTTGTGCTCATCTGAATAGTGTTCTTACACAGCTCCTCTTGTGTGAGGTTGGGTTATTGCTTTGGTAGTGGAGCACTTGGTTAGTGTGGGAAGATTTCCAGTAGACTTGTGTTTCTAGAATGCCATCATTTCTTCTACTGATGAGGATGTCCAAGAAGGGTAGTGTGTTGTTCTTTTCTTCTTCCCTTGTGAATTTTATTCCTTTGAAGATGTTGTTGATGGTTTCATGTGTTTCCTCCAGTTGATCCTTTTTTATTATGACGAAGGTGTCATCTACATACCGGATCCATACTTTGGGTTGTAAACTTCCTCTTGCTACAATTCTCAAATCCTCTGGGAGCCCCCCTTAGGTATATATGGAAGTGAGTTAGTTGTGTGCACGCTACTGACCTCAGTTGTGTACAGGGTCCTATGTGGAATGGCCTAGAGCAGTGTTTTTCAAACTTGGCAATTTTAAGATATGTGGAAGTCCACACATCTTAAAGTTGCCAAGTTTGAAAAACGCTGGGCTAGAGTCTTCATGTTCAATGGAGGCGTCATTACAGAGGTGTTCCTGGGGTGCGCAAAACAAGATGGCAGCTGCAGCTGTGTGACTGAAGCCCCCGCCCTGGTGTATGTGTGTGATGTGTGCAAAGCATGAAAAAAGAGCACAGGACTTTGATTGCATGGTCACAGCCAAGATCTTGACTTTTTTGAACCCACATGTGGACTCCCCTGCCACAATAAATGAATTGATGATTTTTAAGAAGCTTGCAGTTTTGTATCTACTTCTCTTTCCATATAGCTGTAGTTTAGGAGGATGTGCTCCAGTTATACATATTGTGAAGAATTCTATTACCAGGTTGGACAGCCTGAGGCCTCTTGGCTTCAAACAGCCTTCTGTCTTATTTTTCAGAAGCTTTTGAGGAAGGGAAAGAGAGACAGATAGAAAAACTGGGTGCTTACATCACACTAAGCCATGTTTGTTTAACTTTGTTTTAGTGAATTAACAACAATTGACTGGATCTGCACAGTATGTGAAACCAAATAAAATTATTTATAAATGAGAATGACTTGGTTCACACTATGATTACAGCTTAGTGTGATGCATAAAACCAGAGAGTGAGAGAAAGAAAGGGTGTGAGTGTGTTCAGGAAAGCATGGGTAGAAATGAAATAGTGAAGGGAGGAAAGAGAGAGAGTGAGACTGGGATCGCATATTGCATTAAGTCATAATTTGGTTTGTTTGAGCTTGGTCCAGCATCTTGGGTGAATCCAGCCTTTGTGGTTTATGGTTTAGGATTATGTGTCCCAATGGCTTGTTCAACAAAAGCAAATTATGTAGGGGTACTGTATCTGCAGGACATAGTGAAAAAAGCCAAGATGGCGGCCACAACAGTGTGATCAAAGCTCTGCCAGTTAAAACACTTTGTTAAAGGGCTACCAAGGCTGCCATCTTGACTTTTTTCACCATGCCCTGTGGACAGCCCTCAAATTATCGTTTAGCACAGTGTATGAATCTACCTGAAAAGAGAGGGAGTGAGGGAAAACTAAGAGTGTCAGAAGAAGAAAGAGGATAGCAGAAAGAAAGGGTCCTGCCTTCTACTAACTCCCAACAGATCATCCCAGAGAAATGTAACTTGGATAGCTGCATGAGAAACGGTTGCCTCCACGCATAGAAGCTGATCACCTGCATGTTCCCTCTCATTTAGCTTCTTCTCTCGCAACTGGCATCCAGCCCCATCTCCTGGTGGAAAATTCATCCTGGCTGCTGTTCCCTACAAAGCCAGCTTTCCTGCGGCCCCAGGCCCAGCTGTGCCTGTGAGGTGGCCACGGCACGTTCAGTTCTCTCTGGCCAGCTGGCTGCAGGTCAGGCAGGCCCTCTTGGGGGAACTGGCTGAGCTGTTGTTGCTCTTTAGGGTGGCGCCACCGGAGAACTTGGGTTCTTGTTCTCTGAGCTTGGCATTTTTCTTTCAGATGTTTTGTTACCATTCTTGGCAACCTCATCAGTTGAAAACCAAGAACCCAACAACTGAACTCTGAGCTACGCATATTCTCTGTTATTGAAAGAACAGCTTTTTACATCCCACCCCCCAATTGAATATGGTTTCCTTTTATAACTCACTGTGGGCAGAAATGAAGGCAGATTACACTCCCTCATCCTCTAGTTCAGAGCTTTCCAAACTGTGTGTCAGGACACGTTAGTGTGTCAGCTGCAATGTCTGGGTGTGTTGCGGCGGCTGCTGCCTCCTGGCTTCCACACAGGTCCTAGTGCCTGCCTTGTGCCTGGCTGCCTCCAAACCTGCTGTGATTCCGTGCAGGTCCTAGTGCCTGCCTTGTGCCCTGCTGTAAAAGTGTGTCGCGAAATGATGCATGTCTAAAAAGATGCATCATGCACTTTTCACTGACATGAAAAGTTTGGAAAGCTCTGCTCTAGTTTTTTTTTTTTAAATCTGTTCACTCGTGTGCAATTCTCGGAGATTGCCTGGACAAGTCCCTGCAGTTTTCTTGGCAAGGTTTTTCAGAAGTGGTTTATTTATTTATTTATTATTTATTTATTTAAATTTATCCCTGCCCATCTCCCTGAATAGGTTTGCCATTGCCTCCTTCCCAGGGCTGAGAGAGAGTGACTGGCCCAAGGTCACCCAGTTGGTTTTGTGCCCAATGCAGGACTAGAACTCATGGTCTCCCGGTTTCTAGCCTGATGCCTTAACCACTACACCAAACTGGCTGTCATCCTCTAGTTAGAGGAGGAAAACCCAGCCCCACAAGTCCTTGTTTATCAAAAGAAGTTGGGAATCCTATGGACAGCTTTCATTTATTTATTTATTTATTTATTTATTTATTTATTTATTTATTTATGCACTGCCCAACTCCCAATGACTCTGGGGGGTTCAGGAAAAAAAACATGAAAAACTATAAAACAATAAAAAACAATACAATAGTAAAAGAAGCAGAGATGGCAAAAGCAGTCAGCAACAGATACATACCCACTCCCTGAAAGGGGCTACACCCATCCTAGCCAAAGGCCTGGGCAAAGAGCCAGGTCTTCAAGGCTCTCCAAAATGCCAGTAGGACGGGAGCCATACAGATCTTGGGGGGAATCTCATTCCAGAGGGAGGTGCTGCTACAGAGAAGGCACGCTTCCAGGGTCCTGATAGATGGCATTGCTTAATTGAAGGAACCTGGAGTGTGACAGCCCTGCCAGATTGAAGCAACTGGGCAGATATGATGGGAGACAGGCAGTCCCTCAAGTAACCAGGCCCTATGTCATGTAGGGCTTTATAGTTAGCAACCAGCATCTTGAATTGCACCCAGGAGCAAACTGGCAACCAGTGCAGCTCATGAAGCAGAGGTGTTACATGGGCACACCAAGGCATGCCCATGGGCATACCAAGGCATGCCCATCACTGCCTGCGCACTGCAGTCTGGACCAGGTGGTCTTCAAGGGCAGCCCCACGTTGAGCACATTGTAGTAGTCCAGCTGCAAGGTAATCAGGGCATAAGTGATTGTCTGAAGGGCTTTCCATTCTAGAAGGGCATGTGTAGAGGAGATCAAACAAGCCAAGGAGAGCAACTGGCCCTCCCTTACAGAAAAGCCTCTCACTGGCAGCATTGACGGGGTGGCCGGAAAATGTATCAGAAGAGGCATCTTCTTCAGGCTTGACATAATGGTTCTGGAGGAGAATGAGTTGCAGTTCCAGGCTTTTCAGAAAGGAAGCCCCCTTGGGATGTCGTTAGATAATTAATCTTGCCCCCCAAAGCTTCTTCAACTACTGTACTGTTGGTGTACTATTCTTTTGAGGAGTAAGTCTCAGCAATAAAGCCTTATTAGGTAAACACCTGCAAACTTTAAAAGGTCAGGCAGCCCGTGATCCAGGCTGAAGAGTATAAAAGGACCTGCCTGCCCTGCCTCACTCCTTACTGCTTCTGCTCACTGCTCACTGCTTACTGCTTACTGCTTCTGCTTTCTGTTTGTTTCTACTACTTGGTATGTGATTTTGTAACATTTCCAGGGATCTGGAAGAAAACTGTAAATAGTATCTGTTTGTATGAGTAACTAATACAACTGCAACTAAGTTACTACAATGACTGGTGTCATTTATTGGTCTCTGAAGCTAAACGCTTTCTGATACTCTGTGTGTGCAAGAAAACACACACTCCAACATGTACATGGGTATTAGGCTGTCTGGAAATAACCCATGTATTGTTGGGAAGGAACAAGGATTTGACAGACTCTGTGAATGGTGATTTCAAGGCTAGGCAAATTTTTGGTTGGCTATGGTAGCATGCCTTTTTTTCTTAATTATGACTTCAGAATTAGGAAATAACCCTGGAACCTGAGCCACAGAGAGAGTCCAGTTGCTCAAACTCCTGCCACGAGGCTTTAAAAAAAATCACAGTCTGGGCCAGCAGAGAAGCTGCAAACATGCTCCCTCCATGCTGGCCTGCTGCCCACATTAAGCCCCTGAGCAAGCTGACAATTTAGTTTTTCGTTTGTCTCCTTAAAAGCACACCTGATGATTGCAGAGGGGGGGGGGGAATATAACTTTAACAAGACTGGTGTGCAGCAGGATTTTGGATGCACACTTTACACTTTTATCATTGCCTCCCCTTAGTGGCCACCCTATAAAGAATGACTCTTCTGAAGATCAAGTCTGTTTGTTTTTCCCTTCTGCCAGCTCTTCCATGTACAGTAGTTAGCTAGTTCCCCATCCAGCCTGCTTGACTCTTTAATGTTCTGTTCCAATCCCCCAATTTGCATGCTCCTCTTACCACACAGATGCATAAAGCAGGCATTTATACATCTACCAGCTAATTAAGCAACCAAATGAGGGATCTTGCACATGCTGTTTAGGTAATCACATTTGGAAATCACTGCAGGGAATTAAACTGCCCCCCATCTCTCTTGCTCTTTTTTTTAGTTGCCTCCGGGGCCACGTGAATGGCTGATTTCAGGTCTTCAGTTGATCTAGTAACTGACATGCTTGGCCCTTGACTTCCCATTGTTGTCTCAGGCTACCATCTTGATCCCACCATCTCTGAGCCTTTCCATCCCAAAGCAGCATCTGTGAACAAACAAGGGCATCCATCTGCAACAGTGGGCTTCGTCCCAGTGATTCCTTAATGGGGGAGACCATTCATTCATTCATTCATTCATTCATTCATTCATTCATTCATTCATTCATCCTTTCTTGCGAGCAGCTTTTTGCTGCTCTCTGGAGGCATACTAAGCTATCATCATCTCTTGGATGGCAATGGTTTGAGCAAAATGCATTCACACCAGGCTGGAGATGAAGTGCTGTTTTCTCAAAACGCACAGCTGCCATCTTGTAACAACAGAAGTACCTCTTAGTTGTCAGAAGAGCCGTCTTTTCTATTGGGTTAAAAAATGGAGTAGGATTGTACTCCTTTGTTTTAAATCCATTCATTTGAGCAAGATTATGAGATTATTGAGGCCAATCTTCCATGTTGAGGGAACACTGAACAAGAACTGTCCTTTAGACTCAGCAAAGGCTGAACTTTGGCTCTGCTGATGGACTCCATTTCCTACGGATTTATTTAATGGGTGGGTTAAGTACGTGTGAGGAGGCCTCGCTCGATGTAGGTAAACTGGGAGAAGTGGTATCACATTTTCAGCGGAAGCTTGAATTGGGTGGGCCTGCATAATGTCTCTAGGGAAATGGAAAATCTTCAACCTAGATGGACCAATAATCAGGGTTAATTGTCAGAAAAAGTGTAGTTGCTTCTTTGCTTCAGTTCAGAATTTTCTGCTTTGCCATTTCCTAGTGAATTTTAATAATAAATATATGAAAATTTAGAAGGGATTTGGTGTATGCTGTTGTTTTCATGGACAACTGAGACACACTGTATATAAAACCGTTTGTTGTTGTTGTTTATTCGTTCAGTCGTTTCCGACTCTTCGTGACTTCATGGACCAGCCCACGCCAGAGCTTTCTGTCGGATGGTGACGGCCGACAGAAAGCTCTGGCGTGGGCTGGTCCATGAAGTCACGAAGAGTCGGAAACGACTGAACGAATAAACAACAACAACAAACGGTTTTATATACAGTGTGTCTCAGTTGTCCATGAAAACAACAGCATACACCAAATCCCTTCTAAAATCTCATATATTTATTATATAAAATAATTATATAATTATATAATATAAATATTATATAAAACCGTACTTGCACGATTTCTTTCATTGCAGGGGACACCGCTCCTTCTCCCAGGGATGGACTGACCACCACCCTTAATCAGCCTCCTATCACCTCACTGGCAGCTTTCACCAACCAGGTAGGGCAGGATTCAAGCCACAAGTAGCAGAACTGATGTCACAGAGAACCCTATCCACTTCCTCAGGATCCACAGCATCAAACTGCTCAGAGATTTGTGGCACACAAAGATTTGTGGCACACAATTCTCTTCGATTGGTAACACAAAGATGAGGCCAGTAAGAGAGGGCAGTGTGAAATGCAGCAATTGAGCGCACCATTCAATCTTTAATCAGAACCAGAAGCCTTTATAAGGTGCAACAGCCATTGCTTTCCATGATCTTTGAGGTAACTGTGATTGCCCAAAAAGCCAAGTGTGCAGGTTTCCACCTCCTCTGAAAAAGGGAAATATCCCCCCCCCCGGAAATTTTCTTTCGTTGGATAATACTTTGATTCTGTCCAGAGTCATTTTGGAGTTGGGCAGCCTTAACACATCCATTAAATACAAATCCAATATGTCCATTTGGCCCCCGCCTGGCCAGCCCCTGGCCACTGCAACTTGAGTGTTTCCTACTCAAATCTTGCCCCATCTTTCTTCTCAAAACCTTCCAAAATTGTTTGGTAAACCTTCATTCTGTACCATGACTTTGGCGTGCTTTATCGCTGTTACTGGAAACTATCAGAAAATCAGTGGCTGCTCCAGAGCTGATGGTTGTGATCCCATCTTTTTCTTTTAAAAATAAAATCTACTTTCTTTACCCTCAGGTTTTGCCTGTGTTTCTGAGTAAGGTCTTCATTATATCTACAGTAGCCCATGATACAATCTATTCAATTGATCAAATAAATAAATAAATAAATCTGAAGTGAGAACAGCATCAACCAGCCCTTATATTTCTACAGTGGCAGGCTACACATGTACAGCAGTGTATATGTATACATGTATGAGTGAATATGTACAGAAACACAGGGATAGGCAACCCACAGACCATATGGAACACCTTGCCCAGTTTTTGCAAACCTAAAGTTTCCACTCTTCCCCAAGTCCTGCTGTGCTAACTTATTGTGGTGGGGGTGGGGGCTGTTCCTGGGAGGGATGAGTGAAGAATGCCAGGAATACTGTATATGTCAAGCATAAATAATCCCAGCAGGATCACTCAAGGGATGAAGCTCATCCCAACGGCTCAGCTAAAGCAAGCAGGCACCTAAATTGGGCAGAAGTGATATAGGAAGATGCTGGAGGCAGATGATCACCTTAGTGACAGTGGCAAAGGCATTAATTCATACTGCATGGGAGGAGGCAGTGGTAAACCATTTATGGACTTTACCAAGAAAACCACATGGATAGAAAATATAAAATGAATGACAGATGAAGGGCCCCTCAGGTCGGATGGCACTCAACATGCTACTGAGGAAGAGCTGAGGATCTTTTGGAGTACTAATGGTGTTTATTACGTAGCTAGATTAAAGCCTTCAGGAGATCTAGTTGCTGATATTGCCATACAGGAAAAGAAAATCCAAAGTTGCAAAGATAGAATTACAGTGGGAACATGGAACATAAGAAGTAAGAATACAGGGAAGCTCAACACAGTGATGTTGTGGTGCTGGAGAAGACTCTTGAGAGTCCCTTGGACTGCAAGGAGGTCAAACCAGTCAATCCTAAAGGAAATCAACCCTGACTGCTCATTGGAAGGACAGATGCTGAAGCTGAAGCTCAAATACTTTGGCCACCTAATGCGAAGAGAGGACTCCCTGGAAAAGACCCTGATGCTGGGAAAGACTGAAGGCAAAAGGAGAAGGGGATGGCAGAGGATGAGATGGTTAGATAGCATCACCGATGTAATGAACATGAATTTGAGTAAACTCTGGGAGACAGTGGAGGACAAGAAGGCCTGGCGTGCTATGGTCCATGAGGTCACGAAGAGTCGGACACTACTAAACGACTGAACAACAACAACACAGTGAAAGATGAAATGAAACGACTGACATCTTAGGCATCAGCAAATTGAACTGGACTGGGATTGAACACTTTCGGTCAGAAGATCACACTGTTTACTATTCAGGACATGAAAAAAAGGAAGGAATGGTGTTGCCTTCATAGTTAGGAAGGGTACAGCAAAAACAATACTGGGCTACAGTGTAATCAGTGACCAAATAATATCAATTAGGGTTCATGGACAACTCTTTAATATGACGATTATTCTTGTTTATGCTCCAACCACCGATGCAAAAGAAGAGGAGGTTGATGAGTTTTAATATCAAGTTGAATTTGAAATTGACAAAACATGCAAGCAGGATGTGCTGCTTGTAATTAGAGACCAGAATGTTGAAGTTGGCACAGTCTTCAAACAACAAAAACACCAATATACATGGAAGTTTTAAAATGCATGGATTGGAAATCAGAGGAACTGTGGAATGAAATCAAAGACGTTGTTAAGGATGAATGAGACAAAACATTGCCAAGACTAAGAAACAGAAGAAAGCAAACTGGATGTCAAAACAAACTCTGGAAATTGCCAAGAGGAGAGGAGAAGCCAAGTCAATAAAGATAAAAATCTTGGGAAGGAACTTGACAAAGAATTTCTGAGAGCTGTTAAAAAAGACAAGAAGCAGTATTAAAATGACATCTGTAAAGACATCAAAGATGGAATCAGACAAGGAAAAAAGGGGAAAGACTTCCAAAAGATCTTTGAACTCAGAAAGAGATTCCTGTCTTGAATTGGAATGCTAAAGGATGCCAACAGACAGTAACTGATTCCAAGAAAATCAAACCAATATGGAAGGAATATCCTGAAATCCTGTAAAGAAGAGATGTCAACATCCAAGATATCTTAGAAGATTTTCTCTACTTACAAGAACCTCTAGTACTAGAAGATGAAGTTAGATCAGCACTCTGGTCATTACCAAGTTGGAAGGCTACAGGAACTAATGGAATATCTACAGAAATATAGCAAGCAACAGAAGAAGAATCAGTAAAGGTTCTAACCAAGCTATGCCAGCAAATCTGAAGAACACAGTGGCCAAAACAGATTGGAGGACATCAATCTACCACAGAGTGTGCAAATTATCATACAATATCCTTAATTTCACATGCTAGCAAAATAATGCTTAGGATCATCCAACACCGATTAGAGCCCTAGATAGGAAAAAGAGATGATAGATGTTCTAGCTGGCTTTATAAAAGTTTGAGGAACATGAGACATTATTTCTGATGCACACTGGATAATTGAGAAAGCCCAAAAATACCAAAAATAAGTCAATATGTGCTTCATTGATTATAGAAGGACCTTTGATTGTGTTGATCATGCCAAGCTGTGGAATATGGTTAGAAAAAATGGGAATCCCAGAATATCTGATGGTTCTCTTGCAAAACCTATATACTGACCAGGAAGCCACAGTATGGGCAGAACATGTTGAAACAGACTGGCTCCAGGTTGGGAAAGGAGTAAGAAAAGGTTGTATACTCTCCCCTTATTTATTCAACCTATGTGCAGAATATAGATTGTATTGAGGGAATCTGGACTTGAAGAACATGGTTTTAAAATTGGAGGAAGAAATATCAGTAGCCTGCACTATGTTGATGACACTAATAGCTGAAAATGCAAAACAACTGCAAGTTCTAGTAATGAAAGTCAAGGGGCACAGTGAAAAAACGGGACTAAGTTTAAATATAAAGAAGACCAAGCTAATGAGAACAGGTACAGCAATCAGCCTTAGAATTGACAATGAAGTGGTAGATAGTTTCTGCCTTTTATGATCAATTATCAATGGTAAAGGAACCAGTAGTCAACATCATGCAACAAATCAAACCTGAGTTCTCACTCAAGGCATGAATAACCAGGCTGAAATTGTCCTACTTTGGACACATTATGTAAAGACCTGGTTCCTCAGAGAAGTCTATAATTCTAGGAAAGGTAGAAAGAAAAAGAGCAAGAGGATGACCAGTTGAAAGGTGGATGGACTCTGTTACAGCAGTGATAGGTGCACCGTTGGAAGATCTGAAGGACTAGGTTGAGAACAAATCCTCCTGGAGAAATTCTATCTGTGTGGTTGCTAAACGTTGACACCAACTTAATGGCACATAATCAATCAATCAATCAATCAATCAATCAATCAATCAATCAATGTCTCTCTAACACCAAATGTTAGGAGCCCAGAAAGATGGCATCAAGGTAGCATCTGTTGTTAAGAGCTCCCTCTAAAGCCATTTTTAATTTTTAACTAGATCTTTTGCTTTTATTCCATTCCATTCCATTCCATTCCATTCCATTCCATTCCATTCCATTCCATTCCATTCCATTCCATTCCATTTTTATTTAATTTTCTTTTTATTCTTGTTTTGCTGGAAACTGTATTTTTACCATTTCTGCCATGGGGAAAAGGGAGAATTCACATTCTGCTTCTCAGAATTCACTCAAGCCTACCAAACAGCTCAAAGTTGACAGTTATCTAAAAAGCAAAGAGCTACTTGCTGTAAGTAACCAACCCCCTCTATTTTCCTGATAGCCTCTCTATGACCCCCCCGGAATGGGATCTACAAGCGGAGGTAGAGAGCTCCCAACTTTTAGATCTTTCTGCTTCTATGCCTGAGGAAGCTTCCCCCTCGCAGATCGCAGCCACCTGTCCAGCTGTTGCAAGGCTTACACAACAAAGGGATGAGGACTTAAAAAATGAAAATGCTACTGACTTTATAACCAGACAATGTCTTCTGATGGCACAAACAGTATTGTCAATTTTTGAGCTTCTAACCACAGTTAGCAACAAAGTGGACACTCTAAAAAGGTCTCTTATTAAGCTTAGACACAGTCATCCAAATACTACTGCTGAGTCAATCAAAACAAGCTCATCCAGAGACAACTGTGTCTCAAAAGCAGATAATAGTGGTGGAAAGGTGGATCCTATTTTGGAACCTAAAAAGAGAGTGAGGAATAAATTAAGAGATCTAAACCTACATCCGGAGGAGTGTGCGAGGCAAATACCGCTCTCTCAGGAAGTGTTGGACAAAAGGCAATTAAATCATAACTGTCACTTACAGCCAAATCAGATCACTCAAATCCAAAATAACAGAGTAAATAGAGGAAAACGGCGATCCAGAGATACAACCATTCTCTCCCCCAGTCAGCTTCTACACTGTGAAAGGCAGTTGATTGATTTGCAGAAGGTTGAATGGCTTCCATCCAGGAGAGACTCTAAACCAGAGCTTTCCAAACTGTGTGTCAGGACACATTAGTGTGTCGGCTGCAGTGTCTGGGTGTGTCGCGGCTGCTGCTGCCTCTGAGCCCTGCCAGGATTCCACGCAGGTCCTAGTGCCTGCCTTGTGCCTGGCTGCCTCCAAACCTACTGTGATTCCACGCAGGTCCTAGTGCCTGCCTTGTGCCCTGTTGTAAGAATGTGTTGTGAAATGATGCCCTGCTGTAAGTGTGTCGTGAAATGATGCATGTCTAAAAAGTGTGTCACCAACATGAAAAGTTTGGAAAGCTCTGCTCTAAACAAATCCTTCTAACATTTAAACATCCTACTATCTCAGGCATGTTGTTCAAAATGAAGCCTTTTTTGAGCAAGTTTGAGATCTTCCCACTATGTGTGTTTCACACAGAGGGAGTTAGCTCATTAATAACTCATCTTGGCAACAAGACTGCTTTTACTTTGAAGTTTAATTGTACCAACATAAAAGTAGGTAACTCCAAGGAGTTCTATCACCAGTGTCCTTGAGAAGAGACAACCTGAGCAAACAATCTGTACCTCCCACAGCAAGTCAGTTTTCTGAAGAACTCTTAGAGACAAACTTGATTAACTCTTTCAGTACCTTGCCAGATGCTTAACAGGTGGGTATTATAAAAAGGCTAGGCAATCTGAGGGAATTATTAGCAGTAACCCATAAAGTTGCTAAACCAGAGCTTTCCAAACTTTTCATGTTGGTGGCACACTTTTTAGACATGCATCATTTCGCGACACACTCTTATAGCAGGGCATCATTTCGTGACACACTCTTACAGCAGGGCACAAGGCAGGCACTAGGACCTGCGCAGAATCCTGGCAGGGCAGGTTTGGAGGCAGCCAGGCACAAGGCAGGCACTAGGACCTCGGCAGAATCCTGGCAGGGCAGGTTTGGAGGCAGCCAGGCACAAGGCAGGCACTAGGACCTGCGCAGAATCCTGGCAGGGCAGGTTTGGAGGCAGCCAGGCACAAGGCAGGCACTAGGACCTGCGCAGAATCCTGGCAGGGCAGGTTTGGAGGCAGCCAGGCACAAGGCAGGCACTAGGACCTGCGCGGAATCACAGCAGGTTTGGAGGCAGCCAGGCACAAGGCAGGCACTAGGACCTGCGCAGAATCCTGGCAGGGCAGGTTTGGAGGCAGCCAGGCACAAGGCAGGCACTAGGAGCTGCGCAGAATCCTGGCAGGGCAGGTTTGGAGGCAGCCAGGCACAAGGCAGGCACTAGGACCTGCACGGAATCACAGCAGGTTTGGAGGCAGCCAGGCACAAGGCAGGCACTAGGACCTGCGCAGAATCCTGGCAGGGCAGGTTTGGAGGCAGCCAGGCACAAGGCAGGCACTAGGACCTGCGCGGAATCACAGCAGGTTTGGAGGCAGCCAGGCACAAGGCAGGCACTAGGACCTGCGCAGAATCCTGGCAGGGCAGGTTTGGAGGCAGCCAGGCACAAGGCAGGCACTAGGAGCTGCGCAGAATCCTGGCAGGGCAGGTTTGGAGGCAGCCAGGCACAAGGCAGGCACTAGGACCTGCGCAGAATCCTGGCAGGGCAGGTTTGGAGGCAGCCAGGCACAAGGCAGACACTAGGACCTGCGCGGAATCCTGGCAGGGCAGGTTTGGAGGCAGCCAGGCACAAGGCAGGCACTAGGATCTGCACGGAATCACAGCAGGTTTGGAGGCAGCCAGGCACAAGGCAGGCACTAGGACCTGCACGGAATCACAGCAGGTTTGGAGGCAGCCAGGCACAAGGCAGGCACTAGGACCTGCACGGAATCACAGCAGGTTTGGAGGCAGCCAGGCACAAGGCAGGCACTAGGACCTGCGCAGAATCCTGGCAGGGCAGGTTTGGAGGCAGCCAGGCACAAGGCAGACACTAGGACCTGCGCGGAATCACAGCAGGTTTGGAGGCAGCCAGGCACAAGGCAGGCACTAGGACCTGCGCAGAATCCTGGCAGGGCTCGGAGGCAGCAGCAGCCGCGACACACCCATACACTGCAGCTGACACACTAACGTGTCCCGACACACAGTTTGGAAAGCTCTGTGCTAAACCTTTAATACAGCTGATCACCCCAACTTCCCAAGGAAATAGCACCTATCTTGAGAAACCATCTGCTGGTTCACCTCCTCTTTTAACATGGAATATAGACTTGGAAAAGAACAACAAAGAGCCCCCCATATTGAAAGTGTTTAGAGCAAAAATAGCCCCAATGCTGACTTATGGTGTGGAATTGTGGGGCCTTACAAAAGCTACCTCACTTGAACAAGTTCAGCTGCATTTTTTAAGAAGCATACTGGGAACTGACAAGAACACGTCAGCCCCCGTGGTCAGAGCAGAAACAGGTATGCACTCCAAACACAGCCACTCAATAATTAAAATCTTTACCTATTGGCAGAGAATCCATTCAATGGACCCTGACAGGACACCCAAAATATGTTTAGCTGAACAGATAAGTATGGCTCGCCCCACCTCCTGGGTAAGCTGACTTACCAAAGTTATTTCACAGTTTCTTGGTTTTTCACCCAATATTTACTCTCAACTGCCTCCCAGGCAGAAGAAATTTTTAAATGGAGAGTCCTAGATATCAGTGCCCAAACAGTCATGGAGTTATTGACAAAAAATAGATCTTTAAATTGGCTGGCTAAGAACAAAATCATTTTCCAATTCGAAAAATACCTGTCAATGAGTTTGACACAATTCTTAAGAAGAGCCTATTCAAGGGCAAGATTTGAGTTGTTGGATTCCATGGCCAAATATCACCTGCCATATCATGAGAGGAAGTGATTATGCAGTGCCCCAGCCATCGAAGATATTGCTCCTGTTTTGTTTGACTATCAACTCTATGCCCCTTTTAGGCTTAGATATTTAACATCCCTACTTGAAAGGACAGCTCACTGGGACCTGAATTGCAGATGGTCCTATTTCCTCCTGGGCTCTAACACAGGAGTACCCAACTTTTTTGGCATGAGGGACTGGTTTCGTGGAAGACAATTTTTTCACAGACCAGGGGGTGGGGTTTGCAGGCGGGAGCCAATCACGCAGACCGGGGGGCGGGGTTTGCAGGTGGGAGCCAATTGCGTGGACCGGGGGTGGGGTTTGCAGGCGGGAGCCAATTGCGCGGACCGGGGTGGGTTTTACAGGTGGGAGCCAATTGTGCAGACCAGGGGTGGGGTTTGCAGGTGGGAGCCAATTGCGCAGACCAGGGGGTGGGGTTTGCAGGCGGGAGCCAATTGCGCAGACCAGGGGGTGGGGTTTTCAGGCGGGCGCCAATTGCACCACCTGGGGGGTGGGGTTCGGAGACCGGCATGGCGGCCCAGTTCTCTAACATAGACATTGTGAGCAGAACTGCCAAGTTTATAGACAAGGCAGTTCCGTTAGAAACCTGTTATATTGAACAGATCGGGGTACCATGTAAAGGTGATGTATTTATCTGAATGCTGATTCTTTGTATTTGTTGTTGTTGTTGTTGTTGTTCAGTCGTTTATATATATTTTATTATTGTATCTTCTTTTATCTATTTTATCCTGGAATTAGATCCTTTCCTTTCCTTTCCTTTCCTTTCCTTTCCTTTCCTTTCCTTTCCTTTCCTTTCCTTTCCTTTCCTTTCCTTTCCTTTCCTTTCCTTTCCTTTCCTTTCCTTTCCTTTCCTTTCCTTTCCTTTCCTTTCCTTTCGTTGTAAGACTAATTAATTAATAGTATTTTTTCCTAATGAGAGCCGGTTTGGTCTAGTGGTTAAGGCTCCAGGCTAGAATCCAGGAGCCTGAGAGTTCTAGTCCCGCCTTAGGCATGAAAGGTGGCTGGATGACTTTGGGCCAGTCACTCTCTCTCAGCCCAACTCACCTCACAGGGTTGTTGTTGTGGGGAAAGTAGGAGGAGGAAGGAGTATTAGGCATGTTACGTATTAGGTATATTAGTACCTAATTAGTATTAGGGATATTAGATGTATTAGGAGTATTAGGCTATTAGGAGGAGGAAGGAGTATTAGGCATGTTAGGTATTAGGTATATTAGTACCTAATTAGTATTAGGGATATTAGGGATATTAGATGTATTAGGAGTATTAGGCTATATAAATTGGATTAATAAACAAACAAACAAACAAATAAATAAATGTTCCCCTCCTTGAATACTCACCTCACAGGGTTGCTGTTGTCGGGAAAATAGGAGGAGGAAGGAGTATTAGGTATGTTCGCCGCCTTGAGTTGGGGGAGATGGGCGGTCATATAAATTTGAACAATAAAAAAATAAAATAATAATAAAGATGGGATAGAATTTTTTTTATTTTTATTTATTTATTTACGTATTTATACCCCGCCTATCCCCTCCCTAGACAGAGGGCTCTAGGCGGCTTACAATCATTGAAATTCATACATATTATACAGCATATATATTAACAATGTTTAACCGCGCGTTAGGGAGCGGGTGAGGGAACTGGCTCTTCTTCCGCAGGTATTGGACTACATGCCCCAGAATCCCTCGCTTCCGAGCCGGCTGCTGACGTCCTGGAAGTTGTCATTCGGGATCCACCATCCTCTGTCGCCATCCACGGGATTTACCAGGTCTTCTTCGGTCCGAGGGCGACCCTCCGAAAGGACGCCAGCAAAATTTCCCATGTAAGTGGTACCCATTTATCTACTTGCCTTAGCTTTCGAACTGTTGGGTTGACAGGAGCTGGGGCAAGTGGCGAGAGCTCACCTCGCCACGTGGATTCGAACCGCCGACCTTATGGTCGTCAGTCTAACAGCTCAGCGTTTTAACCCGCTGAGCTACCGTGCCCCATGGAGAAAATAAATAAAGGAGAAAATAAATAATAAAAAAAAATCTACAAAAAAACCAAACTACAACAACACCAATGTTAGTTCAGGCAACAAATTGAAACAGCTAAAAGCATTCTGAATGAATGAATGAATGAATGAATGAATGAATAAAACTATATCTTGCTAACAGTGTATCAACCTCTTCATCCTGTTTTTATACAAAAGGGAGATGACCCTGAGTATAAGATGAACAACCCTGAAAAAAGAAGATTGAACTGAAAAACTTCTGTCTCCATTACCATATTTTCAGTGAAAGGATACTTTTGGATACGTCATCCTTGACCATCAAATTGTTTCTTCATAGTGCAGCATAGAGACGGGATCACCTGGTGTCCTACTTTCCATCTCTATTCTGCTGCTGCTATGTACCTGTAAGAGTTAAAGTTAGAACAACCAAAGGCCACTCCCTTGGGGCTGTCCCTGCTAATTACCAACAGTATTGTTTTCAGCGGCTCTGGAAAGTTCTGTGTCCTTATGATAGATATAATGTAATTTCTTGCCTGTTGTTCATATTTCTTTCTCTTCTTGCTATTGCCTGCCTTTTATCCCATTTTTCCCAGTTAACTGTTTTTTATGTTTACTGATGTCTGATATATAAATATCAATCTATATTTTTTGCTAGCTGAATTGAGTGACCTGTGACCTCTGATTTGGATATAGGGAATTGATTGGAATGCAAACTAAACTGAAGTCATCCCAGAGTATGACTTTTTAAAGGTAAATTACTTAGAAGAAAATGTAGGGTTTTTTTTTAAAAAAAGATAAACACAGTGTTTGATGCCAGCCGAAATGAAATGCTATGGGGTCCAAAGTACCTGAAGCTGAACTGGCAACTCCATATTTGAGAATGTCAGAATCAACATTTAAGGGAGGAAGTATAATGGCTAGGCTGACCATATTTCCTTCAGAAAAAAATGGGACTTTTGGGATGGCAAAACGGGACAGGGTCTTATGCCACCATGCTGGCCTCCAAACCCCGCCCTCCAGTCCACGAAATTGGCTCCCACCTGCAAACCCCGCCCCCGCCTTACACGATTGGCTCCTGCCTGCAAACCCCACCCCCATCAGCGTGATTGGCTCGGATTTTAAAAAAATTTTCCGATTTTTAAAGGTTTTTTTTTTTTTCTTCTAGCAGTAAATGGTGCGGCAGAGCTGGTGTGTTTGGGGGAGGCTGGAGTACACACACTGTGCACACAGAACCGTCATCGGCCGGGGAACAAGTGGCGGGGATGGAGGGGCTGGAGGCCCACCACTGCCCCATCTCCCTCGGGCTTGGCTGAGGGAGGGAGGAGAGTCGCTGCTGCTGCCACCACCGCAGAGCAGGAGAAGCAGGAGGAGCCGGCTGCGCTTGGCTGCTTCAGCCACACCACTCTGCCCCTTGCTGCCCGCTGAAGCTCCGCAGGGTGGCCGGCTCCTGCTTCTCCTGCTCGGCAGCCCGACAACTCTCCTCCCTCGGCCAAGCCCGATCAGATGCACATACACACAATCACACACTCACAGGACAGACTGCCCTCGGCAGGAGCCGGCCGTGCTGGGAGGCTTCAGCCACACCACTCCGCCCCTCGCCACCCGCTGAAGCCCCCCAGCATGGCCAGCTCCTGCCAGGGCAGTCTGTCCTGTGAGTGTGTGTGTGTGTGTGCATCTGATCGGGCTTGGCCGAGGGAGGAGAGTTGTCGGGCCGCCGAGCAGGAGCCGGCCGCGCTGGGGGGCTTCAGCGGGCGGCAAGGGGCGGAGTGGTGTGGCTGAAGCCCCCCAGCATAGCCGGCTTCTGTTTATCCTGCTCGGTGGCAGCAGCGGCAACAACTCTCCTCCCTCGGCCAAGCCCGATCAGATGCACACACATACACACACTCACAGGACAGACTGCCCTCGGCAGGAGCCGGCCGTGCTGGGAGGCTTCAGCCACACCACTCCGCCCCTCGCCACCCGCTGAAGCCCCCCAGCATGGCCAGCTCCTGCCAGGGCAGTCTGTCCTGTGAGTGTGAGTGTGTGTGTGCATCTGATCGGGCTTGGCCGAGGGAGGAGAGTTGTCAGGCCGCCAAGCAGGAGAAGCAGGAGCGGCCACCCTGGGGAGCTTCAGCGGGCAGCAAGGGGCGGAGTGGTGTGGCTGAAGCAGCTGAGCACAGCCGGCTTCTCCTGCTCAGCGGCCCGACAACTCTCCTCCCTCGGCCAAGCCCGATCAGATGCGCACACATACACACACACGCACCTCACACCCTCTTTCTCCAGCCTCCCCATGACCAAATGCACCCGCACCTGTTGCAGGGAGGCTGGAGAAAGAGGGTGTGGGGTGCGTGTGTGTGTGCGCGTGCGATTATGCTGAGCAAGTAATCTGTGCGCGCGCACACACACGCACGCACGCACCCTCTTTCCACAACCTTCCCGTGCCTGCTTTTCCTGGCCTCACCACTGCTGGGCAGACAATCTCAGGATCAGGTAAGGAGGCAGGAACCTGGACTGTGGTGCTGTGTCTGCTGCTGGGCTCGCACGTGGCAACTGGGCTTCCAGTTGCCACGCTGATAGGGCCTCTTCCGGGCTGCCTCCAATGGCAAGTCCGGCTCCAGTCCTCCTTCCTGTCTTCCTGTCCTCCTTCCCGCCGGGTTTAAAAAAGGGACAAAATTGAGATTTTGATCAAAACGACAGGACGGTTGAAAAATGCTAAAATAACAGGACTATCCCGTTCAAAACGGGACATATGGTTACCCTAATAATGGCCACATTCACATCCTCTTGTTGGAGTGACTTCCTTGACATCAGATTGGCTAGTTACACATCCAATTTCAGTTTCTGTCTTGACTTTGCTATAAGCTAATTGTTTTAAAGTGAAAAAAAAGTCTGTAATTAGCAGCACATAGTAATTTTTCTTCCAGCATAATTGGAAAGCTTACCATTTAAGGATAACAGATAAAATGAGCTTATTATATGGATCATTTGCTTATAAATGATTGCAAATCTAACAGTGTTATCAAATGTTGAAGTTATGTTTGTATAAGCATCCAACAGTATAAGAAGTCATTTTATAAAATAAGTACTCTTTTTAAAATTGTCACTCCTTCATCTTATATTAGTTTTTCTGTTTTAATGGGAAATGGTTCGGGATGGAGAAATGGTCAGGGCATAATTAATTAACACACTACTCTGGAAAACGGCAAACATTTTCCATTTTCATGCAGCGTTGACTTTAGAACAGAATGCTTTAAATAAGAGCTGCTGCTGGGCAACTTTTACTCAGACTTGCTTGTTGATATGTTTACATTTCATGCATCCCTGGACCAAATATTAAATTTTTGTAGCAAAGAAAGATGACTAATTCCGTGCCATCTTGGGAACCCATGAAACTGAAACAAACCTGTTGATTTATAAAATTGCTCAATTTGATGCCCCTTGTGCTGCACTGATTTGTTAGCAAAAGTCCATTTAAGCGTTTTAAGTGAGATACGGTAATCCTATCTAATTTGGCTCTGCTTGATTTTTTGGAACCTTGGTATAACAATTTAAATTCATTCCAGTTTTGTTAAAACAACCTTATTTTGTCCACTTGTACTATCTTCCCGAGAGCCAGTTTGGTTAAGGCATCAGGCTAGAAACTGGGAGACCGTGAGTTCTAGTCCTGCCTTAAGCAGAAAGCTAGCTGGGTGACCTTGGGCCAGTCACTCTCTCTCAGCCCCAGGAAGGAGGCAATGGCAAACCACTTCCAAAAAACCTTGCCAAGAAAACTGCAGGGACTTGTCCAGGCAGTCTCCGAGAATCGGACACGATTGAATGGATTTAAAAAAAAACTATTCCCCCCCCCCCTCACTAAGGCATCTCATAAAGGTTGGAGACAGTTTTCACTTTAACAGATTATTTCCATGAATTATTTTGGGGCTGTCCTCAAAGACCACCAAGGACTTCAACTGGTCCAGAATGTAGCAGCGTGGGCAGTGATGGTCATGCCTTGGTATGCCATGTAGCACCTCTGCTTCGCGAGCTGCACTGGCTGCCAGCCTGCTTCTGGGTGAGAAGGTGCTGGTTGTTACCCATAAAGCCCTACATGGCACAAGGCCTGGTTCTTTGTGGGACTGCCTGTCTCCCACAGTATCTCTCCTGTTTTTCCCTCTGGAAAGAGGTTCCCTCCAAGATCTCGGTGGCTGCCATTGTACTGGCATTTGTTTAATAAGAATTTTATTAAGTTTAGAACAAAGATAAAAACTACAAAAAAGAAAAAACTACAAAAATAAAAAAATAAAAAAAGAGTGAAAAAACACAAGAAAAAGAATTTTAAAGATTACATAAGAACTGATTTCCGACTTTCAACAACAAGAATATATAGCAATTTCCATAATTCGTCCCTTACTCTATATCAAACCAAGATCACATTATTTCTATAATTCAATCCATCAGTACACATAGAAATCACTAAATAATTGCTTCTTCCCCTTATATTAAAGGAAAAATATATATAAATGTCTAAACCAGCTTCCCTCCCCTAAATACCACCTTTATTCAATTATTTCCTTCCTAACACTATTCTATATATTTCTGTCTACTATAATAAAAAAAATTATAAAAACATATAAATTGTCTACTTTTATAATTAATAATATTACAACAATTTTAGCCCCATTAAACTAGATAAATCTTAAAATTCTAACAAATTTTATAAAGAAACCAGTAAATCATAATCCACGTCATTAGAAAGACACAAAATCATAAAAAAACCCTCAATGTCAATCCGATTAAACATTCTTAAATTTTTACCCCTCCTCGAAATATGTCAAATCATTTACATACTGTAGCTCCATTTTATACACAAGGCATTTTTCATGCAGAAATCAAACAGCCCAACTGCCCCCCTTAAAAATTCAGACTTCTCAGCAAATTTCCCACAAAACAAGTTCTCTTCTCTCCCATAACAATGCCCCAGAAAAACTTTCTGTGTAATCTGCGGCTCAAACTGTTGCATTAACTCCTCCATCACCAAAATGTAGTCTTCGCCTGGCATTACTTCAATCTCACTATCAGTGGAAAAAACTCCATCTTTGCCAAAGTCTCAATTTTCCTCCATAACATCTTCAGCCAGATGACACAGTTTAGAAATAATCTCTTCCCCAATGTCCCGAATATTCTGCAGAATAGCTTGACAACACTCTGAGAAAGTCTCTTTAAAAGTCTGCTTAAGCTCACAACAGAACTCTGAAAGAATCTCCTTGAAATCCTCAATTTTTCAGGCAGTAACTTATGGCGCCCCCTCCAAATGAAATTGGCAAGAGAAAATGCACTAGCAAACAGATTCCAGATAAAGTGAACAGAAAGCTGATGATTCAAAACAACAAATCCAGCATGTAGGAAAATGCTCAATCCTTCAAATTCAGTACAAAAATAATGACAGGAAGGTAATTATATATTCTCAGTCTTCCTTAGTCTTTAAACGGGAAAACAAGCCAAAACTTAATTAAAAAAATAATAATCCAGAAATAACGATAAGCACCAAGAGATTTGCTTTTTCTTGATGTAGAAAGCCTCTCTTGGGGTACGTTATAAACTGGGTGATTTAGAAATGGGTGGCCCAACCTACTGTCCCTTTAAGACTGCAAACGTGGCTAGGAAATGATGGCATCCCCCGCCTCCTGTCGTCTCTTACCGGATCGTCACAAACTGCAGTTCTCAGGCTGCAAGGCGGCGTTTAGGAGAACAAATGGGGTAATTTTGAGCTTCTTCTTCGCATGAAAAAGCTCTGGGCTCCAGACAAAAGCCTGTTAAGTCCGAAAAAAAGAGCACATGTTGCCAGCTCTGCCCGCAGCCCGCAGCCACAGCTGTCGGCCATGTTCCCACCGGAAGTCTATCCTACTGGCATTTTGGAGGGTCTTGAAGACCTGGCTCTTTGCCCAGGCCTTTGGCATCAGAGAGTGGAGACCCTTTACTTTCCCCCTGTCTGGTTTGTGTGCTGGCCTGTCACGGGTATCAGGTTACACAGAGTCTCTGCTGTGAGCTGAAGGCAGGAATGCACTCACCAGCTGTACGCTTAGCAACAGATACAGCTGGAAGTCATGCTGCAGGGAAAAGCCGAGAGAGAGAAACCAGGAGTCCGTTTGCCGAAGTCAGAGTTGGAGCCAGAAGACAACCGATATTCCAAAGCCAGGTCAGGGGTGGTAACAAGTAGGTCAGTGAGAAGTCAAAGCCGGGTCAAAGAGTCCAGAAAACAGATCAACAGTAGTCCAACCAGGGTCAAGAAATCAGGAATCAAGCCAAGATGCCGGAGTGGTCACGAAGCCAATATGCTACGTTGCTCCTACAACTCACTCACCGCTCTGCTGGTGATTTATTAGGAGATTAGGGGCTGTCATCTGAATCCTGCAAAGACTCAACGTTTCCCCTACGTAACTCCCTTGCAGCTAGCCTCGCACTTCTTCGTCTGTCCTTTAAGGCAATGCGTACACGTCTCCGTCTCTGCCCTTTGGGTGATTCTGGCGAGCTGGGAGTTTGATGAGAACCAGCTGGCTGCTGGCTAGAGGGTGGGGACAAACCACCATCCCCGGTTTGCTCCCCTGTAGCCTCAGTTGTTGGCTGCTGGCTAGAGGGTGGGGACAACCCCCCCCCCCAGTTTGCTCCCCTGTAGCCTCAGTTGTTGCCAACTCCCCACTGCCCTGTGGTGCTGGGTCTACTTCTGGAGCCGTGCCTAATTCTGGGGCTTCGTCTGGTTTAGTCCCCTGGGGGTTCACCAGGGGCAGCTCGTCTGCTGACTCCTCACTGGAGTCCTGGGGCAGAGGCTGAACCAGGGCAGTTTGTCATTCTCGCCATCTTTTATTTTTTATTTTTTACTGGTTATTATTGTATTTTCATTGTTTTAGTTATGAGCCACCCAGAGTCATTGGGAGTCAGGCTGCATACAAATTTGATAAAGCAAACAAACAAATAGGATTCCAACATTTGCAGGTTGCTTCTTCTTGTTGCAGACTTTGAAGGAACGGCTGGTACAGCTTAAATTAACTATTCCTCTCATTCCCAACAAGACTCAATCTGCATATCCGAACAATCTACTTCTCCCTGTTTAAGAAGGTAAGCTAGTACAGAAATGGTGCAACATTTTATTTATTTAATTTAATACAACTTAGAGGCCGTCCAACTCCAAATGACTTTGGGTGGCCTGCACTTTAAAAAGTAGGAATAAACAAACAAACAAACAAACAAATCATAAGAAGGCAAACTCTCTGTAACAAGAAAAATATACTCCAGGGGCTCAACCACTTCCCTGCTTCAGAGCCTGGGGAAATAGCAAGTTTTCAATGACTTTTAAGGGTGACAGCCATATGGATCTCTAGGGGGATGCCGTGACAGAGAAGACACGCTTCCTAGATCCCAATAGATGATACCCAAATTGAAGGGACCCAAAGTGCACCCGCTTTGCCTGATCACATACAGTGTTTCTCAACCTTGGCAACTTTAAGCTCTATGGACTTCAACTCCCAGAATTCCCCAGCCAGCCAAAATACTGGGAGTTGAAGTCCATACAGCTTAAAGTTGCCAAGGTTGAGAAACGCTGCACTAGATGGACAGAAAAAGTTGGAAATAGGCATTCCCTCAATTGGGCCCTATCTCAGGAAAGGCTTTATAGATGGGAACCAGCACCCTGATTTGCACCCAGAAGTAAACAGTGCAGCTTGTGGAGCAAGGATGCCAGATGGGCATATTGTGGCATGCCATCACTGCCTGCACTGCCACGTTCTGGACCAGCTGTAGCTTTCAAGTGGTCTTTAAGGTCAGCCCCATGTAGAGTGCATTGCAAATGGAAAATATAAACAATGTGCCTGCTCTCGTTTTTTGATAGGGTAGAGAACGATGCAGAGTTACTTGTTTTCTTTATTTGAAGGGAAGATGACACTTGCTTTAAAGAATGCTTCCATTTGCTCTGCATTGCACTTCCTGTGACATTATTGACAATCTACTTAAATAATTAATGGAGATTGCTTTGTCACAGAAAAAACAGCAACAAGGAAAAAACACAGGGTAACTTCCATAAAAGCTCAGCAGATAATTTTGCATGCTTATCAAGATACTGTAACTAAAAACATGAACTGCTAAATAGCTCAGATCTACTGTTTGCAAATCTTTAGCAGGATGTTAGAATTGAGTATTTAGCTCCCAAGGAGTAGAAAATCTTTACTCTTCAGGAGCTCCGCATTTGGTTTTGTTGTGAGTATATCGTCCTTGCCAGTAGAAACTCAACAAACCCAGAGAATCCAGATGTTCCAGAAAATCTAGTATTTTTTTCTTTACAATGTTCTTGTAATAATTATATGTGGATATCTCCCATCTCTTTTTGGGGACTGAGATGGGAAAATCTTATTTGTAGTACAGCATTAAACTTCTTTCCTTCCTTCCTTCCTTCCTTCCTTCCTTCCTTCCTTCCTTCCTTCCTTCCTTCCTTCCTTCCTTCCTTCCTTCTCCAAGTTGTATTTATCTCCTTCACTTTTGAAAGTTTTGCTTTTTAATATTTAATTTTAAAACAGCTTTTTAAACTTTCTCTTCATGTTTAAAAAAAATAAAGTTTGATTTTATTTATTTCTTGTGAAATTAGATTACATGTCCAGGGGTGGGGGTGGGGAGGAAAGAAGGACTGATTTCTCTAGTCACATCTTGGTGCTATATGGCAGGAGATGGCACTATAGGCATTATTTGCTTTTTATTTTTTAACCTTTTAATCACCAGAAAGGCAGCACAAGTTATGAGAGCCTTATATTTCTCACATACTGGGGTTAGGGGGAAGTTGGCAGGTGATGAGCCCTTTAGAAGATAGGCCACATCAGGAACTAACAGGCCACTAGCCCAAAGCCAGAGGCATGGTGTCAGCCTTTCAAGGTAGACCAGGCTAGGAAACCAAAGTCATGCATGCTAATTCTGCTTTTATTATGTGGTCATTTGTTTATTTAACACATTTGCGTAACCGCCCATCTCACATAGCGACTTTGGGCAGCGTACATAATAAAACAAAATACATAAAAACCATTAAAAACCACAATTTAAATTAAATAAAAAATAAGATAAAAAAAGACAAAATGGCAGCAAAGCATATAGAAAATGTATCAGTTAACTATCATACAACCTTCTAACAGGCTCTGCTCTATCATGGGATTCCCAAGCTCATTGGCAAAACCATGTTTTGAGGGCCATTCTGTTATAGTAACAGAATCTTGCAAGTCTGAATGCGCTTCCCTCCTCCCTCCCTTTATCTTTGTGAGAAATAGGAAAGGTCTTGTCTGAGATGCTTACTCAGGTTACAGTTCTGGCCCAAACTCAGATTTCTTTTATCTGGCCATTGTCTTGGTTGCAGTTCTTCTTTCTGTTCCTCAAGGTTCTTCCTCCTGCCCATTACACTTGGCCAGGGTATAAGGACCCTCAGGGCTTCTGGGAGAAGATGCTTGGAACCTTCAGGCTTCCACCCCATGGATTCAGCCAGGGTTCTGCTACAAGTTTCTCTGCCAGCCACCTGTAGTTTGACTTTATACCCTTGCTGTGTGTTTTCACTGTAGATGTGTATTTAAAAATATATTCTGAATTGAAATCAGTATTCAAATACGTATATACTTTATTTGTGAGTTATGGGAAGACAAGGAATGTAATGGAAATAGTAGATGTAACTTCTTAATACAATTTCCATTCATCGTGCATTCCTCACATTCCTCAGTCAGCATGTTATTTTCAGATGCATTCATATATATTGCACACTGATTGCTTTCTCAATAAACTTATATATCTTTCCATATTAGAAAGTCATGTGAGGCAGCCTCATGGGTGAACTTTAGAATTTTTAGAATTTAGGGGAGAAGCTGAGCTCTTGTAAGACCCTTTCTCTTGATTTTGCAGCTCGCTTATTTCAAAGTTTGTCTTTCCTCTTTCACCTTTGCCCAGCAGCAAATATTATTGGAGCACAGAATCGTTAGTTTTAAAGAAGTAAAAAGAGTAGCATCATCACCGTCTGTCTGTCTGCCCAGAAATAATGGAGTTGGGTTCATTTGGCCCCTTCCAGGTGATTAAAATTTACCAAAGCATTACACTATTTCTGCAGCTGGGAAGCACAACACATGCATAGATTATTGACTCTTGAAGATGGAATGGTGCAAGAGCTGGTGCCTGAGATCCCTGGAGTTGCACTTCTTCATGCATAAGCTGTAACCTCAAATATTGATTTTACAAAGTAATTGAATCTCAGAGACATATTTCAGATGAAAAGTATTTGATAAATGATTACACAAAACCAGAATGAGGCCCAAAGGCTTATGCAGGAAACTAATGGATTCTTTTCTTTCCAGTGGGATTTACTCCTTTTCAATGGTTTTTTTTTTGTTGCTTTAATATATGAAAAGAAAGGGAAAAAAGGATACGAAGAAGACAAAACAAAATCATAATATATAAAAAACAAAGAACTCTGTTTTTAAATACAGCATGAAATATTGACCATATAGAATAATATTGATAAAACTTTATATTACATAGATAAGGAGCAAGTTCATAAGCAGAGAAGGAATGTATATGATCACTCCTAAACTGTACATCCACAATGGTACAGTACTGTTTTTCCATTGTAGAACTGCCTATGGTACAGCTGAATTGAGGCAGTGAATAAATTGTATAAGTAAGTAAGTAAGTAAGTAAGTAAGTAAGTAAGTGAATAATCTTTTTCTTTGTGCTAGGCCCCATGGTTGATAAATTCATAGATTTTAATGTAATTATAAATTCCAAGTTGTTGGCATATAGGGAATCAAAGTGATACTTCTGTCCAAACATCTTCCAGATATGCCTTTCACCTGGAAAATGAACTGATCTTTGTTTAAAAAAGTGCTAATCCCCTATAGAAGATAAAATGTAGGTTTAGTGATAAAGTTGAAAGGCAGGAAAGATTAACTACACCATAATATTATAACCTTAATGTGGATTTAAAATATCTAAGATATTGTCCTTCTCTTTAAATTTTTATAAACCTGCTTCAAATATTTTAAAGGTTTGGGTTACGAAATTCCTCTAAATACACAGATCAATCTTATTAATCTTTTAACCATATTTTTATCTACATTTATCTGAGATAAGCAATGTGATATATTTACACCTATAAATGAAAATATTTTCCTTGGGATAATTATTTCAACCTATTTAAAATAATTCAAATACCAAGTAAAATTTCAAGTTTTACAAGTTTCTATAGATACATTTGAGCCTATAGGAAATATATGAATCAATAATCTATATGAGGCCACTGGGTGAGGTCATCCATCGCCATGGGGTGAGGTATCATTACCATACTGATGATACCCAATTATACATCACTGCCCCTGGCGAACTAAGCGATGCTGTGGGCATCTTATCCCAGTGCCTGGAGGTTGTGAGGATCTGGATGGGGAACAACAGGCTTCAACTAAACCCTGGCAAGACTGAGTGGCTTCGGATTTTGGGTCCCACTGGTTCTAGGACTACACCATCTTTGGTGCTGGATGGGGTTGCACTGCCCCAAACAGACCCCATGCACAATCTGGCGGTTCTCCTGAACTCGAGGAGCAGGTGGCAGTGGTGGCTAGGAGGGCCTTTGCTCAACTTTGTGTTGTGCGTCAGTTGTGCCTGTTCCTAGATTGAGGGGCACTACTCACAGTCACTCATGCCCTAGTCACCTCCCGGTTGGACTACTGTAATGTGCTCTAGATGGGGCTGCCTTTGAAGAGTATCTGGAAGCTTCAGCTGGTGCAGAATGCAGTGATGCAGGCAGTTATGAGTGATTCCAGAAGAACATACGTTCCACGAGCTGCATCCAGTCTGTTTCCGGGTCCAATTCAGGGTGCTGGTTTTGACCTTTAAAGCCCTACATGGCATGGGACCGGGTTATTTGAGGGACTGCCTCTCCTCGATTACATCTACCCATCCCTCCAGATCCAGCAGAGAGGACATGATGCAGGTCCCTTTGACCCAGGAGTTTCATTTGGCGGGTCCTAGGTGGTGGGCCTTTTCTGCTGTGGTCCCCGCTTTTTGGAACATCCTTCGCCCTGAAGTGAGGCTGGCCTCATCCCTTTTAGCTTTCCAGAGATCCCTCAAGACCTGGTTGTGTCAGCAGGCCTGGGGACCCCAGGGGACTGGCGAAATATCGAGATGCCTCCTGGGTAATTAACACCTCCTCTTCCCCTAATCTCTTTTTTATTCTGTTTTTTAGTATTGTGCCTTTTATAATTTTTAATTTTAATAATATTAATATTAATTTGCATATTTTGTTTTTTAACTTTGTTTTACGCCACCCAGAGTCACTTGATTGCAAGATGGGTGGCTATATAAATATGACGAATAAATAAATAAATAAATAAACAAACAAACAAATAAATAAATGATGTGCCAAGTATGGCATCACATTTTAACAAAGATACTGGACCATTTATTTATTTAAAACATTTGTAGAGCCACCCATCTTAAAGCCAAACTCTGGGCAGCTTACAACCTCAAAATAAAACAATATACAGGTAGTCCTTGACTTACGATAGTTTGTTTAACAGCGATTTGAAGTTACGACAGCCTCGGAATGGGTGCTTTACAGCCTGTAAAGCACTTCCGAGTGTCGCAAAACATTGCACCACCCCCCGTGGTCACATGATCGCATTTTGGGTGCTTGACAACTGGCTCACATTTGCAACCGGTTGCAGTGTTACCCCAAAATTAGGTAACATGTTCTTTTATAATTCAGAGTGTCTTTGAGAGACTATAGGGAAAACAATACCAGACAAGAGACCAGATCTGGATACAACACTATTTTATTAAGTCTACTATTAATATACAGAAACAGACATACATAAAAATATACTTACAGACTCTACACAAAGTGTGATCAGTACTTTGTAAGAGGGATGGGTGTCAGGCACGGCACCAATGTTCTGACACACCTATAAAGTGGAAAATCCCTTCTTTTTATACAGTTTCAAGTTCTTTGTTTGCTTCAGATTGTGTTTCGCAACCTTTCTTAATGATGCATGTTCCACTGCTTATCTGTTTTTGAGTAGCCACATCTTTGACATCCTCTTGACTCATCTGCAGCTGCCTGTTCCAAAAGGTCACTTTCTGGAACGGCTTGTTTAGTTCCAGTACTTTTCTATCTGCTTTCCACTCTAGTACAGTGTGTATGAAACATTACAGTCCTCCTTTATTCTCATTACATATTCTCATTACAGCAGCGTCCCATGGTCATGTGATCGCATTTTGTGATGTTTTTTGCTGTTTTCTGGCAAAAGACACCCATTGGGGAAGTTGGATTTGCTTAACAACCATTGTAAAAATGGTCATAAAATCGGGTCCAGTCACGTGGTGACTCGACTTACGACCACAACAACTTACAATGGAAATTCTGGTCCCAATTGTGATCTTAAGTCAAGGATTACCTGTCAAGGTATCGTAAATCAAGGATTACCTGTGATCGTAAGTCAAGGATTAACCCTGAGCTACAAATATTCTCTTCAATTGATTACCTGTATGCAAAATAAAACAATATATGCAACAATAAAAAGGAACAGTAGAACCAGTAAAACTGAAAAACAGGTGCCATAGCCATGCTTCCCTGATGCGACTACAAATATTCTCTTCCCTCACCATATCCCAACACATGGGGGAACAGCCAGGTCTTAAGTGCTTTCCTGAAGGTTAAAAGGGTGGGGGCCTGTTGGATCGGGGGGGGGGGGTTTCCAGAGGGCAGGGGCAGCAATGGAGAAGGCATGCTTCCGAGGACCCGCAAGATGGCAATGTTTAAGGCAGAGCTTCCCAAACTTTTCATGATGGTGACACACTTTTTAGACATGCATCATTTCGTGACACACTCTTACAGCAGAGCATCATTTCGCGACACTCTTTTACAGCAGGGCACAAGGCAGGCACTAGGACCTGCGCAGAATCCTGGCAGGGCTCGGAGGCAGCAGCAGCCGTGACACACCCAGACACTGCAGCCGACCCACTAACGTGTCCCGACACACAGTTTGTAAAGCTCTGGTTTAAGGGAAGGGACCTGGAGCATGCCTACCCTATCTGCTCTGGTGGGACGGGCTGATATCCTCAGGGAGAGGCAGCCCCACAGATAACTATAGCTTGAGCAAACAGAATTTTTTATCAGCCTTTGCCAGAATCAATTATATAAACCTCAATTAAGGAAATCAGAAAACTTTATTTAAAATAACATCATTCTAAAGCCTCCCTTACTAGGGGCGTGGTGGCTCAGCGGGTAAGACGCCAGGCTTGTCAATCGGAAGATCGCAAGTTCGGAGGTTCAAATCCCTAGTCCCGCGTGACGGAGTGAGCTCTCGCACTCGCTCCAGCTCTTGCCAACCTAGCAATTCGAAAGCATGCAAGTGCAAGTAGATGAATAGGTACCACTTTGGTGGGAAGGTAACAGCGTTCCACGCGCGTCATGCCGGCCACATGACCGTGGAAGCGTCTTCGGACAACGCTGGCTCTTCGGCTAATAAACGGAGATGAGCACCGGCCCCTAGAGTCGGACACGACTGCACAAATGTGCGGGGGGAACCTTTACCTTTACCTTTACCTAAAGCCTCCCTTAGTATCCAAAGCAAGCAAGCAAGCAAGCAAGCAAACAAATTAATGTATGTCTTAAATTGATGGCACTCAAGAGTCATCAGGACCAGGAGCTTTCCCTGTTTTCATAGAATTAATACTATCTATTGTTTCCTGAAGTGGAAAAAGTGCAGGTTGTAAAAATGCTTTGTCAAGTGTAATCTTTGGAAGACTGACAGTATTTTAAATACGATTAAAGGTTATCTCCAGGGACTGAGTTATTAGATCAAAATCATTCCACATTTTACCCATAACACCCTTGCGAGAACAAACACAATTACTTTGTTGTTGCTGTTCTATTGAGAGGCCAATAATTTACCAGGTCTTTTCCCTCATTCCTATTATCATAGCTGTATGTGATTCAGTGAATATTCTTCATCCATGCATAGAGGACATTCAGTTCCAGTTTAGCAGATGTCAAAACTATATGTTGTTCTGGGGTAAGTTCTCATCCTCAAAAATTCCTTAAGCTTATTTTCCAAATGTTCTTGTTTAGGCTTTTGATTCTTCTTTCTCCCTAAACCTTATGCAAAATGGCCCCAGGCACCCATTAAATTCAGTGAAAATATATTCATATATAAAAATAATCTTCAGAATCTGCTCTGACTGTAGTACGTTATGGATATGGTGACCATATTTTCTGGGAAAAAAACAAAGGGGCAAGTCTAAAAGAGGTTCATAAGGACAAACAGTTTACTTGTTTATGTTTATAACTTTGCTTTACAAAGGAAAATCCAACAGCAAAACCAAGAAAAACTTTACAAAAACACATATTCTAATAAAAATATCTAAAATCAAACAGTATATGTAAATTTATTTAAAAAAGACAATTCAATTTCCATATCTTTCACATGACTGTGACTGTGCATTAAGTGGTACCATTTGTACAGTAAAAGTTAAATCACCAAAATAAAGGACAAAAGTGAGTTTTTGAAAAATAAATAAATCTAAAGGACAGCTCTCTGAAATAAAGCACTGTACTTTATAATAAAGGACATATGGTCACTGTAGCTATGGAACATATCTCCTATCTGCTAGATCAGTGTTTTTCAAACTTGGCAACTTTAAGATGTATGGACTTCAACTCCCAGAATGCATGCTGGCTGGGGAATTCTGGGAGTTGAAGTCCACACAGCTTAAAGTTGCCAAGTTCAAAAAACACTGTACTAGACTCTCTCAGCTTGGCTGCTTTCAAGGTATGGAGATGGCCGTCTCCCTGGCAGCTGCTTCTCAGTTAGGAGAGGCATCTCCTCCCCTTTGGTGTCCATGGAATGACTTGCTTCCTTTGTGATTTATATGCCCATTTAGGAGAAAATACGGCACTGGTTAGGACAAGGGAAATAAAGCAAAACATCCCTTCCTTTTTTGTTGAGAAACAAAAATCCCTGTCAGGTCAGCCATAAACCACTTAGATAGAAGATACAAAAAGGCAACCATAGGCTCTGGGAAGCACAGTCAGTACAAGATAAAAGTAACTCTCTAGAACAGCAGTTCTTAAAGGGTGGTCTGGGGACCCCTGAGGTCCCTGAGATCCTTTCAGGGGGTTTGAGAAGTTAAATAAATAAATATTTTAAAATGTCTCAGATTTAATTGCTAATATAGTAAATATGGATAGATGCGACCCACATAAACCAAAGCTCTTTAGGGTCCTCAAGCATTTTTAAGAATGTAAAGGGGTCCTGAGACCAAAATATTGGAGAACCGCTGCTCTGGAAAGCAGCTACGTTCATGAAATGCTGCTTCTTTGTTCTCTTAAATCCAGCATTGTCTTTGTAGACCTGCCCTCATTGCCTCATTGTTGTTATTCAGTCGTTCAGTCGTGTCCGACTCTTCGTGACTTCATGGACCATAGCACACCAGGCCTTCCTGTCCTCCACTGTCTGCCAGAGTTCACTCAAATTCATGTTCGTTACATCGGTGATGCTATCTAACCATCTCATCCTCTGCCGTCCCCTTCTCCTTTTGCCTTCAGTCTTTCCCAGCATCAGGGTCTTTTCCAGTTATTTGAGGGACCATCTCTCTCTTGTTGTTTCTGCTCATCCAGTAAGATTGGAGAAAATCCACATACTCTGGGCCCCATCCATTAAACAATGTCCCCTGATGGGTCCCAGGAAGTATGAGTTCTCTGTTATGGTGCCTGCCTTTTGGAACAGCATCCCTCAGAGATTTGAATGGTCCCAACCCTGCTCTCCTTTAAATGAACTTCAAAGCCCTGGTTGTTTCCCCAGGCTTTGGGCTAGGGTAAGTTATGGGCTCCCTTTGTAAGGGGTTCTTATATCTGTTCCACCAGGATGACCATCTTCCTTTTCTAGTACATGTTGTGGTTCTATTTTTGGTTTTCAATTTGCATGCCACCCAGGCTTGAGAAATATGAATAAGTAAATGGAGAAACTAGTTTTCAGTCTACTTAGTTTGTTGAGATCAGCCAAAGTCGGCTTGGTGCAGTCACTTAGCAGACACTAATAAACATGTTTGACACTTGATTATTTAATTTACTATGGGCTGAGTAGCTGTCCTTGCAAGAAAAACAATGAAGAATGTATCAGCTTTCAGATGCATGGAATAGCATTCTGAGTTAGAAAGATATTTAAATTTCAGTGAATGAAATTTAAATGCATGAATAGCATCTCCAGGACTAAAGCTCATGCAAAACATGGAAAATAATTTTTTCACTGTGTGGAAGAGGTCAGCTGTTCCTTAAAAACAAAACAAGCCAGGTGGTTAAAGTAGGTTTAGATTCATACATGTTCATTTAGTGCCAATTTTTAAAGCAAGAGACTAATCCATGTGGGGAGGGAAAAGGTTAAGCAAGACAGATGACATTGTAGGAAGAGAGCTGTGTTAGTCTGTGGTGGTAAAAAACAGGAGGAGTCTGAGAGCACCTTTCCCAACTAACAAATTTTATTAAAAGGCATTAACTTTCATGAGCTGCATCGCACTTCATGAGATGCATAGAGTCTAGTCCAGTGTTTCTCAACCTTGGCAGCTTGAAGATGTGTGGTGGCTGGGGAATTCTGGGAATTGAAGTCCACACATCTCCAAGCTGCCAAGGTTGAGGAACACTGGTCTATGCATCTGATCAAGTGAATTGCAGCTCACGAAAATGTATGCCTTTTAATAAACTGTGGAAGACAGATCAGTGATCAACTTATGGATGTCCCTTCATAACCATAATGGCATGGCACACAAGAACAAAGGGGGCAGAGTTTGCACTGTAAAGTCACAAGCAACATTTCACAACTTCCCTTCCCTCCCCCCCCCCACTGCCAGATGCCTGTGGGTACACAATACTAATTGCTAGCATCTACACCTCAGCTTTGGCATTGCAAATGTCAGAAGGAACCTGGAAGCGAGAGTGATTAGTATTTTGGCCTGTGTTTGCAATAGATCTTTGGCCTGTTGCATTAAGACGGTTCTTGCCTATGTTGCTCTTTTTTCATCAATTAGAGCTTTGGCTTCACAAATGCTTGGGAGTGAGAAAGCAAAAGCAACAAAACAGAAAAACAAAATAAAACCCCACCAACCTCCAAACACCCAACCTTCAAAACACTCACTTGTGCTGCCTCATTAGCTGTGATGAATGTTTTGTGTTTCAGCCATGGCTCGTCAAATGGCAGCGTGTCTGGCGACAGCCATTCCAACCCAGATTTTGGCTTGCAGAAGATGGCATGCTTAAGGCAAACAGGTGCACTGAGCTTCCATCTCTGGAAAACTGTGCAGAAGAGAGAGATGACCAGGAATAACTTCTTTTGGACATTTCTTTTTATCCAAGAGTTATCATCCCCAAGTGCTGAGGAACGAGGCTTCTTATTTTCAAGCAATTCCTTCATATAAAAATGCTCCAATGCACTCTTGAGAAACAACTTCTAGGAATTCTGAAATGTTACATTAATTTTGTGATCTGAGCACTGGATTTTTCTGCAGCAGAAGTTGATACACCATCTGGCAGAAGTAGGCTGTGTGGTAACCATAACATAGGTAAAGGTAAAGGTTTTCCCTTGCACAATCGTGTCTGACTCTAGGGGGCGGTGCTCATCTCTGTTTCTTAGCCAAAGAGCCAGCGCTGTCTGAAGACGCATCTGTGGTCATGTGGCTGGCATGACGCGCACAGAATGCTGTTACCATCCCACCGAAGTGGTACCTATTTATCTACTTGCATTTGCATGCTTTCGAATTGCTAGGTTGGCAAGAGCTGGGGCGAGTGCGGGAGCTCACTCCGTCACGTGGTGCTTGGGTCTCGAACCGCTGACCTTCCGATCGACAAGCCTGGAGTCTTAACCACTGAGCCATCGTGCCCCCATAACCATAACAAACACGTCCACAATAAACAACGATGAAAAAAATGACAAAAGATGCACTGTGATGTCATGATGTAAACCCTAGCCTTTGATATTTGTGGCCATGGGGTTGCATTGGGATGGCATGACACATGTTTCATCACATCGCATGTCCCCGCCCTGCAAAAACCTATGAACAGTAGATGCTACTGCATCCATGGAATGGATGAACTACTGATCTATAATTATCTATGGTATATTTTATTTTTTAAAGTAGTATTTTTGAGAGGATGGACAGTAATGCTTCATAGTGAAATATTGCTCCATAGAAGATGGAGAATTCTACCCCATCTATCTCTATCATCAATCTAATCTAATCTAATCTAATCTAATCTAATCTAATCTAATCTAATCTAATCTAATCTAATCTAATCTAATCTAATCTAATCTAATCTAATCATCTGTGCTTGGCATATATACAGGTATTCTTAGCCATCTTAGGCATTTCCAACCATTCCCCAAAAAGCCCTTTGTCACTGCCTGATAATAGCAGCAATGGTGCAAATAAAGAAAGAAATGGGGAGAAACTTGGAGAAACTGATCCAGTGATATAGATTTATTTATTTATTTATTTATTTATTTATTTATTTATTTATTTATTTATTTATTTATTTATATTTCCAACTTATATCACCTTACTGTATATCACTTATATCACTTATAGATGAAGGAAGTAAGACTGGGATTAGGCTGGAAATAACCTGACCAGATGGAAGGAGAAAGAGAGGAGATTGGGGTTTGGGTGGGAAGTTATGGAGAGGATGGCTAATGCAAAAGTGGGGGTAGAAAGTAGGAATGGTGTCTTGATTATGTGACTTTGGTGAGAGAGAGATAAGGCATCACCAGATGTGAATTCAAATCTACTTAGGAAGTGAAAAGAGCCCCTGCCAATCAGTCACTGGGCACATTTAATCAGATCATGACTTCCTTCTGCTGCAATTTTCTTCCTATGCAAATTGGGAGCCATATCTGCAAGACAAAAGGGCAAGTGAGAGAGAAAGAGAGAGAGAGAAATGAATATAAGTAACTGTGATAGTGGATACTAGGGCTGTAAACCATTGGAGTGGAGGGCTGTGAGTGTGGGAACATGAATGAAAGGAAACTATGGCTTCAGAGAAAAGCTGAGCTAATATTTATTTTAAAATATAGTTGTTATGGAATATATTATATTTATGTCAGCAAGTGCCATACACTGATACAGAATATTATAATTGCAGTGTTAGCAGGTAATCTTACCAAGGTTCGTCCCAAGCCGGGAATGAATAGACGCAGGCAGATGCTGGAACAGAGGTTTGCTGGTTTATTTCCAAGAGCATATGCAGAGTACAGAAGTACAGAGTATGCTGGTTGGAAGGTGGCCACACCTGTATTTCCCCCACAGGCCATTTATATAGGAGAGCTTGGTCGTTGCTATGCAGAGGTGTTCCCGCCCCCTAGGAACTTGAGAGAAGTGTAATATGCCGGATTTCAGAGAGGAGGCGCTCTGTGGGCTGTGGCCTTGTCTACTATTTGGAATGTGCACCTTGGAAGGAATCTTTTGTTATTTGATTATGGAGATCTGTTTGGCTGGGGAAGAAGGTCTACCTGAATGGGCTGGCTAAGTTCTGTGAATGAGCTGACCTTTTGTGTTCCAAGCTTTCCGATTGAATTGGAAGGGAATCCTTTGTCTAAGCAGTTGGGCTTCCTTTTCCATCTTAATCTCTGGCATTATCAAACTCATTCTATTTTGTAACCTTTTAACAATTGGGATTCCTTTACCTGTTCTGGGGGAAGACAACATGGAGGGCAGACAGTGTTCTGGGGGAAGATCCCAACAGCAGGACATATAGGAGGTGTTTGAAACATCTTATGTGTTTTTACCACTTGCATTTTCATTGAGAATATACCCCAATTATAGCCTAATTATAGTAGTGGAATTGAAGGAAAAATGAGGACACACTGCATTTTCAGGCTGAAACATTAAAAAAAAAAGTCTGGTCAATGCATGCAGACTGGCACTTATTTTCTTCTTTCTTTCCGAGAATAGATTGTGCAGTTATTCATAGCTGTTTAAATTAGAAATGTGCATCACATTTGGATGAATCCTGAAACTTAACCTAAATCAAATTTTATTTATTTTTATTTATTTAAAAGACTTACATGGCTGCCCATCTTATGTACCATAACCATGGGCAGCACACAAAACAATGCTGTTTTGTTCAAGTTGACTTGCATGGATTTGGGAGATATTTGAATCTCCTTTGAAGCAACCCAGATCCATCTAGACCAGAGCTTTCCAAACTTCTCATGTTTGAAGGATTGAACTCTATTAAACCCCCTTCCTATGGAATGTGTACATGTTCAGCAGAATGTATGAACTGTGGATGCCACAGAAAATCTTAATTAAGGACAAATAGTTAATCTCTTCACAGGAAGGAAATCTTGATTGCATCCACCTTTGTTTATCTCACAGAATCCCTGTGAGATAACCACCTAACACCAGACTCCTCTCCTTCTCTTATCAAAATTCCAGGATATTGTAAGGCACCAAAACTTACCACGCGCCTTTAGAGAAAGCCAAATACACGAAGGAGACTTTGTAAAAAGGAACAGCAGCAAGATTTATTTGGCCAAGCAAAAGTTGCAGGGTGGGAGCCAGACAGTTGTCACGTGCAAGTGACCTCTGAATGAAACCACCACCCAGAGCATAAGGGTGCACAAACTTTTATACGGGGAATACAGGCAGGAAGTGAGGATGAGGAAGGTATGCCCACATGTGGGCGAGGTGTCTGATGACCATCCCCTAGGATTGGCTGATTCCTAGGGACAGGGTCCCTCCCAGAGCTGAAGCATTCTGGGACTCACCAGGTCAGGGGGTGACGTGGGTCATCAACATACTTACAAAGGATGGAATTGGGAACATTCACACTAATGGTTGGGACATTCACACCAAAGAAATACTTGCATCTTACAAGGACAACAGTAACATTCACAGAGACATTGGGTTACACAAGCAGGTTGAATCACAAAGGGTCAGAACCATAGAATCACAGTTTAACATATTTACATCTCAGGAGAGGGGAAGCAAGGCATTCCTTACATGAAGGTTAGGTAAACATATTGGCTTTGTCTCAGGAAGAGGATGCTTGACCAGATAGATGGTCCCAGACTGTTATGCATTCCTGAGAGAGGTTTCAGAGCTTTATTTAACATTCCTTATGCAGTTTTCTTTGGGGCTTGCTGAGGCCCATCTCAAGGGTCATCCTTGGGTGACAATTCTTTGGTTCAGGCACAATCTTTGGTTTGGTAATGTTGCATCATGGGGAAATGTTACAGCATGGTGTTTTCCAGGCCAAGGTTTTTGAGCCTGGTTTCCCCATATCCCTACAATCCTCCCTTTTCTTTTCTTATGGCGAAATGCCTTTCGCCTGGAGACTGGGTGGAGAGTCAACAGTTTTGCTGGTTTACCTTCAGTGTGGGAAACCACAGTCAACCCTTTGAGAGAGGACAATACGATTCTACGAACCAGAGGAACAATGCAGGGCAGGATAGCAAGTCCAGTAAGGCCACAGACAAAGATAAATACAAGTTGTTTGATCCATGCTGCCCTGAAGTAAGTGGTACAGGAGGTGTTTCCCCCTTGGGAAGGATAGAGATTTGAGGTAGGAGATGGACAAGAGAGCAAGTGCCTGTCCAGTTAGCACGTAAACAGAGGTAAGTATTGGTTCCACAAAGGAAAAACATACCCTGTTCTAGGCAGATACTTAAGTCAACAGAAAAGATAGGCTTCTCCCTTTTCCATGGGTTCCATACCCCAACTGACCCTGCTAGAAACATTCCCGTAAGTGGCTGCAGGGGGGTGGCATTGAGATGGGGCGGGCCCTTAACTAAGGGGATGGAAGGGAAAACAAAGTAGTCGGAGTTATTCCCATGAGCATAAGGCAAGGGAGCACAGGGGATATCTTGGTCATCCCTCAGGCCAAGCCATGCTGGCATTGAGCCTTTGGTGTCAGTAGGCAGCCCAAGCCAAGGGGGAAGCAGAGGTCCCCGCGGAGAGGCAGCTAGCAGAAGCTTGGCTGCCAGATTACATGAGGGTCCCTCCTTCTCTTCCCCAGAGATAGAAACTGTGGGCCGGGCAGAAAAAGTTACTTTAACCCGATATATCCCAGCAGCTGCTGAGAACAATGGAGGATTTATAAAAGAGTCCTCGAAAGTATCAGAGGCAGTGATGACGACCTTTGCTAGGCATTGATGTTGTTGAAGTTTCCCCAGCCGAACTCCCCCCTTGGGTTGCGTCCTAGTAACGCACAAAGAGGCGGTGCCAATCAGTGGAACTAGTGAGGCCACTGGGCTAAAGATGGGAACTGATGGATTCAGTCCCAGGGTCTTAAGCCGTGACTCAAAGTCCGCATAGAGTTGGCTGTCAGGATGTTCTCCTTCCTTAAAAGCAGGAGGAGTTTTGTGGTTTAGCACAATTCTAGAACTGGCCCAAACACGGGGGCTGGCTGGAATGGCTTCAGTAATTTGTAAGCAGAGGTAAGGGTCTGCTCAATATAATTATGGCTAGTGGGCTTGCGTGTGAGGGTATGGTGGTTGAGGGGTTGTGCTGGGATGGTATAGACCCCCAGGAGCCCCAGAAGAAAAGGTTTTAAAATTTTTAAAGGAGCACATGTTCATTTTCCCCACCAGGTACTCCCCCTCTTCCCCCCCTTTTTATTTTTACTAATCGGAAAAGAGGCAGAGAGGAGAGGCAGGGAGAAGTAATCAGGAAAAATAATTGGCAGCTTTTGTCCAGTAGCAGCTGTTATCTGTGGTTGCCTGGTCCGGAGTCTGTGGTATTCAGCCTGAAAGAGAGCTTAGCAAAAAAACTTTGCAACCTACATTAAAACAACATTGGCAACCACAGTGAAATGATGATCTTAGATGTCCTCCTGGGTATAGTCTTCACCTGTGTTCCCGTCTGCCTCCGGAGAGACGGGAAGCAGAGGGGTTGTGTAGTCCTGAAGATCTTCGTCTGTGTCTCCACCCACTTCCGGTGGGGCAGAGAGCAGAGAGCCTTGTTTTTTTTTGGAATTTTCCTCTGTGCCACTGTTCTCTCCCGGTGGAACAGTGGGCAGAGAGATGGCGATGAGGGAGTCAAGGTCAGCAGAGGATTGTATGTGGAACAGTGTAATTTTGAGTGCAGTAAGGCCTTTGCTTTGCCAGGCAGCTGGAGGCTGGATTACATTCTTGATTCTGGAAGCGTGGACCCAGGCTTGTATACCTTCGCCCTTTACAGCAGTGGGGGTGTTGAACAGGACCTGGAGCTGATCTCAGCAATGGGTGGCTGGTCCGGAGCTGGAGGCAAAGCACTGCTGACCTGTTTGGAAATAGAAGGCAAAATACGCGCCAGAGACTGCAAGTACGCAGAAACATCAAGCTCCCTCTCATTGGTAGAAGTGACTTTCCCCCTGGCATGGTGCGAAGACGGGTGAGCGCCAGAGGGAGAACTGGCGGCCAGGGAAGACGTGTGTCCTGGCACAATTTGGCTAGAATGATCTGTTAGGGTCCTGTAGTTATTTGGCAGACCTCACTGGAATGGGGCACCGTTTGGTCTACCTGCCAAGGTTGGCGTTCCTGCAGAAAGGTTGGTAAGAACCAAACCTGCGCAGACAATTACTGATTGGCTCAGTGATGTACGCCTGAGCACAGAAAAAGTAAGAGCTTTGAAAAAGCCAAAAACAAAAAGCCAAAAACAAAAACAATAAAAACAAAAAGCCAAAAACAAAAACAATAAAAACAAAAAGCCAAAAAACAAAAACAATAAAAACAAAACGTTAGGGTTTATGCTTATCTCTTAAGCAACCTAGTTGGGAGGGGGGCGTGCCCTGCAATATTCCAAATAGAAATAAAAATAAAACTGAAGGGCAATAAAGCAATGAGAGTCATCTCTGTGACCCAATAGCATAGTCATGTTAAATGGGAAAACATTGACACATAGCAGTATAAAATTTCCAATTAATTTTCCAAAAAACAAGCCTAAAAAGGCTGGAAAATAAAAACTGACCATTGACATAATGTATTTTAATGAGTAGACTGCTTTTGCATTAAAAAAATTTCCAAAAATGGGAAAAACAAAACCATCAGATAGACTATGCCAATTCATGGAGGCTCCATTATTGCCAAAATCTTCAGAAATAAAAATTCTTCTTTCTTTTTGTTACTCACACACCACACAGTTCAATGAACTGAAAACACACACACACAAACAGTCATAAGTTAAGACTCAGTTAAGATTTTAATGAAGGGGTTCAAAGTTTAGCTGGTTTATTACAAACCCTTTGTACATCAGAAAATCCTTGCCTTTTTCCCTGTCTCCTCGCCCATCTTCCGGAAAATTCCCATTTCTATCTACATGCTTACTCAAGGCATTTTCTCACTTAAGGCATTTCCATATTCTAGAGAGGCAAGGCAAGCAGATAGGAAGAAACAAAGAAACGGGGGTTAGGTAGCCACGCACACACACCGCACGCACACACACCGGAAAAAACAGCATGCAAACTTGTACAAAACAGAGGCTTTTATTGAAACACGACATGGGGAGGGGAAAAGACAGACACACAACTTCACACCTTTGCTTTACCTTTGCTTTACAACCTAAACACATTCTTTCAGACCTCTGGGGCATTTTTGGCTAAGGGCCAGTTTCAATATCACTTGTTAGCAGGGGCGTAGGAATGCCATCCTCCCCCTCCTCTCCTTTTCACTCTCTCCCTTCCTTCAAGCATTTGACTAGCAGACAGGAGGCAATCATAGGAAAGGGGAAAGGCAGAAGGCAGTTACACACACACACACAGGAAAAACACCTTTTAACTTGTAATATGCATTCAAACCATACAGAGTACAAGTTAGAAAAAACACTTAAAAATGAGTGAACAGAGCTGTTGGCTTGCGAATCTTGCTATAAAGTTAAACAGACAAGAGTCAGGAGACAGAAGAGATTTCCCAAGCATTCCAAAGGGACAGACCCACACAATTTCACTCACACATTTAAACAGAGGACAAACAGGATGAGGCATTTAAAGCTGCCCCTTTTGAGATAGCTGGTCCCTAGACTTTTTGGCTTAACAAGGGCCAGTTTTTTAATTTCACTTTCAGTAAATCTGCTCAGCCATTGGGGTTAACAGAGTCCAATGTCCCATGGTGGGGTCAGTGGCGGCCGTAGATAGGTGGATAGAATGGCCAGACATCGGAGCAAAAGGCTCCAAGGCTTGACTTGCAGGGGTGAATGCAGTCAGCCTTGGGTTTCAAAAGCTTCCAGTTTCTTAAAACACATTTAAGGGGAGTTTTGGTTTCTCCTTCCCTTTATTGTGGGAATAGGAGAGGGCTGGCAGGGGGAGGAGTGCAGTCTGAGCACCGCACAGTTGAAAGTTGTTCTCCTCTGAATGTTATTTCCTCTTAGATCCAGGACCTCCAGCAAGCGCTGGATTTATTTGGCAACCAAATTTAAGGTCCTTATTCAGAACCTCCAGCAAGCGCTGGACTTGTTCACCAGATAAATTTAAGGTCCTGTCTCCCAATAACCTCCCAGCAGCGCTGGCTAATTTTAAAGGTTATTGCTCTCCCACAAACAGCCTCCCAGCACACGCTGGCAGCTTTTTAAAGGCTATTTATCCTACAGGACAACTATCTTGACAGGGGCTTCCACCAAAGGGGGCTCTAGGAGAGAACGTCCCGGGAGTGGAGGTTAACTTCGGGTGTCCACCCAAGGGGGTACGGAGCACGCAATGGCCCACGTAGTTGTCCCAGGGGCAGCGGAGAATCTGGGGTGTCCGCCCAAGGGGGTACGGGGCACGCAATGGCCCAGGTAGTTACCCAGGGGCAGAGGAACGTGTCCGTCCCAGGCGAGGGCTCCTGCTGAGCTATCGTCTTTCCCAGCGAGGGACACGGCTTCAAATCTTTCAGAACCTCTAGGGATAGGGGCAGAGGAACGTGTCCGTCCCGGGCGAGAGCTCCTGCTGAGCTATCGTCTTTCCCGGCGAGGGACACGGCTTCTAATCTTCCAGAACCTCTAGGGATTTTACGGTAGGGGGTGGGATACAAACGGGGTACCAAGCACTGCCTCCCCCTCTCCCACTGCTTGCCGGGACCGGCCTAAGTCCTCCCAATAGCAAGGTTCTCTCCCTGACTCAACTAGTCAGCACATCCAGCTGCAGCAATTTTCTCACATTCCCGTTTCGTGTCCCCAAGTTACTCAACACGCATTCCGTCCATACGCACGACCAGTGCCGACCCAGCTAGCCGAAACTCAGTCTAGATGCCCAATTAAGTTGGGCTTCTGGGAACTGCGACAAAGATCTCCCTGAGACCCAAAAGGGCCTCCACAAAACGCTTCGTGGCTACTTCCTTGTGAAGCAATACCACGGCTCATATATACACACACACATACAGCACCCCCCACCTAAGAAAAGTTCTACTCACCAACGTTGGTAGCTTCTTTTTCAGTCCTGATGAGAAGTTCGTTTTTGAAAAGTCTCCTTTGCAGGCTAGGGTTCTTTACTGTACAGGGTCCTGCAGCTGAGAGGGAGGAAAAGGCCACCGGAAAAAAACAGTTCCGGGAGCGCTCGTGGCGTTGCCTGACCTCTATGCTGCTTTTCCCTGACAGACTGGAGTCTGGTTCCCCTTAAGGGGGATTCCCAGGTACTCCCCGGAGTTTCCCGGCCAATGCACCAAAATGTAAGGCACCAAAACTTACCACGCGCCTTTAGAGAAAGCCAAATACACGAAGGAGACTTTGTAAAAAGGAACAGCAGCAAGATTTATTTGGCCAAGCAAAAGTTGCCGGGTGGGAGCCAGACAGTTGTCACGTGCAAGTGACCTCTGAATGAAACCACCACCCAGAGCATAAGGGTGCACAAACTTTTATACGGGGAATACAGGCAGGAAGTGAGGATGAGGAAGGTATGCCCACATGTGGGCGAGGTGTCTGATGACCATCCCCTAGGATTGGCTGATTCCTAGGGACAGGGTCCCTCCCAGAGCTGAAGCATTCTGGGACTCACCAGGTCAGGGGGTGACGTGGGTCATCAACATACTTACAAAGGATGGAATTGGGAACATTCACACTAATGGTTGGGACATTCACACCAAAGAAATACTTGCATCTTACAAGGACAACAGTAACATTCACAGAGACATTGGGTTACACAAGCAGGTTGAATCACAAAGGGTCAGAACCATAGAATCACAGTTTAACATATTTACATCTCAGGAGAGGGGAAGCAAGGCATTCCTTACATGAAGGTTAGGTAAACATATTGGCTTTGTCTCAGGAAGAGGATGCTTGACCAGATAGATGGTCCCAGACTGTTATGCATTCCTGAGAGAGGTTTCAGAGCTTTATTTAACATTCCTTATGCAGTTTTCTTTGGGGCTTGCTGAGGCCCATCTCAAGGGTCATCCTTGGGTGACAATTCTTTGGTTCAGGCACAATCTTTGGTTTGGTAATGTTGCATCATGGGGAAATGTTACAGCATGGTGTTTTCCAGGCCAAGGTTTTTGAGCCTGGTTTCCCCATATCCCTACAATATTCATAACTAACTTGTGATGTCTGTAAATTAAATTGTGATATCTGTAATCTTTAATGAAATCTTGACCTTTACACTTCTGTTAAATCCTAAAAAAACTTATATCCTGTGTGATGTAAGTGTTAGAGATCTGAAATGTATAAAAACAGATGCTTCTTTTGTCTGGGGCTCTCCTTTTCAGAGGAGGTTGCCCCCTATTACTTGAGCTCAATTAAAAGGGTTATCCTATTTCTCATCTTGGTGTGAATTTATTTTGGGTTCTTCATACCAAGTTAAACGTGCTTGGACATGGGACCAACTTTCGGTCCAACATGTTGGTGACACACTTTTTAGACATGGATCATTTCGCGACACACCCTTACAGCAGGGCATCATTTCGCGACACACTCTTACAGCAGGGCATCATTTCGCGACACACTCTTACAGCAGGGCATCATTTCACGACACACTCGGAATCACAGCAGGTTTGGAGGCAGCAGCAGCCGCGACACACCCAGACACTGCAGCCGACACACTAACGTGTCCCGACACACAGTTTGGAAAGCTCTGATCTAGACCTTCATGAAGCTCTTCTAGGTGTCTAGAATTCAAAAGCACACAAGACATAATGTCTGAGTTCCTACAACACTACTTGATTGCTGAATTAGCCTTTTCTGAATTCTCATAATACATTGAAAATAAGTTAGCCAAATAGCCTGAGTTCATGCAATATCCTAAACCACAAAAGAACCCTAACATAATGTTAATACTAATCAAGCTTGTGCAAATGCATCTAGTCATCTTTAACTGACCCAGTTAAGCTGGTTGTGTGAATTATGTCTGCAAAAATCCATACATTTTTCTCCAGGTTCTTCATATAAGCCAACCTTCAAGATGGGAGAAGAGGGGATGGGCTTTTGTCACTGACAGCTCTAGCTTCTAATCACAGTGAATCTTATCAGATGACTCCAATCACAGCATTTTGGGGAAAGGAAGCTGAAATAAGGTATCATAGGACAGTTCCAATGTTCACTGTCTTTTGCTAATCTATCTTCTCAAGAGCTGGAGTGTTAAAAGAAGACTGGTGAAGCCTCTGAGTCTGGTGAGGGAATAATATTGGGTGCTTGCATGGAAAATATCTAAAAAATAAAAAAAAATTAAAGACAGTATCACAAATTGCCTGAAATTTGGCACATGTCAACTCGTCTTTAAGAAATCTATTCCTAAATGTCATTCAGTTAAACCACACAAACAAGAAATACAGTAGGATACTGTTAGAGTATTGATGGACCTATGAAAAATCCAAGTCACTGAGAAAGGATGAGTGGCAACAAATGTATTCATCTTAATACTCGGCTACTGAAGGCTCAAACAGGAGTAGTAGAATGTATGAGATTTAGGGCACAGATCCAGTGGAGGTGGAGAGCAGTCATTCATTGTCTGTCCAAAAGGCCTGGATATACAAAGACAATGAATTGTTGAGCACATGCTATTTCCTGCCCTGGTGGCCTTTGCTTCTTTGTTCTCTACCATGTGACCATAGATGGGCAACAAAGCCAAGTATTGAGGGAGGTCTGATGTTCTGGTTGTGCAAATAAGTTTTGATATTACCTAATTAGGGGTTAACCACCAGAGATATGTGGTGTTGGAGTTCTGCAGGTTGAATTAGACCACCTTTAGTAGTTGATGACCCATGTCTTTTCAGAAAAGACTTGTTGATTCCAGGCAGCTCTCAGTTAATGACCTCAGGTCCCTCTGATCCTATAGATAACTTCAAATGGCAATGGAAAAATCCATGTAGCCTGTAAGGTTATTCAAGAACAAAATGGCAAAGTTCTTTGGATGATCTTCTGTCCTTTATTCATTAATTGAAGGGGGCATAATTATATCATTATTTCAGATGATTCACTTCTAAACACGCACTTGTTAATTGTTACCTTGTTCATATCAGGATGACTGTTTTCCCTAGAAAAATGTTAATTGCTTTGCTCTTTTTAAAAAATTAACTTCTTTTACATAATGTTATAATGAGCATCAAGAAAACCATCAAAGCTCCATTAACATCGTGCCTTCCCATTTGGGAGTCTCCATGGCAACGGGATATATTTTCCCATCTACTTCACCTGTCCCTAATATAAAAAATAATGAGTTCTTTAGTATAGATATTTGAAAAATGAAAGTTGCCTTCTGAACTGCAGAATTATAATCACACTCCTGTTTATTGAAAGATCAGATTTATTTTCTTCGGTGTGTACAATTTTAGCCTACTGAATATAAAGGCAGTTGATATCTGTAGGCTCAGTCAGTGCAAGAGGAGAATCTATTTTGCAGGATTCTTGCTCATGTGGACAGATCCTGTATCTAACAACTGGTCATATACAGTATGTACCAAAAGGCAGCCCCCACAGGTCAACATCGCATTACAATTTGCAAACATCAGAGAAAATGTTACTGTACTTAGAAATGTTCAAAGATCATGCATCAATTCAGTAAGGAAGTATTCAGAAGAAAATGGCAACCAATTCGAACATTTAATGTAATTTATATAATAAAGTCTACGGGGACTGACTTTTGGTACATCCTGTATATTCCTCTGGACTGAAAGTTGAGATATAATTCAAACAAACAACAACAACAACAACTCTATCTTGACCTTTAGATGGAGTTCTGGAGTCATCATTGGTGATCACTCGTAGCCGAGTAAGATTGTCTTCCAAAGGTAAAATTTTAACGGTGGATCCGTAAGTGGCTATAAAGGCCAATTCTGGATCCGCACAACCTCCCACAATGAGGGCATAGGTTTCCGGGTGGGAGACGGTCATGATGAGGGTCTGCCTGACGTGCCTTCCTTTTAGCTCTTTTCTCCTTTTCGCCCTGTACTCGTGCTTCTTCAAAGTCCATAGCGCCATTAATAAAGGATGACCTCCAATTGAAACGCTCATGAGTTAGGGCTTCCCAGTTCTCAATGCTGATATTACATTTTTTTAAATTAGCTTTGAGAGTGTCTTTGAATCTCTTTTGCTGTCCACCAATATTCCGTTTTCCATTCTTAAGTTGGGAGTAAAGTAGCTGCTTTGGAAGACGATGGTCAGGCATTCGAACAACATGACCGGTCCAGCGAAGTTGATGTTGGATGATCATTGTTTCAATGCTGGTGGTTTTCGCTTCTTCTAATACGCTAACATTAGTCCGCCTATCTTCCCAAGTAATTAGCAGAATTTTTCGGAGGCAGCGTTGATGGAATCTTTCAAGAAGTTGGAGGTGGCGTTTGTAGAGGGTCCATGTTTCACAGTCTAAAAGTTTCTCCTTCAGTGTGAGAATGCACACTGTGGCAAACAATTGTTTACTTAACCAGGGATGGTAAGCCACCATTGGTTGAATTACACAATGGTTTGCTAAGCTCCAAACCATGGTTTATAAACTACAATGGCTAGGTTTACTCAAAAACGATAAGCCAAAGGCTAGGTTCACCTAAAACCCTTAACCAAATTAGTTAAAGAACTAGCAGTTGCATTTGGACAACGTTAATCTTGTGGCTCAGTATTTTGTGTAAACCCAGCCTATTTAAGTCGTTTATAGGTCACAGTATTATGTAAAACTTGAAAATGGGTTAATTCCATAACTGTCTTTAAGGGTGTTTTACAAACCCAGCCAATAAGAAATGAAGGAATGCTTAGACACATACGAGTCACAGTAAGCATATTGTGAAGAAAGCTTTCAACCGTGAAGTACTTATGACTTAGCATAATATCTGGCTCCAGCCTGAATGCCTAAAAATAAGTATTATAGTACAGGGATATGGGCAGCTAATTGTAAGATATCCACTGAATACTAGAGAAGGTAGCCCTGTAGTCATCTTAGTTAGCCACAAAGCATCTTGTGGAAAGGTTGAGGAACATTTTTCAGTGATAGTTGCCTTGTATTAAATAGAAGATCTCCAGAACTTTCTGTATTGCATGGCTGAAATTCAGTGATCAAACAGCTGATTTTTGCATCACATTTTTCCTATTTTCTCTTTGCTAAAATAAAAAGCAAACTTATGGAAATGATTTTGCCCCTTATGGGGTGAACTTGTTGGCCATTTCCGTAGCACAGATGCCATTCCAGCCACAGTTCCCTCCTGCTCTTAGAAATCAAGAAACAAATGAAAGAGCCTAAGCCATGGCTCATTTAACCACAATTTGATAAACAAGCCACAATGGCCTGTTTTACACAGAAGGCTAAGTCAGAAGCCACATTTTTCAAGCAGAAGTGGTTAAATGGATTCACATATCACCTTAAGCCAAAATGAAGCAAACTACATAATGGCTTAGCATAATGTATGAACCAAATGGTCTAGTAAAATTGGAATTTTTATTGGCACCAGGTTGGCTGAAATATCTTTGTGTTGCTGTGAAGGCTAGATTGGGTAAGGTAGGAAGTGAGGGGACTCAAAACAATCCAGTCTGGTCATCTAGACAGGACCTGCTGAGAGTCCCTACTCCTTGTGAGATAGATGAGGCATGTACAAGGTGGCAGGCCTTCTTAAGAAGAGTCCCCATTTTGTGAAACTTTGAAAAGAAGTGAAAGGAATCTTATTCCATTGTGCCTTTACCCTGAGTTGACTGGGAGGACCATGACTGGTTAAGCCAGAGCTTTCCAAACTTTTCATGCTGGTGACACACTTTTTAGACATGCATCATTTCGCGACACACTCTTACAGCAGGGCACAAGGCAGGCACTAGGACCTGCGTGGAATCACAGCAGGTTTGGAGGCAGCAAGGCACAAGGCAGGCACTGGGACCTGTGCGGAATCCTGGCAGGGCTCAGAGGTGGCAGCAGCCGCGACACACCCAAACACTGCAGCCGACACACTAACGTGTCCCGACACACAGTTTGGAAAGCTCTGGGTTAGGCTTTTAACAAATTTATTGCATTACTTTAGTTATGCTTTTTTGGAATTTTGTTTTGGCTGTTTACTGACCAGAGTCCTTTAGGACTGGTGGGGTGAGAATTGCTGCAAATAATAAGAAAACAAATTTGCTAGCTTTATGTGGGGAGTAGGTAGATTAATATTTGTTTTTATTACCATGGATTCGCCTGTGCTTCTCCTGTTACTTCCAGTATCAGCTCTCTGGGCAGAAATCTACCATTCTGGTTTAAATTATTTCCAAAGTGTCATAGAAGGGCCCGTGGCTCAGTGGCAGAGTGTGTTCCTTGCATGAAGGTTTTAGGTCCACTGAATTACAATTATTTTAAGTGAGCAGGGTTGGGAAAGAGTTTTATCTTTCTCCTCTGTCTGTTTGATGACTGGGAGAACTTCCATTAGTCAAAGCAGATGATACTGACACACTCTGACCTGTTCACCCCCCCACCTGTGGTGTTAACATACATCTCTTGAGATGTAATGCAGAGAAGTCCAGTTTCCTAATAACTCCTGCTCAGGAGTTGCAACTTGTTTGGAAGACACTCCCCCAAGATGGTCTGATATATTGTTTGCCAACCCTAAACAAATGTCCGGAAATTATACACACATACGCACTATAGAAAAAAAAGCTCCAACAGCTTGAAAAGAGCTAATTCAGTTAGATAGTCTGATTTTGGTGTGGCATACACAGCTTGTCCACTGATATAATCCTTACTGGCAAAAGCAGGAAGTGAGCAGCAGGCAGAAGAGAAGACTCACAGCCTGAGCCAATCTGTCTTTCCATCTGGATCACGGTGGCCCCAGTAATAATCATAATCTTATACACAGACAAGTTGTCTAGAGGGATTTCTTGCTCCACTCCAACTTCCCTCCTCAAATATAATGGGCTGACATCTTGCCACTAAGGAGCTGTGAAATATGAAGGGGACGCAGATGGAGGGGAAAACAAAGTAAACTCATGAAAACTCAACTTGGTCTGAGTTTCTAATTTGGAAGCTAGACCACATGGCTTATATGTGGACGAGGAGAAAAAAATACTGCTGTAAGAAGGCAGAGCTGTTTGGTAAAGAAGCCCACAGACTGAAATAAAACCATTGATTGTTGTGCTGAATTCTGTTCTCCAATTTCCCCAAAGGTCTCTCTTCCCTTCCGTTTTTCTATCCTAATTCTCAGATGCTTCAGAATTTCTCTAGAATGACTTGAGAGGGTGTTTTTGAGTTTACTCTCCCCTTCTGATGTGACAGAACATGTTGAAATGTTTTCTCATGAAACATTTCCCCATCATTCTGAAGGCCCTCAGCTGCTCCTAAGAACAGGACCATGGGATGAGTTTCAGCAGCAAGGAACTTTCCTTAGGTTGCGATTGAAACCAAGGTGCCTGCAGTTCTATAGAGTGATGACTTTGAGGTGAGAGATACAGCATTCCTACATAATAGTTGGACACCAATCGAAGAGACACTGGATTTAGTATAGAGTGGTGTTGGACACCACTCTACTAAACCCAGTGCAAAGGAACTGTGGTCCATGAGAATCCAAATTTTTCTTCCTGGGTATGAGTTTGTGAAGAATAAAAAAGCAATATATTTTCCATCATATTGATCATGGTAAAAAAAAAATGCAGAAGCCATTCCAGATTTTGCACACCTGCTGCAATTACCTGTCCTTGTACATCCAATAGTGGAGGTTTTTGCTGTTTATTCATTCAGTCGCTTTCAACTCTTTGTGACTTCATGGACCAGCCCACACCAGAGCTTCCTGTCGGCCGTCGCCATCCCCAGCTCACCCACAGTCAAGTCCGTCACCTCCAGAATATCATCCATCAATCTTGCCCTTGGTCGGCCCCTCTTCCTTTGGCCTTCCACTTTCCCCAGCATCAGCATCTTCTCCAGGGTATCCTGTCTTCTCATTATGTGGCCAAAGTACTTCAGTTTTGCCTTTAATATCATTCCCTCAAGTGAGCAGTCTGGCTTTATTTCCTGGAGTTTGATCTTCTTGCAGTCCAAGGCACTCTCAGAATTTTCCTCCAACACCACAGTTCAAAAGCATCTATCTTCTTCTATAGTGGATAGACTATAGTGGATAGTGGAGGTACCCAATGGCAAACAAATGCAGAAGCCATTCCAGATTTAGCACCTCAAATTGAGCCTGGAAGCAAATTAGCAACCAATGAACTTGGCATAAGATTAGTGTAGTGCCGCATTTCCTAGCCTGTTGTGTTCCAGATGTGTTAGTTTTCAACATCCATAATTTCCTGGAAAGCACTAGGCTGGGGAAGAGTAATGCAATATATATTCTATGATTCAAATATTTTTAAAAATCTCATGATTAATATCTCTGTGTTGCTTCTGCCCTTTTAATTTCTTGTAACTTGCTTTGTGTTAAACCAGCAGTTTTTACTCCAAGCTCCCTTGAGTTTTCTTTAGAAAGGCAGAGAATATCTTTTGCTTAATAACAACAAGCTAACTAGGATCAGTGTATTCATTCAAGGCCTTGATATATGGCTGGGGCTGGGACAGGGGAGCTTGGAGGGCAGTTCCATACAAAGTATCTGAAATTCATGAGCTTGATGAATACTTTTCTATCAAAGTAGTAAATCTAACTGGCTAACATACAATCCCAAGAGTGACTCCAGTATTTGGGGTTTTCTCACCCATTTTGGTTTAGTGGGCCATTGATTCCAGTGGAGAAACAAAACAATAGAAAACAAAAAAATTGGGAGAAAAGTTACCTTGTCCCTTAGGCCTCTCAGTCTTAGTAAGTTTCTGCATTGATTCCAAATAAGGGAGCTTCATCCATTCATGTCTTAAAAAGGCCCTTTTCATTTGCTATGTCCGTGGAGCAACTGCATAGTTATGTGTCATCGTGCACCCAAACTGTATGTTTCACCATCTGAAATGCTTTGCCACAGGCATCACTTCTGAAACTGATGATGGCAATAATAACTCTAATCTACTTTACAGGCCTGTTAAAGGCAGCTGAGATAACAGATGCTGAAGCATGTTGAATATCTAGAACAAAATTTATTTATTTCTCATATTTATATAGCTGCCCATCTCACATAAAAGCGACTCATACAAATGTTGTATGATTATTGCATTAAGCCTTAATTGCTCAACTTTTTGTTTTCATCTCTCATGAAACTAGCCACTATGCAGTTCTAGGAAAGATCTGAGCACTGCCCAAGGGCAAGCCCAACTAATTTTCCACTGTCTGGGATTGATAAAATAAGGCATATACAGGGGTATCCACAGGGCAGTTAAAAAAAATCAAGATCGTGGCTGCGACCATGCAATTGAAGCCCCATCCCTTTTGAATATGAATTGACATATGTAAAAAAGAGGCTGAACTTTGCAAAGTTGAAGCTGCCATCTTGCCATGTTCGACCTGTCCTGTGGATGCCCCTGGTATATGTGCTGTATTTTTTGCAATGCTTCTGTAGTGACTGGACAAGCCTCCATTCCCTTAGAACTTGCCTCCCAAACAGAGGGAGACAAGCTATTTCCACACTCACCCCAGAGATGGTCAATACACAAAGTTATCAGATAGGGAAGCAAGATCTTTCCTTCCAGAGTAAAACATGCCCAACAACATGTATTCTGAAAGAATGGCCCACAGTTGCTTCATTTTTATAGAGAGAAGAAACATTTAGTAATTTGGGATCCAACATTTAAGAAAGGATGATGAAGAGAGTTTTCCCTGAGCGAAACGAAAACCTCAAAGGGTTTCCTGAGCTCCACCACTCTGCCTTAAAAAGCCTTGTCTTGAGATGAGAGAGATAGAGATTAGGGGAGATTGTAGAGCTATTACTAGACAATATTATGATCATATGGAGGCTAGAAAAAGTCCCCATGGTCTCTAGGGGAAACACAAGAAGGCAAAGCTTGGAAAGGTGGAGGGCAGGATTCAGGGTCAATGGAGATGTACCTGCCTGGATCTCTGGTGAAGAGTGAAGCTAATTTCTCTAAGTGAGAGAGGAAGTGCCAGATTGGGAACCTGAAGCCTCCAAGAAGTTAATAGAGAAAGGCAAAGCTCAGAATAATGGACGCAAGTCTCCAGGTCTATGGAGAGTTAAAACTCTCTGGATCCATAATGAAAATGCGAAGCTGGTTTCTCTGGAGTATGGAGATAAGGGAGGGATTCCTGAAGTGGAACTCAGAAGCTCTTAGGAAAACAAAGGAGGAAGGTGAAACTGCTCCTAAGCCTCTAATTGGAAGCTGGAAAACTGCAAGAAGCAAAGTATCCAGTAATCACTGAATCACAGAATAATGAGAATCAGTAAGCTAAGATGCATTATAAGGATTGTATACCTTATTTTCTAAGGTGTAGGAAATGGTTCTAAGGTATGGTTTCTAGTAACTGTCAATGCTAACTTTTGCATTTGAAGTTTAACATACTTGGGTGAAGCAAACTCAATTCTTGTATTTTTGTTCCATTTTAAGATTGAGCCCAAGGATGTCTGTAGGGAGGGGGTCAAAAAAGACAAGATGCCTGGCATAACCATGTAATCAAAGCCTCGTCCCTTTCTTATGTGCATTGCAACACCCATAGAAAGGGAGAGGCAGCTTTGATTGTATAGTTACAGGAGAAACCAGCTTTGATTGTATAGTTATGGCTGCCATCTTGACTTTTTTGATCTCCTCCCTGCAGACACCCAATTTTGAGCCTCCAATTCCACCGATCATGGATCTGTGCCCAGTCTATCCATAGCTTTATGGGAGATGGATATTTAATATCCTATTTGTGATCTTAACAACACTAAATCCCTTATTTAATCCATTTGTAATTATTTGGGGCATTTCGATTACCTAAAGTAAAGAGGAAGTTTTCCTTTTTCCTTTCTTTTTTATATAATAAACTTGATCTTTAATTTTTTTTTCTGGGTTTGTTTGAAGCTCTTGACAAAAGGAAAAGGGGGGAGGCTGTTTTTCTCTGTCTACATGCTTTAATGGCCAGTTTGTGATGCTGCCAAATTTAATTTTCCTTTTTCACCACCACCAGGATGATGATGATTCCCAGTTTATTGGCAAGGACATGTTCAGGGTGTGAGATGACCACCTGTCTCACAAGATGGTGTTAAAGGTGAAGATGCCAGGTAAAGGCATTTCCTTCTTCCGTTGAGACCAGTAACGATTCAATAAAACTACCAAGAAGCTGCACCAAGGCAGGAAGGTGGGACACAGTTTGTAAAAGGGAGAGGAGAGGAGAGTTGAGAGTTGCTTCAGACTGAAGAAGCTACTTGGATAAGCAGCAAAACATTTCAACCAAAAGAAAGAAATCCAGTTGCCATGACTCAACCTACAGACATACTTATTGTTTGATGTTATATTCCATTTATTTTTGAGACATTACTCTCCCATGTGTTCTATTACATATATAATACTTATATGTATTATCTACTCCCCCGTCCACTTTCATGGACAGTAGTCTTTTACTTCTGAGCTATATTAGCAAATTTCAATGGTATCTGATTTTGTTTAGTTGTTTGATGCAAGAATGAGGGCACTTGAGACCTCAACATGCATACATCTCACAAGGAGAGTTTGATTCTTCTCATGCTATAGCATGAAAAAGACCCAGAGACTTGCTTAGTCAAGATTTTTATCCTGGGCCCTCCAAAATGTCTCATTCCACTACAGTAGGTGGGGCGTGCCTGCTTCTCTAGGACTTTGAGGTTGTGTAATATTTCAGGGTTATAGGCTGAGTAGTATCAGTCCAAAATCTCTTTACTATTGGCTTCTGAAATGCCTCTCAGAATGGCCAGGCAGTGCAATTACAACCCTCATTCATTAGGAGGGTATCAGGTTGGAGAAAGTGGATTTAGGACGTTCGCTTAGTCACCTTGCTTTCAGTCTCCCAAAATTCCTCTGCCACCATTATGAACTATATGATATATGACCAGGAGTAGAGATGTAAAATTTCTAGAGATTTTGGAGAAATAGAAAAAAACACATACATTTGGGGGGGGGGGGGAAATGAAATATATGCAATGCTAACTTTTGTTAGCATATTTTGTTAAGCAGTGGTTTGTGTAATGGTATGTGGGAAAGACCTTGGGAGACAGAGCGAAGAGGCGCTGTCAAGGGAACGGTCAGATAAGAGACAGCATAGCCTGCAGCTGCATAATGGGCAGGTCAAGAGGCTCAGAAGGGACCCTCCCTAGTTTCTCGGGCTGTAAAGGAGATGGGGCGTGGTGGCTCAGCGGGTAAGACGCCAGGCTTGTTGATCGGAAGATTGCAAGTTCGGAGGTTCGAATCCCTAGCCCTGCGTGCAGAGTGAGCTCCCGCACTAGCTCCAGCTCTTGCCAACCTAGCAATTCGAAAGCATGCAAATGCAAGTAGATGAATAGTGGGTTACCTACTTCGGTGGGTAGGTAACAGCATTCTGCATGCATCATGCCGTCCACATGACCGTGGAAGCGTCTTTGGACAACGCTGGCTCTTTGGCTAACAAACGGAGCTGAGCACCGGACCCTAGAGTCAGACACGACTGCACAAAAGTGCGGGGGGAACCTTTACCTTTAAAGGAGATGGGGGGAGAGTTGCACTTTCAGACTTGCAAGACTGATGTCAGCCTTACCAGGTAGACCAGACAGGAAACACGACCAGATAGGCTAATTCTACTTTATTGTAAAGCTACATTAACAGAATCTTGCAAGTCTTGAAAGTACAATTCTCCCGCTTGGTCCCTGAGACTGGAAGGCAATATTATATTTCTGGATAAGTGCTAGCAAGTTGGATTGTATTACATTGATCATGTAAGAGCTAGATTGATTATCAGCTTGTTTTGGGCTATAAATTAAAGTAGGCAACATGAGTTCTGAAGCCTTTCAGGGTTTAGGTTCAATATATCTTCTTAGGCTGAAGGCTGGGAGTGTGGAAACCTACAGACACCATGTCATCCATAACAACCTTGTCTGAGCCCTCTTCCCCAATCTGAAAAAAGTATACATTTGAACTAACTTTAGAAATCTAGTGAGATTCAGTGTTCTCATGAGACAGTGAGAATATGGAATTCCTATTTTAGGGCACAAGAAGGGTTCTCTTAAAGAAATGCCCTACAGAAGCTGAATGACAGTGATAAGCCTGCAATGTTTTGCTGTTTTATGGAGTGAAAGACAAATAGGTGTGTTAAGCCTTAAGGAAAGCCTAATGGTCTTTTAAAAACATGAACAAGAACTTAACCATAGCAAATCCTTAATTTGCCTTCTAATCTAAAGGTAAAGGTTCCCCCCGCACATTTGTGCAGTTGTGTCTGACTCTAGGGGCCGGTGCTCATCTCCGTTTGTTAGCCAAAGAGCCAGCGTTGTCCGAAGATTCTTCCATGGTCATGTGGCCGGCATGACGCACGCGGAACGCTGTTACCTACCCACCGAAGTCGTACCTATTAATCTACTTGCATTTGCATGCTTTCGAATTGCTAGGTTGGCAAGAGCTGGGGGCGAGTGCGGGAGCTCACTCCGTCACGCGGGGCTAGGGATTCGAACCTCCGAACTTGCGATCTTCCGATTGACTGCAATCTTCCGATTGACAAGCCTGGCGTCTTACCCACTGAGCCACCATGCTCCAAAAAAACTAATCTTCTAATCTAGAGGTAAGTAAACACTGAAAGGGCAGGATATGCTAGGAGCCTAAATTTCTTCCCGTAAACTTGTACCTTCTGCTTGATGCCCAACATTTTGCTAGTGAGGCAGGGGTTTTTTTTGGGGGGGGGGGCTATCTGATCTAAAATTGAGGACCTCCTAAGATTTTCACAATTCTGCATAGCCCTTAGCATTACTTGGATACTGAATAAATTAACATGGCTGTTTCTGGAGCATTCTTTCTATTTTGAGTAAATTAGAGCAGGAGGAGACATTTATTTTCTGGTCAGATCTCAATTTCAAGAATATACTATCCCATCCATAACCTAGGCATGGCAGAGGAGATTAACCTTTATGAGCCATCAGGGGGATATATCTACCAGTATGTGCAAAAAGTTTTGGCCATGGTTTCTAGCCGGCTGGGACTGAACTGATCTAGTGCCTGGAATATATGCCAGTTCCAAATGTTCAAATATTCAAGATCCAAGTGACTAAAAATATCAAGTATACCAGATTATTTTCTGAGGCAATGCAAAATATATTAAAAAGCAATGGCTTTGGTCCAAAATGTTCTCCTTGTTTTTCTAGCTCAGCTTAGGCATGGTCCCAGACTTCTTATCATGTATGAATTCCCTGTGGCCAGAAAAGTGGGGATCATCATCATCATTAGAATGTTGTTATAATGACAAAACATTATAATAAATGCCTCCAAGTCTCCTATGATTGATAGCATGATGCTTAGGGTTAATAAGTAACGATTTAAAGAAGTTCTTTCTTATTTAAGAAAGGTGCACAAAGTAATTAGGGAAAAGCTTCTGAAGGTTTTTATTCTTCCTTTTTTATTAGCTTATATGTTTCTGGCATTAATTTGTGCAAAAACATCGGAGCTTAATGGCTGACTTGTGATCATTTTTGTTGGCCAGGAGGTAGTGCTGGTCTCCCAGGCCTTCCTTTGAATCCCCACTAGGAAACGACTGATTTTAGAAGCTTTAAGGTTGCTATTCTGTCCTTAGTGTAAATGTTAAAGGTTAGGCTAACTGTTGGAGAATCACAATGTAAAGAATCGAGGTACAGTTTGGTGATGATGCTTTGCAGTTGGGTAAATCAACAGGCATCGCACATTCAAAGGATCACTCCAGTGTTTCTCAACCTTGGCCCCTTTAAGATGTGTGGACTTCAACTCTCAGAATTCCCCAGCCAGCAAGGTAGTTCAAGTCCACACATCTTAAAGGGGCCAAGGTTGAGAAACACTGGCTCACTCAGTAAACTGGTGGACAACATTTTGGGGTTCAGAAGCTGCACTTATTTTGGGGAATCTAAGAGCTGTCATAGATAAAATCATGATGCAAAGTGAGTTGGAGAGATCATGCACGTGAGCGGAGCTGGAATTTTCTCTTTCCCCTGATTTTTATGGGGGTGCTTTGCCTTTTCCAGTAGTGTGATGCTTGCATCACAGTTTTTATGTGTTTCTTGACTAACAATGTTTTTTTTAAAAAAAATTGAGGGCCATAGGTTACCACTGCTGGAATTAATCATGGGAGTTGAATAATTCAAATAATCTATAATTCTTTCTCAGCAATTGTCTTATACGAGGCAGGATTTGTTCTATTCATTTTATTTATTATTTGTTAGTTTATGCCCAGTCATAAACCAACTAACCAGAGTTAAAATACAAAATGTCCTGCAAAAAAGTCCCGTTCACAGCACAAACTGAACATATTTAAGTTCTGTTGAGATGCATCAATTTCTAACCTGTATTGGTATGGTACAGAATTTGGCTACCTGCTGGAAACTTTGTGGTTCTGGCTGTTTAAATAGGAAGCACAGACAGTTACCTGTTGGGACCAGTCCTGATAATTTATGAGTAGGGGAATGATCTCTAACTCCAATAAAAATAGATAGGGCATTCCAGGAGTACATGATGGTTTCAATTTTGATACGTAATCATATTCAAAAGCACTCCCTTGAGGCCAGAATATTTAAGTATGCCAGTTGAACCTTAAGGGGCGTGGTGGCTCAGCAGGTAAGACGCCAGGCTTGTTCATCGGAAGATCGCAAGTTCGGAGGTTCGAATCCCTAGCCCCGTGTGACAGAGTGAGCTCCCGCACTCGCCCCAGCTCTTGCCAACCTAGCAATTCGAAAGCATGCAAATGCAAGTAGATGAATAGGTACCACTTCGGTGGGTAGGTAACAGCGTTCCGCGTGCGTCATGCCAGCCACATGACCGTGGAAGCGTTTTCGGACAGCGCTGGGTCTTCGGCTAACAAACGGAGATGAGCAGTGGCCCCTAGAGTCGGACACAACTGCACAAATGTGAGGGGGGAACCTTTACCTTTACCTTTAGTTGAACCTTATGTGAGGGCCGAAGGATATGATAAAAATATTTGGGGGTGTTAAAAGGTGGATTGGATACATGAGCTCATTATATTAGCGGTGTGAAGTATTAAATTTATCCCTTTGCACATCAGATTCTAAAATTCTCTGCTTGACCTTGCTCTGAGAAAGGATTCAATCCTGTTTTTTTTTCACAGAAGAGACTTTTCTAGCCCAGTACCTAAAAAAAAAATCATATTAATTTTGGATTCTGATTTTTAATTTTCTGTTTCTGTTTAGAAATTGGAGTGCTTAAAGTTGACTGTGTCATTTCTAGATAATGCAAAGTAGCCACCTGCCTTCCAAATTCTCATTAAAAAGCCCACAAAAGAGGCTTCTGTTTTTCTACCATATTTTCAGGGTGCTTGAGAATTTCTTGTGACTTTCCCCTGGAGGTGCTTCTTAGCTAACTTTATTGCTACAGATGGCAAAAGCTGCGGGTCTGCTCCTATTGTCTTTCTGTTACACATTTTCCCATCACTTTGAAAATCTGAAAAGGCCTTCTGGATGTCTCCCCTTGGGACTTTACAGATGCTTGCAAAGCCAGGAAGGCTGTGGACTGCTGAAGAGACAGTTGAACAGTGAAAGGCAGAATATTCGCTCACAGACCTGTGGCACCTTGTAAACTAAAAACAATGCAGGAACATCACAATTGACCCATGAGAATTTAATCATACATTCTCCTTTGAAAGAAATTTGAACAGCATTTTTTCTTTTATCAAGTGGAATGAGAATTGCTAGGAAAAATGCAGGTTTTTTTTTCTTTGCACTCCTGACAGATGCCCATAAAATGATTAAATTAAAACGTTTCTAATCATAAGAGATATTGGATAGTGTGATAGATCCTACAAAGAGGCGGTGGCATTCCTTTGCTAGAGGTATTTGAGAAAAGGCAGGGCTGCCAGGATGCTGTCATTACATTATAGACCATGTACTGAGCAGCAGTAGGATGAGATGTTCTCCAAACCTCTTTTCATTTCTAAAACTGTGCTAACAGTACAAGGCTTAAGGTTCCCATTTTGGAATAATAAGAGTTGAAGGGGATGGGGTAAGGGCTGTTGACCTGCCTGGGAAAATGGAGACCAGCAGGGGAACATCCTTATTTCAGTGGATTCTTCTACCATTGTAATGCTGACCCAGTGATGTCCGTGGAGTGGGGTGGAATGACAAAAGCAGTGTGCTGATGTGATGTGTGCTCTGCTGTTTTTGTAAGTGCATTATATAAAGTAAAGTATAAGAAGTAAGTAGATGATGCAGAAAATAGTACAGGTGTTCCTCGGGTTACGACCACTCGTTCAGCAACTGTTCAAAGTTATGACGGCACTGAACGAGGAGCACTTATGACCGGTCTGTGAAGTTGTGGCCACGGTCACATGACTGCGGGAGAAAAAACCACAGGAGTGCGAGCAACTTACAGCAGTGTTTTGCAAACTTCCCTGCCAGTTTCCCCATTGACTTTGCTTGTGGGAAGCCGGCAGGGAAGGTCGCAAATGGCGATCATGTGATTACGGGATGCTGCAACAGTCATAAGTGTGAGCTGGTTGCCAAGTACCTGGATTGCAATCACATGATTGTGGGGCTGCTGGGATGGCCAGAACTTCAAGGACCGGTCATAAGTACACTTGTACAGAGCCGTCGTAACTGAACAGTCACTGAATGACTGGTCATTAACTGAGGACTACTGTACCTGTATCGTTGTGAGAATCAAATGGAAGAGGTTTAGGCTTCTGACCTCAATAAGTTGAAGAAGTGTCAGGGATCCTGGACTTTCTGGAACAATTCTGCTATGTTGTCTGCATAATCAGGAAATGAAAACTGATTTTCAAACACAAGAACATTAAAATGGTCCTGCTTTGGATTGGACATTATTTCTGATTCAAAGCAAACTGGGTTTTTATCTGGCCCAGATTCAGGGGCTGGTGGATTTTCTCACACCAAGCCCTCGTGGACCACTGAGATTTGGGGAGCAAACAAGGTAGAGTTGATGGGGGCTGATTAGAAATAGATTACACCATGCATGTCACTTTGAGATTTCTGCCAGTAGCTGCCTTCAGTTTTTTTAGTGTTAGTGTTCTGTGGAAAAAATTGGCTCCATTTTCTTCCTCTGAAACCTGGATCAAAGACTGCCTATCCAAAGAGCTCATTCATCATGGAATCAGAAACTATTGAGAAATATGGGCTTAATTGCTGGTATCTCTCCTCTGATATCCTCTTTGTTTCCTACTAGCTCTGCTTGCTGTTGTGATGGATTTTGAAGTGTGCTGGGAAATGACAAGAGTTTTCAAAACTATTGTGCTTAAAATAGACCTGAAGCAACCTGCTCAGGGGGACTCCATTTTAACCGAGAGGATGTCCAAGCATTACATGCCCTCTATTCAAGGGTAAAGATTAATATTTTCCATGTCTTTCCATAAAGATTAATATTCCATATTTAATCTGGAATGTGTGTATGGGGACTATTTATAATTTCTCTTCACATAAGCAGAAGCCTCACGACTGCCCTACTATTCAAAGCTTATGAAGCCTACAATTTTTCTATTTGATTTTAGCCATTTTGGGGCTCTTTCTCATGGTCACATTAATATGCATTCATCCAGGCCTTGACTTGACAGCCAAATATGCTTCCATAATTTGCACTACCCTGATGGCTGAGCAATAATCTCCCTCAGTAATGAGGCTTGTGAGACATCCTGTCTTTAAGCTTTACTGTGGGACAGTTTAAGGGCAGCAGTTGAGAGATTCTCTTGGCTTTGTTTCCCTGCCCACCCAGCATCACCAGCTGGCAGGAGAAGCCACCTCCAGTCATTTTCCTTAAAGGGTGGAGGGCTAGACTTGGGCAGGTGTGGGTGGGTGCTTGGGCTGTAGCTACCTTTCCAACTGTCTAAGTGACAGTCTCTGATGTGGAGATGCTCCAAACCAGTGACCAGACATTTAAGCTGTTCTGAACATGTCCAAAATAAGCCCAGCTGAATGGTGAAGGAGAGGTGTGGGATGAAGTGGGAAGGAGCTCACTCAGAGCGAACCCTTCCATTTCATCCTGCTCATCCTCTACCCCACCGACCAGTTAGCTGGGCTATTTTTGGACAGAAGTTTACCAAACTTTCAGAGGCTGGTAGACAGATTTATTGGTATTCCTGTCACTGGTGCTAGAAGAGGAAACGGGCAGGGCTCTTGTCAATTTCACTCTAGCTCCCAAATATCCCAAATGAACAACTGCTGCAAAGGAATGGCAGTGTCAGGATGTTATATCCTGTCATGGTGACAGGAGGTGACATCCTGCCAGTCGGTGGGCATCATTGGGAGTGTTTTGTAGTGGAAACTTGCCAGACTTGTAGAGTAGGTGAGAATGCTTGTAGTGGGGTCTTGGTGTATTCGCAGGACCGCAAATTATGCTGATTCGAATATTGTGTCAAGCAGTCCAGTACCAAGGACAGATCAAAGAATGCTATCATATTGGTTGATTTGGGACTGGAAGATCTAGAAATTGTGAGACGAAGGGAGGGGCTGTCATGCTGTGGATCCCCAATGGGGGGGGGGAACCCCGAAGAATTTTAACTGTTGGATTGTGCGGGATCCCTTCACTCGAGTCTTTAAAGTGTAATGGATCACTAGATTTAATAAAGAACTCTTCATATCCTTAATGGCTTGTGTTGAGAATTTCTTGTTTAATAGTTAAAGGATTACGACCATGACAGGCAGTGCTGGCAGTCAGTAGTGCAGTTGACCACCTCCAGAAGTGTCCTTTGGAGGAAGCAAAATGGTGTTGGAGTTGGCAAAATGGCACTTCCTCCATGTTGTAAAAACAGTAGAAGCATGGCCACGCATAACCCCTTGTTAGCAGAAGTAGCCAAAAACCTGTAATGCAGTAATTTGGATCAGAACCAGGAATACATCTATTTCCCACTTTAATTCAACTGGTTGACCCCTCCACCCCCTTTTTTTAAGAGAAAGATCTGCCAGTTGGGAAAGATCACTGAAAATGTGTCTAATAATGGGTCTAGTGATCTTCCAGAAGAGTAACATACCAGTGTACATAAGAACCCACATCATGTCCCAGTGGTGCTTTGCAAAGGCTGAGTTAGGCATTACATGTGAAGATGCCTCCACAGAAACCAATTTCTCCTGCAGCCCAAGGTAAAATAGACATAAAGGGCAATCCTTGGGGATCAGAAGGGAGGGAGCATGCTCACAGCAGCTTCCAACAACTATTAGGAACTTAACAGACACCAACCCCTGACTAAATCATCTCCAAGACTGTGAATGTAGATGATTGGTATGGGCTTGATTTATGTGGGAAGAAGATGGAAAACACTGCTTTAAAACTGGAGCAGCTAAGGAGAAGTATAGGTTGCCTCCATGGTGAACTGCTAATGAGACACAGGCTGTGTCATGAGGACAAATCTCAAAATGGCTAGCAGATTATGTCGAAGAGCCACATGTTGGAATAACATCCTGCCAGAGATTTGGACTGCCCTGATCCTACAATTTTTTAGACAATGTTTAAAAAGACTCTCTCCCCAAGCTCTGGGATAGACTTGTATTGTCCTTATTGGCTTGTAATTTGTCTTGGCTATGGCATATAGTCCCCCCTCTTAGGTAAAGTAAGGCTAGTAAGTAAAAGTAAAGGCTAGAGGTGACCCATGGCTTGCATTAACATTATCTTGGACAAGCCAAATTTTCTTTCCCCAAACTGAGAATTAGTTGGCTTATTTCCAAAGCAAATCTAATTGGCCCCCTCTCCCACAATGCTGCAAATCCTAACTTCCCAATCCCCCAAATTCTTTTTGAGTTTATCCCCACAGTCCCCAAACAATCACGCCCTGGTTACTGTCCCCCCCCCCAAATATCATGTCATTATTCTCCCTTTGTTTCATCCTAAATCAAATCTGAAGCAGCTTAAAGCTGTCTTGGGCTATTCTAGTTTTAAAACAATGTCTTCCCTCTTCTCCCAGCACATGAACTAGCATGCTCCATCAATACTATGGTTGTTCATACCCAGCTCCTATTGGCGATTTTAGGTTGCTGCAGGCATACTTTGCCCATTCCGGTCACTGGGAACTGTCCTGTATGGCTGTTCTGGCTTGGGCTCAGGGCAGACAGGACACCTGGCTTCTACAGAGACACCTCCTTCTACAGTGCTTCTCCAGTCTTATGCAGACTCCTTATAAGTACAGGTTTAGCACTCTTCTGAAAGAGTGCTAGACCTGTGTTGAAAAATTGTACTAGCACTCTCTTCAGTGCTACACTCAAGGTTTATTTCAATTGGGAAGAAGAGGCGAGTTTGGCCAGTTGCATGTGGCTGGTTCAGTCACTGTTGAGTGCATTATAGACCTGCTACTGCTGCTTCTGTAAATCAAGGTTTCATAGGCTGCATATTTTAATATATATGTCTTGTCATTAGTTAAGAAGACAAATGTCATATGATTTCCTCGAAACTCCTCCCTGACTTTGATGTAAATCTCAAATGTCTTTCCATTGCCAAATGCATTGAGGTCCTTTTGGACCCTGTCTCAATGCATCTTTTTTCAACAGCCATGGAAAGATATAAATCATCCCTAAGCTCCATTGAAACTTCTGTCTCTAAAATGCATCTCCTAATTGGGGGACAGGAGAAGGGAAATTAATTAATGTTTCTCTACAACATATCTGTTTATTAAGAAATTATGTACTAGGAAATTAGGTGACTTGCAGCGAAATGCATTTCTTAATGGTTGGGCTGACATTTTAAGTGATCAATAAATCACATAAATATTAAGACCTTTCTGAAGGAAGATAATAAAGTAAGGCATCTGGAAACAAGAGTTGCTGCTGCTACTTACAATTACCAACCAAACAAAACAGTTTTATTGTAAGTGTAACTTTAATCACTGCATAGAAAAGACAGATAATCAAACACTGGAGATGGGTGGGGAAAGATGCTTAAAGAATTTATTAGTTGAGGGAAAGGTATTACTAATGGTTACTAATTGCTTGGAGGTTTTTTTTTACAAAAAAAGAAAAGAAAGAAGTAAAATTTGCTATCTCTCAAGATTCTTGGGAGGAGTAAACATGACTTAGTTCCATGGAATCTCTCATGGACTGAAGTAGCAGAGTCTCAGTTGGTTCCCCGGGTGGCAGTAAACTAGCTTTCCATACTAAGCTTGGAAGTGATTTATGATGATCATTTTGAAATATTTCAAGAGGCAGTTTGCAAACATTCTACACCTATGTATATTAAATACACATCAAACATGGACGAGCTACACTTTTCACTTTGCCAAGTGAAGGCCCTGTAGTAAAAGTGACAAGCCGAGTGTGGAGATCTATAAGTAAGTTAAGGGAATCCTTAAATATGTTTCTATTATATGTTTCTACTCCCTCAGTAGGAGCCTCGATGAGTTGAATGGGAATGCCTGGCTGGCTAGATATGATCCATCAGCTAGAGCTTCCTCATTCCTGACTCAGAATGTTGGCTTCCCTGAATTGTCTCATATGCCATTGCTACCTGCCTCATTCTTCAATACCCTTGCTCTTTAAAAGTTCTCCCCTTCAGAATGGTGGACCAAACAAGATGCTCCTTTGGCATTAATCTGCTACACGAGCTGCATTGGGTGCCAGTTTGCTTCTGGGTCCAATTCAAGGTGTTGGTGATTACCTTTAAAGCCCTACATGGCATGGGACCAGGGTACCCGAGGGAGCATCTCGTCCCGATAACGTCGGCCCGCCCCACCCGTGCATGCAGAGAGGGCATGCTTTGGACCCCCTCAACAAGAGAATTCCATCTAGCGGGGTCCAGGAGGCGTGCCTTCTCTGCGATAGCGCCCGCCTTATGGAATATCTAGCCCCCGGAGGTGAGACTGGCCCCCTCACTCCTGGCCTTTCGGAAGGGTCTCAAGACCTGGCTCTGCCGTCGGGCCTGGAACGACGGAGGTGGCAGTGCCTCCTGGGGTTGGCTGGCCCCGTAGCACCATGATCTATTTTGCGGTTCTAAGCCATCTTGGACTTTATTTATTTTATGCTTGGTATGTTTTTTAGAAATTTTGTATAGTTTTTAAATTTTTACTTGCTGTAACCTGCCCAGAGTCCCTTGTATGGGAGATGGGCGGGGGATAAATTAAACAAATAAATAAACAAATAAAATAAATTAATTACTTTATCCTTTGGAAATAACAACATGGAATAGGAGGCCAAAAAAGCTTCTAAAAGGAGAGAAGGGCTCAGGTTTGCTCAGAAGAGCTGGATAGTGAGGACAGACTATGTTTCTAGCTGTGGAAGGCTGGGCAGGGGAGGATAAAGCTGCTTCCTTGATCAGTTTAGGTACTTAATCTGCTATCTTTGAGGGCTACTGTGCCACAATGTCATCATCAGGGTAGGTAGACTGAAACTGAATGTTTCTCTCTACAGTATTTGTGGGACCTTCCTTCTCCAGCCTACTGATTATTGCATAAACACTAAATTTTGTTATTATGCAAGTAAGCAAAAGAAGAATTGATCCATCCACACAGGAAATGATATTGAAAGGAGGGGACATAGGATGCCAGTAAAGATTACTGTAATGTATGAAGAATGGAAAGAGGAAGGGAGGCTTATTGACTGATTGAATGAATGGATACCCCCCTTTCCAGGTATCAGATAATGCAGAACATGCATTCAGAGTTGAAATATGAGGAAGGGATTGATGAGGAAAAGCAGGTGTGACAAAAGTGACTCAGGTACCCCTGGAACGTTTTCCTGCACATCCTATGAAAGTTGAACAATAGCACTTTCAGTTCCTTTCTCCTGCCGAGTTATGCTTGGGGATAAGAAACAAATCTTTCATTTTAAGGTAAACTTACCTGATCTGTACACCCTGAACCTATAAACAATCCAAAATACCGTTTTCTTTTAGTCATTTCCAGTTAAAATATACAGCAATATTCACATATTAGACAAACAAGTACACAAAAATGAATAGATTAGGGGAGAACAATATTAAAATGCAGTGTGCTAGGGAAACTGCTAACCAAAATGCAGATATTTGGTCAACATTGCACTTAAAAATGCATGGATTAGGAGAAATGTATGCGAAAATGCATTTCTCATTTGTGTGTGTGTGTGTGTGTGTGTGTGTGTTTTAAAAAAACTTGGAAATGGGATGATAGAGATCTTAAGATGGAAAAATGAGAAACTGAGCAAAACTGAACCTGATGGATGGCCATGGCTAAGATCTATCTTCCTCCAATCTGGGAACATTCAATGGCACCCTAAATTTGCCTCTATTTTACCTCACAAGATGTCTCCTTCACTCTGCTTATGAATTTCCACTGTATCTGGAGTTTTACCAATCCGTTCCAAAGTTCTTGCTGTCAGAATGCCAAGTCTTGGCATCCCCCTCATCTCAGATTCTGTCTGTGGCCTGCAAGACAGACATTTTAAAAGGAATTGACCTGAGATGCTAATGAACGAACATTCAGACCAAGTTGGTAACTTATGTTAATTAGCACTGAGTGCTTGTCAGACATTGGGCTAATAACTCCCCCAAAAGGTCAGAGGGTTGCTTTCTTCTTCTGGTGGATTCAAATTAAATAATACTATCATGGATCTCTCTCCAGTAGAGAGGGGATGACAGGCAGTTCATAGCAATGGGAACTTGGAGAAGGAATTGTTTCTCACTATAACAGCTAATTGATGGGTAAAATGGTTGACCTTTTGAACCTTTTACCCAACATTATTTCATTCTCCCTTCCTTTCTCCCCAGCTTGAAACTTCTGATTAATCCTAAATATTTAGGAGAAATAAAACAATCTACTCACTGTTCATCTAAATAAATCAGGCATAAGGGCTCTCTGAGTATGTTCATGAATATGGAGACAGTGGCATTGTCTCCAATAACGGTCTGATGGTATAGGAAGGTAGAACCCAATTGAATGTTAGGAAAAACTTCAGAGGAATAGGAGTTTGCCTGCGAAACGAATTACCAGAAATGGATTACTTCAAGCAGAGGCTCAGCATTTTATTTTATATTTTATATTATTTTATATTATTATTTATAGAGGCCTCCTGACTCTGGGCGGCTTACAGTTAAAATTAAGAAAAGACCATGAAACCGAGCAAAAAGAACCATAAGGTAAAGGTAAAGGTTTCCCCCGCACATTTGTGTACTTGTGTCCGACTTTAGGGGCCGGTGCTCATCTCCGTTTCTTAGCCGAAGAGCCAGAGTTGTCTGAAGAAGCTTCCATGGTCATGTGGCCGCATGATGCACGCAGAACGCTGTTACCTACTCACCAAAGTGGTACCTATTAATCTACTTGCATTTGCATGCTTTCGAATTGTTAGGTTGGCAAGAGCTGGAGCTAGTGCGGGAGCTCACTCTGTCACGCGGGGCTAGGGATTCGAACCTCCAAACTTGCGATCTTCTGATCAACAAGCCTGGCGTCTTACCCGCTGAGCCACCACACCCCCCCAAAAAAAGAACCATGCATGTTTGGAAAACGTACAACTATAACAAGATAATGGTTTGACCTGGGTTACTGCACTAAGCAGGGAGTTGAATTTGATTGCTTAAATGGCTCCTTCTGACTCTGTGGGAACAATGGGGTGAGAATTCTAACCCATTTGAGAAGCAACAGATTGGGAGAGGCTACCGTAAATGAAAAGGAGAATGTTTGCATTTTGTTTTCTATGATATTTCTGTTTTTCTGGTTTTTGTACCATGTAATCCATTTGCAGCCTAAGTCCTACAGCCCAAAGGACTGAGAAATTACATTAGTGCTAGCTAAAGAATGAGTCCCAGTTGGAAGACTCCCTGGGACAACCAGAGATGTATAAAATGCTGGGAATGGCATGAATGTGGCAGTTTAGAATGAATGAATGAATGAATGAATGAATGAATGAATGAGAGAAAGAAAGAAAGAAAGAAAGAAAGAAAGAAAGAAAGAAAGAAAGAAAGAAAGAAAGAAAGAAAGAAAGAAAGAAAGAAAACCTCCAGTGGCTGCTGAGCAGATACTTGCCATGTGCAGCACATGAAATACAGACTTTGAAAGAAGTCCCACATAAGTTTCCAGGGAAAATTAGGAATAAGACAAAGACTACTGTTGATGGACATCTCTACACTCATTAGCTGGGTTCGTACAACGTTCCTACCCTGGTTACTGGGCCTGGATAATTAATTGAACCATAAACTAAACAAACAAGCAGGATTCACAGAACACAAAACTAAGTTTAAGCTAAACAATCTTAGTATGTTGGAAATGCAGTCAACAGACTTTCACCTGACCAGATTAAGCCTGTTGCCTGAACACAACACCAATATTTGGCTATGATTGCTTAGTGCCAACATTCTTAGGACTGATAGCTAATTGTAATAGGTTAACATGCACAAACCTTCTTCACTTTGCTCCCAGAGAGGGATTTCTGCTGTCAGGAGACTTCCTTCCTTCCTTCCTTCCTTCCTTCCTTCCTTCCTTCCTTCCTTCCTTCCTTCCTTCCTTCCTTCCTTCCTTCCTTCCTTCCTTCCGCTGGGAGGGCAAGTGGGTGCATCAATGATGTGAGAATGTTACCAAAACGGTTAGGGCCAGGAATTGCAGGGAATTTTCCATTAATGTTATTTGTGTGGGATGGTGGTGGAGGAAATAAGAATAATGACCTAATTCATGATATTATTTCTATGTGTGTTGAACCTTTCCTTGCAGAAAATTGCAGAGCTGTTTCTTGGCTGTGCAAGTCTGGAGCCTTCTATGCAGGTTGGAGGAGGAACGGAAGGAATTTGAGAACTGCAGGCTCTGCTCCTGGGTGCCCTATGTTTATGTATTCTATAAAGTGCACCATTTGATTGCAGCATCAGTGGGTGTGTCCTTTTTATTCCCTCAAGACATGCTTGACTCTTGGTCTTCTTGGCAACAAAACAGCAGTGGCTTCTCATTATCTTTGGAGATGCTCTTTTTAATGCCCAATTTACTGAGCAACTCCTGCCCTGCTTAGCTTTTGTTGAGTTTTATTTTTTTTTTTAGTCTTTGCTGTGCATATTAAATACAAATACTCTGACTGAAAGCAGGGGGAGCAAATTCAGTAACTGAAAACATTTAAGGGGGATGCTGTCTCCATTCACTACTTTCTAAAGACATCCCTGCTCATGTGCTACATTCTGATTATCAGTCTCCATCATGGTTGCTACCCACATTAAATATATATACATGTTAAATTTATGTACATAATTTTGTTTCTTGGCTAGAGTTATAACCTGCCTTTCCCCCAGTATATAGTTTTCCTTTGTCCAGTTTTATCCTCAAGATAGTGAGGAGATCAAAGCCATCCAGTGAACTCCCATGGCTTAATTGGGTCTTGAATCTCCCCAGTTCGCATCCAAGACCCCAGTGACTACATTTCATTAGCTTTCACCAGTGTTGTGCCAAGATGTATTTACTGTCCCATCTACTTTTGGCCAGCACTTTTGCTTCCAAGTGGAATATTGGTGGACAGCAAAAGAGATTCAAAGACACTCTCAAAGCTAATTTAGAAAAATGCAATATCAGCATTGAGAACTGGGAAGCCCTAACTCATGAGCGTTTCAATTGGAGGTCAGCCTTTATTAAAGGCGCTATGGACTTTGAAGAAGCACGAGTACAGGGTGAAAGGGAGAAAAGAGCTAAAAGGAAGGCAAGTCAGGCAAACCCTCATCATGACCATCTCCCACCCGGAAACCTATGCCCTCACTGTGGGAGGTTGTGCGGATCCAGAATTGGCCTTTATAGCCACTTACGGATCCACTGTTAAAATTTCACTTTTGCTTCCAAGTGGTTATTCTGTATGAGATCTTTGGACAGGACTGCAGGCCTCTTTGCACTGTCAACTGATTGTGGATTACTTGTCATTTTCGTTGTACTGACAGCTTTTGGTAAATCCAGGAATGGATAATGGAAATACAGGGTGCAGAATAGATTTAGAGAATTCAAGCCTTAAAGATGTAGTTGGTGATGACCACGGTTCCAGATGGCTTGAAAAAATAAGATCGTTGAAACATCAACCGATGAGAGGTATATCCACAGATAATTATCACTGATATTGCAGTCAAGTGAAACTTCATGTATCTCTGAATGGGGCAGTAGCCATTCCCTCCATGCCCCTCTCCCCACAAAATACAACTTTCAAGACATTCTGGTAAAAAAAAAAAGGTTAAAAAAAGTGACTTCAAGGGATGGGCACAGAAATGAGTTTTTCTGTTGCTGCCACTGCTGCAGATTGTGTGTGTGCATAGGGAAAGCAAGCTGGAAAATGCATCAAACAAAAAAGTGAGTAATAAAATGAAAAATATTGCAAATAAATAAATAAATAGCAAAATGAATATAAATGAATACAGATTGAGCAGATGGATAATGGATTAGAAAATATTTCAAATGAGATAAAATAGGAGAATAAATGAATGAGATTAATCCAATGCCTAATGGAACAACAAACATTCAACAATCTTAAATAGAATAAAATATTTTTCCCTTTGCACATACTTACAAACTGGATTCTACACCATCGATTTTTGCCCCAAGTAACATTGTCATCTGGTGGGAAGCCAAATTCTTTTTTTTTCTTACCAGCTTGCAAATGTCATCTCTGTTGAAATACATCAAGAATGAACTTCCATGGGGCATTTTCAGACTGGGAAGTGTGGGTACTTCTGTGGGTACTTCTGTGGGTACTGTGGGTACTTTTCTTCTGACTCATGGACTGGAGCAAGCATGTTAATGCTGCCATGAGGAAGACCCTGCTCTAACCAGTGCAACCAGTGCACTACACGAAGCTGTGCAAAGGCCCTCCTGGCCACAACTGCCAGCTGCTCTTTGAGCAGGAGTGGTGAGTCCAGAAAGACCCCCAGATTGCCCCAAATTCAGGAATGTGTTGTTCTCTGTTACCAAATCATGAACAGGCAGGGGTAGCATCAATGCAGAAGTCCTTTAGGAGGCAAGTTATTCCTGTTCTCACTCTATTTTTTCCCCAGAATAAAAAGTTGAGTCTCACCCTTTCAGTGCTATAATCAATTAGCCAAATGGACTTTTACAACTCTCTGGCAGGTTGTGTGACAGAGCTGTAGCTCATGAACCAGTATAAATTCCTCATCCTTGTTTAAAGGAAATAGCTTTTTTTTTTAATGTGTACTGAACATTTGAGGGAGGCAGCAAGAACCACAGTGGAAAGTTCAATGACATACAGGTAGTCTTCGCTTAACAACCGTTTGTTTAGTGATGGTTCAGACTTACGACGGTGCTGGAAAAAACAATTTACGACCGGTCCTCACACGACCGTCGCAGCATCCCCACGGTCACGTGATCACGATTTGGGCACTTGGCAATTGGTTCACATTTATGACTGTTGCAGCACCATGTGGTCACCTGATCACCATTTTCAACCTTCCCAGCCAGCTTCTGGCAAGCAAAATCAATTTGAATCAGTGTTTGATTCACTTAACGACTGGCACAAAAAAGGTCTTAAAATTGGGTTGGATTTGCTTGATGACTGCTTCACTTAGCAACCAAAATTCTGGTCCCAATTGTGGTCGTTAAGCGAGGACTACCTGTATAGGTAGGTATCAAGACTTCCTCATGTACATAACCAGCAACAGGAGTTTTCCCTGCTTCCCTAGGTGGGACAGGTTGGGGTAGGGTTACCAGATATCTGTACAGGGAAAGGAGGACACAGAAAATTGGAAAGGAAGACACACTGTTTAATTTTCATAGTATCTGTGACAAAAATTACAGCAAAAAACTGCAAAAAAAAAAGTACTTAGGCCTACATGTACAGTATATGAAGTTATTTTTTCCAGCATCAGAAAGACTGATCCAAATACACGAAAGTGTGAATGACTACTAGGCTGACCATATTTCAGGATGGCAAAACGGGATGGGCTCTTATGTAATATTCTGTATTCATGAAAAAGACAGGGGTCCCCACCCCCCGGTCTGCGTGATTGGCTCCCGCCTGCAAACCCCACCCCCAGTCCATGCGATTGGCTCCCGCCTGCAAACCCTGCCCCCAGTCCATGCGATTGGCTCCCGCCTGCAAACCCCACCCCCTGTCCACGCTCTGGCTTGGATCCTCCTTCCGCGCCATTCCCACTGGGTTTGAAAATGGGACAAAATTGAGATTTTTATGAAAACGACGGGACGGTTGAAAAATGCTTAAAAAACAGGACTGTCCCATTCAAAACGGGACGTATGGTCAGCCTAATGACTACTGATGTGGAAACAGTTCAAAAATATTTTTTTTAAAAAACAAGGCACTCAAAAAGCTGGAGAACATTTGATTTTAAGGCTATACCTGCCAGACAAGAGGAGAAAATGTCTGGGAACCCAAGGTTGGGGAGATTTCTTTTTTCATTTCCAAAAATAATGGTAAATTTGTTTTAGGACATATGGTAAAATAAATGGCTGATTCTTTATCTGGGAGAATTAGGCTTGTGGAGTTAGGTTCCAAATGAAAACAGGGTGGCTATATTTAAAAATTGCTCTAATTTTGTTTCTTATAAGCACACACACTTTCTTTCCCCCTTTTTTCTCTTTCAACAGGCCTGCAACCATAGAAGGGGTTTCTCATGAAGAAAAAAAAGTGGAAATTCTTCAGAGAGGAACCATTTTTTTTTTCTAAAAGGCTTGAGAAAGGGAATGTAATGGATGGTTCCATTTGAGTCTAATGTTATTTTTGGATGTCTTTTATAATGTGTTATTTACTGCATAGTTTAGAGCTGACAGAAAATAAACAGCATTTGCAACGTAATGTCTTTAGAGCCACTGGGCCGTCGCTCATCCTGTTTGGCTGTCAAGATCTAACTCCAGCCAGCATCAGTCAACGTCTTCAGTGATGGAATCTGTTTTTATAATTATCTACCATGCTCTCTTTTTAAAACGACTTGAAATTAAAAATGGTTTCATGGCTAAACAGTGACTGCAGTGTTGTGTTCATATACCAGCTTGAGTTAATATATTTTTGGGGAGAGAGGGATGCTGTGAAATATAATATGGGATGGTTTCACATGTCAGATTAGCCATTATTTCCTTATCATTGAAGTAAGTGTGTAAACTGCAGTTTATAATCCAGAATGGTTAGTTTGTAATCCACAGTGGTGGTTTAGTACATGCTAAGCCAAAACCAGATAAATCATACTGCGAGGTCTTCCCTTCCCATCTCTCAGTACTTCTCAACCTAGTTTAAAATGTGACTAAGATTTATGCTATTTTTACTATTTACCCATCATTTTGGACACTGATGCTATGAGAATGGCCATGTCTAAACCTTTGTAAGTCTAGATCTTACAGAGAACCCATTAGCCAATCAGATCTTTTCCCTTCCTCCATGGAGTTGACCAAGGGCAGATAACATGAGGCCATCCATATCTCTGTCTCACTTTTCAAACTGACCAATAATGGAGTGTCTCATCCCACCCTCTTAAGTTCCACTGAATCCATGACTAAATAAACATACTTTCACAAAAGTAAAACAACATGAATTGCTAGTATCTCCTCCCACATGGTCTATGTATTTTTACATATATATTGCTATTTTACAAAAAAACAAATCCCAGGGACAGTGTCAAGGGAGTTATTTGAGGGAAGACCAATGGCTAAAAATTAGAAAGAAATGCCAAAAATCCTCAAATGCTTCCCAGTCATCATGGCAGCAAACTTTCAGTGCTTTATAAATCCCATGCTAGCCCTTCTAAATTTGACTGTTTTGGTAGGTGAATGGGAGTGAAGCAAAAAGGAAAACTCTCATGTACATGTGAAGTTTCAAGCAAAGTTGCTGACCTTTGTGGGAGAAAAAGAGGTTCATTGCAACTGCTGCTGTGTAATGACAAGGAACTGAGAGGCAGAGTGGGGTAAACATTCCTTCCAATGGGCGTTGGAGGTGTGAATCCAATGGCACTGACTCTTTGGCTCCTCATGACCTACTGACCACAAGGGGCAGTATGATGTAGATCAGAGCTTTCCAAACTTTTCATGTTGGTGACACACTTTTTAGACATGCATCATTTCGCGACACACTCTTACAGCAGGGCACAAGGCAGGCACTAAGACCTGCACGGAATCCTGGCAGGGCAGGTTTGGAGGCAGCAGCAGCCGCAACACACCCAGACACTGCAGCCGACACACTAACGTGTCCCGACACACAGTTTGGAAAGCTCTGATATAGATAGAGAGCTAAGGATTTACCCTGTGTCCCCTCTTTGCCTATCACTCTGCCTGCTTTTTCTCTAGGAGATGGCTAATCTGAGGTCCCTTCCTTCTGCCTTTCTTCCCAGGCACATACTCACAGCACACATGTTCTTGGCCTCTGGGTAGGATGTGGTTAATTAGGTCTTCCCTATCCTTATAATGTATTTCTGGCAAATAAATATTTTTGTTCTAGGCATAAAACCTGCTTCACTCATCCTTGCTCAGGTCAGATTCTCATTCTCAGGGTCATTCACACACAATGCTTCAGCCTCCAACAATAGGAACATAGACCATCAGTTGGGGCACCAGTAAGCACTGTGTTTCTGGAGTGGCATTTGCTAGATTATAGATTCCTTTGCCTGTAGATACAGGGTCATTTGCACAGAGATGCTATAGGTTCAGTTTCAAGTTCTCAGTTACAATTTCATGTTTGGCGAGGGGGGGCAGAACTATTACTGAAGCTGAAGCTTTGTCTGGAAGATCTCTGTGGCTTGGTGTGATGAGTGAACCCAAATAAATCTTGTCTCAAGGAACCCGCAAGGCATTATTTACTGAGATTAGCTGCCTCGGTCACTCCCTCAGTATTCTTCAGTGCCAGCCTTTCCTAGTGACTGCAGAGCAAAAGGAGAGAAAAAAAAGTAGAGATATTCTCTTCGATTGGTAGTAGAGATATTCTATCATCCCCGCTAAGAAATGCCATTCATTCTGGTACCTGATATGCTTTAATCCTAACTCTCATGATAAGAACTGTAACATTATGAAATGGAGCCTGAGCTTGTTCCCCCCCCCCTTTTCCCTCCCTGTTCCTTTTTGTTGTATGCCCTGATTGTTTAGTGCATGTTTCAAGAGAGTCAGAATGATGCATGGTGATTTCTGTTTTGCACAACATGTTGGAGCTTCTCTTTGAACAACAGCGTTGCCCAAGGAATGAATGGGGCACTGGAATGAATGGCACTATTTGCTTATACAGAATGGAAATATAAGACACTTGTTCTTGACCTACTTTAGTATGTGATGTTAGGGGCTGAACCCCACACCTACAGCCTTCTTATTATGTGTCACAAGCAAGAATCATGGACTCACCTCTTCATCTACACAGTGTTAGCCTAGATTCTTGTCAGAGTACACAGCGCTGGGGTTGCCAATGTTCCTTCTAGACCTCAGAGCAATACGTTCTATTGAGTAAGCAGACACTCACAAGAGATTAGATAAAATAATCTATTTACTCTATATACATACGTAGTACAATACAGTCCAATAACGTCCAACACAGATACTGATGAGAAGATAGTAACGAGGAGAATGAACACCAAAGCTCCTCTGCTTATATACTTAAATTGAACAATCACATTATAGGTCAAACAAATTATCTGCCACACCCAGCTTAAACTATATCAGCTGCAGTATGTGTCACCACTTACTTCAACAATGTCTGCTAATTGAATGACTTGCAGAAAGTATTACCTCTCACCTATTTACCTCTCCTGTCTAATTAATCTATCTGTAAATTCTGGGTATTTACTCAAACCCCAACAATTCTAGTGCTTTCATCATGTTAAAAGTGATACATACACACACTCATTGACTGCAAAATGAGGGTTGCTATTGTACTTGACTAAGCACTTCCTCTCTCCATTACTAGCAGAAGTGAACAAGGTTTAGCTGAAATATGATTTCCAAGTGGGTACCATCAGGAGTTATTTAGAAACTTCTACTGGCTTCACGTATTGTGCTAAGCTACAATATGGCTTGCTTGGTTTTGTCTTAGTATGTTGTAAGCCCAGCCAGTTGTGACTTATTTAACAAAGCCTGGTTAAGCAAATCATCTGTGTTTCTACAATTGCCACCCATTCCTCCCTCTGTGATGGGCAGTTGCCAAACCATGACAATATGAATCTGAGTAGAATTGCCCTTCTACAATACAAGTAAATCAGTGGAAGACAAAGAGCTTGCATAATTTTGCTTGGGTTCATGTGAAGCCCAAACTACAAAGAACCAAGTGTCGTTCTGAACCAGCTGCATCTGCAGTTTCCATTCTTGACTTAATAATCAAGGTCTGGAATCTTCCTTCCTTCACCACAGTAAGAAAAGCTCTTCAAATGGATGATTCTATTTAAATAGGGCTCTGACATCTCTCTCTTTTTCTCTCTATAATTGCCAAAGAGAGATCCATTCATAATTCTTTCTTGGGTCTCTGCTCCCAATAAGATTAGAGCGCTGCATTTATTTTCATTTCAGCCAGGAGCATCAATATTTATTAACAATTCATTTAGGCTTTTAATGTGCTGTGCATTTTGAATGTTACAGCTACAATTTGTATTTATTACTTTGGCTTGGTAAAGCCACTCTTTATGTTCAGGCTTTGGCCAAATGAGCACCAGAGGCTGGAAATGCAGCAAGCAGTTGCTGAGCCATCTTAGGACTTCATAGGCCAGAACCAGCACAGTTTGGCCTGGATGGGGATAAAGGGCGCAACAGTTGGAATACAAGAAACTCAGAGCAAGGATCCCCATCCCCCTTTGAGCTAAAGGCTCTGTTTAGTCTAAGTGGCATGCTCCAAAATAGATGGGACAAGAAAAAAAAATCAAATTGCAACTTTTCTTGCCAGTGAGCCCCATTCTGAAACATCTGACTGATTCTTCTTCTGTTGCTTGCCATACTTCTTGGATCATTCCAAGTGGTGATCAAGGCCTTGGTCAGACTGTGCTTCAGAGCCTCAGACACATCCAAGGTTCCCTTTGGAGCCCTACAGGGTCCATGAGGCAATTGGGGTAGACTGATAGAATAGGACCACCTGCCTTGTAGTGGAAAATGGCCACAGAAAAAGGACTGATGGCATACAGTATCCCTCAACTCCAGATTATATCACCATTGCCCTGAGACAAAGACCAGGTCTAATGTGTGATACCCCCCCTGTGTGTTGGGCGCTCAATAACTTGACTCAGGTCCATGGTGGCCATGGACTCCCAAACTGCTTCTGATTCCATGCCCAAGGATGGCAGGTTGAAGTCCCTCAGAACCATAAGTCTGGGGAACTCACTGCCAGCCCAGCCATAGAATCAAGCTCTTCAACTAGGAAAACCACTACACAGCAGGAAGGCTGGTACAGTAGCAGCAGTCCCAACTGATCTCTTGAATCCACCTTCACAAATTTACATTTGGTTGTCTGTGGAACAGCACTCCTGACAGCCACCAGAGTCTTCTGGATGACTATAGCCACTCTACTGCCCTTCCCTTTGGATCGCGACTGGTGCCACACTTGAAACCAAGGTGGGTTTCCAAGAAAGGATCCCCCTCCCCTCAGTGCCCAGCCAGGTCTCAGTTATACATGCCAGCTCAGCTCTCTCATCCACTATCAGGTCATGGATAAGGGAGGCCATATTGCATACCAATTTTGCACTGACCTGGCATGGATGAGGGAGGCAAGTTGGTGCCCCAGAGATCTCATGACTACCCTGCTTCAATTCCCAACCACACACCAAAAGAAAATGGGCAAGACCTTATCCAGGCCCCAGTAGGGAAAAAGGAACCCCAAATTTGCAGGTTTTCCTAAACCTATACATATACTTCCACATCATGAATATGCCTTCTGCATCATTTCCCAAATGTCTTTAAAAAAAAACTTTAGGCTAAACAGAAGGCTAAACATTCTCTGTATTTGGTATCTGTACCTGGTCATTTATGATCCTGTTTTGTTTTGATTTTGCCTTTTATGAAGATGGGAGAGATGCATTTTAAAAATGTGTGGACAAACATACTTACGAATTGGACTGAAGAATCTGTGAAAAGAATTGATAGCAATAATAATAACAACAACAACAACAATAATAATAATAATAATAATAATAATAATATAAAAAACTAGTTAATAATAATCAAACTAGGCATCACTTCCAACCCTTGCTCAGTGCAGGAATCCAAACTGATTGATCATCCCCAACTGATGGCTATTTAACCTTTGTTTGAAGATATCCCATTACTTCTAGTTGATTCAACTGTTGCTCTACTTTTACTGCTAAGATGTTTTTTTCTAACAACAAGACTTTCCCTTTCTGTAACTTCAGTCCTTTTTTGTCCTGCATTCTGGAATGATCACAGCAGGTCTTGACCTTCTTCTATGTGACATCCTTTCAGGAATAAATTTGAAAAATAAATAAAGAAAATAAATATTTGAAAAATGAGACCAGTTCCTTCAGTCTCTCTGATCATCCTTATTGCCCTTCTCTGGAATTGCTCCAGTTTGTCTGAGTCTTTAAAGTGTAGTAAAGTGTAGGTGTCATTCTTATTATGACAAAGGTGTCATCTATATACCGGATCCATACTTTGGGTTGTATGCGTGGGAGTGCTATCCTTTCTAGACGTTGCATTACAACCTCTGCTATGAGTCCTGAGAGTGGTGATCCCATAGGTGCTTCTTTAAAGGGTAGTGCCCAGAACTAGATACAATACCCAAGATCACATTTGACCAGTATAGAATTACACAGAACTTTGATTTCCTGTGATTTGGAAACTCTTCTTCTCTTGATGCAGCCTGAAAGAGCTGTGAGCCATCACTATCCATTCTTCTTTTGCACTAAAGATTTGAACCTTCATTGAAAAAATCTTTCACCTTCATCAAAGTCCAAATTTTCTAAACTCCAATAGCCATGAACAACTGCCAGGTGGCCAATGATGTGAGAGGCCGAGAACTGTAATTCAATGAAGATGAAATTATGGTGTCATTTGATGTCACTGCACTCTTTACATCCATAGACCAAGCACTAGCGATTGAATCCATGGCAGCAGTTCTACGTAACACACCTGACCTAACTAGATACACCAAAATCAAAATACCCAGAATCATGGACCTCATCAACCTCTGCCTCACCACCTACTTTCAGTTTGATGGACAAATATACCAGCAAATCAAAGGAACACCTATGGGATCACCACTCTCAGGATTCATAGCAGAGGTTGTAATGCAACGTCTAGAAAGGATAGCACTCCCACACATACAACCCAAAGTATGGATCCAGTATGTAGATGTCACCTTCGTCATAATAAAAAGGATCAACTGGAGGAAACACATGAAGCCATCAACAACATCTTCAAAGGAATAAAATTCACAAGGGAAGAAGAAAAGAACAACACACTACCCTTCTTGGACATCCTCATCAGTAGAGGAAATGATGGCATTCTAGAAACACAAGTCTACCAGAAATCTACCCACACTAACCAAGTGCTGCACTATCAAAGCAATAACCCTACCTCCCACAAGAGGAGCTGTGTAAGAACACTATTGAGACGAGCACAAACGCACTGCAGCAACCCAGAACACCAGAAAAAGGAAATAGACCACTTATATAGCATCTTCCAGCAAAATGGATATCCATGCAACTTTATCAAAAAGTGCCAGACCACTCAACCCACCACAGCAAAACCAACGGAAGCTATGAAAAGGATTACACTGCCATACATCAGAAACATCTCAGAAACTACTAATAGACTGTTACAACCACATGGCATCACTGTAGCACACAAACCAACCAAAACCCTTCAGAACATTGTAAGTAAACCAAAAGACCCAGTAGCCCAAGAAGAAAAAACAGGAGTTATCTACAACATACAGTGTAAAGACTGTAACAGCCACTATGTAGGACAGACTGGCAGAAGACTAGCAGAACGCATCCATGAACACCAACTAGCAGTCAGGAGACATGATGAAAACTCCTTAATCTCACAACACATGGACAGACTTAACTATACTTTCAACTGGGAAACTGTGAGCATCTTAAACCAAGCCAAATCCAAAAATGCTAGAGAATTCCTGGAAGCTTGGCACTCAGACAAAGCAGCCATCAACAGACACATAGAGGTAAACAACATTTACATACCATTCATAAGAGACAATAGAAAAGCCAGAAGACCAGAACACCTCCTTGCCAGCAATCAATAACAAGATAGGCAAAGATTAACAGCAAGATTAGCAGCAGAGGAGCAATCAAACAACACAATAGACCCTAATCAAGGAACTATTAACTCAGTCAATCAACCAAGCAGCAAACAACAACCCAATCAAGGTACTACCAAGGAGAGTACAACACCCCCACCAATACAGGCAGGACAAGCCAGGGTATATAAACAGAGAGCAAGTTCCACTCCCTTTTCGCACTGAAGATGTTGCCTAGGCTGGCAATGAAACGTCTGCAAGAAAACAACAAGGCTCAGAGAGCACCATGGACTCCACTGTAATTCAGCATAATAAATGTATTATGCAAATACATTTTCTTTTCTAACTTTGTAGAGGGACTTCATTTTCTCTGCCTGTTCCTAAAAAAATGTGTATGACAGAAAGTCACCAAAAAGTCTGAATTCAGCTTAAAGAAACAAGTCAGCCAATTTATACCTACGCCAAAACTTAGTGCGTGATATTCTTTTGATTTTTCTTGTTTTTGTTTTGGGTTAGCAACACACATAGAAGGAAAACAGATTGGCCTGTTTTGCTGATTCCTCCAAAATACAGGTTTATTAAGTAGTATGCCTGAGTACATTTTCCATATTCAAACCATATTATCAGTGTTGCTATTCTAGGTCAAGGTGGACCACAGGTTGTGAAATGAGTATTTCTGTATTTGTGGACAGCAGCCTTAAATATTTCTGACCGTGCTTCATTCTGGTGAATTAGTGCAGCTGCAGATAGTATCTGAGCTATGTTTTACTGGGTAATGGTCCACTCTTCTATTTTAAAAATTTCTTCGGCTCAGCCAATATCTTACCACTGTGAAGGGGAAGGTCACTTCTATATTTATAAAATATGAGCACAGGCAAAGTGACAGCTGGAAAGAATGACACTTGCATCCTGTGCTGTGGCTGGTGAAACTATTGAGAGTAATATAAGGCTTGTCCTGTTAAGCACAGACTACTCATAAATCATTCCCTTTTCTTTGTGAACCTGGCTTCCTGCGTTCTAAAGTGAAGTGTCTGCATTTTGTCTTCTCTGTGTTACTGGAAAAGGTGGCATTCTGCCTTCCTGAAGAAATGCTCAAGACAATTGTTTTAAGAGAAATGGGAGAGTTTGGAGAGAGCCACCTTCTTTTTTTACACTGTACGAAAACAACAACTTATTTTGTTGAACTCTTGCTTTGGACAAGTTTCAACCAAACAAGAGACTACACTGGGAAAGAGCACCACTTTGTTTAATTATGGTTTGTTGAATAAGCCACAGTTGGCTGATTCTGCACAACATGCTGAACCACAAATCATGTTTAATCATAGTGGATAGGTTCACACAACATACAATAGCAAAATCAAAGAAATTACGTTATGGCTTGCTTAGTGTGTGAATCAAGTCATAGTGAGGACAACCATCCTTTTAAAGTGTAAGAGGAACTGATGATCCATGCTTGATCACATGAAAGAGCCATCTAGTCAAGCATTCTGCTCCCAGAGCAGGCTACTAGAAGTTTATAGAAATGCTACAGACAATATACCCCTGGAGGTATTCATCGTGGGTGTCTATGGGAGGTGGGGGGAGGGAAGGAGGGATAAATGCTGTCATATGCACCATAACACCATGACATACATTTTGACAATCTTGTGGCTTCTGACAGACATCTCTGATGGTGGTGATATTATATAGCCTACATGACTAGTGGGCATTGAGAGTCTTATCCCCCATGAAACTGTCTAAGCTCCTTTTAAAACCATCCAAAATGGTGACCATCACAACATTCTGAGGTAGGAATACCACAAGTAAACTATGCACTGTAAAACAAACTAAGTGCCTTTGTGGCATGACCCAGTGATCCTCAGCATCTCCTGAAAGCAGAGAGATAGATACGTTTATGAAAACTGAAGAAAAAAGATTCCCTGTTGGTCTTTAACGTACAAACATAAGCATGTCATCCACACCATGCATAATTTTGTACACCTGAAACATGTCTCCTCTCAGTTCACCTCTTTTCTAGACTAAAAAGCCTCAAATGTCACAACCTTTCCACATAGGAAAGCTTCTCCAGCCCCTTGATAAACTTACTTGCCCTCCTCTGAACCTTCTCTAGCTCCACTATATTCTTGTTGAAGTGTGGTGATCAGAACTGCAGACAATATTCCAGATGTGGTTGCACCATTGATTTATATAAGGGCATTATAGTATTGTCATCTCTATTTTCAGTACCATTGCTTATTAGCCCTAACATGCTGTTGGCCTTTTTTTACAGCAGATGCACAGTGTGCCAATACCTTCATTAAACTGTTTACAGGTAGTCCTCAACTTACGATGACAATTGGGACTGGAATGTCCGTCGCTAAGTGATGTGGTTGTGCTTTACATCCCTGCAGTCCAGGTTGCCATCGTTAACTGAATCCCACGTCGCTAGGTGAGGCAGTTTCCTGCCAGCTTCCCGCAACCAAAGTCAGTGGGGAAGCCAGCTGGAAGTTGCAAGTCCCAGGCTGGCAGGCAGGTAAGTGGCTGCTGCTGGGTGGGGGAGGGAGGGGGTGCACGGAGGTGCTAGGAGGGTGCGCGAGAGGCACTGTGTGCGTCGGAAAGGGTGAGTGGAAGTGCACTCGCTCACACTGAATAACATCTGCTATTTCGATGCCCACTCCCCTGTGCAGAGATCCCTTTGGAGCACTTCACAGTCCCTTATTGTTTTTACCACAATGAACAATTTAGTGTAATCCACAAACTTGGCTATTCCACTAGTCACAGTCCATTCCATTTATAAATATCTTAAAAATCACCGTTCCTAATACTGAACCCTGGGGGACCTCACTCTTTACGTCCCTCTAATTGAGAGAAATGTCCATTTACTCCTAGTCTTTGTTTTCTATACATAGAATAGTGTTTGGCTATTGAATTAAAGGCCCACACATGAATTAGGGCATGAGATTTATTATCAGATTTATACGCCACTCTTATTTTGGGGGGAGAGGGGAGATTTTGCAACTGGGTGGCTCAACGTCCTTCCTAGCAGCCATACTTATTGCCCTCATTTTGTATTTTGTATTTTTTCTACTTCGTTCAGCTCCATGACCCAGCCTGAGCTACAGTTGAGCACCAGCCTATGCAGGGAAGATTTTGAGGGAATTCTTGCTGGTATCCTCCGTTTTCACCCCTGGTGTCTGTTTTTAGCAGAGGATACCTTTGTGAGGGGAACTGTTAAGGGTATCTAGAGAGAGATCCCAGAGTTTCAAAAAGTCAAGTAAGATTTATTAAGATTACATGCCTTGAAAGAAAGCTTCCCTGACCTTTCTGTCCCAAGGTGGGGGAAAGAAGAAGCAAGCCAGTGTATTCTGCTTGTGGGAAACAGGCTGAAGAGGAGAACCAAAGGTAATTAGTTTAGCAATCAGGAGTAGGCAGAGCAGAGAGCAGAAATGCAAGGGAACCCCTGCTTGCTATCTGTACTCTTAACACTGCTAGTGGTCCAAGGGATAAAAGATGCCAAGAGCTGTACATCCATCTGCCTCACCTAAGCATACAACAGTAGTCTGGTCCCTGGAATGAGGGCTAGTTGGAAGATTAGAACTTCCCATAATAAAGCATCCTCCTTTTTGCAGTGTGAGGTGAGCAATGGACCAGAGAGATGGAGGAGGCAGCCCCAGGCCCAGCAACTCTAATTTAAGCATTGGAACAACAGGGATGTCTGCACCGTCAGCCATGGAAGTGTAACGGTATGTGGGAATAACCTTGAGGGATGAGGTGAAGAGATGCTGCCTAGGGAGCGATTGGATAAAAGAGGGAGGAGCCCACAGCAGCATAATGGTCAGAGAAAGAAACTTAGGAAGGATCCGCCCTAGTTGATCAGGCTGTAAAAAGAGACGGCGGGAGATTTGTACTTTCAGACCTGCAAGATTCTGTTAAAGTAGCCTTACGTTAAAGTGGAGTTTGCTCATCTGGTCATGTTTCTTGTCTGGTTACCTGGGAGGGCTGACAGAAAGTGAAAAGAAGTCTGTGGGAGGGATTTATCAGTCTGCTTCTGGCTTGGCCTGATGCAGATGAAGACTTCTGCTAGTTATCACAGCAGCAGAGGCAACTCTGTAAATCTTGTGGAGATATCACTCAGGAAGTTGTAAGCTTTATGTCCTTTTGAACCATAAATAGCTTTGCTGGACTTGATTTTCCTTCCATTAAAACTCTTCCCTGCAAACTTCCAGCATTTAAGAAGAGTCCAGCACCATCTTACTTAGCTTCTATGAATTGGTCAAGGATGCTCTTGTCAAGATAGATGACACCCTTTCAGGTGCATCCCAAGATTCAAGCACAGATAATTTCGCTACAGGGTGCTGAACCTGCCCTGCAACTGGGTTTTTTCCTAGGTAAAAGGAACCATGTAAGGAGGAAGAAACTGGAGTCTTAGCTCTACATCATATAAGAGAACACCTCATATAGGGAAAAAGGTTGGTGTCAAAATATTTATTGTAGCCCTGTAAATTTGTGATGGTAGAGTGGGATTCCCTAAACAGACTAAGGAACCTACAGCTTGAGACTTGTAGTCTGTGGTTTATTTCATGTGGAGGGAAGGATATATAATCTTGCATGTTACAAACCTTTATCCCCATTTCTCCTGTCCATATTTGGCTCTGGCTCTATCCATCACTGGCTCTAACCCCACCTAGGGCACCATTTAGCCTCTGGTAGATCACTCAGAAGAAACGTGACCCTTAACAGAAAAAAGTCTGCCCAACTCAGTCTCCCCCAAATGATAATCTGAGTCAGTCTCTAGCACTGATCAAAACTCTATAATCAACATTTATGAGAAGACTTTAATCTCTACAGCTTTGTATTTTCTGATTTTTTTTAGGTCATAAAAGAAAATGAATAGATGTAAAGAACAGATGTTTTGCTAAAAGATCAACCCAAGAGTATTTTTCCTAGTTCTTTGAAACTTCTCAGCATTCCATTTGTGAGTTACAGAGGATTGTGTTGCATGTCTCAAGCTTCACAATGAAAAATAGTATAGGAGATGTGCATAATGCATAACAGCGCACCCATGCTGTTCCATAAGCATCTAAAAGAGAAGCTCAGGAAATATATTTAAGATATAACATTATTGCCAGCAGCATTTAATTTCATCTTTTACCATCTCTTTGCCTTACTTATTGTGGCCATCAGTTCTTGCATGAGGATGAGAACTGGAGGAGGAGGGAATGACTGGGAGTGATAACTCTGATGGAAAATACTACCATGGAAATACAAAATAATAATTATATTAAAATAATATAAAATAAAAAATAATTGTAATTATAGTGCCTTTGGAGCTTCTGACAGATGTTGTTTTATCTTTGTCTTATTTGTTGTGGAGTGGAATAAAAAAGCTTTTGCTGGCACGGGGGTAGAGCTATGGTCATTACTATACTATTGTCTGTCACTTTGTTCTGGCACACAGGTTTTTTGGAACAAGGAGTGATAAGGTAGGGAGTGAGAGGAAAAGAAAATCTACACACCTGTTCTGCTAGGACAAAAATAGACCTTATTCCACATTTTACATAGGATGTTCATAGTCTCCCCATTCGCAAATAAATGGGTTTTCTGGGAAGATATCATGTGCTATATGAGATTAGAGTTATGACCAGATGGACTTGCTTAATAAGATATGTCCATCATCGAGGTCAAAAGCACACTGTGGCAGGTGTGGAATAGTTTTTGAGCCCACCTACAATTATTTTCTGTGGGAAATCTAGGATGATTTTGAGTTTGTAGTGCTGTGGAAGTGGATAGGGCCCTCTGCCTTGTCAGTTTCACCAGTTCCAGTTGGATCCCTGCCCTTCATGGCTGGTTAGGGCTTTCTGTGATGTGGCACAAAGTTAGATTAGAGCAGTAATCAACACTTCTTTGAACAAGGGGATATTTCCATCACTTCTGAAAGAGGCTGTGGTAGGCCCCTGCTGAAAAAGCCTTTCCTTGATCCAACCGTTTTGGACAACTTTTGACTTGTCTCCAACCTTTCTTTTTTAGGAAAGGTTGGGGAGAAAGTGGTGGTCCTGTAACTGCAAAAAGTCCTAGAGGAAGCCCATTGTTTGAACCCTTGGTAGTCAGGTTTCAGAGTGGGATTTATTTATTTATTTTATCAAATTTCGTCACTGCCCATCTCCCTCAAAAGAGGGATACAGCATGGAAACTCCACTGGAAGTTCTCCTTAGCCAATCATCAGGACTAGAGCCATTGGTAGGCTTACCTTGCCCAAAGAAATAATCTGATTCCCTTATCCTTTGCACCACTTACCACCCTCAGATCCCTTCACTTGCACATGTACAGTTAGTTGTTACATTCTTTGGGCCCTCACCATCTCCTTTCCTTGCTTTAATCAAGCAGTACTTAAGGCAGGTAATAGAAAATCAGGTTGCATTCATATCGTCTGTTTCATAAGCTAAAACTCTGGCACACCACGCTGTGTTTTGATTTCATCCAATCTGCACTTCTAAGCCCAGCATTCTCTCTCTCTCACACCCGGACACACAAACACACACCCCACAGACACACTTTTGTCAGTAGCATTAGTAGTTCAGGATAAGCCTTTGCTTTGCTCAGGAAAAAAAAAGAAATCAGACTCCAGCATGGCAGCCAAACCAGCCAGATGGCTTGTGAACAACAACATGAAAATATTGAGGGGGAGAATTCATTAACTGCAAAGGAACCTGCACTCACCCGTTGCACCTGTTGTGGTACCTCTAAGGGGTCCTCTAACGGCTCCCTTCTTTGCATTCAGCTGCATTTGCTAAACAGAACTCCAGCAAGGTGCTACTTAATCCCTTCTATAGAAAAGGGATTGTCACAACTGCTAATACCTAGTACAGAGCTTTCCAAACTGTGTGTCGGGACACGTTAGTGTGTCGGCTGCAGTGTCTGGGTGTGTCGTGGGTGCTGCTGCCTCCTGGCTTCCATGCAGGTCCTAGTGCCTGCCTTGTGCCTTGCTGCCTCCTAACCTGCCCTGCCAGGATTCCACGCAGGTCCTAGTGCCTGCCTTGTGCCTTGCTGCCTCCTAACCTGCCCTGCCAGGATTCCACGCAGGTCCTAGTGCCTGCCTTGTGCCTTGCTGCCTCCTAACCTGCCCTGCCAGGATTCCACGCAGGTCCTAGTGCCTGCCATGTGCCTTGCTGCCTCCTAACCTGCCCTGCCAGGATTCCATGCAGGTCCTAGTGCCTGCCTTGTGCCTTGCTGCCTCCTAACCTGCCCTGCCAGGATTCCACGCAGGTCCTAGTGCCTGCCTTGTGCCTTGCTGCCTCCTAACCTGCCCTGCCAGGATTCCACGCAGGTCCTAGTGCCTGCCTTGTGCCTTGCTGCCTCCAAACCTGCTGTGATTCCACGCAGGTCCTAGTGCCTGCCTTGTGCCCTGCTGTAAGAGTGTGTCGCGAAATGATGCATGTCTAAAAAGTGTGTCACCAACATGAAAAGTTTGGAAAGCTCTGACCTAGTAGCAACCATTGCTATAGTTCATTGCAGATTTTTTCAGTGACTCATTTAGGCAGCTAGTAAGTAGAGAAAGAGGGAAGAGTATATTGGACATCAGGGTTTCATCATGGCAGCCTTCCTGTACTATAGGTGTAGGGCAGGGATACGCAATAGGGATTCCCTCTAGTATTGGGGTGGGGTGAGGAGAACTCCTACAATTTCTTGTTGCTGGCAGTGGTCACTGGGTATATTTGGGGTTTCAGTCTGAAGCAAATGAGAAATGGTTCAATTCGATTAATTGTAATCTATATTAAATAACGATTCAGATTTTTCCTCTTCAAGCGTCAAACATTTTTGGAGACTTAAAAAACAATCAAAGACATGTCATATGCTGGGGTGGCTGTACTTGGGATCCAAAAAGAGGGTTGGCAGCTCAGCACCCATAGGCACTAATGGTGCCCATGACCCTGGTAGGTGGCACTCCAGAACCTCCAAAATTTAAAGAAAAAAGTAAAAAATAAATAAATAGGCAGCATCTTATCAGAAAGCTGATACCTTTGAGGAAGGATTGGAAAAGTAATGGCTAATGCAAATGAAATCATTTTATGTAGATGGCCATGACCACTGCTTAAAATGAGATTTATTTATATCAAGGAGCCTAGTCCTAGCTGAAAAGGGTGGAAATTCAGAGTTGTATTAATGCATGTGGTAGTACATGATAAATTCTGACTTTCTTTTGGAGTGTAGTTTTTTCCACCCACCACAGTGAACATCTTTAAGCCATAGACAATCCCATTAGTATTTCTCCACTCATTTAGGACTCAGGAAAAGCTAAGATGTTTTAAACCATCTTGGCATTTTTGCTGGTGGCAGCAGAATGTGTTATTGCTAGATTTTGGGGAAGGATCTGCTGTTCCAACATGAAATCTCAGAAAAAAAGTTTGGGAAACTTACGATAATGAAAAAGCTCTCACATAAAATCAAAGTTGCCAAAGGACAGAGGAAGATTTGTTAACATTACACTATTCATACAACTTTACAGGAAAAGAGTACAGACGTAAGCAAAATGCAAGTTTTTTTTTCTCACAAAAAAGCACATGGTATTAATCATGGGGAGTTCAGATAATGTGTTCAGTGTTAAATGTATTGTCTTGTTATTTAAGAGAGGCAAAAATACAATTTGATTCTTTGGTTTTTAGAGTTCCCTTTAAAGTAATAGTTGTGTGAGGCCTTCAGTTTTCATTTCATATAAATTCTACATTTTATTTGATGTAAGCTGTTGTAAAGGTTTTTCTTCATGGGAGATTTTACACTTCTGTTTGTGCTTCTAGAACATAGCTTTCCAAAGTGTGTGTCGCAACAAAACCGGGAAGTGCTGATGGCGCGTCGCCGCTGCCCCTGCGGTGATGCATGTGGTGACGGTGGCGCGTGCAGCGGTGGCAGCAGCGGTGCGCCATCAGTGCTTCCGGGTTTTAGCATGAAACACGAGGCTGCTGCCGCCGCTGGTATGTCACCAATGGCGGGACTTTGGAAAGCACTGTTCTAGAATATAAAAAAAAGGCAGAAAGAAAACCACCACTGCGGTGCATATGCATCACTGAGAATTCTGGTAGGAATTCTAGGACAAGGAATGTTTTACCAATCAGAAATACTGCCCATATTCTCTGTTGTTTTCTGTGATATCACCAGGTTATTACCCTTTATGAGAGCATGTTGTCATTTCCCAAATGTACTTTTGATATAGATTATCCATAACCCCATAATCCCCCATAACTATTATGAGCTCTCATCTCTTGATGAATGCAATATCAACTCATGATCTCTAACATGTGAACTGGTTGTCATCTATACACTGCTAAAACTCTTGTGTCTGTTTGATACTTTGTAACCTCTAACTGGGTGAAATGGTGCATTGTAGGGCAACAATTCTTGAACCAAGGTACCTCAAATGGGCTAACTTGCAGAATGTGTCCAAAATCTGGGACCCATGGCTCCCATGGAATTGAAATTTGGCAAATTTTATAAAACATTCTATGAAATAAAAATTATCATAAAACATTTTATGACATAATACAAAATGTCACAAAACATTTCCTGTGGTCAACTCCTGATGTTTGACTGTGCTATACAGTTCAACATTGGCTACTTTCAAGACAGATACATCTCTGAATATCTCCCTGAATTTTTAAGGACTTTTCAGTGAAGGCAGTACATTAGAAGCTCTGCCATTGTTGAAGGCATTGAGGAATCTGGTAAAGAAATATCTCTGAAACGATGACTGAAAAGGGTCACGGGTTGTCTAGTTGTAGGTGATACAGCAGAGAGACCTTCTATTCCTTCTCATACCTGGCTAGTCAGCCAGGGCTGGTTGTTCTGTAACATGAAAGAATACAGACATATTTAACTGGTCAAATACTATGTCTAATCACTACAAAAACAATGCTCTCATCCCCTCCCCTCCAAATACACTGCTATCCAGTGAAATCAGTTTCTACATTTAACTACCAGTGATTAAATGTACAGGATTCAGGTGTACGGAAAATGAATGTTATATGGGTGTCTGTGAACCAGGCTTTGATGCCTTGAAGGTATGAGCCATCTCCACCGGAAAGCATTTGTGGATGACAGAAGGCAATGGGAGAATTTTGCCTATGGATTTGTACACGTGATGGCCTCTTCATCTGTGCTTAGCCATCACTATTTTCTTCCATCATCAAGTATATATGAATGAGTCTTTGGAATGCACAAGCCCAATATCATAACCTCCCTCTGCCAGGAGAGCATTTTTTGCTGACTAAATGCACGAAGGTATAATTTCCTCCTTCTGTTTCACAAATCATGAGTTCCTGGAGGAAAAAAAATGCTCAATTATGGAATTTCATGTCCAATACCAAGGTCAACCCTAACAGGTTTATAAGCTACTGGGTGCCTTTCTCTCTATTGAACACTGGCTTGCTTTGTTGCTGTTTCTTTTGGCTAAATTAGAGGGCAGATGGCTAACCAACTGCTTGATGTGTCCTTGCAAAAACTACCTTTATTTGCTTCACAACTTTTATTTAGGCAAGGAGGTTGGTTATTTATGTCTGTGTAGGGTGACCATACGTCCCGTTTTGAATGGGACAGTCCTGTTATTTTAGCATTTTTCCACCGTCCCGTCGTTTTGATCAAAATCTCCATTTTGTCCCTTTTTTAAACCCGGCGGGAAGGAGGACAGGAAGACAGGAAGGAGGACTGGAGCCGGACTTGCCATTGGAGGCAGCCTGGAAGAGGCCCTATCAGCGCGGCAACTGGAAGCCCAGTTGCCACGTGCGAGCCCAGCAGCAGACACAGCACCACAGTCCAGGTTCCTGCCTCCTTACCTGATCCTGAGATTGTCTGCCCAGCAGTGGTGAGGCCAGGGAAAGCAGGCACAGGAAGGTTGTGGAAAGAGGGTGTGTGTGTGTGTGTGTGTGCGCGCACACACACAGATTACTTGGAGTAATCGCGCGCACACACACACACACGCACCCCACACCCTCTTTCTCCAGCCTCCCCATGACCAAATGCACCCGCACCTGTTGCAGGGAGGCTGGAGAAAGAGGGTGTGGAGTGTGTGCGTGCATGTGTGCGCACTCGGATTACTTGCTCAGCGTAATCGCGCGTGCACACACACACACGCACGAACCCCACACCCTCTTTCTCCAGCCTCCCTGCAACAGGTGTGGGTGCATTTGGTCATGTGGAGGCTGGAGAGAAAGGGTGTGGGGTGCGTGCGTGCGTGTGTGTGCATCTGATCGGGCTTGGACAAGGGAGGAGAGTTGTCGGGCCGCCGAGCAGGAGAAGCAGGAGCGGCCACCCTGGGGAGCTTCTGCGGGCAGCAAGGGGCAGAGTGGTCGACAACTCTCCTCCCTCGGCCAAGCCCAATCAGATGCACACACACACACTCACAGGACAGACTGCCCTCGGCAGGAGCTGGCCATGCTGGGGGGCTTCAGCGGGTGGTGAGGGGCGGAGTGGTGTGGCTGAAGCCTACCAGCACGGCTGGCTCCTGCCAAGGGCAGTCTGTCCTGTGAGTGTGTGAGTGTGTGTATGTGCATCTGATCGGGCTTGGCCAAGGGAGGAGAGTTGTCGGGCCGCCGAGCAGGAGAAGCAGGAGCCGGCCACCCTGGGGAGCTTCTGCGGGCAGCAAGGGGCGGAGTGGTGGACAACTCTCCTCCCTCGGCCAAGCCCGATCAGATGCACACGCATGCACACACACACACACACAAACACACACACACACACACAGGACAGACTGCCCTCAGCAGGACCCGGCTGCGCTGGAGGGCTTCAGTGGGCAGCGAGGGGCGGAGTGGTGTGGCTGAAGCCTCCCAGTGTGGCCTGCTCCTGCCGAGGGCAGTCTGTCCTGTGAGTGTGTGAGTGTGTGTATGTGCATCTGATCGGGCTTGGTCAAGGGAGGAGAGTTGGGCCGCCGAGCAGGAGAAGCAGGAGCCGGCCACCCTGGGGAGCTTCAGCGGGCAGCAAGGGGCGGAGTGGTGTGGCTGAAGCAGCCGAGCGCAGCCTGCTTCTCCTGCTCTGCGGTGGTGGCAGCAGCAGCGACTCTCCTCCCTCCCTCGGCCAAGCCCGAGGGGGATGGGGCAGTGGTGGGCCTCCATCCCCTCCGCCCCTTGTTCCACGGCCGATGACGGTGCTGTGTGCACAGTGTGTGTACTCCGGCCTCCCCCAAACACACCAGCTCTGCCGGACCATTTACTGGTAGAAGAAAAAAAAAACCTTTAAAAATCGAAAAAAAAATTAAAATCCGAGCCAATCACGCTGATGGGGGCGGGGTTTGCAGGCGGGAGCCAGTCGTGTGGGGCGGGGGCGGGGTTTGCAGGTGGGAGCCAATTGCGTGGACTGGGGGGCGGGGTTTGGAGGCCGGCATGGTGGCATAAGACCCTGTCCCGTTTTGCCATCCCAAAAGTCCCGTTTTAGTCTGAAGGAAATATGGTCAGCCTATGTCTGTGGCTATATGAATGGAAGGGCGGTGCATTTCTAATGCCCTTCATTAGTTTATCACCCCTTATTTTCTGCTTTGCAACAATCCAGTAATGTCAGTTTGATAAAAAGGAACCAATGGACCTCATGGTATGAGCGAGAACATCTGAGTAAGGAGATACCACGTTGATAATGTTATGGCTGAAATAAAAAGAGAATATATTTCCTGTTTCTCTGTTCCTGTAGATGTGACAGAGACTGGGTTCAGTTCCCTGTTTACATAAACACATCATGTCTAAAAACTACTTTTCCAAAAGAAAGCACCCTAATCCCATCAGGAACCAAAGGTCAAGAAACATTGCTTACCTTAACAAGAATGAAATTAACACAAAGCAGCAGGAATCCAGCTCCACCTAATGGGACTAAGACTAGCCTAATAAGGGAAAGGTCAAGAACATAACTGCAAATGTTCTATGTAAATTGGAGACAGGTGCCTAATCCCATCTACATTCAACTGCTCATTAGCAAGGATACAATAGTAATTTCCAATGCTGCTGCTGCTGCTGCTTCTGAAAAACACAGTTTTCGTTAACAATAATGCATCTTTTATTTCATAGACAAAACTACTCAGGTTTTTCTTCTATGATCCCAAGAATCCTGACAGCAAATCAGAATCCCCCAAACAGCACATACAACTGTTCGAAATACCAGGCTATAGAAATTAAATAAATAATAATAATTAAAAAATACCTATAAAAATTCTTACCGGTCCTTTGTGTTCTGTTCCTCTTCTTCTGTAGGCTAGAACCCAGGGATTGTTGCTTCAATAAAATTGTGTGAACTTCCTCCTCAGAGTTACACTCCATTTTTTGCCATCCACGACAATAAGGAGGATTTCTTGATTTTTTTCCCCCTCCACATTGTCTGTTTTATTTCAGCTATACTTCAGGGAGAAGCAAAATTCTTTTTTAGGAAGAGCGTAGAAATAGACATTTAATTTTAGCCAGAAAGCACTGTTCTGAGGTGCTTTCTGAATATTGGGAATTTCGAAATGGCTGCTGTCATAAAAACTGTCCCCTTCTTTGTATCTTACAGGGGAAGAGAGTGTTACAGGAAACAGCTGTTGAATATCTAAAACAGGACACTTTTACAGAGTTAAATGTTTAATAGCAAGGTTTATTTTAGAGGTGCAGTATTAAATACTACCCATCCCTCATTTAAGAAAAGCAACTACAGTAGCCTTGTTAAAAATATAAGCTCATAGTGCAAATTTATTTTTAAATCTGAATTTCTAGGATTTTAAAAAACATTTTCTTTGATTTCCCTATTTTAAAAGAAAGAACGTCTTTTGGGAAGGCACTTTTTGAAAAGTGGCTTCAACAGATTGATGAAGGCACCAGGGATTGAGCTCAGTTCAAAGGTGTCTTTGTACCTTTATCTTTACTGGAAAGTAAACACAGGTCATCCCATGCTAAGAGTTGAGTAGGGGATAGGGATGTCTTATTTGACTTATTCCCCAGTAAATGTACTGAAGAATCAATAAAATGATCTGGACAAATATATTTGGAGAAGGGTCCATTTCATGAAATATTTTCGGTATGAATCATTGCATTCATTTCATTTTTTTGCTAGAATCATGGTTTCCCTCATCCCCTAACGATAATATTAACATTAAAATATTTAGAACTAAGATAACAGAGCCAAAATACATGGCAATACATATCATCATCATGAACTCATCAGAATGCTCAACAACCATCTGCTGCCACTTCACAAGGAGCAATTCAGGTAATGATAGCATCTCCAAATTGCCCTGGAAAAGCCAGATCTTGACTGCCTTTCAAAATCCAAGCAGGGCTAGGGCTGTCCTTATATCTGAGGGTATGTTCTTCCAGAAGAGAGAGGTTGCAAGAAAGAAGGCCCAGGGAGTAGGACTTAGGAAACCCTCCTGGCTGGATCTTATCATCTTATGAAGCCACCTCAGATGTGTCCAGGTTCTGAACCATAATAAACATTAAAGGTGATAACAAGCACACTGAATTACACCTGGAGGCCAGCTGACAAGCAGTGTGGCTCCTGAAGTAGTGGGCAAACTGACTGGAGCTGTTACTATTTGAGCTGCTGTGTTCTGGACCAGCCATAGCTTCTAGATCACCAAGAGTAGCAAATTGCAATACACCAATAATGAGGTAACAAAGGCATGAGTGATATCAGAGAGCTCCCTGATCCAGGAACATCTGCAACTGGCACACAAGATGGAGTTGTGCAAAGGCCCTCCTGGACGTGACGTCCATCTGCTCTTGAAGCAATAGCTATGAGTCCAAGAAGACCCCCAGCTTGTGATCCTGCTTTGCACGAGGAAGTGCAACCTCACCCAGGATCCGAGGTGGAATTCCATTGGAATCAGTCAGCTTCTGCACCACCAACATTCTATCTTGTTGAGACTGAGTCTAAGTCTGTTGCTTCTCATCATCACAGCCTATAGGCAGAGGGACAAAACTTTGACTGCATCTCCTGTTTAACCTGAATGAAGATATACAGCTGGATATCACCAGCATATTAATGATACCTCACCTTGTGTCAGCCAGTGTCCTCTCTCAGTGGCTTCATGTAGGTATTAAAAGGTAAGGGGGAAAGGATCAAGTCCTGAGACACCCCACAGCAGAGAGGACTTGATCTTTCCACCGTACCACCACTGATTGGGAACACTCAGGAAACAGGAGAATCACTGGAAAACAGTGCCTCTCTCCCAATCCTCATAGGCAGTCTAGAAGGATACCATGATTGATGGTATCAAAGGTGGTTGAGAGATCCAGCAGAGCCCTGAAAGTTATATACCTTCTATCCTGGTCCTGTCAACCCTGTCAAAATAGCAGGGTTGAGCAATGCCTTCTGGTCCTTTCTAATTTTTCCTGATAATTTGATCCTTATTTGTTGTTCCCAGATTGGCTTTTGGCGACTTCTGTTAGGCTTACTTAATTATTCTGGGAAAAAAAAAACATTAGCCATGAATTATAGCAAAACTCAGATTATTGTCTATGGAGAAAAACACTAAACATAAATGGAGGCTTGGGTCCTACCACAGAGAATAGGTTGCTTTCAACCAATATTCCGCTTTGTTTTCATTCTTCATCTGGCAGTTGGGCTGGCCATTATAAATCTTGAAAACTGAAAGCAGGCCAAGATTTAAATGGAATACTTAAGGTTTGGTATAAATCAAAGGAGGTAGACATTACATTCAGTCAATCTTATGCCTATTGAAATCAAAATTACTGCATATTTATCTTAAGGTTCCAACATTTTCTTAGACCTAGAATGGTCAAGACCTAAGACTTAGACCTGTGATCTCTAAACATTTCCTTAGACCTATAACATTTTCAAAATTGTTGAATTATACTTGGGGATAGGCAAAGCCACACCTACTGCATTTCTGCATGCTGAAACTGATCCCTGGTCTACCATTACATTCTCTCCTTGCCTGATACCACATTAGCCAAACTTTCCTTTTAGAACAAATCAGAACTAAATCAGTTAAATGTCCATCCTGAATTCAAAACCTAGTTTATCATATTCAGTGTTACGTTTTTTCCATAGATATTTTTGTCGCCTCCTTGGATTCCTTTTCTGCTAAACCAATCTCTGAAGGTTAGGTTCATTGTGTCACTATCCAATCTGACTTAAGAGCCATTGCAAATAATTGGGGAAACCCCATTTTGAATGTGTGACTTGGAGCCCTTCCCTATTGCTCAATTGAAGGGCTGTCAACCCATCTTTGAGTCAGCAGAAAATAATACGAGCGTGGAATTGCTGCCCGTTTGCTGATCCCAATCCTGCTTCTATTACCTTTGGTCCCAGTGACTGCCATTCACATAATTTCCCTCCAAGGTAATAAGAGACAGAGCCTAATAGAATTTACATACCTCAAGGTTGTCCTTGGACAATGTCAAAATAAGAGGGAATATATCACTTTAACACAGTACAGCTAAGGATGACTTAAACCTGTCTTACTTATGGGCTGAGGATGAGATGAAGGCAATGTTTGTTTTATATAGCCTCCCATCAGCCAAAAGGAACTCTGGGTGGCAAACAAAATAAAAACACAATGCATTAAAAACAACCATTAAAAATAATAAATTGCACTGAGGCCTCAATAGAAACTGAGATCCATCTACAAACCACCCCGTGCCAGCTCTATCAGCATCCTGGCCCCAGTGCCTGGAGGAAAAGCCAGCTCTTCACCTTCTTCTTGAAGGCCAACAGGGTTGGGGCCATCTGTATCACTAGGGGGAGGCTGTTCTATACCAAGGTGTGCCCACTATTTCCCGTGCCACTGCATTCTGGACCAGTTGCAGCTTCCAAATGCTCCTAAAGGGTAAGCCCATGTAGAGCACATTGCAGTAAAAAAGGTAAAGGTTCCCCCCGCACATTTGTGCAGTCGTGTCCAACTCTAGGGGCCAGTGCTCATCTCCGTTTGTTAGCTGAAGAGCCAGCGTTGTCCGAAGACGCTTCCGCGGTCATGTGGCCACATGACACACGCGGAACGCTGTTACCTTCCCACCGAAGTGGTACCTATTCATCTACTTGCATTTGCATGCTTTTGAATTGCTAGGTTGGCAAGAGCTGGAGCTAGTGCGGGAGCTCACTCCACACGCAGGGCTAGGGATTCGAACCTCCGAACTTGCAATCTTCCGATCAACAAGCCTGGCGTCTTACCCGCTGAGCCACCACGCCCCTATTGCAGTCGTCACCACCAATTGGGAGGCGACTAAGGCATGAGTGACTGTGAGCAGTGCCCTTTGATCTAGGAAAGGACTCAACTGGTGCACAAGATGTATTTATGCAAAGGCCCTCCTGGCCCTCTTTGAGCAGGAGTTGAGAGTCCAGGAGAACCCACAGATTGTACACCTGCTCTGACTGGGGGAGTGTCACCCCAGCCAGAGTTAAAGATATCAAATCACAATATATGGGGGGACCCTAAAACCCATGGTCACTCGGTCTTTCCAGGGTTGAGCCAAAGCCAATTCTTCACCATCCAGGCCTGTACAACTTCCAGGCACCGGGAAAGCACCTTGACAGCATCACTTGAGTAGCCCGGTGCAGAGATGTACAGCTAGGTATAATCAGCATATTGATGGTACTTAACCATATGCCAACAGATGACCTCACCCAGTGGTTTCATGTAGATGTTAAATAGGAATGGGGAGAGAGTTGGGCACCCCACAAAGCAAGGGCCTAAGACTGGAACCCCTCCCCTCCTACCAATGCCAACAGGAACTGGCCTTGGAGGAAGGAAAAGATCCACTGAAGAACCATACTTCTCATTCCCTACCCCCTCAGCTGGCTCAGAAGGATACCTGATCGATTGTATCAAAAGGTCAGGATGGATACACTACCCCCATCCCAGTCCCACCAGAAATCATCCACAAGTGCAATCAATTATGTCTTAGTCCTGGCCTGAAACTTGACAGTAATGGGTCCAGATAATCCGCTTCCTCCAGAATCCTTTGAAGCTTAGGTCTACCACCATCTTCTCAACAACCTTCCCCAGAAAGGGAAGGTTGGAGACTGCATGAAAATTGTCACGGGGACACAACAGATAAAAGAGGTTGCCAGTCACTGGTATCCCATATGATGTTAAATTAAAAATCAACAAACACTATCATGGTTTGGAGTGATGTGCTAAACCAGCCAGTTTATCTGATTCTAAAATGTAAAGTATATTTCTAGGCATGCCTAATCAAAAATAAGTCCTACTGTCTTCATTGGGGGTTACTCCGAAATAAATGGGTACAAACACATAGCCAAACTTCTGTGATTGTGTGTCATTGTTTGTCTGTTATTGAAGTTTGGACTTATGTATTTTTTCCTGTTAATCTTTCTTATATTTAGTAGCAAAACCAACAGAAAGTATACTGAATGATGCTACTTTTAGAGGATGACCACCTGCAGAAACTCACAGGTGCTTCTGCTTTTACCAGTTGTGTAAAGCATGGAACATCAATAGAAGTGAAATTCCTCCTTTTTTAAAAGGGCCCTGATCTTTTTAAAAATCAGATACCCCTACATCTTTATTGGGGTCAAGGATACATCAAGGATACAAACTTTACAATGTTGCCTAGGTTCATACAGTTTGTTAAACCATAATATGGCTTCTTTCCTTTTGGCCTAACAGGTTGTATGGATTCAGCTATTGTGGTTATTGACTCATGATTAAGATTTAGGGGTCAGTCTTTTACAAACCACATCTGAGTTTCCATACAACCCTAAATGTGGTTGGGATTAGGCTTAGCAGATGTGAACCCAGCCATTGGGGCTTGTAAACCATTGTTTATGGCTTAGTGTGTTATACACTTAAACCCTGGGCAAGCAAACCATGGCTTAGGATGGGTTGAGGATCCAGTTTTTGTTTAAAAAGTAAAGAAGCTACACTGTGGGGGGAAAAAGCTATTCCTCTGTGATTTTTTCCAAGATTTTCTGATTTGGGATGCTGCAGTTTCTTAAATGTATAGGTCTAGTGATTCTCCTTTTAATCTTGCTACCCTCAAGATTTGAGGCCAACATTTGAGCCCAATAAGATACCTTAAATAGCAATGAAACTGAACAGGTCTTATTCAGAAGTGGGATACTGACCTAAAACTGAACAATAAAAGGAATTCCAAGTAAGCACTGGCAACCTGGGGCTCTCTAAATATTTTGGAATACTAGTCCCATAATCTCTTGCCATGGGATATGGTGGCTGGATCTAATGAGAGTCCATCCAAAATAAATAGAGGACACCAGGCTATTTATGCTGATTCTAGGCTAAACTGGATTGTTTTGCTGTAAGATAAACAAGAAATTGTCACTCAGTATGTCTTGGGAGGGTGAGGGCTACCATCTATAACAGAAGAAATATTACTTCTCAGTTTTGGGTGGGAATAGGCTACAATTGTTCAGCTGAGTCAAAAGGCATTCTGCATAAATTCAGAGGGATTTTTCTTTAAAATACTGTATAACATGACAACAGATATAGAGAAAGGGTGGGACCAAGAAAGGCTGGGAGAATGCTAAGCAGGCGTGCATAAAACAGACCAAGCAAGCTCTAGAACAGAAATTTCCATTGGAGAAATCTAGCATGTTTTATATATTTTTTAAATACTGTTTTTTTTTTTAAATAAGTGGAACTCTGGTGACTTGTGATAAGGGTAAGCTGCCTGGGATATGCAACCTCAGCATCTCTTCATTTATTACTTTGGGTCTACAGGAGTAGCACTCCAGGGTTTTGGTGACATTAGTAATTCTGCATCTTCCCAAAAGACGAATAAAGGTGCTATGAACTCTGCCTGCTTCTGGGAGGCCCTGTTGGCTTGCTTTTCCAAATCTGCATATTTCCTTCAGGACTTTCTCTAGAAAAAATGGAATAGAATAGGGGTAGGCAGCAGTAGTCTGTTTGGGATTATTTCAATACCGAATAATTCTTAATATTCCAGTGGAGACTGAATTCATAAGTGTTTAGTAGATTTTGAAGAAAACAACTCTTTGTGGAATTGACTTTCTTTGCTTGTTGCTGCTGAGCTCATGTTGTGCTGGAACCATCCTGTGCTGAATAAGCAATAATGGTCTGATCCATGTAATCCAGGTTTGACAACCATTTTGTAGCCAATGGCCTCACTGAACATTGTAAGGATTGAGAGCCACAAGGTAGGCATAGCCTTGTCACACATCTGGGTGAGGCAGGATTTGGGATGGATATGTTGGTGGTTTTCTTTTAACTGTGTTATCTCTAGTTTAGAGTTTGCATTACAGTTCTCGTGTGTTTCCTACTTTAGGATAGCAGGAAACAAGCTGCTAAATTTTATCATAATAATGAGGAAGAGGAAGGTGGCTCAGGGGCTGTGGATTGTGCTGTCGCTCTCTTCAACTAGAGGTGTATATCATGACTCCTAAAAGCATTGGTTGTAGGACTTGGGGATCTCCTCTTCAAGAGGAGAGGTGGGGAAAGTGATCATTTATTTATTATATTTCTAGCCTGCCTTTCTTCCAGGAACTCAAGGCAATGTATGTACATAACACTATCTCTTCCATGTTTCCCCCCCATAAAACTACAAATTTCTGTTGTGCAAACCTAGCCCATTTGATTAGCCTATCATTCAATATATTGTGTAAACTCAAAGTGGGTTAATTCAGTAACTTTTCTGAAGTTAATTACTGAATTAACCTATTATCTGAGTTTATACAATATATTGAATGATAAGCTAATCAAATGGCCTGGATTTTCACAACTGGGCTGGATTTTCACAACTAAGTCACAGCCTGCTTAGCTAACCCACCCTAAATAAGGTTAGCATGCATGTGAATTCAGCCCTAGATCATGAACTGAACTGAATTGAATGTTCTTCCTGTTTTGAGTTTGATGCTGCAAACTGAAATATGCAAGCCAGCTCTTGGGCATCTTATGGGAGGGAATAATTCAATGATTCATCTCAGCAGTGACCCAAGGGTCTTTCTCCCAGACTTGCTGCCTATTGCAAAATCCTTTATAATTTTGGGTTCTCCCATCCTGTTGTTATAGGGATCATTATATGCAGGGATCAACTGGTTGATCATTAACTCTTGATGCAAGTTTGGAAACGGGGCAAAGTCTCTGCCATAGTTTATTGACTTTAGTAAAAGTTTACTGTCTCTCACAGTGGCACATACATGATTGGGATGTGCAGAGTGTCACTAAGTCCTTGTAAAATCAGCCCTGGACACTAGCAACGGAGGAAACCGTTTATCGGATAGTGAAAAGAAAGAAGATCCTTCTTGGTTGCTGTAGTACTCTTAAACAAGAGAGCAAAAAATGCCTACAACTGGCTTGCCCTTCTATAAAATGGTGGACAAAGGCATTCTCCTGTGAATGATTCCTCACAGCTTTAATCGTTATTTGCCAGCCTGAAATTGATCATCTTCCATGTTCTGCTTTGATTGATATTGGATAAAGGGGGAAGAACGTATATTCCTCTACTTAGTTTTAAGCCAAGGATCTTCCATCATGGCTGAAAGATGAAGCCCTCAAAAGGAATATCTTGTTGCAAAAGAGAGAGAGCCGATGAGAGTATGTGAAGAACCAGAACTAGTTCACTAGACTGTGAAACGGAGAGTTTTAAGCTTGTCAGTGGTCTGAAAAGGAAATAGCTACACCTTAGGTAACCCTGCCTTCCAATTACTTCAGGTAAGAATTGCGTTCATAGAAGTATGATGGGCTCAGTGCACTACAGTGATTTGAATACCAGAAAAAGAATAATTTGTCACAATTCCAACCTCCCCACCAAACAGAATTCGAAATGAGAGCTACAAATTAAAAAAAACAGTACAGAACAGCAATGTTCCCTGAGGCCAGATTGTATGGCATAAAGCAGGAGAACACCAAAAAGATTTATTTCAGTCTATGTTTATTTACAGCAAACCAGTGGAAAGAAAGGGTGAGGAGCGACTTGAATGATCAACTTCCAAAATGACTGAATGGTTCAGAATGAGGCAATCAGCCTGCTGCGTGAATCTGCTTTACTCAACAAATCCAAGCCTCTTCGTTAAATTTCTGACCCTTCTCCTATTATGTAAACATGGTAAGAGATTTGACGTCTTAAGTTATTTATGTGGGGTAGTTCTGAATTAGGGTCTTTCCCTACCGCTGAGTTAAACTGCTCTCTATCCAAACTTCACAGCAGAAAACTGCACTAGCTTGACATTTGCTGTTCTCATTGCCAATCCTATTCAAACCCTACTGCCTCTGTCCCCAGTCACAGCTAGTCATTTGATTCCCCTCAGAGTAATGGGTGAGAAAACCCAACAGATTTTACATAACTCCTGGCTGCCCTTGGATGCTGTCAAAATAAGGTGCTGGACAACCTTGATCCACATTGGGCAGGACACCCAGGCAAAACACGTGGGGCTGGATTTTTTCCTTGTTTTTTTTTTTGGGGGGGGGGAATACAGCTTATGCTACAGTTTTCATGCATTTGCTGTCTCAAAATAATGAGAGATTGTGCCACCAATTTTCAACTGTAATAGTCAAAGGAAGTTCTGGGTGCTTTAAGAAAGAGACTTTTTTTTTGAAGCATTGAGGCCTATGAGTGCCTAGCCCTGTCTTCTAAAAGAGCCTTCTCCCATTTCTGATCTTCTGATAATTTGTTATAATTTAATGATATTTTATAACATTTTTATATTAATCAGAAGAGTGCCATTCTGATAAATTAATGGTTTAGAGAATTCCTTATACACCTATCCCTGTGTTGGTGTCTTCTTAATTGGATGTCAGTGCTAGGTGATGGGTCAGGTATTATGGAGGAGGTTCTTGCAGTTTTGCAAAGGATGTTGAAGTATGAATCTACCATCTTATTTCTAATGGTTTCTCTTGATTTTCCTTGGTACAGTTTATTCCCATTGCAAGATTTCGCGCTGTAATTCTGAATTTATAGATGCCACAGAAAACTTGCATGGTCCTGAAAGGAACGCTGCTTACTGTAATGCCTTGAGCATCTACTCCAGCTGCACCCGGAGGACAGCTCGCACTTGCCGTGGGGACCTGGCATACCATGCAGCTGTTTATGTCATTGAAGACCTCATAATTCAGAACAACTGTTCCAAGGAAGAGCCAACAGCCTTGCCAAGACCTCCAGCACTGGCATCCAACAAACATGATTTTCCATCCATAGATACCTGTGACTATGAGAAGAGTTTTATCCGTAAACATGGCCAGCCCCCCACATACCAGTATTGTGCTGTCTTTGGGGATCTTCATGTCCGGACTTTCAGTGACAAATTCTACACTTGCCAAGTTGAAGGCTCCTGGCCACTTCTGGACAACAATAATTTGTTTGTGCAGGCCACTAATTATCGTATCATTAAAGGATCAAATGTCACTGGAATTGGCAAGGTAGAAATAAACCCTTTCATATTGGGGTTGGGCAACCAACAGGGTGAATGTATTCCTCAGCATCCCATTTAAGAATTCCCAACAGCCTGAGAACATGCTGGCAAAGTAGCTGATTTTGCTGGTGTGATTTGATTTTTGTTTTAGGTTTTGGAGGACGCTAAAGTTGAAGATGGAGCAATTTGCTTCTCAAAGGCTTCCCACCTTTGTTCATACCCTTAAAACCTCCCCAACCAAAAAAGGACCCCACATTTTTGTCTGTCTTTTGAATGTCACCATGTTGCCTGGCCTTTAGAAGGCCTGAAGGTTGAGTTCTGACCCTGACCCCTCTAAATGATGGGCCTTATTCATATTATACCATTATTTGCTTGACAAACCAGAATTGGCTGGGTTCCCACAAAACATTAAACCATAGGTTAAAATTGTAACAACTGAATTTGCACAACACACTGTCAAAATCAAACCACATTATGGTTTAATGCAAGATCTGATCCCAGCCAATATCTTATCAAAGTTTTCCTTGGTTTGCACTGGTAGTTCAGGAATGTGTTTGAGCCTTTTCTCATCTAGTGCCTTCCTAATGTGTTGGAATACTTTCTCTGCCATCTCCAATCAGGAAATTGAACATATGTAGTAGGTGTATGACTGATGTGAATGTTGCTGGCATACTAGGTCCAATATCTGCTCCTATCACTGATAGAAGACATCTGATAAAATCCCCAGCATTTCTAGGGGCTTGATGTTGTTGGGGCTTCCAGTGGTCTGATTGGATTAAAGAAATTTTCATTGTTCCCAAGATAGTTCAGTCACAGCCAACTTGAGTTTAAAAAAATGAATAGCTGGGACTATCCCATCTCTGGTTGAAAGCTTGGAGATTCACCAGATCAGGCAATACTTCCTAACTTTTATTCCAATGTTGCTCTGAAGAGCTAATGTGTTTTACTGTATCTGGGGAAGAAACATGCCTGGAAGCTTAGCATCAACTTAACACGTAATGAAAGAAGCAGTTCAGCTTCTTATGCTCCCTTGCTTTTATTTATTTATTTTCTATCCCACCTTTATTATTTTTATAAATAACTCAAGGCGGCAAACATACCTAATACTCCTTCCTCCTCCTATTTTCCCCACAACAACAACCCTGTGAGGTGAGTTGGGCTGAGAGAGAGTGACTGGCCCAAGGTCACCCAGCCGGCTTTCAGGCCTCAGGCGGGACTAGAACTCTGTCTCCTGGTTTGCCATTGGCTCCTTCCTAGGGCTGAGAGACAGGGATTGGCCCAAGGTCACCCAGCCGGCTTTCATGCCTAAGGCGGGACTAGAGCTCTCAGTCTCCTGGTTTGCTATTGGCTCCTTCCTGGAGCTGAAAGACAGGGACTGGCCCAAGGTCACTCAACTGGCTTTCATGCCTAAGGCGGGACTAGAGCTCTCAGTCTCCTGGTCTCTAGCCCGTTGCCTTAACCACTAGACCAAACTGGCTTAAACTTTACAGAAATCCCACAAGAAGTTGTTTGTTCTCTGCTTTTTTCAGCTCAGAACTATGTTCTGCCATAGGTAAACTGGACCATTTTTTATTTGGGGGGATTGCTTCTGCTGGAGACCCCTCATTTTTCTCTCTTATGTAGTATAGAATTCAGCACTGATTCCCAGGCAGGGTTGTGTTTTTGGATAGAGCATGGCTGGTAAGTCTAGCAGTTCTCCTCTGAAAAGGCAGAAAGAGGTGGTGTGTGTTTGTGTTGCCTCCTTCAGTTGCATAATAAAAGGCATTTTAGTTAATTTTAGTCTTCAATCCCATCTGTTGGATTTGCTTTTCCTCTAAACAAGGATAGAAGATTTCAGCTTGATGTGTGTTCTCTTTGGATGGCAAAGTATGAATCGGTCATTGAATGGCTCCTAGAGAAGTTAATTGCCTGAACTATCCCTTGTGCTTTAAATCTATTATTCCTTTTCAGCTTACCATCATATTTAAGAACATGAAAGAGTGCATTGAGGAGAAAGTCTACCAGGCAGAAATGGACAACCTGCCAGTAGCATTCACAGATGGTTCAGTGAATGGTGGCGAGAAGCCTGGAGGGAATAGCTTAACCATTCATGAACGTATACCTGGGCAGTACATAATCATCGAAGCAACATACATTGGTGCCACCATTGCTGTGCGCCAGATAGGGAAGCACCTGTCCTTCTCCATCCGGCTAGCTAAGGAGGTAGCATTCTCCTTCACAGATGAACAGGACCTCCAGCTGTGTGTGTCAGGATGCTTTTTCAGCTACCGCATCTCTATACATAAGTACTGTCATCCAAAAGGCAGCCTCATCAGAAAGAAAGCCCATCTGCTATGTAAGGAGAAGCTACCGGTTGAAGACATCTACTTCCAGTCATGTGTCTTTGATGTGATGACTTCGGGAAATGTTAACTTTACTCAAGCAGCACAGAGGGCATTGGAAGATGCCAGAATACTCCATCCTGATACCAAGAAAATTCACATTTTCTACAGTGATAGGACTTCTCATCCTTGCAGCTCATCCTTCCTTCTCTTGGTCATCACAGTGCTACAACTGTATATTTGAAAGTTTCAGTGGTGACTAGCATATTTTGTAGTCCAGGGGATCAGCAAATATGGTTCATTTCTCAAAATAGCTTTCTAAGTACTGATAGATGAGCTACCCCAGCCAGTCTTGTAACTAGAGTTAGGCGTCCCCTCCAAGCTTTTGTGTGGAAAGGGGTGTTTGATGAGAGTTTCTTTTCACCTGTCTTCCCTTACTACTTTCCCAAACTTAACCTGGCAAAGTGGGGATGATGGAAGAGAATCAACAAGGAAAACTGTATGACACTGATCTTGTGAATGTCCAGTGTAAACCTCATTCTTAAGACCTGGAAAATTCCTGGAAGTTAGGAATAATTCTCAGTCCTATGATGAATGGGATTTGTGGTCCTTAATGTCTCTTAGTGCAATTAATCAAGAGGGCCTTGCACTATAATTCCCACATAACCTAGTGACAGTTGTGAGCTGGAACTCTTTCCCTGAATTTGACTATATCCTTAGTTAAGGTTCTAAATTACTGATGACCGCTAAGATGAAGGAAATACTTTGGGGTTAATTTGGGCACTCAGTTGCTTTAAGTTGGTTTGTTTTTTTTAAGCTTTAATGGAAACTTGAGAGAGATGATTAGTGCTAAATATTCTTTGGCACCTTAAAATATCTGGGCAGTACACTGAATGTTGTAAGCCATCTTTTCTCCTCAGCATTCTGTTTACTCACCATCTTTTCTGGTTTATTTAATCTCTTCTGAAAACTGGAAACCCACAGCTATCTACAGAAATAACACTGAGGCTGCATTGCCTCTTTCATTAAGTTTTAGTTTGCAAAGTCAGTGTTTCTAGAAAACAGCTTTGCTCTAAGTGTCTATAATGATTTGTTTATAACAGAAAGGAAAGTGGGGACTCCTCAAAAAAATGTAAGGGCTACTCAGATGCAATCACTATAAATGCCTAAACTATAAATGCAGTCAGAAAAACAAATTTTCTCTTTTACCCAATACTTGTTTTTCAGACAAACTGCAGTTGTTTTCTTCCCCTTGACAGCTCCAAATGTAGAATCTAGGGAGTGAAATTTGAACAGCAGTTCCCAATATATACTTGAATTAGGTTGGTTCCATTATTAAAGTCGGAGACAAGATAGCATTTTAAGAGCATTGGATGTGGATTGAAATGGGGCTTGCTTCCTAATTGCTTTGTGTTTCTAATACCTGTGAGCAAAGTGGCAGTGCAGATTTTTACAACATCACAAGTCCTTTGCACTAGCATTCACTCCCCCACCCCCACAGGCTAAAGTAAAAGGACTATATTTAAGATCTGTCCTGGTTTCCATTTCAGTGCTGTGGTGTCCTTATTTGAAGAGGTTAATTGAGAATATATTTTAAGGATTATGGTTTGTGGATGCAATCAAGTTATATGTTCTATTGTTCATATCCCACGTGTTTCAATATAATTTTTATGGATTGAATATCTGGCAAAAACATGCCTTAAACAAGCAGAATGTTGGGGAGGTGTTTATACAGATGTGTGATGACCCAAACTAACATACTCTTATTGGAAAAATGATTCAGGAGTATAAATGAAAAGAGTTTAATAAAGTTAAGCATGTTTTTAGTTATATTGCCTAGCAGTTATTCTTTTCCATAAAGGGAAAACTGTACATCCATTGCACAGAATTCATTAGGGCTTGCTATGACTTAGTACTGGTAATCAGAAAATGATTGTTTTTCAGCACAAATTTAATAGTTACCCACTTATTGAACTGGCAGAAACTTGCAATATCGGGACATTATTTGATTTTCATACTGCTGCACTCACGTAACTATTGGTGGTTTATAATTTTTTTTAAAAAAAATCCATAGTACAATATAATATTAATATATTTACTTCATTTGTATGCCATCCATTTCTGAAGGCTTTTGGTGGCTAATCCTCATTAATATGGCCATAAAAAGAATATTCATAATTACCTGGAGCACATAACTACAAAGGTGCTATCCTACCTAAGTCCCCTTTTCGGGGAGATGGGCAGGGATAAATTTAAATAATAAATAAATAAAATAAAATAACTAAAAAGGAAGACAAAAAGAGTTCTGTTTTAACCTGCTACTGGAATCTCCAATGGTAAACTATTTCACCAGGGCCTTAATGGAAAAGCATCTCCTCCTAGCCTTGGCCCCTCAGATTACTAGCATGTTTTCCTATGTTGTTTTATTGGACAGGTCAGTTCTAGTTCTAGTTCTAGTTCTAGGAGGTGGTGGGGTGCATCTGAATAAACCATGGCTCTAGGCCAGTGTTTTTCAAATTTGGCAACTTTAAGATGTGTGAACTTCAAGTCCCAGAATTCCCCACCCAGCATGTTCTAGGCCATACAGGGCTTTCAAGGTTAAAATTAACACTTTAAATTGTACCTGGAAGCCTATTGGCAACCAGTGTAGGGTTCATAGCACAGATATAATATTTATGTTCATGGCATTTACCATCAGCACATGGACTGCCCCATTTTGTATCAACTGAAATTTCTGAGTAGTATTTAAAGGCAGAATCCAGTCAAAAGCCTATCAGGTTTCCCAGCTGCTGAGTTGTCTTGGTGAAAGGTTATTACAGCGTCAAACTGTTGTGACCTTCTGTTCCAAGTAGCATCTCAAAATAGAGGGCACAGAGAATTCAAGTGTATCATTACAGGTATATATGGGGGATCTGGTGATTTGGCCAAAGGACCTCACCTGTGTTTATTTTTTAGTTTCTAGAATGGGTCTGGAATAATTTCAGAAGTTCTTCGGACTGTAGCTCAGTGGTAGAACACATGCTTTGCATGCAGAAAGCCTAGATATCAAGGAAAAAAACTAGGAAATCACCTTAGTTCTATCCTAGATCTAGAAGCCAACTCAGCCAATGTAATTCTGAACTCTATGGAGTTCCTTTGAAGATGCTGAGTCCCAAATCTGGAAATATTTATGTTCAGAGAAAGTCTTGGCTATGACCTAGATTCTGCTTAGGGGGAGCCACCCAGTATGAAGAAACCAGGATGGGCTTTATCAGAGTCCCAGCTCAGTGGGAGGTTTCAGTAACAATTTAGTTCAGCCCTTCTAACCAGATAACCCTAGTCCTATGCATTTAAAATTCTGAAATTGCTTGGAGAACAGGTCTGTTTTTTTAAAAACCCTAAATTTTATGTATTTATTACATTTAAACCCCACTCTTCCTTTGGGTATATGGGATCACTGCTCATTTTTATCTTCAGAACAGCAATCTGAGGTTGGTTGGGTTGAGATATTGTAATTGTTGGAGTCTGGAAGGTTAGAAAAACACTCCAAGCAGCTAACGACAATCTTGCAGAGTAGAAGCGCCCAGAAAAGACTTGCACATACAGCTTAATTAACGTTCAGAAATAAAACAGTCTTCATACATTAGTTAGTTGAAGAAAAATAAAGATAGCTTACATTTTTATTTAGTAGATCCTGGTTACAAGCAGTTTCATAGTAGAAAGGCTTAATCATCTTCGGTCTGCATGCAAGCGAGATATTTCTGATGAGACCCACATAGCCATGTGGCCCTCCTGTGTGTATGTGTGCTTAGGAAGAAGGGAAGATGGAGAATGGCCCCGAAAGACCCAAGAAGGAGCAGGAAACAGGAAGTCAGGTGACCCAGGCAACTCCCACAAAAACAGTAGAGATACGCTTCAGTAGAATAGTCCTCTCCTATGTTTGTGAGACAATGCTGAGTTGACTTCCGATAATCCTAACACCCCTTCTTCAACTTAGCATGTCTCAGTGTCCACAAGGTTCAACTTCTCCCACAGTTCTCGGTAACTGCTTCTGGGCAACGGTTTCGTGAGAATGTCCGCTGTCATGTTCCTTGTGGGACAATAGTCCAGTCTGACTATCCCTCCTTCTTGCAGTTCTCTCATTGCATGATGCTTAACATCAATTTGTTTAGTCCTCCCATTAATCTTTTCTGATTGTGAGAGTCTAATACAACTTTGGTTGTCTTCAAAAATCTGAATAGGGATTGGTTCCTCTATTCCCATGTCTTCAAGCAGTAGCTTGAGCCATACAACCTCATTGCATGTTTCTGCTGCTGACACATATTCTGCCTCTGTGGATGTGCACCTGTGCCTTGCTTATGGCTTCCCCAGCTTACTGCTCCACCCCTATAGAAAAATACATACCCACTAGTAGATTTATGGTCAGCAATGTTTTCTGCCCAATCTGCATCTGTAAACCCCACTAGTTTTGGATTCTCAGTGGCTGGCAGCTTTAGTTTCAGGTGTGTAGTCCCTTTCAGGTACCTTCCCACCCACTTGACACCAGTCCAGTCTCTTTGTGTGGGTGTGCTGGTTTTCCTCCACAGAATGCCCACTGCAGCAGCTATGTCTGGCCTAGCGTTGGTGGCTAGATACAACAGCTTGCTTATGGCACTCCTGTAGTCATTGTTCTCTGGTAGGAGATCGCTGGGTTCATGTTGTTTGTGGAAAGCTGTTTCCATTGGTGTAGGCATAGGATTAGCATCCTGCAGTCCTAGGCTTTCCAACAATTCTAATATCTTTTGTTTTTGACTTAGAAGAAAGCTCCCATCTTCTTCTCTCTCAATTTGTATCCCTAAGTAGTAGCTGGCATTGCCCAGATGCTTCACTTCTACTTCAGAGATCAGCCTTTCCTTGAACAAAACCCTTGTAAAGAAGTATTTGGTTTAACTTCTTGTTCCATGCTCTGGCTGCTTGTTTCAGGCCATAAATCCCCTCTGAGGTTTGCAAACAAGATGCTGTATATTGGGATTGGTGAAGCCTGGAGGTTGTAGCATGTACAGTTCTTCTTCTATTTCCCCATGCAGAAATGCAGTCTTTACATCCTGGTGCTCAACATTCATGTTCCTGGAAGCTGCTAGACTTCTAATTGTGGTGTGTTTCACAACAGGAGCAAAACATTCATCATAATCAAGTCCATATTTCTATGAATAGCCTTTTGCAACTAGTCTGGCTTTATATCTTTGTACCTCAACATTCTCATCTTGCTTGGCTTTGAAAACCCATTTGCAACCTATGGCTTTCTTGCCTTTTGGTAGTTTTGTCAAAGTCCAAGTTTTGTTGTTGTGTAGAACTTCTAGCTCCTCCTGTGCTGCTTTCTTCCACTTGCTTGCTTCATCTGCTGGCATGTGTAGCACTTCGTTCCACGATGCAGGTTCTTTTGGTAGCGATGACCTTGCGAGGTAGGTGAGTGTCTTGGCTGGAATTCCTCTGTTGGGTCGTGATGAGCGTCTTAGAGCAGGTTCAGGAGCGGCATTTGGTGGTTCACCCCCTTCTGCATCCGTGGCCTCATCATCTGACTCTAGTGGAGTTTCTGCCTGGGCTTCTATCTCACTCTGGGTCGGTGTGGTGATTGTGTCTTCGGGTATTTGGCTGAACATCTCAAGGTTGTAACTGCCGCTGCTGGTTTCTGTGTAGTCATCATCAGCATGCCTCTGGCAGCCTCTCTCCCTTTCATCAAAGTATACCACTCTGCATGTGTTTAATCTTCCTGTCTTTAGGTTCAGGACTCTGTATCCCTTGCTTCCTGGAGCATATCCAATCATGATGCCTTCTTCATTCAGGTCTAGTTTGGATCTCCTTTCTTTTGGAATGTGTGCATAAGCCTTGGATCCAAACATTCTCAGATGCTTCATGCTTGGTTTGCAGTCATGCCATAGCTCAAAAGGTATTACCTTGTTGGCTTTGGTTGGCAGTCTATTTTGTAAGTATGTAGCTGTCATAACAGCATCTACCCAGTATTTGTCAGGCAGATCTGCTTCTAGAAGCATACATCTTACCATGTCCATTAATGATCTATTTTTCCTCTCTGCCACCCCATTATGCTCTGTTGTGTATGGAGTGGTCAGTCTGTGTTTTATGCCTAACTATGTTAAGTATGTTTGCATGGTTTGTGAAATGAACTCACCTCCTCGATTGCTTTGGAGAGCTTGAAGGGTTCTGTTGAATTTGTTGGTCTCCATGGCTACATACGCTTTCAGCATATCCACTGTTTGAGATTTCTCCTTCAGTAGGTAGGTCACACAGTACCTGGAAAAATCATCTATAAAGCACAAAACATATTTATTTCTCTGCTGACTCTCGAGGAGGCCCACACAAATCAGTGTGGATAAGTTCGAGTGGCTTAGTTGCCCACCTTTCCCTTTGTTTGGGTATGACTGGTCTTGTTGCTTTACCTTTGATGCATATCATACACTTTGATTGGCATCTTTCATGGTTGCTTAGTTCAAAATCTCTTACCATGCCTTCATTTTTCATTCTCAAAATTGCATCAAAGTCACGGTGAGCAAAACGCCTGTGCCAGATGGTGGCGCTGTTGTCCTCCTTTTGCTGATGACAGGCTGACATCTGGTGGCAGCTGTTCGCAGTTCACCTGGTAGACACTATCCTTTTGAAAACCTGTAACATAAACTTCTCCTCCACTGGTGACTTTACATAGTCCATTGGCATTAAAGGTCACATTGAAACCTTTGTTATTCAGTGCTGGTACACTCAGAAAATTAGCCTCCAGGCCTGGGAGATAAAAAACATCTGTTGCCATAAGATCTTTGTAATAATTATTATTGAAGCATCTTAATGGCATCTTTCCCTTGGATCAAAAATCGATTTTCCATCTGCTAGGGTTATGCTTCCTTCTGGTTTTTCACTAAGTTCACAGAAGTCACTTTTATTTCCACATAAATGTTTACTAGTCCCTGAGTCAATTACCCATCTTCTGGAGCATTTATTGACATCAGTTTCAGGGATATTATCAGCCTTAAAGACAGTGTATAAGGCTTTTTCATTTTTACAAAATGAAACTGTCCTTACAAAACTTAGCAAAATGCCCTGGCTTGTTGCAGACATAGCACACAATGGGCTTTTTGTTTTTGTAATGAGTCACAAATGGTCCTGGCTTGTGTAACCTATGGCTGCGAGAGCTGGACCATAAGGAAGGCTGAGCGAAGGAAGATAGATGCTTTTGAACTGTGGTGTTGGAAGAAAATTTTGAGAGTGCCTTGGACTGCAAGAAGATCAAACCAGTCCATACTCCAGGAAATAAAGCTAGACTGCTCATTACAGATATTAAAAGCAAAACTGAAGTACTTTGGCCACATAATGAGAAGACAGTATACCCTGGAGAAGAAGCTGATGCTAGGGAAAGTGGAAGGCAAAAGGAAGAGGGGCCGACCAAGGGCAAGATGGATGGATGATATTCTGGAGGTGATGGACTTGACCGTGGGGGAGCTGGGGATGGCGACGGCCGACAGGAAGCTCTGGCGTGGGCTGGTCCACGAAGTCACGAAGAGTTGGAAGCGACTGAACGAATAAACAAAAATTGTGGCATGAGTATGAAACGTATGATTGATTATGAATATATGCCATCAAATCAGTGCTAGCTCTTAGTGACCACATAGAAAGACTTGATCTAGGTTGGTCTATGCCTAGCCTGGCCATTCAGGTCTTCCAAAGGTGTACCCATCATCTCTGTAATCAAATCCATCCACCTTGCTGCTGGTCATCCTCTTTTCTCCTTCCACCTTTCCCAGCATTATTGACTTCTCAGGGGGGCTGAATTTTCACATAGTGTGTACAATATATGATAATTTGAGCCTAGGCATTTGTGCCTCAAGTGAGAAATCTGAGTTGATTTGTTCTATGATCCATTTGTTTGTTTTCTTGGCTATCAGTGGTATTCTCAGGTATCTTCCCAACATCATAGTTCAAAAGTGTCAATACTTTTTCCATCCAGTTTCTTCAAAGGCCACTTTCATTTCCATAGAGTGCCACAGGGAAAACTATTGCTTACATCAGAGCTTTCCAAACTTTTCATGTTGGTGACACACTTTTTAGACATGCATCATTTCACGACACACTCTTACAGCAGGGCATCATTTTGCGACACACTCTTACAGCAGGGCACAAGGCAGGCAATAGGACCTGCATGGAATCCTGGCAGGGCAGGTTTGGAGACACCAGCAGCGACACACCCAGACACTGCAGCCAACATACTAACGTGTCCCGACACACAGTTTGGAAAGCTCTGGCTTACATGATTCTGATCTTTGTAGGTATACACACGTTACAGCATCTGAGTATCCTTTCCAAGGCCTTTATTGCTCCTCTACCAAGTGCTAGTCTACAGTGAATATTTTGACTACTCGTTTTTTTACTGTTGTCAATTTTAAAAGGCAGAAGTTATCCACCACTTAAATATCTTCACTGTCCATTCTAAAGGTGGTTGCTGTACCTGTTGTCATTTTTTAAATTCTTCTTTATATTTAATATTAGGCTCATCTTTTTCACTGTGATCTTTGATTTTCATTACTAGAACTTCCAAATAATTTGCATTGTCAACTATCAGGGTAGCATCATCAATAGTGCAGGTTATTGATGCTTTTCTTCCATTTTTAAAAATATGCTCATCTTCTTCCAATTCAACTTCCTTCAATACATATTCAGCATATAGGCTGAATAAATTATGAGAGTATACATCCTTGTCTCACACTTTTGCCAGCTTGGAACCCATCAGTTTCTCATTGTTCTGTCTGGACTGTAGCTTCCTATTCTCTGTATAGGTGTCAGCCCTTCAGGGTTGTCCAGATCAGGAAACAGACTCCAGAAGAAGACTAGAAATATACTTTATTATAATAGAATCTTGCAAGCCTGACTGCATTTTCCTTACCATTCCTCTTATATCCCAGGGAGGAGCCATTCTGAGTCTCTTCCTAATATTTTCCCTGTTTCCTTTGCTCAAAACATGTTTTGGGACCTGTTGATGTAGTAATGATTTCTGAATACTTTCTCCAAGGTCATCTCCATGGCTCCCTACAGATGGTTTCTCAAGAGGACAATGAGATGTTCTGGGATTCCCATTTTCTTAAGGACATTCCACAGCTTGAAATTCTTTGTTGAGTCCTTCCTAAGATCATCGTCAATCACTTTATCTTGTCTAGTCATGTGGTTTTCTTGGTAAAATACAGGAGTGGTTTACCATTGCCTTCTTCTGTGCAGTATGAAATGAACCCTTTGCTGTTATCACTAAAGTGATCATCCATCTCCAGCATCTTCCTGTCTCACTGCTACCCAATATAGGTGCCTGTTTGCTTTAGCTGAGCTGCAGGGAAGAGCTTCATGCCTTGGGTGACACTGCTGGGAGTATAAATTCTTGGTGTACGCTCCTGGCATTCTTCATTGATTCCTTTCAGGAACAACCCCCTGCAATGATGAGGCAACACAGCAAGACTTGAGGGAAAGGAAATGTATAAATCATGCTATTTAGCAGCAAGAACTGTTTAATGATAAGTTTTAGAGTTCTTCAACAGTATTAACAGGGACGTGAATGGAGTGACCTGATAAATATAGTTTACCTGGACATTCACAAGGGCTTTTGTAATGTTCCTCATTATAAACTCCAAACCAAAAGCAGTCACGGAATAAAGGAGAGATCAACTTTTGAACTAGTGGCAATTAAAAAAAAAGTTTTGTTTTGCCAGTGATCTGGAGTTGGGGGGTAAACACAGCTGTTCACTGAAATGTTCATGCATTCATTTGGTTGGAAATACAGATTACTTCATGTGGTAAAAATAAAAATGGAAGTGAGAAGATCTTTCCAAGCAGAAGAAATGGGCATTGAAATGGCAAAAGCATTTCAGTGTAAGCAAGTGTAAAGTTGCCATGCTGGCTGGGGATTATGGGAATTGGTCCAATGCACATCTGGAGAACCCCTGAATGGGAAAGGCCAAAGTACATTAGCTTTTTCTTCCCATTTCTATGAACTTTGCTTTTATTTTGCAGAGCCTTTCTTCTACATTTCAGTGTATATTTTCCTCTCATTTTCTTATTTCAGAAATCTGAAACACAGTTTTCAATGGCTTTAGGCCACTGAGATTTGACGTGGGCAATTAAGGGAAGGGCAGGGGGCAGTTTGTAGGATCAGAGTGAAATGCAAAAACACAGTTGCAAAAATCAGCTTTGCAAAATTCAAAGTAAAGAGCTGGAGTTGTGGTTTGGTCCTCACTAATTTCCTACCCACCACTCAACTGACCTTTGCTGCAGTGAAATCCAGTTTTTCAAATATTTTAATTTGGAATACACAGAGGTTTCAAACCTTATACCACTCTGTGGATGGCAGCTTGTTTAACAACAAGTTAATCCCATGTGTAGGAAGGAGTAGGTAAAATCAATTCTCATATGTTCTCAATGAACTGTTTATCTTTCCCGTCACAAACATGAAGCAGCTCCTAGGGCCTTTCCTCACTTGCAGCTAAGCATAGCAGAAGTGCATGCACTGGTAATATATTTTTTCTCTTTTTTCCTCTCACAGCTTGTCTCCAGTGCATGAGACAGGCTTATTGCATCCTTAGCTGTACCACTGTTAAAGCTGTAACTTTCCTAGGACACTCTTAAGGTGTGTTCAGTCTGTTACGCTATGTCACCCATTACCTTGGGGGGAATCAGATGACCAGCAAGGACTCAGAATAGAAGCCATAGAGGGATTGGGAAGGAGAACAGCAAATTTAATGCTAGTATAGTTTTCTGCTAGCTCAAAAATGGATGGAGAGAAGGATGGAAAGGACTCCAATCAGGGGCATCCATTCAGAGGGGGGGGGGGTTAAAAGAAGTCAAGATGGTAGGCATGACCATGCAACTAAAGCCCTGCCCCTTTTTAACATGCACCACACACATACAAAGGTGGGGTTTTGATTATATGATCATGACCACCATCTTGACTTTCTTGACCTATCATCTGACCAGCCTAAGCTGATGTTTGGAACATAGTATAAAAGTTTAAATTCACAGGGTGGGCAGAGTTTAAGGAATGAGTAGATGGAGTATTAATGTTTCTGTCTGAGGCAGTGTTTCTCAACCTTGGCAACTTTAAGATGTGTGGACTTCAACTCCCAGAATTCCCCAGCCAGCCATGGTCTGAGGGATGACTAGACATGTGCAGACCCATATTTCAGTACCTGTTTTGAGAGGAAAGTTTTCAAGTCTGGCTCATTTTCAAAAATATCACTTTGGAAAATAAATTATTCTTAAGAACAAAAATAATGTATAAATACGTGGATGGTATTATGGAAGCAAGGAAGAAGAGGTGATGGAGAGGCATAGTGAATGGTGATGTAAATTAGATTTAGATTTCCTTTTCTCTTACAGGTAGTCCTCACTTAATGGTGGTAATTGGGACAGGCAACTCTGTCACTAAGTGATGCAATCGTAAAGCACGATGTCACGTGACTGCACCGACTTACAATGGCAGTTGCGGCAGTCCCTGTTGCTGTCATTAGGCGAATCCCGCACTGTCTCAGCATCCTGCGGTCACGTGATTGCCATTTGTAATCTCCTGTCAGCTTTCCCATTGACTTTGCTTGTCGGAAGCTGTCAGTGAAGGTCGCAAATGGTGATCACGTGACTGTGGGATGTTTTGACTCTTATAATTGCGAGCCGGTTGCCAAGTACCTGAATTGTGATCACGTGACTGTGGGGACGCTGCAATGGCCGCAACTACTAGGAATGGTTGTAAGTCCCCCTTGTTTAGCACTGTCGTAACTTTGAATGGTTGCTGAACGAGTGGTCGTTCAACAAGGACTACCTGTATCTCCTGCCTTTAATTTTCTTTTCTTTACTTCATACTCTATTTTACCTGTCCTTTCTATAATGTTACTTACCCTGAAAGAGAATAGCATAATGAGTATATACTGTATATACAGTATATATGTAACTTCAAAAAATATTCCAGCAAATACTAGACAGGTAAAAACCACTACCACCACAACATATACTTCCTGTAACAGTTCAGGAATGTTGACACAACAGAAGCTTGTAAAAAAATTGGATGTGGGAAAAACTACAAGAAAACTTCTTATGGCTACATGGGCTATGGCATGTGGTGGTGGAATGATGACCCAAGCATGATGATGTTGTTATGCAAATGTATGACTTTTGTACACAGTTGCTGCATGATTACATTATTTTGAAATCATTACAGTTTGCTGTAAACACTGTATAGTTAACTTGTTGATTAATTAAAGTACACAGCACAACTCTATTCATATTTTTTTTAGCGGTGGGTAGGGACAGGGATGGAACTAGGGTCCGTGTCACCCGGGGCAAACATGGATTCTGTGCCCCCCCATGGGTTATTTTGTCATTTTGGCACCCCCCTGGTGTCATTTTGGTGCCCCCCCCAGCACGGCGCCTGGGGCACATGCCCCGCTTGCCCCCCCCCTAGGTGCGGCCCTGGGTAGGGAGAATAAAACATTAGGTAAATGTCACTTATGATTTGTTTTTGTTCTGCCTGATTTCTTCAATGAAAATCCTAAATCTGGTCCCAGAAGAAATCTGGGAGGAATTCTTTTACATATCTACTGGGGACTCACCATTCTTTTTCTGACATTGTTTTCCTCTTATGTGATTCTCTCTTTATCTCCAGAGACATGGGAAAAAAAAGAGAGATCTCTCGTCAGACTTCTGAACTGATATCTTGCATCACTAGTGTGATGATGTCATTACACAAATGATGCGATTGGCACCAGTGTACTGTATCTCATTTGTGGGATGTCATTTTGCAGATGCTGTAAATCACACTGCTCCACTTGCATCAATTTACGCCATTTGCAAATGACACCAGCATGCAAAGGACGTAAGGCCTGGAGGAAAATTGGTCCATTGTCTGTGAAGTCTGTTGTACGGAGGGTTACTAAATTCAGATTTCATGGTACTGTGTTAAGTGAACTAGTGGTCTGATAGAGTAGAAAAAAGCTTTCTATGTGATTCTTTCATTTCTTTCCTTAATCATTCTGTTCTGGGTGGTTAGTACAAAATAGGACATCCTCAAGCTGTGCTCAAGAAAATGACTGTCTCCAGAATTAAAGATTCCTCTCTAATAATCCTGTTTGTTGTG